>CM057449.1:835172500-836422500 GCA_016271365.2 Neoceratodus forsteri | reverse complement strand
GCACAGGGTGGAAGGGAAGGAGGGGGAGAATTATGAGAGAACATTGCAGGTGGAGCAGAAATAGGTCTGGGGTGGAGCGGGAGGATCCGTAGCAGGGGAGGGTTTCAGCTGAGGAGTGATCTAGCAGTAGTCACCAAGGTAAAAGGGTGGAGGGGGGATGAGATCTGGGGAAGGAGGACTATTAGTGCAGGGGGATTCAATACTGAAATGGATAATTTAGGTTCAGCAAAGGGGAATGACATAGTCACATCTGGGTGGAGTCCATACCTGGCTTAACTACAGACAGGGTGCAGCAGTAAATTCTTAAGTGTACTAGGAGTGGTAGAAGGAAGCCACATCTTGTAGTGCACATGGGTACAAATGACCTGGCAGGGCAGACGGTGGAAGTAGTGAGGGCAAGGTTCGAGGATCTGGGCAGGCTGTGTGAGGAAATGGGGGAATTGGTGGTCTTCTCAGGGGTGCTCCCAGTACCCTGTGCTAGCATGGTGAGGAAGATAAGGATTGGAGAGTTCAACACCTTGCTAAGAGAATGGTGTTGTCCCAGGGGTTATGGGTTGGTAGGAGGCTGGGACAGACTCTGGGACAACAATGAATTTTATGCTGGGGATAGGCTACATTTGAGCAGGATGGGAAAGGAGATATTAAAACAGAGGGCAGGGGAATACATAGCCATGATGGTGGATTTAAACTAGGTAGGGGGTGGTGAGAGGATAGATAGATGTGGCTCCCAGATAGGGGAGCAAAATGAGCTTACCCCCCCAGGGCTGGCAGGGAGCTGCTTGGAGCTGTGGCAGGGTGGATTAAAAGGGGGTATCCCAGAGAGGGGAGGGGGCATGGTCAGGTTGGAGGTTGGTGTCACTGAATGTGAGAAGCCTTGGTAATAAATCAGCAGAAGTAGGGCTCTATTGGCAATAGGGAAGGTGGACATTGTGGCCATCATTGAAACGCGGGCCACCCAGTACCAGGACTGGGATTTTTTGGTCCCAGGTTAAAGGATATTCATGAAGGACAGGACCAACAGAAAAGGGAGGGAGTGGCAATATAGGTAAGGGGAAGGGATAAGGTACGTAAGGGAGGAGGGGGTGAAAAGCAGAACAGAGGCCCTTCGGATGCAGTTCCAAGACTTAAAAAGTAGGACATTAAGGATAGGGGTGGTGTACAGACTGCCAGCCCAAGGGGATGACCTGGATAGGGAGTTAACTGAGCAAATCAGAAGGGTCTGTAGGAAAGGGCACACTGTGGTGGTGGGGGACTTCAACTTACTGTGGGTCGAGTGGAGCACCACAATCACTATAAGTACAAAGGAGCAGGTCATATTAGAAGCATTCTGGACAGCTTCCTGGTGCAGGTAGTCCGGGAACCAACTAGACTGGATAAGACTCTAGTTCTAGTCCTGTCAAATGGGGAGGTTGTAAGGGATCTGGAGGTGGAGGACCTTCTGGCTGGGAGTGACCACAGCATGGTATGATTCATGCTCAATATAGGCAAGGAATCAAGAGGTTCAAGTACCAGGGTGATTGAATTTAAAGGGGAGGACTTTAATAGGATGGAGATTATTGTGGGCAGGCATCTGGCAGGTATTCGACCATGCATGGATGCTAGCCAGAAATGGGATATTATTAAGAAAGGGCTGGTGGAGGCTATTAGGACATGTGCAAGAACAAGAAGTAAGAAGGGGAGGACAAAAAAAAAAGCTGGCTGGCGCAGGAGGTGAGGGCCAAGAAAAAGGCATCTCAGAGACTTAAGAAATCAGGAGGGGAGGAAAACAGGGAGATATGTACAGCGAAGTTCAGGGAGGTTACCAGGCTGGTCAGAGAGGCCAAGATTTCTAAGGAGCTGAGATTAGCACCAGGCATTAAGAACGGAGAGAAGGACTTCTTCTGATACATCACTAAAAGGCGGAATAACAAAGATCAGATAGTGAGGATAAAGAAGCATGGGAGATTTGTGGAGAAGGGGAAGGACCAGGTAGAGACACTAAATGATTACTTCTGCTCTGTGTTCACAAAGGAGAAAGGGGGACAGGCAACAACTGGGAGAGGAAGGGTGGGGGCGGGGGGAGGAGGTGACTGATACAGGAATCACAGAGGATAGGGTGCTGAAAGGATTAAGGGCACTGGGGGCGGTAAGGCACTGGGTGCAGATGACATTTACCCTAGGGCACTTAAGGAACTAACTGAGATCCTGGTGGGACCATTAGCAGACCTGTTCAATACCTCCTTGGACACAGGATGCATACCACTGGATTGGGGGATGGTCCATGTGGTGCCCATTCACAAAAGTGGGTCCAAGGATGAACCAGGCAACTACTGACCAGTGAGCCTCATATCGGTTGTGGGAAAACTGATGGAGACGATCCTAAAAGAGAGGCTGGTAACCTTTTTGGAGAACAATGGTCTCCAGGATGGTCAACAGCATGGGTTTGTCTAGGGAAGATCCTGCCAGACAAACCTGATTGAGTACTATGATTGGGTGACAAGGGAACTGGACAAAGGCCATGTGGTGGATGTCCTGTATTTGGATTTCAGCAAGGCATTTGTTTCCGTGCCACATAGGAGGCTGTGGGGGGGACTAGAATATATAGCGGTGGAAACAAAGATGGCGAACTGGATCACCAATTGACTGAAGGGTAGGGAGCAAAGGGTGGGGGGCAGAACTCTCATTACCGAGGGATGTGACAAGCTGGATGCCTCCAGGATCAGTGTTGCAACCGGTGTTGTTCAGGATTTTCATTGCTGATATTTCCCAGAGGGTCTGGAGTGAGATCAGTTTCTTCTTGGATGATACAAAGATGGCAGTAGTGGTAGATGACATTGAAGGGTGGAGGGGGCTGCAGGAGGACCAGACCAAACTACAGGAGTGGTGGGAGGAATGGCAGTTGGGGTTCAATGCCAAAAACTGCAAGGTACTACACTTCAGGGCTAAGAACCTGGGGAGGAGTTATCAGCTGGGGGGGTACAGCTGATATGCAAAGAAGATGAGAAGGACCTAGGGGTGCTCATAACAGAGAGTATGAACAACTCAGCTTAATGCAGAAAGGCAGCAGCAAAAACCAATAGAATGCTGGGGTGCATAGTGAGGGAAATATCCTCTAGAAATAGGGAGGTAGTCCTGCCCCTCTACAGGTCGCTGGTCAGGCCGCACCTGGAATACTGTGTTCTGTTCTGATGCCCATTTCTGAAGAAGGACATCAAATTGCTGGAGGGTATAATGTGTAGGGTAACAAGGATGAGCCAGGGATTAGAGGGTTACTCTTAGAGAGACTGGTGGAATTGCTGGTGTCTAATGGGCTGCAGGATAGTAGACAGCATTGGTTTGTCACAGCAAGGTCATGACATGCAAATTCTGTAAACTTTTTTGACTGAGTAACTAGAGTAGCTGATAAAGGACAGGTAGTCATCATACTCTGTCTTGCTTTTAGCAAGGCATTTCACTCCATTCTGCATAGGAGGCTAGTCAAAACAACTGGCCCACCTGTGGATGGGGACCACCTACAAGGTGTGTGGAGAAATGGCTGGGGGGTGAGGACTCTGAGGGTAATGATAGGAGGGGAATTCTGAAGAATGAGGAAAGTCATCTGTGGGGTAACACATGGGTTGGTGCTAAGCCTGTCACTTTTCAGTCTCTCTATTAGCGACATAGGTGACAACATCAGTGGGACAATTAACCTATTATTGGATGACATCAAGCTTTATGGTAGAGTTGACTTTGTGGAAGGAGTCCATGTCTTGAGGAAAGAACTGTGGAGAAACATAGAAACATAGACTTTGACGGCAGATAAGGAGTGCTTGGCCCACCTAGTCTGCCCATTTCCCTACCTAGAGGATAAGCTGCAGATCCTATTTAACCAACAGCCTATTTCTTCCTACCCCCACAAAAATTGCCTTGTGTCTGTCCCATGAATTCTTGAATTCTCCCACAGTTTTAGACCCCACAACCTCCTCAGGAAGGCTGTTCCATGCATCCACCACCCTCTCTGTAAAAAAATACTTCCTCACATTGCCCCTGAGCAGTCCCCTCTCTATCTTCAAATTGTGTCCCCTTGTTCTTGCACATCTCTTTTTCTGAAAGATGCTACCCTCTTGGACTTTGCTGATTCCACTGAGGTACTTAAATGTTTCTATCATGTCCCCACTCTCCCTCCTTTCCTCAAGGGTATACATATTAATCTCCTTTAGTCTCTCCTTGTATGGCTTCTCTTACAGACCCTGCACCATTTTAGTTGCCCTCCTCTGAATTGCCTCCATCCTGTCTATGTCCTTGCAGAGATGGGGTCTCCAGAACTGGATGCAGTATTCCAGATGGGGTCTCACCAACTGTCTGTACAGGGGGATAACAACTTTCTGTTTTCTGCTGGTGATGCCTCTCCCTATACAACCCAGTATCGCCCCAGCCCTACCTACCACCTTCTCACATTGCTTGCCAACCTTAAGGTCATCTGATATGATTACCCCCAGGGCCCTTTCCATTTTTGTTGTTGTTACTACCTCCCCCCCATTGTGTAATCTTCCCCTTGGTTTTTGTTTCCCAGGTGCATTATTTTGCACTATTTTGCATTGAATCCAATCTGCCATATTTCTGACCATTCTTCCAACCTTGCCAAGTCCCTTCTCATCCTTTTCATGCCTCTTTGTGTATCAACCCTGTTGCAGGTCTTTGCATCATCTGCAAAGAGCTATACTTTTCCTTCCAGTCCCTCTGCAATGTCACTTATAAAGACATTAAAAAGGACTGGACCCAGTGCTAAACCCTGCGGTACCCTACTAGTAATACCTCTTTCTTCAGAGTGGACTCCCTTTACAATTACTTTCTGTGTCCTGTTGTCCAGCCAATGTTTTACACAGGCTACCACCCTGAGACCCACTCCCAGGCTAGTTAATTTGACTAGTAATCTTTTGTGTGGGACTATGTCAAATGCCTTGCTAAAGTCTAGGTAGGCCATGTCCACAGCCCCTTCCAAGTCTACTACTTTGGTCACCCAGTGAAAAAAAACAATTAGATTCATCTGACATGACCTTCCCACTGTGAACCCATGCTGCCTTGGGTCCTGTGCCCCTCTGGCCTCTAGGTACTCAACAATTCTTTCCTTCAGAAGTGATTCCATCACTTTCTCTACCACAGAGGTCAAACTGACAGGTCTGTAGTTTCCTGTCTCTGTCTTGCTCCCACTTTTGTGAAGGGGAATCACATCTGCCTTCCTCCAGTCCTCAGGTACTACACCATCCTCCCATGATTTTTTAAAAATGGGTAGTCAGTGGTGTCACTAGTTCTCTGCTTAATTCTTTCAGAATTCTGGGGTGAATTCCATCTGGCCCCATTGCTTTTTCCACCTTCAGTTTTAGGAGTTCTTTCAGAACCCTTTCTTCTGTGAAAGGACTGGGATCGCCCCCCATCAGAGTGCTTCTGTTAATTGGGTTAGGCACATCCCCCACCTCCTCTTTTGTGAATACTGAACAGAAGTATTCATTCAGTATCCCTGCTTTTTCACGGTCCCTCTCTGCCCACCCACCATCCATTCTATTCAGCCTCACTATCCCTCCCTTTGTCTTTCTACACTCCCTGATATACCTATAAAAGGTTTTATCCCCCTTCTTAACTGAGTTGGCTATCTTTTCCTCAGTTTGGGCCTTTGGTATTCTAACTACCCTCCCTGCTTCCTTCTGCCTTAACTGGTACAGTTCTCTGTCCTGCTCCTTCTGTGCTTCCTTATTCCTTATGGATGCTCAAGAGGTGGTCAAAGATCTGCCAGGTGATCATTAATGCCAAAAAGTGCAAGGTCATGCATATGGGAAACAAAATCCAGTGTCAAATCACAGATGTGGGGAGGGTGATCATTGCTGTAATTAATGAGGAAAGCAATATGGGGACGGTGATCTTTTTTTTTTTTTTTGTTACCACAAGGTGAAGCCCATAATGATGTACTGTTAACACAAGGTGAAAGCCATAATGATGTGTTGCTACCACAAGGTGAATCCCATAATGATGAGCAGTTGGTGTTCTTGAGCAGGAAAGTGCCTTCTATTTGAAAATAATTTACTCTTACAGTGCATGAGAAAATTCAAACTCGTTCATTCACGAGTTCACTGGCGCTTTCATGCCATGTTAGAAGTACATGTACAGTTAGGACAGACCACCCAGGAATTCTCTCAGGATGGGAGATAGGAAACTATGCAACATTAAAGTAAAAGTGAACATTTTACAATTAGCAGGACCAAGGAATAGCATGCCCCATGTGAATGATATGTACAGGCAGCATTTTCCACAGGGGCTTTAAAAATCAGCTAAAAGCTTTAATAGAAACAAAAACAGGCTCCTAATGTTAAAAGCCAATCAGCTGCTTACTGACTGGCTTTATGCAAATCAGATGACCAAAGCCCTCTCTAATTGGATTGGCTCTGTTCTTTGAAGTACACAAAGTTTACACTCTGCAAGCAAAGAGTGGTGTCATGACCACAGTGCATGGTTATTGGTCTAGAATTCCAAGCCCCTGCTATTTTTGAACTGCAATGAGCTCGACAGTGACACCCCCCCCTTCGAAATCCCCTTTCAGTGTAACAAAACATTTGGTGTGCATGTGCATCAAATGTAAAAGGGCCAATAAAGATGGAACAATAATAGAACTTCAACCAGTACTCAAAACATAGCTTCTTCTACAGGTACGGACATACATAAACTCCCTCCAGAGGAAAGTGTTAGACCCGGAGAGGGTAGCCCCACTACTGGTAGCTATTCAACAAATAAAGTCATCAACAGGCCAAAAGGGACAGATTTCTGTTCTATATAAGGCTCTGAGGACCATTAGGCCAGACCCCTTAATTAATATTAAAAACAAATGGCAGGAGGAGGCAGGGCCCGGCTTTCCACCTCTTAACTGGAAACTGATCTTCGGCATAGCCAAATCGTCAACTGGATCACCTCTCTGGCAAGAATTTGCCTGGAAGGTAAGGATCCGCTTCTTCTTCACCCCTGAGATACTAAATAAAAGAAATCCAAACCTGCCGTCTGGCTGTTGGAGGAGGATGTGGGGAAGGTAAAGCAGACTACCTACACATTTTTTGGGCATGTCCTAGGCTTACTGGGTTTTGAGCAGACATTATATCAGCAATAAAAGACATTTTTGCTATCACCCAGTCACTGAATTGGGTTCAGTTGATCCTGGGGGTGCTTCCACTGGAGATCAGGGGACCAGACTTGCGGTATCTTTGGGCAATCTTAACAACAGCGGCCCTCAAAGTGATAACTAGAGCCTGGCTTAGTCCATCTGTGCCACAAAAACAAGATTGGATCTCGATCATCAAAGGCCTGGCTGACCTGGAGGAGCTTACTTTTAAAATAAACCAGAAGACTCCTCTTTATGTCCAAAGATGGTCCAGGTGGATAATATGGCAACAGGCAGTTGGATCCCCTTTGAGTCCCCAGAAGACCCAGACTGGAACCACACAGACTAGAGCTGTGAGTGAAGAGGAGTGCTTTCTTCTTTGGTTCTGCCTGTACTTTGACAGCCATGACTTTGCTACTACACCACTGCCACTGATGCAAAGAGTGACTGACACATTGTACAGCAGGACTATATCTGATGACTGCCCTGACTACACTAGACACTGGTGCTACCCATGCAAGACTTGGAATATGTGCTCTAGTGTTGTTACAGGGCTGAAGCACTTTGCAGAAAGGGCATTTGGAGGCAGCAGCCCTCTAAACAAATAGGTGTCTTCCATCTGTATTACCTCTGACCCCAGGATACATTATGGGGTCAGAGGTTGGCTACTGCAGCCAATCAGGTCCTCAGAACCTATAACTAGACCAGATTGGTTCATGGGAGACTGAAAGACTTCATTAATTCACCTATAGGTGTCACAGATTATTATATATTGAGTGACTGTGGAATGGGCTTCCTTTTGTGGCCTACAGGAGGACTGACCAATCAGAAGGCTGAAAACTTGAATAAAATGTCAAGGTTTACCCAGCCTGTATCAATCCAGAAGGAGACTCTGCAGGAAGCAGACTGCAGAGTACCAGCCTTTATCAAAACTGGAACTAGAAGCAGACACAGCATCTGCAGGGACAATTATTGCTAAAGCAACAGAATCTTGGAGAGAGAGAAGTGTGCTTTAACACTGGAGGGAGGAGACTGCACATGCAGTGACAGAATTGAAAGCAGCAGCTGGAGGAACTCCATCTGTATGGGACAGCTGCCCTACAGCTGAGCTTTCCAGTGTAACTTGAGAGATACTTACTGGTACAGGCTTGGGGAGTTGCCACCACAGCAGAGACTGAGGAGCTAGGGAGACACTGTTCCCCACCACTACAGTCACGTGACTGGCCCACAGTCCTATGTGATTGCCTTGGCACTACACTTCTTAGTGTGGTACTGTAGGTGCTCCTTAGCTGAGGATCACACCAGGCTCTCCAAGAAAAAGATATGAACAGAGAGAGAGGCAGAGCCGAGCTGATCTATGAGAACAGACAGAAAGTGATCATTAGAGAGAGAGAGAGAGACAGAGAGATAGAGATAGAGAGAGAGAGAGAGAGAAAGATGAATTCATCTGTTAGAGGTACTAGAAATTTGCTGAGAGGCCGGGGGGGTCATACCAAGATGCAAGAGCTGACTTGTAGCTTTGGAGCTGATTACCCAAGCCTGCAGCAGATACCTGACTCAACCAGAGAGGCCTGCATCAATTGCCAGGACTCTGAATACACACAAAGGCTTAGTTATTTCAGATTTACCATAATACCAAGATTTGGGGACTTAATGTGCACTAGAATTTGTTTAATTGCAATAATTGGGATTACAATTAGGCCAACTGGCCTGAGGATAGAAATAGTGCACTTTGGTTTGGTTTCGCATTTCCTTCAATAGCCATCATGCACAACACAAATATCAATGGGGCTACACACGTCCAGTGTCTGGGTGCACAGTGAAATACTGGGAGCTCCCTAGAGATGAAGAGTTAAGTAGGGGATTGGGTAGAGGTCCGGGTCCTTCACAGTGCAGCCAGGCAGTGATGTAAGTGAAGGGTGGGGCACACTGTTCTAACACTGATGGCTTTGCCAGAGGGGGATCACTGCTTTTTATTTGACTGCCTTATCTTAACCCTTTTCGCTCTCCAGATCCATGTTCCTGCCCCAATAAAGTCCTCTTATACTGTGTACGTGACTACTGAGTCTTTGCATTTCCTACCGATTTAAATTTAATTATATTATTATTTATTGGGGATTGTACTGTGTGAGTGTTGAATGGGCTGAACCTTTGGAGCCAGAATGGGATAGTGTTGTTGCCCAGGAGGCAATACTAGTCGTATAACCTTGCAGACTTAGGTTCCTTTTTTTTTTTTACTTTTTACCAGGAGAGACACACTAAGCTGAAAGCTTGTTTACAGGTGCAACCTGGGAGCACAAGGAAGTTAAGGGACTTGCTCAGGGTCACACAGTATGCAAGTGGGGGCTGTGGGATTCAAACCCAGGTCTCCAGATTTGCAGCTCAGAACCTTAAACCACTGCACTATACTGCCTCCCCCTGGGTAAAGGTACTGTATTAATCATCATTCAACTTGGACCACGAACTCTGACAGGAGTTTAATGAACCAGGCCTCCAACCTTGATGTACCCATAAGACAGGGGAGGTGGCAACAGGGAAGCCATGCTGCAACAAGTTTCCCTGAGTGTGGCATATGATTTACAGGTTCAGTGCAGTTCATTTAAAAGAGGTAGTAGAGAATTTCTGCAACTTGCATGGCTAATCATGTGTTTACAGTTTTTCATCTGTCATAGAATAATGCACAAATTGTGAGAACGAACATGATTCTGAGAAAGGGATTAAAAGATTGCATTCAAGAAGCTATGTACAATAGATACAGGAGTGGTAAACATGTTGGTATTACAAGAACAAGAGAATATTCTAAACAGGATGTTAACAGGAAACTATCATCAAGCTGCATTCTGCTTCTTTACAGTATGCTGACAGTTTTGTTAATACAGGAACATTACAGCAAGAAGAATTCATTATAATTGGGACCCCCACTTGCAGGGTATGTGATGCAGCCAGATGACTGAGAGGTAAAGGCTAATCCCTTACCAAATGTGACACAATGGCAACACCACGGCACCACAATGGCAACACAGTGGTATGCTACAAAGTGTGCAATGGTACTACCCAGTGGTACCCTGGTTGTACTACGGTAGGTTAAATTTTGATTCTTTTTGTTGATATGGTAAGACAGTGGTACAATGGTGTCACAATTAAATTGAAACAAACCACTGTGATACCATGAAAACCTTAATGGTAGTACAGTGGTAATCACAGTGGTATTGCAATGGCAAATGAGTGGTATTACAGTGGTATTCCGAAGAACTTTTTGTAAGGGATGCCTTTAAACTTTCAGGTGAAAGTCCCCCTGGTCCAGAGTTAATTGTTAATATTTAAATTTGCAGTGCTCTGGTGCCTCCACTTGTGGTACTCATTTAAATCTGATCTGTAATTGTACTGTTTCACTGGAAAACTGTAATTCTCCCACCCAGCAGACAGTACACAGGGACCCAACACAATACCGTACTCCGACCACAATCCAAAAGGTAATAGCAGTGATGTAACTAGAGCAAACATAATAACCCCTGAAAACAATAAACGTAACTAAAAACTGTAAAGATCTTTATTGAGAAATGGAAACTCTAGAATAAGGCTCTGGAAAAGAAATGTAATAGTAAAACAGATAAATCAAAACATGGATCACTGGGACTTTTGGTGATATCACACTAAGGAATGACTGCATGAAAGTTAGCTCTGTTCCACAACCCTTCTATCTTTATACCACAACCTACCTAAAATGAATATTTTAGCATGTAAACAGTTCTGCAGGTGCAAGACCATTTAGGGGGCTCAAAAAACATGAAATTGGCGGCATCACATCCTTCACCAGCATCACTGGAAAACAGCATGAATTCAGAAGTGAGAAGCAGTGTGACCTCTTCACCATGGTCACATGCCGGCAACTCCTCGACAGAAATTTCCAACAATCGAATACTCATGGAACTGTTGGTGTTCCCAACAGAGGTGAGGGATTCTGTGGCAGGGCTAAGGCAGCAGAGGGACACTATCAAAATAGACCACGGTAACCTGCAAGTTGCTGACTCTTCCTTCACCAATCGTATGGACCACATGGCAGATTTGTTACTATGTGCAGATGGAAGCAAAATTACAGGACATGGAATGCCAGCTTTGAAGAAAGAATCTCTGTGTATACAGAGTACCTGAGGGGCTGAAGATTCTAAAATAACTTACTTTGTGGTGCAATTGCCTACAACTAGGTGGCAGAGACCACCGCAGCTGGACCTGGAGCTGGAAAGGATGCACAGGGCTTTGGGCCCAAAACTGGGCCCTGGGGATGCCCAAGGTCTATAGTAATGACGTTTCTCTGGCACACAACAACGGAGATGGTCCTCACACAGGCACAGTAACAAAAATAAGTACTTTTGAAAGATCAGCAGATATACAGTACGTGGATAATGACATTGCCCCTATAATCCAGCAGAAATGACATGCATTTGCTCCTTATCCTCTGATAGCTGAGGTATCCAGGATTGTTCATCTCCCAGCATGACCACTGCATTGCCCCAGAAAAGAACACCAAGACAGACACACTCCCAGTCTCTTCCGACTACACCCCACCAACAAGGATTCAATTCAATTCAAGTTTATTGTAGGAAAACTTCATTGAGTAAGCTCATTCAGAAAGAGATCCTAGTACAAGACTGGTGTACAACAATATGTTTATAAAACAAAAGGAACATACTTTGAATAAGACAATGGGTTTCATACATCATAACATACAATCACAGTAAAAACAGGTCCTGGTGATAAGATAGAGCAGCAGTGAGGCAATTTACACAGTGCAACAATGCCACAATCTGTGGTAGGATGCATAAGGCAATGGGTGTAGTACATTGTCACAAACCCACTCAGCAGGTCAGGCCCTCTACTCCCAAAGTGCCAACCTCTGAACATAGCCTTGTGAACAGTTTAACAGAACAAGGTAACCCTCTTGTCTGTTTTGTGAGTTCGGATCAACCTTTGGTCTCAAGTCTTGGAGGGATTCAAACTGTGAACCTCTTGCTAGCGTACCAAATGCACAGGCTCAGACATTTCTGTCTTGGGGGGCCAGATATCTTTGCCTACAGGCACCTAACCAGATATGCTGAGATGAACCCTTAAAAACTTTAATAAAGACCTCAGATTTAAAATGCTTCTCTTTCCAGTTTGGTATCACCATTCAAGCTTATACTTAGTGTCTGCTATAACCATGTATACGTTTCTTACAAAAAAAAAGAAGTCAAAGACAGACCAAGTAAGTTCTAAAAAGAATTTTACTAAACTAGTTAAAAATATGTAAAACACAAAATACAGAACTCTTATATCACCAGATATACAAATCTTTTAAAAGCACAAGGTTTAAACAGTGCAAATTCCTACTTACAGTACTTAAATTTGACTCTCTTTCTAACTACTTGTTTACAAGTACTCCAAAGATGTTTTCTTAGTCAGAGTCTAGGTAAAACCTCTGTGTAGGAAAACAGAATATTCCTTAAGCATACTGTATTGGCCAACCCCTTTTTGTGTGAGGTCAGCTAGCTCCTCCTCTGTCAGATTATATATAACAAATATATTCTTATACAAAAAAACAGGATGTCTTTTCAGTATTAATTTTGCAATCCTCAACATGACCCATGTTTCAAATGACATCTCTTTTGATCCATGTTGCATCCTCCCTCACACAGACTTCACAGGAGCATTTACAACCTTGCACCTCTGTGTAACAGCCTAGGTTCCTCTCTGTCATAAAATGGATATGATATGGCAACTACAGCTGCAGTAAACTCAGACAAACAGAATCCTTGATTAAAGCCTTCCATGTAGCACATTGTCTCTAAAAACTAAGTGTCTGTGAACTCACATGCTGTCAGCATTTTCTCCTGGCTTGCATCTTTCAGCTGAAACCTGGGGGGGGTGAGATCACTCCTAGAGCATCAGATTTTCAGCAGTGACAGTCAGTAATACATTTTATATTAAAAAAAATGATACAGCACTCAGAACTGGCTGTCTACGTCACATACATAACAACATATTATCACAGAAAAAACAGGTCCTGGTATCAAGATAGTGCAATAATGAGGCAGATTATACGATGCAACAACGCAGCAATCCAACCCGAGGTCAGACTCAGACTCATCCAGGCAACATTCCTCCCACTGTTAGACTATGGTGATATAATATACAACTGCACTTCGGGCTACAATGGTTAAGACTGTGAGCCAGATCTCTGCTTACGGAGGTACTGTATCTGCTGCTGGTTATCACCAGCCAGGTAGGGACTACTTAAGCAATAATGCATGACAAGGTTTGTGTTGTTGTGGGATTTCACCACACCTTGCGTAGTATCTCACAAGGCACCTTTTAGCAACCCACTTTACTCCCTTCCCTTCACATTTTTAACTCCACATTTTCTTTCCCTGTCCTGCCAGCTCCACTTCAGGTATATACTGGTTATACTTTTGCTGGTTGGAGCAGCTGTGCCATTGAGATGAATAAAATGATGGATGGGTCACATTAGCACTTTAAAGTGGGATCGTCACCTCTATTTCCCTGCCCCTGATGAAGCCTCAGTGTTGTAGAGGTGAAGCACCAGGGTTTGTAATATGCCATGCTCTCACCTTTTATACCACCACATTTACATAAAACAGCTTTTAGCTGTAGTGAATGGTTCCTGTTTTTAATGCTCACTTTATGCACCACTGCTTTGTTTTTTCCATGTGCTTCTGGTTTTCAACTGCTGCACTGCAGTCATGAAGTGAGCACTTTCCTCCCTGCCTTTGTTGTTTCCTTGATTGTCCTGCCAGACCAAACTGAGTTATGGAGACTCTCTAGATTATATGAACCTTTAGGTCACCATTTATAATGCAACCCCTTCTCCATTGCCCACTTGATTAATATACTGGACCCCATCCACTTTGAGACTGATTTATTCAAGATAAGGCAAAAACTAGAGAGGTAGCACTTTATATTTGATTAGATATCTACAGTAGGATGTAGAGAAGGCAAGGAATGCAGCAGAGGGAGGGGAAGGGAGAGGAGTGAGTAAGGATGTGAAATAGTTAATAGGGAGGGGAGTGCTACAAGAAAGGGTAGGGGACTTAGGTAGCGACAGGATAACACATAAGATAGGACCAGATGGGTAGTTTGGAGGAAAGGGGGGGCAAAGAAGGGGGCTTCGGAGAGCTAAGCCCACAGCATTTGCAAGGATCCCTAGAAGAATCATGAGGTGAGTGACTTAAAGAAACTAATAGTGACCAGGCTGATGAGCTTGAGTACCATTTGCATGCTGTTCCAAGCCACAGGAAGAGAATGTGATATAGTTCCCTTGCTGGGAGAGGTCCTAGTTCTGGGAATATCCAGGAGGAGGATGAAGGAAGATTTCCTAAGGGAATAAGTGCACTGCAAGATGTGGTTGAAAGGGGAAATATGGTATGTGAGTTCACTATGCAGTGCTTTGAGCATCCATGTACCAAGGTGGAGCAGTCTTCTAGTGGCTAGGGATGTCAACCCAGCAGTAGAATATAGATCAAAGTGATGGGTTCTGGGGAAAGTGTTAGTAATAAAATGAAGGGCATGGTGGAAGAGGACATTGAGCCTGTTGAGGCTGGTAGCTGAAGTGCAGTAGTATATTATATCACCATAGTCTAAGAGTGGGAGGAATGTTCCCTGGATGAGTCTGAGTCTGACCTCGGGAGGGAAGAGGGTTCTATGTCTAAAAAAGAAGCCTAATTTGGCTTTAGGCTTGGTGGAGAGATTACCAATGTGGGTGCTGAAGGATAGTTTGTTGTTGATCAAGACTCCTAGGTATTTGAACTTGTTGACAACTTCAAGTGGTTCCCCAAGGTTGCGAGGTTGGACTTGGTCCCGACGGGGGAAGGGGGGTTGTTGTTGTGGTGGAAGTACATTACCTTAAGTTTTCTTAGCATTGAGTAAAAGCTTGGCACAGGTAATATTACACTTGAGCTGATGGATGTCAGTTTGGAGCTCTTCACTGGCTTCAAGAAGCTAGGGCTTGGAGGTGTAAAGTATAGTACCGTTCAAAAAGAAGTGCAGTTTTGAGTTAGTGATGTTGGAATTAAGGTTGTTGATGAAGATAGAGAAGAGGATGGGGCTAAGTATGGACTGTTGAGGGACACCACAAGTAATGAGAAGGGGGTTCAAAAGGAGACCATCTGCTTTTACTTGCAGAATGCACCCTGTGAGATACAGTAGCTGGAGAACCAACAGATTGTGGAGGCAGAGACACCTAAATTGTAAAAGCGGTGCAGGGATAGATTATGGTCCACAGTGTTGAACACTTTGCTCAGATCAAGGAACACTGACCCTGTTACTTGTTTGGAGTCCCAGGTGGAGGACCAGTCACTGGTGACTTTACCTAGGGCAGATATAATGCTATGGTTACATCTGAAGCCTGATTCAGCAGGGTTGAGGAGAGAGTGGGCTTCAATGTGGTCTTTCACCTGAGAGTATATGAGTTTTTCTAGGATTTTGCAGAGCACTGGTAGTATCGAGACTGGTCTATAGTTGTTTAAGTTGAGGGGTCACCGGATTTGAAGAAGGGCAGAATGTGGGCCGATTCTCAGCAGGAGGGAACAGTGGCCGTTGAGATAGACATGTTAATAACATGGAGAATGGGGGCAGTGAGATATTAATATCCAAGTTTAAAAAAATAGGGCTCTAGCCCATCAGAACCACCACCCTTCTTAGTGTCAAGTCTACAAAGGTGGTCTTTGATGTCCTTATATGTTATGGGAAGAAGTCGGAGGGAGTGCAGCGAAGGTGGTGCAGGAGGGTCACTGGGGGCTGGAGTGGGGTAGGATAGCCCCACATGGGGGAAGAGTCAAATGCTAGCCTGGTGGTGGCAAAGTGAGAGTTTATTTTTTCTAAAATAAGGTTGCAGTCTCCAAGAACATTTCCACTGTCAATGATCTTGGGGGAGGGGGACAGAGGGGGCCTCTTTATGTCCTTCTATGGATTTTATAGTGCACCAGGTCTTGACTGAGCTTCCTTTGGCCTGTTCAAGAGCATCGATAAAGTAGTTAGATTTTACCAAGTGGATTATTTTGATGCAGGAGTTTCTGGTAGTTCTGAAGGCCTGTCAATCAGTTGGGACTTGGAGCACCTGGCTTGGGCCCAGGGTTTATCCCATGCTGTAAATGCAGCTTTCAGAGCTGGAGTGAACAAGGGGTGGGAGAGTTTACGGGCTCTAATTCAATGAAGGGGACGTGCTTGTCAGCTACTTGAAGGAGATGCGTAATGAGGATAGTGGTGGCCTCATAGAGGTATAAAGGATGCTGGCCCTACAGCCCCAGAGGATTGCACTCGTCATTCCCAGAGGCCCTGAAACAAATGAAGGCTTTACTTCAAAATTTTGAGAGGCTCCCAAAGTGAATAATGACCCAGACACTTTCATGCACTTGTTGCTCTACTGCAATTGAACTGAACTACCTGTGGGCTTACTTCTCTTCCTGGGACCATAGAAACAATAGATATGGGGGGAGAGTGGTAGTCACACTTGGGATGTTGGGTGAGAGGGAAGGGGAGTGGTACCTCAATAAAGCCTGTCAAAGACTGGCTAGGGAAGTGCCATGAAAATCTGAAGGCAATTAAAACATACCACTCAGAGCCTTAGCAGCAGATGCAGGTCTACCTGATACCAAAAAAAAGGGGGACTCACAGGGGGAGGCCACTTGGTTGGTCCACTGAGATGCCACAACTCACCTTAACACATCTTAACTATTAGTACCACCTGACTGAGCTACTAGAAGGATGTGTAGAAGCTGAGAGTTCTTGGACCTTGGTCCTCTGTAGGGGAATAAATGGAGAAGCATCTCCACAGTAGCCCCTGACATGGGTGTCGGCGATTGAGCACTTGCAGTAACAGAGGCTCAATCCTGGCACATGTCGATGGGGCTATCACTGAGGAAGGATGACCAGATGGGGAAGATGGGTGCATATAATGACAGGATGTCGCTATATGCATACGTGTGTGGGGGAGGGAGCAAGCATGATTGAAGGGAGAGAGGGTTGGCCTGGCATGGTTGGCATGGGGCTGCTGAACTGGCTTCGTAGCGTGGTGGGTGGGTGGCAGCCTAATGATGCAAGGGTTGCTTGAGGTTTTGGGTCAGGCACCCTACATTTTACATTGCCAGTCAGATATTTTATCTTCTCAAGATTTTGCATCCCTTCCCAACATACCCCCTGGAGGAAAAGAATCCTTTAGTGGGGGGGTGGGGGAGCCTTGAGGGGGTGCGGGACACAGCCCCACCACATGAACAATTAAAAATCTAAGTCCCTGGCCCTGTTTTCTTGTGTGCTGGGTGATGTACATTGTAAACTGATTTTTCAAGCGACACTCCTGTCACAATGTCAAATGGGCTTTTACCCTTATCACATAGGTCCATCTCCACTCTCCCCTAGTATGTTTTTAATATCTCAGAATCCCCAACTGGGGTTTTCAGTCACTACAACAGGTTAAGACTGTAAGCCAGACCTCTGCTTATGGAGGTACTGTATCTGCTACTGGTTATCACCAGCCAGGTAGGGACTCCTTAAGCAATAATGCATGACAAGGTGTGTGTTGTTATGGGATTTCGCCACACCTTGTGTAGTATGTCACAAAGCACCTTTCAGCAGCCCACCTCACTCCCTTCCCTTCACATTTTTAACCCTACATTTTCTTTCCCTGTCCTGCCAGCTCCACTTCAGGTACATACTGGTTATACTTTTGCTGGTTGGAGCAGTTGTGCCATTGACATGAATAAAATGATTGACGGGTCATATTGGCACTATAAAGTGGGATCGTCATCTCCATTTCCCCACCCCCTGAAGTAGCCTCAACGTAGTAGAGGCCAAGGTTTGTAATCTGCCATGCTCTCACCTTTTATTTTTATTTATTTATTTATTTAACAGACTTTAGAATTACAACCTTTGAGTCAGGGACTCATTTAAAAAGGCTCCACGTCAGAAAAACAAACATAAACACTTAATACATATAGACATAGAATGGCAGCTAAAGGTTACAGTTTTTTTAGTTATACAATATTGTAGAATCAAGATCAGCTATTCATTGCACTGAACGTGTTACCGAGAGCTGTATTTTACAGTTTTCAAGAGAACATTAAGTTTGCTGCTAGAGGGAGGGAATAACAGGTTCGATATTTACAGCAAAGTAGAGAATTAGACAGATACCTTGTGAGTGCAGCCAAAGGAGGCATTGTTAATAGGTAATGTTTGGTAGCCCTATCGGTAGGAGCTCAGTGGCGGGGTGGTCCTGTAAGATGGTAGATAGATGACCCAGCACTAGCTGGTACATTGGCAGCACTGTGAAGTGAGAATGTGCTCTTTGAGAGCTGACTTGAAAGGTCCTAGTTTGGAGATGGAGGAGACATCAGAGGGGAGTTCATTGTACCAGTCTGGGGCCCTGCGTGGGAATGATCTTTGGGCTAAGGAGGTTCTAACCCTCGGGATGGATCACACCTGTCGGTTGGCAGTTTGGGTGTTCACCTAAGCGTGGGAGGATAGGAGAGAGGCAGAACTCCCCAAGTGGGTAAGCCCCAGGTGTATTTTCTAGTGAGGAGTCATGTTTGATAAAATCGCCTTTCATCCAGGGTAAAGAAATTTGTCAGGGAATATAGGGTACAGATATGGGTATGCTTGTCTGCCCTGGTGAGGAGTCTGCATGCTTTGTTTATAACAAGGTGGATTTTGTTAAGGGCAGTGTGGTCAGCAGCCGAGTAGATAGTGAGCCCATAATCGACTAGGGAGAGGACTGAGGAGGTGACAACCAGATTAAGGGCTGCCTTATCCACAATCCTTGTGCTGATACGATAGGCCTATATGGACATTTATGGCTGATGATAGAGTGTTAATGTGTGAAAGGAAGGAGAAGCTGGAATCAAATGTAATGCCCAAGTATTTATATGTATGGACCTGTTCTAGAGGAAGGAGAGAGTGGGGGAGAGGACTGTTAGCTGCGCATTCTTGGCCTAATTCTGTCGATGGGCAAAGAGCATAGTCTTTGTCTTTTTTACATTGACCACAAGTCTTTGGTCTGTGAACCAGTTTTCAATCTGGTTAAATGCATGTTGGAGGGAGGACTGCAATACTGTGGGATATGGGTGTGAGGCAAAAAGAGCCACGTCGTCCACAGTGCGTAGTAGGTTACCAGAGCAGGAACTGGGCAAGGTGTTTAGGTAGATGCTGAATAATAGAGGGCAGAGGATGGAGCCCCTGGGGAACCCCAGAGCAGACTGGCAGGGTGGTTGAAAGGGTGTTGTTTATTTTGACACATTGTGATCTAGCTGTGAGATAACTGGTAAACCAGGAGATGGGTCCTTGGGACAGACCTATGTGGCAGGAGTGTGCTTAGGAGTAAGGGGTGGGAGACTGTATCAAAGGCCTTTAACAGGTTGATGAAGACTGCTCCAGCTAGGTGTTTTCTATCCAGGACAGAGAGAATAAAATCAGTGAGAGCCGTAGTTGTACTGTGCCCAGATCTGAAGCCATGCTGCTCCCTGCAAAGTAGGTTATGAGCAAGTAGGTACTCAGTGAGTTGGGTGGCTATAATTTTTTCGAGGGCTTTCCAGAGTGGTGGGAGAATGGATATGGGATGGAAGTTATTGGGGGAGGTGCTGTCACCACTCTTCAGTATTGGGGTGACTGTGGCAGTCTTCCAGGCTGTGGGGAACTGCCCCAGAAATAGGGAGCGGTTAATGAGGTTAGTCGGTGGGGAGAGGACTGTATCTAGTACTAGACGTAGGATTCTCATATCAAAAGAATCTTTGCAATAGCAACAGCCACTGAGTGTTTTTGTGAGAAAAGGCATTGCCTCATTCATAGAGATCACCCTGGGATGGAAGGAGGGATGCTGGGTATTTGGAGGTGGGGTTGTAGGAGTGGGGTTGAAGAGGTTATTTGGGAGTACTGCACTAAGGTCAAAGAATGATGAGTTGAGGCAGTTGGTGATGACCAGCGGGTCGGTGGTAGGGACATTGTTGACAGTGTGGGGGGGGGAGGATTTGCCATTGAGTTCCTTGATATTGTCCCAGAACAACTGAGCATTCCCTCAGGAGGAGGCAAGGGTCATTTTGTAGTAGCCCAATTTGCCCTGTTTAATGGCCTAAGTGCATCTGTTACAAGCCGCTTTAAAGGCTTGCCTGTCCGCCTGTGTGCTGGATATGACTGCTTTATGCCAGAGATCATCTCTTTGCTTTAGCTGTTGAAGCAGTGCAGGCATGACCCAAGGGGCATTACATTTCTTGGATTGCACTTTTGCTAGTGGAGCATAGATGTCACATGCTTTATTTAAAGAACGGGTGAAATAATCAATGGCTTCATCTATAGTAGGGGCCCGGGAGATGGGGGACGAATCCCATAGAGTTAAGTATTTTCTTAGTTTTGTGAGGCCTCCAGGTCAGAGACAACACAGGGCAATATAGTTTAGTTTGGATTTCTGCTGAAGACATGATCAGGAAAAGAGGATGGGTGCGTGATCGCTTAGGGAGTCTGGAAGGATCACTAGGTCAGAGATTCTGTGGGGACGGTTGGTAAGGAGAAGGTCAATCAGGGTGCTAGAGCCATTAGTGGGGTTCACCCTGGTAGGTTGGCTGATCAGCTGGGTCAGGTCCAGTGCAGCGAAGGTGTCCTTGGTATGGGAAGCTGAACTGGAAAGCCAGTTCACATTAAAGTATCCAACTATGATGTGTTCTGTTTTGGAGGGGAAGCCGGAGATGTAGTTAACGAGGGATTGTATAGCAGCAGCCTGGTTTCTTGGGGGGACATATGCGACAGTAAGAATTACAGGGGCTCTGGAGGGATTTGGAGTAAGTTTTAATGATAAGGCTTGGGCACCATGATCTAATGGAGATATTGGAAGGGCTTGGCATATCATGGAGTCATGGACATACACAGCACACCCCCCCACCACGTTTGCCCATTCTATCGGCTCCGTGAAGGGTGAAGCCAGGGAGGGCAACCAAAGTGTTAGGTGTTTTTTGGGAGAGACAGGTTTCTGTCAGTGCTAGCACATCTGGCTGATGTTGCACTATCCAGCAATGGAGACCTGCTGCCTTTTTGGTTAAGCTGCAAATGTTCATTGCAGCTATAATAAACCTGTGGTGTGACAGGCTAGGGCTGGGCGAGATGGGGCCTGGGTTAGGATGAACATTTCCCGAAATTAGTAGGAGTATGGCAAAGACTCTGAGGAAAGCAAAAGATTGTTACCTTATTGTCAAGGATAGCTCCCGCCTAGTTATAGTGCAGGTAGTACAAGGGATGGCCAGTGTGATAAGGGTTGGAAAAGATAGGGATGTGATTCGGCATGGAGGTTGATATACCACCACATTAGCATAAAACAGCTTTTAGCTGCAGTGAATAGTCCCAGTTTTTAATGCTCACTTTGTGTACCACTGCTTTTTTTTTTTTTCATGTGCTTCTGGCTTTTGACTGCTGCACTACTGTCATGGAGTGAACACTTTCCTTCCTGCCTTTGTTGTCTCTGTGACTGTCCTGCCAGACCAAACTCAGATATGGGGGCTCTCTGGATTATATGAACCATTAGGTCGTCATTTATAATGCAACCCTTCTCCGTTGCCCACTTGATTAATATACTGGACCCCATCCATTTTGAGAATGATTTATTCAAGATAATGCAAAAATTGGAGAGATAGCACTTTATATTTGATTAGATACTATCTTTCCTTATGCTGATGTTTCCCACACACACACCATGCAATTTTGTATGCATAGGGGGCCCAGACAAACACATCCGGGTTTCTCACATGTGAAGCTAAACATGTGATTCAGGCTAGGGGCACTGCTGTTTTAAGCCCCCTACCTAGAAAGGACTAGATTAAGACTTTAGACTTCTGGCCTGGTAGGCTTTTTCATGTTTGCTTACTGCCTTTGAGATGCCCAATTGTGCCTCATTTTCCATGTCACTTTGTAGAGTAATTTATGTTTTTCTTGTTACTCATCTTCATATGCTGAGCACCGAGAATATATTGGGAAGGGGTGGGGGGGGCAGGTCAGAATACCCAAAACGTCTGTCTCAGACTGCTACCTCCTATTAGAACACATGCTCTATGACTTCCATGGCTCCTACAGGTACAACAAAGTTTTTATCTTTCAGTGTAAATGGGGTCCATAACCCCATTAAAATATTTTGTTTATCAAAATGTTTCACCATGGACAGGTAAAACAATTTTTTTTTACAAAGAAACTCCTTCACTAAACTGACCACATGAAATTTGAAAAGAATGGGTATTCTGTGTTAGGCTTCTCCTTGCATTACTAAGGGAGGTGTAGCTGGTGACTTCGTATTGGTCTGAATGGGTCTCTCATTCATAGTGACCAGAGGGTACAAGATGATTTGGGCTGCTACATAATCCTACCAGCCCACATAATTCCCAAGCAGTCCCAACAGCCCCATCCTACAGGCGGTCCAGATACCAAAAGTCTATTGGGACCTCCCAGACTATTTGTATGAACACTAGCAAAGTACAATGTTTGTAGACCTACTGGTGAAGTGGTAGTTATCAAAGGAAACAAATATGGTGTGCGGACCCAAACAAGAATCCCAGCTGTAGATAGTGAGAGCTATTACACAGCAGTGGATCACCCACAGCCAATCAGCGAGCAGAACGGCTGTACCTCTTATCCCACACACAGCGGTTTCCTCATACTGATTGTCCAACATGCTTATTCATCAGCAAACTACTATAATACCATGGAGGAGCTCAAAAAACAAATATAACTCCAGAAATAACAGATGTGAAAACTAAACCCATAATCATATTAGGGCGATCCATTACCATGTAATATGACTATGGGTATAGTAACTGATGTTTCTTACTGCTTAACAAGTTGCTCTCACACTGCTTATAGGCAGACAGAACTGCCCCAATTTGCTTTGCAGTCCTCTCACTCAGCCATCATGAGAAACACTTGTTAAACAGTAAGAAGCATTAGTTACTATACCCATAATCATATATAGGATGCACGGTAGAGTGCTGAATCTGTATTTATGGTCAGCAGCTTTTGTTGGTGCAGTAAATTCTGGGGGATGTCCTCCAGACTGGCTCTGTGGCTTAACAGGATACAGATACAGCAAACCTAACACACTTGTCTGATGATGATGGCCATGCTGTAGTCATCGAAAACACCTTGGCTGTCCTTTTCTCATATCCTAAGACAGAGAATCACACAAGGCACTGGTTTAGTTTGGACCTGTACAAGGATGAATCCCTGCAGAAGAACAAAGAGGTATCCCTGGCTAGAAACATAGAAACAAAGAAACTGTAGACAGATAAGGACTGCTAGGCCCATCCTGTCTGCCATAGGCCCTGTATATGTATGCATCCACTCACCCTAAGCGGTCAATGGCTTTTCATCACTCCCTTCCCACCCAAGGTTTCCCTGTGTTTGTCCCAGGCATGTGTAAACCCCTCCACTGTGCTTGCCCCTACCATCTCTTGTGGCAGACTATTCAAAGTGTTCACCACCCTTTCCATGTAGAAACACTTTCTCACGTTACCTCTCAATTCCCCCCCTCCTCCAATTTCTTATTGTGTCCCCTTGTTCTGGTATCTTTTCTACATTGGAAAGTATCTCCCAACTGTACCTTGTTTATGCCCTTGAGATACTTAAAAGTTTCTTTCATGTTGCCCCTTTCTCGCCTCTCCTCCAGTGAGTACATATTGAGGTCTCTTAGTCTCTCCTCATATGTTTTGTGGTGCAAACCGTGCACCATCTTTGTTGCCCTTCTCTGGACAGCCTCCACCATGTTTATGTCCTTATGCATGTGTGGTCTCCAGTACTGCACACAGTACTCCAGGTGAGGCCTTACTAGTGTTTTATACAATGGCATCACCACTTCCTGCCTCCTACTAGTAATACCTCTACCTATTTAACCCAGCATGTCACTGGCTCTTCCTGCAGCCTTTGCATACTGCTTTGATACCTTCAGGTCATCAGATATGATAACCCCTAGGTCTCTCTCTACTCTTTGGTGGTGGTCAGCACCTCCCCCATATCCTGTTCGTCTGCCCAGGGTTCCCCCTACCCAAGTGCATTATCTTGTACTTTTTTGCATTGAACCTCTGTTTCCACACCTCCGACCATCTTTCAAGCTTCTCCAGGTCCCTCTTCATTATCTGCACCCCTTGTAGAGTATCCACCCTGTTGCAGATCTTGGTGTCATCTGCAAATAGGCAGACCTTTCCTTCCAGCCCCTCTGCAATGTCACTAATGAAGACACTGAACAGGACTGGTCCCAGTACTGATCCTTGTGGCACTCCTCTGGTCACCCCTCTCTCCCCAGATTGGATCCGATTTACCACCACCGTCTGCTTTCTGTCTGTCAGCCAGTTTCTAACCCACTGTATCACCTTATGCCCCATACTCAGACTACTGATCTTGTTAACCATCGTTCTTTGTGGGACAGTATCGAAGGCTTTGCGAAATCCAGGTAGTTGATGTCTATGGTCCCTCCCTGATTCACCTCCCTAGTCATGCAATTAAAAAAATCTATCAGATTAGTTTGACAAGACCTTACTGATGTGAATCCGTGCTGCCTCAGATCCTGGGCACCTATGGATCCCAGATCTGCCACAATCCTTTCTTTCAGCAGTGTCTCCATGATCTTTCCCACCACTGAGGTGAGGCTGACTGGTCTGTAGTTCCCCGCTTCCACCCTACTGCCACTTTTGTGCAGTGGGACTACATGCGCTCTCCTCCAGTCCTCTGGAATCACACCTGTGTTGAGTGACTTTGTGAACAGGGTAGCCAGAGATGCTGCTAGTTCTCTCCACAGCTCCCTTTAATATTCTCGGATGTATGACATCTGGCCTCTTGGCTTTATCCACCTTCAGCTTTGTGATTTCCTCCAGAACTCTCTCCACTGTGAATGGACTGGTGTGCTTTTCTCCCCCGATTGCCCCTGCTCCAAACTGTGGTCCTTGACCCTCTCCCTCCTCAGTGAATAATGAACTGAAGTATTTGTTCAGTAATTCTGCCTTGTCTAGATCCCCCTCCTTACACTCTCCCTCTTCCCTTTGAGCCTCACAATCCCCCAGTCAAGTCAACCCCCAGTTTTCCTCTATCGCTGTTGCTTCTATAGAATGTCTTCTCCCTTTTTTTCACAGACTGCGCTAAACTCTCCTCTGTGCCGTGGCTTTCCTAACAGCCTTCCCTGCCTCTCTGAGACATTCAAGGTAAACTTTTTCGTCGTCTTCCCTTTGGGCCCCCTTATACTTCCTGAAACTTGCTTTTTTAGCCCTTACTTTGTCTCCCACCTCTTTAGAAAATCATAGTGGTTTCTTTCTTCTTTTCCCTTTGACCGCTATCCTAATGCATTGGTTAGTTACCTCCAGAATGGCTCCTTTTAGTCTCCCCCACTGTTCCTCCACCCTCTCCATTACTTCTACCTTCTCCAGGGCTGCTTTTAAACATCTACCCATTTCACTGGAATCCATCCTCCTGAAATCGAATACCTTTGCCCTTGTGTAGCTTAATTGAGTCCCTGTGTCCATGTTAAACCACACTATGTGGTGATTGCTGGATCCCAGCTGTCCTTCCACCTAGATTCTTTTGACTCTGTTCCCATTGATCCATACCAGATCAAGAATCAATTTGTCCCTGGTTGGCTCACTCACCAGCTGTCTGAGTCCAGCTCCCTGAAGGGATTCCAGGATGGCTGTGCTTCTGGCTAAAGCAGCTGCCGGGGTGGTCCAATCCATGTCCGGCATTTTGAAATCTTACATCAACAGGACTTCGCCTTTAGCTGCCATGTCGTGAATTTCCTCTACTAGTGCCATGTCCACTTCCTCTCTCTGTGCTGGAGGTCTGTAGATCACCCCTGTACATATTGTTGTGCATTTCCTGGTTTAAGAGTTACCCATATTGCCTCGGCCTCCCTCTGCCTTCCCTATACTTCTGTAGCCTTTATATCTTCTCTGATGTACAGGGCCACCCCCTTCCCGGTTTACCTTCCTTGTTCCTTCTGAACAGTATATAGCCTTGTACATTGATGTCCCAGCTGTGAGTAGCAGAATACCAAGTCTCTGTTATTGCTGCTATGTTAAGGTTTGCATCTGTCATCAAGGCTTTCAAGTCTGGAACCTTATTTCCCAGACTGCGAGCATTTGTGAACATGACCTTCCATGTTTTAGTCCCTGCCTATCCTCTGTTCCTGTCTTCTCTACTTTGCCTCTTCCCCCCACCCCGGTATTCATGCTGATGTGCTCTTACCCCCCTGTATCCCCCCTTATAAACGTTTCCCCTTCGTGCCCCTCACTGCTCGCTTGCATTGTTCCTGTTGTCAATTTGTACTTTTGCATGTTCTTGCGGTGGGGCGGGTCCTACGCCACCTGTCTCTCCTGGCTTTCCCCCTTGGCCAGTTTAAATGCTCTCTACTGAAGCATTCCAACTTCTCACTAAGGACTGAGGTCCCCTTTCCAGACACATGCAGGCCATCCTCCTGATATAAGCTTGCATCTGCCCAGGTTGGGTCCCAGTCTCCTATGAAGCCAAATCCTTCCCATCCACACCAATCCTTAAACCAGGAGTTGAAGGGTTGGATGTGGAGCACCTTGGCCTCCCTGATGCCTTGGACAGGTAGCACCTCCGAGAATGATATAGAATGTGCTACCTGTTTCAGATCCTCTCCCAGCTTACTGAAATCCTCCTGGACTCTTGCTAACTCTACCCTTCTCCTCTCCAAGTCATTGGTCCGCAGGAGGACAATGACATCCAGCTCCTTCCTCCTGGCCATCGCCCTAGTGATTCTATGGATTTGCTTCCCATCCCTCCATGCAGCGCTTCCTGAGAGGCACTTGACCTCCCTCTCCCCCTTGCTAGTTGTCCCTAATTTCACACCCTGTAAAACAGAGTCCCCAACTAGCAGAAGCTTCCCCCTCCTCATCCAGAGTCCCTTGCCCACCTTCCCTGGGACTCTGGATTGGAGTTCCTGACCATCCTCCCTGGTCCCAGCTAGGCTTTCCCCAGAATTTCAAACAACTTAAGTCAACCTCTTTCTGATATAAAAGTCCAGGGTGGGCAACTGACAATTTAGGCCACAAAATGTCTGACTGGAGGCCCTGACAGTTAACTCAGTGCTTGATCAACAGTCTTGCTGATCTCTCTACAGTCTGACAGATCTGAATCCCCTCAGGCACTCTGTGGTAGTTCATGGTTACTGCTGTAGCATCTGATTGACTGGTAGGAAGACGTAATGATTGTCAGAACTTCCCCGTGTTAACTGTCCAATTTCTGCTTATCAAGGAAATCACAGGGTACCCTAGTAGTGTGGTGTGTATATATAGCAGTATATGTTTTAGCACCATACTTATTAATCACTGTTCATGGAGTGGGTGGGGGAAGATAGTAAGGATGAAGAGTTGCCGAGTTTACATTCAATGAACATCCCTAAATCCGGTATTTTGGACATCGGCAAAACAGGTCCAAAGGAGTTTGGTTTCTCCTTGACACATCTATACTTTGACATCATGATGCAACACTTTTACAAGGAGAACTCACTGAGCATGTGCAAGTTGTTGACCTGCCACATGACCTGAAGCTGCCAATCAGCAATGCTGGAGACTGAGAATTCCTTGCATTGTGTGCACATTTGTGCCATTTCCAGCTCTTTCACACAGGCAAAGGATCTGTAGCAAAAAGGAAACTCCCTGCATGTGAAAACAAGTGACTTTTTTTTTGTTATACATTTTCTTATCTCCTCTGTGGCTGGGGGAGTGTTACCGATGGTTCCCCCCCAATCCGGCCTGACCAACCATCCCCTAGTCTGCCCCACATCCCAAGCTCAACCCCTTAACTCCAACCTACGCCACTATCTGTTTTGCTGTGGTGGGCACGCGACCACCGCCACGGGATCCTAGGGGGTTATCAGTACCGGGGGATCATCCAGGTGGAAGCCGGCGGGAGCTGCTCGTTGGCCATCATGTATCCCGCAAGGGTTTTTCCTCCTTTCCTCCCATACGTCTGTGGCGTGCAATCACACCAAGGGACCGGAGCATGCACGCTATCGCACGCGCCCCCTCCCAGCATCTGCCACAGCACATCCCTCTAGTTCTCCCCATGTCCTGCCATAGCCTCCAGCCACCGCTAGGAGCCGGTAGGACATCGAGGCATTCCCCCCTCCCACCCCGGAGAAGGAGAGCAGTCTAACGGACACTCAATTCTTCTCCACCCCCACCAACCTCCAATGTCCCAGGCTTGTTCCCGAACCCGGGTCGCTGGCGTAGCTCGAGGTGTGGCGTCCAGTGCCTCAACCCTCAGTGCCACCGGGCCGAAAACAAGTGACTTTTAATTAGAAAACATTTAAAATTGTCTCAGAATCATGCATTAATTAGGTAATTTTCATGACATTTAACTATAGCTTCAAGCAGGCTAGTGAAGTCATGCTGCAGAGGAGAGAGGCACGGTGTAAGCCTGCACTGACAGCTGCAGGCCCTCTTGCAGGAGCAGCCAGAGTGAATTTAGCAGACTGGAAAAGCATGCAGGAGGATTTCTGAAAGATTTATTTGACAAATATTTTTTACTGAGAGCTGTTCCTGTAATAGAGGACACAGAAATCCATATTTATTTATTTTTTCCTCATGTATTATATGTCATATTTATACAGGCAGCATGCCTGGTGAGGTGTGTGCTACCAGTATGAATATCAGGCTGTGTTTGCACTGCACAAAGAACATATGAGTGGTGCTATCAGAGGCTCCTGCTGGCAACAGACACCCATCAAGAAAGGGGGATAGCTCATTCCAAATGGGATTGCACCATTGCTCCCTGGTGCCATATTTAGCTGCTGACATGCCAATGAACACATATGGCATACAAGGTGCTAAGATGCCATTTGCTTGCCTTCATGTGACCATTACCTGCTCTGCACAATACCTCTGTGCAGAAATGCATGCAGGCTTTGGGCAGAGTAATGACTGTTGCCACAGCCCAGCTACAATTCCTAACTAACTAACCATTCCCTGGTAGTCTAGTGGTACCCCCTCCTGCCCAATCCCTGAGATATGTAAGAATATCACTACTAGTCTAGAAGTTCCCCTTCCCAACCCAATCCCAAGTATAGTGTAACAAAATTCTCTAGTAGCCTAGTGGTGCACGATCTTGCACTGATCCCTGAGAGAAGATGACCCCACAGATGTATGTTCAGAGGAACTAAGAGAGTGCATCAAGATCCAAGGGGTGGGGGAGATTTTTGCAGTAAGGTAGTACAAAGAAAAGCTTAATGGATCTATACGATGGGCACTAATGAATGGCCAGGTTTAAATTAAGATTCTGACTCAATGCTATTCTTAAAATAATTAAACTAATTGTGAAATATGTGTATATATATATATATATATATATTAGAGGCAAAAAACTCCTTTTAATGCATTACTTAGGGTTGTTCCACAGTGATACGAGGAATTGGTGTTGGGTTGAGCTCCTTGACCTACTTTCACCATCCCAACCAGCATCGGGGTGCTGCAGTTGTCGGCCGCAACTCTCACCCCATCAGATGTGTGAAGAAGAGAGATATAGGAGAATGGGTGACAGTTAGGACCAACATCCAACGCACACCCCAATGCCGGTTGGGGGTGTGGACAGGGCGGGGTCAAAGGGAGGGGCTTTCAACCCTAACACCAAATTTCCTCGCTTTTGTCACTGTGGAACAACCTTAACTAATATTACACGGACCCAAAGTTATCGCACTCTGAACTTCTCTTTCTTTCCTTAGGATAACATTACGGTGCTTATGCGCTTTTCATGGCCCGTATCTCGGAAACGGTGCGAGATATGGACTTTTCGTCAGAAAAATGCTTAGCCCCATAATTGGGACTAAGAACAAAACTAGTCAGGAAAGTCATACATCATATGACTTTTAAATTCTTTTCTACGTCGTATGGTTCCTGAGATATAAGCAATTTAGTATTCCAACTCCTCAATTTCTCCTCCGAGACCCATTATTATGCATACATTCTTTTGTACTCACTGTCTTTCTCTATGCAGCTTTTGGTGAAAACCAGCCTGTGTGCTTACATTACTGTCACCCTTACCACTTCCGCTTGCAGTTCCGTACCTCTTTCACTTACCGTTCCTGTCTACGGCACCATGTGCATTACCCTTTGCGTTTTCATTTGCACTTATGTTTGCATTATTTTAACCATTTGTGCCTACAGTACTGTTTATCTTTCTGTTTCTCTTTGCGTCACTATGTGCATTACCATTTGCATTTGCGGGCACCGTGTTACTTTGTGACAAGACATCACGTGGCGCGCACTCCCAGCACCACATTACATTCACTATTTCTCATTATCATTCTTAAAAAGAAGGGAAATTAGAGGCAATAAACTCTGTTTAATGCATTAGTTAGGGTTGTTCCACAGCGACAAAAGTGAGGAAATTTGGTGTTAGGGTTGAAAGCCCCCCCTTGACCCCCCCCGTCCACACCCCCAACCGGCATCAGGGTGCACATTGGGGTAGTCGGTCCTAACTCTCACCCTATTCTCCTATACCTCTGCTTCTTCACACATCTGATGGGGTGAGAGTTAGCCGACAACCCCAAAGCGCACCCCGATGCTGGTTGGGGGTGTGGACAGTGGGGTCAAGGGGCTTTCAACCCAACACCGACCCCCTCGCTTTATCACTGTGGAACAACCTAACTAATGCATTAAACAGAGTTTTTTGCCTCAAATATATATATATATATATATATTCTATCTATATATATATATATATATATATATATATATATATATATATAAAACAGCATAACATATTTTGTTTTTTTCTTTCTTTCTCTAGGTCTGTCTTCTGTCTACTCTGTTTTGCCAAATGTCCACACTATTAAGATTCAGAGTACCCATACTGAAGAAGGCCAGATATCAATCAGTCAAGTCAATCAGACAATCTTTATTTTATCAGGCGAAACATCATTGAGAAGAACTCATTTACAAGATGGACCTGGGCATATGGTTAACAATATAGATATAACATGGGCACAAAATCCTATTATGAAAGGCATACTGCTTTCAGGTTATGTTACATGCCTTTGTGTGACAGGTTCAAACCCCACCAGATATGAGAAATAACATGAATTAAATTTCCAGACATTAGGAGCTCAGTTCTAACTTGTACAGCACTGTGTACTGTTTTAATCTTTCACATTGCATTTGCATATTATTTAAATGTTAAGAGTATAACTTGGCTCTGGTTAAGTAAAGCATTGTAAGTGGTACCTACATCTTTATTGTGGCCACTACTTAAGGCATCATCACCTAGGAGCCCTGCCTTTGATAAAGCACCAATCACCAGTGTGAAATATGTTAGCAGATTTGTCCTATGGAGCCTGCCTTTAAGAATTTTTTTGTACTGAATGGCACTGAAATAAAGTGTACTGCACCAGTTCAAGCAGTTTGTAGTCCTGATTACAGTGGTGAGTGCCCTGACTTTTTCTTCTTTTGCATTCCCTGAGATAATGTTAGAAATTCCTCTAATGGTAACCCCTTTCCTGCCTGATCCTTGAGAAAGTGTAAGAAAATTCCCTAGTTGTTTACTGTTACCCCTGCCCACTGATCCCCGAGGTAATATAAGAAAAGCCCTTGCAGTCTAGTGGTAACCACACACACACACACACACACACACACACACACACACACACACACACACACACACTAACACACCTGATCCCCTAGATACTGTAAGGAAATGTCCTTGTAGTCTAGTGGTAGCCCCCTCCCCCCAATCCCTGGAATAATAATAAAAGTCCATGGTATTTTAGTGGTACTCCAAGCCCTGTGATATAAGTCCTAAACCCCCCATCCCTTTCCCAGCCAGCCCACTCTCCAAGCACGTGTACTGCAGAAACAAATGTTTCTACAGTAAGCTTGTGCTCTCTCCCTGTCATTCTGACTGTGGGTGACTGAGATGGTGAGCAGGGGGTCTATGTTGATCACTATATCCAGCATTGCTGGTTGGCTTGGACCGACTATTACTGGATGAGTCAGGGGTGGATGAGGAGCAAGGGCTGGTGGATGCTGAGTGGGTGAGCCAGTGACGGGGTGGTGGGTTCATTACTGCTATGTCAGGGCTCAGTGAGGGAGGATGGTACCACTAGACTAACAGGGAATTTTCTTACAATATCTCCAGGACTGTGCAGGAGGAGGTTGGATCATATCAGTGTATGGCACCACTGCTGCAGGGTGAGGGCAGGTGGTCACGTCCCACTGTGAAGGTTGTAAAGGGTCGGGGTTTGAAAGTGGTAAATAGCGCTGTCATGGTAACCTTTAACCACTTCCAAAATCTGCTGACTATACCATTTTCCCTTGTATGCAAGACTGCTCCCTCATTTGCAAAGGCACAATGGTGTGTTTAGCAAGACTGCACTGTCCAGTGAGTACCGCGCACTTGGACCCTTTGAATATGGTCCCCACCTCATTTAGATGTGCTATGTATGGTTAGCGTGGCACTACTCATGCTAACTCTACAGTAACCCTCCTAATATCAGAGTCAAGGTCTATTTTTGACATATTCACTTCTTGAGCTAATCTGATCCTGGTGTTCATATCACTTATCAGAGGCATTGTGGCCTTTAGTTGAGTGAGCTGTAATTCCTTCATAATTTTACATACAGAATTCCAGACTGAGACTGATCACATGTAGGAGATGGATATGCATTTTAATCAGAATTAAACTGCCAGCAGGAGTACCAGTGATTTTTTGGATAAACACAGAGTCTACTTCTTTACAAGTATAACAATTTCAACTGAGCAAGAATTAAGATTTCCAGACCTCCTAATAGATAGTTATAATTAAAAAATCTTTAAACCACCATATTATATCTAATAAAGCCATCAAGATGGCAATATGCTGTAGCCTAGAGGTGAGAGTAATGAGCTGTGAATGAGCTTAGTATATTCAGCAGACCGGAGTTTGATTTCCACAACCTCCACTTGTATGCTGCATGACTCTAAACAAGTCATTTAACCTCCTCAGTGCTCCCAGGTCACCCTGAAAACAGGCGTGTGTGTCTAGTGGGCCTTACCTGCTTAACAAAGAATAAAAAAGAAAAAAAAAATCAGTATCCACTCTAACCCTGAATTCTCATAAAATTCAATTGTGAATTTCCAGAAATCCTTTCAGGTAGAAGTTTATCAAATTGCAAACATCTCTATATTCAAACTAAGAATTTTAAGTGAGTGAGAGCTTTCCCACAACCCGGTCGATTCAAAACTCTTAAGCATCCCTGAAGTCATCTGTTTCTCACTCATCTAACCTGATACTAGAGATGCAACTGTTCTCTTACCTATGGGATGGTTTATACCCATAAACCCCCTGCAGGATGGTGGTGGATTGCTAGATGAGTCCAGCACTGACAGCGGGGATGCAGCAATGGAGGAAGGGTGTACAACTGCAGCACCAACCCATGCCTTGGAAGAGCTACACACAGTACTACAGGAACTCCCAACTGTTCCAGGAGGAAGACTAACAAACTGTACTGGAAGTCAAGATTAACCTCTAGAAAACAAAGATCCAGGTAGAGGTCCTGGAATGAGGAGTCTTGGATATTGGACACTGATACCCAGAAGAAGATGTACCTATTACATCCGCTGGACACTCAAGCTCATTTGAAGGCAAAATGTATTGACCTACAGTTCACTTTTGCAGGAAGAATGTCTACATCTATGGTAAAATGGGCCTAAACCCCAAATATGGTGGAGTTTGTAGTGCTGCTGCTTCAGAAATTGCTTAATTTGTGGCCTGACATGCCCCTTAATGTAAAATACTCATATTGCGCTCTCATCCCGAAGCCTCTCTATTAAACTGCCTTCAAAGATGAATGGTGCTAAAGTTTCAAAGTTTCAGAATAAAACAGGACTTCATCAATCGGGCATGGAAACAAAAAGCCCTGTTGTTTAGAGACTGTAAACTGATGCTCAATAATGATTACCCTCAAGTATAGCTGGGTGAAATTAATCTTCTGCCAGCAAAATTCTGGTGAAATCCCAATTTTGCTTCCAAGAAATTTTGCAAAACTTCTGCAAAAATGTTGTGAAAGTTTGCCAAAATTGTGATTTCTATTATTTCCATCTAATTTAAAACATATTTGTCCAAACTGCAGCAACTCTAGTATAATGACTTTACCAAGCTCAATACAGAAGTGCACCAAGTTTCATATCCCTATCTTTGAAGGTGACTGAGTTATAAGCCTCCAAACTTTCAGAAATTATAAAATTACATTTCATAAATATTTAAACTGCTGCATTTTAAACCCCTATAACTTTAAAATTAGAGAACTGAATATAACCAATTTTGTTAGTTTCATTGACCCTAAATATTAGGATTTGAGGTTACATCCATGGACCAGCAGTTAAGCATTGCGCTGCCATACTAACTAGTGTCACAAACCCACTCAGCTTTTAGTTTGCTGTAATTATTACTGTCCTCATTGTCCATTTGACCCAATGCATCCCGAACTTTCCCGGTAAGTAGTGGGGATAGCTGGGAGCTCCAGGACTCTCTAGGAATTTCAGCCTGAATGCAAACTTTTTCAAAAAAATTTAAAAAGGCATCCATATCCTCCCCCTCTTTAAATTCGGCTATTAATTTGGAGTTCAATTTGTAACCCAGTCCTACAGTCCCAGTTAAATCCAAGCCACGTATCTGCTCTGGTGCCGCTTGTCGGAGTCGCATCTTCTCCAGTTCGTGTTGCCTCTGGCGCTCCTGCTCCTCACAGTCTGCATCTCAGCATTCTCATTCTCTTTTCTCCTCTGCAGCTCACTGGCGCTCATGCTCCTCATGGTCTGCCTCCCACCTTTTCTGACTCTGCCTCACGGCGTTCTCGCTCTGCCTCACGGACCATCTCTTGCTTCTCTCGCTCCCTCTTCTCTTGGAACTCCAGCTCCATCCTGTGCAACTCAATTTGCAGCCTCAGTACCTCTGTATTCAGGATACTGGTGACCTTCCCCTGCTGCTGTGGCCCTTCACTGACAGTGGTCCTGCTGTCATCCTCAATGGATCTGGACACAGTGCTGGTCGCTAGCCCTGCCATACTTGAGGTTTGGTCCTTTACAGTCATGGTCCATGACTCGCTGCTCTGGGTATCTGCTACCATCAGGGCATCTATGAGGCTCTGCTTTTTGGCTGTCACCTCGAACGGGACTCCTCTGTCCCCACACAACTGCTTTAAGTAATCTACAGTGTGCCTGCTGTAGTTGGAAGTCATCTTTCCTAACTAATACTACTCTGACTTGCACTTTAGAAAAAAAAATAAAATGGGTAGGAACTTGACTGTACGCCAAGTGATATAGCTCAGTTTTCTTTTTAAAATAAAACTTTGCCTTTTTCTTTCTTTGCAAGAGAGCTTAAGGTCTCAGGCTGACACAGAACAATAAAAGCTTGTGATACCAATATTTTCTCACTGCTGCCAACCAATCTGTCACAAACCCACTCAGCAGGTCAGCCCTCTACTCCCAAAGTGCCAACCTCCGAGCACAGTCTTGTGAACAGTTTAACAGAACAAGGTAACCCTCTTGTCTGTTTTGTGAGTTCCGATTAACCTTTGGTCTCACGTCTTGGAGGGATTCAAACTGTGAACCTCTTGCTAGCATAACCAATGCACAGGTTGAAATATTTCTGTCTTCGGGGGGCCAGATATCATTGCCTACAGGCACCTAACCAGGTATACAGAGATGAACCCTTAAACATTTTAATAATGACCTCAGATTTTAAAATGCTTCTCTTTCCAGTTTGGTATCACCATTCAAGCTTATTCCTAGTGTCTGCTATAACCATTTATAAAATGACAAGAGAAAATCTAGAAATCTCATTGGCCAAGAGACAACAGCTGACTGTACATTAAATCTCTTTATATACACAGTCATCCTGGTCCTAAACCACATCACACAATGAACAAATTTATTTATTTTATTTATTAGACCATTAGTTTACAGACCTTTGATTCATAGACTTATTTACAAAGGCACCTCGTCAAGAGAGCAATACATCACAACAAACAAACAGTACAGTACATGATGCTTAGATTAAAATCAGTTCTCCTACAGCCAGAACTATCTTCCATCAGTCCCCCTGCAAACAGAACTGGTCTTCCATCACAAACATGGCTGCTACCTTTACATTGTAAAAAAACCTTCAACTGGGCCCTAAATATAAAACTACCTTAAATAAAAAATAAAACAATTAATGAAATGTTGTTTCCCTGATCATCACACTCTCCTTACACACATAAACAAATTAGAAATATTAAGTATTGTTTATAGTTTTCATTACAACTGTTTGTTTACTAACAGTGAAAAATTCCCCTTCTGTCCTTACCTGCTCATCAATGAACTCTCTCATGCTTGCTCTGACAGTGATATAATTGATCCTCTGGCTCTAAAACAGGCTTTTGTTGTCTGTGTGTACAGAATGTCAGGAGAGTAACATTCTAGAAGTGGAACAGAGCAGAATTTTGAATCCCTGTATTCCATGGTAAACATTCCATGCCGAACATTCTATGTCTTGAATGTGGGGAAAAACAGAAAACAAAAAACAGGATGAAGAAAGTAGGCAATACAGTAATACCTTATAATAACTGGTGATCCCTGTTATCAACCCATTTTCGAGTACTGTAAAAAGTTGTATCAACCTGCGGGTTGATACGACTTTTACGGTCTCGAGCCAAGAAGCCTGCAGCACTCACATTCCAGAGTAAACAGATTCAAACTCAGAGCATAACCTCCGTAACTTACAGATCCAAATGAGAAAGTGTAATCATTTTGAATGAATTCTGTAGCTTACCCTCCGGTTTAGAGATCTGTATGTGTGCAGCATTTATTTATTTCATTTATTTCTTAAAACCAACACAAAGACCCGCGGCCAAAATGCTCATACTTCCTTAGTAGTAGGCACGCCCCCATGCTAGTACGTTATGTGATGTCAGTCCTTGAATAGCATGGGGCGTGCCTACTACTAAGATATGGCGTTTTGACTCATCTCTTCAAGTGGTAATTCTTCTATGAATTTTTTTTTATGCCAGTTATTTAAAATAAACATGTAGAGAGAAGACACTGCCAGGTGATAGAAAACCTCTCAAGCTTCAGCTCTCGAGGTTTACATATTATCACACAACTTGGGTGTGTGAAAAAACTCCATATCAACTCCCTACATATGCATTATTCTCTATATACACAAAAAGAAAAGGTGGGAAAACACAGTTAAATAGGCAGAGGCAGACCCAAAGTGCCCAAATACATTGCTAATGTTAATAAAAGCACGTACATTTAAATCTTATATCAGAGTTTTCAGGTGAAATCCACCCTCCTTACCCACCCAAAAAAAGGCAACCTGGCAGGTTTAACGTTTTTTTTTTCTTGCTAACCTTTCACCTCAATCCTATAGCAGTTTTCCTTTTATGTAGTAGACCATAGCACATAAGTAAAACACAAAAATAAAGAGAAGGTTGCCTTCAATTAGACTATATAACTTCCGTGTAATGAAAATTAAGTTTTAAGCACTGCTTATGTCTTATGAATTTACAGATGTTACAGTGCATTTATATGATAACATTTACATGTGACAGAGAAAGTATTTATTTTCAACCAACTCTACTAATAAATACTTTTACTGCAAAGTACTGTACTAGTTAACCTATTGCTGACATATCCTATTTTATGCATTAATAGGGACTACTTTTTTCAGTTTTTAGATGTTTTAGAGGTAATGTATTGTACACTCATTTGAAAATAGTAAATGCATTTTAATCCCTATCAGAGTACATCAAACTAATTCTTTTATGATAGTGGCCCATTTTATAAGTGTGATAAGCCACTCCAGGGTGTGCATTAAAGGATTCTAATGCACTTTCCAAGGGTGTAAGGACACTCAACTTTCAGCCTTGTGCCTTACCACACACCTGGGTCATGCATTAAAATCCTTTAATGCACACCCTGTCGTGGCTTATTACTTACATATACTTTTCTTACAAATGAAAGAAATTCAAAGACAGACCAAGTATGCTCTAAAAAGAGTTTTACTAAAATAGATAAAAATATGTAAAACACAAAATACAGAACTATTATATCACAAGACATACAAATCTTTTAAAAGAACAAGGTTTAAACAGTGCAAATTCCTACAACAATATTTAGATTTATCTCTCTTTCTAAATACCTGTTTAAAGTGCTCACAGATGTTTCTTTGTCAGAGTCTAGATAAAAGTGTCTCTGAAGAAAAACAGAACAATCTTTAAAAAGCTGGTTTTCACTACGTATTTGCATGAGGCCACCTAGAGCCTCCCTGTCAGAATATATATAAAAAATATATCTATATAAAAACAGGATGTCTTTTTCAAGTACTAAATTTTGCAATCCTCAGCATGACTCATGTCCTTCAAATGACATTTCTTTGATCTCTTGATCGGTTTCCCCTCTCATACAGACATCAGCATTTATGATTTCGCACCAGTTTACTAAACCTGGTTTCCTCCTCTTGAAACATCATAAAAGGGATGCTGATTTCCCTTTTAGCAGCTAAAGCTATAATTATTAACTTAGAAAAGTCTGTAATTAGCTTCTAGCCTGCCATGTAACATCTTGTATCTAAAACCTGTGTGTGTATGATCTCACATGCTGTTTCAGCATTTTCTCATGGCTTTCATCTTTCAGCTGAAACCTTGGGGAGGGGTGAGGTCACTCCAAGAGCACCAGATTTCTCAGCATCTCTCTTGACAGACAGTCCATAACCCATTTTTATTTTACAAAAAATGATACAGTGATCAGAATCAGCTGTCCAAGCGTCACAACTAGTACTACCTGGGTTCAAAAGTTAGCCCAGGAATTTTCATTTGGAGACCCCAGTCAGGAAGCGTTGGTGGTGGGTTCCACCAAAACAGCAGCCCTGCAGCTGGGCCAGAAAGCTTGCTCCTGCCTCAGGGGAAGCTGTGACTATGTGAGGCTGACAGAGGCACTGCCCCCACCAGTGGAGAAGGGAGAGAAAAAATGTTGGAGAAAAACACAGTAGCCAACTGAATGATGGCTGGGTTCAGTCTAATCCAGGTATATCTCTGTAAAGAGGGTATCACTGAAAGACAAGCTGCAGGGCCAGGAGACACACCAATATTGGAGAAAAAAGGCTGCGTGTGTCAGCTCTCTAATCTCTTGCTCAATGGCTTGCCAAGATATAAGCAACCAAAGATTCCAAAATAGCATCATTAATTAAAGTAACATTTCATGAGCATTTGTGAAATTGTGAAATGTTGTTACACTTTTGACGAAGCCATGTCCATACATTTTGCCCAGTCATACACTTATGTTACTTTTGTAGAGGGAGGTAAAGACCGGATGAAGTAGCAATTAAGTAGCATTCATCAGAGGCTCCATAGTAAAAGTATTGTGGTGCCAAGTGTCAGGTCACTATCTTGAGTGATGAAATATGAAGAATAGTAATGGACATCACTGTGCAATAACCCACATTCTTGCAATATGAATAGAATAGAATAGAATAGAATAGAAACTTTATTTATAAAAAAGCGCCTTTCCAGAACCAAGGCGCTTGTACATAATTCATTAAAATAATTCAGGAACAAATAATTAAAACCATAAATAAACAAATTAAAACTCATGGCTGTAGCATTAAAATTCAGCGTATGCCTGACTAAAAAGAAATATCTTCGGTGCAACTTTAAAACTTTGGACGGGCAGGCAATCTCGCCAGATAACCACTAGAGTTCACTGACTTAATGACTTGTGGAAGCACATGCAGCATTGTTTCTGTAAAATGCCACATAAACTCTTTAGCAACCTTGCAGAAAAAAAGTGCATTTTTACTATTTGAAAACAGTGTCACCAAGTGATACTAAGCCTTAAGCCTTACAACTAGTTGTGACTTAGGCCATTGTGACATAAGAATCAGGATATCTTCTGTCATGACGGTGCATGATGCTGGGTATCACTGTCACAGGAGTGTTGGAAGGGTATTGCAGGGCCATGATACTAGTAAAGGTAGGGTGATTCAATGGTGTTAAGTATTTTGTGAAAGTTAAATTCCACAAGTGGAATTCTAGTGGCATTACATATTATGCATCTATGAATTTCTGAGCAAATTTTGTAAATTAGTCATTTCTAAACTACTCAAAATACATTTTGATCTATGAAACCATATTTATCCAGCGTAAATAGATTCCAAGGCATGCCAAATCTTGAGTGTATACCTGCAATAGCAGCAGAGTTATAAACATCCAAATATTTGGAAAATGTTCACAATGTTTAACAAATAATTAAATTGTGAAATTGGAACTCCTGTAACTTACAATTTACACAAACAATTTCCTCTCTGTTTAGCAGTTTGTATGACTCTCTCAAGAAAGTATGCATACAAATTTTTAATTATAGAGGGCACAATTTGAAGATAGAGGGGGGGCGGCTCCGAGGTAATTTAAGGAAGTATTTTTTCACAGAGAGGGTTGTGAATGCATGGAATGGCCTTCCGGAGGAGGTTGTGGAGTCAAAATCAGTGGTGGAATTCAAGCATGTATGGGATAGTCATAAGGCAATTCTGGGGGGTGGGGGTAGGAAGAAGTAGGCTGCTGGTTAACTAGGATCTGCAGCTTATCCAGTAGGTAGGGAAATGGGCAGACTGGGTGGGCCAAGCGGTCCTTATCTGCCATCAAATTCTATGTTTCTATGTTTCTATGTAATGGCAAGAAGATTTCTAGAAAGCTGATTGGTCATTGTGCCCTTGGACCCGTGATGTTATCTGACAGTAACATCACTGGGTCAACTCCAGGCACACACATATGGCCTCATAATGTATATATGAAATCCCTCCTTCCTACAGCAGTACAGAAATCAGTACAAAACTCATACAGAACACACAGCGAACACCCTCCCCCATTCCCCAATCCACATATATACTGAAACTCCTAGATATACGTTTGAGAACAGCACAACATTTAAAAATGAAAGGTTAAAGCCATCATTATGATCAGCTTCACTGAAGCACTGTTCCTACTCTTCCCCTGAATGTCATGAACACATGTGTTTACACTGCGCTCCACTTCCCAGTTGCTGGCTTCCATTCCATTTCTTAACCAAAATAAAACATAATCCAAAGTAAAATGAAGCCATTAATATGATGGCTTGTTATTCTGACCAGTCTGCACTCTGTTTAGCCTGCCCAAAACAGCTTCACACAAGTTACTCAATCACTGACTGTGATCACCAGCTTCACTTTCATATGACATTCCTGTCTTCAGCCGAGTGCACTGAAAGACTGTGTACCAAAAGAATTTAAGTGAAACAAAATGGACTTGAGACAGCAAACACCTGAACAGTAGAGCTACACAGACACGGGAGTTGGGGCAAAGACAACAGGAAGGGATATATTGAGAGTGGCAGAAAAATGCGGCACCATGTTCTGGATGCTCAGAACTTTTTTTAAGTATTCTTTCCCATACAAAAATAAGTAGAAATATATTTTAAAATGTATTTTTTTTCTATTTTGTTGTTGTTGTTTAAAAGAACCATTGTATAATAGCAATAAGGCACTCCGGGGTGTGTGTTATTGTGTAATAATGTCACTTCTCGGAGGTCGGATGCTCCCAGCCTGTGACCTCAGGCTTCAACTACCTGAGGTGTGATGTTATTACACATTATGAACTGGCGATCGTAAATGGAGCAAGCCGATTGTCCGAGAGGGTTTCGAAGCCATGATGATATCGGGCTACATCATCACGGCTTCAGAAAACCTCCGGCCACCAGCCTACTCACTCCCAGTGCAGTGTTCTTCATCTCTCGCAGTCCGTAGCGAGTCAGAGTTTCAGTCGGTCATTATTAAAAAAAAAATAACATCCTCACAACTGTAAGCCCACAAGCGCTCTGCAGAGACAAGAAATCCCTCTTCTTTCTCCTGACAGCACCAGCTACTTCATCACAGAAACTGCCCCCCCTCCGCCCTCGCTGTCATGCTGCCTCACACCAAACCAGCAGAATCTACAACCCGCTCCTTCAGAACACAATCGCGTTAAATATACTGTAAACTGTAATGCCTTACCATCTCGCTTTCCTCAAAAGCAATGCAGGTAAAACACACTAAATCTAGACATAAAAAACAACTTCTGTCATCTTGCTGAGCTGCAGTGCACATCGGTAGGCAGTTTATTGTCCACCCACATATTTTATTTTCGGTTGACATCGTGATTGTTCAACTCCTCAAACAAAAAAAAAAGCCAAAAACTAGCTTCAGTTACTCCATAACAGACAACGTGGTCGAGCAAACTAAACTTCGGGGAGGGGGCACCAATACTATGAGAATGAAGATTTTCTAACAAAATCCACATGCAACAGCACCACCTACTGCCCAAAACGTGACCTACTCAAACTTTTTTTTTTAAATGTGTACCTACACACCTATAAAAACAGCATTAAAATATTTTAAAATTTCTTTTTTTACATTAAATGCCTAAAATATCAATTGACCCAGTTCATAATAGCAATAAGGCACTCCAGGGTGTGGTATATCATGGGATATCGTCACTTCTCGGGTCGTTGGATGCACTCGGCCTGCGGCCTCATGCCCAACCACCCGAGGCGTGACGATATCCCATGATATACCACACCCTGTCGTGCCTTATTGCTTAATTATACAATGGCAAGAAAGAATGCTATCCTCTGATTGGTCCGTCTGGGACTGGACCAGTGACGTTATCACAGTACAACATCATGGGTCTAGTCCCAGCAAACAGATGACCGCATCACTACATGCAGCCCACTTTAGTGACCCTGCTCAGCACTCGCTACACTGATCATGTCTCACCTTCATGGCAGTCCTCTTCTCTTGTTGGAGTAACTCCAAAGTGATTGATAATGATATTACAGTCTTAAATGAAGACCTTGCAGCACAGAGAAAAAAAAACTGTATTCTCATGGCAGCTTTTCCTGTGAACCGAGCAGCTTCAGTTAACCATGACGGCCTTACCTGCCAGTCACACAGTTCACGGGAAAAAAGGTGCAATGCAATTCTGCCCCCACCCCCCCTTATATTTTAGAGTCTAACTACATGCCGCTCCTGGATAGTGGAGATCGTTGTTTCAGTGCAGTCACCATTATTGCACAGTTGCCATTAATGCCGTCGCTCTAATTGAGCCGCCCATTTGACTTCACTATTTTAACTTCGCCCTCATTACGTGATACTGTTTTTGGCTATCCTTACTAGCTTCCAAGAAGTATGCTACAGGTTCCGTACTATCAAGGGAATAATGGGAAACTGTGTTGGGGGGAGCCCGGGACATGGGAGTTGAGCAGGACCCATCACTGAAGCAACTCTTTTCAGGCTAATCATAAGTGGCTTCTTTCACAGGGAGCTGCATCACGGGTAAGGCTGCATGGGTGGTACTACCCCCCTTATACACATTTAGTCTAGCCCACCTTGTATAATAACCATGAACTGAGAAGTACACTGATATCTGCACCATCGACATTCCCATACCAGACAACTGAACTGAACACTCACATATTGCCATCCGCTGCTACTCCTATTTTACCGCTGTGCTTGCTAGTGTGAAGAGCATTTACCTCCTGTACTGGTCATTACCTTTTTTCTCTGCCATTTGTTGCATATTTGTTTAACACTTGTATCACTCTGAGGGCATCACAAATTCAGTTTTGCATGGGTCCATGGCTAGACTCATGAAGCACCTAATTGGTTGATTGAGTGGCAGGCCACTATAGAAGCAGAGACAGTGCCTCACTCATTAATGTCCTCTGGCGGTGGGAAGGGCGAGATGACGGGAACTGGACTAATGGACTAATGGTAATGTTCCTGATGACCCCCCCCTTAGTTTATTTTCATTCCTCCTGAAAGGGGAAAATGACACTAGAATGCTGACTACTCTTATAGTCCATATTCAGATTGTAAAGGGTTGAAAGGAGGACTGGCTATGCAACCACAAATGACTTGTTCGGATGTCAGATGCCAAACACACACAACTAGGGGAGAGATACAGCATCCATTCAGATGCAGAAGGAGCTCTGGATGCATTCAGCAGCTGCTTTCCTTCCTGATGATCTAGGGTCACCTGTGGAAGCCCTACTGCTGGTCAAAGGGATTTTCCACTATGGCTCCCTCCCACTTTAGAGGTCAAAAGGTATGTGGTTCTGTGTTAACAGCTACTTGTTAATTGTTTCATCCTCCACTGTTTATTTGTTTTCTTTTATTAAATATACTTCTCCCCTCTGTTTTACCATCCCCCATTGGTCCTGACCCACTCACCCAGCTTCATCACCCACCTTCTCTGGGACTTACTACTTCTCCATTCCACCCTGACTTGCTCCCAAGGCAGGGCCATCAGGGATTGACACTAATCCTCAATGGAGACTTGGCCGGTGTAGTGAAAAAACAGCCAGAGTCAGCAAAAAGTAGTTTGTTTTTGTGTGTGTTTAATATGGTGGTAGCGCTCGCTCTTTTTCCTGAGCGCTATCATTGACCACCTAATTTTTACATTTGCTGATTTTTATGTGCGGTAGTTGACCGTGCTGTTATTGGTTTCTGTGTTTTGCCCCCATGCCTGGCCATGTTGTATTCTATGTGGTTTGCTTCCAAAAACTGTTCAGCATGTTATTCTGATACAGTCTGATTTGTCATTTAAACTACAAATTTTAGTCTTGTGAGTAGCGTATATGTTACCTGGCAGTGTCAGTTCTCGGCACTACTGAACCTCAGCTCAATGTCGGGAATCTTAACTGCAGCTTCTAGTTATGTTTTGAATAGTGCCAGAAAAATGTTTATGCACATTATTGTATAGGGCCATACTGAAAGAAACTGACTAATCAGTCAGTTTCACATGTCGGTGTTCTCCATCATTCGCGGTCATTACTAGGTAACAGTTAGGGGGGAGCATGCTTGGCCTCACAGTATGGCCATTCAGCAGTGAAACTCATGCATTCTAATGTAGTGCTGGCAGACCCTGAAATGCATGATGAGTTCTCTGTTTAGACAAACACTATGATAAGTTTACTGTTTGAATAAATATGGCTTTTAAACTCAGACTTTAGACTCATCATAGCATCAAAACTTGTTTTTATCACATCCTTGTAGATCTCACATATATTGCATTCACTTATTTATCCTTTTACAGTGGCAGCCCTAAAATCTTTATTTATCCTTTTTACAGTGGCAGCCCTAAAATCTCTTACTCAAAACTGGCTGACACACAAAAGTCCAAAGATCAGCCTCTGGATAACAAACCGCAGAAAGATAAGATCAGTGGAACACGTTACATGCAGCGAAACCTAAAAGAAGAAAAAATTAAATCTAGGTGGCTCCCATTTGCTCATATAATAGACAAAATAGAGGGCACAACTCTGCTGAATCAGTTAGCACATCAAGAGTAACTAGTCAAGGAAAATATAAGCAACTGGAACAGATAGCAGTTCAAGTTTCTGTTGGCACCAGGCCTGAACGTTATGTAGAATAGTTTAAAAGTTTAGAAACATAAGGAGGAATAGGGTATCTTTAAACACCATATTAAGACACAGTTGCACGGAAAGGTTACAATGGCAAGCTTGAGGATGCTGGGACATGAAGGAAGGGTTGAGAGAAATAGAAAGAGTTCTGGCCCAGGGGTAGACATTTCTGGAAATTGACATAAGTAATATTCTAATGATGTGCTTTCCTTTATCTTTTCTGGTGAGCAGCCTCCTGGGAATGTGAGAAAGGTAATGTAAGACCAGGTAAGCCCCCTCCAGACTTAGGGGGGAGTTTTATGCATGCAGGAACTGATATGCGGTCTCAGATTTAGTTTTGGGATGGTAATTACATGCAGCAAAGTGGAACATAGTGATTGCATAGAAAGCACCTATTCTTGTTTCTCTGAGGACTTCTAGGCTAGTAAATAAGATATTTTGTAAAGCCAGAAAATAAGTCAATTATCACACCTGGGCTTTGGAAAAAAATGTAAGTTCTTCTCCAACTGTACCATGTTATGAACTGTAACTCTAGATATTATGTATGTTTCAGCAATTAATAATATTTTTTGAAATGAAAAAAAAATTAAACTGAAGACATTTAGCTTTACCAAAGGGTGTCACTCAACTCATACCTCAGGCAGGAAATAAGAGATCTCTGTCTTCCTCAGACAATCCTTTGGGTTTGTGGAAGAAGAGGAATACAAGGACAAGAAGGGCAGTCTGGTGTGAGTGTCACTGTTGCAGGAGAAGGTTACTTTAACAAATGTCTACACCCCCTCTAAATCCTCTAAAGTTTTCTTTTAGGGCATTTTTGATCTTCTGGCTCCTAAGGGTGAGGGAATGGTGATATGGGATGGGGACCTTAATCCAATTCTGACCCCTAATCTAGATACCACAGATTCCCAGTGGACTAGACTTTCTGCTGAAAAACAGATATGTCAAAAGACAGTTTGACAATCTGGGTTTTTAGGATGTGTGGTGGGACTTTCTTTTCCAGCCACACCACACCACATGTACTTCCAAATTGACTTTCTGTTTGTGAAAAATGAACGCTTCCCTAGAATATACTCTATGGAACTTTTTTCCCAGCCTGTTTCAGAACATGTGCTCATTAAACCGAAAGTAGACCTGGGTAAATAACGTTTGACCAAACTCTGGAAGGTGAACCCTACCTTGTTCTACCAGAAATTTTACAGGGTGGAAAAAGACACATTCCTGTCAGAAATGATTCAGCACAACACCACCCCGAACGTTTCTGCTGCCACAGTCTGGGAAACTATAATGGTCATCACTAGAGGGATACTTATTAGCATGACAGCTCATCTTAAGAGATAAAGTCAGGAAAAGTGGCCAAGGCCTCAACACCAACTGATAGAAAGTCAAATGGCTTATGTGGCAGGAAACAGAGAAGTCTGCGAGACTACAAAGACACCAAACTGGCAACTTGATGAAATAGCCTCCATACACATGGATATCACATTCCACCGCCTAAAACAGAGATATTAAGAGGGGGAGGCCATGCAGTCAAACTCTTGGTATACAGATTATAGCAAGAGAAGTGGATGACCCAAGTAGTACAGATTCGCCACCCTGAGAGGGGATGAAGGTTAGCAGGACAACAGCTACTGCAGAGTCTTTCACTTGCTACTACAAGACATTTACTCTACCTGATGGTGCTGACTAGGCCAGGGATGCCTTTTTGGCCAAGCTAATGCTACCAGCTTTGACGGAGAACCAATGGCAGTCCCTACAAAGACTCTTCTTGATGGAGGAGCTGGATCTCACTATCACCAACCTAAAATTAAGTAAACTCCCTGGATAGTTTTACCAGTGAGTGGTACAAAGTTTTCCCTGATGCACTGCACTGCTCCCTGTTTATGAACACTGAAAGAGGTCTTACAATCCAGAAAGATTCCCCCAGCTGGAATGAAGCTCAACTTCTGTCTTCCCCAAGTGGGGTAAAGATGCAGCATATTGTTAATCTTACTGCCTCATTTCTGTTCTTAATTTTAACTGCAAGATCTATACCAGCTAAATCACCAGACACCTGAAACAAGTCTTACTGTCCCTCATTGACTTGGACCAGACAGGCTTTGTCCCAGGGGCTAAACACAGGACAACATCAAAAGGGTGCCTCGTCTTCTGAATCATGTTAGTTTAGCCAAGACTTCAGCCCTCCTGGTGGGGGTTGATACTAAAAAGCATCTGAGAGGGTCAAATAGGGCTACCTACTTCAAGTCTTGCAAGTCATGGGCTTCCTTGAATCTCTCATTACAGCAGGTGAGAGTATTTACATGGACTTGACAATGAACATTAAGGTGAATAGACATGGAGGAGTTAGGTTTGTATTTGGGAGGGGAACCCGGCAGGGTTGCCCCCCGTCACCACTTCTCTTTGTCATCTATATAGAACCTTTGGTCCAGGCTTTTCAAGTGTATGCAAACATATCAGGGAGGTCAAAGTGGCAGGCCAGGAGCATAAAATCCATACCTATGGAGATGATGTCCTTCTCACCTAACTGACCCTGAACAATCACTGGAAGTAGCCTTATCCCTGTTGCAAGCCTTTAGACAATTTTGAGGGTATAAATTAACATGCAGGAAACAGAGGTGATGGCTTTGCTCCCAACATGGCAACCAGGAACAGATATCATCCTTGCTGGGACAAGCTAACCTTGAAATACCTGGGTTAGAAAGTTTCTAACCAGCTGCCCCTTTCAATGCAACTCTAACAGGATTTACAGAGGTAGTGTTCTTACTCCTCTCTCAGTTGGTCTTATTCACAGAGTCTAGATGATTCAGAAAAATCTGTTCCCCACCTGTTATACTTGTTCAAGGCCCTGCCCATTTATATCACCCAGGCAGCACCCCAAGAATGGAACAATATGGTCATCAAGTTTTTATAGAACAATGCCCACCCCATCTCAGATACAAGATACTTCAATGTGCTTATGCAACTGGATGAGATAATATGAGATGATGCTTGTGTAACTTGATTTGTTTGTGGCTTTCTGCCTCTCTATCCATGGGATATACCACCCTGTAGGGGTATGACGCAAGGAACCCTAGAGGAGGGTTCCCCCCCCCTCAGGTGCCATGGGAATGAATGCATCAGCTAAAGGTAGGTTAGGAAGAAGCCCATGGGGAAGAGAGAGACTAGCCACTGGAGGAGGAGGAGGGGTGGATGGTGGGCAATGAAAAAAAGAATCTTGGTGACGCCCAGGATGTCTGACCTTTTAAGTTTAATGGGGGAGTGATGTTGTTGCTCCGCCCATTGAACCTTGGGCTTAAAGCCCTCCCATTCAATGTGCTTATGCAACTGGATGAGATAATATGAGATGATGCTTGTGTAACTTGATTTGTTTGTGACTTTCTGCCTCTCTATCCATGGGATATACCACCCTGTAGGGGTGCGATGCAAGGAACCCTAGAGGAGGTTCCCCTCCTACAGGTGCCACGGGAATTAATGTGTCAGCTAAAGGTAGGTTAGGAAGAAGCCCAAAAAGAATACCCAAAGATGTCAAGATTTGAAGAGGCAAGGATGATGAATGAATTCTGTGAAGAGAAGAGCTAACTTCCTAAGGAGAAAGGGGAAAGCCGGGGCCACCATCCACCTCCATCCAACAGTGGAGCCTAACTAACTAACTAACCTGAAGAAAGCACTAACTCTAACTAATATTATGATGATTGGCACAGAGGAGAGGAAAAACCCCTTTGAGGAGGAAACCTCTGGGGATCCAATACCTAGGTCACCTTCCCTCCAGGCTGACGACGTTTGATTTGAGGACATATGTCAGTAAAGAGAATGGCTCATAGATGAGGGATATAAGTAGGGAGGATAACGATGGGATAGGGAAAAACTCCAAAGAAGCACAGATTAAAGAAGAAACATGAGGCAGCAGGGACCTAAGGAGGGTATGCTTGAGTAGTCAATGAGAGATAGTAGATCCATGTAGAAGTCAAAGGAGCAAGGGGTAAGCGATGTAAATAGATAAATCTTGAGGTAAGATTGAGTAAATGATGACTGGAGTTATGAGCCCGATACATGTGGCGGGAAGGCCGTGGGTTGATGAGGTGGCATATGAGTCATGATAGGTATGCCCAAAAAGAAATATCAAATGCAGGACTTGAGTGGAGGGAATCCTGGAAGGCCAGTACAGAATTGGAAGAGAAGTAGACAGGCAAGAACTTGAAAATGAACTGGTATGAAGGCAGCATGAGTAAGTAGGCTCCTTGAAAGGAGGCAGACTCCAAGGCCAAAACGAACTGGAACTTGAAATGTAACTTGAATGATGACAGAGAGCATCCAGCCAGCCCATAGCAAGGGGCGACGGCTAGGAAGACATGGCAAGAGCGGAGATGGAGCTGAACCGAGTTGACTGATACTGATTGAGCGAGTGAAATAGATGAGCAGGTGGAGGAGCAATATCATGGACCTGCATGTCCTGGATTGGATAACAAGTCTATTCGAGGTAGTCTAGCAATGGTTTGATGACCATAATAAAGGGATGTGATGAAGGAGTGGAGCGAATACTGGATGGCCGGTACTGGACGAGAACTGCAGAAGAGCGGCAGCTGAGGCGAGTGGGAAGCGATGGAAAAAGACGAGTCCGGGGCCATAATAGGATAGAGAAGGTCGGTGACAGCCCAGAAGTAACAGACAGAGGAATTGGTAATGATAGATGGCAGGAAAAATATGAGGCAAGGCATGGAAGAGATGGTAAAGGAGCCATAAACAGACCGAAAAAGAAGAAGGGCCCCCGATAGACAGATTTCATGTCAAAGAACAAGTCTTTATACCAACCACGGGCCACTAATGACAGCCAAGTAAAATAATCAGCAGGATGCACAGAATATATCAACAAAGTTCAGAAACAGAAGCCATCCAGGTTAAAATAGCTCAGACACACCACAGAGGGAGAGGAGCAACTAAATGAATAGGTAGATGTAGGAAAACGTGCCAAGTGTTTCTTGTCAAAAATGGAAATATATAAATGAAAGCAAGGAAGGTAGACAAGCAGAATCAGGAGACACAGGTTTGATTGTCAGCATAGCACATATGGGCAGCCACACTAGAACTGTGAATCAGACAGAATTACAGCTGCATCTTGGACACAAGGTTAGAGAACAGCCCAGAACAGAAAGCGGACAAGAGGTAGGATCATGGCGCAGCATACAAGCACAGATTAGGGGATGAAGCATGAAGCAGAATGAGTCTGAAACCAGAATGCACACGCCAAAATGGGAACGGTTAAATAAAATGCAACCCAAAGGGGAGCAAAAGCAGAGACTCAAGAGAAGGGGCAGTCACACAGGCATGGCGCAGTTAAAATCCTTGAGAAAGCAGCATGTACCTGATGCTGGAGAGCACGGGGTGGCAGGGAATGAGCGACAAGATGGGCGACTTCCATGGCCTGACCGGAGGACAACGAAACAGTGGGGCAATCCATATTGCAGCAGGTATAGAGCGAGGCCATAGCCATACTACTAATTGAAAAGGAAACCCCCACCTGCATGAGGTTCTGATGGGAGGTTCAAGTGCATGGAGCAAACAATTGACACCAGGGGACAGCACCGCACAAGCACTGGCAAATGAAGCTGGGTGTGGTGAAACAAGAAGCACTGGAGATGGAGTGCAGCCAACAGAAGGGAAAGAGCAGGCAGCCAAAGTGGCAGACTGGTGGGGGGGGGGGGGACAGTGGGCGAGCCACCGACAGCAGTGGGAGAGAAAACAAACAAGGGAAAACAAGAGACAGGAGGGGGACAGAACAGGTATGAGGCCAATAAGCAGCACCAGGACAGGGGAAAAGAAGGTGTGAGGCTGGAATCAGGCAAGCATAGGGAGAGGTGCGCTGGAAAGTTCAGATGGATAAAGGACTAACCGAGAGAAGCAGCATGAGTGGCGCTGGTAGAGAAGAATGAAGGGGCAGCTGGATGAAGCAGCAAAGATAAGGGGAAGGCAGTAAAAAAGTCAAGCAAGGCAGAGGAGAGCAGCGCCTCCAGTGTTAATGAAAAAAGAATCCTGGCGAAGCCCAAGATGTGTGCTCTTTTAAGCTCGATGGGGGAGTAATGTTGTTTCGCCCATCGAACCTCAGGCTTGAAGCCCTCCCTTTGCTGCTGGGCATATATTACTGAGCTATATACATTCTTAAACTGGTCTAGTGGTGCTTCCCTACTTATGTGGCAAAATGGAAAAAGAGAAGGTGGCATTGGGACAGGAGCTCAATATCCCAGATGCTCGTTTTATTTATAGATTGCTACTACGGGTCCAGTTGGTCAGAGAAACCTGAACCAATGATATAGTAACACTATGGCAGAGGCTGGGACCAAAATATTAATTCACAGAACACACTAGGCTACTGTTGTGGATTGCTAAGGGAGCTCATTTTTAACCATTCATTTGGACCACTACTTCCAGTGCTGGGACAGGATGGGCCAGACCACCCCACTTCAGTTATTTAATGGACAAACAATGAAATCTTCTGAAGAGCTGTGCACAGAATTTGGTCTCAGTTGCACAGGGTTCTACAGGTACTTGCAACTCTGGGCACATGTGACATCTCTGGCCAACTGGCAAAAAGCACATCAATAACCAATGGGGTTGGTTCACCTCATCATTGCAGCAGTGCAGTGCATCCTAAGGGAGTGAATTATCTTACAGCTGTATAATACTCTAGAAGTACTAGAGTCCTGAAACTTGAACTACATCAAACAAAAGTAGGACGTGGAATGGGAAACCTAGATCCCTCAAAAACCATGGAAACGATTGTGTTACCTACAACATAAAATGGCAAGTGCGCTGGGGTGGTGAGAAAATACGTGTAAGCATCTGACGAGATTCTTCTGCATCCAAGAGATCCAATTTAAGTTTATGCCACAGACCTCAAACACTTGCTCAAGAGGGATTGAGGTGGCAGTTAATCATACGCATCTTATGTGGTTCTGTCCAAGGATCAGAGCGTAATAGACCAAATGCCTCACCAAAATTGATAAAGTAATTGGGTTCCAGGTTCCTGATGATCCTCATTATGTGTTTTTGTTTTCCAATTGTTTAACCAGGTGAAACACTAAGCTGAAACCTTGTTTACAGATGCAACCTGGGAGCACAGGGAAGTTAAATGACTTGCTCAGGGTCACACAGTATGCAAGTGGGGGCTGTGGGATTCAAACCCAAGTCTCCAGATTCACAGCTCAGAGCCTTAAACCACTGCGCTATACTGCCTGTGTATCTTGAGTTGCCTCCCTTGACTTTAAAAGTGAAAAAGAAATGGAAACTCCTGTTAATCTTGCTGGCAGCCTGTGAAAAAAACACTAACTAGGAACTGTCTCTCTCCCACTATACCCACCATCACAGACTAGAGGGAATTGGTATTGACTTTATAAACAGTGGAGAAAACTACTTTCAAAAATGATCAATGACTGCAGATTTTCAAAGATACATGGGTGCACTGGGTCCTTTATGTCCTAGAACTTACTGATTTGGTTCATTGATATACAGTCCTGTTACACAGGGAAGCACTCATGCATAATCTTTTAAGATTCAAACTCTTTCCTTGATTTCACCATAATCCGAAACCTCCCACCCATACTACTTTAGAACCCTACAAGCATAGAATTTCTTTCAGCACTTGTACATGTTTTTTTCCCTAGTTAAGGGTAAGGAAATGGATATCATGATCCAGCAGGCTAGTCCTTGTTATTATGTTTGCTTGCACGCATGTGCAAGAAACATAGTGCCATCATCGGAGATTTCGGAGGTGTGTCACCCCCTCCTCCAATTCAGGCAGCGAGCTGGCAGGCGCGGCCCCTCTAAGCCAATGCATTTTGGAGCTGTCTATGACATGCTCCAAAATGCAGTGGCATACAGTTGAAATGGGGAGCCAAGCTTGAGTGAGTAGCGATAAGAAGCTGCTCACGCGCAGTCCCCCAGCCGCAGACGCGCATGACCCAAGAGCATGAGCAGTCACGGGTGCCCAATCCCCGCCGGCTGCTGCATCGCCTCCTCCCCTTCCCAGATGGTGCCACGCTGGAGCCCACCCCAGCGTGGCAATGAATGATTTTGCCGACGGGTGCCCAATCCCCATCGGCTGAACGCATGGTCCTTGTGCCACGCTGGGAGCCCACCCCACGGTGGCAAATGTGCCAGTAGTTTTTGCCGACGGGTGCCCAATCTCGCCGGTTGAACGCCTCAAAGTCATTGTGCTATGCTGGGAGCCCACCCTAGCGTGGCAAGTGGTCCCGCTGACGTTTTTTTTTTTTTTTCCCAAACAAAACTGTCCCACGGCGCGCTCTCCCGAGCCCCTCCCACATCCCGCACTCCACCCACCGCGCACTCCAGCTTCCCCACACCCCCTCACCCATACTTACCTCCGACCGCGCGATGATCTTCGTGGACCGGGAACACGCCTGCACACTTCAAAGGCGACCGCAACTGAAGAAATGCCGTAAGCTGTATAATGGGCTAGATAGGAGGGGTTCAACTTTATTGCATATCTCAGGCATTTTTGGGAATTTTTGCACCAAATTTCCAACATGGGGTTTTTGGGACCCCTTCTCATGAATGATGTCACTGTCATGGCGTTATTCGGGCTTGAAGGGTGATTTCGCACAGTGACTGTGCAGTGACTGCAAAATCACCCTTTGGGACTGAATATCACCATGACAGTGACATCATTCATGAGAAGGGGGCCCAAAACCCCCATGTTGAAAATTTGGTGCCAAAATTCCAAAAAATGACTGTTTGACGAGCGTGCATTGTGCAGTTCCTACGCAGGCTCGTAAGTTCGCGAAATTTCAATATTTTCACTCCAGATTTTCAACATTGCCATTTCACAACATCATCTTATGAGTAGTACAGCTGTCATTTTTTATATCTCATCCAAAATGTGTTTCCGACCTTGTAGCGCAGAATGGCGCAGTCGGTGTGTGAAATTAATGTACGGGACAAATTAAGAAAATCACAGTGACACTGTTCATGAGCAGAGGTCTTGAAATGGTATGTTGAAAATTTGGTGAAAAAAATCCTAAAAATGACTGTTTCTGACGTCGTTGCGCAGTTCTCCACGCATGTAGGTTTGCCTAATTTTCAATATTTCCACCCAGATTTTCAGCATTGCCATTTTCTACACCTTCTTATGAGTAGTACAGTTGTCATTTTTCACATCTCACCCAAAATGTGTTTCTGCCCATGTAGGCAGACAATGGCGCAGTCGTATGAACTCAGTGTATGGGACACATTAAGGAAATCACAGTGCCATTGTTCATGAGCAGAGATCTTAAAATGGCAATGTTGAAAATTTCGGTGACAGAATTCCTAAATGACTGTTTTACAGTGTAAATTTGCACAGTTCCTGCAGCTTACGTGGGTTGCGAATTTTCAATATTTCCACTCCAGATTTCCAACATTGCCATTTTTCCGCACCTCCTTATGAGCAGTACAGCTGTCATTTTCACATCCTGCCCAAAACGGTTTCCGCTTCAAGGAAGCGACAATGGCGCATAGTCGGTGCAAGCTCAATGTATGGGACACATTAACAAAACCACAGTGACACTGTTCATGAGCAGAGGTCTTAAAATGGCTATGTTGAAAACTTGGTGGAAAAATGCCTAGAAATGACTTTTACGAGCGTGCGTTGCACAGTTCCTATGCATGTTTGTAAGTTTGCAAATGTAATATTTTCACTCTAGATTTTCAACATGTCCATTTTATTAAACTTCCTTATGAACAGTACAGCTGCAATTTTTCATATGTCACCCAAAGTGTGTTATCGCACATGTAGCGCACAATGGTGCTGTTGGTGTGCGAAAGCAATGTTTAGGACAGATTAAGAAAATCACACTTACACTGTTCATGAGCAGAGGTCTTAAAATGGCTATGTTGAAAATTTGGTGACAAAAGTCCATAAAATGACTGTGTTACGAGAGAGCATTGTGCAGTTTCCACGCATCCTCGTTAGTTCATGACTTTGTAATATTTTCAGTCCAGATTTTCACTAGTGGCATTTTTCAACACTTCCTTACGAACAGTACAGCTGCCATTTTTCACAACATGGCTGAAGTGTGTTTTCACACTTTCAGTGCAGAGATGCGTGGTCGCTGTCGGAAATCATTGTTCGGCACAGATAAAGAAAATCACAGTGACACTGTTCATGATCGGAGGCACCAAAATGCTTGAGTTGACAATCTGCTATAAAATATCCCCAACCTACTTATATAACGGGTGTGCGTTGCACAGTTTCTATGTACGCTCGTGACTTCACCATTTTTTTAAATATTTTTACTACACATTTGCAACATAGCCATTTTTACACCTTCCCATGACAGAGTACAGCTGTCATTTTTTACAGCCTGTTCGGAATATTTTTGCACCTGTGGTGCTAAATCCCGTAGTCACTGTGCATAAGCAGCTTTCGGCTACCAAGCTGATATTCCCCCTGTTCATGAGGTGGGGTCACAAAACAAACATGTTGAAAATTTGGAGTTAAAATACCAACGAATGCCTGAGGTATTAGGCTTTTCAACTAAATTGCCCAACCCTATAGAGAATGACAGGAATCAGGGGTGTGACTTGGGATTCTTGCCTGTGATGCTCTGCATCATTCCACACCCTGCAGTCACTGAGAGGCATCGAGGTATGCCTTGGACTCTTTGGCCCCAAACTTCACCCCATTCTCCTATATTGCACCCATCTCACCATATTTCCTAATGAAATAGGGTGCGCATAAGTGCCAAAGACCCCAAGGAACATGTGACACTTGTCAGTCTCTGCAGAGTGGGGTGTGGTGAAATGGTGTGGCCGTTATGCCTGACAACCCAAATGCACACCCCATGCCTGTCACTCTCTGCAGGGTGGTGGTGGGGTTGGCTTCAGTTCAATACTTCACTGCCATTCCTATTACGCAGCTCTGTAACTTCTACACTACCACTGCCAATGCCAGTAAGCAAACATTCGGCATTGACAAATGCTTGTTTTTAGAGAACAGGGATACCATGATATGAACACTGTTCATGGCTATATGGTGTTAGACTGTGCTTTGTCCCCTCCAACTGCATAAGAGTGGGTGAGGGACTGGCCTCTGCCCCCACCCCCCCACAGGCATATCTTCAAGGTTTGTGGGGTGCACCATCTGCCATTATGAGTTCTGTCACTGCAGTCTATACTGTGGTCATGAATCTTTAGTGTCATCATTCTGTTGGTTGTCATATGTATGTTGTTTTAATGAAAAAGCAATAACATTTAAAAAAATTAAAAAAAACTGAGGGATCTTGATTTACATGCTTGGATGTTATTTAATGAGATATGATTTTGTCTTTCTTAGTGCAGATAAACATTAGGTCCTCATTGTTCTCAGTCACTACAATCAGCATAGATGCCAGAGTTACTCATTTACTTGTACATTCTTCTAATACTTGAAATCTGATATTTGTTTGTATTACAAAAGACATATCATACACCCCCCCCCTTTTGTTTTTATTATCCATTTTACCATTAATTCTATTATTTCCCCAAGTCTGTTCTTGTATGTTTTTTAAATGGTAATTATTTGGAACCTGGGTTATGACCTCGAAGTCAGTTTTATTTTTGTTCCCCAAGACTGTTCCTGGTTTAGTCAAACATAGAAACATAGCAACATTGAATTTGACAGCAGACAAGGACCACTTGGCCTACCTAGTCTGCCCATTTCCCTACCTACAGGATGAGCTGCAGATCCTAGTTAACCAACAGCCTATTTCTTCCTACACCCCCACAAGAATTGCCTTATGTCTGTCCCATGCATTCTTTAATTCTCCCACAGTTTTTGACCCCACAACCTCCTCAGGAAGACTGTTCCATGCATCCACCACCCTCTCTGTGAAAAGATACTTCCTCACATTGCCCCTGAGCCGTCCCCCCTCTACATTCAAATTGTGTCCCCTTGTTCTTGCACATCTCTTTTTCTGAAATATGCTACCCTCTTGGACTTTGTTGATTCCACTGAGGTACTTAAATGTTTCTATTATGTCCCCCCCTTCCTCCTTTCCTCAAGGGTATACATATTAACCTCCTTTAGTCTCTCCTTGTATGGCTTCTCTTGCAGACCCTGCACCATTTTAGTTCCCTCCTCTGGACTGCCTCCATCCCGTCTATGTCCTTGTGGAGATGGGGTCTCCAGAACTGGACGCAGTACTCTAGATGGTGTCTCACCAACTGTCTGTACAGAGGGATAACAACTTCCTGTTTTCTGCTGGTGTTACCTCTCCCTATACATCCCGGTATCCCCCATCCCTCCCTACTGCCTTCTCACATTGCTTGCCAACCTTAAGGTCATCTGATATTATTACCCCCAGGTCCTTTTCCATTGTTGTTGTTGTTACTACCTCCCCAGCCACCCATTGTGTACTCTTCCCCTGGGTTTTTGTTTCCCAGGTGCATTATTTTGCACTTCTTTGCATTGAATCCAATCTGCCATATTTCTGACCATTCCTCCAACCTTGCCAAGTCCCTTCTCATCCTTTCCACACCTCCTTGTGTATCAGCCCTGTTGCAGAAAGTCAGGGGTAATTCAGAATTTAGATATATTTCATATTCTTTGCCCCAATTATTGTAAGCTGAGAAGCTACCTTCTGGAACATTTTCTTCCTCTATCTTAATAAACAATATATTAAATATTATGAAAGTAAAATTATTTGATGTTAAGTTTGTGTAAGTTAACTGGGGCCACTTCAGGAATAAAAGGTTATTTAAGGGCGATGGTCTTCATCTCATGAAGGAGGAAACAAGTGTTCTTGGGCAGAAGTTTGATGTCTACATAACTAGGCATTTATAATGAAGTGGGGAGCCTGGAGGTAAGGGAGGTCTTGGAAGAGGGTAGGAGAAGGGGGCCTAGCTTCCCCCCCCCCCAGAAATAAGCAGGAGGCATAGGGGAATTAGGGGTTGCATAGGGAAGAAGAAGACTGCATCAGTTTGCAGAGTGAGAGGCAGAATGGGAAGAGGGTTCCTGGAAAGGCATTACGGGCAGAGGTGATGAGTGAGGAAGAAGGAGAGGTGCAGACAAAGGATGAGTTACAAGAGTTGAATGGGAGATCAAGAAAATTGGGTGGAGGGTGGCCTGCTTGAACACCAGGAGCTTGGGAAATAAAATCAGCAAACTAAAAGTGATGAGGCAAATGTCAGGCTGACATAGCAGCCATAACAGAAACATGGGTGGCAGGAAATAATGATTGATAGCTGGCTATCACAGGTTATGTCCTGTACCAGAGTGACAGAGTTAAGGGCAAGAGGGCAAGTGTAGCCCTTCACATTAAGGAGAGCATAGAGGCCAGTGAGGATAATGCTATTAAAGAAGAACAGTCAGCACAAACATTTGATGTAATTAATTATAAAGCAGTACACATGTACACTCAATGCACTAATCATAAAATGTGAAACAATTAAAACACGTCAATGCATAATCACAGAAAAAGCATTCTTGAAGTGATTCCTATAGGGCACAGACATTTAATCTGATTATGCATTGAATTCATTCATGGTCATGTTCAAAGAAAAAAATAAAAAAGGGGGGGCAGAAGGGAAACAACTATAAGGGGGGGATGAAAAACTGGAAAAAACAAGAGTATGGTCAAATAAAGTTGTAATGTTAACAAAATTATTTATCCATTGCAGTCACTAAATTTAGTAAAAAAGGATCAGCAAAAGTGATTACTCCTGCAGCCACAGGGTCAAAATAAACCCAGAGTTTAACCACTTATTACAATCCTGAAAGGAAAAATGGGGTGAAACTGCAAATAGGAAGAGGTGTACAAAGACCCAAAGAGAACCACACCAAAAACAGAATAAGGATTATGCCAATGTTCAGATTATGACAAAGTCAATTAAGAGTGAGAAAAAAAGGTAGACTGGAGTCTGGCTTTCATCTCAGGTGAATATTGATCAAACAGATATAATAAGCACAAAGTGCTAGCGACTGAATATTATATCAGATCCAATGCAAGGGAGGAGTATTACATCAAAATCAACCTTTTAAACGTACACGCTCAATCTAGTTACTTATTCAATTCCTTCGGGAACATGGATTCTAATACAAATATCCATCTTGATTGTTTTTTTAAAAGGTTTTTAACTCTGTCGCCCTTTCTTGGAAATGATTTCACATGTTCGAGCCCAATGAATTTAAGGCATTGTGGATCACTCTCATGAAGTGTTCTAAAGTGTGAACCTAGAGCAGAATCTAATTTCGCATTTCTGATGTCCTTTGTATGTTCTAGAAACCTCTCCTTAGCTTGACATACAGTTCTTCCCACATAAATAAGTGGGCATGAGCTTTGGGCCACACGGACTACAAACTTTGTGGAGCAATTCACAAATTCTGTGATATCCACAGTAATGTTCTTACTTGGATGCATGAATTGCTTACCCTGCCACACATACCTAAATGCAGTGTAATGGTCACATTGGTAAAGACCCACAGATTTTTCTGGAGGACCAATGTGAGGTCTTGGTCTTTCAGGCAGGCTATGACTCAAAGCATCCCCCATATTTTTGGCCCTACTGCATGTTATTCTTGGAATCTCTGAGAACAATCCCTGAGCGTTACAATGCTCAAGTAAATTCCAATTTTTATGTAAAATAGTTTTTATTTGGAGGGGAGGGCAATGTGATTAAATTTGAAAACAAAAGTTAATGGAATATTGCCTTCAGACTCTTCAGGTTTGGAGGTCCATAAAAATCCTATCTTGTTCTCTGGTCCTGTTAAGCACTGAATCAAGTTTGACCACAATGGAGTGCAGATACAGCATGTACTACTTTGTAATTAATTAAATTAAATGTTTTTTTTTCATTTTCATGAAGGTGTAGTTAAAAAGTTTGTTTAGTGGTATTTATTTAAGACACTTTCCAAGGACACCCCATTGATTCCAATCTTCCAGCAACACCTGCTCAGATTCTTCCCATCAGACTCCTATTAGGCGCCCACAATAAGGCCCTCACAGTTGTCACTGTTTACATACCTCCTAAGGAACAGGGACCTGGTCTAACTGCTGTCCTTGACTTTGTCAAATCCCACCCATCAGACTCCGAAATCATCCTTCTTGGTGACTTTAACATTAATTGGCTCTCATCTGAAGCTGGCTCATTTAAGGACTCCATTATATCAGCTAACCTGACTCAAATGGTTGACTATGCAACCAGAAAGAACTACAGGACTGGGACCGGCACCTTACTCGACTGGATCCTAACCAACCACCCCTCTCGGATTACAAAAACCTCAGTCCTCCCTGACTCACTCAGTGACCACTTTCCCATCAGCTGTACCTGGTCAAACAAATTCTATAAGCCCCCTCCAAAAATCATCACCAGCAGAGTCCTACCCCGTGGTCAGCTACCTAACCTCAAATCGCACCTCAGTCTGCAGGACTGGTCCCCCATCTTCAAGGCAACAGATACTAATACTGCACTGGAGCAATTTATTCACATTTTCAATGAAGCCTGTAATAAATTTGCCCCCCTTAAAAGGCATAAAGTTAAATCGCTCAGTAACCCTTGACTGTCAGGAGACCTCCTAAAAAAACTTAAATCCAGGGACCACCTCTGGGAACTGGCTAGAAACTCTGGTAAGCAACTCGACATCCAGAATTATAAACAGGCACGGAACGACTGCACCAAATCCATTCGGCAACAGAAATCTGACTACTATAAAAATGCCCTCACTAACTCCTAGGGAAATGGGAGGGATTTCTGGAAAAACATTAAAGATGTCATTGGGAAGCAGTCAAAATCTTCACCGAACATACTCAACATAAATGGGCACACTACACTCGACTCTAAAACTATTGTGAACACTTTTAACATCGCTTTCACTGACCTTAGCAGTGTTCTCCCCTCCGACTTCTTCCAAGATGTGTCAACTCCCATCCCCCCAACTCCTCCACCCACGCCTGTCATCCACCTTTCTACTTTAAAGCACTAATGAAACATCAATTCCGAAACTACATTGCCAAAGCCATCAGCAAATCTAGAACAAGCAATGACACACTTGACCTCAAGCTACTGGCCCTAACGCTTGACGGGGTACTTGAGCCCCTCACCAAGATCTTTAATCTCTCTCTTTCCTCTAGCCAATTCCCAGACAAATGGAAAATGGCCACTGTTACCCCAATTCACAAAAGTGGTGATAAGGCTGACCATGCGAACTTCCTCGCCTCATTCTCCATTCTGCCTCCCTATCGAAGGCACTGGAACGAGTAGTGCGGACCAACTTACTGGGCATCTGGACAATTATAATATTCTCTGTAAACAGCAACATGGCTTTAGAAAGGTCATAGTACATCCTCTGGCTTACTCCGATTCACCAGCTCCATTCACAGCTCCCTCAACAATGGACAACTAACTGGTGCTATTTTCATTGACCTGACCAAAGCCTTCGATACTGTCCACCACTCCTCCTGCTGAGCCAACTAAAAATGCTGGTCTCTCCAATGATTCAATCTCTTGGTTCAAAAGCTATCTTGAAACCGCACTCCAGAGTGTAAAATTGGAGATGTGCACTCTGATTCCAAACCTGTCCTCTCTGGAGTCCCCCAGGGTTCAATACTGGGCCCCCTACTCTTCAGCCTGTTCCTTAACACCCTACCAGACTTCTGCGCTGAACATATCACCCTGTATGCCAATGATGCAGTAATCCTTGTCACACACCAGGACCCGAATAAATTGCAAGAAAATCTCCAACTCGGCTTCTCCTCAGTTGAGAATTGGCTCACAAAGCACAAGCTGATCCTTAATCAAAAAAAAAAAACAAAGGCCATGATCTTCAGCAGCTCCCATAATAAACATAAGCACTTCCAACTCTCCGTTATCAGCAGACAAGGTGCCACACTGGAACAGGTCAAAAACTTTAAATACCTCGGGATCACCCTTGACCCTCACCTCTCCAACACTGCCCACGTCGACCATGTCACCAAAGCTGCTAACTCCTGGCTAGGCCTGCTATTCCATCATAGGAAACACCTGACACCCGAAGCCCTCACTGTCACTGTCCAGAGCTCCATCATATCCATCATCGATTATGGCATTATCATTTATGACTCTGCTACAACCACCACACTCAAACGTGTATCCACCACCATCAACAAGGCCTGTCAACTTGTCACTGGCTCCCAATGCCTAACTCACACCTGTGATCTCTATTCTTAAACTGGATGGTTGAATCTTGCCAATCGAATAAAACACCAAACTTGTATTACTACTAAGAAAATCTTGCTGGGCCTTGCCCCCCCTGGAGTCTGTGCCCTCATACAACCTAGAATCCACACCCGACATACCAGGGGATTGAAACCTCAGCTTCTGCAAATCCCGCATTGCCGCACAACACAAGGCCAAAGATCCTTTGCTTACTGGGCCACTAGTTGGTACAACGGTCTTCCCAGCGACATCTCATCCTCACTATTGCTCAGCTCTTTTAAGACTCGTCTCCGCCTAACACTCACTGCCTCCAACCTCTGTGACTGTTGTGGCTAAACATGTCTTTTGGTTCCATAGCTGAAGATGCCCTTTCTGGATCCACATCTACTCCTGCACTTTGCCAGCACCCCCCTCCTATCTTCACCTACCCTGCTGGCCCATGACAAATGCCACCTGGCTGCACTACCTCTATTCTTATCCACCTTCCACCTCTCCTCTCTCTCTGTCCCCCCAACCTACCTCCCCTTTTCTCCCTTCCACTTAGTCTCCCTGATTTCACCCTCCTCCTTTCCCTTCCCCTCCCCAAAGTTTCACCTTATTGTTCTTTTTTCCTCTGCAAGACTATGTGTTTTTTTTTTTATTTTATAAACTGTTATCTTTGCTTATGATTGTCTCAATTGTACCAAAGACGTGGAACCTTTGTAAAAGAGCCTTGGCTCAAAGGTATTTGTAATCCTAGAATAAATAAAAAAAAAAAATATTGAGTGATGGCACTTAGTAAATGTACGTCAAGTGACAGTAAATGTTTGAATCATGTCACTACTTGTAACATTATTTAAATGTAAACCCTTTTGATTCTGCCCCCGGATGAAACATACACTTTGATGGCAGATAAGGACCGCTTGGCCCACCTAGTCTGCCCATTTCCCTACCTACTGGATAAGCTGCAGATCCTAGTTAACCAATAGCCTACTACTTCCTACCCCCCACCAGAATTGCCTTATGTTTGTCCCATGTATTTTTGAATTCCCTCACTGCTTTTGACCCCACAACCTCCTCAGGAAGACCGTGCCATACATCCACCACCCTCTCTTTGAAAAAATACTTCCTCTCATTGCCACTGAGTTATCCCCGCTCTGTCTTCAAATTGTGTCCCTTGTTCTTCACATCTCTTTTTCTGAAAGATGCTACCCTCTTGGACTTTGTTGATTCCCTTGAGGTACAGTACTTGAAAGTTTCTATCATGTCCCCCCCTCTCCCTCCTTTCCTCAAGGGTATACATATTAACAAACAAAATGGTTATATTAAATGCACGCTGAAAATAGAAAATAGAGTTAAAATCTACTTTTACGGATTAGTCTTTTCAGGAATATCTAAGAGAAAAATAGTTAGTGCCTTTTTTCTCTTTTAGATATTTCCTGAAGAAGACCTAAGGTTGAAACGTAGATTTTTAACTTTATTTCTATTTTCAGCGCAGCATTTAATATAACCATTTTGTTTTGCTTTTAGACCACATGCTGACGCAGCTGTCTTTTGTTTTTTTCCAATTTGTATACATATTAAGCTCCTTCAGTCTCTCTTCGTATGACTTCTGTTGCAGACCCTGCACCATTTTAATTGCCCTCCTCTGAACTGCCTCCATCCTGTCTATGTCTTTGCGGAGATGGGGTCTCCAGTACTGCATGCAGTACTCCAGACGGGGTCTCACCAGCTGTCTGTACAGAGGAATAACAACTTCCTGATTTCTACTGGTGATGCCTCTCCCTATACATCCCAGTATACCCCCAGCCCTCCCTTACTGCCTTCTCACATTGCTTGCTTACCTTTAGGTCATGTGATACGACTAACCTCAGGTCCATTTCCATTTTTGTTGCTGTTAATACCAGTCCCCCCTCCACTGTGTACTCTTCCCCTGGGTTTATGTTTCCCAGGTGCATTACTTTGCACATCCTTGCATTGAATCTAAGCTACCATACTTTTGACCATTGCTCCAACCTTGCCAAGTCCCTTCTCATCCTTTCCACACCACCTTGCGTATCGACCCTGTTGCAGATCTTTGTGTCATCTGCAAAGAGACATACTTTACCTTCCAGTCCCTCTGCAATGTCACTTATAAAGACATTAAAAAGGACTGGACCCAGTACTGAACCCTGTGGTACCCCACTAGTAACCCCCTTTCTTGGACTCTGTTTACTATTACTCTCTGTGTTCTGTTGTCCAGCCAATTTTTTACCCAGACTACCACCCTGGGACCCACTCCCAGGCTGGCTAATTTGTTTACTAACTGTTTGTGTGGGACTGTGTCAAATGCCTTGCTAATGTCTCAGTAGGCCATGTCCACAGCCCCTCCCTGGTCTACTACTTTGGTCACCAAGTCAAAGAAATCTATTAGACTGACATGACCTTCCCACTGTGAATCCATGCTGCCTTGGGTCCTGTGCCTGGCTGGCCTCTAGGTACTCAACAATTCTTTCTTTCAGAAGTGTTTCCATCATTTTCCCTACCACTGAGTTCAAGCTAACAGGTCTGTAGTTTCCTGCCTCTGCTTTGCTCCCACTTTTGTGAAGGGAAATCACATTCACCCTCCTCCAGTCCTTAGGTGCCATACCATCCTCCCATGATTTGTTAAAAAGGGTATTTAGTGGTGTCACTAGTTCTCCGCTTAGTTCTTTTAGAATTCTGGGGTGAATCCTATCAGGCCCCATTGCTTTGTCCACTTCAGTTATAGGAGTTCTTCATGTGAAAGGACTATTATCAACTCCTCTAACCAGAGTGCTTCTATTGACTGGATTAGGTACCTCCCCCTCCTCTTCTTTTGTGAATACTGAGCAAAAGTGTACTTTCAGTATCTCTGCTTTTTCACTATCACTCTCTGCCCATCCACCCTCTCTTTTATTAAGCCTCACCATCCCGCCCTTGGTCTTTTTTAACTCCCTAATGTACCTATAAAAGGTTTTATCCCCTTCTTAACCAAGTTGGCTATCTTTTCCTCGGTTTGGGCCTTCGCTATTCTGACTGCCTTCCCTGCTTCCTTCTGCTTTAACTGGTACAGTTCTCTGTCCTGCTCCTTCTGTGTTTCCTTATACTTCCTGAATGCTGTCTTCTTTTCCATAACCTTCCCGCCACCTCTTTTGAGAACCATAGTGTTTTTTCTTTAATTTTGATTTGTTTATTTGCTTCACACAGTGGCTTGTTGCCTCTGTGATGGCAGTTTTGATATTTCCCTAGTGTTCCTTGACCCCTCCTTCTTGCCTGTTTGCTAGTGCTTTTCTGAGGCACTCTCCCATTTTGACAAATTCAGCCCTTCTAAAGTCCAGTACCCTCACTTTTTTATGGCTTGACTCTGCAGCTGTGTTTATAGTGAATCACACTGTTTGGTGGTCACTTGTTCCAAGATGGCTACCCACTTCTAGATTTGTGATCCTCTTTCCGTCCCCATTTGAGAGTACAAGGTCTAAGATTGCTCCCTCCTGAGTGGGTTCCAACTCTAGCTGTCTGAGGCATGCCCCTTGCAGGGCATCGAGAATGACTCTGCTCTTGGATGTGGCTGCAGCAAAGATGCTCCAGTTAACATCTGGCATAATCAGGTCCCCCATCAACAATATTTCCCAATTTTTTGCCATCCTAAGGAAGCCTTTTATCATTTCCTTGTCCATTTCCTGCCCCCAAAGAGGGATTCTTCCCTTGAACTTGAGATTGGGTTTTTCCTTGTCATCCCATTGATGTACTCCAATTTCTTGTGCTCATAATCTCAAAGGGCTTGATTTTCAAAGGGAAAACTATGATGCAAGGTGACTGCACCTAATGGAGATGATGCAAATGGAACCTAGCATCATAGTTTGCAGTGATCCAATTATTAAAACGCCAACTGTGGCGAAATCAGTATGCGGTGCAGCAAAGCCCCACTTTTGGCAAAAGCACTTGGGCACCAGGTCACAAGGGGGATTGCGCCATTGCTGGGCTGCAACATCCCCTTATTTGGGATTCTGTAAGCACTGCCCTGGCCACAACAGGGGACTCACATTAGACCAGCCAGGAATTGGTCTAAGAGCCCTGCACCACTGCTTGGCAGGATGGAGAGTAAGCTGTGGATCTGGGAAGGTAGGGAAAAGGGGCTGCTGGGACAATAAGGTTACCATAGAGAATAAGAAGGGCATGTCAGCAGGTATAGGGAGTAGATGAGGCATCTGGTAGAGGTGCCATAGGGCATATCAGACAGCCAAGTGAACCAGATAGGGGTTGGCATCCTGATCCTATTATGACACAGCTCCAGGTAGAAGCAGTCCTGGCACCTGCCTCACAAGTTCTGTGGGGCAGTTGCCAGGGCTGCTTCCACCAGGGTATCTGTCATAATAGGATCGCGATGCCAACCCCCACACTTGGTCCTCTTGGTTGTCTGATATGCCCCATGGCACCTCTGCCAGCTGCCTCCTCCACTTCCTATGCCTGCTGCAATGCCCTCCTTGTGCCCTATGTCACCATCAGTGCCCTAGCAGCCCTATTCCCCACCTTCCAGCCAGAGTTTTCCACCCCCCACCTCCACGGGTTGCATAGACTTGTGCTGGGGGGGTTAATGGATCCATCAGTCTAACTCCGCAGGTGCACCCAATATTTGGTGCAGCCCTGCAGCTGTGGCAACTCCTGGGTCTTCAGTGCAGGGACCCCTGTTTTTACAAAACTGGGCATAGGGTTCCTGATGCACCCAGAGTTTGCTGCAGCCCATAGTCTCAAATCAGCTTTTGTCTATGAGCAAGGTAAAGTATAAAGCATGAGAGCAAAGTCTCTTAACAATGGTGCACAAGGCCAAGCATGAGTTATATTCACTGGCAAGAGAATGCGGGGGGACCCCGAACATTCTAGTACACTTGTGGACAAATGGCATAAATGGTAATAGTGATCTAGAAATTCAGGCAAGGTTCCAGGAGTTGGCCAGGGTATGCATTTCCATAGGCTGTAAGATCTCCCTCCTTTCTGGAAATCCTGCCGGTGCCAAGGGCTGGGGGGAAAACAAGAAGAAGATTAGGGAGATAAATCAGTGGCTTAGGGAGTGGCGTGAGGAATTGGGGTATGGCCTGGTGGGGGACTGGGGGGAGACCTGGGAGGATATGGGGCTGTACGGTAGGGACAGGCTCCACCTTAATTTGGAAGGGAAGGAAATCCTTAAGCTCAAACTAGCTGGGTTCATCAGCGAAAGATAGGGTTTAAACTTGTGAAGGGGGGAGGGATCAAAAAGGGGTAGTGCCAGCAGGTACAATAAATGAGGGACATGGTCTCCACTCCTCTAGGGGGCTAGGGAGATATGGAAATGGGTCACCAGGTAGGGTGCAGGATCTGAGAAATAGGAGCTCATGGGGGGAAGGAGAGGGGGGGAAAGGGGTGGAGAGTGGTCCTGATAAATGCCAGGAGCTTAGGAAATAAAATGCCTGAGCTCCAGATGTTGCTAGTTAAGGGGGAGGTGGCAGCACTCACAGAAATCTGGGCCACTCAAGGGCACGAGTGGGACCTAAATCTGGAGGGCTATACTATGTTCAGAAAAGATAGGGGGGAGGGAAGGGGGTGGTGTAACACTGTTAGTCAGAAATGGCATGGGTATTGGAGGGGTGGAGGAGGCAGAGGGGAATGTGTAGGTGATTTTGGTCACCCTGCTCATGCAGGGGGGTAAGAGAGTAAAGGTTGGAGTGGTATACAGACCACCAGCACTGGTGGAGGTTCTGGAAGAAAGTTTGGTGACAAATTTCGATGGACACTGCAGATTGGGAAAGGGAAGGGTAGTGGTAATGGGGGACCTCAACATGCCAGGATCAGACTGGGGGACTATGACGTCCCAAGTGGCCAGGGAGCAGAGGCTGCTGGATGTCTTCCAGGACGTGTTTCTGACACAACAGGTGGGTCAGCCAACTAGGGAGGCCCTGACAAGGGACATGGTCCTGGTAGACAGTGATTAGATTAGGCGCCTAGAGGTGAGGGACCCATTGGTGGGGAGTGATCATGTCACAGTCTGGTTCTTCCTGAACCTGGGGGGGGAGCCAAACCAGGATGGTAGTAACCAACTTTAGGGGTGCAGACTTCAGGGAGATGGGAAGGATCCTTAAAGATTGTTTGGACAGGATAAGGTCTGATATGGATGCTGACAGCAGGTGGGGGATCATTAGGAGGGGAATACAGGAGGTTACCAGATCTTGTGCGGGGGACAGGCATAAGTTCGGTAAGGCTAGAAAACCCTGCTGGTGGACCCGGGAGGTACAGGACGTGGTGAGGGACAAGAAGATGGCCTATAGGCGCTTCAAGCGCTTAAGGAGTGAAAGGGATCAGGAGGAATATGAGCTGACAGCCAAGAGAGTCAACAGGGTAGTGAGAGCAACTAAGACAAAAAAGGAGCAGTCCTTGGCCAGTGGGATCCAGAGGGGGGATAAGGGGTCCTTTAGATACAGAGGGGAAAAAAGGAGAGTAAGGGGGCAGATCAGCAGGATAAGTATAGGGGATGGTTGGGCACAGGAGGCGGGGAACAGGCAGAAGTCCTAAATGAGTACTTTGCCTCAGTTTTTACCAGGGGGATGGAGGGGCTATGTCTTGCAGGGGGAGCGGGGGTAAACCGGAAGATGGGGTGGGACCGGTAGAGATTAGGGGCCCTGACAGGCCTTGGGAAAGGGAGTGGCCACCACAGACAGGTGGTGGGGCCAGCAGCACAAGGTGAAAAGGGGGAGGATGTGGAGGCTGAAATCCCGGTAGAGAGAGAGAGAGAGAGTAAGGGAAGCCCTCAGGTCCCTTCGGACAGAGAAAGCACCTGGGCCAGATGAGATACACCCCAGGGTGCTGAGGGGACTGGCGGATGTCCTGGTAGTCCCCTTAGTGAAGCTTTTCAATCTCTCTCTGAGGACTGGGTGGGTGCCCCAAGACTGGAGGGTGGACCATGTCATGCCAATTCACAAGGGAGCATCAAGAGAGGAGACGGGAAATTACAGGCCCATTAGCCTGATGTCGGTGGTCGGCAAGGTGATGGAGGGTATTGTCAAGGAAAGGCTGGGGGGGGTTACTGGAGCAAACTGGGTATTTGGATGATAAGCAGCATGGCTTTGTCCCGGGAAGATCATGCCAGACAAACCTTGCTGAGTCCTATGGTTGGGTGACGAGGGCCCTGGACCAGGTAGACAGGTGGACGTCCTCTTTCTGGACTTCAGCAAGACATTTGATTCAGTACCCCACAGTGGCTTGCTGGCTAAGCTGAAGGAAATGGGGGTAGGGAGACAGTTGTTAAGACAGATAGGAAATTGACTCTCTGAGTGTACTCCGAAGGTGTTGGTTGGAGGGTTAGCCTCATCCCCAAGGTGGGTTACTAGTGGGGTGCCCCAGGGGGTCAGTGCTGGGGCCACTCCTGTTCAACGCCTATGTCTCAGACATAAGGAAGCAGATCAGGAGTGAAATGAGTCTCTTTGCAGATGATTCAAAGCTGGGTGCAGTGGTAGATGAGGATGAGGGAAGGGTGGACTTGCAGGAGGACCTGGAGGCTCTGGAAAGGTGGTTGGGAAAATGGAAACTAAAATTCAATGTGGGGAAGTGCAAGGTTCTGCACCTGGGAGTCAGAAATCCAGGCCAGAGGTATAATCTGACAAGGCCCAATACAAGTGGAACATCTGGGACTGGGAACAGGATACCCAAGGGGGGGGGGCACCAAAAGCGGTCCTCAGTGCGTGTCCTGAAAATCAAGCAGACTTGAAAGACTGTTAGGCCTATTCTGCTGGCATTTTAGTATGTTACTATGTTAATGCACAGCCACAGAGGCAAGGCATGAGCTGCATACCTGCAGTAAAATACTGCTGAGAATGATATTTTATGGCTTTCATGATACAACCACAGTCAAAGACTCTCACAGCTCACAGTCACCAATATAACATCAGGCACTGTTTCATAACCAGAAAACTTTATTTCTTTGTTATCTTTCCAATAACATAGTAACATAGACTCTGGACAAATCGAGTGCCTCATAATCAGGGATGAAATAGTCATGCTAAGGCTGTCTTGCACTAAACCACAGACTTTATGATAAACAACCTCTTTAAACAGTGTAAAATACCAAGGAATCAAATGCAAAGGCAAATGTCCCCTCCTTTTGAACCTATGGCCATTACTGAGTTAAAATATCTCACCTAAAAACATTATTCCAGGTGGCTATTACATCAGCAAGGATTTTCAATTTGTGCAAGCACTCTAAACTGACTCCTCATATTCCATTATTCTTTACTTCCCCTTCTTCCAGGATGTGCCTGGAAATGATCTCTTACCAGCTCAGTATGTCCTTCCTGGTAAAACGTTTGAAATGAACACAATGTTTCAATGCTCAATTCCATAATGACAAGATTTCAATAGGTTAAGACATGATTATACTGTAGGTTAAAGACAATTTCTAGTGGGAAAATCTTGGGACATTTCTTCAAAAACATTTGCAGATGGTGCTGAGCTGTCCTGATATTCAAATACAACTATTTCAACAGTCTAAGTCCTGCTACTAAAACAGCTCATTTAGCAACTGTTTTCAGCAATGCCACTGGATCAGCAGAGCCTGATTTGTGGAACACAGAGTATTAGTAGTAATAAAGAGAATTAGGATGTGATTACTGAGAAAGGGCACAACCCATAAAGAGCTTACAGAAATAATGGCACCTTGAAATTAATCCTCTTCCTGGCAGAAATAATGCAACACCAGCATAATGTGATCTGACCACCTACTGGATGACAGAAACCTGGCTTTCAGGTTTAATCAAAAATGAAAGTAGCATGTTCTCAGATCATGCAAGTGACACAGCAGTAAATAAGAGGCACAACCCTGCCAAAGAAGACACGCACATACCATCTTACGTTGACAAGCTGGAATATATTTCTACTTATTATAGCCTTATTTCCATTAACTTGGGTAGGACTCAGGGCTCACAGAAACATAGTACACAGAGAACCATGACTGGGATGTCAAAATACCAGGGTACACAAGCTACAGAAGGGACAGGGAGGGTAAAAGAGGAGGAGGAGTAGCTCTCTATGTAAGGGAAGAGATCAAAGCAATGGAACTAAAGAGTAAACAGGGAGGAGAGGAGGCACTGTGGGAAACCCTGGAGACAGGAAATGGCACCACAGTCCACACAGGGGTTATGTACAGACCCCCTTCTCAGGGGGTGGAAATGGACAAGGAAATGATAGAAGGCATCCTTAGAAAGGCAGAAAAGGGGGAGATATTGTTGATGGGGTATTTGAATATGCCAGATGTTAACTGGAGCACCTTTGCTGCAGCCATATCCAAGAGCAGGGTAATTCTTGATGCCCAACAGGGGGCATGCCTCAGACAGCTAGTGTTGGAATCCACTTGGGAGGGAACAATCTTAGAATTGGTACTCTCAAATGGGGATGGAGAGAGAGGATCTCAGATTTAGAAGTGGGTAGCCATCTGGGAACAAGTGACCACCAAACACCATGGTTTATGATAAACACAGCCATAGAGTCAAGTCACACAAATGTGAGGGTATTGGGGTGTGCCTTAGGGTCACCCCCCCATAACTCTCACACCATTTCACCTCACCCTACCCTGCAGACACCGACAAGTGTCGAGGTGTGCCTTGGGGTCTTTGGGCCTTACACTTACCCAATTCCATAAGGACATACGCTAAAATGGGTGCATTATAAGAGAATGGGGTGAACTTTGGGGCCAAAGAGTCCAAGGCACACCTCGATGCCTGTCAGTGGCTGCAGGGCAGGGGTGGGGTGGAATGGCATGAGCATTACTGTTGACAATCCCAAGTCACACCCCTGATGCCTGTCAATCCCTACAGGGTAGGGCATTATGATCAGAAACCCTAATGCCCCGGGTGTTTCTTGGTATTATCACTCCAAGTTTTCAACATGGGATTTTTGTGACCTCTCATCATGAACAGTGGCACTGTGATTTTGTTACTGTGTCCTGAAAGTTGATTTCACACAGCGACCGTGCCCATTGTGCACCACAGGTGCGAAAATATGTTTCAGGCAGGATGTGAAAAATAACAGCTGTATTGTTCATAAGTCAGTGTGCAAAAATGTCAATGCTGAAAATCTGGAGTGAAAATATAAAAAATTGGCAAAGTTACAAGTGTACATAGAAACTGTGCAATGCACACTGGAAACCCAATCATTTTTTGGAATTTTTTCACCAGATTTGCAACATGAGCTTTTTGGGACCTCTCCTTATGAACACTGTCACTGTGATTTTCTTAATCTGTCCCGAACATTGATTTCTCATCGTGACCGTGCCATTGTGCACCAGATCTGTGAAAACACATTTTGGGCAGGATGTGAAAAATGACAGCTATAGTGTTCAAAAGGAGGTGTGGAAAAATGGCAATGGTTGAAAAACTGGAGTGAAAATATTAAAAATTCTCGAAGTTACAAGCGTGCATGGTAACTGCGCAATGTACTCTCATAACACAGTAATTTTTGGGAATTTTTTCACCAAATTTGCAACACAGGCTTTTTGGCAGCCCACCTCATGAACAGTAACACTGTTATTTCATTAATCAGTCCCAAAAGGTGATTCTGCACAGTGACCGCAAAATCACCTTTCAGGACTGAATAACAAAATGACAGTGGCTGAGTTCATAAGGTTGGGACCCAAGAACCCCATGTTGAAAATTTGGAGCCAAAAGTCATAAAAATGGCCATGATATCCATCTAAGTTGACACCTCCATTTGTGCCATTATACAGCTTACCGTGATTTTCTTCAGTTCACAGTCAGCTTTTGAAGAGTTCAGACGTCTCCCGCTCACCGAAGTTCATTGCACCGGGCCCCGGAGGTATGCATGGGGTGAGGGGGGTGCGGGAATGTGGGGTGAGCAGAAGGTGGATGCAGGTTGGGGGAGGGGAGCGTCATGACCACGAGGGACCTTTTTCTGTTATACAGGAGGAAGAAAAAAATGGAACGTCATGGGAAGGTTTTTTTTTTTTTTACAGGTTTGCCAAATACAATTGGGCACACTGGGGTGGGCTCCCTGTGTGCCACCTGTGTTTTTTTGGTGGGGGGACTGAAGTCAATGGGGATTGGACCCCATCGGCAAAGAAAGCTTGTCTGTGTTTGGGGGGGCATGATGCCGAGGGAGATTGGGCACCCCCCTCAGCAGACAAATAAAACAAGGGGGACATTATGTCAATGGGGATTGGGCACACCCATCTGCAAACAAACTGGGGAGGAGACATGCTGACAGGGGGATTGGGCACCCCCGACGTCAGCTTTCTAGGGACTGCGAGAGGTGGATGGCAGGAGCCGCCGCCATGTTTATTGAAATGTTTCACTTTGAATGGCACGTAATGGAGGCATGTCAGATCTGCTGCTGCATTGATGAGCCTGTCTCTCATTGCAGCAGTGGATTTTTTTCAAGTTGGTGGCACATTTTTCAACTGCTGTCATAGACAGCATGCTCATTCATTGGTGCCACAGAGACAAGCCCATAAAAGCAGAGGCAGCATTGTCCACAACACTGCCACACCTCCACAACCTGCTACTCCAGCAAGCTGCCACAAAATGTTTCTTGTGCATGTGCACAAGCAAACATAAAAAACACTATGGCTCTCAAAAGAGGTGGCAGGGAAGGTTATGGAGAAAAAGACTGCATTTGGGAAGTATAAGGAAACACAGAAGGAGCAGGACAGAGAACTGTACCAGTTAAAGCAGAAGAAAACTGGGAAGGCAATCTGAATAGCAAAGGCCCAAACTGAGGAAAGGATGACCAACTCAGTAAAGAAGGGGGATAAACCTTTTAAAGGTACATTAAGGAGTGAAGAAAGACCAGGGTAGGGATAGTGAGGCTTAATAAAGGGGAAGGGATGGGCAAAAGTTGACAATGACAAAGCAGAGATACTGAATGAATACTTCTGCATAATATTCACAAAAGAAGAGCAGGGGGAGGTACCTAAACCAAATAATAGAAGCTCACTGGATAGGGGGGTCGATGCCAGTCCATTCACAGAAGAAAGGGTCCTGAAAGAACTCCTAAAACTGAAGGTGGACAAAGCAATGGGGCCTGACGGGATTCACCACAGACTTTTAAAAGAACTAAGGGGAGAACTAGTGGCACCACTGACTACCCTTTTTAACAAATCATGGGAGAATGGTGTGCTACCTGAGGATTGGAGGAGGGGGATGTGATTCCCCTTCACAAAAGTGGGAACAAGGTTTAGGCAGGAAACTACAGACCTGTTAGTTTGACCTCAGTTGCAGGGAAAATGATACAATCACTTCTGAAATTATTGAGTGCCTAGAGGCCAGTGGTGCATAGGACCCAAGGCAGCATGGATTCTCAGCGGGAATGACATGTCAGATGAATCTAATAGATTTCTTTGACTGGGTGACCAAAGTAATAGACCAGGGAGGGACTGTGGACGTGGCCTACCTAGACGGTAGCAAGGCATTTGACACAGTCCCACACAAAAGATTAATAACAAGTTAGCCAGCCTGGGAGAAGGTCCCAGGGTAATAGCCTGGGTAAAAAATTGAGTGGACAACAGGAAGCAGAGGGTAATAGTAAACAGAGTCCACTCTGAAGAAAGGGGGGGTTACTAGCGGGGTACCGCAGGGTTCAAGTACAAGGACCGGTCCTGTTTAATGTCTTTATAGGTGACATTGTGGAGGGACTGGAAGGAAAAGTATGCCTCTTTGCAGATGACACAAAGATCTGCAACAGCGTTGATACATAAGGGGGGGTGGAAAGGATGAGAAGGGACTTGGCAAGAGTGGAGGAATGGTCAAAAGTATGGCAACTTAGATTCAATGCAAAGAAGTGCAAAGTAATGCACCTGGGAAACAAAAACTCAAGGGAAGAGTACACAATGGGAAGGGGTATTAACGACAACAAAAATGGAAAGGGACCTGGGGGGTAGTCATATCAGGTGACCTTAAAGTAGGCAAGCAATGTGAGAAAGCAGTAAGGAGGGTTGGGGAATACTGGGATGCATAGGGAGAGGCATCACCAGTAGAAAACGGGATGTTGTTATCTCTCTGTACAGACAGTTGGTGAGACCCCATCTGGAGTACTGTGTGCAGTTCTGGAGACCCCATCTCTGCAAAGACTTACAGAGAGAGACTAAAGAGCTTAATATGAATACCCTCAGGGAAAGAAGGGAGTGGGGGGGGACATGATAGAAACTTTCAAGTACCTCAAGGGAATCAACAAAGTCCAAGAGAGTAGCATCTTTCAGGAAAAGAGATGTGCAAGAACAAGGGGGCACAATTTGAAGATGGAGGACAGCTCAGGGGCAATGTGAGGAAGTATTTTTTCACAGACAGAGTGGTGGATGTATGGAACAGCCTTCCTGAGGAGGTCATGGGGTCAAAAACAGTGGGGGAATTTAAGAATGCATGGGACAGGCATAAGGCAATTCTAGCGGGATGTAGGAGGAAGTAGGCTGTTGGTAAAACTAAGAGCTGCATCTTATCCAATAGGTAGGAAAAAGGGCGGAGTGGGTGGGCCAAATGATCCTTATCTGTTGTCAAAGTCTGTTTCTATGTAGGGCTTGAAATAGCCAGCTGTCCACCCATACCAGACAGCCATTTTTCAAATAGGACTAGTGTTTTCTTCCCTCTTCCTGTCCCTGGGACAGGCAGATGGTGACAGCATGAATAATGTGCACTAGGACCCTGGAGTCGAGCTGATCAGCAGAGTTAGCCTGCTGCAGCCTGTAAGGTTGGATACTGATGGCAGCGCATGTCATGCTATTCACTTTATCACCGTCCAGTCTGATCTCAAGTGATCCACATCTGGTAGAGCTGTGTGGAATATAAAATTCCATCTGTGGAATGCCCATGGAATAGACCATTTTCTGATCCCACGTTCGTGAGAATTTTGCAAAATTTTAAATGTCAGTTATTTTGCTATAATTTTATATGTTCATCTCCAAATAATATCAAATCTGAACTGTAAGCAGTACCCCATGACAAACACAAGTGTACCAAATGTTAGAGTTCTAAGTTAAAAGGGGGTGGAATTATCGGTTGCCAAATATTTAATCAAAATTACATTTTCTGTTATTTTGAGATAATTTTGAAATTTCTTCTCCAGATTTCTTCACAATATCAGAATATAGAGAAGCACATAGAATGCATATATGCACCATGTTTCAAGTGTCAAGCTCTAATGGGAGCTGAGTTATAAGTAGTCAAATATTTTGCCAAAATTTGGATTTCTATAATTTTAGTATAACTGTGATAGCGTTCATTGCAATATTACAAAAAGTTCCAGGTATACATGTTAGCATGACATTTGCATATGCACAAAGTATCAGATTTCTAGCTTTAAATGGGACTGTGTTATAACCTGCCAAATGTGTTGCCAACATTTAAATTTCGGTGAGTTCCCTCTAATTTTAAAACTACATATTCAAATTTAACCAGAGTTGAAACATTTAAACTACTATACCACATGATCATTTCTGAAAAAGTTCATATTTTCAGCTTTAAATGGGATTAAATGAAAAGTAGTCAAACGTTCACAACATTTAAAAATTTAATTTTGCAAGAATGTAAACTACAAATTTATAAACCCCTGAAACTTCAAAGCTAGACAATGCAATACCATTAAATATGGTAGGTTCATAGACCTTACAAGGGGACTGTGTGTGGCAATTTTATTAATTGCTTGCTGTGAGAAACTGCAAAATAACATCTCTACTTAAAGTCAAATCCCATGAGTCTTTGTGAAAATTGCAGCAGTTCATGAAAAATTCCATAAAACTGGAATTTTCTAATTTCTCTCAGCCTTATCTGAGGGGGTTCTAATTAAAGGATAGGGGTATAAGAGGCAGGTAGCACAGGAGGGTCACCAGGTTCAGGGGTTAGATGCACAGTTTCACTGAGAAGTGGACAGCTGAGCTAGGTAGCACAACAGTGGTAGACCCCTGGGTTGGAGCAAGAAAGCACAGAGTGTCAACAATTCCAACCTGAATGCATGATATTTAAGGATCACATCCAGTAACTTTATAATCCAGGGAGCCTGGTGTACATGCAAGTCTAGGACATAGAGGTATTCAAAAACATGTAGTAGAGGAAGACAATGTCTTGGGCAGCAGGAAGAAAGAATTCTGGCTATTCCAACAGGGTTGATAGGAAAGAGAGTAGTGACTCGTGTTTTAAGGAGGTTTGTCATGGTAAAGAACAAAGAGGATATCAGTGGGATCAGTAGTTCTATTGAGTCAATCTGGCTATGCCAAAAGTGAAGGGGGGGGGATAGTCACCCAGTGAGGAACAGCAGGATTGCACAAACATATGAACATATGAATCTGCCAGCAGAAGCAGACCACCCAGTCTATCTAACTCTGCTTGAGTGTGCTGCTAGCACCCCTAGTTTGCAGCTGCCCCACTCCCCTCCCATTTGTCATCCCACTGCCACCCCCACCTCCCCCATCCTCACTCCCCCCTGTTCCCTGCCCCATGCCATTTTGAAGCTGTTCACAGATTTACATGATACCACCCATTCTGGTAAGGCATTCCATTTTCCTACCACCCTCTTTGTGAAATAGTGTCTCCTCATTTCCTTCCTAAATCTTCCCCCCTCTATTCTTAGCCCATGCCCCCTGGTGACCCTCCCCCTTCTTAACTTAAAGACCCCATCTACCCCATCCTTACTGATTCCCCTCAGATACTTGAATGTCTCTATCATGTCCCCACATCCCTTCTATCCTACAGGGTGTACATATTCAGGTCTCTCAGCCTGCTGTCATAGTCTGTGCCTTCCATTCCACATTTCATCTTTGTTGACCTCCTCTGCACCCCCTTCAGTAGACTGATATCACGCTTTAGGTATGGCCTCCAAAACTGCACACAGTACTCTAAGTGTGTCCTTACCAGCGACCTGTAGAGGGGCAAGATCACCTCTTTTTGCCTTGATGAAAACCTCCTCACTATGCACCCCAGCATTTTGTTTGCTTTTGTAGCCACTTTCCAACACTGGGCAGTGTTGTCCATGGTCCCTGTTATCATTACCCCTAGGTCCTTCTTCTCCTCAGTGATCCCCAGCTTAACCCCCTCCTAGCCAGTATTCTCTCCTTGGGTTCTTCACCCCAAAGTGCATAACCTTACACTTACAACCCCAGCTGCCACCTCTCTGACCACTCCTCTAGCTTGCTTAGGTCCCCCTGCAGCTGCTTCTATCCCTCCTCTCCATTCACCACTGCTTCAATTTTGGTGTCTTCAGTGAACAGACTTATCTTGCTCACCACCCCATGTGCAATGTCTGATATGAATAGCCCAACCAATACTGGCCCCAACACAGAGCCCTGTGGCACCCCACTTGTCACCGGCCTTGGAGTTGAGAGCTCCCCTCTCACCATCACCCATTGTAGCCTCCCACTCAGCCAGCTTGCAATCCAGTTCATCATTTTTGCCCCTACACCAGTTAGCTTCCCCCAAGCTGCCCATGAGGCACAGAATCAAAGGTCTTGCTGAAGTCCATGTAAAGAACATCCACCACATGACCCTTATCTAGCTCACCTGTGGCCCAGTCGTAATATTGTATCAGGTTGGTTTGACAAGATTTTCCTGAAACAAACCCATGCTGCCTCACATCCTGGAGGCCACTGTCCTCCAGGTACAACACCAGTCTTTCCTTTAGTATTGTCTCTATGAGTTTGCACAGTATGGAGGTGAGACTTACCAGGCGATAAATTACCCGGTTCATCCCTTGGTCCACTCTTGTGTAATGGTACTACATGTGCCATCCCCTAGTCCAGTGGCACACATCCCTACTCCAGTGAGGTGCTGTGCAGATCCACCAGCGGCTCTGCCAACACCTCCTCCATCTCGCTCAGCACCCTGGGGTGGGAAGTACAGCCCAGCTTAACAACTGAAGTAGTGATATGTGCATTGTTAATGTTAAATTCCACACAAAATAATTCTTGATGCTTCATCTACAAAATGTTATAAATATGTAAGAAAATGTTACTAATCATTTTTTTTCTTCTGCAAAACTAAAACTGCTTAACCAATTTATCCAGTTGTGTTAGAGAACAAGATACATGGACTATGGATATGCATGTCAAATGTTAACTATATGCATGCAAGAGCAGAAAAGTTACAAACATTCACATTTTTGATAGTTTTCAGAAAGTTTAGCAAATATTTACATAGTAAAGCTTTGAACCCCTGTAACCTAAAAATCTATTATCTAATTCACATTCACTCAATATTTAGATCATTTTATAAGCATTTCAAAAAAGTTATCCATACTAATTTACACATGCCTAGCTCCAAAGGTGCCTGAGTTATATGTAGATGAAATTTGTTTATGAAATTTCCTGAAAAAAATTAAATGACAGATTTTGAGCACGTATAATTTTGAGACGATGCATCATATTGACATGAAATCTGACACATTGTTGGAACACCTATCATCAAGAAATCATGCCAAATTTAAGATCCCTGACCCAATAGATGGTTACGGTATATGCAGATAAAAAATGTTCTCGAAATTTCTCACAAATGATAAAATGACAATGTTCAAGCCCCTATAATTTTGAACCAATCCAACCAAATTATATGATATGTGACACATGTGTGGCCATTGTCTCAAAGAAGCTGTATTCTAAATATCAGACCTCTAGCTTGAACAGTTATTAAGTTATAACCAAATTACTACATTGTTATAATTCCACAAAATGTTGATGACATTCCATGGAATTTTGTGAAATTTTGCCAAAATTCCATGGATACAGAATTTTCCCATTTCACATAGCTCTAATGTCTGACTCTGAGCTCATTGCATTTTGGTGAGCATGCAGCTAAGATCGAGCAGCAGATTCGGAAGGACCACAAATCTTGTCATCCCGCATGCACAATTACCATTCCTCACTTGCTTCCTCTGATTGGATGAGAAGCAGCAGCAAAAGGTGGGCTTTGGGAAACTGATTTTTTAAAAGCAGGACTTGGCAAGAAGTTATTAAAAGCCCTTTCAGGAAAGAGGGGAAAAAATAAAAAACAACATTGAAGAAGCCCTTGTAAAGGCTAAGGAGGAGTGTGATGGCTAGCAGGCTGCTGCTTATGCACAATACTGTCTGCATATTGGGGGGGCAAAATGGTAATTAAAAGCCTTATAATGGCTGCCTAAGAAACAACTAGCAGCACACCAGGTTCAATGTTGATTGAGCAGAATGTGTATGTTTGGGGGGGGTTGAGCAAGCCTGGGTGAGGGGGCATCAATGAAAAAAAAAATCTTTAGGGCACGCATTCCTCCAGACAGAAGTCACCAGTTACAGCCAGCCGACGTATGACTATACCCTATTTAAGGCACAAGTCATCCAAGTCAGGGGTACCACTTTCTAAGCCCTATTTAGGGCACAAGTTCATTTAGTCATGGTACACCAGTTAAAAAGCCCTATTCAGGGCACAAATCTGCCCAATCTTGGGTGGGGGAGCATCAGTTACTAAACCCTATTCAGGGCTCAAGTCCATCCAGTCTAAGGGGAACCAGTTTCAAAGCCGTATTCAGCTTGGAAATAAATATGTAAAATGACTGAGAACTATACTGGACAGTTACTCTTTCTGTGGGACAGGCAGAAGTTGCATTTCACCTGTCCCTTGGACAGTTATTCTGAAACATTATTTCTAGCCCTGGTAGGACTGAATGAGCCCTTTGTAATGCCTGCTACTGTACTTCCTTTCATTGAAATAATACTCATGTATGTACTGTATCTATTGCAGCATTGTAACATGGCAGTGAAAGCTGGAGTGGAATAGATAAAGCAGAGTGGTCAGAAAACAACCCGTGACACAAAGTCAAGTGGGTATTAACCCAGCAATAATGCCGTGTTCAGAGTGTGAACACGCCTAGAAACTAATAAGTGGGTAATGGTAATCACAGCGCTATGCTGACCAATAGGTAGCGCGAGGAATACAGAGCGCGAAATGCAAAGCACAGCACCGAGAGACGCAGTGGAGCGGTGGGTGTCCAGGTGGTGCAACTGTCAAGTGCAACAGACAGCAATGAATCCGAAAATTGTGGTGCGTCCCAGTCACCAACTCAGTTGAAAGCATACTACTTGCACCACAATTGAAGAGATGACTGTGGAATAGAACTGAGTAACAGACGAGGTGCAAGCACTAAAAAAGTTTGCTACTTGTTTCAAAGTGCCACCTGCTGGTTGGAAAAAGGAGCAAGCGGTGTTCCAAAATCCAGTCTGTTGTCCGGGGCCCCAGTTCAGAACCAGTGCACACAATGGACAGCAGACATTATATATATGCAAGGCAGAAAAGTGCTGGTTTCCACGCATGGAGCCACGTGACTCTTATAATAGCAGTAGCAGCACAAATCTATAATGCAAGTAGGACCGGTGCAAAGAGATCAATCATAAACAAACCAAAGGGGGCGTGGCCTGGCTCCAAGCAAGATGGAAGCTTAGATTCTGAGCTCCTCTGAACAAACAACATCCAGCATCATCTTATACCATCTAAGACATATGCATACTGATTTTGACGTAAAAGTAAAGAAGAGTATACTGCCGCTACCTCGCTGATATTCTTTCTGCTCTGGATAGTTCCTTTCTTTTATATAAACAGAGCCTTTATAGTTTCAGTGGGGAAGGCTGCAAATCAAGCATGGCCTACTCTATCAAACAAAGGGATCCCTTAGGAAATACTGAAGAAATGTTCAGTAAGTTATCAATGGACATGCAAGATCTAAAATCTGCTACTCAACAAAACACTCAAACTATGGAAACTATCGGTTCCAGACTTGCTTTTACAGAAAATAAAGTACGTCTTAATGAGGATGCAATACAGGAACTAAAATCTACTATTAGATCCCAAGATCGTACCATCAAAGAATTACAATCCAGAATTGATGATATGGAAAACAGGAATCGCAGAAACAACCTCAGAATATTCGGATTTCCCGAAGATGTGGAAGCTAAAAACACCACGGCATTTCTACAACACGTACTGCCGCAAATCCTGGGTCTTCATGCCGGTACAGAGCTAATAATAGAGCGCTCCCACCGATCGCTAGGCCCAAAACCTCCTGCAGAGCATAGACCCAGACCAATTATTGCTAAATTTCTAAACTATACTAGTATAGAGCTTATTATGAGGAAAGCTAAAGAAATCAGGCAACTTTCTTGGCAAGGATGCAACATTTACATATATCACGATTTCTCTAAGGAAGTTTCAGCAAATGGAAAGCTTATACATTGGCTAGATGTACTATGCACCAAATGGGTCTCCGTTTCTCCCTTAGGTATCCTGCTATTATGAGGGTCTATCTAGAGAACTCATTCCAAGATTTCAGCAACCCTGAATCACTTACATCTTTTCTGAACTGTTATTCGGCAAATGGTCAGAAATTCCCCGACACAAGTCAGACCCAACGCAGCGGTGACTCTCATACAACTACCAGTATTGAAAAAAGCAACATCATGGTATCTTCAGTCAACGTTTCTGATGCTCCTGACCCTCCTAATGTAACCCCATCTAAACCTTCAATTTATATCCAACAAACTGCCACAACTCAAGCTGATCCCTCTGCCAAGCAGGATCGCTCCTCTAACTGTGCAGACCCTAACACTTCTGTCAATAATAATCCTATTGCCCTTGGAGTTGCTCTCTCGAATAGATACACATTGCTGCAAGATCTACCCACCTCGGGCGACTTCAACAATGGGAATTTAATCAACCCATTGGAGGTGGAGGAGGATCGAGATCTGGAGGGCACTTCTTGGTCCTGTAGTGTGGGCAATTCTCCTCTCAAAGCAGCTGAACCTCCAAAAAAAGACGCTAGGGAGAAACCGACAGAAAGGTGATACCTCGTAAATACTAGCAGGTGCATCTGCCGAAATCATCGTGGGGGCTATTGCACTAACAGGTTGAGTATACCTGCTCCTAACTTATTATGTGACCATCTGACATAATTAATCATTGCTTACTGCCTATTATAATTATTGTACATAATACTCTGTTTTCCATATGATTAATAATACGATATACATAACGTTAGGTCATGTAATTCAGGGATCACAATTTTTTTTTATCTCTAACAGTGTGGTCATAGATGCATAATCGTTCTTTCTTTATACATAAGTGCACGAAATGCCACTATTTAATTAATATTGTGCACAGATACCTACAATTTAGCAATCATATCAAGATTACTTAGTTCCAACATCACAGAATGGATATGTTCATCAGTTTGATATAATCATTTTTTTTTCCATTGTAAATGCTATAAGATTACCCTTATAACACTTGACAACGTTAGATATATTCAAGTTGTTGGTCATTGTATTTACACAATTATTATAATGACATATTATAACTCCTTTTTTTTTTTATATAATCAACACATTCAGAAATTCAGCTTACAGGAATGGGCGTTTCTGTATAATTAATCTAGTTCGTCCCGCTTCGCTAATAATATTGGCCACAGTGTATATAGTGGACAATCTCGCTAATGATGCTAATATGTGGTCTCCTATAGTAAAACCACATAACTTTGACAATCCTAACCTTGCAAGACCCCTATCAGGAACCTAATAAATCATAATATTACATAATCGTTACAATGACTATCATGATGGTATAAATATAGAGCACACCTTAATTGGCTGCAAAGTATATAATATAGTATTGGATCCTTTAGGTTATAAGACTTTCTGACTTTCTGATGTGCTGTTTTTTTTTTTTTTGTTTTCACCTCTTTCTTAAGGTAGCAATTATACATTTCTAGATCATCGATCTCAAGTCATTCTAATCTACTATCTATGATGCTGGATTTAATGATGCTATTTGAATTTCACTGTACTTAACTTAGTAAGGTAAACTAAACTCTAATATACTTTACCCCACTTTGGGGTTTGCATTTAATTACAATACTTTGTATTATTAATATACTTCTAGTTATATTCAACCTATTGGGAACTAACAAACTCCTTACAGTTCAGCTACGTCCTAGAGAACTGAGAAGTGGTCTTGTCCCTCCTTTATTTTCTTTTTTTCCTCTCTTCCCTTTTCCCCATATTAGACCGACCTTTTCTTCTCAGCTCATCTTAGATGACATTTATTTCTTCTTGTTATTATATAACTTTTATATATTGTTGTGTTACAGCTATATTGTTAGAAGTGAGCTGCATAGGATATGTCCAATTGGATTTTTTTTTATTTTTTTTATTTGTTCTTTACTTATAGCTCTGCCAACAAATTACCTTTTGGACACAATTACAATATACTGATTTTTATATCTTCATCCTATCACAGTGGTGTATATGAGCCCCCTGACACCTTCATTATTTTACTTCTTATAAATACATTCAATACATGACAGCCAATATACCATTATGTACTTGGAATGTCAGGGGACTCAATACACCAAATAAGTGCAAACAAGTACTTAATCACCTTAAAACATAAAATACAAATTCTCTATTACAAGAAACTAAATTGTTGGATGATGATAGCTTCAGACTAAAAAGTAATTGGGTAGGTCATATTTTCGCCTCCGACAAATCCAAGAAGAGAGGTGTTGCCATACTGATTCATAAAAATTGAAATGGAAACCTACTATTATTCAGAAAGACTCTGACGTAGGTGGCTTATTATAACTTTCGATACCCCTTTAGGTTCTATAACCATAGTCAACATTTATGCCACTAACTCTGACGATCCTTTATTTTTTCAAAACCTTCTACATACATTAATTTCATCAAACTTAGTTAACTCCTCCTTACTGATTGGTGGAGACTTCAACCTTACTTTGGACATACTTATGGATAGGAGCAATGGTTCTCTAGATAGTCACCCTAGAAGCTCTGCCATAGTATCTCAAATAATGCATGATCTCGGATTAACCGATATATGGAGAACTCTCCATCCTAGAGATAGGGAATACACCTTTTACTCCTCTCGACACCAGACCTACAGCAGAATCGATTATCTGCTGACATCTCCTGCAATTACGGCTAATATAACAAACGTTGAGATTCTGCCGTTAATCATCTGATCATTCTCCCGTCAAACTTATATTTACTTGGGGTTCTCCTCCCATTAAACCTCCCTTATGGCACTTAGATCCCCTTCTATTAAAAGATCCAGAATTTCTGCCTTGGATTAAAAAACAAATAAATGAATTCATGGCATTTAATGACCCTAAAGATACATCCATGGGCACTACCTGGGAAGCACTCAAAGCCACACTACGTGGCAAAATAATTGGATTTGCGACTCACAGAAGGAAACTCAGGGAACAACAAATTAACAACCTTGAAAAATTACTTAAAATAAAACAAACTGAATACCTAAACAGTCCTAAACCCGACCCCTCCTCATCCTTACACCACGAAATTTTGCAATTACGTGTGCAAATCAACAAACTAATCTCCAGGAAAACAGAACTAGCACTATTAAGAATAAAGCATAAATTTTGGGAAGGAGGGGAAAAGGGCAGCAAAATTCTTGCTTACAGACTTAAAATGCAACAAATGGAGCGTCATATTGCTGCTCTAAAAGACCATTCAAGAAAAATTTGCACCAGTGAATACTCTATTAATAATATTATGACAACTTTTTATAAGAATCTCTACTCTTCTCCTTTCATCACAAGTACCTCAGACATCTCTTCATTTCTAGATGAACTTGTTCTTCCTCGTCTATCAGAAGAAGCTATACATTCCTAGATGCACCACTCACCACAGAAGAAGTAAAAAAAAGCCATTCTTTCCCTTAAAACTGGTCGCTCTCCGGGAGGAGATGGTTTCTCTGCTGATTTTTATAAGATTCTTGTTGAACAACTAGCTTCTTTGTTATGTAACATTTTTCAAGAATCCACTGAAATTGGACAGTTACCTAACACGATGACGGATGCTATCATAACGGTCATCCCAAAAAAAGAGAAGGATGTTACCATTCCGGCTAACTACCGACCTATATCACTACTTAACACTGACGGTAAGATTTTTGCCAAAATCTTAACCAGCCATATAGAACCGTTCATACCCAAGTTAATTCATAGATCTCAAGCTGGTTTTATTAAGGGAAGAATGGGTTCTGATCACTTACGCTCTTTAATTAACTTAATATATAAAGCAAAATCTCTTCCTTCCCCTGCAGTCGCTATCTCCATAGACTTTGAAAAAGCATTCGACTCATTAAGTTGGAACTTTCTTTATCTGGTGTTATCACGCTTTGGATTTAGCGACCACTTTTGTTCCTGGATTCAACTTATCTATACTAACCCTCATGCGAGAGTGCTTACCAATCTCACATTATCTCAGCCATTCAAATTAGAGAGAGGCACGCACCAAGGTTGCCCTTTATCTCCATCTCTTTTTATTTTGGCTCTTGAAACTCTAGCCACTTCCCTTAGACAAAATAATGACATAAGAGGTATCTCTATCGGTCATAGACAATACACATCACTATCATATGCAGATGACATGCTTATATTGCTAGAAAATTTTAAATTATTCCAACAACCTCTTTATAATTTACTTAACTGTTTTTTCATACTCTCTGGACTTAGTGTTAACTATCAAAAGACTGAAATACTACCACTAAATGAACATTGTGACACCTTAACAAAAGATCGTTTTAGATTTTGATGGGCCACACAAGGTATCACTTATCTAGGCATTAAAATATCATCTGATTTGAATAAGATCTGGGATCTAAATATTCAGCCATTATTAATAAGCATCAAAACAAACTTAGATAGATGGAAAAGTCTCAATCTATCTTTCCCCGGTAAAATATCTGCAATTAAAATGAATATCACACCAAAAATTCTTTATCTATTTGCTTGTATCCCACTTAGAATTCCCCCCCCATTTCCTACACAAGATTGATAAAATGATGGGAAATTTTTTATGGGAAGGGCATATACCAAGGTTCAATCGCATTAAATTAAGATCCCATTGGGCTCACGGTGGCTTCGGTCTACCTTGGTTTATGGCCTATTTTTGGGCATTCAGAGCCTCACAAACGGTCAAATGGTTTCTTAAACCTAATTGCAATGTACCCCTATGGTACGATATGGAAACATCATTATCTTCTGGTCTAACTCCTAATAGTCTTATTTATTTCACTTCAGCGTCTAAATTTAAGAAGAATCCTGTCGTTAACTCATCCATATATTGTTGGCTTAAAATGCATAAATGGCTTAATAGTGACCCTGCACCTATGCAATATATACCAATTTGGGGAAATCCAAAGCTTACATTGGAGAACAAACCAATATACTGTAATTCTTGGGTACAAAAAAACATTTTCTTTTTAAATGATATACTAATGGATAACAGTAATACTCTAGACACCTTTAGTAATTTACAAACCAAATGGAATATCCCCAAAACAGAATTTTGGAAATACCTACAGATTAGATCTGCCATAACCCCTTTTACTCAACAACCTAATAATCCACTGAGAATTCATCCATATATTAATAAATGGATTAATACTTCTCATGGCCTAACCAGCATTATTTATAAACTAATTAGGGGATAAGCTCCCAAATCAGTCTCTTTCGGCTAGAAACAAATGGAACCGGATACTTAACGCAGACATATCCGATTTCCACTGGGAACAAATGCTGGAAACTTTGCCATGACTCGTTTAAAGATGTACAAAGCAGATTAATACAATATAAAATCTTACATTTATGGTACAAAACTCCAGCTCATTTGCATAATATAGGTTTACTTCCTAATAATAACTGTTGGCGTTGTAATGCCCCAAATGGGGATCTTTTACATATACTATGGTCATGTAAATCTATTTCCAACTTATGGCAATCTATTCATAAACTAGCTATTAAAGTCACTGGCAGATATATTCCACTTGATCCTAAACTTTATATACTCGGTATCATAGATAGTAATATAAACTTAACAAAACACCAACACAAATGGCTTCAGATTTTGTTCATGCAAGCTAAAAGACTGATCTTAATGTGCTGGAAATCTCATTTAACTCCTACTTTGACTGATATTTTAAATAATCTAACTCGCATCTCCTCTCTTGAGAGAATTTCTTATTTAACTACAGACTGACTCAATGAATATTACCTTTGCTGGCAGAGCTATTTGAATTTTCTTCAGTTTTAAAAGAACATATACAAATAAATTAGTTTTTTTTTTTTTTTTTACCTTCCTTTCTCTCTCCCTCTTTTTTTTCTTCTCTTCCAGACATGGTCCTGGATATGGTCTCTCATTACTATATATTTGCAGCTCCTTCTGCTAGTTATAAAATGTTAATGGATACTCTTGGGAAAATTTTCTCTTTTTACTACTTAACACCTTTTGCCTCGTGTAGTACGGACAATTATCAACATATTATAGGGAAAAAAATCATCATAATATATAGCATTGTTATAATATTGGTACTATTCAATACCTTCATCATGTTATTTTTACTATATATCATATCATAATATTTCAACCTGTATAATATCTCTTGAGCTGTACTACGTTACGTTGAAGCAGATCTAATAAAAAGATTAAGCGCAAAAAAATAAACAGTCCAAAAGTGCCATGCTCTGTGCAAAGCACCACCTATTGGTCAGAACAGTCAACACTGTGCTCCACACCCAGCTCAGAAAACTGCTATCAGTGTTGCCGCATAGTAAAGTATGCACGGAATAGATTCTGCCCACAATCCAGCATGGCATGAACGCCAGCTGAAAACAGACGGTCAGCAGCAGAGCAGCTGTGTAGAACTACCAAATTTGCAAGTGTCATAATTATTTAATGTCAGTGTTCGTACGTAAAGCAAAGTTGTAACGTCACAGAAATTGGTACACACCACAGTACTGCATGTGGGTTGTGCAACGTGCAAGCACAGCGGTCTACTTAGACACAGCCTTAGAAAGTAACAGACGTGAACCATGAATCTGTAAGTGAAATCAGCTGTTCTCCTCATTTGTGTTTGATAGGCAAAAAACCAATATTTAACTAATAGTTGCCTTGCACTAGCCGTGTTACAAGTGCAGTAAGCCACTCCGAAGGTGGCATCTAATGGGGAATAAATGCATGGTTGGGCCATTATAGGCACTCAGCCTGTGGCCTCGTCCCACAATGGTCCCAACCATGCATTAATTCCCCATTAGATGCTGCCCTCGTCATGGCTTAATGCTTACATCAATCTGTTCTTTTAATGTGAAGTCTTACATTTTTAATAAGAATGTTTGGCTATGTTATTAATAAGGCATTGTAGGTTTTCAGAATCTCATTTTAAATCCCTTCTGTATCTATTTAGTCACTTTGTATGAAGTAATGTTGTATCACTAAGACTTTATCAAAGTAACTTGTAAAATGTAGCCATAACTGTAATAGTTGCGTAACATAATGTGAATGGTGTCATACAGCTGCTTTTTTATCCTTTTTATTTTTAATTTTTGCATTTTGTGAGATACACATTTTCTTCATTGTCTTTACATTTTGGCTTGCCATTGTGTCTTTAAAGGGACATTGTCAACCCCCTTAGGCCTCAAAGTATCCCTAGTTTAAGAAACACATTTTATGATTCTTCACATTCTGTAGATACTGTTGATTAGAGATGTGCAAAGTCCACAAAATTCATTCCATGATTTAATTCATGGATTTCTTGAAATTGACAAAGTGATTTTGTGCAATTCGTGGCTGTGGATTGCATGAATTTCACCGAAAAGCATGAAATTTCACCTGCAAATTTCATGCTTCGCCCACGGATTTCACATTTCACAGTAAAAAACATTGAATTTCACCGCACAGTTTGCACAAATTGTGTGAAGTGCATTTCGAGTGACCAGCCAGAACTTCGCAAATTCCATGATGTGTGAATTTGCGGCGCTTCACATGAAATTCACCGGTGAATTTTAACTTCACAACATCTCTACTGTTGATGCAGCTGGTAGTCCAAGTCTGATTGTTTTTTTTTTTTTTAAATGTGAAAAACAGACTGCCCACACAAAAACATGCTTGTTTACATTCTTTTATCAACTCCCACTGTACCAGTTCTGGACTTAGGATCACTCCCAACACAGTGTAGCCACTCACTCTCTCACAATGCAGTGGGAGTAGAAGAGACTATTGCATCATGAGTGGCTACACTGTTTGAGGGTGTTTCTAATGATCAAGAAATATGCAATTACAGTAGATCATGAATTTGAAACAAAACAAGGTTGTATACAACATATAGAACAATGTATGGAGTGGTGTGTGTAACATATAGAATAATGCATGGGTGGGTGTTTATAACCAGAATTTTACACACACCTGAGGTGTGGGATGCTGCATAAACCCAGAGAGCAGAGCTCAATGGGTTTATAAAATCATCCCACACCAAAGGTGCGTGTAAAATTCTGGCTGCCACACACCCACCAATTCATTATTTTATTTAATTACTGGTCATGATTTTTTCAAAGTCTGTTGACTCCCCTGTTTCTGTCAGAAAGGTTTTGAATAGTCTTATGTCACTTGCCATTTTCCAGATAGTGTTTATGTTTTCCTGCTCTGAGATGAAGTCTTCATAGTTGGGTAGATCTGTCAAGTCAAACTGCAATTCCAGGTTTCTTTTTTTTCATGTGGATGGCACTTTTATTTAATTTTTTAGGTATGGTTTTGTAACATTTACTGGGCTGACTGCTTTCTGTGTAAGAAAGCTGATTTACACTATTAAAAACAGTTTAGTTAGCTCGTGCTGACTTTAACATCAGCTGGATGATTACAACTACCTGGTTGTAACCAAAAATATCAACTGGGCAGTTGTAACACGGGATAAAACTCCCGTTATCCATACATAAAAAATGATGACCAGTAACTAATATATATTAACATGCATTTCAGTTTTGTTAGGCAAAGAAGCAGACAAAACAACCAGAAATATCAATGAATTTTAGAGAAGGTAAGCAATCACAAAATGCAGGTTTTTTTAACTAGAAAATAATATGATCCAAGAAAGGCTGACAGTGTCCTTTTAAAACTAACCTAATTCCTAGCTGTTAGTATTTCATGAGCAACATTGGCATGCACTTCATTGTTTAATGAATTTGTAATTTTTAATTTATTTATTTAAAAGAGATTTACCAGGAAAAACATACTGAGCCACAAAGCTTGTTTCCAGATGTGTCCTGGAGGAAGGAGTAAGGGATAAGTACAAACAAGTAGAAGCACAGTAATAACAATTCAACAATACACAGTATATACAATAATATACATTACCAGTAATAACAATTTAACAATACACAGTATATACAATAATATATATTACCAGAGCAAATAGTAATGCAGGCTAAACATCAGAAGTGCAAAGTACCTGGCACACAAGAAGGTAACGTCACACAATAGGAACGGGTAGGAGAGAGAGTAAGTAGAGGAGGGTGAGAAATAAAGAGACTAGGGGGAGGTGAAAAGGTAAAGTAGTGGTGGAAGTAAAAGAAAGAGGAGAAGAGAACAGATTATGGTGGGTAGGGTGGGGAATAGAGTGTAGATTAGGAAATGGGTAGAAATGGTGATTACTGGAGGTGGGAGTGAATGAGAAAGAAGTAAGGGAGTGAGAGGAAGTGGTGGAAGGGAAAGGAGGAAATGAAGGGGATGATGTGAGATGATTAGAAGTATAGATGTTGGAGTGGAGAAGGAGAAGTGTAGGTCAATGGGGCTAATTGCATTTACAGGAGGGGGCAGTGTGGCCTTGGAGAAGAGAAGAAAGAGAGTGTTTGGAGGTGGCAGAGTGATTCGTTAATGGAAGGAAGTTCCAAAGATTAGGAAGGCAGAAGTAGAAACCAAAAAGACGTGAGCATGGCTACATCGGGTTGGTGAAAAAAACATTGAGCTTGGCTTATTTAAAACAAATCCATTTATTCCACTGACAGGATAAAAAAGGAACCAGACTGGTCAGATAGGGATTTACGAGAGGGAAGCAAAAGAGAATGATAACCTGAGTTATGAAGAGAGTACGTGGAGGGGGCATAGGGGAGAGGAGAGAGCTGAGATAAAGAGGGAGCAAAGCCAACCAGAATTTAGAAATAAAGGAGGCACAGTGGATGAGATAGCGGTCACTCAAGGAAGGGAGGGAGAGATCAATGTACAGAGAACAGTGATGAGTCTGGGCGAGGGGCATGCCAAGGCAACGCGGTAAAAGGAGTAGAAGAGGGGATCCAGTCTGGCCAGGGTGGATTTAGGTGCAGCACCATTGACTAAGTCACTATAATCAAAAATGGGGAGGATCATTTTAGTGATGATGCCCTGGCAGGCAGATATAGGGATACAGTTTTTGTTCCTATAAAGTGCACCAAGCTTAGGGTGAAGTTTTTTATAAATGGCATCTATGTGCTGAGAAAACCAAGGTGGCAGTCAAGCCAGACACCGAGATACTTAAATGAGGGTACATCGTCAGTTTTTCCCCCATCAAGGGTTAGGAAGGTAGAGAGTGAAGTGAGTCAAGAAAGTCTCTGTCATGTGCCGAAACACATGGAAACCATTTTCTTAGCATTAAGGGATAGTTGATTAGCCCTGAACCATTTCTGGACAGTGTTGAAATCAAGTTGAAGCCTGGATGTTAACTCTGCTGGAGAAGAATCAGAGGAAAACATGACCATGGCATCTGAATACATGTTGATGGATGCAGAGGGGCAAGCTGAGGGGAGGTCATTGAGGAATGTGGAGAAAAGCAAAGGACCAAGGACAGAACCTTGGGTGGAATGTGGTTGAGCACTACAAAAAGGTGCTGTCACTATTTGTTTGTCCCACCTGATGCAGTGGGCATCAAAGTGCTGGGGTTTTGTAACACGCAGATTGATTTTGTAATAAACTATATGGTCATTGCAATCTTTATAGTATGCTAGAGTGGGATCCCCTTTATGTTAGGCGGGAAAATAGAAAACTACAGTGACCTACAAAATTGTCAATGGCTTTGTATCAGGTCTTAACTTTAATTGTCCACTCACAAATTATTCTAGAAATCAATTTAGAGTTATTACTGTAGTAATAAAGGTTCTTTCATTTTTATTTATTTATTTAAACTTTGGTAATCGGAAAGAGCACATTGAGCCAAGGCTCGTTTCCAGGTGCAACCCGGGGGACAGTTGGGTATGCAGAAGAATACAAAGAAAAATACAAAGTGGACGAGTAAGACATAAACGTTGGTACATTGCTACAGTACAGCTAGATTGCAGAACAATATTTTGGTATGTACAGTACACTTTGAGTAGATTACATATATATAAGGAAACAAATATATACAGGGCATAATAAGCATGACTTATGGGTCTGTACAACCGATGAAATAGCAATATAGCCAGTTTGCAATAAGACTGAGGGGTGATTGCACAAAAATTGAGTGGATTACATATGTATTTGGAATAAAAATTATAAAGGACCAGTGCTAGTTAATTGAGATCAAGGTATAGGTAGAAATTAGGGGCAGTGGCAATGAACTATTGGAGCATGCCTGAGAAGGCTTTTGAGCACAGGAGTGAATAGGCCTGCTGGAAAGATGTTGGGAATTTGTTCCAGAGGGACAAAAGCAGAAGGAGAAAGCAGACAGTTAGGAGTTAGTGTGTGTGTGGGGGAGAGGGACACCCAGAAGCAGAGAGGGTAAGAGGAGGGACTTCAAGAGATAATAGGGAGGAGATATGGGGGGGTGGGGAGAAGATCAACAGTTCCAAAAATACACACAAGGTTTAGATTACTTTGTGCTAACTATTGAGTATCAAAGACATGGATCAGCTGGGTCCTGAAGTGTAATATCTGGATAAACTAAAACTTTTTTAAAAACAAATTTCTAAGCTAATTTGCCATACTTGTAAATGTTTTTGATTAGTGTTTTTATTTGTTATGATTAAATTCAGGCTTTCAGAAGTCACTATTTCTACAAATATATTTTATGATGCACTATTTATCAAAACTGATGTATTATCTATTTCAGTTGGCTGTTATGATTATTTATGGTTCCAAAAATGTTTATGTACATTACTTCATTATGTATTGTCTGCACTGTAACCAGAATGGAATTACAGGACAACTTTGTAAATAGGACTTCCTAGTCCTAATAGTTTTGTCCTGTAAAAAAATAAAGCAGCTTACTACTACTACTACTGCTCCTCATGAGGTCCCCACTGCGTATCACTTCATAGCTTTATATGCAATCTGTAACATAGTATTTTAAAAACAAATTTCCTTTTTCGTGATCGTGAAATTGTAACCTCATTCATACAGGTCCCTGTGGAAATAGAATAAACAAATAGTGGAGATATTTCAAGACTCATTTTTCATGCCAACCCACTTCTACTGACCTGCTGTGTCACCCCACCATGACACGCAGGTGAACCACTTATGAAGGAAGGCTGTCTGTCACAAGATGTCACCCATGTGACAGAATACTGCACCATTCCTTCCAGGCCTCGGAGCAGTGGTGAGTGACAGCACTGGCCCCCTATCTGCATGCTGCCCAGCCAGCTCCCTGAGCTTGTCCCCAAACTTGAGCCACCAGCATGGGAACACAGCATGCTACCCACTGGCCCAACAGCTGGCCCTGAACACAATGTTTCTTCATAACTGTTAGGTCATTCTATCAACCCATGACAATATGTAATCAATACCCCTAGCAAAAATGTGTATAGCACAATTATTCACTTAATAGGTTTGTTCTTTCAACGGGTCAACACATTACTATATTCCACCTTTCTGGGCATATTTTTTTTTGTTTGCTTTAAAGACAGGTTAATTCATTTTAGCAGTTATTCATTTCAGAGGGTTTCCCTATACCTTAAAGACACAAACAAATCTGTACAAAGTAAGGTATTCAGTTAACAGGTCAGTGTTATTGTCAAGTGTTTGTTTAAGTTGGCCCTAGAGTAACAATTACAGACTGAAAATGTATTAGGCTGTAGTACAGGTTGAGCAAACATCAGAGTACCTGATGTGCTGTGCCACTTCCTCAGGAGTGGGAGCAGTGCTAGGTCAATGACTATTCACTTCTGCGGCAGAATGCAGCCCTGTCATTAGCTAATGTATAATGTGATGTCATTGATAACATCACATGCTGAGCATAGAGTGGTTTGGGACATAAAAGAAGGGGAAGGGAAACAGGTGTTATGGCAAAACTGTAAATATTAATAAAGATTCACAAGAAAAGTGAATTCTGTGGCACTTCAGACATTCTGCATAGGTTGCAAGTTCTGCGCAAAATTCTGTGGCCACAGAATTCTAGGGGCCCTACTTTCAGGCATACATGAAACAGTGTGAGCAAGTCAAGAGCTGCCATGATCGCTGAATTATAAGCTTCCATGGCACTCTTGACCCCATCAGCACACACCTGTAACAGGCTTGAGCAAATCAGTACTGACAGGAACCTACAAAAGTCCACTATTCTTAATGGTTGATATCAAAGTAACTCCACTGGGGTTAACACATCTTGGGGGGTTGATCTGAAAACTCACAGTATGATGACATGTCCAACCGGTTGGATCAACCACAACATTAAACAACTTGATTTCCAGATGTTTCCAGATGTTCATGGTGTGACCAAATTGATGAGTTGCAGAGGTAACAATCTCTGTGAAGCCCAACAATTTCATCTATCAGAGAAATTGCTGACCAGGCAAAAGGGGTTCATTGTTGGCCTAGACATTGAAGTCCCCCAGCATAAGCCACCTGGGGTACTCCCCAAATTCCTCAAGGAATCCACTCTAAAAAACAGGAGGATGGTAAATGAGAAGGATTCTTCCCTCACCTCTACATCATTCTTGATGGCCACACATTCAAATGACCTGGTATGGCTCACTGGGTAGGCTCCAAGTGTCAGGCAAGATCTAAGACAGATGCTCACCCCCTCTTCACTCCTGCCTAGGGCAGTGCACCACCATATTGCCCTGCAGAATGACTGCCACAAGCACAGGGCTAGAGTAATACCCCAGCCTGGCCTCCATGATACTCAAAGGTCCACCAAGGTGTTTGTGACAAAATCTGTTATTATCGTGCTCTTAGTGGTGATGGACCAGGCATTACATAGAATTGCCCTAAGGGGAGGAGCCATGCCAGTGTGCTCAACAGCTGCCATATCTGATGACATTTCAGGTGCCCTCAGGATAGGAACCAGGCAGGGGGCACACCTATCCCAGTTCCATTTTGACCCGGAGTGGCTCCTTATCCTACTCCTGATCCTACCCTCTATGTCTTCCACTTTGGAAGCAAAACATCATTGGTGACTCTGCCTTCTTGCTATAACCACCTCCCCACACTGGTCGACAGCCACTGCAAGTACCGGGGAACAGCGGAATGGACAGATTCTATGAAGCTGTTTTGGAAAATAGAAGATGCTGGTTATAATGGCTCCCCCTAAACACATCCTGACACCTAAAACTAACTAAAAAAATCCCACATGTCCAACCACCCCAATTACTCCAGATGAACTAAATAATACAAAACATTATATAAATATAGTAATAAAAATCTTTTTTAACATCCCCACAGTCCTAACAGTTCCAGTAGCTCTGGGACCCATACAATTATAGTAACAATAAGCATTTGTCAATGCTGAATTTTGTCTCACTAGCATTAGCATTGGTAGTGCAGGAGTTAGAGATGCATAATGGGAATGGCAGTGAAGTATGGAAGTAACGACAACCCCACCCCCACCCTGCAGAGACCGACAGGCATTGGGGTGTGCCTTTGGGTCATCAGCTATAATGCTCATGGCATTTTACCTCACCCTACCCTGTAGACACTAACAAGTTTTGTGGTGTGCTTTCGGGTCTTTGGGCATTATACATACCCCATTCCATAAGGAAATCCGCTGAGGTGGGTGCAGTATAGGAGAATGGGGTGAACTTTGTGACTAAACACTCCAAGGCACAGCACAATGTCTGTCACTGGCTGCAGGGTGGGAGTGGATGTGGAACAGGGAACACTACAGCCGATGATCCCAAGTCACACCCCTGATGACTGTCAGTCTGCACAGGGTGGGGTGTTATGGTTGGAAACCCTAACGCCATTGGTGTGTGTTGGTATTTTCCCTCCATATTTTCAACACAAGCTTTTTGTGACCCCACCTCATGAAGAGCGGCACTATCAGTTTGTTAGCTGAAAGGTGGTTTTGCACAGCGGCTATGCCATTTGGCAACACAGGCCTGAAAACACATTTTGGGCAGTATATAAAAAATGACAACTGTATTGTTCATGAGGAGGTGTAAAAAACGGCAATGTTGAAAATCTGGAATGAAAATGTGAAAAATTGGCGAAGTCATGAGCATGGAAAGAAACTGTGCAATACACGTCCGTAACCCAATTATTTTTAGGATTTTTTTAACCACATTTGCAACATAGCCATTTTGGGACCTCCCCTCATGAACAGTGCCAATGTGGTTTTGTTAATTTGTCCCAAAAGTTGATTTCCCACAGCTACCACGCCATTGTGCACCACAGGTGTGAAAACACATTTTGAGCAGGACGTGAAAAATGACAGCTGTACTGTTCATAAGGAGGTGTGAAAAAATACAAGTGTTGAAAATCTGGCATGAAAATATTGCAAATTTGTGACTTTACAAGGGTGCGTGGGAACTGCACAACGCACGCTTGTAACACAGTCATTTTATAGACTTTCATCACCAAATTTTCAACATAGGCATTTTAAGACCTCTGCTCATAAACAGTGTCACCGTCATTTCCTCAAACTGTCCCAAAAACTGATTTCATGCAGCGACCGTGCTGTTCTGTGCTGGACATGTGAAAACACATTTCGGTCAGGATATGTAAAATGACAGCTGTACTGTTCATAAGGAGGTGTGGAAAAATGACAATTTTGAAAATCTGGAGTGAAAATATTACAAATTCACAAAGTTTTGAGTGTGCATGGAAACTGCACAATGCACACTCGTAAAACAGCCTTTTTTTTCCTTTTTCCACCAAATTTGCAACATAGGCTTTTTGAGAGCCCCCCCTCATGAACAGTGGCACTGTCATTTCATTAATCGATCCTGAAAGGTGATTCCATACAGTGACTGCAAAATCACATTTCAGGACCAAATAACACCATGACAATGACAGAATTCATGAGGAGGGGTCCCAATAACCCCATGTTGAAAATATGATGTCAAAATTCCCAAAAATGCCTGAGATATGCACCAAAGTTGAAAAAAACCCTATTTATGCCATTACACAGCTTACTGGCATTCCTTCAGTTCGCGGTCCACTTTAAAGAATGAAGATGTGTTCCCAGTCCACTGAAGATCATCGCGACGGACTCCAGAGGTAAGTATGGGGTGAAAGGGGCTGTGGGAGGCAGGGTGCACAGAGGAGGGGGCGCAGGTTGGGGAGGGCATGGAGACCACGATGGACTGTTTTCTGTTTTACAGGTAAAAAAAGGAACATCACTGGATATTTTTTCAGGGATATTTGGCATGCTGGGGTGGGCTCCCAGGGTGCCACCTGATTGTTTTGGAGGGCTGTAAATAGGGATTGGGCACCTCACAGCACATACGAAGAAGACGAGGGGATTGAGCACCCTCGGCGCACAACACAGATGGGGGGGAGACATTATGCTGATGGGGAGTGGGCTCTACCATTGGCAAAATAAACAGGGAAGGGGACTGTAGCCAATGGGGATTAGGCCCCGTCGGTAAAGAAAGACTGTGGGGAAGAGCATGATGCCAAAGGTTGGGCACCCTCGGCACACTCGGGGGTCATTATGCCGACGGGAAGTGGGCTCCCCCATCGGCAAATGAAGTGGGTCGGGGCTTGCGATAGGGGTATTGGGCACCCCTGAAGTCAGGCGGCGGCAGTCAGTGCCACCATGTTTACGTCGTGTGTTATTGTGCTGCTGGCAGTGGACCTTTTCTTAGATCTAATGGACACATTCCGTATTGCTGGTGTGGCACCTGCATGCTGCCTTATTGGGGAATGAGTAACGCACCTACTGATGCGTGCCCTGCATTCGCCCACAGTGACTGCACCTCTAAATCTGCTACTACTGCAATATGTTGACTCATGCGCAAGCACGAGTCAACATAAAAAAGGTCAGATCAGTGCAGATATTCACAAGTCTGGCTCCTCTTCAGCTCCTAACCACCCACAGTCTGACGTCCAACAAAATGAAATGTTGTAGCTGAGCAAGCCACTTCCTCTGCAGCTGAGCAAACCACTTTCTTATAAACACAAGGCCTCCATCAGCTCCATACTCTCACTAGAACCTCAAGGCCTGGGTTACTATAGAACTTGCAAAACTTTTCACCGTTTCTTGTACACTCTCACTGCACTCACCCAGAGTGGATTTCCCTACAGCAGTAATGCCTCCTGCATCACTAGCTGACCATGTACTGTAGGGGTCACATCTATGTATAAAAGTGTAAACCCAGAGCTAATAGCATAGTTGGAGCAACTGGCAATGTAATGCAGAGTAGAACAGAATAACCTTATCCACTGGTGTATGAAAAGAGGAATAGTAGGGGTGTTATGTGACTCCTGTTGTAAGATGAGGGTACAACCATTACAAATGGACCCTAAGGTCTTGAGTTATGTCTGGGGTATGGATGGAACATATCTGTCCAGTAATGACCAATAGAGCATTTGGGGACTGAGTTCCCATGTGTGTAACTAAATATGTCATTAAAGCATGACTACTGCTTATCGCCTTGCAGTGTGATTTGTCGGTCACAACAAAGGTCTGAGATGAGTTTATGCCATAGTCAAGGAAAAAGTTAGTGTGTATCTAAAGCAGGGGAAACCTCTGGCAATCAGTCCACCTTACCTCTAGACACAGAGGGTCTCACCATGCCATGCACATCCCCACTGACAGCAAGAAAGGGTTGACATATGGAGCCAGCCTCACCTGAGAAATACAGTACAGCAGCAGCTGAGTGAATCCTGTAACCAGAGGTTGAGGTTGTAACAGTGTAAAGTAAAGAGGGGTTGCGTAAGAACATATGCAGTGCATTAATTCTGATCCAAACAATGTTTGTTAGTTCTTAACTGAGATATTTAGTTCTCAGATTGCACACAAAAAATGTTAAAAACAATTGAAAAAGCCCCTCCCCCCACCCAGGGGGTGATAGCTAGTCCCATAGCCACCCCAACCACCCTCAGTTGTCTTTCACCCCAGCTCCCACTTCCGATCCTCCTATATGTAAATAAATACATTATGCCATCCCCTCCCCACTTACAGGACATCATCATTTTCAACCCACTCACTTCCTGAACCCCCACTCAGTCCTATGAGCAAAATCCCAGCTATATTATCTGCTACCCAATGCCCGATCCATGAAGAGGATGATGTAATTGCTGACCCCCCAGCAGCTCGGTTGGGTCCTACCTATCTGCAGCACTAGCTGATAGCTCTGAGGTGTATGTGAGAAAGGTTGGTGAGTGTTCTATCTACTGTAACAGATTGGGATAGAGGGTCATTGTTGTCATCAATTATTGTATACATTAATTGGGTGTCTTTATTTTTAATTTTTTATTTTATTTTACAAGTTTTGGCAGGAAAGACACACTTAGCTGAGGCTTGTTTCCAGTTACATTCTGGGAGCACAGGGAAGTTTAGCAACTTGCTCATGGTTACACAGTATGCAGGTGGTGGCTATGGGATTCAAACCCAGTTCTCCAGGTTTGCAGCTCACTGCTCTTAACCACTATGCTATACTGCCTCCTATTGTGCCGTCTTGTACAGTCCACCTAAAGTCAGTCAATGATGACTTGATCTCTCCCTTATCTTCTTCTTGTGCCTCAGAGATGGCCACTGAATTTGTAGGGAAGGAGACCCAGATGAGTTGCTGACATTTCAGAAATTCCCTCCAGCAATCATGGTTGGGGAGTTTGGGGGAACTAATATATCTGGGCTTTTGCAACAGGGTTGTGGAGGGAGTTGAGTTAGTAAGGCAGATGGACTGAAAAGGTAGTGTCAGATGAGGAAGGAGCTGGCAGGATGGTAGAGCTATGTGTTAATATATCAGAGGACCAGGGAGATGGTGGAGGGCAGGAGATCATTAGGGGGTAATGGACTAGTCTTGGCACCTGTGGGAAGGGCAAAGGGCTTTTTTTATGGTTTTCCCATTTTTTCTGAATACAGAGTAATTAATAATGTCTATGTTTGCCAGCCTGCTGGTACAGTGCTTTAATTTAGTTAGTTAATTCAACACAATTGCAGCCAAACCAGAAAAGGAGAGTCTGATGTTAAATATAGTCAATATCACCATACACATTACAAAAATTTACTTGTAACCCCCCCACGGGTGGGGCTTAACTTAATTTGCCTCCCTGTGTGCTGCTCTGCCCCTGAACACCAGCTCCTACTGATCTTGGTCCTTTGGTGCACTCCTGCCAGCCCCCTGTAATGTTGTCCAGTTAGGAGGGACTGGAGGAGCAAAGTGAAAAAAAAGTTAGAACCGCCAGCACTGTGGTGTGGTAAAATGGTGTGCAGCACTGCAGCGTGTGTCCATCCTACTGCTTCAGTGTGTGTGCTAGCTGCAGCCAGCTAGAAGGTTGAAAGCTCTACGATGCTGAAATATTAAAGCCGCTTGGTGGCTCTGCTTAGTGTTTCCCTCACATGCGCCAACCCCCGGGTCCCTAGTGCCAGCATTGGGTGTCTGGAGGCACACCATAGGGGAGCAAACTTTCAATGTTATCACTGTGCTCTTAAGCGCTAATAGTGAAAGGGCACATGTGTCTTTAAGAGCAGCAGATGCTGCTACATCATTGAAAAGCCCTGCCTGTTGCCTGGTGGGGTCAGTGCTACAGAGCTAGTGACATGCAGGGGGAGACTCTGACAAGCCCCACTCTGCCACCTGACTATAGGGCAGAGGGGCATTTAATGAACTGTTGCACCATTAAGTAATAAAACTATTCTGTTGGACTGCAAAAGGACTCTAAATTTGGGACTTTTGCATGCCTGTATTTGCAGCAGCCAATTTTGCCACCTTTGACCCAAATCCAGCCAATTAGTGTTCAAGGAGCCCTGGAGGACTGAGCAATGGCTCCTGTGAAGGGGGTGAATACTGTGCTCTTGGCACCTAAAAAGTCAACCAATCAGGCATCGACAGGACTCAACACATATTAATTTTTAATGATAGACAGCTGTGGCAACCAATCAGAAACAGACATTCTTTCTTCAGAGCCTCAGGGACAGTTACAGCTCGGAGCAGTTGGGCTGAAGCTCCCCGTGAGTCAGGAGAGCTTGGAATGTGTCAGAGGGAAAAGCTTAGAAGTCTACCTAAGGCGTCCACAGTCAAACTCCCAGAGTCTGTCCTAAAGCTCTCCATCACCTGGAGAGCCAAAGTGTATATCTGAAGAGCATTTGCAATTAAGACTTTGCAGCACCTGCGAGATGCCCTCAGCCTGTGTGGAGGGTAGACTGTAATCCTGCAAAACACCTGGAAGTTGTGTGGGTTAAGCAAGCTGAACCCTGAGACATCTGCAGAAGATTCCCATAATGTGGGAAACAATGCTTGAAGTGAAGTCGTTGTTTGTGATTTGAAACCTGCAGTTTGGAAATAGCCTGAGAGACTTTTTGCCACCTCCAGCCTGGGGGGGGGGGTGATCCAGGCCTGCTCCCAGAGGTATCTACTGCTGCCAGCCACAGAGAGGTAAAATACTGTGTTAATCCTGAGCTCCAGGAAGAGAGATTGCCAGTGAGGATGGTGTGGGGAGTCAGCCAAGTGGTGCTGCCAGCCATTATCCATCACCTCCCCCAAAGGCATGTTGTCCCTGGTCACCATTACTGGTCTGCTGCAGCATCTGACTCAGCCTGCAAGAAGGTGACAAGCTGAACAGAAGGTGATAAGCTGCCAGAGCCTGAAAAAGACCTGAAGGTGATAAGCTGCAAGACCCTGCCACAGCCAAGACAGCTGCCAGCCTGTTTGCCTTGCCCAAGGCCCTAGCTCAACAGACTGCATCTGCTGCCCCATCAGAATCTGTAAAGTTAAACTACAGAACCCTGAGTAGCCAGAGGGCCTGCCCTAATCTGGGGTTTCCTTAAATTGTTGCCAGATAAGTCAGGTCAACTAAAAAGTGCACTAACGCCAACCCACCCATGTCACTTTTAAGGCCTGCACTAACTCTCTAGCTGGGTACCCAGACTAACTCTAGAGGGCACTGGTACCAGTGGGGAGGTGGACCAATTCAAACTGTTGTGGTGTTTATGTTGGGGGCAGACATTGCTGTTGTTGTTTATGATTTTACCAGTTTTACAAATATTGCAAGTTGTTGTAGTTCTGCATCCTAATCCCCATTCCCTATTTAATAAATTGTTTGCTGTTGTTGTTCAGTACTGTCTGCGAGCATATTATTAGCTATAGTCAATAACTGCATGCAAAGTAAAGTATTACAGCTATTTATGGTATCCCATGCGTGAGCTGAGTGGAAGGGGAGATGGGTAGGTACAGCATTCCAGAGGGTTGTACTGCGCAAACATCTGCCCTACTATAATTTACTCTGTGTGGAGGCAGTGCACTATTTAATTAATTTTGGGAAAGAACCCCCTGTTACCACCAGAACAGAGCCCAGGCCCCTCAACCTGGCTGGAGCCCAACAGTCTGGGGTAGTAGCCCATTGTCACATGGCGCCCAAGTAACAAACTTACAAACCAAAATATCCTAACACATCAAAAACTTTAAAAAGTTATCATAAATACAAAAGATAACACAAATGTAAATACATAAAATGCCTATAGAATTTGAACACAGCAGGCCCAGTTCACAAAAGTCTATGCCTGGCTTGCACCGCAATAAATGCCGCAAGTAGCAAGTTATGCCAGTGGTTGCGACATGCAGTATTCTGCAAAGCAGCCTGTGACATGTTGCAGGTTGCTTGTGCCAAAGTGGACAAATGCCACCAGTTATGCCCTAAACCCCCTGTGACATGGTGTTAGGGGGTTTACAGCAGCAGTTGCACCTTACTCTGGAAGGGCAGCAACAAAGACTCCAAGGTTGCCATTCTCAAACAACCCTCGGAGGACATCCACCAAAGTACAGATACACCAGTTTCTAGCTCGTATAAGTGTACTTATGCCCTCCAGGGGTTGTGCATATGTACCACCGGCCCAACACCTGATGCCATGTCATGTCCCCCACCAATGCCCTGCTCCCCATACTGCTACATGTAATGCCCCATTCCCTGAATGCCCTGACCACCAAATATCTGAGTTAAAAGCCCCATAGTATTGTGCCCCCATGCCTGACCCCTAAATGCTAGTTAAAGCCCTGCAGGCTATTGCTGTCCCTCCCATGCCCTGACCCCTGGAAATGCTAGTTACAGCCCAACAGGGCTATTCAGGCCCCTCATGCCCCGATCCCTGATCATCCGCAACCCACATCTCTCAAGTATTAGATACCCCTTATCCCTGGTAATCTAGTGACCCCCCCACCAGGCAATGTCAGGCTCCCCCGCTCCCCCCTACTCAGGTGGTGACTGGCACAACCCACCTCTCACCACCATGGCCAGCCACTGACTGAACTCCACCGAAGTGCATACTACTGTGCATAATACTCACTCATGAATATTCATGAGCATGTTTTATGTACAATAGTATGCACGCCAGTGGAGTTCAGTCGGCAGCTGACCACAGTGGTGAGAGGTGGGCTGTGCCAGTCGCTGGCTACCTGTGGGGGAAGTGGGGTAGTCTGCCACTGTTGGGTGTTGGGGCCACTAGACTACAGGGATTAGGGTTGTACCCCAAAAGAATGTGCATTAGGATGTGGTGCTAGAAAACTCACTACACAGTAAACTGCAAAGGTTCTCTGCACACACTTAACCCAAAAGAAAGGACACCAAAGAAAATTATGATTATAGCACGTACATTTAATATATAAACACAGACACATAATGCCTGACATGTTTTGGACAATGTCTGTCCTTTCTCAAAGACCTTTATATATTGTGTGCAGAGAACCTTTGCAGTTTACAGGGATGAGAGGTATCTAATACTCGGGAGATGCAGTTTGCGAGAGGTGGACAATCAGGGATTGGGGCATGAATAGCCCTGCAGGGTTTTAACTAGCATTTCCAGGGGTTGGGACATGTAGGGGACAGCAATACCTCTGCGGGGCTTAATGTTCCCACAAGTGGGATCAGGGCATGGGGGAACCACTTGCACCCTTCAGGTCCAGGGGTGTGGCTTGTGACAGTCCCTTCAGGTATGCCCTTTGTTTGGTGCACCCATGGGATTGTTGCAAATCACAGGACTTAGCCATGGGGACCCTGCCCCTTCAAGAACTGGGCACAGGGTCCTTGGTGTATTGGGGTTTGGCACAAGTCACCTTTGGCAGAGACTTGTGCCATCCTTATAGGATCAGGCCCACCATTTTTACACATTATTTTTCTTCACTGAGATCAGTCTGGTAGTGCTACCACTTGCCACGCTGACAACCCAGGTTCAGGAGTGAACTCAGAGCATCAGAGGGTCAGTCAGGGGAAAAAGGATTGAGCTTCTGAAGGAGTTCTCCCTCTTTCTGTGTGGGGGAAGGTTTGTGGATCCGGCTGAATGCCTGGCCCCAAGCAAGGCTATGCAAAAGGCTGCTCAGGACCACCAGAGTGCAGGGGGAGTTGTGGCAGTCATTAGTGCACATTGTGCAGAGTGTGTGATGTGCATCAGGATGACATTGTATGCCGTGACCCCGGGGGAGAAAAAGAGAAAAACTCCCAACTGGCAGGATGATGCCAGACACCCATAGGCTCACACCTGACTAGTCAGGCTAGCCAGAAAAACTGGATCTGGTTCAATGGCAGGGACCCCTACAGGTGGGGTAAGCCCAGAGGGAAGAAATTGGCAGGTAGGTCCTGTAGTATGTCAGGCTGATGGAACTGGGGTGTCTGGGGGGATGGGGCTGCTCCGAAGGAGAGAAACAGATAAACAAAAAAAATGATGTATATGTTTGGGACCCAAGTCAAAATACTCACTGAGAAGTTGACTAAAGGCACACACACACACACACACACACACACACACACACACACACACACACACACACACACACCCCAAATATTTATGCATCAGTGATGGTCCATGGCTATCTGACAGCTGCTTTCTTTTTTTCCCTGGGGAATGAACAGATTGCATCCACACATCACTCACCTGTTAGTCAAGGTTTATGATTTTACGAATGTCAGAGGGCAAACATCTATAAACTTGCTCAGAGATCTGTATCACTGATAACATTTTTCCCTGCCTCCATGACTTTGCCTTTTTATAGAATTTAGGTTTCTGACTCTTGTATCTAAATCAAAGCTGCTATTCAGAAAGACACAACATGCTCAATAGGATAGATAGGATTGAGATGGTGCAGAGGAGAGCCACAAAAATGATTCAGGTTCTTCATCAAATGGCCTATGAGGAGAGGTTCAGGGAACTCAACATGTACTCCCTGAAGCAGAGGAGGGAGAGGGGGGACATGATTGAGACATTCAAGTATATCAAGGGTATTAATAAGGTAGGGGTACAGGAGCTCCTTCAGGAGAAGAAAAGTGTCAGAAATAGAGGACACGATATGAGGCTAAAGTTTGAGTAATTCAAGAGCAACGTTAGGAAGTTCTTCTTCACTGATAAGGTGGTCGGCTCATGGAATTACCTGACTGGGGAAGTGGTGGAGGACAAAGCAGTAAACTGGTACAAAAATGCCTCAGACCGGCACAAAAATATTTCACAGAAAGGATTGGGGGTTGTTACTCATATCGGGCAGACTAGATGGATCTTGTAGTCAGTCCCCTTTTGCTATCAATTTCTATGTTTCTATGTTTCAATTTTTTTTTCCTAGTAGTCTGCTAAATTATGGAACTTGCTTCTCATTTCTGAATTCTTGTTCAGTTTGAAATTTTAAGTGAACAGTCATTTGGTTTTTATGTACAAATGTGAGTATATTTCTACTTAATTATTTTATGAAGTATTACGTTGTATGCTTCCATCTACCTCTGCTTGTTTTTGTACTTATATTGTGTTTGTTGTGCTATTGCACTGGGGTCATTCTTGTAAACGGGCACTTGTGCCAGTGAACCTACCTGGTTAACAAATAAATAAATATTTTGCTCCAAACACAGTGCTACTTCGGTAATGTAGATCAGCATGTTCTGTACAAACTAAAAACATGACACATGTGCTGTAGTTATTAAACTGTTCCATGGGTTATAAATTTATCCTTGCAAATGCCTGGGAGTATTGAACTAGACTGGAATAAATATGCTTTATACTAGCTGAGTATTCTCCTTGCGAGTATTGAACTAGACTAGAATAAATATGCTTTATACTAGCTGAATATTCTCCTTGGGAGTATTGAACTAGACTGGAATAAATATGCTTTATACTAGCTGAGTTTTCTACTTGGGAGTATTGAACTAGACTGGAACAAATATGCTTTATACTTGCTGATTGTTTCTCCTTGGGAGTATTGAACTAGACTGGAATAAATATGCTTTATACTAGCTGAGTTTTCTTCTTGGAGTATTGAACTAGACTGGATTAAATATGCTTCATACTAACTGAGTTTTCTACTTGGGAGTATTGAACTAGACTGGAATAAATATGCTTTATACTAGCTGAGTTTTCTACTTGGGAGTATTGAACTAGACTGGAACAAATATGCTTTATACTAGCTAAGGTTTCTCCTTGGGAGTATTGAACTAGACTGGAATAAATATGCTTTATACTTGCTGAGTTTTCTTCTTGGGAGTATTGAACTAGACTGAATTAAATATGCTTCATACTAACTGAGTTTTCTACTTGGGAGTATTGAACTAGACTGGAATAAATATGCTTTATACTAGCTGAGTTTTCTACTTGGGAGTACTGAACTAGACTGGAAAAAATATGCTTTATACTTGCTGATTGTTTCTCCTTGGGAGTATTGAACTAGACTGGAACAAATATGCTTTATACTAGCTAAGGTTTCTCCTTGGGAGTATTGAACTAGACTGGAATAAATATGCTTCATACTAGCTGAGTTTTCTACTTGGGAGTATTAAACTAAACTGGAATAAACCTGCTTTGTACCAGTTGAGTTTTCTACTGATAAAAGGTAGACATTTATTTATTTATTTTTTTTTGAAATTTCTATTTTTCTCCCTCCACTGAGCCGAACCCCTCAGGAGTACCCATGAAGCTCTGCCCCTGCCAGCACCCCCCGTTCCCCCAGTCCCATCATTGCACCGAAATACCCCCTGAGAGGGTTAGGTCAGGGGACCCCGAATCTTGGGTACTTATCTGGTCCTGGGTTCGCGGGTGGGTGCTGGCACATTAGGGCCTTGGCTGTGTGCTCCTTCATCTAGGCTCCGTGGAGTACTTTTTTCTCCATATTCCCCATGAGTGCGTTCGTGCCTAGCGTCGGGGCATCCTCTGGCGTCCGCAATGTCACCCCCCTCCTTCATGAAGGAGCTGCCTCTAGGGGTTGATTGGCTGCGGCTCGCCTGTAGCCAGTGCCCCCCTGAGACTCATTGCCGTCGCTCTCCCAGTCTCCACCAGGGGTGCCGGCTTGTCGGTATAGAGTCCCTCCCTCCCCGGAGAAGGCGAGCTGTCTCCGGACGCTCCAGCCTGTCTCCCCCGGCCAACCCCCAATGCCCCGAGCTCGCTCCCGAACCCGGGTCGCCGGCGTGGTGCGAGGTGTGGCGTCCAGCACCTCAACCCTCAGCGCCACTGGGCCGGCAAAGGTAGACATTTATGACTTCTGAAACCACAGCAAAACCTGACTTCAAGCAGACATACGAAGGCGTATGCATTTCAGAATGCTTCATTCAGTTATTCATATTCCCCCAGAGCAACCACTACATTTTGAAATCAGTTTGTTTTAAAGGGTTAACACAGAATGTCACTGTGGGTTGAAGAGATAGCAGAAGTAGTGCTTACTTGGCAAAAATGTGTGAAAGATTACAGTTCTCACAAATTCCTGTCAACAGATGCTTATCAGTTTCTTATCAAGATTCACAGGAAAGCTTTAGTCAACAGTTTTACACTTTATGAACCTACATTGCAAGTACTGAGCTGTGCATGGCAGAAGCTGAAAGTCACAGTGATCATACTGTACAAAACAGTTACATTAAGGAGTTTTGCTTTAGCTCTAAAGATATATTTATACTGTATAGCTAGTGGGAGAAATCAAGGAGACAGTAACTGCCACCCCCCCAACAGACTGAAGTAGAAAGGAAACAAAGTGGTAGAAATGAAGAGGAATAGGAAAGGAAGCTGTAAAAAGAGGGGGGTAAGGAGAGAGGGCAAAAAGGAAAGAAGGGGGTTACTAAGCAAAGTGGTAAGAAAATCCGGAAGGCCACGTGTGCGAATGCTAGAAGTGTAGGAAATAAGATTCCACACCAAGAGGCCATGCTGGCAGAGGCCGGCCTGGATATTGAGGCCATTAAAGAGCTATTGTGCACTGAAAACCGTGACTAGGACATGGCTATACCAGGCTATACTCTGTTCCGGAGGGACAGGGTGGGCAAGAAAGGAGGCTGTGTGGTGCTTTATGTGAGAGAAGGCATAAAAGACATGGATGTACAGGGAATACAGGGGAGAGCAGAGATACTGTGGGTCACCTTAGAGATGGAAAATGGAGCCTCTGTTCACACTGGCATGACCTATAGACCTACAGAACATGGGGGAGAACTTAGATAAGGTACTCATGGAAGCTACTGGCATGATTCAGAAAAGGAGGAAGTGCTGCTGGTGGGGGACTTCAATCTACCAGATGTGGATCGAAGCCTCCCAGCTGCAGCTTTAGCTAGAAGCAAGGACATGTAAACATAAAATTTGACAGCAGATAAGGACCACTTAGCCCATCCAGTCTACCCATTTCTCCCAGTCTAAACTATTGCCATGGACCATGCCTGATCTGCAGCTCTTTCTCCCTTCCCCTTCCTTTCCACTATGACTCCTTTGTGCTTATCCAATGCATTCTTGAACCCCACCACTGTTTCTGCCCCCACCAGCTCTGCTGGAAGGCTGTTCCAGGAAGCCACCACTTTTTCTGTGAAGTACTTCCTCACATCTCTCCTGAATCTACCCACTTCCAGCTTCATAGCATGTCCCCTTGTTCTTGAGCTCTTTTTCTTTTGAAAAATAATCTCCTCCTGTACCTTATTTACCCCTGCAAGGTATTTTAAGATCTCTATCATATCTCCCCTCTCTCCCTCCTCTGTTACAGGGTATATATATTGAGGTCCTTTAGTCTCTCCTCATAGTGCTTTTGATGCAGACCTTGCATCATTTTAGTTGCTCTCCTCTGGACAGTCTCCACTCTGTCTATGTCCTTCCAGAGATGTGGTCTACAGAAGCGGACACAATGATCTAGGTATCATCTTATCAGTGATCTATACAGAGGCAACACCACCTCCCTCTTTCTACTGGTGATAACCCTTCCCTATGAACCCCAGTATCCCACTTGTCCACCCTACCGGCTTGTTGCACTGCAGGGGCTACATCAGGGCTGATCATCCTGAACTCCAGCAGGGGTGTTCCTTAAGCAGCTAGTCAGTGAACCCACTTGTGATGGGACAATACTGAACTTGGTACTCACTTAAAGGGACAGTGCTGCAGAAGACAAGGTAGGAGGCCACCTTGGGAACTACGATCACCATACAGTCTGGTTCAATATAAGGATGGCTACAGTATAGAACTGAACCACACAAAGGTGAGGGTCCTGGACTTCAGGAGGGCAGATTTTAAAAAGATAGGTAAATGACTCAGAGACGACCTTGCAGGTGAGGATGACCTGGGTGGGGTGGAGGAACAGTGGATGAAGCTAAAAAGAGCAGTAGGGAAGACAACAAACCTGTGCATCAAGCAAGTGAGCAAAAGCAAGTAGAAAAAGAGACTGCTGCGGTACTCAAAAGAGGTGGCAGAAAAGGTAAAGGCTAAAAGGGTAGCATTCAGAAGGTACAGTATAATGGGACACAGAGGGATGAGGACAGGGATGTTTATCAGGGGAAGCAAAAGGAAGTAGAGAGAGCAGTAAGGACATGAAGGTGCAAACTGAAGAGAGAATAGCCCAGGCAGTGATGATGGGGGACAAGATATATTTTTTTTAGGTATGAAATGAAAGGAGGAAGACCAGGGGTGGTATCATAAGGTTAAAAAGAGAAGGAGGGCAACTGTGCAGACGGGGACCAGGAAAAGGAAGATATCCTGAACAAATGCTTGATTCACTGTTCACAGAGAAAGGAGAAGGGAGGGGCCACAAAAAATAACAGGAGCATCAGACAGAGGAAGGTGGACACTAGTCCATTTTCAGAGGAGAGTTTCCTGAAGGGACTTGCTAATCTGGAAGTGGACAAAGCAATGAGGCCAGATGGGGAGCATCCAAGGGTATTAAGGGAGCTCAGAGAGGTACTGGCTGCACCTCTGAGAGTCCTATTTAACAGCTCATTGGAAACAGGAGTGATTCCAGTGGACTGGAGGAGGGCAGATGCAGTCTCACTTCACAGAAGTGGTAGCAGAGAAGAGGCTAGCAATTATAGACCAGTCAGCCTGATATCAGTGGTGGGAAAATTAATGTAATCACTGCTGAAGGAAAGTATTGTGGAATATGTTGAACCAAGTGGGTTACAAGACCCAAGGTAGTATGGATTAAGAAGGGGGGAGGGTCATGTCAGGTGAATCTGATAGATTTCTTTGACTGGGTGACAAAGGAATTAGATCAGGGTGGAGCTGTGGACATGGCCTACCTAGATTTCAGTAAGGCTTTTGACACTGTACCACATAGGAGGCTAGTAAGCAATCTGGGTAGCTTAGTAGTGGCTCCAAAGGTGGTAAACTGCATAAGAAATAGGTTAGGGGATAGGCAGCAGAGGGTGATGCTAAGTGGTGTACACTCTGAGGAAGGAAGGGTGACCATCGGGTGCTTCAGGATTCAGTGATGGGACTGGTTCTCTTTAATGTCTCTATAAGTGGCATTGCAGAGGAGCTGGAAGGGAGTCTGCCTCTTTGGAGATGACACCAAAAGTTGCAATAAGGTAGACACTCTGTGTGTGTGTGGGGGGAGGATGAACAGAGACCTGAGAAAACTCTAGAACTGGTCAAGGGCATGGCAGCTGGGTTTCAGTGTGAAAAGTGCAAAACAATGGATTTGGGGAACAGAAACCCAGAGACAGAGTACAAAATGGGAGGAGTGGTACTGGCAAACACCAAGAAGAAAAGACACCTGGGGGTAATCATATTGGATGACATAAAGGTGGCCAGGCAGTGCAACAAGGCAGTTGGGAGGGCTAGTGGAATGCTGGGATGCATAGGGAATGATATCACTAGCAGAAGTAGGGAGGTGGTATTGACTCTGTATAGATCGCTAATAAAAACCTCCTCCTAGAGTACTGTTTCCAGTGCTGAAAAATTACATCTCCAGAAATGGTAGAAAGTCTGCATCAGAAGCCCTAGGAGGACAGACATAGGGACCTAAATATGTACACTCTGGAAGAGAGGAGGGAGGGGTGATATGATAGAGACCTTTAAATACCTCACAGAGGTGTATAAGGTACAGAAGGGAAGTATTTTTTGGAAAAGAGGTGCTCAAGCACAAGAGGGCTTGATAAGAAGCTGGAGGGGGTAGATTCAGGAGATATGTGAGAAAGTTCTTCACTAAAAGAGCGGTGTTTACCTGAAATAGTTTTTCAGAGGAGGTGGTGGGGCAAAAACAGTGCTGGGTTCAAGAATGCATGGGATAGGCACAAGGGAATCTTAAGGAAAGGAAGTGGGGTGAGTGAGTGGACCAGAGATCAAGTAGGATCTGTAGTGATTTCATTTCATTTCATTTATTTTTACGTTGGCTCTTGCGCACATGTGCATGAAGTGCAAGCAACATTTTGCGGTAGTAGCACTGTACCAGCACTTTGAAAGGTGTGTCAGTGTTGTGGCGAGTCCAGGGGATGCTTTAGCCGGTGTGTCCCTCAGCCACTAACCAGTGAGCACGCTGCTGAAGACAGCAGTTTCAGAAAGTGCCACCAACTTGAAAGAAATCCACCACTGCAATGAGAGACAGGCTCATCATTGCAGTGGCAGGTCTGACATGCCTCCATTTCATATCATTCCTGGTGAAACATTTCAATAAACATGGCAGCAGCTCTCGCCATCTGCCTCTCACAATCCCTACAAAGGTGACTTCAGGGTTGCCCAATACCTCTGTTGGCATGCCTCCTCCACAGTTCAATTTGTTTGCCAATGGGGTGCCCTATTCCTGTCAGCATAATGCCCCCCCAGTTTTATTTGTCTGCCAACAGGGGTGCTCAATCCCCCCTCAGCATCAGCCCCCCCAATACAGACATGCTTTACTTGCTGACAGGGTGCCCTATCCCCATCTGCTCCAGTCCCCCCCACAAAAAAAAAAACACATGGCACACTGGGAGCCCTCTTCAGTGTGCCCAAATGTCTTAGTGTCACCTGTAAAAACAAAAACCTGTCCCCAAAGTTTTTTTTGTTTTTCCCTGAAAAACAAGAAAATGGTCCCTCGTTGTCCGCAGTGCCCCCTCCCCCAACCCGCACCCACCTTCTCCGCACCCCACCTCTGCACACCGCCCCACCACATACTTACCTCTGGAGGTTGGCGCAGTGATCTTTGGTGGAGCAGGAGCACGGCTGTACTCTTCAAAGCCGACCATGAACTGAAGAAATGTCGGTAAGCTCTATAATGGCTTAAATGGGGGGGTTTCAACTTAGGTGGATATCTCACCCGTTTTTTTGACTTTTGGCTCCAGATTTTCAACATGGAGTTCTTGGTACCTCACCTCATGAAATCAGTCAGTCATTTCATTATTCTGTCCCTAAAGGTGATTTCATGGTCACTACGCAGAATCACCTTTCAGGACCAATTAATGAAACAACTGTGCCACTGTTCATGAGGTATGCTCCCAAAAAGCCTATGTTGCAAATTTGGTGAAAACATTCCCAAAAATGACTGTGTTACACGCGTACATTGAGCATTTTCCACACATGCTTGTAACTTAGAGAATTTTTAATATTTTCACTCCAGATTTTCAATATTACCATTTTTACACACCTCCTTATGAACAGTACAGCTGTCATTTTTCATATCCTGCCCAAAATGTGTTTTCACACATTTGGCACACAATGGCACGACTGCTGTGAGAAATCAATGTTTGGGACAGATTAAGAAAATCACAGTGACACTGTTCATGAGTGGAGGTCCCAAAATGCCAATGTTGAAAATTTGGTGAAGAAATTTCAAAAAATTACTATGTTACAAGCATGCATTGCGCAATTTCCTTGCATGCTCACAACTTTGAGAATGTTTAATATTTTTACTCCAGATTTTCAGCATTGATATTTTTGCACACCTCCTTATGAACAATACAGCTGTCATTTTTCACATCCTGCCTAAAACGTGTTTTCGCACCTGTGACACACTGCGGGTACGGTCACTGTCCGAAATCAACTTTTGGGACAGAGTAACAAAATTAGAGTGCCACTGTTCACGAGGAGAGGTCCCAAAATGCCCATGTCGAAAATGTGTTAAAATAAATCCCTAAAACACCCACATTACAGACATGCATTGCGCAGTATCAACGCACGCTCATAAGTTTGCAAATTTTTCATATTTTCTCTCCAAATTTTCAACTTTGCCATTTTTTACACCTCCTCATGAACAGTACAGCTGCCATTTTTTGCATCTTGCCCAAAATGTGTCTCCACACCTGTGGCTCCCAGTGGCACAGTTGCTGTGCATAATCACCTTTCAGGATTCAGTAATGAAATGATAGCACCAATGTTCATGAGGCGGGGTCCCAAAAAGCCACTGTTGAAAATTTGAAGTGAAAATACCAACAAACACCCAGGGCGTTAAGGTTTCCAACCATACAACCATCCTGTAGATACTGACAGGTGTCGGGGATGAAACTTGGGTTCATTGGCCATAATGTTTGCAGAATTCTACCCACACTCCCCCACCCTATGGCCCCTGACAGGCATTGAGGTGTGCCTTGGGTTCCATCACCCTAACATTCACCCCATTCTCGTATATTGTACCCAGCTTATTTCCTTATGAAATGGGGTGAGCATAAAGGCCAAAGACCCCAAAGCACACCCCAACACCTGTTGCTCTCTGCAGGGTGGGGTGAGGTGGAATGACATCAGCATTATGGATGACCCAATGCCACATTCCCAATGCCTTTCAGTCTCTGTGGGGGGGGGGTGGCTTTACTTCAATACTTTGCCGCCATTCCTATTTTGTATTTCTAACTCCTGCACTACCAAGACCAATGCCAGCAAGCCAACATTCAGCATTGACAAATGCTTGTTTATACAAGAAAGGCAAAATTGCCCATTTTTACAGGTGTCCAGTGACAAATAATACATATGAATAAATAGCATGATCATAGATTACGTATAACAAAGGTAAAGACAGAGAGTCAAGAGCATTTACATACATTTCTGTCGAACAGGTAATGATTTAAGTTGTTTTTAAATAATGCCGGACACTGAACCAGGGTAATGGTAGACTGTTAAAGAGTTTCACACCCCTGAATGAAAGAGAATGCTATCCCTGAGCAGTGTGACAAAACGGAACTGCGAAACAGTAACTTGCGATAAGTCTAGTAGTCTGAGTGTTGACAATCCTCTGGAACATGGCAACAATATTGCTTGGTAAGCCACCCCAGAGAATTTTGTAGAAGAAGGCCAGGCTTTTGCCTATTTATCTATCCTCTAACAAAAGTCAATTTGCAACCTTGTAGAGGTCACAGTGGTAGATCCTTCTAGGGAGTCCAGTGACAAATCAAATAATGCTGTGGTATGTTGCCCCAACCTACCAAGGATTTTTTGAGAGGGAGAGGAGAAGTAGACCAATGAGCCGTAGTCAATTAAAGGCAGCAAAAAAACTGTTTGCTAACAGAGCCCGAGTTTTGGGTATCAGAAATTGTTTAACAGGGTATAGCATGCCAAGCCTTTGGTGAAATTTTTTAAACAGCTGATTGATACAGTGTTCATAAGTTTGGTGACAGTCCAGGTAAATGGCAAGGTATTTGAACTCAGTGACCACTCAGTCAGGTTGCTATCATTAACTCTGAGACAGAAGTCAGCATCAGTGGCTTTTCTGATACCTGAGAATACCACTGATATGGGTTTTGGGTCATTAAGGAATGATCTGCGTGAGGAGAACCAAGAATGAAACTTGTTGAAATCATGTTGAAGTTTATCAAGGAGGCCTGAAGGACTCTTATCTTTACAAAAAAAGAGCTGCGTCATCAATATGAAGAATAGGTTTTATATCTCTGAGAGGGAATTGACAACAAGTGTAAACAGTAGAGAACCTAAAATAGAATCTTGCAGGACTCCATATTTAATGGGACAAACATCAGAGTATAGTTCTCCGATCATTGTTTCATGTGACCTATTACATACTGTAAGCCATTCCTATCCAGTTAAGTACTTCTGAAAAATTTAAGTGGGAGAGGATATTAAGGAGTATTGGGGCACAGAAACCTAGGGGAAGAGTACAAAATTGGAGGAGTGGTACTCATAACCACCAAGCAGAAATTACTCCTGGGGGTAATCATATTCATAGTTTCATAGTGGAATTACGAGTTCAGAAGGCAGAAAGCCTATTATGAACTCATCACCTGTCATAGGTGGAACCTATATTTCTCTCTCCCCATATGTTCATCCAGTCTTGTTTTGAATAAAGTCATATTTTTACTTTCTACTACATGTTTTGGCAAGAAATTCCACATCTGTACTATTCTCTGTGTAAAAAAATGTGTCTTTTGTGTTTATGATTATTTTCTCCTTTTAATTTTAGATGATGAGTTGATGATACTAGATAACCTAAAGGTGGCCTGGTAGTGCAACAAGGCAGTTGGGAGTGCTAATGGGATGCTGGGATGCATAGGGAGGAGAATCACCAGCAGAAGTACAAAACAGGAGGAGGTTGTCAGTACAATTCCTCCCATTTTGTACTATAGAGAAAAATGGGCAGACTAGATGGGCCAAGCGGTCCTTATCTGCCAGCAAATTCTATGTTTCTACATATACAGGAATGGTGGCCCCTGTATATTTGGGTTGAGTCAGCACTTTAATGTTAAACCCCAGTTGTTGCACCTTAATAACCTTGTCCCTATTCAACCAATTTACATGAAATTTGGAATGAACAGACAGCTCCATGATCTCTGGATTCTGAATATATTGCAGCAATCAGAACACCAGGGGCAAAGTTACAGAGGGGCAAAAAGAGGAAAAATTACATCAATTAAGACTTTTCCAGGCTCACCTACAACTAAAAGACTAGGATTTGAAACTTGAAACTTGCAGGTTTGATAGACAGATTGGCACAGGGCATTCACTTTTGTTGATTTTATCTCCCCAATTTCAGTAGTTTTTTTTAAATATTAAGGAAAACAGTTCCATTTCTGAGCATGCACAGTTTAGAGGATCAGTATTCTAACAATAACAGAATTTTTATGACCACATGAAATTATTTGGTTGTATTTCTAGTGCTGGTGTACTAAAACCCCTGTCCCAGCAGTCTGGAACACCAGTGTGCCCGCCTCCAGTGCCCTCAAGTATGAAGTAGCCACCTGGATGCCATCCCCCAGTGTTGAAGTCCTAGACATCTTTTTCATTTTTTTTCCCATTTAAACTGAAGTAAAGAATATGGTCCCTCGTTGCCTTTTTCTCCCTATCACCTGTAAACAAGAAAATGGTCCACCAGCGATCTGCCCACCCCCAACATCCCCACCCTGGCCCCCATCTCCACATCCACCACCTCACTCCGCCCACACCCTCACTCACCTAAAAGTGTCCCATGGCATAGATCCTGTCTGCTGCTGGAACTGGCAACTGTGATATCGTATGATATGATAAGGCAAGCGAAGTATAATGTATTTCAATGTGTTTTGAACTTTTACTCATAACTTGGTCATTTTTTAACTATTTTGCTCCCAAAGTTTCAACATGGCATGTTTGGGACTGCACCTCATGAAAAAGTGTGGTGGCATTTTTTAAATCTTTGCCAAATGGTGATTTCTCAGTCACTGCAAAAAATCACCTTTCAGGCAGGATTTTAAAATGTTCACCTACTGAGTTCATGAGGAGGGATCATAAGCAGGCTATGTTGAAAATCTGGGGTCAAAATATAAAAAAAAACAACTAAGTTATGAGCGTACATTTACATTTTTCTACACTCGCTCATAACTTTGGTAATTTTCAATATTTTGACCCCAAATTTGCAATATTTTTCACAATACCTCATGATTGCTATTGCTGTCATTTTTAAATCTAGGCCAAAATGTGTTTTCACATCTATAGTGTGAAATTACATTTTGGTGGGCATTTGTAAATTTTCACCTACCGGGTTCATGAGGTGGGGTCATATGGGGACTATTTTAAAAATTTGGGGTCAAAATATTAAAAAAACAACAGTTATTGAGGTACATTGTCATTGTTCAACACTCACTCATAACCTCGGTAATTTTCAATATTTTCAATATTTTTACCCAAAATTTTCAGCATAGCTATTTTTTCACACCACCTCATGAACCTGTCTGCTGTCATTATTCAAATTCTGGTCCAAATATAATTTCACACTTGTGGTGTGAAATGATATTTCTTTCAGTATTTCATAAATGACACCTGTAATGTTCTGAAGGGGTGGGCTCATAAAAAGGGAAAAGTGCATCTGGCTGTAGTGCATCTGCGGAAGCAGAAGTTCAATGCCCCAAGCCTTGAATCCATGGGCCTGTCCATGGGGCTGCAAGTGTAGGGCCCCCTTGGCCCTGTGTTTCCATGTGACTACAGGTGCAGACAGGAAGGGCCACTTGGAGGCAGTATAGCACTGTAGTTTAGGGCAATGAGCTGCAAACCTGGAGACCTGGGTTTGAATCCCATAGTCCCCACTTGCATACTATGTAACCCTGAGCAAGTCACTTAACTTCTTTGTGTTCCCAGCTTGCACCTGGAAGCAAGCTTCAGCTTATTGTGCCTTTCCTGGTCAAACAATTCCCCCCTTCCTTTCCTTGTCTGAGCCATGAGCCAAGGGAAGAGTCCATCTGGGCCATTTGCTGTTCTGCAGCTATGATTGCATATGCACAGGGCCAAGAGAAGAATCCTCTTCACTACATGGCTACTTGTTTTTTTCCACTAAGGTACTTTTAATAACATTTTTTCCCTTTCATAGTTTTTCACTGCCAAATGTTTCACTATGAAATGTTTTCACTAATGAATGTTTTCACTTTCGTGAGAATCACTTCCATGAGAATTACTTTCATGATGCAATACTGAAACATACAAAAGTGAAAAAAATCTGTAGCATAAAGTAGGAAAGTGAAAATACAGTACTGTTGCTGAAAAGTATGTTATTGGAAAAAGAAACAGGTAACCATATAGTGAAGAGGATTCTTCTCTTGACACAGAGTTCAGAGGGTTGTGCACATTTACATTGATAGCTGCATGGAAGGAAGGCCTGCCCTTCTGTAGCCAGATGGACTCTTCCGTTGGCTCAGGGCCTGAATGGTCCTGCTTGCCTGCATCTGTAGTCGCATGTATGCAGCATAGGGTCATGCAGCATCACTCCCAGCCTGAGATGGGATGGTGCAGTGTTGGTCACATGGGCAGCAAGTAGCAATACAGTGATCAAAACTCTTCTCTTAGCATAAATGCTACAAATGCTAACAGGCAGGATTTTCTGCAGCCAAGGAACCGTATAATTGACAATGACCACATCACATTTGTGACTACTTACTGTCAGCAGGCAAACCAGGTGACAGCTGTGATAAAGAAACATTGGAGTGCATTAAGAAGTGGCCCTGCATTTGCTGATGTGAAGTTTGAACAACTTGTATAACCTATAGGAGTGGTCAGAATGTCAAACACTCACTGGCACACACCTATTATACCACACCTGCACAATAATCAACTTATTGTTGCTACCAAGCACACTGAAAGGACATTTTTGCTGCTGACAGTCATTGTGTACACTGTGGGAACACAGTGAACTCTCCTACATTAAATCATACAAGGTGGGGCAAAAATGTACAATTAATTATGTTATTAACTGCTGTATCACAGCTGTCATATACATGCTTACATGCCCTTGTGGATATGGATATGTGGAGCAAACTACACGGCAATTAAAAGACAGAATATGTGAACACAAATCAGCTATCAAAAATGGGACCATGATCAATTCAATGGCATGCCCCTTTTAAGAAATAAATCATGGTTCTCCAGCCAATCTCTGGTTTACTGTGATCGAGAAAGTGACAATAGAATGTAAGTGTGGTGGCCTTTGGAAAAAAAAACTGTCCCAAAGAAAGTGTTATTGGATATATAAGCTGCAAATACTGAGCCCCAGTGGACTTAATGAAGATTTACCACTCCAGTGCTTTTTGTGAACTATGGCTACTGTATAGCAACTTTCTCTTTCTGGACTAGTGTTATTGTTTTTATTTGTGGTTGTTTGTCTTTATAGCCCCCTTCCATTATCATTATCCTTCCTTTTTGTAACAACCCCCCCTTACTCTTTCTCCCCCTCCTGCTCTTTTTTCTTACCACTGTGTTTGTTACATTCCGTGGGTTTTACTGTAGTGTTTTCCATGTTTCTGATACTCAAGCTTTTAATTATTTATTTTCTTTATAGCATTTTATGGTTTCTACAGCAAGTTTGAGCTGTGAGCTGAAAGTACTGCATATCTCATTCAGCCACACCCAGGTATTCAACATGCATTAGCTGCACCCCTGACAGACCTTTTTTACAGATCACTGGATACCATAGTGGTTTTGGAGGACTGAAGGAGGGCAGATATGATCCCACTTCACAAGAGTGGTAGGAGGGAAGAGGCCAGAAACTATAAGCCATTCAACCTGACATTAGTGGTGGAAACATTTATGGAAACACTGCTGAAAGAAAGGGTTGCGAAATATCTTGAATCTAAGGGGTTAGAGGACCCAAGGCACCAAGGATTAATGGGGGGGGTGGTCATGTCAAACAAATCAGATAGATTTTTTTAACTGGGTGAGCAGAGAATTAGATCAGTGAGGAGTGATGGACGTTGCCTATCTGGATGTCAGTAAGGCTTTCAACAACGTTCGACATAGGGGACTAATGAGAAAGCTGGGTAGCTTAGGAGTGGGTAATAAGGTTATAAGCTGGGTAAGAGATTGGTTAGCAGACAGTTGACAGAGGGAGGTGGTAAGTGGAATTCACTCCGAGGATGGGAGGGTGACCAGTGGAGTACCTCAGGGATCAGTGCTGGGACAGGTTCTCTTTAATATTTGCATAAGTGACATTGCAGAGAAGCTGGATGGGAAGGTCTGTCTCTTTACGGATGACACCAATATCTGCAACAGGGTAGCTCTGGGGGGGGGGAAGGGAGTGTGGAAGGAATGAACAGAGACCTGGGAAATGTGAGGAGTGGTGAAGGGTATGACAGCTGGGTTTCAATGAGAAAAAAGTGCAAATTAATGTACTTGGGGCACAGAAATCCAGGAGTAGAGTACAAAATAGGAGGAGTGCTACTGACAACAACAAAGCAGGAAAAGGACTGGGGTAATCATACAGTATCAGATGACCTAAAGTTGGCCTGGCAGTGCGACAAGGTAGTCAGGAGGGCTAGTGGGATGCTGGGGTGCATAGGAAGGGGCATCACTAGCAGGAGAGGGAGGTGTTGCTGTCCCTCTATAGATCACTGGTAAGACCCCAGCCTGAATACCGAGTCAAGTTCTAGAGACTACATCTCCAGAAAGGCATTGACAGAGGGAAGACAGTCCAGAAGAGGGCTACTAAAATGATCTTGGGTCTGTATGAAAAGCCTTATGAAGAGAGACTGAAGGACTTCAACATGTACACCCTGGAAGAGGCCAGGGAAAGTGCAGATATGATAGACACCTTTAAATACATCACAGCAGTAAATAAGGTACAGGAGAGAAGTATTTTTCAGAAGAAAAGGTGCTCAAGAACAAGTATACATGACACGAAGCTGGAAGGGGGTAATTCCAGGAGACATGTGAGAAAGCACTTCTTCACTAAAAGAGTGGTGGATTCCTGGAACAGCTTTCCTGCTGAGGTGGTGGGGGTGAAAACAGTGGTGGGTTTCAAGTATGCATAGGATAGCAACAGGGAATCATAGTGGAATGGAAGGGGGAAAAGAGAAAGAACATTAGATCAAGTAGTGTCTGCAGTGAGAATGCAGGTGGGGGAAAAATGGCGGACTGGGTGGATCAAGGGGCTTTATCTGCCATCGTATGCTATGTTTCTATGCATTTAACAGGTTATACTGTGCAGTGGAATCAGCTCTGAGGAGGATAGAATCGCCAAAATGTCAGCACACATGCTTTCTGGTGTCTGCCAGTCTTTTGTAGTTGTCATGTTATACCTAATGGTGTGAGTGTGAAGTTTTGTATATGTCTTGTTTCCAGTTCTACTATTGCTGCACATATTGCACAAGCTTTGGATTGAAACAAACACTTATGCACTTCTGAATAAAGAGATCTATAATAAAGGTAGGTGGATTGGATTTTTAAAAGCAATGTGCTCTTGACCTGTGCAAAAGGAGTTTGGAAACACTGTTTCCATATTCTCTGTCTGTGACAGCCTCTGTTTTCTATTGGCACCAGACTGTTTTATTCAGCATGGTGGGAGCCCTTTGTTTTTACATTTTTGTTTGCTATATAGCCCAGAGGGCCCTGTGCCTCTGAATCTGTAACTGCACAGAAGAGGGCTCTGCACTTCTGCAGCCAGATGGACTCTTGGCCCTGCACATCTGCATCTGTAGCCACATGGCAGCATAGGGCCCAGATGTCCCTGCACTTCTGCAGTCCCCCAGATAGCTACATGGATTCTTGCATCTGTAGTCACTCCATAGACAGATGGACCTTCCCTTGGCGGAGAGCTGTCTAGGCCATGTGTACCTAGATTTGTTCACTAAGGTCCCAAAGGACTTCCATGAATGAGGATACAATTCTACTATAACAAAAAGAAAGGAAATTTATTGCAAAACAACTACATTAATGCAGACATTAGGATTGAAGAATGCAAAGCTGACAAAGTAAGGAAATGAAAAACATCAGGATTTGGAGTCTCAGGAGTCTTGGCAAATTGGTGCTGTGGTGTTACTTGGGGTTGTCAACCCTAATGTCCACCCCTTCCCCTTGAGCAAACAAACATTATCTTTTGTTTTGCATAAAGAAAACTACAACTGATTCTGTTGATTACTTGTGGGGAGACATACTTCTGTACCTCCAAAGAGAATATGCCAATGAGGCACTGGCATGGAGCTGTAGCTTGTGCTTTGGAAAGGAGGCTATAGCCAGAAGCTAGGGGTTGGACTGAGGAATACTACACTACCAACTCACCAAGACTCCCAAGACTCTAAACCCTAATATTTTTCAGCTCCTTACTTTGTCTGCTTTGCATTCTTCAACCGTAATGCCTACATTAATGCAGTTTTTTTAGATACATACAGTTCACTCCCCCCCCCCAAACGCATACCCTTGGGAATGCCAAAAAAGTATGAATTTAAAGAGCTGTTGAGGCCTTTGGGAAAATTTGGGAAAAAACCATATATTAAGACACACTTCAGCTTGAATGTCATGTATCTTCTATAGATTTTCTTCTCCATTATTTATCACTGAAAAAATAATCACAAAAAACAAGATATTTACCTCTTAGAGTTTGTCTGCTTTTATAACTTATTCCTTACTTAAAAATCATAATGCTGTATTGTAACATCACAGTGTGTTGCCATGGGAATAACTGTGATGTCAAAAGCAGAATATTATGACATCAGATTGGGAAGAAGCAACAGGAGCTGATCAATCCTCAAGGAACAACTATCCTGTGTTCTTGCACATGGCCTCAATAATAAATAATGGGGATAAGAAAAACAGAGCTAATGAGAAATATAAGCTGCTTTGTTTTCAACTATTATGTTCTTCTAAGGCCTTCTAGAGGCATCAGCAGCTCTTTAAGGAGGATTTGCAGTTATCCAAACTTGTATTCTTTTAGTGGTGAGCACAACTTTCAGTATGTGCCAGTGGGTTGGGTAGAGCAAATTAATGCTGGTAACACTTACATGTTTCTTTGCAATAAAGTGATTTGTGACATGCTGTGTCATTCTTTGGCCTGATTCTTGAGTGAGGGAGGTGTTTCTGTAGGTGTGGTTACACAGCAGAAGCTGATGTGCTTCCAACTGTACCACTTTCCTGGTGCTCTACACACACCTCTATCTACCACCATTTACAAACATAGCGATGTGCACCATTCCAGGGTAACATCCTGCACTTGCACTATATTTCTGCCATGGCACGTGAGGCTGTCAGATTAACTGGGCATGTGTGGAGGGTATGAAAACCACTAAGGTGGTAGCTGATTTTCTGGTGCTTATTTTAAAAAAAAAGAAAAAGAAGCAAGAAAAAAACAATGTTCACATGGCTGCATTACGATTAACAGTATGTACTGATTGAGAGGAGAGCAATACAGCCAGGACCTGGGCTGGGGGTGTCAAAGTGAGTAATGTGCCAGTGCAGAGGTCACGGTGGGTTGGAGTGAGCAGCAGGAGCTATTTGAGGAGTCAAGAGCTTGAGGTAAGCAGTCATTGAGGGTGAGGTGTCAGTCAGATTTGACAAGGCATAGGGTAACGCCATGCTGTACTGGTGCAGGCAGAGCAGATCGTTTACATGCTAGGTAAAAAACACCTGCACAGATATGCAAACTCACAAAACCAGCAATAATCATGTGCTCCACTGGCATGTATACAATACTCTGCAAGCTGTTTACGTGGCCTGACCTGCACTGGGGTAATTCACTGGCACCATTTGCACCACATCAGTGCAGATCATGCCATGCAAACATGCCTTGTGATTCCTGTAAAGTGCTTTGTGACATTCTGGGACATTCTTTGGTTTGAGTTCTGTGTATGGGAGGGTGCTTCTCTGATTATGGTAAACTTCTTCTGTGATATTCTTTTGTGTTGGAAACACAATTGCACATACCTCAATAATGCAAAGCATCATGGGAAACCCATTCAAATCCCCATGGGGATTTGCATATGTTTCCCATGATGATTTGCATTATTGGGGTATATGCAATTGTGTTTCCCTTAAAAGTTGGCTGTACAGCCAATGTCCTCTGGGATAACCCATGCCTCAGGGCATTTGTTCTGCAGTTCTTTTGTAGTTCTTTTCCTTTTCTATTTTGGGCTCCCCATGACCCAAAAAAACAACATCCCCTTAAGGGGTGACTGGCACCCTCTCCTGGGTGAAGACACAGATATAGCACACTGATGAGTCCAAATGAGGACGAAACACGTGTGTGTGTGTGTGTGTGCATGTGTGTTTGTCTGTGTGTGTGTGTCTCTGCTGTTCTTAGCCTTTGCTGATTGCACTGTGAGGCCTACTGGCACCAAGCAGTTCTGCTTAAATTTGAGCCAGTTCAAATTCTCTCAAGGGTGATTTGCATATGTTTCCCATGATGTTTTGCATTATTTGGGTATGTGCAATTGTGTTTCCTTTAAAATTTGGCTGTACGGCCAATATCCTCTGGGATAACGCATGCCTCAAGGCATTTGCTCTGGGGTTCTTTTGTGTTCTTTGCTTTGATTTCAGTATGAGGGAGAATGCTTTTGTGACTTGGGTTTGATGGTTAAAAGGTTAAAGCAGGGGAGTAACACCTCATTAACACCTCAGTTTAAACAGGGCAGCCCAAAGGCCTAATTAGTAAACCAACTACAAGCAGTGTCACTGAAATTGGGCCAATAGGACCACACTTGAGCAGCAAAACTGAGGCAGAAAGTATGCATTTAAAAGGGATTCTTTTTGTATTTAACAGGTCTATTTTAAATAGGAAGTATAGGGAAAACAATTGAGACTTGGAAATCCTATGCATTTATGTAGCCATATGTCTATCAAGTAAGCATTTAAATGGGATGCACTGTATATATGTGAGTGGCACCTGGAAATGAGTCTCAGCTCAGTGTGCTTTTCCTAGTTACCAATTTTCAAATAAAAAAAAATAAATATATATATTTTATCACCCATCCTAGACAAATCAGATGCTGAACAACATGGTTTCACAAAAGGTGGAGGCTGTTTGACAAATGTAATGTGCTTCTATGAAAATATTAGCCAGCTACTGTATAGTAGGATACTGTGTGATGATGTTTTCATAGACTTTAGTAAAACCTTTGATGTCATGCCTCACTGGGTCCTAAGGACTAAACTACTAAACCTACATATTAATAAATATGTTGTTGCATGGATCAGTAATTGGCTTGCTGATTGTACACAGAGAATTATTATTAATGGACAGTTATCTGATGTGAGCTATGTTACCAGTGGGGTACCTCAGGGCTCAGTGCTCAACCCATGTTTGTTTCAGGCCTTCATCTCTGATCTTACGATGAATTGCCTTTCTACGTCTATTAAATATGTGGACTATATCAAAATTGGAGGTCCTAGTGCAAATAATGACAACACTAGCACTATTCAACGTGATCTGGATGTAATAACTGCTTGGATTGTAAAATGGGACATTAAGCTAAATAATAACAAATGCAAGGTTATGCACTTGGGTTTGCAGAGTTCAATTACATAATATGTCTTGGGAAATTGTACTTTATTGACCAAAAATGGATGAAAAGGATCTTGGTGCGATGGTTTCTAACAACCTGGAATATGCCCATCATAGCAATTATGCAGTTAACAAAACAAAAAAAATTATCTGGTCTATTAAATGTAACATAACAACTAGGGATCTTAGCCTGATGATGCCTCTGTTTAGGGCCTATGCCAGGCCACATTTTGAGTATGTGTCACAGCTCTGGAGCCCATACAAGAAATCCAGTATAAATCAGTTAGAAAGAGTTCAGCAGAATTATACTAAACATGTAAAAGGAATGTGTAATTTGAATTATACAAATAGACTAAAAAGTCTGAGCCTTCTTTCACTACAGACACACCGTCTATGCGGGGATTTACTATTTCTATATGACATTGTCCAGGACCTCATTCTAATGACGGATTTAGGATTACAATGTAAGAATAACAAACATGATACCAGAGGTCACCCACTTCAATTAATTGGTAAACCTTTCAATTATCTGAGGAGGAAATTTTTCTTCACATTGAAGGTCATCAGTCCATGGAATAAACTAACACTCAATATTATTAATGGTAAATGCAAAACAGAATTTAAAGCCCATCTGGATGCTTACTTATTAATGAGAATACACCCAAGATATTATGATCATTGATTAGCATGGGAGCAGTAATGGCCCTTTGGCTCTCTAGCTTCTTTTATACCTTAGTATGAAACTCAGTAATATATATATATATTATACTGACACAGTAGCGACAGTATAGTTAGGATTCAACAGTCACTTCTATGTTAAACCCAATATTTTGCACTTTAATAACTTTGCAACTACTATACCGATACACATGTAAGTTTGCAAGCCCCATCAGGGAACCAGGATCTCTTGATGTGCCAAGTTTCGTTCCAGTCAGATGTACAGTTGCAGCAGTTCAGAAGGTCACAAAATGTGAAAATTACCACTTTTTTGTCAAATACTTCCTACCGTTTCTCCAAAACAGTTTCGGGGTTTAGTCTGAAACTTTCAGGTTGTATTGGGTCTGAGTCACAGATGTGCCTTTTGAAGGTTTAGTGAAAAAAAAATGATTTCCTATGGGAAAAATTAGGTGTGCAATGTGAAAGCATTATTTTGCTTTCATGAAAGTACTTTTTGTTGCCACAAACACTGAAGTAGTGCCATGCTGCCTCCATCTTGTTTTCAGTTAGCAACATGGGAAAAATAATATAACTTAAAAAATACTGCCCCCTGGTAAACACCAACACTTGTGTTTACCTAACTGGCATCCGGGGAACATGAGTCTGTCCTTAGTTTTGTAAAATAGTGTCCAGAAATATGTTTATTTTAATCGGCCACTGATAGTGCTGCAAATTTCAACACCACTGCTGCAAATTGCTGCACTACTTTTGTAAAAACGCCACAAACTGCAGCCTTACTTTTGCAAAAATGCCCCAAATTGAGGCACTATTTCATGAAACAACAGCTGTTGCATGAAACCATGGAGGGGGGGGTGCAGCACTACTTTTTAAAAACCTTCTTGCATATTTTAGGGGCAAGCAGACCACAGAATCTGATTCCTCAGCCCCCATTAAGGTAAACATCTTGTTTACCTAAATCAAGCCATTTTTCCCCTTTTTTCTGCCTCTAAGGGGAAGGGCAGAGGCATGCTTAGTATATGTACTGACATCGGCATGCCCAATCCCCCTGTTGGCAGTATAAGAACCCCTTCCCCTGTCACCAGCGTGGAACACTGAGGAGCCTACTCCCAGTGTCACCAGATATGCCCTACACCCACCAGCACTGTGGGATACTGGGGAGCCCACTCCCAGTGTCACAAAAAGTGTATTTGAATGATTTTCAGACAGCAGGGTGCCCAATCTCAATGTCAGCACTGGAAGCCCCCCACCAGTGTGGGACACTGGGAAGCCCACTCCAAGTGTCCCCAGATATGTCCTACCCCCCAGCAGTGTTGGACACTGGGGAGCATACCCCAGTGTCCCAAAATATGTTTAAACTTGTACCTATAAAAAAGAAAACAATCCCCAATGTCTTTTTTTATCCTGAAAAAAAGGAAACGGTCCCTTCATCATCTCCCCATCCCCTTCCCATTCCAACCTTCACACTGAGCACACAACCCCTCACCCCCTTGCCCTACACTTACCACTGGAGACAGGACACATCTGCACTCTTCAAAGCCGAACTGCAAACTGAAGAATCAAGGTAAGTGTTGTATAATGTATTTCAAAGGCATTTTGCACTAATGTTGATATCTTGGGCATTTTTAGGCATTTCTTTACAAATTTTCAACATGGCCTTTTTGGGATCCCACCTCATAAATGCTGTCACTGTTGTTTCATTAATCAGGCACAGAAGGTGATTTCATTGTCACTGCATGAAATCATCTTTTGGGTCTTATTAATAAAATTTCACCACCAGTGTTCATGTGGTGGGGTCCCAAAAAGGCCATGCTGAAAATTTGGTGAAAAAATTCAAAAAACTTGCTGAGTTACGCACATTCATTGAAATTTTTCTATGCACGAGCATAACTTTGGTAATTTCCAATATTTTGACTCCAAATTTTCAACATAACCATTTTTTACACCACCTCATGAATAGTACAGCTGTTATTTTTCACATCCTGGTCGAAATGTGTTTTCACACCTGTGGTGCGGAATGGCATTTTGGCACACATTTTAAAATTGTCACCTGCAGGGTTTATGAGGTGGGGTCATATGAAGACTATGTTGAAAATTTGGGGTCAAAATATGAAAACATGCCAAACCGATGACCATTCATGGCAATTTCATTATGCCCACTCGTAACTTTGGAAATTTTAAATATTTTTACCCCAGATTTTCAACATAGCCTTCTTATTACAACACATCATGTATGTCACAGCTTTAATTTTTCAAATCCTGCCCAAAATGTGATTTCGCACTTTTGGTGGGGAGTGGTGTTGCAGTTGAGCATAATTATATTTATGCTTGAATTTGACAATTTCTCTGTACCGGGGTACATGAGGAGGGGTAATAAGATGGATATGCTGACAATTTGGTCACTGTTGTTCTATCACCTACATACATTCGCGCATCTATGGAGGGATTGGTGTTCAGGGCCCAGAGGGCCCTGTGCTCCCACAGACACATAAGGATATGATTATGCTATCTGAAACAGCAAGGAAATTCATTGTAAAAAACTTCATTAATGCAACAGTTAGAGTTTTAACTAAAGCAACAAAAGCAGGGAAATGTGGTGTTAGGGTTTCCAGCCCAAACAACCCACCCCAAGGCTGCAGGCACTGACAGGCATCAGAGGTGTGCCTCGGCATCTCCAGCCCTAATGCTCACCCAATTCTCCTATACGGTCTTCATTTCAGCTTATTTACTTATGGAATGGGGTGAGCATTAGGGTCAATGATGTCAATGCACACCTCCAAAGCCTGTCAGTGTCTGCAGGGTGGGGATGGGGTGTTAGGCCTGTAAACCCTAGCACCACATTTCACTGCTTTTGTTGCTTTAGTAAGAACTCTAACTGATGCATTAATGAAGTTTTTTGCAAATATTATATATATATATATATATATGTATATATATATATATATTTACATTGGCACGGTAGTCCCACTATAGTTAGGGTTAACAGTCATGTCAATGTTAAACCCTACATTTTGCACTTTAACAACTTTGCAACTATTTGACGGATTCACCTGAATTTTTGCATGCACTGTCTGGTACCATAGATCTCTGGAGATCTGGCAAGCTTCGTTATGCTCAAATATACTGGTGCAGCACTACGAAAAACATAGAAACATAGAATTTGACAGCAGATAAGGACCGCTTGGCCCACCTAGTCTGCCCATTTCCCTACCTGATGGATAAGCTGCAGATTCTAGTTAATCAACAGCTTACTTCCTCCTACCTCCCACTAGAATTGCCTTATGTCTGTCCCATGCATTCTTGAATTCTCCCACTGTTCCTGACTCCACAACCTCCTCAGGAAGGCAGTTCCATGCATCCACAACCCTCTCTGTGAAAAAAAATACTTTCTAACATTATCTCTGAGCCGTCCCCTTCTATCTTCAAATTGTGCCCCCTTGTTCTTGCACATCTCTTTTTCTGAAAGATGCAACCCTTTTGTACTTTGCTAATTCCCTTGAGATACTTGAAAGTTTCTAAAGAATGTCAATAAAATGTGAAAAATACCACTTTTTTGTCAATTTCTTTGTCAGGCCATTTCTCTGAAACCACTTGGTGGTTTGCTCCAAAACATTCAGGGTATATGGGGTCTGAGTCACAGATGTGCATTTTGAAGGTTTGGTGAAAAAATATGAATTCATTCAAAAGTTTTTTAAATTTCAAGTTTCCCATGGGAGAAAATAGCTGTCCCTTGTGAAAGTGCCGTTTCGCTTTTGTGAAAGTAGTTTCTTTTTCGCAAATGGTTATAGTTCTTTTGTGCTTCTGCCATCTTGTTTTCAGTTAGCAAGGTGGAAAAACCAGCATAATTCAAAAAATACTGGGGGAAATCACGTGATGCAGAGTGCTGAGTAGCAGCTCCCTCAAGAAGCTCCTGCCTCCTGTCTCTTATTTGAGCTTGTTTTGGTGTTTTAATTTACTATTTGCTCTTGTTTCTGGGATTCTACACTGTAAAATTGCTGCTGCACTCTGGTCTGGTTATATCTCGAGTGGATGGAGGCTTATATGAAGAAAGCCCCAGAGAAGAATACCCCTCCAGCAACTCCAGAGAAGGCCCCTAAGAAATCCAGGGCCTCGGGTGGTTCTGGCTCTGATCTCCTGAGCCAAAGTGGTGATCAGGAGCCCTTAACGCTGTCCAGATTTTTAGAGGAATTCAAATGCTTTCGAGAGGAAATGAAGGATATGGCAATGGATTTGAAGTCGTTATCCAGAAAATTAGATTAACTTTCATTGTCTGTTTCCGATAACGCAGCCCGAATTGCTTCTATAGAGAAAAGAATTGGTAATCTCGACCCTGAACTGGTTTTGATGCACCAGAAATTGTCTCATTTTGAAGCCAAGCTCGAGGACCTAGAGGGTCGGAGCCGAAGAAATAAAGTAGTGGATATCGGTTTACCGGAGGGAGAGGAAGGATAAAATGTTGTGGCATTTATTCAGAAATTGGTTGAGCGGGTGGCAGGTCCATCTCCATTTGGCTCTGGCTACATAATAGAGCATGTTGACAGGGCTTTACGGCCTAAGCCACCCCCTGAGGAACCCCCGTCCTATCGTGAGCCGGTTCCTGAATTATCTAGAGAAACAACATTTTCTACAAAAAGTACGTGCTTTGCAAGAGGTTCGCTGGGAACATATAAAGCTGAAAATCTCACAAGATCTACCCATCTTGGTCCGCATGAAACGCAAGGTGTTTCACCCTATTGTTTCTAAGCTAATTGCTGCAGGCCTGAAGTTCAGAATGACTTATCCGGCTAGACTACAGATTTCAACTAATGGATCCTGGAAAAGCTACGAAGACCCTGAAGAAACTCTGAGGAGCCTTAAGTCCATGCTGTGAGATCTCTTTAAAGACCCTTGAATGGTGGTGGCTTAGTATCGAGTATCGCATGGAGTCAAGAACTCGAACTTTTGTTTTTCTTTCCTTAGAGAAGTTTTAGGAATGTGAAGACCTGGGCCACTGCATATGTTGCAGTGGACTTGGGGGATCACCGCAGACCGCCCTGACTTTTATTTTCTTTCCGTCTCATAATGGGCCCATGAGGGTCTGATGCAATGGACACTGGGGTTTGGGGCCTTCTTGGGGGAAGGTTTGTGAGCCAGGCTTTTGGCGGCTATTTTTGTTGGGGGTTGAAAGAGCCTAGTTTGGTTGTGGGCTAGTTTCTTGTTTTTTCCTTCTGGGCTGTTACTGGGATGGTCCTGGGCTTTCTCCATCTCGCTCGTCATTGGGTTGGGCCAGGGAATCGACCGCTAGGGCGTTCTAACCTCTGGGACTCTGTGGGGAAACTCTACATGAGAAGGATTTAGCGAGGGCACTGCTTAGCGGGGATGCAGCACTCTCTATCTCTCAGGGATGCTCTGTTTACCGGATACTGGCTGGTAGTGGGTAAAGGTAACTTTTATGCCTTCTCCTCCGGTCAAACAATTTCAGCCTTGCCCATTTTAATTCTCACTCTCAACACGAGCTGGGGCATCTCTCCCTCCAGGTGTTGCTGATCTGGTCCCGGTTTCCGGCGGCTCGCCCAGTGCCACCGATTTTAATCTGGGTTATCACGAATGAGTGGGTGATGAGATGGCCTTATCATAGCCCCCCTATATTAATTTTTCTCATATCCATGCTCTGGCTGGACTGAGGAGAAGGCCCAGGAACATTCTCCTTCATTGGGGGTATAACTGACAGGGCTTGATCTCTGAAGGCTGTGATCTGTGTGCAACAGCACTAAATATCAAGGTTCATTATTAGGGGTGGGAGTGGAGGATTAGAACCAGTACTGTGCTGAACATTGCTTGTGACAGTTTTGGGGGAAGTGTGGGGGGGCTGGGGCACGGATGGAGGGTGGGGGGGTTAGAGGAGATGGGCGGTATCTACTTCTGGGTGGGCTAGGGAAGAGGGTGGGTTTTACTGCAGTAACCCTGGGGATATATGTAAAGGGGATTTACATCTCGTGTGCTGAGTATAATTATTTTAGCTTGATATCTCTTCTGGATGGTGAATGAGCTAACATTTGTGTCTTGGAATGTTAAGGGAATCAGAAAGCAACATAAGCAATTTCAGGTTCTCAAAAATTTAAGTCTGTTCAGTTCACAGATAATTTTTTTGCAAGAAACCCATTTATTAGAAGGGGAAGCTTTGCAATTAAGGAAGCAACAAGTGGGATCTATTTACAATGCCCAGGGCACCACAAATAGTTGTGGGGTCATGCTTTTGATTAATAGGACTATCTCTTTCTCTCCTACACAAGTGATCAAAGACACCGAGGGTAGGTTTATTCTAGTCAGAGTTACCCTCTGGTCTGTCCCAATACTATTGGGCTGTGTTTATGGCCCTAATCTGGACAACCCCGGATTTTTTATGAGGCTTATATCTATCATTCTCCCAATGAGTCCCATTAAAATTATTTTAGGGGGAGATTTCAATCAAGTACTCGATTCTCATTTAAACAGACTGGGCAGTGGCCTAGGTGGGGTTACTCCTGGGCAGAAGGCATTCAGGGATTTGTTAGATCAATGTGAGCTCTGCGACGTCTGGTGTGTATTACTTCCTGATTCTAAGGAGTCCACCTATAGGTCCATGGTGCATGGTTTGCAGTCCCACATCAACTATTTACTTATTTCTCAGTGCCTCCTGCCTGGGGTGAAGACCTCCTCGATTCAACCTGGTCCAATTTCTGACCACTCACTAGTGGTATGCAATTTGGTACTGCTCAATTCACTTAATAGGGAAACTAGATGGAAGCTCAATGATCAACTCCTTAAAGATGTTAAATATTGCAAACTTATTAGGGAAAAATTAGAATATTTTTTTCACTAAACCCTTTAGATGGCGTAAAACCTGATATCTTGTGGGGGGCCTTTAAAGTCTTCATGAAAGGGATACTGATTAGCATGGCAGTTGGTAGGAAAAGAGAGAGGGAGGAAGACTTTAAATCCTTATTATCTCAAATCAGATTTCTGGAAGCTAACCTTCCGGCTAATCCCCTAGATGAGGATACTCAGAAACTCCTGAAATTAAAGGATAAATATCTGGGGTTACTTCAAGAGATAGCAGAACTAGCTATTATTCGTACCAGAGCTAAATACACCGATCAGGGGGAAAAAGCGGGATGTTTACTGGCATTGCGTATTAAACAACAGGAATCAATGAGATTTATCCAGCCTATCAGGTCATCAGCAGACGGAACTCTTAAGGTGTCTCCTAATGAAATAGCTCAAGAATTTGCTGCTTATTATTCTAAACTGTATAGCAACATGGAGCACCCTCCCTGCCCTGTAGATTTACAAGGTTATCTAAGAGATTCCCACTTGCCCCTTCTTCCTGACAGGTGCAGTGAAATTCTTGTTGTCCCTATTTCCCAGGAGGAGATTGCTAAGGTTATTAGTGAATTGCCTGCCGATAAGGTCCCTGGTCCAGATGGATTTTCTGCTTTATTTTACAAGGTCTTTTAGGACCTTCTTGTACCAATACTTGGTCATTTATTTCAACAAATCCTATCTGGGGAGGAGACAGATCCATATCTCTATGAGGCCCTGATTGTTCTGCTTCCCAAACCTGATAAAGACCTCGATAAGGTTCAAAGTTATAGACCCATATCTCTTTTAAACCAGGATGTTAAGATTCTCTCTAAAATACTGGCCAACAGGTTGGCACAGGTTCTTCCTGGGTTAATAAGTACAAATCAGGTTGGATTCATGAAAGGGCGCTCATCTTCCAATCATTTACGCACTATGTCGCATGTCTTCTCGGCTACCAGGGATGCGGAGCTCCCTGCAGGCTTGGTCTCCCTGGATGCTGAGAAGGCATTCGATCATGTGAATTGGAATTTCTTGTTCCACACTTTGGAGGCCTTCTACAACCCTTCTCTGTTTATCTTCTGGATTGCCGCCCTTTATAAAACCCCCTCGGCAAGAATTTCCATGAATGGGGCCTTTTCTCATTCTTTCTCGCTTCACTCAGGTACTAGACAGGGCTGCCCCCTCTCCCCTTTATTATTTAACTTATATCTGGAACCTCTTATCCAAAACATTCTCAATAATGATTCCATACAAGGAGTGAGAATTGGGCGGCATGAAGTGAAAGTCACCGCATATGCTGATGATCTGTTAATACATCTGTCCCATCTGGTATCCTCCATCCCAGCTTCATTAAGTGAAGTGGCAAGGTTTAGTGCTCTGTCTAACTATAAATTGAATGCCAGTAAGTCCCTATTTTTTCCATTAAATCACAAAGTTTTCAAGACTGATATTAGTCCCCTGTGGCTATGCTGGATACCCAGGTCCTTCAAGTATCTGGGTATCAAACTTTCACATAACCCCCTAGTATGGTTCAAGGAAAACCTAGATTCTTTATTGCAAAGAATTACACATGACCTAGCGAGGTGGTCTAAACTCTCTATCTCTCTGTGGGGCCGAATTAATATAATTAAAATGAATGCATTTCCTAGGATTTTTTATCCGTTGTCCCTTCTCAATGCCTTTGTTCCTTTACTCTGGTTCAAAAAGGTTCATGGTATTTTTACTAAATTCATCTGGGCCGACAGATATCCCCGCTTGGCTTACCATAAGCTGGCAGCTCCAAAACTAGAAGGGGGGTTGTGAATCCTCCATTTTGCTTTATATCATTGGGCTAGTCACCTTGTGAAATGTTCACAGTGGGTATCTCCCAGCCCAGAGAAAGTGCAACCCATTTGGCTTAAAATAGAATTGGATGCAATTAAGGCCAAAAAACTGGACCCTCTCACATTATTTTTCCTTAAGTTATCCCAAGTAAGAATGGCTGTAGACTGTCCCACAATAAAGACCTCTTTAAAGGTCTACTTACAGATATGTTCTTTTTTGCAGTACTCTGCCCATCTGGATCTGGCCCAGTCTATATGGAACTCTCCATCATTTACTATTAACAAGAATCAAATTTCCCATCTTTGGTTGCCTCAACTCGAAGAGGGGAAGCTCTCGACCGTTACTGATGGTGAGGGGCATTGGTTATTAGCGGAGGAGATGGTTAGGAAATTTTGCATCCCGACTTCTTCTTACTTCAAAGTCTTGCAGTTGAGACATTTACTGGTAATCACCCTGGGGAGTACTCTTCCCTCTCAGTGCATCTCCTCTCTGATACTCGAGGTATCCAAACTCTCTGGGTCTCCTGGTGTAATCTCTAAACTATATCAGGTTTTGTTTCACAAAAAATTCGGGGGCCCATTTGGGCCATCAAGATTTTGGCATAACTTTCTCCCCCCTCTGCAGCTGGATTGGTATTCTCTCTGGAAGTCATGTCATAAATTTATCTCTCAGGATAGACTGCGACTCATGCAATATCATGTATTGTACAACTTATATTACTCCCAGGTTAAGCTTCATAAGTGGAGCTACTTAGAATCTAATAAGTGCAATAAATGTTTGCAAGATGAGGGCACACTTTTTCATATGCTTTGGTCTTCTCCAAGTATCTTCACATTTTGGGTTTCAATCCAAACTTCCTTAGACCCCTTGTTGGGCCTTCAAGAATATTTTATCCCTGAGGTATGTGTGTTGGGGGACCTGTCTTCTATTAGAGTCAAGGTGCGTAAATTTCATATATCCATGGTCACCTTGTCAGCTAAGAAAATAATTCTCCATCATTGGAAAGACAGGTCCTCCCCTTCTTTCCAGGAATGGGTAAGAGAAGTATTATCCAATTTGCGCACAGAAAAAGCAATAGCCAGCCTACATAACAGACTGGCAGTTCATGCTAGAATTTGGGATCACGTTCACTCACTGATCTCTCTGGCTCCAAACTAAACCTATACTAGGCTTGATGCTTCTATATGGTTTTTTGATTAGAGGCTTGGCATTTACGGGCACTGAGATGGGTTACTGCAGTAAGGGGAGGTGAGGGGGGGCAGCATCTTTTTACTATGTATCAATGAGTCTCTACCAGTTTCTTTGTATGCTGCCTTTTATGGTGGAAAATGTGTGAATAAACTTTAAATTACAAAAAAAATATATGTACTGGCCTCTGGTAAACACCAGCAGTTGTGTTTACCTAATCGGGGCCAGAGGAACATGTTTCTGTGATTAATTAAAAAAATAATTAATAGAAATATGTTTTTTGCATTTGACCACTTGTAGTGCGACAAATTTGTGGCACTACTGCAGCAAACTGCAACACTACATTTGCAAAAATGCCACAAATTGCGGCACTATCTTTGCAGTTGCGTGACACGGGCGGTTGTGGCAGCATTTCTTAAAAAACTGAAATTTACATTTTAGGGGCAAATGGACCCCAGAATCTGATTCCTTAGCCTCTGTTTAGGAAAAAACTTGTTGGTGTTTACCTAAATAAAGGCCCTTTTTCCCCCTTAATGCCTCTGAGGGGAAGGGGGCCGAGGAATGGTAATATGAAACATTTGTACCGACATTGGGGAGCTCAATCCCCATGTTGGTAGTATATGAGCCCCCACCAGTGAGGAACACTGGGAAACCCACTCCCAGTGTCCCCAGATATGTATCTCTCTCCCCCCACAGTGCTGGACACCAGGGAGCCCCATCCCAGTGTCCCAAAATGTGTAGTTAATGGTTTGTTGACAGCAGGGTGCCAAGTCCCCTGTTGGAATTATAAGCCCCTCTGCCAGTGTGGGACACTGGGAAGCCCACACTCAGTGTCCTGTACTATTTTACTAGTTGAACCAGTAAAAAGGAAAACAGTCCCCTGACGTCTTTTTTTTTGTTTCTGAAAAAAGAAAATGGTCCCTCGTCATCTCCCCATTCCCCTTCCCCATCCCGACCTTACCACTGAGCACCCCCCCTTGCCCAACACTTACCAATGATCATTGGGGTGTAATCTTCTCTGAACTGGGATACATCTGCACTCTTCAAAGCCAAACTATGAACTGAAGAATCAAGATAAGTGCCATATAATGGCTGTCAATGGTGTTTCCAACGTATGTTGATATCTCAGCCATTTTAAGGTATTTGTGCACCAAATTTTCAACATTGGTGTTTTGGGAGCTCTCCTCATGAATAATGTCACTGTCATTTCATTAATTAGACCTGTAATGAAACGCTGCATGAAATCATCTATCGGGACCACATAATGCACATAATGAAATGACAGTGGTGGTGTTCATGAGGTGGGGCCCCAAAAAGGCCCTGTTGAAAATTCGGAGCAAAAATACCAAAAAACACCCGAGTTACCCACAGTCATTGAAATTTTCCTACGTACGCAGGTAACTTTGTCAAGTTTTAATATTTTCACTGCAGATTTTCAACATAGCCATTTTTTTCACACCACTTCATGAACAGTACCGCTGTTATTTTTCACATCCTGCCCAAAATGTGTTTTCGCACCTGTGGTGCAGAGTGGTGCATTCGCTGCACGAAATCACCTTTCAGGACAGATTCATGAAATGACAGTGCCAGCGTTCATGAAGTGGGGTCCCAAAAAAAGACATGTTGAAAATGTAGTGAAAGAAAAAATTCCTTAAAATGTCCACGTTACATGCGTCCATTGAACTCATTCTACACTTGTGTATGACTTTGGTACTTTTCTATATTTTGCCACCAAACTTTCATCATAGCCATTTTTTCCTCACTACCTCATGAACACTACAGTTGTCATTTTTCACATCCTGCCTGAAATGTGTTTTTGCACCTGTGGCACAGAATGGTGTTGCAGTTACACAAAATTACATTTTGCCTTGCATTTCACAATTTATCTGTACTGGAGTATATGAGGTGGGGTAATAAAATGGCTATGCTGACAATTTGTTCACTGTTCTTCAACACATTTCATACCTACATACATATGTGCAACTACAGAGAGATTGGAGTTCAGGGTCCAAAGGACCCTGCACTACCACAGTAAAATAACAATACTATTATGGTATCTCAAAAAGTAAGAACATTAATTGCAAAAAACTTCATTAATTCATCAGTCAGGGTTTGTATTAAAGTGACAAAACTATAGAAATGTGATGTTAGCGTTCCCAATCCTAGCACCCCACCTCACTGCCTCATCCAACCCTACCACAATATCCTACCCCCAGCCTCCAAACACCAACAGGAGTTAGGGTATGCTTTGAGGTCATTGCCCCTAATGCTCACACCATTCTCCTACACTGTACCATCTCAGCTTCCTTACAAATGGAATAGGGTGAGTGTTAGGGTCAATGACACCAAGGCACACCCCAACACCTGTTGGTATGTGGCAGATGAGGGTGGGGTGGTGGTAGGTTGGATGGGGCATAAGGTGGGGGTGTTAGGGAACCCTAACACTGCATTTCCATACTTTTGCCATTTTAATATGAGCCCTAACTGATACATTAATGACGTTTCTTGCAATTAATATATATGCCGTGCCAGTATAGTTAGGGTTCAATGGTCACTTCTATGTTAAACCCAAATGTTTGCACTTTAATAACTTTGCAACCACATGACTGATGTGCATGAACTTTTTAATGTGCTGTCTGGTGCCATAGATATCTTGATGCGGCAAGTTTTGGATCAGTCAGATGTGTGGTTGCAGAAATGCATAGCGTCATAAAATGTAAAAATTACCACTTAGTTGCATATCAATTGCCAAGCCGCATCTCCAAAAAAGATTGGTGATGTGGTCTGAAATTGTTAGGGTATATGGGTTCTAGGTTGCAGATGTGCCTTTTGAAGGTTTGGTGAAAAAATATTAATCCTCTCAAAAGTTATTAAACTTTTACGTTTCCCTTTATAGCCTATTGGAAAAATTATATGTGCCATGCGAAAGCATGTTTTGCTGCCACAAAAGCACATTTTGCTGCCTCTAATGGTATCAGTAGTGTCGTGCTGCCACCATCTTGTTTTCAGTTAGTGACAGAGGGAAATTCTGTAATTCAAGAAATATTGCCCCTTGTTAAACACCTGCAGTTGTGTTTACCTAATCGGGGCCAAGGGAACACAATTCTGGCCTTAGGTTTTGAAAATAGTGACTGGAAATATGTTTGTTTTTTACTCAGCTGTTGGTAGTAATCGCAAATTTATGGACTATTTTTGCAAATTACTACAAATTCTGGTAGTTTTCATGCAACTAATGACACTGTTGTGTGAAAACTGCTACAAATTATGGCACAGTTTCACAAAAATTTGCAGTTTGTGGCACTACTTTACTTATAAACAAATATTGGCCCTGTAAAAAATCGAAATCATTCCTGTCCATTGTTTTCAAAAAATAAGACCAGAATCAGATTCCTTGGCTCCCATCCTTTTACTGCCTCCAAGGGGGCTGAGGCATGTTTTAATTAAAAAAAAAATGTTTCTGCCAACATCGGGATCCCCAGTCCCCATAACGGTGGTAGAAATCCCCATCACCACCAGTGTGGGACACTGGAGATTCCACTCCCAGTGTCCTGAAATATTTGTTTTATAAAAGATAAAACAGTTTTGGTGACGTTGGGGTGCCCAGTCCCTGTGTCGGCATTAGAATCCCCCCACCAGAGTGGGACACTGGGGAGTCTACTCCCAATGTCCCTAGTTACTTGCAAAAATATTGTTTTTGACAACATCAGGGTGTCCTATCCCCATGTTAGCACTAGAACCCCCTTCCTCCTGCCAATGTGGGACACTGGGATGCCCACTGCCAGTGTCGCCAGTTATGTCCTAATCCCCCCAGTACTGTGGGACGCTGAAGAGCCCACCCCCAGTGTCCTAAAATATTGCTTAAATTGTATCTATGAAAATAGACCACAATCCCCCGGCGTTTTTTTTTTCCTAATTAAAGAAACATAGAAACATAGACTTTGACGGCAGATAAGGACCACTTGGCCCACCCAGTCTGCCAATTTCCCTACCTATAGGATAAGCAGCAGATTCTAGTTAACCAACAGCCTACTTCCTGCAACCCCCCACTACAATTGCCTTATGTCTGTCCCATGCATGTTTGAATTCCCCCACTGTTTTAGACCCAACAACCTCCCCAGGAAGGCAGTTCCAAGCATCCACCACTCTCTCCATGAAAAAAAATTTCCTCACATTACCCCTGAACCGTCCCCCCATCCTTAAATTGTACCCCCTTGTTCTTACACATCTCTTTTTCTGAAAGATGCTACCCTCCTGGACTTTGTTGATTCCCTTGAGGTACTTGGAAGTATCTATCATATCCCCCCGTCCCTCCTTTCATCAAGGGTATACATATTAAGCTCTCTCAGTCTCTCTTCATATGGTTTCTGATGCAGACCCTGCACCATTTTAGTTGCCGTCCTCTGGACTGCTTCCATCTTGTCTATGTCCTTGCGTAGATGGGGTCTCCAAAACTGCACACAGTATTCCAGATGGGGTCTCACTAACTGTCTGTACAGAGGGATAACCACTTCCCTTTTTCTACTTGTGATGCCCCTTCCTATGCATCCCAGTATCCCCCTGACTCTCCTTACTGACTTCTCACATTGCTTACTCACCTTTAGGTCATCTGATATGACTACCCCCAAGTCCCTTTACATTTTTGTTGTTGTTAGTACCTCCCCTGCTATTGTGTACTCTTCTCCTGGGTTTTTATTTCCCAGGTGCATTACTTTGCACTTCTTTGCATTGACTCTAAGTTGCCATACTTCTGACCATTCCTCCAAACTTGCCGAGTCCCTTCTCATCCTTTCCACCCCCCCTTGTGTATCAACTCTGTTACAGATCTTTGTGTCATCTGCAAAGAGGCATACCTTTCCCTCCAGACCCTCTGCAATGTCACCTATAAAGATGTTAAAGAGGACTGGACCCAGTACTTAGCCCTGAGGTACTCCATTAGTAAACCCCCTTTCTTCAGAATGTGTTCCATTCACTATTACCTTCTGTGTTCTGTTGTGCAGCCAGTTTACTACCCAGGCTACCACCCTGGAACCTACTCCCAGGCTGGATAATTTGATTATTAATCTTTTGTGTGGGACTGTGTCAAATGCCTTGCTAAAGTCTAGGTAGGCCATATCCACAGCCCCTCCCTGGTCTATTACTTTGGTCACCCAGTCAAAGAAATCAATTAGATTCATCTGACATGACCTTCCTGCTGTAAATCCATGCTGCTTTGGGTCCTGTGCCCTGCTGGCCTCTAGGTACTCAACAATTCTTTCTTTCAGAAGTGATTCCATCATTTTCCCTACCACTGAGGTCAAACTTACAGGTCTGTAGCTTCCTGCTTCTGCCTTGCCCCCACTTTTGTGAAGGGGAATCACATCTGCCCTCCTCCAGTCCTCATGTACCACCCCATCCTTCCATGACTTGTTAAAAAGTGTGGTCAGTGATGTCACTAGGTCCTCCCTTAGTTCTTTTAGGATTCTGGGGTGAATCCCATCAGGCCCCATTGCTTTGTCCACCTTGAGTTTTAGGAGTTCTTTCAGGACTCTTTCTTCTGTAAAAGGACTGGTGTCAACCCCCCTACCCAGAGTGCTTCTATTGTCCAGTTTAGGTAACTCCTCCTCATCTTCTTTTGTGAATACTGAGCAAAAGTATTCATTCAGTATCTCTACCTTTTCACTGTCTCCCTCTGCCCACCTTCCCTCTCCTTTATTAATCTTCACTGTTCCTCCCTTAACCTTTCTATGTTCCCTAATGTACCTATAAAAGGCTTTATCCCTCTTCTTAACTGAGTTGGCTATTTTTTCCTCAGTTTGGGCCTTTGCTATTCTAACTGCCTTCCCCACTTCTTTCTGCTTTAATTGATACAGTTCCCTGTCCTGCTCCTTCTGTGATTCCATATACTTTTTGAATACAGCCTTTTTTTCCTTAACTTTCCCTTCCACCTCTTTTGAGATCCATAGAGGTTTTTTTAATCCGCTTTTGTTTTCTTTATTTGTTTCACACAAGGGCTTGTTGCCTCTATGATGGCAGTTTTGATTTTTCTCTATTGTTCTTCCACCCCTCCTTTTTGGCCATTTGCTAGTGCATTCCTCAGGTATTCACCCATTTTGCCAAAGTCAGCCCTTCTAAAGTCCAGTATCCTTGTTTTTGTATGGCTTGTCTCCATGATTGTGCTTATTGTGAAACACACTGAGCAGTGGTCGCTTGTTCCCAGATGTCTACTGACTTCTAAATTTGCAATCCTCTCTCAATCTGAGAGTACCAGGTCTAGTACTGCTCCCTCCCGAGTGGGTTCCAACACTAGCTGTCTAAGGCCTGCCCCCTGCAGGGTATCAAGAATGACCCTGATCTTGGATGTGGCTGTAGTACATGTCATCCAGTTAACATCTGGCATATTCAGGTCCCCAATCAACACTATCTCCCCTTTTTCAGCCATTTTGAGAATGTCTTCTATCATTTTCTTGTCCATTTCCTCGTCTTGAGATGGGGGTCTGTATACAACCCCTGTGCAGATTGTGATGCCATTCCCTGTCTCCAAGGTGACCCAGAGTGCCTCTTGTCCTCCTCCTTTACTTTTTAGTTCTGTAGCTTATATCCCTTCTCTTACGTATAGAGCTACTCCACCTCCTCTTATATCTCCCTGTCTCTTCTGTAGATGGTGTACCCCAGTATGTTGACATCCAGTCATGGTTCTCCATGTACCATGTTTCTGTGACTGCCACAATATCCAATTGTTCATCTTCCATCAGGGCTACTAGCTCAGGAAACTTGTTTCCCAGACTATGGGCATTGGTACTCATTGCCCTCAGTTTAATGTTGGCTTTATCCTTTTTTCCCCCATCCCTGCTCTTATTGCCCTTGTCTATTTTTCCATTTACCTCTGTCCTGCCCTCTGATGAGCTCTGTACCTCAGTGTTTACCTTACTACCTGCCATGTTTTGTGGGGGGAGGCTTGAAATTTCCTGCCTCTTATCAGCACCTCCCCCTTTGGCTAGTTTAAAAGCTTGCCAAAGAAGCATTTAAACCTGTCACTTAGGAGCTTGGTTCCCTTCATGGACAGATGCGGACCATCATGCCAGTATAGACCTTCATCTCTCCAGGTGTACCCCCAATCCCCATTGAAGCCAAAGCCCTGTGCTCTGCATCAGTTTTGCAACCATTCATTAAACTGCATGGTGAACAGTACCCTAGTCTCACCCCTGCAATGGACTGGCAGCACCTCTGGGAAGGTAACCGTGCTTGCTACCTGTCTGAGGCCCCTCCCCAACTCCACAAATTCATCCTGCACAGCACTGATTCCTTGCCTAGTTAAGTCATTTGTCCCAAGGTGGACAATGATATCTAGTTCCCTCTCCTGTGATGCTGCTTTTGTAATCTGGAGGATTCGCTTCTTGTCTGTCCAAGCTGTGGCACCAGGCAGGCACCTTACTTCCCTCTCCTCTCCTCTCCCTTCCTCAGTTCTACCCCCTAACAATTAAGTCCCCTATCAGAAGCTATTTTCTTCCCCTGTGGTGTCCTTTTCCACCCTTTTGTGGGTCTCCCTTGTGGATGTCCTCAGCATTCTTCTTGGTCTCCATTGAGGGTGCCATCATAGAGGAACCTTGCTCTGCCAGACTGGCGTATGATTTGTGTAGAGGTACAGCTAGTGGGCTTTGCCTCTGTTCCACCACCCCCACCCTCCCAGAACCCACTGTGGTCCAACTGCTCTTCATACTTGGCAACCTCTGAGGCAGTGGTTGTGGCAGTGGTGCTCTTTGGGTGGGGGAGGCCTGCTCAGTCCTTGCCAGTTCAGTCTGGAGGTGGACAACCTCCTCCCTCAGAGCTGACAGTTGCCTGCAAATAGGACAGCAATGCAGTTTCCAGAATGTCTCCTGGAAAACTGCTGCCCCATAGCCAGTGCATTGCACCACTTGCCACATGTCCCTCTGCCTTATAATATACAATATGTAATATATATAATTTTTTTTTTGGTGTGTACTTACCCTTTATGCACTGTGCTGGGTTATTAAGAATATGACAGTTCTGCCCCAAGAACTGTTGAGGAAGTGATGTCAGAACTTTGGCAATGAACGAAATGCCACATCTGGGGGGTGGGGTGGGAAGGGTGGGTGGGTAGTCCACAACCACAGGTGACTGTTAGAAACAATCAAATACACCACTGCTCCACCACACTGGTGAGTACTGCCCTTTATAATAATTCAACTAACCTCCAGTAACTTATTTAAAAATAGTTTAACTATCACAAAATCCTATGCACCAGTAAATTATTAAAAATAGTTTCTGTCCCAAAATCTTAGTAGTCAATCCAGCTAACCCCAAGGGACAACCAAAATGCAGTATTCAAACCCTTGTGAAGTTACTTCCAAGATAAGCAGAGTTTGCAAGCTCCTTATTCAACTCCTCAGCCACCTGTAATTTTTTTTAAAATAGTTTAACTGTCAGAAAATCCTAGTAGACAATCTAGCTACCTCCAAGGGTCTACCCAAATGCAGTATTTAAATCATTCTGAAGTTACTCACAAGATAGACAGAGTTTGCAAGCCCCTTCTTGGTTAAACACTAAATAAATATGTAAATAAAAAGCAATTAACAAGGGTAGTTAGTTTCATCTCCCACAGAATTGAGCAAAAGTGCATGTTGTTGCAGATATCAAGTGCAATTTGGAATTTCCCACACAGCTCACAGCTGAATAAAGAAGTAGTCTCCTAAAAAGAAAAGAAAACAGTCCCTCATCATTTCCCCATCTACCTCCCCCATCCCAACCCTCCCATTGAGCAACTCACCACCCCATACACCTCCCTTGCACTATACTTACCATTGGCTATCATCTTATGTGGACCGGGACACATCTGCACTCTTCAAAGCCAAACCATGAACTGAAGAATCAAGAAAAGTGCCATATAATGGCTGTCAATGGCATTTTAAACTTATGCTAACATTTCTACCATTTTTTGGTATTTTTGCAGCAAATTTTCAACATGGGTTTTTGGGACCCCACCTCATGACCACTGCCACTGTCATTTCATTAATCAGACCTGTAAGGTGATTTCATGGTTGCTGCACAAAATTACCTTTTGGCACTGAGTAATGAAATAACAGTGCCAGTGTTCATGAGGTGGGGTCCCAAAAAGCCCATGTAGAAAAGCAAAAATGCTAAAAAACACCTGAGTTACATGCAGTCGTTGAACTCTATGCACGTGTGTAACTTTGGCCATTTTTAATATTTGCACTCCCACTTTTTAACATAGCCATTTCTTCATGCCACCTCATGAACAATACAGCTGTCATTTCTCACATCCTGCAAAAATTCTGTTTCCAGACCTGTGGCACAGAATGGCGTTTTGCCATGGATTAATAATTTTTCACCTATGGGGTTTATGAGGTGGGGTGATAAGAAGACTATGTTAAAATTTGGGGTCACAATATAAAAAAAATTTCAAAGTTATGACCATTCATCGCAATTTCACAATGTCAGCTTGCAACTATGATAAATTTCAATATTTTGACCCCAGATTTACAACATAGCCTTCTTATTACCCCACCTCATGTATGTCACATTTGTAATTTTTCAAAGCCTGCCCAAAATGTGTTTTCACACCTGTGGCTTGGAATTGTGTTGCAATCGCACAGAATTATGTTTTGGTGGGGATTCAAACATTTTCTATACCAGGTACATGTCCTGTGGTAATTAAATGGCCATGGTAATAATTTGCTCATGCATTTACAGAGGGATGGGTGCACAGGGTTCAAAGGACCCTGCATTACCACATTAAAATAAGGGAAAAATGGGACATTTGAGTGAATAGAGTGAAGATATATATATATATATATATATATATATATATATATATCTCCATAGAGAGACAGGATAGGGGTGTGGTTGTGCCCCTATAGTTAGGGTCGAGTAGGCACTTCAATGTTAAACTCAAAAGCTTGCACTTCAACAACTTTGCAACCATTCAATGGATTTGCATGAAAATTGGCATGCACTGTCACCCATAGTAGATCTTTGGATGCAGCAAGTTATGTTCTGGTTGGATGCGTAGGTTCCTAGTTCTGGATAGGTGAAAAAGGCATTCTGTTGCTCATTGACTTTGCTGGGATTTTTCTTTGAACTTGCCTATAGCCCAGATGGTTTGGTGTTTTGGACTGAAAATTTCAGGGCAGAAAGGAACTAGCCCACAGATGTGCCTTTTGCTAGGCAGGTGATAAAATAATAAACAGTTTTAAAGTTATTGCAATTTAAAAATTTGAAAAAATCATTTATGAGCATGCTCAGAAAGCACTCAAAAATAGATATATGAAACGAAAAAGGAATCCTGTTTCATATGGGAAAATTCTTTTTTCTTTTGCTGCCATCTTGTTCTCATTTTTTCAGAAAAAAACATTTTTCAAAAGGTACAAAAATGACATCCTGGAGAGAGACCACTGCACTTAGCTGGTTGATCCAGAACCCATTAGATGCAAAATCTGAACTTCACTGTTAGATATATGCCCCAGAAATGTGTTTTATTTACTGTTATGAATCCTTTTTCACCACCATGTGATATGAAAAAAAATCCTTTTTCATATCACTAGTGACAAAAAAGGCTCCTTTTCGTCATTCAAGAATCCTTGCCTGGGATTTCCCTGGTGGTGTTAATTTGCATTTCCCTGGTGTTATTAATTTGTACAAAAGTGTGGAACCAGCTTCCTGCTCTTCATTGTGATTGACAAAGTCTTTTTTGGGGGGGAAGGTATGAACAGAATCAATTAACAGATATGAGACTGTGTAAGAACACGTTTCATCTCTCTCACCTGGTGTCAAACATAAACTTTACAGTATCCATCAAGCCCTAATAATTAGGTGTTTATCAGTCAGCAACCTCTGGTTGCCACAAATGAGATCTTCTATATTTGGAAGGCTCCCCCACATCAGCAGAATTTGTAGCAGCATTAAGGGATAGAAAAGGAACACAATGCCTCTCTCTCTCACTCCCTTCCTCCCTCTCCCTCTCTCTCTCTCCTTGCCAAGTTCATTCTGCTTCACTGGCCAGCATGTCTTTCACTCTTCAACAGCAAGTCCTCTCTCTTAGCCAGGTCAACAAGAAAAAACAAATCCTCAGAGGTGCAAGGAAGGAGAGTGAGTGTTCAATTGTGTTCCTCTGATATAGAGCACATTATGCTGTTTCTTTCTCTGCTCAGTCTAACTCTCTTTCTGCTTTTCTGCTTGCTGAATCCCCAGGTGCTAAACATGCCTTTCTCCACCCTCACTGAGTGCCCAGCCCTATCTATGTCTTAAGATCACCAGCCCATTAATGGTCACAAAAAAATATTGCTATCATGTTGTTCTTTTCAGCTATGTGTACATTTTGGTTAACCTCCGATGGTCAGATTCACTATACAGAAAAAGGTATTAGTCCCCTACTTTTGTGCAAGCTGCCACTTAAAAGAAGTTTTAATAGTGTTTGCATTTAGAAGAAGAGAGGGCAGTATTGCATGTTTTTCCTCGAGTGCTAGCAAGTGCTAGTAAAGATTTTGTATTTTACCAGACATGCCAGATTACAGTACATGTTGTTACTGGTTCTTCTTTCTCACAGCTCCTATATATGTCAAACTGAGAAAATAAGAAACTGTAAAGTTCAGTTACTATTTCTTGTGAAAATGTATTCAGCTACACCCCCACCCCCCCAAAACTTCAAATTTATATTGATTTTTGTGTTGGGGGTGCTATAATACTATTACAGTACTGACTAACATGGAAAGGATCACAGATCTCCAGGTGTAAGATCACCTGGGGGCCAGTGACCATCACATTGTAAGGTTCAATTTGGCCACTAGAAATAAATCATCCCATTCCAAGGCCAAAATATGGGACTTCAGAGGAGCTGACTTTGATAAGATGGCCAACAGAGTTAAGCTATCCCTGGCAAGACGAAATACAGGTGAGGGTGTACAGGCAAAGTGGGCAAGCATTAAGGATGCAATATTTGAGGCAACATCCCATTGTGTTAGGGAGAAAGGCAAGAGCAAAAGGAGGAAACCACTTTTCAAAAACAGTAGCAGAAAAGGTCAGAGCCAAAAGGCTGGCAAGATAAGGGAATGCAGCGGGACGAAGATAGGGAGGCATACCAAACTTCCCTAAGGGAAGCAGGGAAGGCAGTGAGGCAGGCAAAGGCCCAAATTGAGGAAACACTAGCACGAACAGTAAAAGAAGGGGACAAGACTTTCTATAGATACATTAGTGAAAGAATAAAGTCCAGGGGGGTATTGCTAAGATCAAAGGGGATAAGAGGGAGTGTGTGGAGTAGGAACAAGGAAAAGCATCAATCCTAAATATATAATTCTGCTCAATATTTACTGAGGAGAAGGTAGGGCAGGGCTCACACCTCAGCACCATTGACACAGGTTGGCGGGCAGAAAACAAAGAGTGGTGGTAAACAGTATACAGTCAGAAGAGATGCAAGTCACAAGTGGGGTATCTCAGGGATCACTCCTGGGGCCAGTCCTCTTCAATATCTTCATCAGTGACATTGCAGATGAACTAGAGGGTAAGATTTGTCTGTTTGCAGATGACACCAAGATCTGCCACTGTGTAGATTATCCAGATGGGGTGGGCAGAATGAGATGAGATCTGGATAAACTGGCAAAATGGTCAGAAGAGTGGCAACTGGGGTTTAACGCAAAGAAGTGCAAGATCATGCACATAGGGAAGAGAAATCCTGAAGCCACCTATAGGTTGGGAGGGGAGTTGCTGGCAATCACAAGGGAAGAAAAAGACTTGGGCATCATCATCACAGATTATCTGAAATCCTTCAAGCAGACCACTGAAGCAGTAGGTAAAGCTAGAGGGATGTTGGGTGTATTAGTAGGGGTATCACAAGTCATAAGAAGGAGGTAATAATCCCTCTTTACAAGACATTGGTTAGGTCCCATCTGGAGTGCTGCATGCAGTACTGGAGGCCACACCTGCACAAGGACATTAACAAAATGGAGGCAGTTCAAAGAAGGGCAACCACAATGGTGCAGGGACTGCATCAGAAAACATATGAGGACAGATTAACAGAGCTCAATATGTATACCCTAGAGCAAAGGAGGGAGAGAGGTGATATGATCAAAACATTCAAACATCTTAAGGGCATTAACAAGGTGAAAGAGTCTAACATGTTTCAATATAAGGAAAATAGCAGGACAAGAGGACACGGCATGAGATTAGAGGGAGGCTGATTAAGGGGTAATTTGAGGAAGTTTTTTTTCACAGAAAGGGTGGTGGCTATATAGAACAGCTTACCTCAGGAAGTGGTGGATATGAATACAGTGCAGGGCTTCAAACAGGCATGGAATAGACATAAGGGAGCAATACAGATGAGTATGAATAGATAGGCCATTGAGAAAGTAAAGGCCTATGGCACATTCATAAAGTAGAAAGAATGGGCAGACTGGATGGGCCTTGCGGTCCTCATCTGCCATCAAAGTCTGTGTTTCCATATAGCAGTGCAAATCAGCTTATTTTACTTTCAGAAGAAGGATCGCTGACAGCGTATGCTGTCTGGCGCAATATGACATAAAGGTGTCACTGACGCACACGTGATCTTAAAATAAATGAAATAACCCCCTCATAACTTACAACTGCAAGGGCTGTTAATGTGTTTATTAAGTTGCTAATTTGCACAAATATGTCTGAGTACTATAGAAACAGACATGATGGGGTGTCAGCTGCCTTTCTTATATAGCACAAGCACACATACAACTTCATAAAATGCGACTTCAAATATGAATTCACTAGTGTCTTTCAAACCATATTTTATTCATTATTTAGTCAGTGTCTGTGGCTCAGCAGGTTGCACACTCACCTCTGAGGCCAGAAGATCAGAAAGCTGTGGGTTCTATCCCCACACCTGGCACTTGGGTTAAATTCCAATACTGACACCGTAGTGCAGCATGACAGGGTTGCTGCACTCCTGAAGTGCCATCTTTCAGATGAGACATTAAACCAAGGTCCCATTTGCCTCTTCTGGAGGTTGTTCAGGTGGACATTAAAGATCCCATGGCACTTCTCGAAAAAAGTAGGAGAAATTTTTATTGCAATATATAGAACACAAAATATAGTCACATAATACCCATACTGAGCTACATATTTCTTACAATACAATCCATCACACAAAGTCATCAGACCTGCCTTCATAATATTAACAAGTATTAATAGTCAATAGATGAAATCATATTCACATATTCTAGCAGAACTACCTCAGTATATATAATAATATGTTCATATGTTGGAGCATGCCAACCCTGGAGCCTCCATCGTATGGCCAGCAAATTCCAAAAGGAAGATGTGTCGGGACAATCTATCAGGAAGTGACGTAATGTTTCTACCTGTATGTGACATCCTGGTCTGGGGCAGTTTCTGTCACTTCTATCGATTTATGTTTGTGGTTACCCTTCACTCCTAGTCTCCCGTGTATACAAAGCCAAACTATATCCCACATTCTATGTGGTGTTCTTTTATCCATCAGATACTGTTCTATCTATGGGATAACCTCATGCCCTAAATCTTTATATTCTATGCAGCTGACGTATTCCTGAGATTGGATCGTACGATATATGTGTAGTCTGGTTAACACTCGGATCTGGGATTTCTCCAGTTTCCATTGTTTTATCTTTCTAATACATGTGTTAATATAGTGTGGGTACTGAGAGGATTTCTTAAGCCTGACATATGAAAGAAACCAGAGTTCTAATAATGTGTCCATCCATTGCCTTGTAAGATCTTTTCAGGATTGGGATCCAGGAATAAAGGAGGTTGATAAAGTAGTAAACATAAAAAAGGCTAAAAACATAGCTGATGGGGTTTATTAAATTCAACCCTCTGTTTTTGTAAGACCTATATACTACTTCTCTTTTTCTGGGGGTTCAGCATACAGTCTCTGAAGAATAACACAATCCCTGGCCCTGATGGTCTTCCAAGTGAGGGACAGTGAGGCTTAATAAAGGGTAGGGAGGGTGGGCAGAGGGTGACTGTGAAAAGGCAGAGATACTAAACAAATATTTTTGCTCAGTATTTACAAAGGAAGAGGGGGAGGTACCTAAAACAAACAGTAGAAACACTCTGGATACAGAAGTTGATACCAGCCCATTTACAGAAGAAAGAGTTCTGAAAGAGCTCTTAAAACTGAAGGTGGACAAAGCAATGGGGCCTGATGGGATTCATCCCAGAATTCTAAAAGAACTAAGGATAGAACTAGTGACACCACTGACTACCCTCTTTAACAAATCATGGGAGGATGGGGTGGTACCTGAGGACTGGAGGAGGGCAGATGTGATTCCCTTCACAAAAGTGGGAGCAAGGCAGAAAGGAAACTACAGACCTGTTAGTTTAACCTCAGTGGTAGGAAAATGAGCGGAATCACTTCTGAAGGAAAGAATTGTTGCGTATCTAGGGGCCAGAGGGGCACAGGACCCAAGGCAGCATGGATTCACAGCGGAAGGTCATGCCAGACAAATCTGATAGATTTCTTTGACTGGGTGACCAAAGTAGTAGATCAGGGAGGGCTGTGGACATGGCCTACCTAGACTTTAGCAAGGCATTTGACACAGTCCCACACAAAGATTAATATACAAGTTAGGTAGCCTGGGAGTGGGTCCCAAGATGACAGCCTGGGTAAAGAATTGGCTGGAGAATAGGACACAGAGTAATAGTAAATGGAGTCCACTCTGAAAAAGGGGGTTAGCAGTGGGTACCACAGGGTTCAGTATTAGGACCTGGTCCTCTTCAATGTCTTTATAGCGACATTGCAGAGGACTGGAAGGAAAAGTATGTCTCTTTGCAGATGACACAAAGATCTGCAACAGAGTTGATGCACAAGGGGGTGGGAAGGATGAGAAGGGACTTGGCAAGGTTAGATGAATGGTCAAATGTATGGCAGCTTAGATTCAATGCTAAGAAGTGCAAGGTAATGCACCTGGGAAACAAAAACCCAGGGGAAGAGTACACAATGGGGGGTGAGATACTAACAACAACAAAAATGGAAAGGGACCTGGGGGTAGTCATATCAGATGACCTAAAGGTGGGCAAGCAATGTGAGAGGGCAGCAAGGAGGGCTGGGGGGATACTGGGATGCATAGGGAGAGGCATCACCAGCAGAAAACAAGAAGTTATTATCCATCTGTACAGACAGCTGGTGAGACCACATCTGGAGTACTGCATGCAGTTCTGGAGGCCCAATCTCCGCAAAGACATAGACAGGATGGAAGCTGTCCAGAGGAGGGCAACTAAAATGGTGCAGGGTCTGCATCGGAAGACATATGAAGTGAGACTTAAGGAGCTTAATATGTATAGCCTCGAGGAAAGGAGGGAGAGGGGGGACATGATAGAAACTTTCAAGTACCTCAAGGGAATCAACAAAGTCCAAGAGGGTAGCATCTTTCAAAAAAAGAGGTGTGCAAGAACAAGGGGGCACAATTTGAAGATAGAAGGGGGCGGCTCAGAGGTAATTTAAGGAAGTATTTTTTCACGGAGAGGGTTGTGGATGCATGGAACAGCCTTCCAGAGGAGGTTGTGGAGTCAAAAACAGTGGTGGAATTCAAGCATGCATGGGACAGTCATAAGGCAATTCTAGGGGGTTGGGGTAGGAAGAAGTAGGCTGCTGGTTAACTAGGATCTGCAGCTTATCTATCAGGTAGGGAAATGGGCAGACTGGGTGGGCCAAGCGGTCCTTATCTGCTGTCAAATTCTATATTTCTATGTTTCTATTTTACGTTTGTATAAAAGGGAAGAGGTCTATCATATTGTAATTGCTCCATCTCTTCCCATATGTGGACTTGGGGTTCACATTCCTTATAACCCTCATTTACCCTACTTAAGATCCTATAAAATTGTGTTCTTATGTTCAAGTATTTCTTGTATGTGTCTAGTGATTGTGATGTGGTTAGTCATTGCAACAAGATCCTAAGATTGTTTTATGTCTCCACCCATCCCCTGCTAATGTTATCTTCTATGCAGACTACAGTGAATCTGACTAACAGTAAGTGCCCAAGGTTAGTAACAATGTCCTGAGAGTGCAAGTGGGTGATATTCAACTTCCAGTAGCTCCTCCCAAATTAGAGACTGGATTTATGGCTGACCGTAATAGTGACCATCAGGAGGTCAGAATTAGCTACCGGTATGACATTTGCCAGACAAACTTGTAGAGATTTGGAGATAAATAAATAATCAATTCTAGTAGCAATATTTTTCCTGTAAAATGTATAACCACCAGTTGTATGTGCAGTTCTATATGCATCAGCCAGGTCACAGTCTACTAGAACTTTCTGTAAATCATGTGTATCACAATATGTTTTTTTTTCCCTGCAAACAACTGATACCACACAGTTAAAATCCCCCACCCATAACAACTTTCTAGAAGTAATCAGATATGGCTTAACTAAGCAGGGTAATTCTTTTATTGTTTGAGGTGCATATATAGTGACAATCCTCCAAACCTGGTCATTATATGTAAAATCCAAAAGCAACGCTCTCTCAGGCATGAGATCCACTGATTTAGTTACCTAATGAGCATAACTGCCAAACAGGATTCCTACTGCATCACACCATTCCCGTCCCATAGAAAAAAAAGATGGGTCTCACACCCATGCCCTTTCTGCTACATTAACCTCTGAGTTAATATGTAACCTTGTATCCTGTATACAACAGAGATCTAGCTTCAGATCCTTAATAAGAGAAAATAAAACTGTTCTTCTCCTGCCATTATGTATGCTGTTACCATTAAAGGAAAACTACACCCAAAACTTGAATAAATATATGCTGTGCAGAGTGTTTCAATTTATATGTGAAGTTCTAGTGTTTCCTTCCCTCTGACTGGTATTAGGAGTTTTTCCTAAATTAGCCTGCTAGCTTTAAGGTAGTTTTAAGACCCCTGGAGATCTCCATATCAAATAGCTTTATTGCATTTCTTTGTCCTACAATGCACCTTGTTTCATGTGATGGTGATGTAGCTGAGCCCATAAATCCAGCAGAAAGCATTGCATTACAATCAGGTCACAACAATAGAGATGGCTATATTTTAAAATCTGTAGAATTCAGCTTGGTGACCACCCTCATCCTAAAGGTTTTACTGTCCTGAAAAACTTTGCTGCTAGTAATTTTTGTGCAGCTTATAAAGCTTCCAAGATATTTAGTTTGTTTGGCATGTGTGTGCTGAATGTTGGATCTCTTTTACATCACAGTCACATGAGACAAGATGCACTGTGGGAACAAGAAATTCAATTACGCTATCAGGTATGAAGATCCCCAGGGGTCATAAAACTAGCACAAAGCTAGCAGGCTAATTTGGGAAAAACTCCTAATACCAGTCAGAGGGAAAGAAACACTAGAACTTCACATACAAATTAAAACACTCTGCACAACATATATTTTTTCAAGTTTTGGGAGTAGTTTTCCTTTAACTGTAGAAATTTTTAAAACAAAAGGATCAATCATTTCATACAGTAAAGCAGAGAGAGAGAGAGAGAGAGAGAGAGAAAAAAAACAACACAAAAGAAAAATACATTCGAAATCAGAGTCTGAGGTCTCATCATCCAACATCACCAGCTTTAGACAATCGGGTACTCCTTCTAGTGCTATGTCCCAATGTTCTGGTGGGGTGTTTAGTCACTTTTGATTAAGTAGTCTCAGGCCCTGCATCCAAATCAGAGGAGAGGCCCTGCAAGGATGATCTGGTGGTAGAGTGTTCTGAGTCAGTGTCTGGCTCATGGTCTGAGGACTGCAGGGCTTCATACTTGTTTTGCGTAACCACAGATTTTGGCAGTTTGGTTCATGATTGTGAATGTTTGCTGGAGGGTCTTTTCTTAGTCACCACTTTAAATAAGATCGGGGTTGGCATCTCTCCCATCTGGTCCAATACCACTGCTATCTGGTGTTTATACAGGTGGGACTGTGGTTGGCAGTCAGATATGTCTGGTAATGTCTCACTTCCCATATCCTGTGCTCCTTCCTATGTAGGCAATTCAGACTAACAGTCCCATGGTGCATTTTGTGATAATGTGTCAGGTTGTTGTGGCAGGGGTTCTGAGCCCTCCTTCACCTGCCCCTTCTGGATATCATGGAGTCTACTCTCCTGTACCTTTCTCTTGTAATCCTCTGGATATTAATGCTGTGCTTTTGTACATTTGCTAAAATGACTTCCTGGTCAGGCCTGTCCTGTCAATTATGCATCGTCCAAGGGCATTGGACATGTGTGACTAATGTCTTTGCATATGTTACATTTAACATCATTAGTACAGTTTGAACTGTGGTGCCCATATTCCAAGTATAGATTGCATTTTATGGGTCACAAGCATTACTAAGGTGCAGTAAAGAGCAACATTTAAAGCATGTTCTGGCTTGGCCTGTATAAAAACAGTGTCCCCTGTCCCTTCCGAGTAAGAGGGAGCTTGGCAGGTGTTATACTCCTTGTGGAGTCATTTTAAGTTTGATCTTATATTTCCATCCTCCTGTCCAAATGTGCTCTTCATCAAGGATTGGATGGGGTTGTCCCAAAATGTCACATTTTGTACTTAATCAGTAAGAAATATCACGAATGTTCACCCTTTCATTTCGAAACAGAATAGTAATGTTTTTAATTGCAGGCTTCATGAGCGTAATAGCCTCAAAGGGAAGCCACAATGCAGAATATGTTTTCTTCTCATAAGCACTCCAACATCTATCTAGGCCCATCAGTGTTTTAAAACTAACATCAAAATTGCAATCCCTTGCCACATGGATGAGGGAATATATTTCACTGGAAAAAAATCTAAGGGATTCTTAATTTTTTACCCATGTAGATCCTGTCCAGGGTGGGGGTCTAGGCCTCACTGATAGTGGAGGCAACCCGCATTTTTTCTTTGAGCCGATAATACAGTAGAATTGGGGTGGTCTGCTGTTCAAAGGGCAGCCCAGTCTCTAGAAGGGCATCTCACATTTGTAGCCCCAGGTTCGTGAGAGTGTTCCACCATGTCCCCCCAAGTGGGTAACATATCTTGGGCAGCAGCCTGAGGTCTGCAGGGGCTCATGTATCACATCATCAGCTCTTAAATCAAAATCAATGTCATCCAGAGGGTCAGGATTCTGGATAGCAGTGCTTCTGGGCCCTGAAGGCATCCCCTGAATGGGTAAAATCGAGTAATCTGCTACCCAGAACCCTACCTTTGAACGTTTCCAGCCCACAGTAGACAAGGCTTTAGTTACAGTCCAAGGAGTGGGCTGAGGATTAGATTTATGGTGTTCTGGGGTATTTTGCCTCCCGAACGAAGTGTCAGAGGATCAGGGGAGCATCATAATTACTAGGTCATTGCATGTGTACTTTAGCTTGAACAGTATTAATTTCACTTACCACATCCAGCGGTTGCTGAGGCACTGTATCAGAGCCTTTGTTGTCATCCAGTAGTTCTGTTCTAGTCTGTGCAGTTAGCGGTACCATATTTTCATTCCCTGTGTGCTCCAAAATGACAGTCGCGGGTTCTACGGGTGTATGCAAGACTGTAGGTGTACAAGGCGCCTCGGCAGGTGTTTCTCGATATTCAGCTCCTACATCTTGCGCATCTTGTTTACTTAAGGCCATCCATTAATGTTTTTTCTGGGTTCTAGTGAGTTGCAATAGAAATGCCTCCTCATCACAAGATTCATCAGAATCAGATGCATTTTGCAATTCTTCTCCATATACCGGTGTTTCCTTAGCATTTGTCAGTGCAGTAGCTTCTAAGTGCAAGATCTCCATTACTGGACCTGCAGAGGAGAAGGAGATCAAAGCCTCTGCAGGTACACCAGCCTCCATTCCATTGTCAGTTCGATCCACCATCTTGGACTAGGAAGTCGCCTTACATGCGAGTAGGGAAATTTCCCTGGTGTCCTGGCCAAATTTCCCCCATTCATTAAAAACACCACCAACAACTTAATCTGGTTCAATTTCAGTTGATTGCCATCTGTATCCCCCTCCAGTCACCCCTGAAAAATGGACTTCTAGTCTCAGTGGGCCTACCAGGTCAACAAAATTAAATTAATAAATAGATAATAAATAAATTCATCACTATATTTATAATCAAGTATGTGCACAGAGCGGATATCAATAAACAGACATTTTAGCAGCCATGATTATGCATACATCACTCGGGTTATTACAAAATAAGACCATGCCACATAAAACACAAGTAAATAGACAGCAACCAAAAAATGATTTTTTTAAACATTGTACTGCTGCTGCAGTGCAAAGGTGACTGCATTAACTAAAGGTAGTAATGCAATACAGGCAGCACTTGCGCTATTGTATCGCTACTAGATCTGAACATAAAATGCAGTGGCACTGCCAGAATGAGGGGACATGTCCAGTGCCCATTTTGGGCTCTGGAGGTTTTCATTTGGAAGGTCTCTCTCTCTCTCTCTCTCTCTCTCTCTCTCTCTCGCTCTCCTTCACTTGTTTAGTTGTAGTCCAGACTACAGTATTGATAGCATTCATTATCAATACGTTGAATAGACTAGCCCTAAATAAATGAGGGGGAGAGAGAGAACTTGGAAATGAAAAACTCAAGACCCCAAAACTGGTGGCATTGGGCGGGGGGAAGGTTATGAAAGGAAAGCATATGCCAGGCTGTGAGACTGACTGACAGATCAACCAGGTGCGATCGGAAAAACAGCAAGGGTGTGTGTGTGTGTGTGTGTGTGTGTGATGGGGGGGATTTTCAATATTTCAATTGTACCCTGCTCCGAGTCTTAAATAAAATCTACACTATCTTCACAGTTGTGAGACTGATCACTGAAAATGTGGCTATATAAATCATTTTAGTCACATGGTAGTGGCAAATATGTGGTAGTTTGCACATCGAGAGGAACTGGGTCACTGACATAACATGCTGGATGCTGGTGTGTGGCAGTGGTAGTATGGATGGCCAAGCAAAAACAAATAGGTTATTTTTACAATACCACTTTTATGACTGAAAATAATTATTCTCATCAGTGTACGCAGTTATTAAGTAACAAGATATTTTGTACACTGATGAGTAAAATTAATTTTACTAACATACTAACATACTATTTGCCAGCAGATTAGGCCTTATGGTCTATCGAGTCTGCTCGAACCTAGATCCTTAGTTGGGTGCCAAGACCCTCCCATCCCTTGTGCTCCAGAAACCCCTATCATCCATCCCCACCCCCACCCCCGGGACCGGCCATCATCTGATACATCCCCTTTCTGTGTCTGTCCCACCCTCTCTAAAACCCTCCACTGTGGATCTCTGAACCAGCTCACCAGGCAGTGCATTCAAGGGTCCACCACCCTCTCAGTAAAAACCTCCTCCTCTTTCCCCCTCACCCTTCCACCTTCCAACTTCAAACCATGCCCTCTGGTGATGCCTTCCTGCTTTAGTCTAAGATCCCTCCATGTTTACCTATTTATTCCTTGAGGTACTGAAGACCTCAATCATGTCCCCGTCTCTCCTTTCCTCCAATGAAAACAGGCAGAGCTCCTCAAGTCTGTCCTCATAAGTCAAATCCCTAGCCCTCGTATCATCTTTGTTGCCCTCCTCTGTACCCTCTCCAGGGCTGTATGTCCCTCTTCAAGTGTGGTCTCCAGTACTGTACACAGTACTCAAGGTGTGGTCTAACCAGTCCATTGTACAATGGCAGAATCACTTCCTTGCTCCTAGAGGTGATCCCCTACGATGCATCCCAACATCCTGTTTGCCTTGCTAGCTGCTCTCCTGCACTGCTCAGAGTTATTCATACATGTATCCACCATGACCCCTGAGTCTTTTTCCCCTATAGGGCTTCCAGCGCCTCCCTCCCAGGGTGTACCTGCGTTTAGGGTTTCCCGACCAAGATGCAACACCTTGCACTTGGTGATATTGAAATTAATTTCCATGTGAGCCCAGCTTTCCAGGGTGTCCAGGTCCCTTGCAGAGCCAACCTCCCTCTTCTCCCTCAACTACTGCTCCCATCTTAGGTCATCATGAAGAGACTCATTTCACACCCTATACCATCCCTGATGTCCGATATGTATGCATTAAACAGGATTGGACCCAGGACCGAGCCCTGTGGTCCACTACCAACCTCTCTAGGGTTCGAGGCTCCCCAGACCACTACTCTCTGAGTCGTCCAGCTATCCAGTTTTCAATCCATCCTGACCATCAAAGGGCCTACTCCTAACCCCATCAGTTTCTCCACCAGACCATTGTGGGGACAGAGTCAAACGCCTTGCTGAAGTCCAAGAATAATACATCCACAGGCTTACCTCTGTCCAGTTCTGATGTTACCCATTCATAGAACTCCACAAGATTGGTTTGACATGATCTACCTGGCACAAACCCATGTTGCCGACTATCCAGACCTCCCACCTCCTCCAAGTAAACTCCCAATCATTCCTTTAGTATACTCTCCATTAATTTTCCCACCACCGAGGTCAAACTGATGGGTCTATAGTTACCTGGTACTTCCCTCGACCCCCCTTTATGGATTGGTACCACATGTGCCTCTCTGCGCCAATCCCTAAGTACCCCCCCCTGTCTCAAGTGACCTGCTGAAAAGCTCCGCCAGAAGTGCAGCCAGTATGTCTGCCAATTCCCATAGTACTCTCGGATGAATGCCATCTGCCCCAAGATTTGTCTTTCTTTAGGGCCTTGAGGGCTAACCACACCCTTTTGGCGGGGATGGCATCATCCGTCCCCTCCACCTTACTGGTCTTTATATCCTTATCCAGATGTGACACCCCTGGGGTACCTTTCCCTCCCTTTTGCTCCATTTCTGTTGCTCCCCTGATCCCACTCCCTGCCGCTTCTATCCCCTTTGTGCCTTGCTTTGTAGATATCCCATCTCCCTTCCTAGTGAACACAGAGGCAAAGTACTCGTTAAATATCTCTGCCTGGTCCCTCGCCTCTTCCACCCACCCTCCTTCTGATCTCAATCTGCTGAGATGGCCCTTAGTTTTCTCCGCTCCCCAATGTGCCGAAGAACCCTTTTCCCTCCATGTATCCCTGTGCCAGCCGCTGCTCTTTACTGGACTTTGCTCCTCTCACCATACGGGTGACTTTTCTAGATGCAAGCTGGTACATTTCCTTATCCCTATCCCCTCTTGTTGTTTTATATTTTTTGTAAGCTGCCTTCTTTTCTCTGACTGCTACCTGTACCTCACTAGACCACTAGCATGGTTTATGTGTCCTTGCTCTCTTATGTTTCAACTTAGTGCAGATCCTGACTGCCTCATGAAGTCCCCATTTTATGACCTCCCATCTCCTTTCCACACTTGTCGTTGAGGTAATCCCCTTCAAGTGATCCTTGAGAATATTTCCCATGCCCATAAAGTCTGCCCCCCTGAAGTCCACTGCCAGTGTCCTAGATCTCACCCCCACTCCCCAATGCTTATTTGAAACCAGACAGTATTGTGGTCACTCCCAGTCAGGGGGTCCTGTACAACCATGTCCCTTACCAGATCCCCATCTGCCAGAACCACATCCAGGACATGCCCCTCCTTGTGGGCTCCATCACATGCTGTGTTAAGAACACATCCTGGAAGCCATCCAGCAGCCTCTGCTCCTTGGCCACCTTAGAGGACATGGTTCCCCAGTTTGTACCTGGCATATTAAGGTCCCCCATCAACACCACTCCTTCCCCTTTTGGACCACACTGGGCAATGATGTTGTCCAGCAAACCATCCTCTAGAACATCACTCATCCCGGGGGCCTATATGCTACTCCCAGCTTGACCTTATCTCCTGCTGGGGATCGTAAGGTGACCCATAAGGCCTCCACGTTTCCCTCTGCCTCTTCTACCATAGCAATTTCTATGTCATCTCTAATGAACATAGCCACTCCACCCCTCTGCCCTCCTTTCTATCCTTCCTAAGCATAGTGTACCCCGTACATTTAGGTCCCAGTCATGGTTTTGTTGGCCCATGTTTCGTGACTGCACTCACATCCACCCCACCCGAACAGCATGGCCTGGAACTCTGGCAACTTGTTTCCCAAGCTCCTGGCATTTACTAACACTAACCCCACCCCTTATCCCTGATCCTGTTCTGAACCCCACCCAGATTCCCTATACTTCCATCCTCCCCTGCTCCTCCTGAAACCTCCACCTCCAGTCTGTTTCCCCCTCCCCCCTTGGGCTTGAAGGCTACTCCCCTCATCTGGAGGAGGGCTTCTGGTCAGCCCCCCTTATCCCTTCCCCCCTTACAAGTTTAAACCCCACCTTTCTTGTATGTAGTCAGCCATCCCCTGTTTAAGGACTTCCTTCCCTAATGGGGCAAGATGAAACCTGTCCTTGGCATATAGTCCCTTATCCTCCCAAACTCCATTCCAGTTCCCTAACACCCCCAACCCATTCTCTTCACCCCACTTCCTGAGCCAGTCATTAACCTCTGTGAGTGTTCATTTTTTCTCCACTGAGGCCTTTGGTACTGGCAATATCTCGAAGGAAATGTTGCATCCATTATCCCGACAGACTCTGGCAAGTTCTTGGAACCTTGCTTGATTTCCAAAATGCTATTTCCTCTAGATCATTAGTTCCAAATGCACCAGGAAATCAGTTTCCCTCACAATCCTAACCATTTCATACACCATGAACTTTGCTCTGTGCACTGTCAGCCCAGAGATACTCACTAGCTTCACCTGGCTATGGCATCCACCCCCTGTCCTCCCAATGGATACCCCTAATCATCGAGTCTCCCAGTAACAGAACCTTAACACATCATCATCCTTATGGTTACCTCCACTATACCCTCTCAGCCCCCTCCCCCTTTATCCATGATCGCAATTTCATGGGAGTCTTCCTGCCTTATTAGAGACCCCCTTGTCACCCTCCCCTTTCTGCCTCCCTTGCTATTTTGCCCACTTAACTCAAACCCCCTCTGAATAGGTGTCCCCTTTAACCCTCTCTTATCTGAACCATTTATCCTGGTCCTGATGGTTTCCCCTTCCCCCACACCACCACCCCCCCTTATAATAGTACCCCTGTCTCCAGAGGCTCTCTGTGGGTCCCCTTTAGCTAGGGCCCCATCCTTGGTACTGACCTCCCTGCTGAAGGGGGGCTCCTCTCCCTCCTCCTTGTCTCCCAGTTTCTCTCCAATCATGCTCTCCTCCCTCATGTCTGGAATATGTTGCATCTCCCCCATTTGCTTAACATATATGTTTCCCCTTCTCCCTCTGGGACTATGTCTATCCTTTCCATAGCTGGTCTGTGATGCCCTATGGGTATCTGACTCCCTCCCCCCGGCCTCTGTATAAGTTTCCTCATTTCCACCAACCCCTTCCTCCCCCTCTAGGATGCTTAGTATCTCAAATTTATTGTGACACTCTATGTCAGTCTCCATCAAGTAACCCGAGTTTCCCCTGACTGCATCTCTAAACTGACCCTCTTCTTCCTCTCTTGCACTGTTCACCTTAGAGCTCCCTTCCCACAGTCTGCTGTTTTAGGCTTCAGCACAGCAGCCCCTCCTGACTCTTCCCCTCCAGTGTCTTTGAATTCAGAATGTTCACCCTGTCGCTTTCCCCTTAGCATCAACTTCCCTATCTAAGGGTCCTCTGTCCCTAATATCCCCCCTTCTGCTTGCTGCAACATAATGTCCTGTAATTTCAGAGCGTTGCCCCAGCCTCCTCTCAGCCCCACCCTTCTGCTGCCCATGTCCACACCCCTTATCCTTGGACACCCCCCCCAGCTCCCACAGCTTACTCCTTAACCAATATACCTCACTCCTGATACAAGATAGCTGTCTACAGAGTGGGCAGCCTCCCTCTCTCCAGGCCCAATTTAGAATTATTACCATCCCACAGCCTGTGCAGCCTACAACCCTTCCGAAGATGCCTGCCATGGTGGAATTAGCCACCCTGATTATCCCCCTCTGTTTATAATAGCACACCCCTTTTCTCAGTCCCTTTCCCTGGTACAGTTTCTCTCTATACTGACTGTAGTTATTTACAAACCCAATTTCAACCCCACCAAAGTTCCCAAGTCTCCAAACACATACAGTCCAGTATGTGTTGGGTCCCACTAACAGTGTGTGTAAGCAGACACCAGATACCGTATGATGTCACAGGCCCACCAGCTCCTGTTGCTTCAAATTTCAGTCCCAAACAGAAATACTCAGCCCTTCAATCCCAACCCCAGTGGCTTTTCAGTATTTAAGAAACCTACAAAACAGGGTGGGAGGGAGGCTCTTACAAACACCAGGCAAACAACACATTTAAATGTCCTTCTAATTTTCCCTGCCAAACAACTATCCCCAAACCTACATAACACAGCCCAAGTAACAGTTCAAATTCAAGGTAATAATTTTTAACACATAGAACTAATTTCCTTACAAACTATTCAAATATTTCAGTTAAAACAAAATATAACTCCTGACCTCTTTTCTACCAACCTGTTGCTAAGCTCCCAAGTGAACAATGAAAGCCAAGGTAATTCCTATTTAAAGACAAGGTAATTGCAGCTAATGTCCCTTCCCCCTAACACCAGGCAAACAACACATTTAAATTTCCTTCTAATTTTCCCTGCCAAACAACTATCCCCAAACCTACAATAACACAGCCCAAGTAACAGTTCAAATTCAAGGTAATAATTTTTAACACATAGAACTAATTTCACTTACAAACTATTCAAATATTTCAGTTAAAACAAAATATAACTCCTGACCTCTTTTCTACCAACCTGTTGCTTAAGCTCCCAACGTAAGGGAGCAAGGACACATAAACCATGCTGGTGGTCTAGTGAGGTTAGTCAGCAGAAAGAATGTGATGTAGAGTTCTGAAGTTTTGTGCATGTTAAAAAAAAAAGAAATTAGACAATGCCATAAGTAGAGAAAAGCTGAAGCAACAAGCTCACCCAATAAACATGTCTTATTTTATGTTTGACTTTTGAAGACATCAAAGCAGCAGTGTATGTTTGAACAGATTGGTTTGATGGTGTCAAATGGAGTTGATTTTATGTACCAATATACATTTTTATCCATGTGAAAAAGTGGCAATCCTCTAACTGCATTGAAACATTAAAAATGGAAATCATATCAATATGGAAAAAGTTCTAACACACTGAATAGTTTAGAACAGAGCTGAAGGGGTGGCAGCTGCAGTTCTTATGTAGCAAGAGCACACACATACACACACACACAAACACACATAATTTCATATGGCAACTTCAGATATTAATTCCTGTCTTTCAAAGCATATTTTATTCATTACTATATTTATAATTAAGCATGCACATAGATTGGATACCAATAGAGATTTTTGTGGCCATGATTATGCATGCATCACTTGCACTGTTACAAAATAAGACCATGCCACACTAAATACAAGTAAATAGACAGCAGCCTAAAATGATTTTTTTAAATGTTGTACTGTTGCTGCAGTAACTAAAGGTAGTAATGCAATACTGACAGCACTTGCGCTATTGTATGGCTACTAGATCTGAATGTAAAGAGCAATGGCTGTGCCAGAATGAGGGGACATGTCCTCCCCCCCCCCAGTGTTGGACTTCTAGGTTTTTCATTACCAAGATCTCCCTCCCTCACTACTAGACATCACAAATAAATTCTAAGGAACAGAACTTATGGAAGTCCTTGTCATTCCTAAGTTTTAATACCAGAGATAGCTAATAATGTTAAAAGGCAGAATAAAGTACTTGTCAATACTAGAGATTGCAAATCAATCCTAAGGTTCAATACCAGTGATTGCTAATAATATTAAAAGGCAGGGTGCAGTACTAGTCAATACTAGAGTTGGGAAATCAATTATAAGGAATAGATTTATATGGGTCATTTAATTATTAGCAATTGTTGGTAATCCAAAGGTATTAAAACCTTTCAAATGACAATTTTTATATAATTACATTAACATTCTTGTGATTGCTACAGTAGTATTTGTAAATTGTAAGATGACGTGTACTGCACCCTGTCTTTTGATATTCTTAGCAATCGTTGGTATTAAAACTTAGAAATAAAAAGGACTTTCTTATGTTCTTTTCCTTATAATTGATTTGCAGTCTCTAGTATTGACAAGTACTGTGCCCTGCCTTTTAATATTATTTGTGATCACTGGTGTTAAACCTTAGGAACTGATTTGTGATCTATATTACTGACAAGTACTGCACCCTATCTTTTAACATTATTAGCGGTCACCGGTATTAAAACTTAGGAATGACAAGGACTTCTATATATTCTGTTCCTTGTAATTGATCTGGGATCTCTAGTACTTAATAATTAAGCAAAGGTAATAATTAAGCAGAGGTAATAATTCCTTTCCTTTCTACAATTGGCAAATTATGTGTTTTGTGTTTTAGTGTTTGCCCTTCCTCTCCCCTGTTCCCTTCCCGGTTTTCTTTCTTTCTTTCTTTCTTTCTTTCTTTCTTTCTTTCTTTCTTTCTTTCTTTCTTTCTTTCTTTCTTTCTTTCTTTCTTTCTTTCTTTCTTTCTTTTTGTGAGATGTGCTGGCTTGGTATTCACACAAGCACCATCTGATTGATTTTTTTTTGCACCTGTAAGTGTGCTTTTCATGGGGGTGGAAATACGGAGAAAAACAAACTTTTCCTGACTTCCCTAGCCACACCTTCTCTAGTAAAACTTGCCTTCAGCTGCATAGTTTGCACTGTATTTACAAGGATAAATTGTTTCAGCTTTTGCTATTTTATCAAACATTTGATATGCACCCTGGTAACAACTGACTCATTCATTGTTCTTCATCATCTAGCTGGGCTCTCCTAAAACTTAAACATGTATTCAGGTTACATCACTCTATAATATAACCTAAGAAGACAAAAACAAGATAACACAAACAGTTAGATGGACTTGACTTGCTAGCCATTCCAGTCAACTTCTGTTTGTATTATGAGAAGAATTGGAGATCAGTTTTTATCTGACTTGTATTTCCCAATAAAGGTTGAGTTCCTCTTTTAAAAGCTTTCTCATTAGGTTTAAGATGTAACATGTGACTTGCACTAAGTATATGTTTTATCTAGTTTTTAATTACAAGTCCATAGGATGTTAATTACTGGTCACCTTTGAAATCGGAGATAGCACGAAATTACCCAGCCCATTACAAACATTCCCTAAAACACTGGAGCAAAGAGATGCTTTAATGTTTGGATTTTTCTGGTACATGTTCTCTTTGTCAGCTGCCTATGACAAGAGGCACAGGTAATAAAAAAGAGAAAAAAAAAATTATGCCACCACGCCTTCTTTCCCAGAAATGCTCACAGCTCCTGGGCATCTAATTGATTTTCATAAGCAGGTAAAGCACAGCTCAAGGGCCCCACTGAGCTCTGCTCTAAAACAATTGCAACTGGTTCCAATTATATCTAAAATCTTTAGTTAGTAAATCACCCAGCTCTTTTGAAAGTCAGTTCAATGCTAAATCATAAATGAATGAACTTTATGGCAATGGGCAAGTCTTTTGATATGAAATCAGACATATAGCTGACATAGACATTCCTTGTTTAAATGTTAACATGTAGGGCCTTCTGGTGCTTTCATTACACAGAAAGTAAAACAGAGTTTCTCCTGATGCATAGGCTTTAAGAAACATTTAAGTCAACTGTCAACCACATTCACCCTTGCCAAAAAAATGTTGTCTGTAAGATGTAGAGTGTTTGAAAAACACTTCAGTCAATTATAGGCTGAGAAGTTATATTGAAGGAATACAAAACAAGTGAGAGCATTAATATTTCTATATTGTGTATTTGAATAAAGCAAACAGAAAGTGCCTGTCTTAATTACTGGCTGGATATTATACACTGAAAAACAGACTGTGCAACTGAGTGCAGTACGATTTCAACCCAGACATTTTATAACTACTCACCTCCCTCAGTGAAACTATCATTTTTATTGAAAAACAAGACTTTGTGAATTTGTCAGTAATTAAAATGTTATTTACCGAAAGAAAATAGAGTGCATTTGTATTTGCCTATGGTATAACCATTGAGGTAAAAGTTACAAGTCTGTGGAAAGAAGAGTCTGATTTTAAGAATTTATCTTGCCCATACCATCAGGCATAAAAATTAATAGTCCCACAAAATGATTCTAATCTGTAATCTTAAAAAGTTACATGACACACAACTAAGACAGAGATACTGTAACAAACTGCATTTTTATCCCAGTGTAATTAAATCCCCATCAGCATAAAAGCTGTTGCATATGTATGGTACTTCCAGAATGAAACACAATAATAGACCATTGCCTTGTAAAATAAAAAAACAATAAAAAATAATTTTCCTTTAAAGCTGTTGACTGCATGCTTTTTGCAGACTAAAACTTGCAACCCCTTAATATTTGCATTTCACAACAAACTGTGCAAAATCAAGCTCAAGTTTTATTTATATTTATACAGGATTAAGCACTAGGGAAAGTTCATTTTCAGAACTGTCCTGTGTGAGAAAGTTACAGTGCATACAAATATACTTTGAAATACAAACATCACAAAAACAGAACAATACAATTCAAATTGAAATAATTAACAGTCACAATGAAAATGATGTGATTCAGCATAAGCTTTTTTTAAACTTGGGTATGTATTCAGATTACATAAATCTGGAGGAAGGGAATTCCAAAGAATGGAAACAATATAGTTAAAGTGCATACGTCCATATTTTGTGTATTTGTGGAACTATAAACCCCCTACACTTAATGTCACGAGTGAGTAACTAAATTTCTTAGGCAACATTCTAGAGGTTAAATATTCTGGGACTATACCATTTACTCATTTGTATAAGAAGCAAAATAAAAATTTATCCGTTCTACGGGCCAATGGTGTCCATTTAAGTTGCAAGAGTAAGTCACAGTGATGGAAAAATATAAAAGAACCTGTAAGGTCCAAAGGTGAATCTAGTTAAATGATATTGAATCCTATCTAACTTTTGTAGTGTACCCTTGTTTGCACGTTTGTATACCATACTGTCATAACTGATAAAGGGCAGCATTAGTGAATTCACCAGCTTTTCTCTTGTTTCACGCATGAAATTATTTTTATGCCTATATAAGATTCCTAATTTTTGTGAAACTTTTTTGAAATGTAATCAATATGTATATCAAAAGTGAAACAAGGGTCTACCCATAGTCCTAAGTACTTGTAACTTGTAGTTTGGACCAGGGTACATCCATTTACAAATTTATAAGGAGGCTTGGTGGCACCATACCATCTCCCACCACCACAGCTGTAGACATCATTGAGTTGGTTTTCTTTATATTTAATATCAATATATTCACATTAAGCCAGTTCTAAAGCTTGTGAAATTCTTCCCAGAGCACATTCTCCAGAGTACGAATATCTCTGGGGGGTAAAATAGGATGGTGTCATCAGCTTACAACTTTGTAGTACATTTTGTAAAAATGTTTGGTAATTGATCAATGAATATGTTGAAGAGGAGTGGACCCAGGATAGACTCCTGGAACACTCCTCTAATCACTCTCCTGGCTTCAGATGTTTCTCTCTAGGAAAACACTACATGATTCCGGCTGTATAAGTAAGATGTGAACCAATTAAGAACCTCTGTACTGAAGCCCTTATTTTCCAATTTATGTAGTAATAATGGAAAATCCACTGTATTGAAAGCCTTAGACAGATCCATGAACACCGCTCCCATGCACTGTTTAGCTTCCAGTGCATGGGAGATGGTGTCTGCAAAATCTATCAGGGCTGTATGGGTAGAGTGGTAGGGTCTGAAGCCAGACTGCTGAGGGTCAAGGTAATGATTAGTGGTTAGATATGTAAAAACCTGCTTATGAAGTTTTATTTTTATATTTTAGATACAACCAAAAGTAAAGTTATTGGTCTGTACTTATTGGTTAGTTGTGGGTCCCCTTCCTTAAATATGGGTATTATTCTTGCACATTTCCACACTTCTGTGATGGTACCACAACATAATCTCCAGTAAAATGGTTTAGTCAAAGGTAATGTCAAAATATCAGCTCCCTTCCTCACCCATCTGGCCTCAAGCCCATCCAGTCCCCTAGATTCTGATGTGTTCAAGGTTTTTAGATGTTTCCACATATACTTTAAGTTCAAAATTTTAAATCTAAATTTTATCCTATCCTTACCCAATGTTGCAGCTTCTGTTTCCAGAACAACTACAACATTTAGTAATATTGAATGCTCCTCTTGTAGTAAAGGTAAGTTTGTAAAAAATTTGCTAAGGGCCTCAGCCATTTGTTTCGGATCATCCATAGTTATCCCATCCGCCTTCAAAGAATTTGGAAGTACAGTATCAACCAGTGACTGCAATTGTCAGACGGTTTTCCAAAAGTCCTTCAAATTATTTGCTGGCTGAAACTTATGTTTATAGTATTCTCCTTTTACCTCTTTTATTAGGAGCTGGCACCTATTTCTAAAAACTTTATATTTGTCCCAATCACTATCCAGGTTAGTTTTCCAGGCTGCTTTCCACTGTCTGTTATGCATATGAATATATTTTATTTTCCCTTTAACCAATGGAAGACTATTTGATTTCCTTTTAATTTGAATTTTTAAAGCAGGTACGTCACAGACTGCTGAAAACTCAGTCATAAAATAAATGTACTGCATCCTCCAGATTAGGCATTAAATCTATTCATTGCCACTTAACTCTATGCAAATCCTCTTTAAAATTCTAGGTATTAAATTTTCTTTATGATCTGAAAACCACTGAGGAAGTAACCACTTACTTGGGATAAAGGCCCAAGGTGATGATACATTCAATTACACAGTGGTTATTGAGTAGAGGTTCTCCAACATGCTAATTTTTTACTGTTAAGTGATTTGATAAAAAAAAATAATAATTATAGTACTAGTTTCTCCCCTGTGACTAACTAGGTTGGGACTTTGTATTAATTGTATAACATTTACTGAAGCCATAGCCTCAATAAACCGGTTTTCACTTGGTTCTATCCAGTGAGCATTAAAATCTCCCATATACAGAGCATTATTAGTTGTGATGTTATTCCCTGGAAAAACAGACAAATCATCAAAATATCTAAACATTATGTGGGGTGGAGAGTATATTATTCCTTAATTTAATTTAAAGACTTTAAGTTCCAGTATTAGGCCTTCAATACCTTTGATGTTAAACTGAGTCAGCTGATTGTAAGGACACAAATCTTCTTTTATATATAGTAGCACTCCCCCCCCAAACACACACACACACTTCTATCATTTCTTAGCAGGTTGTAACCCTGCATTTTTATTTCTCTGTCATGCTTTCTATTATCCAACCAAGTTTCAGTAATTCCTGTTAAAGAAAAGGCTTGTAGAGTATCTTGAATCCAACAGGTTACAGGGCCAGAGGCAGCATGTATTCACATCAGAGAGGTTATGCCAGACAAATCTGATTGATTTCTTTGACTGAGTAACAAGGAAAATAGATCAAAGAAGGGCAGTGGATGTGGCTACAGTCCTAGCAAGCATTTGTCAATGTCGGATGCTTGCCGCTGGTATTAATGTTGTACTGGGTCAAGCTGCAGATCCCGGGCTCTGCTGGAATACTAATGGTTGGACCTGGAGAGGGGGTAGTTATGGTGGGGCAACAAGTGACAAACTGACGGGGATTTAAAAGAATAAAAGATAAAGTTTTTGCCACTCTCTGCTTGGAGTGGGGGCTGGGCTCTTAGTGTAGAGGTTCCTCTGCAGCAGTGCTGCTATAGTTTGGTGTACTTGGGTGACTTTAAAATGGAATGAGGCTTCTATTCCAACTAGTCTGGTGTGAGAACATCATAAAACTGAACTGCAGGCTGTGGTAGAGCTGTGTTCTACATTAGGAATAATTGGAGCACCCAGGGACATATTTTTCTAACCTCTCATTTTTTCTGTCTTAGTAGTTTGCTGCAGCAGTACCATTTTCCTCTCCTATTTATTTCCCATTTTATGCCTTGGTTTCCGGCCAATGCCCTTTGGGGTAACCCTTGCCTCAGTGCTTATGCACTAAGGTTCTTTGTGTTTTAGTTTGTTTTTTGTTTTTATAGGGCTCACTACAACCCAACCCAGATAGACCAACTTAGGGTAGCTTGTACATTCCACTGGGGTGTCATACAGAAGATGCACACTGATGAGTCCTGGTAGGACGAAACACGTGTCTGTGTCTTCTGCTGGCACCCTTTGCGGATTGTGTGAGAGGCCTTTTGGCACCATGCATTTCTGCTTAAAGTTGAACCAGCATTATATTTTTTGGTGATTTCATATACAGCCCATGATGCTTTGCATTATGGGGGTATGTGTGATTTTGTATTTCTTTGAAACTTGGCTTCCCTGCCAATGCCCTTTGGGGTAACCCTTGCCTCAGTGCTTACGCAGTAAGGTTCTGTGTGTATCTATATATATATATATATATATATGTAATAGATAAACCACTCTGAGGTGTGCAGTCGTGCTCTGATATACACATGGTCATGTGATATGTTTTATACAATCAGAACATTGGATTCGGAGGATATTACTATCTCCATTTTATAAATATATATATATATATATATGTATATGTGTGTGTGTGTGTATATATATATATATATATATATATATATATATATATATATCTATGCATATACATATATATATATATATATATATATATATATATGTATATATATATATATATATATATATATATATATATTATAGAGACCAATTAGGGGTGCTGAATGCAGTTTTCTCCTGGGAATCTGGGTATAAGGGAATTTGCCAATAACCCTTAGTTAAATCTAGGGTAGAGATGTACTGCGCATTTCCTAGCCTGCCAGTTATGTTGTCAGTTTGAGGTATTGGGTACCATTGAAGAGCGACTCATTATTCACTTTATGGAAGTTCAGGCAGAGGTGAATACCACTCTCCTTTTTCCCTGCTACCACTATGGGTGACAACCAAGCACTCTCAGAAGGTACTATTATGCCTAATTTTTCTAGCTTCTGTACCTCTTGTATTACTTCATCCCTAACCTTTATGGGCAGTCGGTAAGGCTTTTTGTGGATGGGCCTCTTTTGTGTGACTGTGATGGTGTCCATTATCCCTTTGGCCCTCCCCAGGACAGTCATAAAAGCTAACTTAAACTTGTTTAACACCCTCTGTAAATCTTCCTGTTGTTGGGGGGGTTCAATTCAGGGTTAACTCTGAGTTCCTTTAGTTGCCCTGGTTGTTCTAACCTTCTGTAATCTACTTCTAGCTGTTTTCCTGCTTTTGGCATGTATGTAAATGCAGGGGTAGGTTTCTCATGCCACTTCTTGAGGAGATTTACATGATAGACCTGGGGGGGGGGGTCGCCTTCTTGGCATACTGATTTCATAGTTTACTGCCCTAGTTTGTTTAAGGATGGAAAAGGGACCCTGCCATTTCATCAGCGGCTTATTTTCTATGGTGGGGATTAATAACAATACCTTATCTCCTACCTGGAAGATTTTGCTGCTCACCCCTTTGTCAAACCGGTCTATTTGTTCAGCTTGTTTCTGACCTAGGTTTTGGTGCACCAACTCTACATATCAGTGTTTATGGAGTTGGGTCACGTACTTCAACACCTTACACTATCCCACCTCCTTCCCTTCCTCCCAGTGTTCTTTCACCACATCGAATGGTCCCCTTGGGTTTCTCCCGTACAACAAAGAGCAAGGAGAGAAATCAGTGGATGCTTGGGGAATCTCACAATAGGCAAATAAAAGATAAGGGAGATATTTATCCTAATCCCTGCCTTCCTCCTTAACAAACTTTCTCAACGTCCTTTTGATAGTTTGATTGAACCTTTCTAATAGGCCATTAGTCTGGAGGTGATGGGGGAGGTACGAACTGCTACTATTTCCAGTAATTGATATAGTTCCTTCAACAGGAGGGCAGTAAAGTTAGTCCCCTGGTCTGCTAAAATTTCTTGTGGGATACCCATGTGGCTAAATACCTTTGCCAATTCCTCTGATATTCTGGGGATGGTGACAGTTTTCATGGGTATGACTTCTGGATAGTGGGCGGCATAGTCACATATAACCAGTACGAAATGATTGCCCATGGAGCTTTTCTCCAAGGGTCCTACTACGTCCATGGCTATCCTGTCAAACAGATTTGGTACTATGGTGATGGTCTGTATGGGTACCTTTTCCTTCCTCCCTGTCTGAGCCACTTTTTGACATTCTGGACAACATTTACCATATTCCACTATCTGCTCGTGGATAGCGGACCAGTAAAAATGGGTCCGTATATGATTTAGGGTGCTGTCTCTATTAGCATGCCATGCTAATGGGATATCATAAGCCAAATGAATGATTTGGGCCCTATGCTCTCAGGGACCATTATATAGAACATAGAAATATAGAAGATGACGGCTGATAGGGACCACAAGGCCCATCCAGTCTGCCCATTTTTTCTACCTTATGAATGTGCCATAGGCCTACACTCTGTCAATGGCCTATCTATTCATACTCATCTGTATTGCTCACTTATGCCTATCCCATGCCTGTTTGAAGCCTTGCACTGTATTCATATCCACCACTTTCTGAGGTAAGTTGTTTCAGGCATCCCCCACCCTTTCTGTGAAAAAGAACTTCTTCACATTACCCCTTAATCAGCCTCCCTCTAATCTCATGCCGTGTCCTCTTGTTCTGCTATTTTTCTTATATTGAAGCATCCCAGACCCTTTCCCCTTGTTAATGCCCTTAAGATGTTTGAATGTTTGGATCATATCACCTCTCTCCCTCCATTGCTCTAGGGTATACATATTGAGCTCTGTTAATCTGTCCTCATATGTTTTCCAATGCAGTCCCTGCACCATTGTGGTTGCCCTTCTATGAACTGCCTATATTTTGTTAATATCCTTGTGCAGGTGTGGCCTCCAGTACTGCACGCTGTACTCCAGATGGTGCCTAACCAGTGTCTAGTAAAGAGGGAGTATTACCTCCCTCTTATGACTTGTAATACCCCTACTAATACACCTCAACATCCCTCTAGTTGGGCAACTACTTCCCCTGTCCTGGGGTTGGTACATTCTCTGTATAACAACCCATTTTTGATTATACATTTGGGGGCACCTTTTTCTGTTTGCTTGTCCACCTGTGAAAAGTAAGTGGTTAAAAATGGATCCATTTTCTGCTCATGTTGTATATCATCATTATTTAACACCTGTCCCTGTTCTGATTTTGTCTCAACATGAGTGTCATGCCAAGTTTTCATCAGTCTTCTCTTCTCTTCTTTGTTTGGGATTTATGATCCTTCCCAGGACTCTCCAAAATGTCCTCTTCAAAAGGGAAAATGATCGGTAAATGTCCTTGTCTGCTTGTGCCCTGGTGATAACAGCTAACATGGGTGCCTGTACAGTATGACACTTGATAAAAGATGCGAAGTCTTGGTGATCATGTCCGATGATAATTGGTACCGGTAACTGAGGTACCATACCCACTTCTATCTCATGTGTTTGTCCCTGTACAGTCATTTCAAGTGGGGTTGTTGGGTAGCAGTGGGTGTCCCCATGGTTACAGATAACAGCAGTTCCTTTCTCTTGCCCTGTAACATCCACCAGGTTGGAATGAACAAAAGTCTTGCTACTGCTTGAGTCAATTAGTCCCAGTGCATGTTGTGACCCCACCTCCACTATAGCCATGAAGGCCCCCCAGTTGGCTAACACAATGTTTCCTGGTTCTTTCTTGATATTGGGGCAATTCCTAATTAAATGTCCCTTTCTTTGGCAACCATGACAAACAGTTTCAGACAATGGGATCCTCTCCTTTTTCTCAGTGCTCCATTCACTTTTAACAGTCTGTTTAGAAAGAGTAAAAGAAGTAGGGTTTCTTATCGGGTTGGTGGTAGTGGTAGTTGTGGTTGCACTTCCTTGGTAACTTCAGAGTTTCGGTGGTAAGGCAGCCAGAAAATCTTCTGCCAAGGCAATTGTTTTTTCTGCTCCTTCAGGCTTGTGCTCCCACACCCAAATCTGTACATCATGAGGGAGAACCTTTATAAATTGTTAAATGATAATGGCCTCCAGTAGCTGATGTACTGACTTACTGTCCGGTCGTAGCCATTTATAGCACAGGTCTTTCAACCTGGCATAAGTCTCTCTAGGGGTGTTCACAGATTGCATCTTCAGAAATCTAAATCTTTTGATGGTACATTTCGGTATTGATGTCGTACCATCGCAAGATTTCTCTTTTTACAGTGTCATAATTCTTGGCATCTCAAGTGTCCATATGGCTATATAGCGACTGAGCTCGGCCACTTAGTTGTGGAGCCAGTCTTATGATCAACTGTTCTTTGGGCCGCCCACACATTCTGGCAATCCTCTCAAAGGTCATGAGGTATGCTTCAATGTCATCAGTGTCCATAAGCTTAGACAGCTTAATGTCTGTAGGGCCACTCCCTGTGACCGCTGATCTGGTATGTATGGCTTGTAGAACTAGCATCATATCTGCCCACTTGGTATCCTGTCTTCTATGCTTGAGTTCTCTCTCCTTATCCAGTTGAATTTGCTTGATGCACAACCATTTCAGCAGTTCACTCACGTCCTCAGGAGGCACCTCCTCCAGCACTGGGCAGCTGGCATCCTCATCATCCTCTTGCCTGTCATCATCATCCGCTGGTTTGGGTTTGGTTTCTGGCCAGGCTCCCACATCCAATCCTGGGAAAAGTGTCTCTCCCATTTGTTTGGCCATCCTCCTGGTCAGGACACCATAGAAACATAGAATTTGACAGCAGATAAGGACCGCTTGGCCCACTCAGCCTGCCCATTTCCTTATCTAGTGGATAAGCTGCAGATCTGCAGTAGTTAACCAGCAGCCTACTTCTTCCTACCCCCAACCCCTAGAATTGCCTTATGGCTGTCCCATGCATGCTTGAATTCCACCACTGTTTTTGACTCCACAACCTCCTCCGGAAGGCCGTTCCATGCATCCACAACCCTCTCTGTGAAAAAATACTTCCTTAAATTACCTCTGAGCCCCCCCATCTTCAAATTGTGCCCCCTTGTTCTTGCACACCTCTTTTTTTAAAAGATGCTACCCTCTTGGACTTTGTTGATTCCCTTGAGGTACTTGAAAGTTTCTATCATGTCTCCCCCTCTCCCTCCTTTCCTCGAGGCTATACATATTAAGCTCCTTAAGTCTCTCTTCATATGTCTTCTGGTGCAGACCCTGCACCATTTTAGTTGCCCTCCTCTGGACAGCTTCCATCCTGTCTATGTCTTTGCAGAGATTGGGTCTCCAGAACTGCACACAGTACTCCAGATGGGGTCTCACCAGCTGTCTCTACAGAGGGATAATAACTTCCTGTTTTCTACTGGTGATGCCTCTCCCTATGCATCCCAGTATCCCCCCAGCCCTCCTTGCTGCCCTCTCACATTGCTTGCCCACCTTTAGGTCATCTGATATGACTACCCCCAGGTCCCTTTGCATTTTTGTTGTTGTCAGTATCTCACCCCCCATTGTGTACTCTTCCCCTGGGTTTTTGTTTTCAGGGTGCATTACCTTGCACTTCTTAGCATTGAATCTAAGCTGCCATACATTTGACCATTCTTCTAACCTTGCCAAGACCCTTCTCATCCTTTTCACCCCACCTTGTGCATCAACTCTGTTGCAGATCTTTGTGTCATCTGCAAAGAGACATACGTTTCCTTCCAGTCCCTCTGCAATGTTTTATAAAGACATTGAAGAGGACTGGTCCTACTGAACCTCATGGTGTACCCCACTAGTAACCCCTCTTTTCAGAGTGGATTCATTTACTATTACTCTTGTGTCCTATTCTCCAGGCAATTCTTTACCCAGGCTGTCATCTTGGGACCCACTCCCAGGCTGGCTAACTTGTATATTAATCTTTTGTGTGGGACTGTGTCAAATGCCTTGTTAAAGTCTAGGTAGGCCATGTCCACAGCCCCTCCCTGATCAACTACTTTGGTCACCCAGTCAAAGAAATCTATCAGATTTGTCTGGCATGAACCATGGAACGTCTTCTCTGGTTCTTCCTTTTGGTACATGTGTCCACCTGGGATATCGGGTGATATCTACTGGAACAAAGCCCCCCCCCCAGCCCAGTCCAAAGGTTGCCAACAGTTATCCCACTGCTAACACCAACTTTGTAGGAGTGTGGGATGACAGATGGACAAAACACATGATATTCATTTCAGCAGACTGGTTTGTGTGATGTTTATTGCTTCAAAAATAATCAGGTAATAAAACTTCAAAAGAAAATAATAAAACAATTCAGTTTTCACTGTGGCAAACTTCCATCAGTTTCCACCTGAGATAACATTGGCATACATATATCTTTCCTTTTAGAGTAATGTTGCAGTAACATACTTGTCTTGCAGTCCTACCTCTGCACTAGTCAGCAACTATTGACTTACCAACCCTCTGCCTGTGAGGAGGCAGTCTTATTATACCCACCCTCTAGGTATTCATCTGCGTCTGATGTAACATCAACTTTTAACCAGGTTCTCTTTCTAATTTACACAAAGCTAAGAACCATACAATTATTATAATAATCTATAAGGTAACATTTTGTGATAACAATCCCCCCTCTAGGCAGAAAACACTTTTAATTCAGGTAAAGCTTCCTCTCTTCCAGCATGATTGGCAGTTACATGAATATAGAAGTGGCCCCTAGGGGCCGCTGGTACCCTAAAGGGCTCAGTTCATACTGAAGTTCCCCCCTGATAAGTAGAGAATTCCTGCTCTTTGGTGCAGCAAGGCCCAGGAAAAATAATGCTGAATTGGGTCCTTTTACTCTCTACTATACAGTCATCAGTTTCTTTCAAGTAAGGCATACATTTTCTATTACTCACATTTTAAAGCAGTTTTCCTTCAATAGGGTAATGTCAGGGCACTTTAAGGGACATCTCCTGGTTATCCTAGTTTATTATAAGTTATGTACAAGTCCCTCAGCATTGGAGCTCAATACAAAATTGCTATTTTGCAGCTGCATACTAAATGTAAACTTTCATACCCCTATTTGATACCCTACTGTATAGGCTTTATGGTAAACAAAAACACCTGATAGATATGTACGTACAGATATTAAAAACATATGAGGTGTCCCAAATATATAAATCTACTTGATTAAACCACTGTCCTTCTAGGTGAAAGACTGGCAGTCTGGGAACACCACAAAAACTTTTAACTAAATCCATGCCACTGACTGGATGCTGCACAGCAGGTGAATGCTATGTACACCCATTGCAATGTCACATTGTATTGCAATCATGGAAAACATGCTGTAGGAGAAAAAATACTGGAAATATCTGGATTAAAGGGAAAAAGATAAAAAACAGAGGAAAAACAAACAAACATTAAATGGAATAGGGGCTGATATGATTTACTTTAACAATGGTGACAATTCAGAACTTCCATTCAACCCAATTGTTTCTCTGGCTTCAAGAGTATAAATACAATATGTCTCTCTTTTTAAAACCAAGTTGTTGAAATCTCCCCCTCTCATGTTTTACATGCCCGATCAATTACTCTGAAGCAGAAAGTATGCTCCTCGGGGTTCAGGGAATTTTCCACATGACTGTTTATTCTGTAAGTCAGATTCTTGATGGATATTGCTCTGCAGTGTTCTCCAACCCATATTTTAAATTACCTGATTGTTGTTCCCATGTAGTAGGCACCACATGAGCATATTGCCAGATATATTACTCCTGGGGATAATGTCAATATAGCGCGTCCGTAATAGCGTGAGCCAATTCAGTGCTACCTTTTTAGCTTTTGCCAAAATAGCGTTTCAGCAGCACAGCATGATCCATAATAGTGTTTTACATTTTTAAATGTTTACTTACAGCTATGATCACAGCATTTGTAGCATTTTTTCAGCTATCACTGAAAGTTGATGGGGACCTCTATCTCTGTAGTGCTCATTTGGCCCTAGTCTCTAATTCTTCCCCTGGAACACAAGTAGTAGTGTTTAGTTCCCAGTTCCCAGTTCCCAGTACCTACATGCCCACGTTTCCATTAGTTGTGATGCCAACAATAACAAGGAGTCCAATTTTAATGCAAGGTAATGATTTATTAGTATTTAACATTGGATAGTGATTAATAGTATCAAATAACCATACTAATTCCCGATATCCCCAGTGCTAATTCATGTTATTATGTGCTTAAGTCTGTAGTTGTGCCAATGTTTTGCTCGCTCATGTGTGCATTCAGGCCTGAAGCTGGAAATTATATGCAACTCCGTGCAAATACTCAATTCTTGGTCGAACGCTGAATTCAAAAACTATTGCTGCAATTCGCTTGGCACTATCTTTATATTTTTGGGGGGATTCATTCAATGCAGTGCCTGCAACTAGCTGCTCCATCAACACGGAACTGTAATGTTGTTCCTCTCGAAGACACTGAAGGAACTTCCAAATGGAAGGGTGATGGGCTTCCACAAAATGATTAAACTTGCGGTGCCATGCCTCCACAGAGTTAGTAGTGCGCGGAATGCCATGCTCCACCGCATTATTGCAATTCCACATCTTAATCTCAAACATCGGTCTCCTGCATCCTCCTCTTGCCAAGGGCCATCCCAACCAGGTATCCTCAAAATAGTCTATAATTGGTGTTAGTATATCACCATTACTTTGGAAAAACTCTGATGTGATAAGCTCCTCAAATGTACAGATCACTTCAGGCACTGGTACATATGCAAGTGCAGGCAGTAGTCACATATTCAAAGCAAAGCTTGGGTCAGAAATGTACTTAGCACAGACAGGTTGATGTTCTTGTATTTTTCGCCAGAATGCTTGACACATATGAAAAAAACAGCCGCTAATATGAGCAGATGGAAATGCTGTCTTGAAAGCTTTGATTGCTGCCTGCTCATAGTCAAGCATGATGGTCTCTGGTCGCAAATCAGGGCACAGAGTGAGAACTTCATTGAACACCGTTATAGGATGCTGTTGTATGGTTTGCCATTAGGATATATATTAAGGGCAGCACACTGTTATTTTGAATGGCATGAATTGTGTACATTTGCTGAAATATTGTAGGACAGCATTTGAAGGTGCCATCTGCAAACCAATGAGCACTGTTTTTTGAGGTGCTTTAGGTCCTGAGAGGTCGTGAAAATCAATATTCGATCAGGAACTGGGCCAGAATCATACAGCAGGAATTTATCATTTTTAACTGTCACACACAAGTCATCCGTTAGTTCAAGAGATGCAGCATTAGATGGTTCTGGTGGTGGGCAGGCTGCTGCCCTGCGAGTGCACCGGATTGTGCGCTTTATGGGCGACATTGCAGGGAGCTGGGAAGCCACAGAGCGGCACAGCTCTGCAACAGCTCCTGCAACAATCTGGTGAGTTGTTTCACTACTGGTTGCAACTCGCTCCTTCATGCCAGCCACTGCTTCCTTCACCAACGCAGCAGCAGAGTCGGGGAACACGATTGTGTTCTCCTATACTCTTTAAGACAATCTCCCCATTCAAATGCAGCCTTGCATTGCAGTGCCCCTTATCATAATCTAGGCACTTGTAATAGGACTTTGATGGAGTGGCTCGCTCATAACGATACATAAAGCCATTTAGAAGAGCAAGCTCTCCACCCTTCTGGCTCTTGAAAAATTGCACAGACTCAGTAGCAGACTCACTAGCAGACATTGTAAGTAGCTGGGGGGTGGAATCCATGGTCTAATATACGATTTAGATGCATGCTGCGATGAAGTGTTAAGGACACCAGCTGGCAGTCTTTCAGTGGGGTTTATGCGCTATTTTAGACTGTTGCTTAAATGTCAAGCGCTGGCCGGGTGACATAGTTAAGGTCTTCGAGAGCTTTTATCAGTCATTGTATGGGAAGTGTCTTACTGACTTAAACCTGCAGGATATTAGTAACTACCTTGACTCTTTAAATCTCCCAGTGTTGGAGGATTCATGTTAAGCCTCTTTAACTTCACCAATTTCCATTGCTGAAATAGAGATAGCATTTAACAGTCTCAGCCCCGATAAAGCACCAGGACTGGACGGCTTTCCATCAAATTTTTATAAAACCTTCTCAAAAGAACTAGCCCCCCTCTTGCTTAAATTATACAGTTATATGTTTGCAGCAGATAAGTTAGATCCGTCGCTTATGGATGCCATGATCATTCTCTGACTCAAGCCTGACAAACCCCACCTGGATCCAGCTAATTACAGGCCAATTTCCCTTTTAAATTGTGACATTAAAATCTTAGCAAAATTGCTTTAATTCCGGATGAAGACCTTTTGGACCTGTTTATTAAGCCCGGAGCAGGTGGGGTTCATGGCAGGACGCTCCCCTGCAGACCATCTCAGGACACTTTCTCATATTTTCCAGATAGCCCAACCATCTCAGCTCCCAATGGTGCTTGTTTCGCTAGATGCCGAAAAAGCGTTCGATAGAGTTAGCTGGGAATTTCTATGGCTAACTCTGTGGAAAATGGGCCCCCCCACAATTCATTGGAATGATACGGTCTCTTTATGTTTCCTCTTTGGCCAAGATTTACTGTAACGGAGTGTTTTCTGGGAGATTTTTACTACATACGGGTACCAGGCAAGGGTGTCCCCTTTCACCCTTCCTATTTAACTTGTATCTGGAGCCTTTACTTCAACACATTAAACAGTTTCCTCTAATTACGGGTATCCCAGCTCACACTCAGGTCCTTAAGCTCTCTGTATATGCAGACGATATTCTTTTTCACTTAACTCATCCAGCTGCCTCATTAGAGCAGGTTCTAAGGGTGGTTAAACAATTTGGTCAGCTTTCTAATTACAAACTAAATATCTCTAAAACTGAGATCTTCCCTCTGAATAACTTGGCCTTAAAATCTGATGTCACTTACTTAGGTATCAAATGGTCCCCACAGATCCTCAAGTATTTAGGTACTTATTTAGCCAAGGACCTTACTTTGGTACAAAAGCTTAACCTTGATGACCTGGTTAGAGTAATTCAGCAGGACCTTAGGAGATGGCAGAGTTTATCTCTTTCCTTATGGGCCCGGATAAGCATAATTAAGATGAATATTCTCCCATGCCTGTTTTATCCTTTGAACCTATTGAACTTATGCCTCCTGATTTCCTTTTGTAAGGGTGTGCACACTGTGATTTCTAATTTTATTTGGCTTGGTAAACATCCCCGTCAAGCTTTCCGTAAGCTTAGTGCTCCCAGGTCACTGGGTGGTCTTCGTCTCCCGAATTTTCTTTTATATTACTGGGTGAGTCAGTTAACTAAATTGGGCAGGTGGATACCCCAGGGTGATACGGAGTATATACTGACTTGGCTTCAGATTGAGAGAGATCTCCTAAGAGCTAGTAATGTTAATCCCCTTTCGGTTTATTATTTAACAAAACGCCTACTGCCAAAGGTTTTACGGGAATTGGTGATAGGTACTTCCCTGAAAGTCTTTTCTCAATGCTGCTCATACCTTAGAATACCCCTTAAAGGTGATACAGGGCAGCCGGTCATTTTAAATCCCAACATTAAAGCTGGAGGGATGAACCTTTTGTCCCAATGGGTCCCACAGTTAAGGTACATCTCCGTTGAGGATTTATTCACCCAGGATAGTCTCCTCTCTTCACCCGATATCCTTAGTAAGTATGATATCCCGAGTTCGATGATCTTTAAAGTATACCAGCTGAGACATACTATAAGTACCTTGTTTGGGGTTAACAGCCGGCCTTCTTTAGTCAGACTCATCCTAACACAAGTTAGCGAATGTTCTATAAAACCACATGCTGTTGCTGCAGTATATGCTTAACTTTTGACCTTTGTTCATACTGATCCACTGACGGGTTCATCGATTTGGGAGTCCTTGCTCCCTGGGGTGAATTTGGACTGGGTCAAGATCTGGAAAGACCTCTATATTTATCTCACCCAAGATAGACTCAAACTTACGCAATATCATATATTAAATAATATGTACTATACCCCCCCTGAGACTGGCTATATTAGGGAGGAATTTAGATACTACTTGCATAAGGTGTGCCAAAGAGGAAGGGAATATGGTACACATATTTTGGCACTGTGAGAAGATAGCTCCACTCTGGCAGGAAATTAGGGCCAAACTAGATCCCTTTTTAGGACTAGAGGACTTGTTTACGGTAGAAGTTTGCCTCCTGGGATGCTCTGAGGATATTAGGGTTAAAGAGTGCAAATATCATATGGCCCTAATAGCCATCATTGTCAAAAAGCTAGTTCTGAAAGATTGGAGGGACCAATTGGTAATATCTTATAAGGAGTGGTTAAGGGACATGTCCAACTTTTTTAGAGCTGAACGGTTAATAGCTGGTTTCCGGAATAACATGGCAGGTTTCGAAAAGAAATGGGGGAAACTTTATGCGCTTTATCTACAATAAGTGAATGTTGACTGATTAATGTTTCCAGTGCTTTATGACAAGGGATGTCCCTTCTCCTCATATATAAAATAAATTAGGCACACTCCAGAGGGTTGGAGGGGTGGAGTGGGAGGGGGGAGGGAGGGGTAGTGGTGGGGTTAGTTAGTTGTCCTATGTATATACTAGATTGATTCTACTATCTTGAGTGTACTGTATATGTTGATGACTGACATGTTTATGCTTGGTTGAGTAAAATTAATAAACTTTGAATTAAAAAAAAAATGTCAAGCGATGTTAAGTCAGTGCTATATTGACTCACGCTAAAACGGTCACGTGATTTTGACCGCATACCTTACTCCTGTAGTGTCACAATTTGTGATTTGGTATATTGCATGCTCTTTACCTGTGTGGGGATTCTGAAATACATTTCCTGCCGTGATGTTTTTCCAATATTCAGATTTTCTTTTTCTTTTTTTTTTTACATGGATAGCAGCCTTTCATAACCTCAGTTAGCCAGTTCATAGAAACATAGAAATATAGAACTTGATGGTAGATAAGGACCACTTGGCCCACCAGTCTGGCCATTTCTCCCTACCTACACTGTTACATCAGACTGTGCCTGATGTACAGTTCTTTTTCCCTCCCCCCTCCTTCCTTTCCACTATGATTCCTTTGTGCTTATCCCATGCATTCTTGAACCCCACCACTGTTTTTGCCACCACAATCTTCACTGGAAGGCTTTTTCAGGAATCCACCACTCTTTCTGTGAAGAAGTACTTCCTCACATCTCTCCTTAATCTACCCCCCTCCACCTATATAGCATGTCCACTTGTTCTTGAGTACCTTTTCTTCTAAAAAATACTCCCCTCCTGGACCTTATTTACCCCTATGAGGTATTTAAAGGTCTTTATCATATCTCCCCCTTTCTCCTCTATTCTAGGGTGTACATATTTAGTTTTTTTAGTCTCTCCTCAAAGGGCTTTTGAAGCAGACCCTGCACCATTTTAGTTGCCCTCCTCTGGACTGCCTCTACTCTGTCTATGTCCTTACAGAGATGCGGGGACTGATTCTAAAAGTGGCTGCCATTACTGCAGGGGACTTGTGGCAGGCTGTTTGATGCAAGTGCTGACTTGTGTCAAACTTGACATTCCAGAAGCCGATGCCGCAAGTCGCTGACATCATAAAGTTAGACCATCTCCCCGATGGTCTAACTTTGCATCTCTGGGGATACCCTTACTACAGGGTTTTTGCCAATCATTTGGCGCACGCTACCGTAAAGTGAGAAAACTGTTGAAACTGCATCAACCCTTCTGGAATAGGACAGAGTTGCGTCGAAGGGCTTTGACGCAGTTGTGTCAAACTTTGCAGTGGATGCAGGACCTGGCGCAAGCCCTGTGCCCACCTTCTGGAATGGGGCCCGTGGTCTCCAGAACTGGGCACAATATTCTAGATGGGGTCTTACCAGCAATCTATACAGAGGCAACATCACCTCCTTCTTTCTGCTGGTGATACCTCTCCCTATCCACTGCAGCATTCCTCTTGCCCTCCCTACTGCCTTGTCACACTGCATGGCCACCTTTATATAAGTCATCCAATATGATTACCCCGGTCTCTTTCCCACTCTGTGGTCATCAGTATGACTCCACCCATTTTATACTCTGCCCCTGGGTTTCTGTGCCCTAAGTGCATTATTTCGCACTTTTTCACATTGAAACCCAGCTGCCATAACCTTGACCACTCCTCCAGTTTTCTCAGATCTCTGTTTATCCTTACCACATCCCCTGGAGTGTTCACTCTATTGCAGATTTTAGTACCATCCACAAAAAGGCAGACCTTTCCTTCCAGCTCCTCTGCAATGTCTCTTATAAAAACATTAAAGAGGATCGGTCCCAGCATGGATATCTGAGGCACCCCACTGGTTACCTCCCATCCTTGCAGTGAACTCTGTTTACCACCACCCTCTGTCGCCTATCCTCTAACCAATTTCTTATTCAGTTTACCACCTTTGGATACAGTCCTAAGCTACACAGCTTGCTTACTAGTCTCTTATGTGGAATGGTGTTGAATGCTTACTGAAATTTAGGTAGGTCACGTCCACTGTTCCACCCTGATCTAGTTCCTTGGTCACCCAGTCAAAGAAATCAGATTCATTTGATATGACCTCCTCTTTGTGAAACCACGGTGCCTTGGGTCTCGTAACCCCCTGGATTTGAGATATTCCACAAGCTTTTCCTTCAGCAGTGATTCCATTAACTTTCCTACCACTGATGTCAGGCTGACTGGCCAATAATTGCCAACCTACTCCAAGCAATCACTTTTGTGCAGCGGGACTACATCTGCCCTCCTCGAGTCCTCTGGAACCACTCCTGTTTCCAGTGAGCTGTTAAACAGAACTGTTAGAGGTGCACCCAGTATTTCCCTGAGCTACCTCAGTACCTTTGGATGCACCCCATCTGGCCCTATTGCTTTGTTCACCTTCAGATTAGCAAGTCCCTTCAGGATTCTGTCCTCAGAAAAAGGAGTAGTGTCCACCTCCCTCCCTCTGAAGCTTTTGTTACAGTTTTGTGGCCCTCCTCATCTCCTTCCTTTGTGAACATTGAACAAAAGTATTTGTTCAGGATGTCTGCCTTTTTCTGGTGGCCCTCTGCATAGCTCCCCCTTCCCTTTTTAATCTTACAATCTCACCCCTGGTCACCATCTTCCTCTTTTCACTCATATATCTAAAAAAATGTCTTGTCCCCTTTCATTACCTCTGGGTTATTCTTTCTCCAGTTTGCACCTTTGCACTTCTTACTGCTTTCCCTGCTTTCTTCTGTTACATGGAAACATAGAAACATAGACATTGTCAGCAGATAAGGACCACCAGGTCCATCCAGTCTGCCCATTTACCCTACCTGTTTGAATGTGTCCCTGACTCAACTTAGTCATTGGTCTTAGCTGATCTTCCCCTTCCCTATGATTCTTTTGTGCCTATCCCATGCCCGTTTGAAGCCCTGCACTGTGCTTTTTACCAACACCTCCTGGGGCAGGTTGTTCTATGCATCTACCACTCTTTCTATCAAAAATAACTTTCTCACATTCCCCCTTAGTTGACCTCCTTCTAATCTCATGTCATGCCCTCTTGTTTTACTATTTTGTTTAAAATGAAAAAAGTCTGTCCCCTTCATCTTATTAATGCCCTTGAGATATTTGAATGTCTTGATCATATCACTCCTCTCTCTCCTTTGCTCTAGGGTGTACATATTGAGCTCCTGTAGTCTGTTCTCATATACCTTCTGTTGCAGGCCCTGTACCATCTTGGTTGCCCTCCTCTGCACTGCCTCCATCTTGTTAATGTCTTTGCACAGATGCAGCTTCCAGTACTGCATGAAGTATTCCAGATGGGGCCTAACCAGTGTTTTGCAGAGAGGAATCATTACCTCTCTAAGACTTGTTATACCCATATTAATACACCCCAACATCCCTCTAGCCTTCCCTACTGCCTTTGCAGACTGCTTGAATGCTTTCAGGTCATCTGTAATGATGACTCCCAAGTCTTTTTCTTCCATAGTGATTGTAAGCAACTCACCCCCCAACCCATATCTTGCTTTAAGGTTCCTCCTTCCCACAAGCATGATTTTGCACTTCTTTGTGTTAACCCCCAGTTGCCACTCTTCAGGCCATCTCTCCAGTTTTTCCAGATCTTTTCGCATCCTTTCCACCCCCTCTGGAGTATCTGCTTTGTTAGAGATCTTGGTGTCATCTCCAAACAGGCAAACCAGTACAGCGGCAGTGGCAGCATAGCACAGTGGTTTAAGCCTGGGAGCTGCAAACATGGAGACCTGGGTTTGAATCTCACAGCTGCCATTTGCATACTGTGTGACCCTAAGCAAGTCACTTAACTTCCTTGTGCTCCCAGGTCACACCTGTAAACAAGCTTCAGCTTGGTGTGTCTCTCCTGGTAAAAAACAAAACAAAACCTTTCCCTCCAGCCCATTTGCAATGTCACTGATGAAGACATTGAAGAGGACTGGCCCCAGAACTGATCTCTGAGGTACCCCACTGGTGACCCGTATATCTTCTGTCTGGGTGCCATTTACCACTACTCTTTGCTTTCTGTCCCTTAACCTGTTCCCCATCCAGTTCACCAGCTTTTGGCCAACCCCTAGATTACTTAGCTTGTTTACCAGTCTTCTATGCGGAACAGTATCAACATCTTTGCTGAAATTAAGGTAAGTGACATCAACTGCACCTGCTTGATCCACCTTCTTGGTCACCCAGTCAAAGAAATCTATCAGATTAGTCTGATAGAACCTTCCCACTGTTTTCCCAATACCAGTAGGTTTTCTCGTATTGGTGATGGCTATGCATCAAAATGTCCTTTAATGTCATTGCTCTCCTATATGACATTTTTTGAGGAAATTTGGTAATTTCTTTTAAACTGCTGTCTATATTCAGTATATGCCAACTGGACTTTATTCCAGTTGAAATTGTTATTGATATGTCCAAAGGAACAGTACAAAATACCCACAACGTATAACAAGAACAAACTTAAACAACAAAACATGATGCATTGCTGCAGTAACTGAAAATGCTACCTTTGTAGGTGCAGTAGCTTTACTATTGCCAGGGTAAAGTGAATACTTTAATCCATACATCTTGCTGTGAAAGTAACACTTAAAACATTAAAACAAACTGTAGAGCTCCCTAAACATAATAGAGCAGACTTTATTACTAGGTGACTCGTCAGGCTGATTACCGACCCTGATGCACTGGCCTGGTAGGCCTTGAAGATAAATCCACAAGGCTTATAAATGTTTGGGACTTAATGGGGTGCACTTGTGGAGGTACCACTGTCAATAACATTGAATACCTGACAATCATATGCAGTGTCATAGCAGCTTAATCTAGCACCAAAGTGCAACCCTCTTATAACTGTCACATTTGTGCAAGCAGGTTTTGTCCATTATAAGGGGTGTCTGCTATATCCTGAAATCTTTAAATATGAATCACCTCCACCACAGCTCAAATACAGGAGATGAAATAAGAACATGCCCCCTCCTCTGCCAACCAGTGGTATGGGGAACTGCTGCAGTATTTGTAGCTGATTGGGAACTAAGCAGTAAACAAGATTTGAAAGATTTTGCTGTATGGTACCTCTGCTCATTGGGATCAGGGGGCTGAGCAGTAACTGTGAAGTGATTGGTAAGATTTTTATACATAGAATATGTGCTGATTCGTGTATCAGGAGGGTATAGGAGTAATCCCCTGGAGTAAGGTGTCAGGTATCAGGCATCAAGTGAGATGAGTGATGTCTTCATAGTGCCAGACAAACCAATTGAATAATCATGTGAAAATTAGCAGTCAGTTTTCAGCATGTAACAGGAGTACAGAGGAACTCAGAGTGTCTGCTATACAGGGGTTGCAGAGTATGGTATAAATGTGATTTTTAACATTACTGACATAGCTTTTGGCTTTTGACAAGGCAGATCTGACCATTATAAGTGAGTGTCCACTATTAGTGTGTCCGTTATAAGTGGGTTCCACTGTATTTACAGTATTAACAACCATTAGGTGTCACACAGGAGGATAAATAAGGGTCCTAGCATGTCTTAGAATGATCGGGTCTTGGGGCAGGTCTGATTGATGTTGCCACAAGTACATCTACTTTCCCCAGCACTATGTGGGGGGAACGTGTTGATTATGACAGTATTTTGATTCTAAAAAGGGTTTCCAACAGCTATAATAGGAAGTGAGTGAACCTTAGGCATAACTAGACATTCTCTCAAAGGAAGCTGTTTGACCTAGTGCTAACAAAATTCTGTGAAGGATGGACATTGATCTGTACTCCATTTGTATAGCAGTAGTCTTTTGGCTATAGCTCCCACTACTGTAACTCAGTATTCCCCAGGTTCACATTGGGGGTAGCCCTCTGGTGCGCAACCAAGAAGCAGTAGGGGTGCATCTGAAGTCACTGGGGGGTGTAACAGTTGGTACATTTGATGCACAGCCTTCAGGAATGGTGTAATCACTGGGCAGGCCCATAGAATGTGTTGTAGATGTGCTCCAGTTTGGTTGCATCTCCAGCATCTGTCATGGGTCAGTAGGCCCAGATTTTTTAATTTGGCTTGGGTGTATTATCAGTGGAGCAATATTTTATTCATAATTAATCTGGTCCTGCCATCACAACAGGATCTATGTATCCTAATCCAACCTTTAGACCACTGGTACTCAGAAATATGGGTCCCCAGCTCTTCCTCCCATTGATCTTTGGGGGACAGGGTTGGATCTTGTAGGGACCCCATGAGTGCCTTATAGATTTTACTGGCTCTCCCCTTATGGGATTTCATCCATGCTGAAAGTAGAGAAGTCCTTGCTGTCACATCAGAGGGTCGGGTAACGTTAGGTAGGTGCTAGATGGCATTCCGGATCTGGAGATACCACCAGAAATGGCCCTGGGGAGCAAGTATCTCACTTTCAAGGCCTCAAAGGAGTCAAGAGAGGTGGTGCCAGGGAGTAGTAGGGCCTGTGCTAGTCTAATACTGCTCTTTTCCCAGAAACTCTAGTGGACTGGGATTTTACTTATATAGTCAGTATGGGGTTGTTCCATAATGTAGTGAGGGCCCAGGGTGTAGATGGAATATGCAAAGCTTTTAGGATTTGTTTCCAATACTGGGATGAAATGCTGACTGTGGGGGATAGTGGCCCTGGGGGCTTCTGTTTGACATTAACCAAGATAGCCAATTGTCTGGGGCCTACAAGAGTAGCTTCTGATTGTCTCCATATTGGGGAGGAGACTTGAATGGATGGGAACCATTGAAGTGTTTGTGCCATCACGAAAGCCTTGTGGTAACCTTGAAACCAGGGCATTCCCCATTCCCCCCAGACCAATGTTGTCATAATTTTAATCTGCTAAAATGTGGAGGGGAACCTTTCCATAGAAAGTGCCCAATCAGGGTGTCCACCTTCTGAAACCACTTGATAGGAATTTTTATAGGGAGATATGCCAGCAAACAGAGAATTTTGGGGGCCATCATCAGTTTTACAGAGTTTATCTTGCCCGCCAGTGAGAGATAAAGAGCCTTCCATCTCTCAAGGTTGGTTTTAATTGAGCCTATCATGCTAGAGAAGTTAATATCTATGAGCTTCGAGAGATTATGATGCAGAATTAGCTCAAGATTTTTAATCCCATTCGGTGCCCATTTAAGACCCATTGAAGTGAATCCTTGCCCTGGACAATGGTGATTTAGAGGTAGTATCTCTGTTTTAGATTGATTAACCCTGAGACCAGAGACCCGAGTGAATCGAGACATAAGATTCAGCACCGCTTGAATGGCCTGCAGAGTATATGCAGTGGTCACCAGCAGACCATCTGCATAATGAAAGGTCTTGAGTGAGAAGTTGTTTATCTATATCTCTGGGATTAGACGTTCCTCTCTTAGAGCGATCGCAAGGGGCTCAATAGCCAAGACGAACAAAAGGGGGGAGAGTAGGCATCCTTGCATGGTCCCTTTATGTAGGCTGAAGGCTGGGGACTTGGCAAGGTTGGAGGAATGGTCAAAAGTATTGCAGCTTAGATTCAATGCAAAGAAGTGCAAAGTAATGCACCTGGAAAACAAACACCCAGGGAAAGAGTACACAATGGAGGAGGAGGTATTAACAACAACAAAAATGGAAAAGGATCTGTGAGTAGTCATATCAGATTATCTAAATGTAAGCAAGCAATGTGAGAAGGCAGTAAGGATGGCTGGAGGGATACTGGGATGTACAGGGAGAGGCATCATCAGTAGAAAACAGGAAGTTTTTATTCCTCTGTACAGATGGTTGGTGAGACCCCATCTGGAGTACTGCGTGCAGTTCTGGAGACTCCATCTTCACAAGGGCATAGACAGGATGGAGGCAGTTCAGAGGAGGGCAACTAAAATGGTGCATGGTCTGTAACAGAAGCCATACAAAGAGAGACTAAAGCAGCTTAATATGTATACCCTTGAGGAAAGGAGGGAGAAGGGGGACATGATAGAAACTTTCAAGTACCTGAGGAGAATCAACAAAGTCCAAAAGGGTAGCATCTTTCAGAAAAAGAGATATGCAAGAACAAGGGAACACAATTTGAAGATAGAGGGGGAATGACTCTGGGGCAATGTGAGGAAGTATTTTTTCACAGAGAGGCTGGTGGACACATGGAACGGCCTTCCAGAGGAGGTTGTGGGATCAAAAACAGTGGGAAAATTCAAGAATGCAAGGGACAGACATAAGGCAATTCTGGTGGTGGGTAGGAAGAAGTAGGCTGTTGGTTAACTAGGATCTGCAACTTATCCAGTTGGTAGGGAAATGGGCAGACTAGGTGGGCCAAGTGGTCCTTATCTGCCATTAAAGTCCATGTTTCTATGTTTCTATAACTATTGGTAAGGACCAAGGCCATAGGGGAAGTATAAAGAAGTATGACCCAGGCACGAAAGGTCAGGCCAAAACCCATCTTCTGTATGGTGGGCATCAGGTAATACCACTCAACAGATTCAAAGGACTTTTTGAACTCCACTGCTAGAGCTGCCATTGGGTCTTTGCTGGATTGGGCCCAGTGTATTATGGATAGTAGAGATCAATGGCGGTCTGATCCTAGCCTCCTTTTCACAAAGCCAGCCTGATCCAGACTTATAAGACACAGTAAGAGAATTTCCAGTCTACTCACTAAGACCTTGGCCAAGATTTTGGCGTCAGCATTAATTTGCGAGATAGACCGATAGTTACCAGGGACAGTTGGGTCCTTGTCTTTCTTGGGAGTTACTGTAATGATCGCCTCTCTCAATGTCGGTGGTAGAATTCCCTTAGCTAGCGAATCCTGAAAAACTCTTGAAAGATAGCCAGCCACTTCCCCTTCTAGGGCTTTGTAGAAATCTGGGGGGAATCCATCACCCCCTGGGGCCTTATGTGGATTAAGGGATCTTATTACTTCCCTGATTTCCCCTCATTTATCGGTTGTTCTAAAATTATGCCCTGATGTGCAGAAATCCAATCCCCAAAATTTCTGCACATCAGGCCAATATTTTAGAACTGTAAGAGGATGATTTAAAAGCTTCTCCCACTAAGCCCCAAGTTGAGCAGTAGAGAGAGTGTATTCCTCCAACAAAGCCCTATATGTATGTTAAACCAATGCATGGGGGAGTGTCCTGAAGTTTACCCCTTCTGGCAAGACCCAATACATCCTCCCTTTTCCCTCGAGTTGGAAGTTTCAGCTGGTGGTTATCCACAAAAGCTGTCAGGAGATTGTAGAGCTGCAAATACCTCAAGTGATTTTCCCAACGATTCAGGCAAGGGGGTGGGGTACCTTCCATAAACAAGTGGGGTTTGCACTAAAGTGGCCACAAAGAAAGGGGGGGTTATCTCATGTCCATCCCAAGATGCTCTTAAGTGCTTTCTGAACATGTGAAAATAAATTCTTGACTAGGGGTATAACAGACTTTGTTTGCTGATTCCCATGGAGTAAGTTCAGGTGGGTGCCTCTCCTGCTATAGCCCTCTATTTTCACCCATCTGGCTACTCCTCAGACCCATGCCATATGAAACCACATCCAAATTTGGCAAAGCCCAGAGGCCAAGTAGTAACCCTTAATCTATGGTGCTTGACAGCCCCCCCTTAGTCCATGGAGCAATCAAATGATCCCATACCACAGACAGCTGGTTCTAAATAGAGTCAGGTATCTTCAGGGGTAGGTACTGGATTAAGTATAATACTTTAGGGAGTACCATCATTTGAATCATTTGTACCTTCCCCCACAGCAAGACACAGAGATGTTTCCACCTAGTAATATTCTCTTTTAGGTGTTTAATCACAGGATTAAAATTAAGTAAGGGCCAATCATTTCACAAAGGGAAGATTTGCAGCCCAAGGTATTTAATAATGTACAATGCCCAGGGCAACCCCATACCTGACAACATGTGGTCAGTGCATTTAATGTTAAGGGAAATAGCTTTGAGGCCACATAAGGGAGAAAAATGGCCAAGAAGAGTCACTAGGGCATGGACAGAGGTGACAGGGTTCCAAATAGTTAAAAGGATATCATCTGCAAAGAGCATGGGTTTGTAGGAATCCTCCTCCAGCTCTATGCCCTGAATATTCTGAGATTGCTGAAGCTGTTGAGCTAAAGGCTCAGTCACTAATTGTCAAAACGAATAAGGCTGGAGAGAGATGACAGCTTTGCCAGGTGCCTTTGCTGAGCTTAAAGGCTGAGAAAATTTGTCATTGGTAAGGACTACAGCCTGCAGAGAAGTATAGATAATCTGAACCTGCTTGATAAAGGCATCATCCAGCCTGTACCACCACACGGTACTTATGAGCTAAGGCCATTCAACAGAGTCAAAGGATTTCTCTGTGTCCAAAGCCGCAGCTGCCTGAGTGTCAGGTGAGGATGATGTAGCCCACATCAGGTTGACCAACCTCCTGATGTGGTTCACCCATCTCTAACTGCCACAAATCTGATCTGGTCCAGATGGACTAATAGTGGCAGCACCCTGTTGAGCCTGTTCACCAATACCTTGGCAAGCAGTTTATACAGTAGTCCACATTTAAAAGTGAGATAAGGCAGTAGCTGAAGCAATGAGAAGGGTCCTTACCTGCCTTAGCCAGCACTACAATAACAGCATCATTCATAATATCTGGTAATGCTCTTTCCTGTCACACGTCCTGTAATACTATAGCCAACAAGGGGGTGAGCAGGTCCCCAATTGCTTTATGCACTTCCACAGGACAACCATCGGGCCCTGGTGCTTTCCCTCCAAGTAACTGAGCAACAGCATCCATGATCTCTTTGTAGAGTAATACTGCCCATAAGCTCTCTGTGCTGTTCTTCTAACAACACAGGCAAGGTAACAGAGGACAGGAGACCCTGAATATTTCCAGAAAGCCCCCTGAGGTTACAGTTTAGAAGAATATAGATCCCAGTAGAAATCCCAAAAAGCCATATTAACCCTTTACCGGTTCCAGGATATCCTCAGCTCGCTGTTTGATACCTGGGATTTTACTGTCTGCTTCCATTCACTTTAGACGGTAGATGAGGAGGCATCCTGCTTTCTTCCCCCCTTCCCAGTATACCTGTCTTGTGCAGTATAGGCCAAAATGGCCTGTTGTGTATTGCAGGTGTTGATCTGATACCTCACCAACCACAAGGAGTGCAGCAAGGAAGAATCAGTATCCCCCGCCTTATGCCACTTTTTGAGAGTTGCAGGCTACTCTCAAAAGATTCCAGCTTATCAACCCATTCAATCTTCTGGGCGGAGGCATATTCAGTTATCCTGCCTCTGAGGTAGGCCTTAAGGCCTTCCCACACCCATTTGGTGACCACCTCCCCGCATTATTGCTGCATAACTAATCCTGCACCTCCTGCCCAAGCCATACTTTAAGATTGGCATCCCCCAATAAAACAACATTACAGCATCAACATTTTGCTTCTGTGCTAAGCCCCACCTGTTAAAAAGTGAGGGTGATGGGGGAGTGATCAGATATGAGAATAGGCTCAGTAGTAGTGCTTAAAGATCATTTGACAACACCAGAGGAGGATAGAAACAATATGGTTCTACTGTAGGTGCTATGAGTGGCAGAGTAAAACAAATAATCCCTACCAGAGGAATGGCTCAACTTCCATGCATCCTACAAGCCTTGATCCTCCATCATCCTACATAAAGCCTTGGACATGGGAGTATCTAGCTGAGAGCACTGGCCACTCCTATTGCAGAAGTTATCAGACACCTCATTCATGTCACCTCCCAACAGAACTTCCCCCAACCCACACCCAGAAGGGTTTAAGATAACTGGTGTAAAAATGTGTCACTATCTTTGTTTGGACCATAGACACAGAGTCCAAAAGCAATGGGGTGCCATCTAAAGTTCCTCTGACTAAAATCCACATACCAGGTTTATCCTTGTATGCCTGATGCTGGATTATGTTAACCCACTTGCTACAAAGAATGAATACAATCCTCTTTTTGTTTGAATAGGAGACTTCAAAGATTTGTCCCCCCCCCCATACTTGTAGTTTCTCTGTCTCCTGTTTAATGAAGTACGTTTCCTGAAGAAAAACAATGTTGCCCCCTAGCTTCCTCAAGTGGATCAGTATGCATTTGCATTTGATGGGGCTGTTAAGTCCCCAGAAATTCCAGGAGATAACCTTATGCAGGAGGTTATATTGTTCTTCACATAACTACAGTCTCCATGGCTGACTGCCTTCTAGAGAATCAGACAGCGGTAAATAACCAAGAGGGCTAATATTAACTAACCAAAAAACCAGAATCCAGTAGTGACATAGAAGCCACCATAATAGCATAACATTAGTCAATCTGTACACCATGAGACTCCACATTCAAAAAATGGCAGCTGTGCAAGAGGCCACTCAGGCTTGCACTAGGGGTGACCATGAAGGCATAAGACCCATGTCCCTCCCTGAACTGCCATGCACGAATAAGGAATCAAACAAGTTATGGTAAAAAACAAGCCCAATTAACAAATCCCAAAAATACTCCTCCTTTCCCAAGATGGACTGTTATCACAGCCTAAGTAGCCATCCCCCAAAATAAAAGGATAACCGGGTGTGATTAAAGGGAGAGGCAGGCAGCCCATAAAGCCACCAAGGAGTAGGGAATTCAATACACAATGTCAGGGATCCAACAGAAAACCAGCCAACCACTAAAGCTGTAGAAAAACAAGCATTTGTCAATGCCAAATGCTGATTGCTTTGCTCCTTTGGGCTTGCTCACTCCCCCTCTCTCACTCACTCATTCTATTTCTCCCGCTGCTTCAGGCTGCCCTTTTGTACTGGGCCCCTGCCTGCATTGCTGCCTTTTTCTGCCCACAAAGAAATCTGCAGCAGTCCCAACGAAGCTTCATTGAGCTCACTCACTCCCCCTCCCTCACCCGCTTGTTCTGTTTCTCCTGGTGCTGCAGGCTGTCCTTTTGTACTGGGCTCCTGCCTGTGTTGGCACCTTTTTCTGCCCACAAAGAAATCCACAGCAGTCCCGACAGAGCTCAGTTGAGCTCAGTCACTCTCCCTCTCTCACTCACTCGATCCTAATCTGTCCAAAACACTGATTTCCGAAAGTGACTGCAGTATTCTGCGCCGGAAACACATTTCAGCCAGGATGTGAAAAATGACAGCTGTACTGTTCATAAGGAAGTGTGAAAAATGCCAGTGTTGAAAATCTGGCGTGAAAATGTTACTAATTTGCAAAGTTACAAGGGTGTGTGGAAACTGCACAATCATTCATTCACACAGTCATTTTATGGAGTTTCATCAAAAACTTTTCAACATAGGCATTTTAGGACGTCTGTTCCTGAACAGTTTCACTGTGATTTTCATAATGTGTCCCGAACACTGATTTCCCACAGCGCCCGCACTATTCTGTGCTGGAAGTGCGAAAACACATTTTAGCCAGGATATGAAAAATGACAGCTGCACTGTTCATAGAGTTAGGAATAGTAAATCTGCCCCCCAATTGTGTCATCCACCCGAGTTCCACCCCCCTACTACCAGAATGGGGAATCCTATCATGGGGTTTGCCATCCTTTCTCGGTGCTGTTTTTCCACTCATGGTTTTCTGTTTCACTGTTTTGCCATCGTTGTTATTGACCAGCATGACTTTGTGTGCATGATTTTCCCATTGAACCCCACAGTAGTAGCATTCACACGTGCTCTGTGATGATAGCACCCATCCCTAGATACAGAGCAAGATGCCAGGACAATGGCAAATTACATGGGCTTGGTGCCAAATCAGAACATGGCCAATCAGTTGGATCATGCTCACAACCCCCCATGGTGGATATCTGGGCTGTTTGGGAAACACATACTCTTTGCTGTCATGATGGGGGTGGACAGATATGGAGGTGATGCTGTATCCATGCTAGGGAGGAGAGTAGATCAGGCTGTTGACCACCATAAGTTGGAAGATAGGGAGTTGCCAGAGAAACTTGTTGTGTAAGTGTTCTGCTCCCAAACAGTGTTCACAGTCCAAACTGCACTCATGCTTTACTGTCACACAGGTTCTTTTTCGTAATTCTTTTGCTCTGAAGTCAGATTGATAGCATTATGAAAAAGAGTTTTAGAGTCAATGGTATCACGGATTTGGAACAACACAGCTTCTCTATGGAAAAAGTGACAACCTATGTGTTATATAGATTTATTGCTCTGTTGTACTGTTTATTAATATCATTTTGCTTTTGTTAGCATAATCCAGAGTAGTTTAGTATATTTCAATGATTATATTTTTGTACAAAGTCCTTATTCTGTTATGATAATATAATGAAAATGCAAACATTGTACTACTACATATCAGATAACTATACAGTATGATCCTTTCTTTTACATAGCTGTTTCCAAGGGTAAATTTCAGTTTCAGTTTATTTATTATACTGGAAAGGCATGTGAGCAAAAGTTGCCCGTTTTCACAAGCATCCAGTTCTGTACAAACAAAACATGAAGGAATACAGTGTTCAATGAAAAACTACACAGGCGGACAATAACACAGATAACATTAAATTCAAAATTACATTAACTTCAAAAACAAGAAAGAAAAAAACAGAAATAGAGCAAGTGAAGGGTCTGGAATAAAGTGCTAAATGGACATGCGATATACAAAAATGCTTAAAACCAGGGGACATGGGGTAAACCTGCTCAAAAAGGGGGAGGGAGGCATTATGAGGTTATTTTAGTAGGAGAACAGAATGAGTAGCCAGAGTGGGACAATCAGAGCTGAGGGCAGTTACAAGTAGAAGAAAGAGAAATATGTTTCCTAAGGCTGTGCTTAAAGGAAACAGTAGAGGTACACTGGATTAGAGCTGGGGGAGACTGTTGAACAGTTTGGTGTCCCTATAGGAGAGGATGTTCTGGCCTTGGGTGGTGCGACAGAAAGGGAGGGAGAAGGAAAGGGTGGAGGCCCATCAAGTGGTCTGGGAGGGGGCTGACTTAGGGAACAGTGCTTCGATGCTGTTAGGAAGGAGTCCCAAGAAGAGTTTGTGAAAAAAGGTAAGTATTTTGCTATTGAGTCTGTCCTCAAGGGGGGGGGGCAGTTGGTGAGTCTGTATAGGTCGCAGTGGTGGGTGTGTCTAGGGAGACCAGAGATAAAATGGCTAACATTGTGGTAGGTGCTTTGAAGCCTGCTGAAATTCCTCTGGGAGAGAGAGGGAAAGAAGATTAGAGCACCATAGTCAAATCGGGGGAGCAAGAAGCTGGTAGATAGGAGCATCTTGAATTCAAGGGTGAGAAAAGGTTTCACCCTGTATAAAAGGCCAAGCTGCTGGTGGGCTTTATTAATAATCTTACTGATGTGGGATTCAAAACTGAGGTGGCAGTCTAGTTGCAGGCCTAGATATTTGAATTCAGCAACTCTTTGTGGAGAGGTTGTGGGATAACAGATGGACCAGACACCAAACTTCAAGTTCAAGACACAATCTCTATTACATACTAAATCTAACAATGATAAACACAACCTGTTGTTTTACATATGCTCGGAGGTCACCACAATAATCTCCCTGTATGAGGACCTGAGAGGGGAAAAGGAAAATTTAAAGAGGACACAATAGCATAGTCAAGAAAGGGAAGGGGGTGCCCATAGGTGGTCAACCTTATGGACTAGAAATTGTAAAGGATAGTTAAGGCTAAGAAATAGAAGAACTATTGCAACAGATTTAAGAAAAGATCGGTCCTCAAGAGTGGCAGGAGCTCCCCTTCATATATCCCCCACCTTAAGAGGGAAACAGTTATTGCAGACTACTTACCACTTTCCTGTCCCAGGAAGGGATGGAGCTTCCACCCATCCATCTTCAGAAGCTCTGTCTCAGGGTTCCTATTAACGATAAACATTCTATCAAAAACAGTGGATGTCATCATTCTTTACTCTGAAGCATTAACACATTTTTCCACAGAGACTAACGCTACCTTCCCTTCTTCAGGTTGTCTCTCACACCTCCAGTCTGTCTTGACCTGCATCTCTTCATCGTCTTCAGGCTTGGCCTTCCTCCAAGCTCCCAGGTCCAGCCCAGGCAGCAGCTTCTCTCCATCTGTCAGCCATGGTTCTGGTCAGAACTTCATGGACTTTCTTCTCCAGGTTCTCCTCTGGCAACGCCTGGTGCATCGGTCCACCTGGGATATCTGGGCAATATCCACCAAAAAATGTCCCTCTTTGGCCAGTCCAGATGCTTCCAGCAAGTTATTCTACTTCTGACACCAAGTCTGTGTAGGGGTTGTGGGATAACAGATAGACCAGATACTGAACTTCAAGTTCAAAACACAATCTCTGTGTGATGTTTATTCAAAATACAGTAGATAACCTTAAGCAATGACATATTCCTTCTTCAGTACATCAGTTTGCAGCAATATACTATGTATGTCCTTTCTCTACACTTAGTCAGCACCTACTGACACTGATCTCTGATCTAATCTAGCAGTTGAGATTCAGCCTCCATCCTTATGTGGGCCTTGTTTGCTTGGGTGGGGGAGGGGCTCAAATAAAAAAAAGCTAAAAACAAAGAACCTCAGTGCAGAAGCACTGTAAAAAGGGTTACCCTAAAGGACATTGGCAACAAGTCAAGTTTCAAAGAAATATAACATCACATATAATTCCTTAATGCAAAGCATCATGGGATATATGCAGATCACCATATTTAAAACTTGTTCAGTTTACAGCAGTTTACATGCATTTTAAATAGCACAACTAACTTAATTTTAATAATAATCACCTAGTACTTTTTACCATTATCAAAAACACCTAGTGCCATGGTATTTTCAACATTAACAGGTTTCATAAACATAAGGTATATACATTAAGGTATTTTATGGCATAGTAGTGCTATTTGATACTAAATCCAACAACAATAAACACAACCTGTTGTTTTACATATGCTTGGAGGTCACCACAATAACCTCCCTGTACAAGGACCTGAGAGGGGAAAAGGAAAATATAAAGAGGATACTATAGCATAATCAAGAAAGGGAAGGGGGGTGCCCATAGGTGGCCAACCTTATGGACTAGAAATTATAAAGCATAGATTAGGCTAAGAAATAGAAGAACTGCTGCAACAGATTTAAGAAAAGATTGGTCCTCAAGCGTGGCAGGAGCTCCCCTTCACACTCTTTCAATGGGGTTGCCATCATTGTCGAACAAGGAGAAATCAAAGGCTAGTGGTTTCCGGGAGCTGGAGAAGACCATGGTTTTAGTTTTTTTCACATTAAGTACTAGCCCTTTAGACAAGAGCCATGAGTGGAGCCTATGGAAGTTGATCTGTAGTTTTCTTAGTAGGGTAGGGAGTCCTTTTCCTTGCAGAAGAGGGCTGCATATCGGCATAACGTATCAGCTCCGTGCTGACGCAAATTTCAGGAAGGGAGTTTACCACAAGGGAGAAAAGAAGACTGAGGATGGACCCTTGAGGTACTCCATATTTTATGGGGCAGGAGTTAGAAAGGACACCTTTGATCACAGTCTGGTAAGGCCTGTGACTTAGGTAGTTGCTAAACCAGTTTATGATGTCAGAGGTAAAATGAAGACTGGATAGGGTGGTGAGTAGGACCTTGTGGTCAACGAGGTCTAAGGCTTTTGTGAAGTCTACAAAAACTGAGCCAGTGAGACAGAAAAGTGGTGTGGAGGGCTGAGGCATCATGCCTTACCTCCTGCCTCGGCGGCGACCCATGTTTGCAGTGCAAGCATGCTGCCAGGGGTCGGCTGGGAAGAGAGGATCGAGCATCTGAGGGACAGCTCTCCTCTCCTGGGGAGGGGTGGGGATGGAGTCCGCTGCCTGCCTGACCCCTAGCAGTAGCTGGGAACTGGCACAGTGGGCTCACACATGGGGCGGATGTGGGGCAGACACCCAGAAAACTGCGTACAGAAGTGTGCGCAGCTCGGCCATTGGCATCATTGCACACCGGCACACCACACTCAGGGAATGGGCAGAAAAAGGAGGAAGAAAATCACCAGCCTGCAGGATGAAGATGGCCCCTCGCAGGCTCAGCACCCAGCTAGCTGGCACCTCACTAGTGTGAGAGGTCAGTCCAGTGAACCCCGGGGTGACAGGGCCAGACAGAAGTGGGCCAGGTTGCAGGAGCATAAAGAGAGTAAGAAAAAAAACCAAAAAAGAGCCATTGTAAAGGCCTTCATCATTGGCTTTATCAATGAAGTTAATGAATTTTATCAGTGCAGTCTCTGTGTTGTGACTGGCTCTGAATCCATACTGTGCCTCAGTCTGCAGGTTGTATTTCTCAAGAAATGCAATGGTTTGCCTATGGATGATTTTTTCAATCATCTTTGGAGAGAGAAGCCAGGAGTGAGATGGGTCTGTAGTTAGTAACATCATCTTTTGGTCCAGATTCATGGAGGGGTTTGATAGTTGCACATCTCCATTTAAGAGGGAAAGTCCCGGAGCAGAGGGAGTGGTTGAAAATGTATGTGGGTGGAACAACTATGGATTTGCAAACCAGTTTGAGGATCCTGTAGTCAGTGTTGTCCAGCCTGAAATAAGGCCTAGGATTGTTTGTTTTAATAAGGTTAACTACCTTGGGGGGGGGTAATGAAAGTAGAAGCTAGGGTGGGGGTTGGGGGGGAGGTCCAGGGTCAGGAGGAGGGTTTGGCTTGTACTTGTCCAGGTCTCCAAAGTAGCTATTAAAAAGTGAGCCAACTTCCTGGGTATCCATGACTGGCTGACCCCCAGAGGAGAGGGTGATTTGTTCACTACTTTGTCCTTTTCCAGTAAGGTAATTAAGGATGTTCCAGGTATGCTTAGGGTTGCCCCATGACATATGTTGTTTTTAAGTGAGGAAGGTGATTTTAGCTGAGTGGACAGCATATTTACAGCTGTTGTGAAGACTTTTGAACTGTCAAAGGAGGTGGGGGAGCTTCTGTCTCTTTTATTTTGACCATGCCCTGTCCCTTTTCCTCATAAGGTTGAGAAGATCAGAATAGATCCATTCGTGACTGTGACCTTTAACCCTAATTTCTTCCAGAGGGTTGAGGGAGTCACATATGGCAAGGAAATTGCACTGAACTTTGGTTCAGGGGTGGAGTATATGTCCTTAATGGACTCGGTGAAGGACCAGTCAGTGGCTAGTGCAGCACTGGCAAAATCAATGGGGTTGAGTTTTTTGAGTTGTCTGGTGTGTATCTGTGTACTCAGTAGGGGGGTTTTACTGACCAGCAGCAGTTAACTGCACAGTAGTCACTAGCGGAATTGGGTAGGACCCCTGAGAAGACATGAGACGGGTTAGAGACAAGAATCCAATCAAGCAGGGATTCATACCCAGTCCTATAGTTAGTGCGACTGGTGGTGGCGATCAGCTGGTGGAGGCCATGGTTGATAATGGATTCCTTGGCAGTGTTTGACTGTGGTGACTGCCAGTTTAGGTTAAAATCACCAAGGATTATCCATTCCCTACCATGGGGAAGTGAGTTCTTAAAGTTAAGAAAAACATTAAGTTCAGCAGAGGAGTTGCCAGGGGGGGGCCGGGGTAGTAGATAGATAATGCTAATGGTGATTATTTTGCTATTACCAAGAAGAAAATTCACCGACAAGGATTGGAAGTTAGGATTCGCTGGGGATGTGTCCAGTTCAGTGGCTGAGAGGTGATTGGCTATCCAAAGGAGGCAACCACCCCCTCTTTTACTGTGTCTGTCCTTTCTGAAGAGGGAGTATCCCTCTAGGTTGATTTCATTAGATGGGATCTTGAGGGTTAGCCATGTTTCGGTGAGGGCAATAGTGTTAAAAGGATTGGCAGAGAGTCAGGATTCAAGCAAGGGTTTTTTAGCTAATAGACTCTGGATGTTAAGGTGTGTTATTTTAAGCTGACCAGTATGCCAGAGAGGAGAGGAGGAGATTTATGGGGCTGCTTGCTGGGGTCCAGGGTTAGGGTGAATGGACCCAGAGATGAGGAGGAGGAGCAGAAGGAGCCTCCTGTGTCTGTTGTAGGCAAAAATAGAGAGCTTAGGACTTCTTAGCCTAGTTAGGTAGCGGTGCATAACTAGATTGGAGAGGTAGGAGGGAGACCATTCTTGAAGGAGGCATAGTTTGTTGAGGTATTTGCCCTGGGTACGGGTGGTGAGAGTGAGGGATGAGTATGTAGTAGTGGGGTGCTGGGCATGGAAAGTAAGGGAAAAGGGTGCAGAGGTAGAGTGCAGAGGGAGCATATGGAGGACAGGGGAGAGGAGTAGTATGGCTAGGCAGAGGGGTAGGGTGGTGTTGGAGAAGGTAGGGCAGAGGGGTAGCGAGGATCAAGTGTGGTGAATGCTTAAGAAGCTGGACAGAATAAAAAGAGTCAGTAGTGTGGCAGCGAGGAGAGCAAATGGGATAGACTTCATGGCATAGAGAAGTAAGGGATTACAGGATGGTGGGGTGGGGGGGGACTGCTGCTTTAAGAGTTAGTTGACTGGTGCAAGTAAATGGGGGGTAGAAATTTCTGTGAGGGAGGGAAAAGAGCATTTGCACTGCACAGGATAGTGGAAGGGAAGATCCAAGTTGTAGAGTAAGTTAAGAAGGTACAGAAATGATTGCCTAGGATATGTAGTGAAATATAAAGAAAAAGCAATGAAAGTAGGGAGACTAGGGAGATTGCCTAGGATGAGTTGTGGTACCCCTAGTGGGCTTTTGCTATGATGAGCTAAAGGGAAACTGGACACTTAGTATTTATTTTTGACCAGTAGATGGTGGGTGAGGTGTGTCCTAGTAGCTATGAAAGAAACTGTCCAGATAGGGCAGGAGGGGAACAGGTGGGGAGCTGACGCGCAGTGCTGATGGGTTGCCTGAACTTGAACAAACAGCAGAGAGACCATGGCACAGGGGGAAGCTCCCTTTCCACAAAACAAAATTCTATTATGATCTGTAAGACAGTTTCCTTAAGGAAAGATCTGACTACAGTGAGCGGCTTCGATCGGAGCAGCACGAGCTCCTGTTCCAAATTGTAAAAGCTGCTCTGATAAAGGAAGGGAAAAGCTAAAGCTCTAAATGTAGAACTGCAGTGAACTGCTTAAGAAATATAGCTTTTATGATGAAACGGGAAGCAGTAGGCTTGCTATCTTAATGTAATAAAATATTTTTTTAAATTTTATAATTAAGGAGACATGGTGGAATGGCCACAACATAGCTTTCAATAGCAGGAAGGTTCTCATTCACAAAAAGAGTTAGGAGCTGGAAGAGCTTACCATTGGCTCCCTTGCAATTACTTTCCTTTTTTTTCTAGTCTAATTATTCAGCCAAGACCCCTTATTTACAATGATTCTCCAGCTCAGAGAGGAAGGAGAATAGTAAATTCAAAAAGGAAAAAGGCACCAAGTTCAAATGGAGAATCCCTGGCAGGGCATAAAGTATGTTGAGCTTTTGTGGGCATACCTGGATTTGTTGGAGGCAAGCGGGGAGCTGCTTCTGCAGCAATGGCTGCTGGAAGTGGAATGCCCATAGGGACAATTCAGAATCTGGGGAATAAAAGAGAAAAAGAGTTAGGCTTAGTGGAGAAGGTAGGGCTAGAGAAGTAGGCAGGGCAGAATGTGACAAAGGAAGAGGGAAGGTTAACAGAGAAGAGATCAGATAGCAGAAAAATAGTGGACAGGAGCAGAGAGGAGAGGGTTGAGAGAAAGGGTCAAAGAGAAAATTTCAATAAAAGCATCAATTCATACAGTACAAACAGATTCAGTTACAGCTTGGGCCAAAAATTAACAAAAAGTCAATAGTCAATTATTACAATATTTCATGCCTGAACTTGAACAAACAGTAGAGAGACCGTAGCACAGGGGGAAGCTCCCTTTCCACAGAACAAAATTCAGCTATGATCTGTAAGAGAGCTTCCTTTAGGAAAGCTCTGACTACAGTGGGCTGCTTTGATCAAAGCAGCATGAGCTACTGCTCTGAATTGTAAAAGCTGCTCTGATCAAGACAGGGGAAAGTGAACACTCTAAATGCAGAGCTGTGGTGATCCACTTAAGAAATATAGCTTGTATGATGAAACTGCAGGCAGTATGCTCACTATCTTAGTGTAATAACATTTTTTTAAATGTTACAATTAAGGGGGCATGGTGGAATGGCCGCAAGATAGCTCTCAATAGCAGGAAGACTCTCATTCACAAAAAGAGTTTGGAGCTGGAAGAGCTTACCATTGGCTCCTTTAGAGTTACTTTCCTTTTTTTTTTTCCTACAGTCTAATTAATCAGCCAAGACCCCTTATTTACAATGTTTCCCCAGCTCAGAGAGGCAGGGTAATAGTGAGTTCAAAAAAAAAAAAGGCACCAAGTTCAAATGAAGACTCTCTGGCAGGGTGCAAAGTCCATTGAGATTCTGTGGGCATACCTGGATTTGGCAGAGGCAGATGGGGAGCTGCTCCTGTGGCAACGGCTGCTGGAGGGAACGCCCTTGGGGCTATTCAGAGTCTGGATTTAGTGGAGGTGGGTGGGGAGCTGCTCCTGCAGCAACAGCCACTGGAAGGGGAATGCCCAGTGGGCAATTCAGAGTCTGGATATGGAGGAGGCAGGTGGGGAGCTGCTCCTGTGGCAACAGCCACTGAAAGGGGAATGCCCAGGTGGCTATTCAGAGTCTGGATTTGGCAGAGGCAGGCGGGGAGCTGCTCCTGCGGCAACGGCCACTGGAAGTGAATAAGTCTGTGACAATTTCACATTCAGTGTCCTGAAACCCAATGATTTGGATACCAGCAAAGCAGGTCTGAAGGGACTTGTTTTTGTTTCCACATTTTGACACTTCAAGGTCATAAAGCAGCACTTTTTACAGGGTGCACACACTGAGCATGTCCACACTGTTGGTAAGTCAAATGACCTGCAGAAACCAATCAGCAACACTGGAGGTAAAGAACATCACATGCTGCACACAATTCAGTGCCATTTCAGCTCTCTCTCACAGAGGAATGACCTGTGGCAAAGAAGAGCTCCTTGTATGTGAAAAAGAGTGACTTTTGATCAGAAAATACAGCAATACGTGGTCCAGTACCCACACTTACCATAGATGTGATATTTAATAATATCATATGAGGGTGGAGGGACACACAGTTTTCTTGGGGACAGAAACCAGAAGTACAGTATGCAACAAGTCATGTCCCAAGGGGAAGGAAGGAAAAATGAAGTGTAGCACAAGATGTTGATTCCAACACTCTCTCCATGATCAGTTTGGACTGTTTTGGCTGGTAACTGATGCCAGCTGGCCCTGCACAGAGAGGTAAATAAGGGAGGTGCAGGAGAAGTTGTACCAGTTGCACACAGCAGAAACTTGTGTTACTTTGCAGATGATGACATCAGAGCTTGTATAGAGGTAAAAGGCAAACTGACCACCATAAAAGAAGGAAAAAATAAAAAAAGTAAAACATTAGCAGCTACTTTGTCACATACATTTCTTTCTACCAATAATCATCCCATCAACTCTCAGCTCAACTCTTTTTCCCCCTACTCACACAAAATCGGGTGCAGTTGCTACCAAGGAGTATGGTGCAGCTGCACCAAAAGCAGGGGTGCTGCAGGGCTTCATGCAAGCCCTGCATCACCTTTTGAAAAATAAGCTCTTTGCATATTCACTGAATACCCGAATACCAGCTTTTATTCAAGGTATTCGATAGCTGGTACTCGATGAGATATTGAGACCTCAGTGATCTCTCCAGCCAATCCCCAGGCTGCTCAGAGAGCTTTTCAGAGCTTAGCCATGTGACCTGCCTGCTGTGCTAGTCCAGAGACACACTCAAGCTGAAAGTTTATGCTTTGCTGCTGCTCTCCTAAACCTGTGAGTTTCTGAAGTTTTTTTTTTTTCCAGAAGTTTTTTTTATATTCTTTGCTCTGGCAGTCAGTCTGTATTATTGATACAGACTGTCACACTTCACTGATTGCATTTTTTACAAGTTGGCTGACTGCATTGTAATATTTCACTGCAGTTGCTGGTCTGCAGCTGATGCTTAAAACCTGTACTATTGGTTTCTTCTGGACAAAAATGAACCCTTTTTTCTCACAACATAGAATTTGATGGCAGATAAAGACCGCTTGGCCCACCCAGTCTGCCCATTTCCCTACCTAATGGATAAGCTGCAGATCCTAGTTAACCAGCAGCCTACTTCTTCCTACCCCCACCCCCTAGAATTGTCTTATGACTGTCCCATGCATGCTTGAATTCCACCACTGTTTTTGACTCCACAACCTCCTCGGAAGGCAGGTTCCATGCATCCACAACCCTCTCTGTGAAAAAATACTTCCTTAAATTACCTCTGAGCCGCCCCCCTTCTATCTTCAAATTGTGCCCCCTTGTTCTTGCACACCTCTTTTTTTGAAAGATGCTACCCTCTTGGACTTTGTTGATTCCCTTGAGGTACTTAAAAGTTTCTATCATGTCCCCCCTATCCCTCCTTTTCTCGAGGCTATACATATTAAGCTCCTTAAATCTCTCTTCATATGTCTTCTGGTGCAGACCCTGCACCATTTTAGTTGCCCTCCACTGGACAGCTTCCATCCTGTCTATGTCTTTGCGAAGATTGGGTCTCCAGAACTGCACACACTACTCCAGATGGGGTCTCACCAGCTGTCTGTACAGAGGGATAATAACTTCCTGTTTTCTACTGGTGATGCCTCTCCCTATGCATCCCAGTATTCCTCCAGCCCTCCTTGCTGCCCTCTCACATTGCTTGCCCACCTTTAGGTCATCTGATTAGGCTATGCAAGTCGATCTTTGGCTTTGTGTCTCATCTGCAGCTGCCTGCACCCTTGTTGTACCAATTGTTCTTCTTCTGTTATTGTTGATTATCTGCATAAAATATTATTTCCTTATCTTTTCAAGACTGTAAGTTCTCCTAATCCAGCAGTCTTTAGCACTCTTGTCTTGGCACACTGCAACTGACTGATTTTTTAAAGAATTTTCCAAGATTTGGTACTACTTTCATTTCTAGATAATGTAGGTTGGTGCTTGTCTCATAGTACAAGTTTAGTAATTTTCTGTGAAGCTGGGATGGGGTGGGAAGGGGATTGTATTTTAGCCATAGCGAGGTGGCCAGAGAACCCCTTCCACTTCCCCTATTGCTGTAGACCACCCAATGCTCAGGCAAGTAATGATGTGTGCCTAGGAACAGCATAGGGATGCAACTCATTTATATCAATGGGAGTAATATTTAATTACATGGCAGTAGGGAATAGTTTTGAATTCTGCATTGGAATTCTTTTGAGAAGTTGGACTTGTTTCAGCTGATCTAGCCACATGTGAAGCAGCTCTACATGGCTACTAATAAAATACTAATGTAGGGCTACTGAAATACCAGTAACCAATCAAAGCCCTCAATTTTAATGCCCTTTTTATAATAAATAATCCCAGCCACACTTTCATTCTATAGCCCTTATCAGGTTAATGCATAGCAGCTGTTTGGCTTTCTCCAGAATTTGTTTAATTGGTAATCAGCCTGGAACCCAATGACATTGGTCAAACAGAATCCCAGTATGGAAAGCTTCATTGTAGACGTTTGCTGAAATTATGTCACAAGGTTCCAGACCCTTAAGTTAATACTGGGTGAGAATAGGCAGCATTAACAAGTAGGGATGCAGTGAATTTAAATTCCGCCAGCGAAGTGCTGGTGAAGTGGCTAAATTCGCTTGGTGGAACAATTAGCGAAATTTTTCCACCTAAGTCAGATTTTAGCTAGGGTGAAATTTCAAGTAAATTTCTTTATATTTTATGGTGAAATTTCACCTCCGCTGGGTGAAATTTCATCTCCTGTGAGTGAAATTTCACCACGGAAGGCGGAATATGCAGAAGGCAAAATTTCACCACAGAAGGTGAAATTTTAATTACGCCAGGCTTAAATTTCAACCACTCTGCCAGGCAAAATTTTGCATTTTGCTCTGCGGAATGGGCAGAATTTCACAGATTACTCTGCGAAGTGAATTTCGCCCTCTTCGCCCATCACTATTAACAAGCAACCCTAAATAAGAAAAAATAGGTTATTTCAATGCAAACATACAGAACAGTTTACTGGAGATATAAAACAGGTTTTACATAAATGTCCAATTAAATTAAAAAATGTAAAATATAAAGTTCATAGTCCCTTTTAGGGAGATTGCCTTAAATATCTGATGGATTGTTTACAAGTGTGCAAGGTTGGCACACATTTTTAATCCTATTGTAACTTGAAACTTCAGATTCCTAAAACACTTACCAATTTAGAAGAAAGGCATTTAAGAGCAGAGTATAGGCCTGGCTGCCTGAAATGCTGTGCCAATTTATTTATGCTGCTGTGTCTTAGAAAAAAAATCTTGCTGGAATCAGAACCTGGTTGTACAATGCCGGTCTCCTAACCACAATCCTTGCTGCACAAAAATGTTGCTAAATTAATTTTCCAGATTACCCATATTTCTATAAACTGTACTGAATTTCCAACATTAACTGTTTGGGCACCACCAGGAGCTGCAGCACAGTTGCTGCCACTATCAGAGGGTTGTTCTAGATGTTGTGAGTCAGACTGGGGCTCTCCATGCCCTTCACCATCACTTAAGGACTTGTTTCTGGGCCAAAGGCCAAATAAACATCAGCCAGTTTAGGCTGCCGGAGATGGAAATGGCACTTTTCTCCTGAGAGTCAAGGGAGCCTCCTCTGACTCCTTAGTTTGGACATGGCCATTTTGCCATCAGAGCATCTGCTCAGGGATCAAGAGCCATGTGGGCTCTCTCTGCCCTCCACCACCTCCTGAGGACTTATGTTTGGACAAAAAAGGCCAAACAGGTATTAGCCAATCTGATCTGAGGATCAGAGTTTTAGTCATGGCTTTTCTCACCATACCCAAGGAAGCTTCATGTCCTCAGTTTGGACTCTGCAAACAGCTACAACACAGCTGATGCCACCAGATGATCTGACCAGAGGGTCAGAAGCCAGACCGGGGCTTTGTCATTGCCCATAGGCTTATTCCTGCACCAAAAGGCAAACAGGACATCATCCAATCTGGTTTGAGGATCAGAATGGGAGCTAGGACCCCCCCCATAGCCAGGGGAGCCTCCTATAGTTTGAATGCTGACAGGAGCTGTAATGTGGCTGATGTTACCATCAGAGACTGTGCTCTGAAGTCATGAGTCAGACTGGGACTTCCCCTTCCCTCCACCATTATGAGCCAGTGAGAGGCTCCCAGTTCAAGGACTTATTCCTGGGCCAAAAGTCCAAATGGACATCAGCAAATCTGGGCCACAGATCAGAGCTGAAGACTGGGCTATACATTTCCTACTTAGATCTTGACTTCACCAGCAGTCCACCACATCAGTGTCTTTCTAGGGTAAGGGCCCCACAGGAGGAGAGCATTGTCAAGTTGTCATTACGGTGCCATCAAGGTATCATCAGTGTTGTCAGGGGTTGGCAGTCCTGCATTCCTCTATAATATCTATAACCAGGCTGAAGGTACTGTGCATATTTTGCACTTTCTCTCCAACTTTGTACTACCCCCTCCTCCGAGTCACATCTGGAAATGAACTTTGACTCAGTGTGTCATTCCCAGTTACCAGTTTCTAAATAAATAAATGCATCATGTTTCCTTGTTTAGTTTCCAGTTGCTGCTAACCATCTTTTACATGTTACTTCATGTGGCCATGATGTTGCTCTTGTCTAGTTCCACTACTATTGCGACTCTGTCTCTGGTTAATAATTTATGTAGCCTACACTGTTAGATTTAACTACACAGCATCCATGTACTGCTTGCATCCATTATGTGAATGTTTGTATTTAACCGAATTGGGTATCACAAATTTACTTCTGCATTTTGCCATGTATCTCAGTTAAGTCATACGCTGCTTTTTTATAATTTATCATTGCACTTAACCTTAAACCTAGTATATTTTCCTGATGAGACACAATCCTCTGGGGCATAATGCCTATTCTTTCCTATCATCCTACTAGCATTCCCTTCTCTACCTAGTCCTATTCAGCTCTTTTCCACTACTCTGTTATACCCCCCCCACTCCTTATACCGGCCGTCCTTTCTCACTGTATCCTCCTCCACTGTATCTTATCCTCTTCCCTCTCCACTTTCACCACAACATCTTCCCTCTTATCACTGCTCCTTCATTTGGCCTATCTCTTTCTTCTACCATGACCACCTTGGATTCTCTAGCACTCTATCGTGTCCATTCCTTGACCTCACACTGCAGCTCCCCATTGTACTGAGGGTAGCAGAGGTAGTTGAAGACTAAGGGATGGAAGTTGGAACATTCTTGGCAGACGTTCCACTCCAAGGTGGTCAAATTGGTTCTGAGAACTCACAATGATGAATATTACAGAACAATCATTCTGAAAAAGTCATAGTTCCTGTCAAGAATGATTGCTTCAAATGAAAATTGACCAGTTCAGCTCTTTGGCGCTGTGGACAGATTGAGAAATCCCCATCTACAATCTGATTGAGCCTCTTCCACAGAGAAGTGCAGACAGTTTAATCACTTTATCCTTGACAAGGTGTCTTCCTTTCAGACCAGGATCCCCTCAAGCAGTTTGTCATCAACCAGTGATGTTCTGGAAGAGAGCGGAAATGGAGATTCCCCTGCTGAGCAGAGTTCATTCCATTTGTTGAAGAGCAGGTAGTCCAGGTGATCTCGCATTTCTGCCCTACTTACTGTACAGTGGACCCTGAGCCTACTTGGCTATTTACTGTCAGCCTTGAATCCCTGGGGCAAATATACACTGAGATTGTCAAGTGCTCCTTGTGGGAGGGTATTTTTCCATCATATCTTAAAAAGGTGGTGATAAAGCCCCTCCTGAAGAAATAATCTTTGGAGGACCCTGACTGTCTGGTGAATAGCAGACCAGTCTTGAATCTTCCTTTCTTGGAGAAGGTAATCAAGAAGGTAGTAGTGGTGCAGCTTGTGGCTCACCTAGAACTGTATAACATCTACAAGCTTCTCCAGTTGGGGGTTAAGCCTTATCACAGCTCTGAAACTGCTCTAGTCACATGCTCCATGATCTCCTCATTGTGAGAGATCAGGAGCATTGTACAAACTTGGTCCATCTTGATCTGTCATCACCATTTGATATGATGGACTGCTGTGTGCTGACTGATCACCTGAGGAATTATGTGGAACTCACCAGCACTGTTTTGTGCTGGTTTGAGTCCTACATTTTAGGGAGATTGCAGAAGGCAGATTTAGGAAATTTCATCTCAGAAGTAGATGTGCTCTCCTGTGGGGTTCCCTAAATTTCAATCTTGGCACGTGTGTTGTTCGCGTTGTATATGCTGCCACTGGGTGAGATCAGACAGTAGAGGGTTAAGTTTCACTATTATGCAGATGATACTCAGCTCTGTCTGTCTTGCGTTCCAGAAAGATTGAATGCAGTGACAGTGCTTGGATAGTGTTTACAGGAAATCAATGACTGGATGGCCTTCAACTGGTTCTGTCTCAACCTAGGTAAGACAAGGGTTATGACAGTGAATCCAGGACTGCATCTTGTTGTCATTGAATGGTCAGACACTTAGACTGTAAATGTGCTGAAAGATCTGGTGGTTGTTTAGACTGCTAGCTGACTCTAGAACAACAGGTGTTTGTGATAGTGCAACATGTTTTTTACCATCTGTGTAATATTGCCCGGATTAAGCCACATCTAGCACCAGCTGACCAGGAGATGGTGGTCAATGCCTTTGTCACGTCCAGACTCGATTACTGTAATGCTCTGTATTTAGGGTTATCTGACAGTCTGCTGCACCATCTGCAGTTGATCAGGAATGCTGGGGTCAGATTGATCGTAAGAACTTCTCCAGAGGGACCACATCATGACGGTTCTGTGCACTTTGCAGTGGCATTTGCTTATTAACATTCAAGGCCTTACATGGTTTGGGCTCAAGCTACTTGAAAGACCTTTTGTTGTTGTACATACCTACCCACCCCCTCTGATCCACAGATATGGGTTTGCTTCAGGTCCCTCATTCCCACTTGAAGCAATCGGGGGACAAGGCTTTTGGAGTTATTGCCCCTATGCTCCAGAATGCTTTTCCAGACATGGTACAAGTTGCCTGTACCATGGAGGCTTTTAAAAGCCTGCTAAAAACCTTACTATTTGCACAGGCCTACCTAGAATAGATTATGGTTAATATTAAATGTTAGCATACTTACTGGGTATTTGTTGCTTGTTGTGTTTCATTATTTTATATTTCATTGCTGTAAGGTACTCTGAACCTCTTGGAAATGGTGCCAAACAAATAAAATTTGCCTTGCCTTGCCTTGTTCCTTCTCTCACCTTTGTAGCTATATGGCAGTTGCTTCCCCATGTAGTCACTCTTCTGTCTCTCTTTCTCACTCTTCAGTCATCTTGAATGTTTAAGACTTCATGAAGTTCTTGGTCAGCCTTCTGCACCTGCTGGCAAGTGACTGTAACCAGCTCACTTGGGATACATGGGTTTGTCCCAGGACACCAACCAGGATCTTCCCACTCTAGGGAGTTGCACAACTCAATGGGATGGGTCCAATACAGTGATATACATATTTACTTCAGACTTGGGGAGTCTGACCGTATGGTCTTATTTGGACCTTTGGCCTTAATAATCATTCTTTCACAGACACTGAACATGCATTGAGATATACTGGTAATAAACTGTAGACATTCATATGGCAATTATTTAAGGTCCGACACCCCTAGTTCACTGTACAGTGTAAGATAATTCATTGCTTCATATCAGTCCCTGTAACCAAGCTACACACTGATGAGGCTTTCCAGTCCAGGTTTTCACTGCCAAAACAAGAGTCTACACCACTATGCAAGAGACTATGTGATGGCTTACCAAGTCTATACACATCCATAAGCACTTTCTTGGCCTCCTGCTCTGTCCTGCAAGCATATGGCATTCCCTCTTTCATCTTTAAGATCTGAACTATCTCTCAGATTTCCAAAATCCTGCTGATCATAATGATTATCTAATTAGATTATCCCTTGATGTGCACATGACTGTTAAAGCCTGGACCTGATTTAAAGTACATTGCATAAAGGTGAAATAGCTGGGCCCTGTGCTGCTTCTTTGACAACTTTCATAAAGCTCTCCCCTCATTCAGGCATCCTGTGCCCAGCAACCCACACACTGACCACTCTGGAGGTCGGTTCTATTTATTTTTAAATGAAACTTACTCATATGTGTAAATCTCTACGTGAAATTGTCTAAATTGAGCCCTGGTTGCTACCTAGCAATGGTATCCAGGAAGAGAGACTGCACTCCAGTCTAATGTGTAGCTGACCTAAGGCAGCTATAATCATAGCTGTAATTAAATCTTGTAGCTGACCAGTCTGGGTAAATTACACCACTGCTACTCAGCTCACAGGAGTTTTTAAAAGATTAGATTTTTTAATATGAACTCTTGTTTCTCACACGCTGTACTTCTAACCCCAGCCAAGCACTTCTGGGGCATTGTAGGCTATTTTAGCGAGCCCTGCTGCAAACGGGGTGAGCAGAGTGGGGTGGTCGGTGCAGCACGTGGAGACATGCACAGAGACACACGCATCTCTGTGTGTCTCCTGTGTCTGCTGAGGACACTGAGACATAGACAGCCAAAGTGTTACCATTTCCCGAAGTATTGTGAGAAATACACCTCGTGTCCACTATGGCACAAGTAAAATCCAAGAAAGGTAAATATACCAAAAAGAAAGTATGCTCCCAGTGTAAAATGTATCTAAATGACTCACCAGACCAGGAGTTCATTTGTGATAAGTGTAATTTGATTACTGTACTACAGGAAGAGATCCACCAGTTGCATAGGCAACTTGAAACCCAAAAAGAGATAATGCTGTTAGAAAACTTTATTGACGAAGCAGCCAGGGAAGCAAGTATAATGTACACAGAACCTGCTAATAAAGATGATGTAAAACCCATGTTTCCCCATGTTCAACTCCTACAAGAACCTAACACATCTACCCCTAACTGTCTGCACAAGCATGCTATACAGCCTATTACCCTTCATAATTAATTTGAAATTTTAGCGCTTCATTCAATTGCCGTTGCTAAAATTAGTAATAGCCTGCCAACTACCAAAGTATTTGATTCTGGGCACTCCCCCTTAAAAGTTCCCCCTGAAAACAAATCATGTGATGTCCACAGACATATAGTAGTTAAAAGAGACTCATTATTGACGGGAGTTGATACTGTGGTATGTGAAGGGCATAAGGCATACACTACAGTTAGTTCATTCCCTGGGGTAAGGACCAGGGATGTTGTGGTATTGTTAGATGGGCTTCTTGAAAATACCAACAAACCCTTGGTCCTTCTGCATGTTGGGGTGAATAACCTCTCTTCATGTACTATGGCTGATACCCAAAACGATTTCAAAACAATTGTTAACAAAAGTAAAGATGGGGGGTGATATAATACTGTCTAGGGTTTTACCCATTATTGGGAATCAGTCATATAAAAATCATCAGGCCCAAGAATTAAGTTTTTGGCTGAGACAGTTCTGTCTATCTGAAAATATTGGCTATATGGACAATTCCCAAACATTTAAAAACTCAACTTGTTATAAAAAGGATGGTCTACACCTTAATTGTCTTGGTATTAGGATGATGGGTAAGAAAATTAACAAAGTTATTAGATTCTATTTAAATTGGATTGGGGGGGGAAGGTCACTGCTTCACAAATAATATGAATACTTCTGACATCTACTCTCCCAAAATCAAAACTTTTGGATGGAATGGGGTATTAATTAACGCCAGAAGTTTAACCAACAAATTTGATGAATTTAAACTACTTCTTAGCACTAATAACATGCACATTGCCCTAGTCACAGAAACTTGGTGGAATGCAAAAGATTCCTGGGACAAAAACATTGAGGGCTACAATGTTTATTTTAAGAACAGAGACCATGGAAAGGGTGGTGTTGTAGCTATATACATCCATGAAACAATTGTGAGTGAAGAAATTTTAGTTAATACCACTCTGGAAACCCTTTGGGTTAAATTAACCCCTTACATGGGTCCTCCATTTACCCTTGGTTTGGTGTATCGACCCCCCTCTATGACCCATAATAACAATGCTGAATTGTTAGATTACATTGGGAATCTTGACCCAGCTAATAGCATCATGATTATGGGTGACTTCAATTTATCTAGTATAAACTGGGCATTGGTATCTGCAGTAACTAAAATCGATGGACTTTACTTAGGTTTATTCAATGAAATGGGGTTTGAGCATTTGGTCCAACATGCTATGAGGAATGAGAATATATTAGATCTCACATTAACAAATTATGCTCATTGCTTATCTAACATTAAAATAAAGGCTCCATTGGGAAACAGTGATCATAATACTGTTCATTATTTGATATCAGACGGGAATACACAAACTGCCACTGGTGTTACTGAAGTTTTGGATTTTAATAAAGCAAATTTTAATAATATGAAAAGCAAGTTAGGTTGTTGGGAATGGCCTGAATTATTTACCAGCCTGTCTGTTGAACCCAAATGGTGTCTCGTCATCATCAAATTAAAGCATCTAATTAAAACTAACATCCCAACAAAAAAAAAAAATATGGCACCAAATACAATATAACTCCAGGTTGGATGAAGCATAAAATAAAAGCTCTAATTAATAAGAAAAATAAACTATTTAAACAAATAAAAAAGGGGGTTTCCCATCTTAACATAAAATATAGGGAGTTATTAAAAATATGATTAGAAAAGCAAAATCTCAATTTGAGTTGCATTTGGCATCAAGGGTTAATGACAACAAAAAAGCCTTTTTTTCTCATATTAATAAAGTTAAGGGGGAAATCAAATACCATAGGACCATTTATTACAAACATAGGTACCTTAGCTAATAATCAGGAGGCAGCAGATATGCAAAATCAATATTTTTCTTCATTGTTTACTACAAATGCACCAACTAGAATGAGTACATGTGAGACGTCTGTACCAGGACAATTCAAAATTCAATCAAAAGATGTATTGGACAAATTAAAGCAAGTTAACATCAATAAATCCTCTGGCCCAGATGAAATCCATCCAAGGGTATTAAAAGAACTTGCCTGGTATATTTAATTGCCCCTAACTAACATTTTTCAACATTCATTAGACTCTGGAGAAGTTTTTTATGACTGGAAAGTGGCAACTGTGGTTCCTATTCACAAAAAAGGCCCAAAGAATAAACCTGAAAACTGCAGACCTATTAGCCTTAACTCTGTCACTGGGAAAATTTTGGAAAGTTTCATTAAAGACTTTATATTGGAACATATGCATAGTAGTGAGCAATCCAACATTCTTCAACATGGGCTTATGAAGTCTAGATCTTGCCTAACTAATCTATTAACTTTGTATAATAAGGTCACTTGTGCTGTTGATGAAGGCAATCCAGTGGATTTGTTTTTTGGGGATTTTCCCAACGCCTTCAATGAGTTGCCGCACATCGAGCTTCTGGACATGCTAAGGGCATCCAATCTTAATAATAATATTATAAATTGGATTGGTAATTAGCTAGAGGGAAGGAAACAGAGAGTCACTATTAATGGACAATTTTCAAATTGGGCCCTGATCTCAAGTGGTGTTCCCCAAGGAGCTGTGCTGGGACCTTGTCTATTCGATGTATGTGTTTCCACCCAAAAAATTGATAATGATAATATCTGGATGTTGAAATTTGCCAATGATTGTCGCAAAGGCACTATAGTTAATAATATTAATGCAAGATCTGCTCTTCAGGATTGCCTGGATCAAATTTCATGTTGGTCCCATGCTAGTAAGCTTGCCTTGAATAACGATAAATGTAAAATAATGTACTTGGGTACCCATAATCAACATTTTCTATATAAATCAGGGACAGAAATACTACACAAAACTACTCAAGAGAAGGATCTAGGAATACTGGTTGCTCCTGACTTAAAATTTAGAACTCATTGTACCACCAAAGTTAACAGGGCAAACCAGAACCTAAACTGTATTCTTAGACATGTAACCAGTCATTTGAAGGATGTACTTTTGCTACTGTTTACTGCCTTGGTTGGGCCTCATCTTGAATATTGTATCCAAGTTTGGTCCCCTTACATAGAAGACAACATCTCAAAAATTGAAATGGCTCAGCGAAGCTTCACCAGGGCTATTAAGGGCATGGAGGGAAAAACTTATGAAGAAAGGCTTAAACTTCTGTACATGTACACCTTGAACTACAGAAGACTGAGGGGAGAGCTGTGTTTTATATATAGTTCATTAAGGGATTCTGCCCTTGCAACAGGACCAGGGCTAATTAAATCAGAACTTAGAGTCAGTCACCAGAAACATAACAAACAACTGTTGATGAGCAAGTGCCACACCCATAGAAGGAAATACTGGTTCAGTTTAAAAACTATTCCAATTTGGAATAGCCTTCCAACCCTAGTGGTAGATAGTCCAAGTATGGACCATTTTAAAATTAACTTGGATTCGGTGATGACTAATTCTACCAAATTTTGTATAAACTCTTAGTAAAATTAAATAGCAAGCATTATGGACTTTTTGTCTTCTGGCTTGTAGTAACCTATGAAACCTATGAATCCCTCCAATGCCATTGAGGCACTTGTCTCAGTCAGGCCGTGCAGGGTAATATAACCTGGGGTGCCACTTCCTAGGACACTATAGGTTCCACTTTCATTTGCAACATCCCCTAGCTTTACACAGTACCTCTACTTCAAGCACTTCTCTTGGGGTCTTCATGTGCTGCTTGCTTGGCATGGGCATCAAAATGATCACATCCTCCAGCAGGTTCTCCCTGCATATCTACAGAGGAACCATCCTTAAGCAACTTGGATATCAGGGTGCTTCCTTGAGTGGAATCCCCACAGTCTTCACACTGCCTTGGGGTTCTGACTACCTAATGCTCTATTTAGTTTTTCATTTTTATTCTTTGATAACTAGATAAGACCCGTTGGGCACAAGGGTAATTTACAGCAGTAACAAGGCATCACTGAAGAGGTTTAAGTGACTTTCTCAGGGTGACACCATATGCAAGTGGAGGATGGCTATTAAGTTGCTTTCCCTGATTCAAGCTCCATTTGAATCTTTCACTTTCTGGCTGTTCCCTGAATTAACTCCTGAATGCTTAGACTGAATCCAGGATTCCCCAGGTGAACCCAGACATGCCAGAATGAGCTCAGATGTCTCTTGTCTGCCTCCTTTTATCCTCTAAGCTCCTCACATAGAAACACAGAAACAACATTTTGTCAGAAGAAAAGAACTGCTTGACCTACCCAGTCTGCACAAATGGTTCCTGCCTACTCTGTCCTCGCAGACCCAAACTGGTCTCAGGTGACACTCCCTCCTCCCTGCCTATTTACTAATATTCCCCTATGTCTACCCCATGCATGCTTAAAACCCCCTACTTTTTTTGCCTCCACCACTTTCACAGGCAATCAATTCTAGGCATATACTACTTTTTCAGTGAAGTAGTACATCCTCATAGCCCTCTTAAACTCCCCACTCCCAGCTTCATCGCATGGTCTTTGGTCTTGTTGCTCTTTCTCATTCAAAAAAGACTCTCCTCCTGCACTCTGTTCACTTACAAGAGATGAAGTACTTGTAGATCTCTAGCATGTCCCCTCTTGCTCACCTCTCCTCCTGGGTGTACATGTGAGATCCCTTAGTCTCTCCTCAAGTTCTTTGGGAGCAACTCTTGTGCCATTTTACTTGCCCTCTTCTGGACTGCCTCCACCCTGCCTATGTTCTTTCTAAGTTGCAGCCTTCAGAACTTGACACAATACTCCTGGTGCGGTCTCACCAGTGAGTGATACAGTGGCAACACCACCTTCCTCCTCCTATTGGAGATGCCTCTCCCTAAGCATTCCAGCAGCACACTGGCCCTACCCACTGCTTTGTCACACTACCCTGCAATGTTGACGTCATCAGATATGATAACACCAAGGTCCCTTTCCTGTTTAGTGACTGACAGTACTTCACCCATCCTATACTCAGCTCCTGGGTTCCTATGTCTTAGGTGCATGATTTTGCACTTTTTGGCATTGAACCCTAACTGCCATGTTCTTACGCACTCCTTGAGTGTCCCAAGATCCCAATGCATGCTTTTCATCCACTCCTGATTGTCCACCCTATTAAAGATGTTGGTATTATCTACAGAAAATCATACTTTCCTTTCCAGTTCATCTGTAATGAAGACCTCAATGCATTCTTTCCACCCCTCCTGATTGTCTACCCTATTAGAGATGTTGGTATCATCTGCAGAAAGGCATACTTTTCCTTCCAGTACATCTGCCAACATCACTTATGAAGACATTGAAGAGGGCCAGTCCCAGTACTGAGCTCTACATCACCCCGCTGGTCACTCTTCCATGATTAGAGTGAGTGCATTAACCACCACCTTCTGTCACCTATCCATTAACCAGTTTCTAAATGAATTCACCACTTTGGATCCCACCCCTAGCCCCCTCAATTCTTAATTAGTCTCCTGTGTGGCCCAATGTCACAGGCCTTGCTAAATTCCAGATAAGCCCCATCCACTGCCCTTCTTTGTTGTAGTTCCCTGATCACCCAGTCAAAGAAATTAATCAAGTTCATCTGGCATGACTTTCCACCTCTCCCAGCCCCATGAATTCATACTGCCTTTGGTCTTGCAGCCCCTTAAATTCAAGATACTCTGCCAACCTTTCCATTATCAGTGTTTCCATAAATTTTCCCACCACTGAGGTGAGACTCACCTGACTATAGTTGCTAACTGCTTCCTGGCTGCTGCTGTCAAGTAGAAGGACCACGTCTGCTCTCCTGCAGCCTTCTGGAACCATGTCTGATTCCAGACAGCTGTTAAATAAGGCCATCAGAGGGGCAGCCAGCACCTTCCTGAGTTCTGCTAGTACCCTTGGTTGTATCCTATCTGGTCCCATAACCTTATCCACTTTGAGATCTGCAAGTCCCTCCAGGACTCTTTCCTCTGAAAATGGACATGAGTCCACTTTGACCCACTTTTGTTCCTGTTGGCCCATCCCCCCATATAATCCATTTTTCTCTGATATGAGGCACAAAACAGAAGGTTCAGAGCAGATTAAATCAAGTCATATTAATTTTATTGCACATCTTCCAAGGCATTACACTACATGGTGCAAAGAAATAAAGTGCAAGCTTATGCAGTAACTTACATGACAGCTGGGTACATACTGAGGCAATCAAACACATGACTAGTCCAGAGCTTCACCTTACAAATGAAGGGCGTCATTAGGGTGTACTGTTTGCTACAAGGTTTCTGCTTAAATACCCTTTCCAAACCAGCCAATGTCAAAAAAGTGCTATAATTAACATTTTAATCTATACTTGAAAGAAACGGATGAAATCTAGCAGTAACCATAGTGAAGGGTAATTTGTTTTAGTCCAATTAATTTTACTTCAAAGCCCAACACTAGTTGAAGTCAGTTCTGTAAATGATCAAAAGCTGACAGTGTATTTACTGCTGAACTCACAGCATGAACAAGCCAAGAGACAAAAGTGCTCCATGATCTCAAAAACAACATTACATTCTATAGAGCTTTCAATCACAACAGTGCAAAGACATATTTTACAATTATTTTTGACATAAATAAATAAAGGCACCGCTTATTAATTTTCAACCATTCCAGATTTAGTACATTAAACTGATCCAGCATAGAAATACTCTGTTACTACAACCAGGAGCAATATTATGGGCTAAAGCAGATGAACTTTTAAAGTGGTATGCACTGAATTTTCAACTAAGGTACTCTTAGTATGGCACTAAGTTAAAAGCCACAAAAATAACTAAACGAGAATGAATTTGGAGAGTAACTCTTAGATAGTGCATTTTAGCATAGTTTACTAAAATGATCGCCAGACATTAGTGTGTAATAATAAGACAGAAGCAGATACTGCACATAAATTTTGGAGCGAGATATTTGTATAATAGTGATAGCAATGAAAAGTAAACTGCAATACTGCATACAATAAAATTTAAAGTGAGACATAATGAATAACATTAGAATACAAGCAGCAGTATTAATATTCACTAATGGATTTAAAGTGAAACACTTGTATGATAGTTTTTTCATACAGATTCTTGTCCATCGGTAATGGGGATCTCTATTGTCCCAGACATATTCTGTGATTCACAGAGTCTATAATACAAGCAGAAGCAGAATATGAGGATGATATACTGTAAAGAACAAATACATGAATTATTTTTTTCATAATATGCATAGCAAAATATACCACCACATTTTAAAAATTACTTTATAACTTAAGTACACAAAATCAAATATTTGCTGATCTCATAGAAAACTAACAGATATGCTACAGAAACAACATCATGGATTTATTCAGACCTATTGGTGCTAAGGAATTCTTTGTAAAAATCCACCCACTCTCTTTTTGTTCAAAAGTCAGATTTCTATTTCCACTTCTGGGATGTGGGGGAATAGAATCTACTTCCATGAATTTCAGTGTACTGGTGTCTCCACTATGTACTGTCTTGAAATGATAACCCACTGAACTGTCACATTTCTCATTATGTGCGGCTCTTAAATATTCTTGTATTTACAGCTGTAATGCTTATTGTCTTTCCCACATAATATAATCCACAACCACACCAATTTATGTAAATTATGTTATTAATAGAACAAGTTGAAAATTAACATATATCATAACTTTTGTTTCTTTCTCCTGCTTGTATATTTTACCAGTATGTGCATATTTGTATATCAAACAATTTCCACATCAGCAGATGAAGCCTTTTAGCAGTGGTCTAGTGAAAGGTAAAAAGATGTCAGGAGTAATTATTGGCATCTGAATATGATTTTTGCCCATGAAATCTGTTATGTTCGCTCCTCTCGAGTATGCTACCAATGAAGCATCATTAATGTTAATACCTGGTTTAATGCCCTTCCACCTGAAGTTGCCTCAGAACATAAACTACTGTAGTTCCTTTCAAATCCAAACTGCACCAGTACCTCACCTCTGGAAACCAATGTGGCTGTGCTCACTAAGCTCATAGTTCTCTCCCCCTTCCTTCCTGCATCCCAACTCCCTCTCCTTAGCCCTCCTAGCCTGTCACCCCGTCCCACTTTTCCCTCCTCCTTACCTCTTTTCTTGTGATTTACTGTTCCCCTTCCCCATCCTCCCCCTCCTCCCTCCCATGTGCCCTCTTAGCTCTACTGCCCTCCCCCTTCCTTCTCCTATTTCCTCCTCTCCTCCTTCTTTTTCCTTTCCCTCAAGCACTTTCTTTTCTCTCTCCCCACATCTTTTCTTGACAATGCCGCTTCTAGGCAGCTAATATATTGAGTTCTTCTGAACTGCTCTTTTAGACAAACTAATTTTGGTCCAATGTATGCTCATTGCCATGCTCCTTCTCTATTTTACTTTTTTGTTCTGTTTTTGTAACTAAGCCAGTATAACCTTGTTTCATTTATTATCATTTGAAATGGAACCTTTGCAAACAAGCCCTTGGCTCAAAGGTAATTGTAATCCAAGAAATAAATAAATGCTCTCCCTCAAAATTGGATCTGTGATTAAGATTCTCCAATTTTCATACACGTTTCACAGCTTTTGCAGCTAATGGATTATACTGTGTAACAAATATGATTTTGTCATTACTACTTCTTTTTGATTTAAGTTCTAATAAGCTCTCCCTATCCAAATCTGCTTTCGAAAATGCATCCAGCAATAAATTTAATAGCTAACCTCTACTTGAAAATCATCAATCATTTTTCTTGACCGCTCTCTGAATCCCTCCAGATTTGAACAATGTCAACATAAATGTAGAAACCATCACAATGGGATGGTCTTTGTAGTATTTGATTCTATGGATGTGCACTGGAATCAAGTAATAGTACATTACCCACAGTTTTTTTGATTGCCTTCTCTTTTTATTGTATTACTTACTGTGGTTAATGCCAAACCCAAGAATTCTGCCTTGTTCCCATCAATATTTGATATACAGTGTAGCCCCAATCATTTTTGTTCAAACAGGAGACACATTCTTTTGTTTCAGCATTTGTTCCTTGCCAGTTAGTATATCACCAATAAATCTCAAATACTGTATCAAATTTTATGCATTTTTTTTTCGGATTTAATGAAACATACTTCTACCCACCCTAATACCAAGCTGGTGTAAGACACGGCTAATGCCATCTCCATTGCTGTTCCTTGACATTGGTAATAATATTTCTCATTAAAAATAAAGTAATCGCTCTTAAGCACCAATTCAATGCCCCACAGCAAGACCTCTGTTAATTACTTCATCTAAATCAAAAACTAGTAGAATATCATTGATTGCTACCAATCCAAAATCATTACCAATCAAGATATATAAAGCCTTGAGGTCAATTGTAACCCACAGAAAATCATTTTGCCAATTTAAATTGTGTAGTCTTCCCACATTAGTCTGTTACCAAATTAATTCAAGAAACAATTGGATGTCCTGGTGGGACATCTCTATTTTTAAGCACTTTCAGCAACAGATAAAAAATCGGCAGCACTAGAAAGGGTTCTGTAGATATTCAAATTCATTCTGATTTATCCATTTGGTAAATAATGCTGTACTCAAAAAGTCATTTAAATCAGAAGTGAAGACTTATGTTGGATTAACTGGCAAACACCTATAAAAGTCAGTATTGGTTGGTTGTCTTGTTGATTCTGCATGTTTCATATCAATGGGTCAAATAATGTTACCCCCTTTATCTGATTTTCTGATTACCAGATCATCTTATGATTGTATCTCTTCTAGCACCATTTTTTCTGCTGAAGTTATGTTCTGATGGGAATCCCCACTGCTGCCACTTTGAAGATTGAGCAGAAGTACCTGTTCAGGATGTTTTCTTTTTTCTTAATCTACTTCTTCCTAATCTCCCTCTGCCACCCTCCATATTCTCACTATCTCTCCCCTTGCTTTCCTCTTCTCACTTACAGTTTGTACCTGAAGAAAATCTTATCTCCATTTGCTACCCCATGGCTATTCTTCTCTCTGCCTCATGCACCTTTACCCCTCGACACATTTGCACTAAGATTGCCAGTCTGAAGACAGGTATGTTAAAGTAAACAGTGCCCCCCTGCGATTAACAGAAGGGGTTGTTACATAGTGCTGAGCTAAACCTGGGTCCCAACTCTCCTTCTTTATTTCCCCTGTCCTTCCCAAGGTTTAGCAATTTGAATATCACTCATGTTTTCTCTAAAATTGACCCCAGGCTCAATGCCCTTGGCTACCTCACCTGATATGTTAGCAGTTTCTGACTCCTGGCTCACACTCAGGAGCAGTGACTCTGCCCTCTCCCTATTGGGCTACTCAGTCTACAGCTAGGACTGCAGCAAAAGATGGGATAGTGTTGCTGTGTTTGATTCCCTCTCAAACTTTGGTTCAGGATGACATTTCTGTCTTCAGTCCCCACGTGCCTGAGATCTTGATTGGTAAGCTTTACTTTCCTCGCTCCCTACCTATGTATGTGATAGGTGTCTATTATTGCTCACTCTCAATTCCAATTCCATTTGAAATCTTCCCTTCCTAAACTCTTTCCACTCTGTCTCTAGTGAACTCCTAGTTGCTGGAGGACTTTAACTGCAATTGCTCATCCCACTCAAAAAAGCTAGTGCAGAGCATTCAGGTCTTCAGAGTTACATAACATATTACTGAGTCAACCTGGCTTAACCCCTGGTCTAATTATCACTCCTTATTGACAGAGTTCTCTCCTTTCACCCCCTTCCCATCATTTCTTGGAAACAGTCATGCTCCCCAATGTGCTCGGTAACTACGGGATGGTCTACTCAGCAGTTTCAACAGCTCACTGGAAACAAGAGAGGTTCTGGAGGATTGCAGAAGGGGTCACCTGTTACCGCTACATAACAGTGGCAGAAGGGAGGAGGTAAACAATTATAGTCTAGTGAGTCCTATTTCAGTAGTGGAAAATTTAATGGAAACCCTATTGAAAGAATAACTGGCACAGCATATAGGAACCAGTGGGCTGCAGGACCACAGACAGCATGGATTCATGAAGCAAAGTCATGCCAAACACATCTAATGGATTTCTTTGAGTGGGTGACCAGGGAAATAAATTAGGGGAAGACAGTAAATGTGGCCTTTCTGGACTTTAGTAAGACCTTTGACACTGTGCTGCACAGAAGGCTGATTTGGAGGTTGATCAACTTAGGAGTGGGATCCAAAGTGGTAAATTGGGTTAGAAGTTGGTTAATGGATAGGAGACAGAGGGTGGTGGTTAACAGCACTCACACTATGTATGGAAGATGGGTACCGTAGGGCTCAGTACTGGGACCAGTCCTCTTCAATGTCTTCATAGGGGACATTGCAGAAGAAATGAAGCAGAAGGTATGCCTTTTTGCAGAAAATACCAAAATCTGTAATAAAGCAGACATTCAGAAGGTGGTGGAGAAAATGTGCAGGGATCTTGGGAAACTCTATGAGTGGTCAAAGACATGGCAGTTGGGATTCTATGTCAAAAAGTGTAGATCCATGCACCTAGGGTATACAAATCCAGATGCTGAGAATACGATGGGTGAGGTACTGGTTGTCACTAGATCTGGGGGTTATCATATCAAAGGACCTCAAGGTAGCAGGGCAGTGTGATAAGGCAGTGGGCAGAGTTAATGTGATGTTGGGGTGCATAGCGAGTGGTATCTCCAGTAGGAGGAAGGAGTGTTGCTGCTGTATCGATCCCTGAAGCACTCCAACCTGGAGCACTTGTGTCTAGTTTTGAGTGGGGTCTTCAAACATGCATGGGATATACATAAGGGTATATTAGAAAGAAAACAGGAAGCAGGGAGGGTCACTGGAGCCTAGATAGGATCTGCAGAGGAAGAATAGGCAGGGAACACTTAGGCAGACTTGTCGACCAAGTGGCCCTTTTCTGCCAACAGAGTCTATGTTTCTACACTGTGTGCAAAATCCAGCACCCCAAGGTCCTTCCCAAAGTTGTTCAGCTGAGATCTTACAGGTCCCTTGACCTCTCTGACCTGCTAATTGATTTGTAAAACACTGACTGATCCTTCATCCCATCAGCCTCTGACATTATAGTTGTCCTCAGTTGCTTCCATGGCAACTTCACTCACATTTGGGATTACTATGCCCTACCTTTTAGATATATGTTAAGTGCTTCCATCTTCCCTGGGTTTCTGCTGAACTTTTTGCCTGTATTAAAGTTTTTATCCCAGCAAGCCAGCCAAGTGGTGTGGTGGTAGCACTACTGCCTGACACACAAGTGGCATGGGACTGGGAGTGATCTTGGGTTGTGGGGGGTGAGCATCCAATGGACTTCTCTTCTCTCCCAGGAAAGGAGGCATGCTCTTCCTGCCAAATGACTGCCACCAGGTGGAGGCCTGGTGGCAGTGCGAGCCTGTGGGGCAGCACAAGAAAGGAGGGAGGGAGCTGCAGGACTTCCACACAGCACGTTCATGCCTCCACATGAACACATGGCTGAATGTTCATCCCAGCACAAGGAAAGGGGACAAAACTGCAGGTGGACAATGTGCGAGGCAGGTGCATATGATGCCTTGCATGCTGACCTCCCACCCGTTCCACCACCAGGAGATCCTGGGCAGTCAAATACTGGATGTAGAACTTTGGGGAGGGGATGTCTCTCCCTTCCCTTCCTGACCCCACCACAGGGGGTAGTCCATGGGAGTTGACTTATCTTGTAAGTCCTGATTGGTGGGAGATGGTGGGGGTGGCATTGGACAGAGTCAAGTGGAACCCTGTCTGTCTCAGCCACAAGGTGGAAACCAGCTTGATAAACAAACAAAAAAGTTTGTTATTCAGCTTGGGGCCTACAGTATGTCCTCAGGATCCCCTGTGGGTCTAGCTAGGTACAAACAGCTTTGGAATACCTGCACCAAAACAATCAGGCTGACCTAGTTGTAATAGTTTTCTTCCAACTCCAGATCCAATCTTAACAGTCCATTTAAATTCTGAATGGCCATTCACATCATTTTTTTTTGTCCTTCCACCCAGTCAACAACCTCAGTCCTCTGCCTGGATAGTTCTACCATTTCTGACCATTTGATGGTTGACTCCACCTTTAAAACATTCTTTTGTACCTGTGCTCAGTCAATCTCCTCAATATTCTCACCACCCCTCTTCTGCTTCTACCACATCTCCTCTACCCCTTCATTTCTACAAGTTCTTCATTACCTTCTCTGTATGTGTGTTTGCGATGTGTATGTGTTTTTGACACCTACCTATGGGTTAAATTGATCCAGAGCTGCACTTATTTGATAATGTAAATACCTCAAATACAGGACAGTGTATGGTCAACCATACAAAACAAGACTGTGTGTGTATATTTTGAGAGTCTGCCATGGCAATCACAGGTGCGAGAGGTCCACTGGGTTGCAGTGGCAACCTTGACATACAGACACAGGCTTGTCTGTGTATGAGTGACCATACACAATCTTTTATAGTGTATGGGCACCCATATTTCAACCAGTTTCATTTCATGAGGCAATGTGATGCAGGAGGAAGGAACAGGAAGTTGTGTGGGGGGGGTACCTTATTCTGTCAGAGTTGCTGGAATCAAATAGGCACCTTCTACTTCCACTTCCAGGTTTGGGGTTGGTGGGTTTTACTATTAGCAAGGCTCTAGCAGTCATGTTTCAGCATAGTTCTGAAAAATTAAAGTTTTTGTTGGTGCAGAAATAAACCCGCTTTCATGATCGCTGATGCTGTTTACTTTGAATCAGCGGCAGCAATTGGAGCAGGAATCGGAGCCACAGCTTCATCGAGGTGGCCACGTGAAGACATTCAAAGTTGTTGTGCTACAGTAGCTACGTATCTAGTGCAGCATAACAACAAAATGATGTAGCTACTACAGCACAACAAAGATATTCTAGGGATGGATTTCCATCCATAACCATGATCGATCATACACTATATACACACACACACACACATGGTCAGATATTTCCAGATATTTCACAAAATTTCTAAAGAGTTTCTCTCTGCTGCCCCTGCTGTGGAAATGCAGAAAGCAGGAGATTTCTCTAGAAATCTCACAGAAATTTCCGGAAATGTCTGACCATGTCTTTGGCTGTGACTGTAGATAGTGCTACTTAGTTTTCTAAATTATACTACCGGTTGTGTTGTGTACCAACTGTGTGTTGTTCCTGCATGACTTTGTAATTCCATTTGTTTCTCATCCAGTTTATTGGTGTTTGTCTGATGCTTGTTAGTATGATTCATGCAACTGTCTTATGTAAATTGTTTGCACCATTTGTAACCATAAACTTAAGCAAGACAACTTTGCAAATTAGGGCTTCACAGACCTAAAGTTTATTTCTGTAGAAAAACAGTTTTATCTATCTATCTATCTATCTATCTATCTATCTATCTATCTATCTATCTATCTATCTATCTATCTATCTATCTATCGATCTAGCTAGCTAGATATCTCAGGATTTCTCAAATGGTGAAGTCAGCCTCCCTTGGGAGGCCCCAACATGTTCCATGGGAGGCTCAAGCAAGTCTGAAAATTACTATATTTAAAGTTTGAGTTTTAGATATTTTGTGTAAAGGGGTGAAGCAAACTGAAAATAGGTTAATTTATTGTGTTCACCATGCATGCAGGATAAAGCAAACATGTTGGTATGAGATTGCCCTTTGAGAGGTGTGACACTTTCTTCCCAATGCAGGGCAGTGTTGTAGGGGTGCAACAGTGCCATACCAATCAGCATCCAGGCTGACAATGATGGCGTTTCTGACTTGCTGGGCAGGGATGGTACCAACTTTGAAAGAAGTTGCTGTCCCTTTGATTCGAGTTGCCCAGCAAGCCAGGCTGATCTGACATGGTCAGCCTGGAATATGTGCCTGCAATAATGAAAACCATCCATCAATGTCTGTTGCTGATGGCCATAATTGCCCACAAGCTGACCCTCCCTGTCAGCACCCCTCCCCCCCACACACACAGTAGTGACACCGGGGGTGCTCAATCCCCCAGTGTCTAAAATTGTCCCTCATCACTGTTTCCCCTGAAAAGAAGAAAATCACCCATTGACATTTGTTGTGCCTCCCCCAACATACGTCAGTGACACTGGGGGTGTTCAATCTCCCAGTGTCCTCAACTTTTACAGTACTGTCCCTAGTGACACTGGAGGTGACCAATCCTCCAGTGTCCTGTCCCTGAAATAAAAAAACTGTCCCTCGTAATTTTTTTTTACTTGAAAAAAATAAAACCATCCATCATTGTCTGCTGTGCTGTTAAGCACCACCCACTCACCCTACTTCATACTTACCCCCCGGAGGTCCGTCCCCATAATCTTCCTTGGACCGCAGACATGTCATCACTCTTGAAAGCCATCTGAGGTAAGCGCTTCAATGTATTTCATTGGGGTTTTCAGATGCAATGTATTTCAATGGGGTTTTTGAACTTACTGACATAACTTGGCCAATTTTTAATATTTTTGCCCCAAATCTTCAACATATAATTTTTGGGACCACACCTCATGAACAATGCAAGTTATGTTAGGTAAATCTGTCCTGAAAGGTGATTTTCTGGTCACTGCACAAAATCACCTTTCAGATGGGAGTTGAGAATTTTCTCCACCATTGTTTATGAGGTGGGATCATAAGATGGCTATGTTGAAAATTCGGTATGAAAATATTTAAAAACAATGAAGTTATGAGCCTACTTTAAAGTTTGCTAATGCAGGCTCATAACTTTGACAATTTTCAATATTTTGACCCTTAATTTCCAATATAGCCATTTCTTCACAGCACCTCATGAATGTGACATCTGTTATTTTTCATACCCCGACAACATTTTTTTTTTGCATCCTGAAAGGTGATTTTGCAGTGGCTGCAAAAATCACCTTTTGGGCAGGAGTTGAAATTTTTATCTGCCTTTGTTCATGAGAAGGGGTTATAAGAAGACTATGTTGAAAATTTGGTGTAAAAATGTTAAAAAACAACAAAGTTATGAGTCTGCATTGAAATTTGCGAATGTAGGCTCATAACATTGGCACTTTTCAATATTTTGACCCCAGATATTCAATATAGCCATTTCTTCACAGCACCTCATGAATGTGACAGCTGTCATTTTTCAGATCCTGGTCAAAATGTTTTTTTACATCCCGAAAGGTGATTTTGTAGCCACTGCGCAAAATCACCTTTCGGACAGGAGCTAAAAATTTTCCCTGCACTTGTTCATGAAGTAGGGTCATAAGAAGGGCATGTTGAGAATTTGGGGCACAAATATTAACAAACAAGACAGTTACACTGCCCAACATATCACTTCTACTTTGCATCCTTAACTGTTAATAAAATGATTCCTTCACTGAAGCAATTTTTTATGTCACTTTCAATGGTATCAACACCACACATCAACTATGACACTAGTGGACGCAGCGAACATTCGGCATTGACAAATGCGTGTTTGTTTAGTTACATACCAGTGACCAGGAAAGGTACACAATGCCAAAGCTCATTTCAAGTATATAATCAGCTGAATAAAATATCAGCCAACTACTCAAAGGAGTTCCACTTTATTCCTGATGTACTATGCAAAGTATACTGTTTTTCTATGGGAAGGCCCAAGATTTTTTCACTATTCGGGGAAGGCCCAAGATCTTTTCCATGGCTTGGGGGAGGATCACTATGACAAAGTCTGAAAACTAATGATCTCTGTCTCTCGCTTGCTCTTCCACTACTACCCTCTTTGTGATATTTAGGGTTACAACCTTGACAGGAACGACTCCAAAGTCTTTAACCTCTGCTCCTGTTGTTTTCTACCAGGTTTTCAACCTTCTAAACCTTTCATTCCACACCTGCACTGTCACCTGGGTATGGAAGAGTGCTAAAGTTCTCCCATTTCACAAGGCTGGTGACATCACTGCACCTGACAACCACTGCCCCATCTTTACTGCCCTTGCTCTACCTAAAGTTCAGAAAACATTGGTTCTCTCCCAACTCTCCAAGTTGCTTGACTCCTCTGCCTTTCTCATTTGCTTTTAGTCTGGAATCAAAAAGTTCCTTTCTATGGCCACTGGCTGATGCAGAGGTAGCACATCTCATTACCATGGAGGAGACTAGATTCACCCTGCATGCTCAGATACCCATACTCCAGTAGGCATGGGAAAAGTGCTGCCAATAACAATACTCCTCCTCCCTGGAAAAAGGGAGCATGTCAATCTGCACCTCAGGTGACCTCTATTGGATGGGAAAAGAGTAATATGGGACCCTACATGCTCTGGTAATACAGGAACTGGAGGGGAGGGTAATATAAAAAGGAAAACATCTTTTGGACAGACAGCTGAGGCTCAGTACTGTCTCCTCAAATCTTAGGCACTGACTGGCTCAAGGCTCCACATGATCTCCACATGACAATCATGGTAAGTGGCTCTGTAAGGGGGGATAAGCCATGGAGTGCACTGGATCACTGTGGGGTTGGAGTTCAATAGGAGAGAAGCACGGTGGGTCCTGGTTGCCATTTGAGAGATAAGGGACGAAATAAGCAGAAAAAAGGAAATTTCCACTCTACTGTCACACCACTCCTCAGGCACATGGATTCTATCCTGAAGGGGATAGATCAGGGTCTGCTTACTGCCATTATATTTGTCAACTTTGCATAGGCCTTCAATACTGTTTTCCACCTGCTTCTGCTTGACAAACTTGTTGTGGCAGGCCTCTGACCCTATGGCTAACTGGTTCATTTCTTACCTAACAGATCCTGGATGGCCTTAGTAGGTGATTCACTCTCTTCTGCCTCATAATGTTCAGGCTTCTTACAGGGCCCAGTCCTATACTTGGTGTTTCCCAATGATGTTCCTAAAGCATGTACCTCCTCTCACATTCATATGTATGTGGATGATACAGTGCTTTTTACCTGTGGTCATCAGCCTCTGACTTGGTATCTCAACTTTAACAGTGTCCCACAATGGTGTTGCGCAACCCAACTACTCTAAAAGCCAAACAATGGTTGCTATAACCAGGAAACATCTGGCTAAGTGGCAGTTCACAACACTGTAAAGAAATACCTCTGCACTCCCTCCTTGAAAAAGTCACAAGCAAAATAGATTTTGGGGCAACTACACTGTCTATTTTTGTTAGACATAAATATGTGCAGGATAAAAAGCTGAAGAAGACACCACCACCAAAAAACACAACAGTTTTGTGCTACACTTGGGCTTTATTAAGAGCCACCTAAATCCTTTGTGTTTGTGACTTTCTTTTTTGGGAGTGGTTTCAAAGCTATTTCTTACAGTGTTTCATTTTTTTTTATCTCTAGAATCCATCATGAGTCAGAGTGGCTATTTGTGATTGTAAACTGTAATCCCTGCTGGTTTTCAAAACACTAGATGGCTCCCCTCTTGAGGACATTCCCACATTTAAATTGTTGTTATTACAGCTGGACGGGGCTTTGAGTTTTCCTGTCACAATGATGTAATTTACATAAAGCTCCTCCCTAAACCTGGGTAGGTATATTGAAACATATATTTTCTCTCCCTCTCTGTATGATGAAAAATTGTACAAACATTATTCTCATATTATTTCATTATGGAGATCTATGGTGTATAGTGCCAACCCAAGACCATTCTGTCCAACATTCCTCCCTTCTATAACTCCTTCTGCCACTTTGCTCTTAAATGTCATCCCAAAACTTACTATTGCTCCCCCATGCATCTCTGTACCTCCATGCCCTAAATAGTAGGCACCTTGAATATCATGCTTTTTATAATGTCTAAATTCTAGCTTGGCTCCCTTCCGTGCTGGCAAAACTCTCTGCTTAGTACCCCCCATGGAATTTTAACTAACTCTCATTTTCTTGTCCCTGCCTGCAGACTTCTGTCAGATAGGCAGCCTATTATTTCAGGCTTTCCAGACTTTGGTCTAACCTCCTTCCCCAACTCCACATGTCCCTCTTCTGCTGTGAAATTTCTTCTTCACTCACATGTCTCTCATATGTACTGTTGTTTCTGATCTAAAGACTTTTCTACTTCCAGTACCAGTAAACTATTGTACAGTACTCCACCTAGTACAGTTTTGCAGTACAAGGTGACTGTTTCCCAGAGTATTACCAGTTTGGTTATTCATGCTATGTTGCACTTTATATGTTGCAACTGCAATCTAAATGTGACAATGAGACCCTCTCAGGCTATTGTCACAATAGCCATCTACTTGTTATTATTTGTAGCATATTTTGCTATAAATATATGTTTCTTTGAATTTCTGCTTGTGAAACATGGCAGTCAGCAAAGCATCATGGAACCTTGGATTTTTAAAAACATTACTGTTCTCTCTCTGAGTTGTAAATACACAGCTGGCTGTTAGAAAAACTAGCACCTATCTACTAGAACCTGTGTGGAAATCATAAAAGTTGTGTTCTCAGAGAGTTGGTGCTTTGCAGTGAAAATATTGCCTTTTTACAAGGTGACAGGAGGGAGAATCTGATACTCTTACTTTGTCTGTGCCCTGCAGATGCATTTCTCAAGGACGCTTCTTCAAATCTAGAGCATCATCATGGAACAACGTGCTTCCTCCAGAAGTTGCCAATAATACCTCTCTACCTTAACACCTCATCTCCCTAAAATTGTTAGTTAATATGTGACCTGATGTACATATGTCAACTGATTATGGTATCTGACAATGTCTCTGGCTGCCTAGATCTGTCTTACTTGTCCTATGTATCCTTGATTGTGTTTTGTCTTCTCGTCATTTGACATGGAACCTTTGTAAAAGAGCCTTTGGCTCAAAGGTGTTATCTGAAATCTTAATAAATAAATAGAATGCATCCTAGTCAGTCTATGTCAAAAATTTCATGATGTTGAGAGGTGGTTTTTCTGAGAGATCAAAGGGATATTGTGACCTCTCATAAAGCATGCTGTGTGGCTCACCAATTAGGAAGTGCATAATATATATATATATATATATATATTTTTTTTAACTGGAATGTTTAGCAGTGTGCAGGGGCATGTGACTGATCAATTAATTACAGGACTAAGAGTGACCTCATGCCAACAGCCAGAGCAGTGCTATCACAAGGATAGTGGGACTTTATCTTTGATATTGGTGAAGCTTGTCTGGAAGATCTGATACTTGTGTTCTGGACTTCTAAGGGATGGAAGCATCCAAAAAAGTTTCCAGCACACACAAACCACAAACCTGGGATGCATAAAAAAATTATCAAACCAATGGATATGAAATTGAATCCATATTTAATTAATTAAAAGCTCCCAAGCATCAAGCATAAACTTCATCTGACATGTTTCGGATTTCCCATCCTTTCTCAAAGACTGGTCTTTGAGAAAGGATGTAAAATCTGAAACATGTCAGATGAAATTTATGCGTGATGCTTGGAAGCTTTTAATTAATTAAATATGGATTCAATTTCATAGCCATTGGTTTGATAATTTTTTATGCATCCCAGGTTTGTGGTTTGTGTGTGCTGGAAACTTTTTGGGATGCTTCTACTTTGTAGTTTCTATGCACAACATCCCAGTGTGCACTCATTTGGTTACAGTTACTTCTAAGGAACACTTTGTTCCTGGGCTCAAAGAGAGGCACTTCTGCCAAAATAGATAATTTCAAATCACCTATTTATCAACTACAGCCAGGGTAGGATTAGTTATTCAATGCAAGGTGGTTTGTCTACAGTTGTCCATTTATTTTTTTGATTGTAACCTTAATGTATATTTGTTCTATGTTTTGTATTTTATTTACTATTTTTAATTTTATTAAACTTTGTTTTTCCTTAAAACACTGCTGGAGATGTGCTCATTTTGTGTATGAATGGTGGAACAGTCTTAATATTCTAACACAGCTGTTAAATGCTTATTGTGTCACCTTCTGCAGCCATGCTAACAACAATCTTTGTAAAGATCCAGCAAGGTAAAAAAAATATCCGATTTTCAACTGAGTCAGCAGGGAGTTGTGAACCAGGATGGTTGTATGCCCGCTGGATCAATTATTGCACTGCTTTCCCCAAAGAGAGTGTGATAGTTGGACCTGTTACCTGGGACTGCTAGCTAAAAAGGGTTCATAATTGACCCCAGGACTCAAGACTGGTAGTTTGCTCTGACCCAAAACAAACAGGAGGGTGTCTCTGTTTGTTCCCTGTTCACAAATTGCATTTCTAGGTTGGGCAATGAGGAAGCAGAGGGCCTGACCCCGGAGTGGATTTGTGACAGATTTGGTGTGCAGTAGTGCGATCTAAAAGATGTGTTTGCATACTGTCAAATTATTTGGTGGCATGGGCATTAACAGTCCAGTGTATTGGATTGATAAACTGTAACACTTCACACACAAACAAGGCAGGGTTTTGTTTTAAAAATAAATATATCATTTTGGTTACAGTCTAAGTTTCTTACCTTTTTTTTTTTTTTGGGTGCAAGCTAGTGTAGCCATAGATTAGGGAAGAAGATGGCTTCCACCTACAGTGAGTACACTGTGAAATACCTGAGGCAGTTGTGCCATTAAAGAGGAGTCCAGAGTGAGGGGCAAAACAAACAGCACCTTGGGGAGGCTCTCGTGGCAGCCAATGCACAAGCGACTGCCTAGGACCTTGGGTCACAGTCAGTGATTGAAGGGGACCAGACATTGGACATGGTGATACCAGGATCCATCGCAGTGTTCAGTCCCAGGGAGGAGGTCAATGAGACCAGTGAGAACCAAGAGCCACAGCACAGTGGAGGGTCACCACAATGCTTGCAGAGGGAATCAGGCTGCAGATAGAGTTGAGGAGAATGGAGCTAGAATTCAAACAGAAAAGGTTTAAAGCCCAGCAGAAGAGAGAATATGAGCAGAGAAGGTTCGAGCTGGAGATGCAGGAAAAAGAAAACCAGCGATGGAGAGAGGATGAAGAAAGAGAAAAACAGTTTCAAAAAGAGACTCAGGAAAGACTGCACCAGCTTCAGAGAGAGGCTGAGCGAGAGGAGAGAGATCTCTAGAGGGAATTTGAACTGGAGAAGCTACAACTCCGCTGACCAGTGCCAGAGCAGGTAAGTGGCATGGGTGAACCTGGAACTCCAGGACAGGATTACAAGTTAAATTCTAAACTGATAGCTGAATTTAAATAGAGGGAGGATATGGATGCATTCTTAAACTAATTTGAAAAGGTATGCGTTCAGGCAAAAATTTCTGAAGAGTCCTGGAGCTTCTAGCTATCCTCGTTGCTTGCCGGTAAAGTTCATGACACCTTGGGTCACGTAGACAATTAGGACAGTAATGATTATGAGAATCTTAAAACTGCATTGCTTAAAAAGTATGAACTGATGCCTGAAGTGTATAGAGTTAAGTTCTGTAAGCTCAGGAGAAGCCCTGATATGAGCTACAAGGAACTAGCTACAGAGCAGCATCAGTTTTTGAATCATTGGTGGGAGGGGAACAAAGCAGACTCTGTACAGAAAATTGAGGATGTGGAATTTTTGGAGCAATTCTTTTGGGCTTGCCCAGCAGAGCTAAAAACCTGGCTAGAGGACAGAGATCCAAAAACAATGCAGAAGGCTGCCAAGCTCTCAGACCACTATGCCAGAAGCAGGCCTGCTCTGAAAGGGAGTGGGATTGGTGTGGCAGCACAGAAAGGAAAATGCGTGTCTCTAGGGCAGCTAAAACCCTCACTGCCTCCCCAGAAAGCAGGAAATCCCAGGCTACAGACAAAGGATTTGCCTGGTAAAAGAAATAATGATTGTTGGTTTTGCAAACAACCTGGGCATCTTGCTAGACAGTGTCTTAAAAAGGCACAGAGTGGGCAAAGTGATGCTTGAACAGAGGTGGGTACACTGTGTATCCCTGAAAGCATGCCTATAAACATGAGGTAGCACATATACCAGGTTACTGTAAATGTGGTGCAAACCCATGGGTTGAGGGACACAGGGCCATCCCTTGCTTTGGTAAAAGGGGATTTGGTTGAGCCTCAACAACTTATACCTAATCAGTTTGTTATAGTACGGGGATTCACTGGGGAGGAGAAAACTCTGCCACTTGCTAGTGTTCTCCTGGACTGGGGTGAGACAGGAGAGGCTGTGCAAAAGTTGCAGTGGCAGAAAATCTTGCCCTGGATGTGATTATAGGGAACAATCTCCAAAAGGCAGTGGTGTGTGCGGTGACTCACAGTCCAATGGCAAAGGCCAGTTGTGGTTCCCTGGACCCCATAGAAGCTCATGTGGAGAACACTGGGAGACTGGTTCCCCAGCCTGTGTCTCCTGACACTCACTCTGATAGGGTTATTTGAGTTCAAGGTAATGCCTTTTGGAATGAATAACACCCCTACCACCTTCCAAAGTTTGGTGAACCAGGTGTTACATGGTACTGAAGAGCATGCAGTGGCATTCCTGGATGCTATTGGCATCTTCAGTGCCATCTGGAAAGAACACCTGTCCCACTTTAAGGAAGAGCTGGGCAGGATAAGGAGGACAGGGCTCACTGTCAAAGCTGAAAAGTGCCAGGTGGTCATGGTGAAGGTGGCATACCTAGGGCATGTAGTAGGATGGGGACTAATCAAGCTAAGGTTGAGTCAATAGAGGCATGGCCAAGACCTGAAATACAGATGCAGGCTTAGAGTTTTCTAGGGACTGCAGGGTACTATCAAAAGTTTGTGCCAGTTAAGCTTGCTGTACAGGTCAGAGTGGTGGGTGAGATGAGGGGCAGCAAAAGCAAAGTGGCAAATGTTGTTGTAGACTATGGTCCATCTAGAAAGGTGGGCTTTGGAGGTACAAGCAAACAGGAGGAGCCCATAGCTGGGGAGGGAGAAACACACTCTAACCAGTGCAAGGTGAGCAGCTGAAGTGAGATTACTCTTTCCTCCATAAGCCAGACCCAGCTTGCAGTTAACAGCTTTGCAAACATTTTGGATAAGGTGTCCAAGGTCAAGCTGAGGGTCAAGTGTCACCCCAAGGTATTTGATGGAGTTAGTGATGAGGACAGGGGCATCATCAAGGCCAGTGATACACAAAGGGGTAGGGGAGGCCTTAATCTTGGCCAGGGACCCAAAGAGCATGGTCTGAGGTTTTTTAAGGTTGAGGACCAGCTTGTGGGATGTAATCCAGGATTGGATACTCCTAAAATTCTCACTCAGTTGGTGGTTTATGACCCTAATGACCCAAGAATGAGTAAGAATGACCAGATCATCTGCATACAGGATGGACCTGTAGTAGGAAGAGGTAGAGGGTAGATTGTTGATGAAAATGGAGATGAGCAGGGGCCCCAGAACTGAGCCCTGGGGGGACTCCTGATGACACAGTAGTGGTGTCCGACAGCACCTTACTGTATTTGATAAGCTGCTGTCTGCCCTGTAGGTAATTGGAGAACTAACTGAGCACAGGAGGGAACAAGCCAAAGGACCTGCACTTAGAGCAATGTAGGCCATGGTCAACTAGGTCAAAGGCCTTGGATAGGTCTATGAAGATGGCACCTGAGAGTTTACCCCAGTCCATAGCCGCTCTGATCTCAGAAGAGGCAGTGATAAGGGCAGAGGATGTACTGTGCCCTTTATGAAAGTCATGCTGTGTGGGAGACAGCAGCTCATAAGACTGAATATACTCTGAGAGTTGCCCAGCCACAACTTTCTCGAGAAGTTTACTGACAGCAGAGAATATGACTATCAGTTGGTAGTTATCAAGAATCTTGGGGTTGCACTGTTTGAGGATAGGGACAACCTTAGCTACCTTCCATATGTCAGGGATAATTTCAGTAGTTAGGTACAAGTTGAAGATATAGGCCACCAGGGAGGCAATATAAAAGGCACCAAGATGGAGGAGCTTAGGTTCCATGCCATCCTGGCCAGCACTGGAAAAGGGGGTGAGACCAGAGAGCAATCTCTGCATCTCTTGTGCTGTAACAGCCTTGAAGTAGAATAGTGGGTGGGAGATAGGGGCTGATTGTGGAGCAGGGGCCTGGACACACAACTATCATATCCACTAGAGGAGAATAGGGAGGTGAAGGCAGACAGGTCTGAGAAATGCAAGTTAAATGCATTGACGATGGTTAGTGGACTGTTGTAACTAGAACCATCGATGAGCATGTCAGAGGCCTCACAATTGGAGGAACCACTTATTATGTTTTTAACGTTCCTCCAAAAACTCCTAGGATCCTTAGCTGAATTCAGCAATGTAGCTTTGCAGAATTCACTTTTGGTAGCCCTAATTGCTTTTTTACACTCATTTCTGAGCTTCCTATGTTGCTGGAATATGGCCTGGTCCATTGTGACCTTGAAGTTGGCCCAGCACTTGTCTCTAGTTTTCATAAGGGTGAGAAGACCCCCATGCAACCACTTGGTAGCAGACCCACTTACCCTCCGTCTAATGAGAGGGACATGTTTGTCCTACAGCACCCCAAAGGTGCTGAGAAAATGATTGACTGCAGTGGAGGAGTCCTGGGCATTCCACACCACAGACCAGTCAGTAAGCCATAGATCATTACAGTAAGCCATAGATCATTATGGAATGACCCTAGGTCAAACCTGGAGAAGTCCCTAACTTGGGTGATTTTATAAAGAATTTTGAGGAGAGAGCTTCCATATGTAGTACACAGGGGAGTGGTCAGAGATGAAGTCGGGAAGGGTACCAGAGGAGCTAATCCTCTCTGGTCTATTGGACAGAACCCAGTCCAGGAGGGAGCTTGCACCACCAGCGGAAGACCACCTAGTGGGTTTCTTGATGAGCTGCGACATAGAGAGACCAGCAAGCAGAGGCTCATACATCTTAGTATTTCCACCATGCCCAGCAGTGGCCTAGAAGCAGAAACAAAACCACAGTACAATAAGCACATTTCCTAGATGGGGATGCTGACGCAAGATAAATTAAATAGGCAGAAATTCTACAAACAATTAAAAAAAACAGTAGACAAAATGTTCTTAGCCCAAGCCACTAAGAGTAAGATAGGCTGGGTAGAGATCTGAGTAGAGGCAGAGAAAAAGGTTAGTCCACACAGTATACCCCACAAATAGTGTGAGCTGCAGTATAATTCAAACCCTTGAGGGACAGGACAAACAATAGAAACATATAACTGGGCAAAGGTAGGCCACCTAGCAGTAGAGAGGGTCACAAATTAACCCCCCAGGATTGGGGACAAAGATTAAGGTAGGGAGATGGTTGTTGTGTAGCCTTATCCTACTGCCCGACTTACTGGCAAAGGAAGCAAAGCAAACAAGCTATGGTTAAACTGTTAAGGCAGGCACAATATGAAGTTACACAATGCTTCTATGTTTGTCAGGGGCTGGTGGGAGTGGCCAGTGAGCATTTAAGGGGAGGAGGGAATGGGGCGGGTGGGTGAGGAAAAAAAAATGCCCCTGATTCTCCACTCCAAGAATGCAGCACAGGCAGGTACTCAGCAGTTTAAGGTTCTTCTTTTTTTTGGTTTTTAAAAATACACAGAGTCAAAAGACACAGATGAGCTCCTGTTCGAATGCAGGGGAAGAGGTCTTTAAATTCAGAGAGTCAAGGTCCACAGACAAGCTCCTACACTAAAGCAGGGGAAGGTTTCTTAAAAATCACAGAGACAAAGTCCACAGATGAGTTCCTGCCCAAAGGCAGAGAAAGGTTGCCTTACAAACATGAGGAAGGTCCACCCGGCCAGGATCTGTTAGCTGGCACCTCAACCCCGCAGCACTCGGGAGTTCTCAGATTGCAGGGTGGGCATCCACTTGCAGAGGGGTCATCCTCACCTCCCCTGTTCAGCTAGCAGCAAATTCAGGGATAATGAGCCACGGGGCTCCATACAGGCCTTTTGAGAAGTCTGGATCAGTGGCGTCACGACCCGGAGGGGACCAATCAGGCACTGAGGCAGGAGTTTTTGAAATTGACACCCAAACTCCTTCAGTCAGAAGAAGCAGAAAGCTGCGTAGATTCTGCACAGGTTCTCCAACTCCTGAAAATTTGCCCCTGATTCTCTGCTCCAAGAATGCAGCACAGACAGGTACTTGGCAGTTTAAAGGTTCTTTTTTTTTGTTTTTTTTAAATTGCACAGAGTCAAAAGACACAGATGAGCTCCTGCTCGAATGCAGGGAAAGAGTTCTTTAAATTCAGAGAGTCAAGGTCCACAGACAAGCTCCTGCATGAAAGCAGGGGAAGGTTTCTTAAAAATCACAGAGACAAAGTCCACAGACGAGCTCCTGCCCAAAAGCAGAGGAAGGTTGCCTTACGAATGCAAGGGAGGTCCACCCAGCCAGGATCTGTGAGCCGGTGCCTCAACCCCACAGCACTCGGGAGTCTGCAGATTGCAGGGGGGCACCCACTTGCAGAGGGATCACCCTCACCTCCCTTGTTTGGCTAGCAGCAAAGTCAGGGATTAGTTATTCAGTGCAAGGTGTTTTATCTACAACTGTCCATTTTTTTTTTTTATTGTAACCTTAATGTATATGTATTCTGTGTTTTGTATTTTGTTTACTATTTTTAATTTTAGTAAACTTTGTTTTTCCATAAAACGCTGCCTGAGACATGTTCAGTTTGTGCATGAATGGTGGAACAGTCTTAATATTCCAACACAACTGCTAAATGCTTATTGTGTCACCTTATGCAGCCACACTAACAAGGATCTGTGTAAAGATCCAACAAGGTACGAAAAATACCCAAGTCTCAATTGAGTCAGCAGGGAGTTGTGAACCAGGTTGGCTGTATGCCCACTGGGTCAATTATTGCCCAGAGTGTGATAGTTGGACCTGTTACCTGGTCGTGCTAGCTAAAAAGGGTTCATAATTGATCCCAGGACTCAAGTCTTGTAGTTTGCTCGGACCCAAAACAAACAGGAGGGTGTCCCTGTTTGTCCTCTGATCACAAATCACATATCAAGGTTGGGCACTGTGGGAGTAGAGGGCCTGACCCTGGATTGGATTTGTGACAGTTATATTTAAACATCCATACTGTTTTTGCATATTGCCTTGCTATTGTAAGCAGATTGTGAAAATTACCATTGCTCATGTAATTTAATTTGTAATTTTGTAGTTAGTTTATTCACTGCCTGTTTTATGCTTTAAATGCTATTTGTACCCTCTTCCCCTTCCCATAGAACATGCATGAATGAAAGTACTCTGTCCACAATTCAGTGTGCATTCCTGGGCATGCACAAATGTTTAAATAAAATAAATGTGTTCTACTATATTATAACTTATGTAACCCTATCATGCTGCCCAGGACCCCTTTGAAAATAAGTATTTGTTCAATGAGCTTACACTAGTCAATAAATACCAACAGCTTAGACAATGACCTATGGCACCCTTCCACACCAGAGGCTTAGTGTCTAAACACATGCTGCTGCAGCCTCCTGCTAGTTTAACAAGGAGACGTGGAGCTCACAACACAAAATCAACTCCCTTGCATAGCAGCACACCAGAATACTGCCAGCACTACTGTATCAGCTGGCCAAACATCTGGGATTGTTGATCAATTCAAAATTGACATTCCAGGAACAAAAAGAAGCCATAACAAAAAAAGTTCATTCCAAACAGGAAATGCCTTCAAGAGCTAGAATCTCTTAGGGAACAAAATGATCATTTTTAAGTTTGTGACAAGTTCTATATCATTCTATTTATATTATATGGTTGTGCTTTTCCAGAGTTGTAAAATATGTTGAACTGGACATATTATATCATGGAACAGCCAAGTTTGCCTTTAACATCCAGATTTACCCATCACTATCTACTGAAACCAAATTTGAAATTGCTGGGGAAAGTACTGCAAAGCCTGTGGTCACAATATAACTTTTTATTTTTCTGTCTGCTTAGTTAAATGGTATGTATTTTAAGAATTTTGTGTGCCCTGCAATATTAATATTTTTCTCTGTTTTGAATGTACAGTATGCTAGTGATTCCTAATACTATCTTTTGGAGCAACAAGACTGAGCACATAGTGGTAAACAGAAAAAACAGGGGGTGACTTGTTCATAAGCTGGCTTCCTTTGAAATTACAGCACCGGTACCATGATATGATTATATATTGTGAAAGGTTATCATAACTCCACAACTTGTAACTTAAACGGTATTGCTTCCCAAGATCTTATTATGTTAGAAAGCAACAGAAATGTGTGCCTGTCCCTGAAATGAGAACAAAGGCTGGAACAACATGCTTACTTCACTTTGCTTTGGGTCTATACACAAAGTGCATAACAGGAGAAGGAGCCTCTTCTGTGACTGTATCATAGCGCAAATGTGTTTGCCATTTATTAGAAGGTGCAGATGGAGTTTGCCCTTGGGTAGTCTGGCATCTTGGAACAGAAATGATATGTAGCTCTGCCAAATAAATCATCTCTGCTCCAAGATGCCAGACAACTCAAGGGCAATGCTAGTTTGGTTATAGTGTTCCACAGTGGTTTAATGCTCTGCCTAATGACATCTTCTCCTTAACTAGTCTGGGGCAGTACAAAACTAATCTTTGCCATCACCTCATAGCCTACAGTTCCTGTGACTGTCTCACCTAAGCTGGGCTCTCTCTCAGTAATCTCTGGCTGTCCGCGTGTGTCCTCACCATACTATGCCTCTGGCCTGACCATATTACCCTGTCTTATGCCCTGTCCTTTCTGCTCCGCTTGTGTTCTCTATCCACCCCTCCCTCCACCTCCTGCTGTATCTCCCACTGCCTCAATACTCATATCCATTTCCCTTCCTGATCTGACAAAGCCCTTGGGCTGCAACCTTTCTTTTGGGTCCATATGTTTATTCTTTCTAGACACATTGTATGCTGGGCTTCTCTGCCTGACCACTTAGACTGCCTATTTATTGTCAAGTTACTACCTTGTTAAAATTCCTTCTGTATGTATGTTTGTTTACCTTTCTCTGCTGACATGGAGCCTTTGTAAAAGAGCAGGTTTGTACTCAAAAGTTGTAATCCAAGAAAGAATAAAATAAAAAAGAAGAAAAAACATGATGGTTTGTGACAACCACCAAGTTGCAGTTTTGAGTTGCATGGCTTTGTGCCATTGTGAGATGTCAGTGACCAGTATTGCCATCTGAAGTTTTGCCCAACCCACAACCATGTAATTTATGGCCTGTTTCTGGGTTATATGAACCACAGTGACATCCAGTGGAACCATCCAGCTTCCTCCTGAATCCATTTTGATACATGTGCTCTACAGCAATGTTGTTCCACTACTGACAGTCCAGTTCCCTGTTACAGAGTTACGACACCACCACTGCCTGTCTATTGAAGGTCTACATGCAGGTGGTTTTGCAAAACTCTGCAACCATTTTTGCAAGGGTTGCAATTAATTGTGAATAGTTCTGTGGGTCATTTGCATATTGATGTCTACTGTACCCTCTTCCCCACACTACTGAAAAGTTATTTTTTATTTAGTTTTTATTTACCAGCTGAGGTGCACTAGACAAGTAAATGTCTATTTTCAGGTATGAGCTGGGAGTGTACAACAGGGAACAATTTCACAAGAGAATACATAAAACAGGTAATGACCAGTGACAGCTTGCTATGATAAATAATGAAATCAAGTAACAAGCTTGGACTAAAACACAGAGCTACGTACAACCAAACAAAACAAAATAGAATATAAAAACCATACAGAGCGGTAAACATACCATTTCACATAACAACTAAAACCTAGTATCAGAATTCAAGGATGTGAGACTATAACTAGGAACAATCAACCTGGGATCCATTCAGGATGATCACAGGCTGATAAACTCAGCAGATGCCTATATAAGGCATTTTTAAAGAGCCCATGTGAGGGGACATTCCTAATTTCAAGAAGAAAGGAGCTCCAGAATTTCAGTTCAAAGACAGAGAGAGCCTGTTCCCCCATCTTGGATATACATTTTGGGACATGTAGAAGAGCTGAGTATGCAGACATAAGGGACTAGTCTTGTCACAGTGCCAGAAAATAGGGAATGGGTAGGGCTGGAGACCTAAGTAATTTATCAATGAAGCACCCTAGGGAGTATTAATGGACCCTCAAGGGGGCGTGCCAACACAGGGAGGCATATAGGCAGCAATGGTACATGAGGCATGAGAGCACAGGGAGAAATGGCAGATGTTGTTATAGGACACCTCTCACTTGTTAAGGGTTGATTTGGAGGCATGGTAATAGATAATCAGACCATATTGCAGGAGGGGGAGGAGGACACCCTGGGCAATTGCAAACCTGGCCTTTGGTATGAGGGAATGTTTGGTATAGTAGACTAGGCCAAGCCTGTGGCTGACTGCTTTACAGGTCTGAGTGATATGGAGGAAGAAATATAGGCCAGAGTTGAGGGTGACCCCCCCAAAATATTTGAAAGCTGTCACCATGGAAAGGGGGGACCCATCTCCACAAAGGATGGAGAAGGGCGCAGTGTCCAAATCCTGATTTGCAATCCAGATAGCATGACATGGGTCTTTGAGGAATTGAGGATTAATTTGTTTCTGATGAGCCATGACTGGGCCATGGAGAACTCCTCCTGAAGTTGTGACTGAACCGTGGAGTCGGAGGACGAGCTAGCATACATAACAATTTTTTTTCAGCATGCCTGATGACGGAGCAGCAAGACGGTACAGAGGAGAGGTTGTTTATAAAAATTGAGATGAGCAGGAGACCAAGTATATGAACCCCAGAGGGACACCTACATTTATTGAGATGAGGGATGAGACAACACTGTTGAAATGGATAAATTGTTGTCTCCCAGAGAGATAGTTCCCAAACCAAATGGATTGATGATGGAAGAAGCCCAAGGCAAGTAATTTAGATTGGAGCAGAATGTGGTCAACAGTGTAAAAAGCCTTAGAGAAGTCAATAAAAATGGTTCCAGTGAGGGAACTTGCATCCATGGCACTTTTAATGTTGTTGGTTAGATGAATAGGAGCAGTAGTGATGCTGTGTTCTTTCCATGCCGGTTCGATGAAAGAAGGTTGTGTGACTAGAGGAATTTGGTCATTTGGGAGGCAACAACTCTTTCAAGCACTTTACTGAGGATGGGAATGAAAGATGTGAAAGATGGCATAAAGGCCACAGAGATCCAGGAGGAACAAAATGAGGGAGAGATACTGTGGCTTAAGCTAGAAAGGAAAATGGGGCCAGCCATCCGCACGAGATGGTCTACAGACCACCAGCCCAGGAGGAAGAAACAGAAAGGGAGCTGATGCTAGCCATCCAAAGGATGGCAGACAAGGATGAGGTGGTGCTGGTTGGAGACTTCAATATTCCAGATGTGGACTGGAGCATCACAGCATCAGCATCAACCAGGAGCAGATTTATCCTGGACTCCCTTCAAGGTGCCTTCCTCAAGCAACTGGTCATGGAACCAACTCAGCAGAAGGCAATACTGGACTTCATGCTCACAAACGGGGACAATGTGATGGTGGAGCACCTGGGGAACACTGATCACCAGTCACTGTGGTTTGAAACCACAGAAAGAGCAGAACCAAAGAGCACAAAAACATGTATCCTGGATTTTAGGGGGTCAGAGTTTGGGAAAATATGGAGATGCTTGAAAGAGGCATCAATGGGAATGGGGCAGGAATCAGTGGTTGAGGAACAGTGGGCAATATTTAAAATGGGGATTACAAGAGCAACAGAATTATGCATGAAGCAGGTTAGCAAGGGGAAAAAAAGAGAAGACCACTATGGTTTTCCAAGGAGGTAGCGGAGAAAGTGAAAGCCAAAAAGATTGCATTCAAGCAATACAAAAAGATGCAGACAGAAGGGGATAGGTAGAAGTACCAGGAGAAGCAAAGAGAAGCAAGAAGGTCAGTAAGGGATGCCAAAGCTCAGACAAAAGAGCACTTTGCAAAACCAGTGGGTAGAGGGGACAAAACGTTTTACAGGTACATAAGTGAAAAAAGAAAGAAAGGCAAAGGGAGGAATAGTGAGACTGAAGGGGGAGGATGGGGGCCACGTGGAGGATGACAACAGTAAAGCTGACATATTTAACAGGTATTTCTGCTCAGTCTTTACTAAGAAAGAGGATGATAATGGGCCTGAAGGGAGTACAAGGGGTGGGAATGGTGCAGAAATGGATACAAGTCCCTTTACATGGGAAAGGGTCCTGATGGACTGGAAGAAATAAGCATTGATAAAGCAATGGGGCCAGATGGGGTGCACCCCAGGGTCCTAAAGGAACTAAGAGAGGTGGTTGCTGAACTTCTGGCAATCCTGTTTATCCAATCACTGGAAACAGGGGAGGTACCCAAAAACTGGAGGACAGCAGATGTAGTCCCCTTATTCAAAAGAGGGAACAAAGAGGAAAGGGAAACTGCAGACCAGTTGGCCTGACCTCGGTAGTGGGGAAGATTATAGAAGCACTAATGAAGGAGAGATTGGTGGAACATCTGGTTGCCAATGGACTACAGGACCCAAGGCAGCATGATTTCACTGAGGGGAGGTCATGTCAGACCAACCTCATTGAATTTTTCGACTGGGTGACAAGGGATGTAGATCAGGGGAAGGGAATGGACATGGCCTTTCTGGACTTCAGCAAGGCCTGTGACACTGAGCCACATAGAAGGCTATTAAACAAGCTGTGGGATATGGGAGTGGGCAGTACAGTAGTGCAGTGGGTAGGTAACTGGCTGGGCAGCAGGACACAGAGGGTGGTGGTAAATGGCTGTGACTCCACAGAAGGAAATGTGACCAGTGGGGTACCACAGGAATCAGTGTGGGAACTGGTCCTATTCAATGTCTTCATCAGTGACATTGTGCAGGACCTAGAACCCAGAATTTCCCTGTTTGCTGATGACACAAAGCTCTGTAATAGAGTGGACATGCCAGAGGGTGTAGACAGAACGAGGAGGGACCTGCAGAAGATTGAAGAAAGGTCAAGGGTTTGGCAGTTGAAATTCAATGCAAAGAAGTGCAAGATAATGCATATGGGGCACAAAAGTCGTGGAACAACACATCATTTGGGGGGTGAGGATATAGCATGTACCAAGCAGGAAAGGGACCTTGAGGTTATCATCTCTGATGACCTCAAGGTAGGAAAACAGTGCAACAAGGCAGCAGGTAAAGCAAATAGGATGCTGGGATGCATAGGCAGGGGCATCACTAGCAGGAAAAGGGAGGTCATAATTTCACTGTACAAAACACTAGTGAGGCCCCACCTGGAGTACAGTGTACAGTTTTGAAGACCTTACCTATATAAGGACATAGACAGGGTAGAGAAGGTTCAGAGGAGGGCAACAAAGATGGTACAGGTATAAACTGAGAGGGTACAAGATATTAGTACATCACAAGTCCTATGAGGACAGGCTGAAGGACTTGAATATGTACTCCTTGGAGGAGAGTGGGGAGAGAGGGGATATGATAGAGACATATAAGTACCTTACAGGGAGGAACAGGGTGCAGGAATACACTATTTTCCAGTGAAAAAGATGTTCCAGGACTACAGGGCATGGGATGAAGTTGGAGGGAGGGCAATTCAGAGGAAACGTGAGGAAGAATTTCTTCACAGAAAGGGTGGTGGACAAGTGGAACACCCTGCCAGAGGAAGTGGTGGAGGCTGAAATAATCACAGGATCTAAGAATGCATAGGATAAACATAAGGGAATTCTTGAGGTCAGGGTTAAGGGGCAAAAGTCTTCTAGGAAAACATAAAGTGAACTTATAAGCCCAAATGGGCAGACTGTTTGGGCCATAGGCCTTTATCTGCCAACAGTGTCTATGTATCTATGTATCTAAAACAATAAGCCAGTAGTTCAGAAGCTTAGGGTCCTCTTTTTGTGGCTGCAGGGGCAGAATCCTGCAGACATCTTTCTATCACTTAGGAAAAAGGAGCTGTAATAGGGTCTGCAACCCCCCCAATGCTCTAGCTGCTTGCATTGTTTTAGAGCATTAATATTTATCTTAGCGGGTATTGAGGTAGTTCGTGAACACAAATGGGCTATAAATACTGTTTTCCCCTTTAATAAAAATAAAATCTGTTGCAACAGTGCGCTTTATTGCTTTCTCCCATGCTGTCTCTTTTCGTTGCTATCGCTAGACTTCTACCATTCCCCTACTCAAAGTCTGGCCACCTATGAGTAGTCTTGCTAATCCTTTAACCTTTCCAGCTCTCGTTTTCATGTAGTATTTAAGCCCCAGTGTTCAAGGACCTCCGCTTATACAGCGCTAATGTTTTCCAGTGAAGTACTGCACGAATGTGCGCACGATCGCGCCTTGTGACTGTGCGATCGTGCGAGGGTGCGAAAACACCACAAGAATGTCCGTAGTGAGCGTTCTCGCTGTTTAGAGAATTTCTAGGCAGGTTCTGCTGTCCAGAACTAACACTTTCCACTGCTTTCAGTTACTTGGTTTCTAAGTTAAAGAATGCTCAGAAGTAGGCTCTGTGTATAAAGCTCTGTCTGGGATTCTAAAGCAAGTCAGCGGCTGTTGTCAGCCCTGTGATACAAGGTTCAAATTCCCAATTAGTTGCTTAAACAAACGCTTTAAAACCCTAAAGTGTCCTTTAAAGTTATGCTATGCAGGATGGACTGTGTAATAAGGGTATGTAAACAATTTGACAAATAAAACAAAAATAAATTAAAAGGCCCTTATTCTGTGCCAAAAAATTAAGGGACTGAGTCCTTACTTGGATACAGATTTCAGTCCTTCTCTTAGTCCACCTTCCTATAGAGCTGGCTGGCCCTTGTTTCACTCCTTTATTGTAAAAGTTTCAGGGAGGAGCTTTGAAAGGGTCTAGTAAAGGGGAAATGTCTCAAAACTTGGCGAATTCTAATCTTGAAACACTAGAAATGAATACAAATAGGGTGTACATGACTGACATATATTTCAAAATAGGTTCTAAATTATTTTCTTTGTTACATATAAGACTTGGAATGTTTTGAGAGGAGTTAACCAAGTCATGTGCTCCTCTTCCTGTATAAAAGGGGGTGAATGTGAGGTACTTATTCAGAGTGTGGTAGGAAGGCAACCCTATCAGATGCCTAGCCTGATCCTAGGTACTGTTTGGCAGGAATGTTTTGTTGAACTATGATTTCCTGTGCACCTATTATTTTATTTTGTGTTTAATTTCCACATTAAGTTCGTTTTATTTTCTTCTGCTTAAAAATAAATCTTTGAAGTGCTGGATCCTGACTGCTTCCTGGACTTTAGTGGTTCCCCACGTGCACTGGGGCATTTCTAAAACCCAATTTCAGAGTTGAACTATGATCCTTCCACTACCTGAAATCACTACGCTATTACAATCAGTGGAGTGTAAACAGCACAGGCAGCTTGTTTTACTCTGAAAGAACACCTAAACCATCTATTTACACATTGTTATCTAAACAATGCCTTGTTTGCAGGGTGTAGCACAACCATACTTCCTAATGTCTTCAATTATTTATTTTTTTTTATGTAGTTCTCCAGCCAGCAGTCTTAAAACAGCAACTTAACAGGCTTCAAGCACATCTGTAAGGGAACTTTGTTTTATCTCTCGGCTGAATTCCTTCACAGAGGAGCACAAGGTGATTTGAGATCGGGTTTCAGCTTGTGGCAGTGGGGTCAGTGGGCTGTGACAGGCAGACAGTCAATGTGATTAACCTTCAATTGAGTAAAACAGGCAGTCAGTCTCATTGTTTAGTAAATCTGTTTGTTTACTAAGTTAAAATTACTTTCACAACTAAAGTAAGTAAAGCTCAAACCTCTGTCCAGGCTTTGTATTGACAATCTTGTGGAAGAATCTGGGTGGTTACACTTTATTTGCATTTGTAAGGAGTTTATTTGGAAATATTGCTTGATTGATAATAAAGTGACAGATTAACTGGTGCCTGTGTCTAATGGCTAGCTTCCCTCTGAGACTTAAAGATACTGTAAGCAAGAGTCTCCTCTATTTAGTACTATAATCAAATATGTAAACAGTAAAATAGACCAACTATGACATTAAACTGGGATTACGCTTAGCTGATACATACCCTATGGTGGTGCCAAATGATGCACCTGTGATAGCATGGACCCTGGAGTTGAATGCACTGCTCTGCTTTGACTTGTCATATTGTGTCCTACATATCTACATGTGTGATATTTTTCTGTTTGTATGTAATGAAGCATTCAGCATGGTAATGCTATGTATGTTTTGCTGTCCAAACAAACAAGCATATGTCAGTGCCAAACAGGTTTGCTTTCATGCTGTTACAAGTTAGAATAACGCTATCTTGAGGCTATAGGCAGGCATTTTTTTAACCCCTTGAGACATTGTTTCTTGGACTTTGGGTTCCACTGAGCTAAGGAGTATAGGCTCCCATATTCAGAGCCAGCCATGTGCAGTCTGTGGCAGTTTTCACACAGCCTGCCTGGGGGGCCAATATTCAGATAAATAGCTCACTTCAACTGGAGCACACAAACTGTCTAAATATGGGTCCATTTTGGTATAGTGCATATAAACTTTGCGCTCTGCTGACACAGGCCCAGACTGAACATGGTTGACAGGAGCACAATGGAGGTAGCGCAGATCAAATGGGATAGCGGTAGGGCTCCAGTGTGCCATACCTAATCCTAACATGCTAAGGACCCTAATGAGCATGGAGGGTGACATGGCACATTTGTATGCCCATTAAGGGTCCATTAACAGGTGTGAGTGCCCCCCCCATTATGTAGCTGTCTTACATATTCCTTGTGGCCTAGTGGCCCCCCAACCCCTATTCATCTGTGCTGTAGCTGTCTCAAATATTCCTCATGGTGTAGTGGTTCCTGTACCCCCTGTCTGACTGTCCTGTAGCTGTCTTGAATATTCCTAGTAGTCTAGTGGTCTTCCACCCTCTGATCTTCTATCCTGTAGCTGACTGGAGTATTTCCGGTGGTGTAGTGATTCCTACACTCCCAATCAACCATCCTATAGCTGTCTTGAATATTCTTGGTAGTCTAGTGTTCTCCCCCCACCCTCGTAAGGGCATCTGATCCTCTGTCAACCAGCCTGCTCAGGACCCTCCGCCTCACAACCCCTCCCCCGCTAAGGTCACCAAACTGAAGTATGGCAATAGTGACAGCGATCTACACAGCCCTTTGCTCACCACCTTGGCTGACCACAATCTGATTACCAGTGAGCAATCATGAGTACAGTAGACACAGGTGTTTGTACAATATTTGCAATTGCTCAATGACCATCATGTTGAAACCAGCTGAGGTGGTGAGCAGAGACCTGTGCCAGTCATCACTATTGCTGCAGTTTGCATTATGTGACCAGGGCTGAGGGGTGCATGACAGGGTGAATCAGGAGGGGGTCAGATGCCCTTATGAGGGGGGTACAAAACCACCAGGAATGTATATTATCAGAAAGCAACAAAAGGGGTGATCAGGATGCTTTTATAATGGATTTTCCCAAGACAGATCAGCTTACATGCAACATCTGCTTTTCAGTGGGGTTCTGCTGGAGGGTCCTGCTTTTAGTTTTACAATATATTTACTCAGGATAGCCCAGATGAGTTGTAATATCTTGTTTGCAGTGAGGTTCTATTAGACCCAGTTTTTACACTGTATTTACCCAGGATAGTACTGCGGAGATGCACAATCTTTTTTTTTTTTTCACTGAGGTCCTCCTTTTACCCATTTTTATAATGCATTTACCCAGGATAACCCAAGTGAGAGTCAATTTCTCATTTTCAGTGGGGTCCTGCTTTTACTATATATTTTTCCAGGATAGAGCAGTATAGTGGATTTATTTATTTAATTAACTTATTTGATGTGGCAAAGGAGTAGTGCATGTTTAAATGTCTACTCCATGAAGGATTAGTAATTTAATAACCTGACATGGTAATACTACGGGTGTTTTGCTGCCCGAACAAACAAGCATAAGTTATTGCCAAACATGTTTGCTTTCATTCTGTTACAAGCTAAAACAACAGTATCTTGAGGCTATAGGCAGTCCTTTCTTACCCCAATGAGCCATTGTTTCTTGGACTTTGGGTTCCACTGAGGTAAGGAGTATAGGCTTCCATATTCAGAGCTGGCCTTGTGCTGTCTGTGGCAGTATGTGCACAGCTTGCCGGGGGCAATATGCAGACAATTAGATCACTGCAGCTGGAGCATGCAAACTAAATATGAGGCCTCTGTCAACACTTCAAAATTTAGCACTATACCACTTTTTGTTGGTCAAAACTGAGTTTATAATAAGACTGCATTGCTCCAGCAGAGATTCAGATTACTTCTCTCTCCCTCTCTCTCTCTCTCTCTTCCCAAATGTGTGTGTGTATCTGGCAGTGTACAATGATTTACTGCTACCTCTAGGGTTTGTTAACCCTTTCAGGACCTATCTAAAACTAAATGATAAACAGAGCTCCACCATTCCTCCTCCTCCTCCCCTTCTATCTCTCTCTGTCTCTCTCTGTCTGTCTCTCTCTCTCTCTCTCTCTCAGAACCAGACTTATACAGTACAGGGAAATGTTGAAAGGTGAAGCTGATCAAACGTGATAACTTACTCGACTTTTTTGTCAACTTAAACTTTTAAATTATTTCCCAGTCTTTTACAAATAAAGCTTACTATGTGCACTGAATGGAGGCTGATGGCTTGGATAAAAAAATGATGTATTTCTGAAATCACTGACTGTAACCTACAGAATATGTATGTAATGTTCATCACTGCTGAGCCTAATGGAGGGTATAGTACTATATGGCACAGGTATTTAATTTGTTTTGTTTTTAGTTTTGTTTACCCCTCAAGCCCTCATCTCCTTACCCCTACCCCAAACATCCACCATGCGCATTTGTATCTAAACTTGCTCTAAACCAGCTGCACAAGTGCAAAACTGTAACAGCTGTGTGCCTTATCCATTTGAACCACATAACCTGTAATACATAGAAATGTAGCCCTCTCTTCTCGTTTCTAGGCGTATGGATGGAATATGTCTGTGGGTAGGGAGCACCTACAGCAGAAGAAACACTTTCAGAAGCCATGTTACCCAGGCCCAGTTGTCACACACAATGTCCCTTTTCCTTGCTGGTGCTGGATGAAAACAACAGGTTAATTCATATTAAACAGTTCATTTCAGTAATGGAATGTCCACAAGGAACTTGAAGAAGCAACAGGGATCCCAAATTCTTTAAACATATTCACACATAGCTCCGGGTAGTGATCAAGTTTTTATTTTACTTTATTTTTTTATTTTATTAAACTCCAGGAAGTTAATTAGTGGGGAACACATTCAGCTTTCACACAGTCGTTATGGCCATAATAGCAGCTTTTACTTGGACTGAGGAGGTTGCTCAGCCTTTAGAGCAGTATTAACTCAGAACTGCTATGGGCACAAATGTTTGAAGGCAGTACAAGTTCCAGAACAGTTCACAGTGCCTAACAGCCCATTATTCTTCACAAGCACCCACACTCTCAAAGATACCCATCTCTCTCTGCACTGGCTAAGTGGGTCCCCCTAGGAACATGCAATCCTCATGGCTTGGGGATTTGTAGGTTCTCTCATGACCCCTGCAACTTTTCCCAGAAATGGCAGCAACTGTCCCCAAACTGAGAAGGTGGACACATTCTGTGAAGTTCCAAGGCAACTCACTTTCTGGACACCAATCTCCCTGCTGCATTCTTGCCCACTGGATCCCTACATGAATCGGCAAAGGTTGCCAAAGCACTCTGTGACTTGTGGCTGCTGACTCCCCTCTCTACCTTAGCTGTCCTCCAAGATAATGTGTAGCTTGTGGCTACTGGCTCCCACTTCTTCCTCTGTGTCCCCCCAAGTGCCATCGGCTGGAGGATGAAGTGAGCAATCACCCCTGCCCAGCCCCAACTCACTCTCACTCCCTTGTCGCTCACTCCTGTGACTGGAACTCTCCCCCCCACTTAAACGGCTAGGCTTTATCCCCCATGCACCCATGGTGACCTCTCAACCTGCTGGAGGCTCCACCTGAGTGCTGAGAAGAATGAACCCTTTTCCCTACCAGACACAATTAGACCACAAATACCCAAGGAGGGGAGAAAAGACTAGTAATCTCCCAAAGGGGTGTTACAGAACCATAGAAACTGATGGCAGATAATGACCGCTGGGCCCATCTAGTCTGCCCATTTTTAGTTATGATCACTTTTGCTGCAGACCCAATTTGCCCTACAGCACTGTCTCTTCCACCTTCCACCCCGTTCCTTCCTTCTAGGATTTCATTGTGCATGTCCCAGGCATTTTTGAAACCAACAGCTGGTTTCACCCCCACTGTCTCCCATGGAAGGCTGTTCCAGGAATCCACCACCCTTTCTGTGAAGAACTACTTTCTCACATTTATCCTGAATGTACCTCCTTCCAGCTTCATATCATGACCTCTTGCTATACAGCACTTTTTTCTCTGAAACATATCTCCCTACTGTACCTTATTAACCCCCAAGAAGTATTTAAATGTCTCCATAACATCTTCACTCTCTTTTCTCTCCTTCAGGGTGTTCATGTTGAACTCTTTCAGTCTCTCCTCATAGGGCTTCTGATGCAGACCTTGCACCATTTTGACAGCCCTCACTTCTCTTCTTGCCACTTTCTCCTATTTCCAATTGTTTCCTCTTCCACACCTTTCTTCTTTGACTGCTCATTTTCCCCCTTCTATCTTTGGTAACCCCTTGATTCCTTGAATAACTTGCATGCTGGTGGGACGATCTCCCTACTCTCTATCTCAGTTTATAGTGGCCCACTTTGTGCCTCCCCTACTTCTTTCACAACCCCGATACACTTTAAATGTCTATCAAAGTAACATTTGAATCATCCACTGAGGACTGGTTGCCTCCTGGATGAAAGCAGGCCACCACCTCATTATAGGTTCTTATCCTTCTAGCTTGGCCCACAGTCCCCAATGTAGACATACCTCTCCTCCCTGTACCATTCCTTCTACCATTACTTGAAGGCCTTTGTACAGAGCTCCCTTTCCTTCCACATACAGTACAACACACACTCGCCACTCACATTTAAATACATGGGAAACACAGGATCAACCAGATAGTATTCTACCTTTACCAAAAATAAAATTTACACACAGAGCTGACTACAGTGATTCATCTTTACATTTAAGGCCATAAAACACCCTTATCAAGTTAAAGTATTAACAGCTGTAGTGGCTCTGACCAGAGTATGTTTAAGACAGGCATAACTTTGGCAGTTTCCCAGGCATCAGGAACAATGCCAGTGAAGAGAGACAAATTAATGTTCTATGCAACAGGATAGGTTAGGATAGGATGCAAAAACTTGGGTAGGAGCCTGTCAGAGCCTGTGCTGCCACTAGTGGGAAGGAATCTTAAGAGTTTACATTCTGTCTCAGAAGACACGAGCTTAAGATGGAAGGATGGAATGTGAGGTGCTTTGGGTGAAGGAGAACAGGACTGGTCATCAGCCACAGCAGAGGGAAGATCTGCAGTGTGAGAATTATAGGCATTAGTAGTGGTTTCAGGGTTATTACAGTGGATCATATAAATTACAGTATTAGCAAGTCATTTATTGTGCTCTTGGATGGTCAACCTAAAAGACCTTTTATACGTCTCTACAGCAGAAACTCCTGGGATACCCAGAGGTGACAATTAACTTCTTATGGCAGAAAAGGCTATTTTACATAGATTACATAACTGCCTATATGTAAGCCAATCAACAGGGTTGAATGTGGCCTTGTATTTGTGCCAGCATTTGTCCCTGGATTTGAAAAGGGTGAGGAGTGCTCTGTGAAGTCATCTGGTGGGGATCCCCTTAATCTGCTTCTTAGTAAGGGGAGCAAGTTTATCCTGGACTTGAGTCAAGAGGGACTACAGATAACTGAAGGCAGAGTTTACCTTGTAGGAGGAGAGAATAGGGTCCCAGTCAATGAGGGTCAATTCATTGAGAAAGGAAGGAGGTCAGGTGAGACTGGTCATGCAGCATGCGGATTCTGGGAGGGGTTTGGGAGCTCTAATTTTCCAAATGCATAAGGTGGGAGAATGGTCACTAAGGGCAACTGGTAGCATCCATAATGACTGGTTACGGTCACTTTGAGGGTAACGTTTGTGACTGCTCTTGTGCTTGCAATATTGGTCATGAAATCACCATTGTCACTCAGCTGCCATTGTGAATACTTAGCAACAGCCCCTTGCACCTGAGAATAAGGCATAAATCAGGGGCCTTATAAAATGTAAATAATTTTTATCAAATTACACTTTTAGCCCCTATTTCAAAAATCTTAGAAAAGATAGTGCCAGAACAAATAATAGAACATCTTGATAAATATTATCTCTGGTCCTCTTCCCAGCATGGTTTTTGCTCTGGTGACAATACTGAAACTGCCTTGGTGAGGTTCACAAGCTGGGTACACAGGACCCTAGATGAGGGCAAACTTGTTGCTTTGACTTCTGTGGACCTCACCAAGGCATTCGATCTGGTTGACCATCAGGAGTTACAGTACTAAAAAGTTTAGTGAAGGTTAATTTTTCTCATGATGTGATTTTTTGGTTAAATGATTATTTGTCTGGGAGAGTTCAGAAAACACTTATAAGGGGTTCTTTAGCTATAGAGGATTCATTAGGTTGTGGTGTTCCACAGGGGTCCATTGTCGGACCCCTGTTGTTCTCCTTATTTGTTAATTTTTTATCTGAAGTATGCTGTATGTCAGAATTAATAGTATATGCTGAAGATGCAGTTTTACCTTGTTTGGGGGCCACTCTTTCTCTGGTACAGCATGACCTACAACAAGATTTTTGCCTTATGCATTCTTGGTTTACGGATCATAAATTGATCCTAAATACTAGTAAAACAAAATGAATGGTGTTTACTAGCCCTAGGAAAAGAAATGTTGATGACATTGTACTACGTGATAATACTGGGACCAAGATTGAAAATGGTATTGAATTTAAATATTTAGGATTAATTTTTGATTCTCATTTTTCTTTTGAATCTCATATTACTAAAACGTATAAGTAAAATTCATCAAAGACTGGGCATGTTGTACCGGGTAAATATATATTTAACATATGAGGCAAGACTCATTCTTGTGCATAGTTTTTTGTTTTCATTAATTGATTATGGTTGTATTATTTATTATTTTTCATCTGATAGAATACTTCAGAAATTAAATACAACATATCAAAATATTATTTGTTTTGTTACTAGGCAAGGAAGGAAGACACATCACTGTCAGTTATATAATATGTTGGGGTGTTTTTTCCTTACAAGATAGACTGAGGTACTGATTGTCCATTTTCTTCAGAAGATTTACTTGGGTTTTTTACCAAAGTCTATTTGCTGATTTATTTCTGATACAATATAATATTATTGCCACAAGGTCACAGGATAGGTGTATGTTTCATGTCCCATTGTTCCATATTGTTATGGCACAAAATTCAACACAGTTCAAGGCTATAAAAACTTATAATGCTCTGCCTAAATCAATACTGACAGTGTTAACATTTTCACTTTCGAAAGAGCTTTAAAAAATGTTTTGTTCTCTGAAGCTGTTTGTCAATGTTTTAAATTACCTTACTAGAAGAATTTGCATATGTATTGTACTGGTATGTTTTTATATTATTGTATTAATGTAACTGGACACCAGTAAAAATTGGCATTATTTTGCTCATGGGTTACTCAGTATAAAAAATAAACAAAATGATTTTCACTAAGATCTTTAGATTTATATCTCATGTTCATTGTTTACAAAGTCAGCCTTTTGGAATACTTTGATAGTGCATCAAAACGTGCTGCAGATTATTGATCCTGTGTTTCGTCAATAATACTTATGTTGTATGATTAAGGTGTACCATCCCTGAGCTACAGGACATGTCCTGCATCCTCAAGGAAAACACCAGATTAGACATCCTTCTCTGTTGAATTTTGTTGAAATCCCTGAGTATTAGAAATAATGAAACCATGGACCCAATTCACAAAGCCCTTAGATTGACGCAAGGTGCCTGCATCAAACATAAATGACGCAAGTGGCACCTTTCACCAAAAGATGCCCCAGGAGCTATTCAGAAAAGCAGCCTGCATCAAACGCAGGCTGCATGTGCCAAAGAGGTCTTGTGTCAGCTTTGCAATGAACATAATAAATCAGGATGAAGTCCACTGAAACAATCTTCTTAAATTCTTTTCATTTTTATTGAACACATATAATTGTAGGAGTGACAGTTTCTTGGTTATGCCACTTCCTCAGACCCCGCTGTTTCTATAATGAAATGCAAAAAATAGCTTTGTTTAGTATCTTAATGCAAGTATAAATTAATACAACAATATCCATAACTTGTGCAATCCAGCAACACAACTCCCCTTCTTGTGTTTTTATTTGTTTGTGGTAGCTATGCATTAAATTCTATATTCAAATCACCTTAATATATGCATTTTACTCCTAGTGAGAACCAAGACACTGACCACATGCTCTTTGATGATAAATTCTGAAACCTAATGTAAATCAATTTTAAAGTCACATGAGCCATAAAAACTTTAATTCATGCTAACCCCTAGGGTTTCCTTATTTATTTCCAAAATAGACAATGCTTATCCAAATCCATATTTTGTCCTTGTTGCCAATCTCTATAGTAAAACAATATTTCATTAGTATCTCTTTTTAAGCCCTTCTATGTGACTGTTAAAACAGTTCACAGCTTCCTCACCCTCATTTCTTTACACTCTTATTTATGATCTCCCTTAAATCTGTTAGTCTTCTCTTGAATTCAACCAACATAAGAAACAATCTCTGTTTCAAGCAATGTCCTGCAAACATATGGAATCTTATTATTTGCAATGCCATAATGTAAAAGATTTAAATACCTTTCAGCAAGGGTTACAAGGCTCTGTATATATTTAGCTGGGTGGCATTCGTTAAATTCTCCACAAATTTAGTGTTCTGCTTCCCTGAGAAATACAACCTACATTTAGTGCCTTGTTAAAATCACTTTGCTTATCACTGATACTTTAAAGAAGTTTTCATTACTTACAGCTTTCTCTGCTATGCCACAGCAACACTGACCCATGAGATGGGAGGGGTTGCTGCTGAAGAATCATGGTTTAAACCTCGCAGGAGATGGGGGGAACTGTCGATGTCACGAATGATGTCACACTGGCTCTGTGTTCTAGTGTTGCTGAAGACTACCAGAAGAGGCAGTTCAGTGTGGTCCCTAGTGGTTCAGTGGAAAGTTGCACACATGGAGCACCTGAGCCTGGGACCAACACAGCAGCAGTTTACCCCCCCCCGGGTTGCTTCATCCCAATATTTTTTTTTTTACTAGAACTAGATTTCTGATTTAAATTAAACAATAAAGTGGACTCTAATCCACATAATGGATTTTTATTAATGTTATCTGGTGTTCCTCTCTTGTTGGCATCACATAAATATTAAACACATGGGATTAATAACCCCCTATCCTGGCTAACTTGATTCCAGTGATTTTTTTTTTTAAATTGCAAAAAATAAATCTTTAGCTACAATGAATAAGAAATATAGAGGACTATATACAATATGAATATGTGTTCATATATCTAAACATAGGTATGTGCTATCTGAACAACATACAAAAATCTTGAAAAAGAAAAAAGGGCATTCTGTGTAGGTGAGACTTCTGTACCCCCAGATGATGTAAACGGGGGTGGTCAGAGGGGTACATTTTTCTAACATTTATAAATAACATCTTATGTTCATCTTTTAAACATATCATTGTTATCGTAGAACAAAAAAAAATTCCCAGAATAATTTTCCACCATTAATTGAGTGTCCACTAATTATAAAATGTCCCAATATTATATTCAGTGAAAGTCCACAACAAGTGAAATAATCCATGGATGAGATGGGAAACCATCTGTTAGGTCTTTAATAGTATAAGTCCCATTCACAATCTTCATTGGGTCCCACCTCTGGGTCCAAACAATTCATTGTAAATATCCAAAAGACTTCACATTTCCTTAATGCAGTCTCCCAGTGAGCTTCACCACTCTCTGGCTTGGGGACTTGTTCAAGATCCCAAAAGCAGAGTGAAGTGGCAGAGTGTCCTCCAGCATTGAAATGTTTTGCCACTGATGAATTTTCATCTTTTAGGTGAATGTCACTCTTATGTTGGCTTATTCTCTTCCTTAATTCCCTGGTTGTCTTTCCAATATACAATTTGTTACAGGAACAGTATGTAGACAACATGATTGCTCTTGCAGTCAATGCATTGTTTTATCTTATATCTTCTGTTTGTATAAGGGTCTTCAAACTCTTGTTTCTTGCTGGTATTACCACATTGGTAGCAGTGGCCACATGGAACACTGTCTGGTACCAATGGACCCAATAAGAGCTGTTTTTCTCATGTGTTTGGAATATGGTGTTGGGAGTGTACAAGTCTATCTTTGATAGTCTGATTTTTCCTAGATGTAATTAAAGATATGTTTGCAGACCTTGTGTTCCTTCCTCCTTCAACTTGAAGGATATGCCAATTTTTTAGTATGACATTCTTTATCTTGCCATTAAGATGGCTATAGGGGTAGAAAAAACTATTCTATCACCTCTATCTTGTTTCTAGGTCTGTCTAAGTTATATGTCCCTGGACTGCATCCTGATCTGCTGCTCCATTCCCTTGACTAAATTGTAATTGTAACCCCTATCTGTACAATTATTGATCATTTCTTCTGATACCCTTTTATATTCCCTAGGTTCACTGCAGTTGCATCTTGCTCATATACACTGTGATTTAGGGATACTTTTTTTAAATTTAGGGTCATGGTAACTACTATAATGTAGCATACTATTTCTGGATGTTTTCTTTTTGAAAAGACTAGTTTCTAATCCATTCAAACACTTATATATAGATAAATCCAAAAATGGTATTCTATCATGGTCAGCTGCCATGGTAAATGATAAATTCCTGTTACAATTATTCAGGTAAACATGGAAGTAACTCAGCTCTGCCTCACTCCACTGCCAGATCATAATGATGTCATCTATGTATCTTTTCCAAATGACTATTTTTTCCAAGAATATGTTCACTTCAGGATTCAGGATATGTGTTCTTTCGAATTCCCTTATAAAGAGGTTGGCATATGAGGGAGCCATGGTGCTCGGATAGCCGTCCTCCTTATTTGAAGGAAAAAATTGTCCTCAAATTTAAAATAGTTCTGTCTTAATACTATTTTGGCTAGATGACAAAGAAATTTATTAGGAGGATATAGATCCTCTCTACCCCTTAAGGCCTTCAAAAGTGAGTCCAGACCTCCCTCATGGTCTATACTGGTGTACAGATCTTTGATGTCAAAAGTGACTAAAATCTTATTACTCCAGTCTTCTGTGTGTCTGTTTAGTTCCAAAATAATGTCTATCACATGATTTGAGTCCCTAACATAGGTTCCCATTTTAACCACTTCTGTATTAATATGAAAATCTATGTACAGTACAAGTCACATTAAACTATTCCTCCAATGAGTTGCTGTAGCATTTCTGACTGAGTTGCATAAGTGTTGCTGGATCCAGCACAAAGCCTTGTAAAAATTGTTTCTTAAGAGTTAAAATGCAGCTTTGAATTGCACTGCGACTGGACTACAGATGCATTCCAACTGGGATGCAGAAACATTCTACAAACATTGCTCTTCAGCTGGTTAAGCATTAAAAAATAATGCAACGAGTTGGCAATGTATTGCCAACTCAAAAAAAAAAAAAAAAACAACTCATAGATGGAACAGTTTAATGTGACTTGTACTGTATTTTGAGAGGGGTTCCAAAATAGAGTTGAACCCCGACATTATGGGCCTCCCTGGTCAAGTCACTGAGTCTTTGTGGACCTTGGGTAACACGTAAAATAAAGAAATCCTTTAAATCTGCTTTTGCACCACAAAATGGGCTGCGGCATGGTACAAGGGGGCTTGTGGCAGATGCAGACTGCCACATCTCTCAATTCGGTATTCACAAAACCCTCCCAGAGGGCAACATTTTAAGTACCTTTAGACAAGCAGAGCTGGTCTGAAGGTACTTAGAGGTGTCCTCTTGGAAGGTTTTGATATATGTGGCAATGTCCCATGCCCCCCCCAGCACCAATCCCAGTCATTAAATAAAATAAAATCCCTGGTGGTCTAGTGGACCCCCAATCAGCCATGATCCCTGTTAGAATTTATAATAAAAAACCCTGGTGGTCTAGCGGACCCCTGATCAGTCCCAATCCCTGTTAGCATTTATAATAAAAAAACTTGGTGGTCTAGTAGACCCCCAATCAGCCCTCATCTCTGTTAGGATTTATAAAAAAGCACCCTGGAGGTCTAGTGCCCCCCCCAGCCATGATCCCCCATTAAGTATAATTAAACTATAATTAATAGACTATAAAACATGGAATGCAGCAGTGTGACAGCTAGTCACTTGTGAGCACATTAAGATGCAGCAGGAATGCTGATAAGCATGATCACTGTGACAAACTTGCATGAACAGCTTTTCAGGGGATTACCAGCTTGAGTGGTTGTCAGGGTCACCTGCGGTATGAGAATATGAACATACAAAAGTTGCCAGCAGCAAAAGGCCATCCTGGTCTATCTAGGCTGATCAAGAGGGCAGCTAGCTCCCTATTCAGCAGCTGCCCCACGCCCTCCCCTTCCCTTCCTTTACCCTCCACTTTGCCTTGTCCCCCTCCTTTTTGAAGCATTCCACTGTGTTACATGCCACCACCTCAGCCCGTAGTGCATTCTACATTGCCACCACCCTCACCATAAAGAAATGCCTTCTCACCTCCCTCCTGAATCTACCCCCGATTTTGCTGCTGATGCCCTCTGAGATGTCTGCAATAAATATGCCAAACAGTACGGGGCCCAACACCAACCCCTGTGGAACACCATTTGTCACAAGCTTAGGGGATGAGTATTCCCCACCTACCACTACCCTCTGCTGTCTATTTTTTAGCAAGTTCTCCACCCACCTTACCAGTTTTGCTCTTGCCCCTGTGTCCCATAGCTTGCTTCCAAGTCTCCCGTGTGGTACTGAATCGAAGGTCTTACTGAAGTCTAGGTAAAGGACATCCACCACATGGCCCCGGTCAGTTTGCCTAGTTACCCAGTCATAGTATTCCACCAGGATGGTCTGGCATGACCTGCCCTTGATGAAGCCATGCTGCCTCCCTTCCTGCACCACGTTTACTTCCAGTAGTGCCACTAGCCTCCCCTCTAGGATGGTTTCCATTAGCTTCCCCACTATGGACATTAGACTTACTGGCCTATAGTTCCCTGGTTCATCTTTGGGTCCACTCTTGTGGAGGGAAACAATGTCAGCCAGTCTTCAGTCATGGGATATGCATCCTGTGTCTAGAGGTGAATGAAATAATTCTGCCAAGGGTCCTGCCAGGACCTCTGCCAGCTCCTTCATTACTCTTGGATGTACTCCATCCGGTCCTGGTGTCTTGTCCACCCTCAATTCCCTTAACACCTCCAGTGCCCTCTTCACTGTGATTTCTCTGTCCATCACCCCCCCATCTGTTTCTATCTTCCCTGCTACTATGGGTAGCACCCCCTCCCTTTCTTTCACAAAGACTGAATAGAAGTACTTGTTGAGCACTTCTGCATTTTCACCCCCCTCTTCCACCCATGCCTCCTCCTCCTTCTTAATTTTTAGAATTTGGTCCTTACAGCTTCTTTTCTCCCTGAGATACCTAAAAAAGTCTTTTTCCCCTTTTTTTATGCCCTGCATCTTGGCTGCTCTTACTCCCCTGGTCACATCCTTTGCTTCTTGCAGATATTTCTCCCTATCATCCTCCCTCCCAATATTCTGTATCTCCTGTAAGCTGCCCTTTTCCTCCTCACCCTGTCTAATACCCCTTTGCCTAGTCTTACTAGGCCAGACCCTTACTAATAGGGACACCATTTGCCTCGGTCCCCTGTAATTTGCACATTTGGGGGAAGTGAGGTGTAAATTATATCAGAACAGAATTTATATACCACAGCCCAATGTGATGGGCTTGTTTGAGAAATGTGCAGTGTAAAATGGTACTGGGACTGTACTGAAATGCCTCATTCCAATGGTATGTGCATATGTGGGGAATGTGAAATCTAGTAAGAATATGTTCTGTTGTACAGCACCTAACCTCCCTCCCACTCCTCCTCATGGCCCATGGGGTTTCTCTTACCATTTCCCCTTGAGGGCTACCACTAGGTTTTGGTGAGTCTGCCCCCCCCAGCCAACTCTGACCTTACAGGTGGTATTCTTAGCTGTCGTCAGACAGCCACTGATTGATTCTGTGATGCCCTCAGCATGCTCTGTTTAATCTCCCCCTTTTGTTCTCCTTCACAGCCCCAGCTCACTACACCCTGGCCAAACCCATGGATTGACAGAGTTTGGGTCTCTGGGGCTCTACTCACCCACCCTTCCCCAATGGATCCTCAGGGCAAAAGAAGACAGGTATGGCTGTTCTAGCATCTCTTCAGGGCTCCGGTGTCTGGTGCTGCAAGTAGGAAATACCCTCCAACCCACTACCCACCCTCCTTCCCAGGCAGTCTGACCCCATTTATATCCCTCCACCCCAATCAATAGTCTCCTCACATCACTGACCTCACCTGAAACCAGTAATTAGGACTCCTACTTGAGCACTGATTCTCAACAGCCACCCTTCCCCAGTCAGGTTTTTCGCCTCTCAATTAATCACCATGATGGTTGTGCTTCCTACCGATTTCATAGCTATTCTTCTTGTGCTAATTATACCTGGTGGATACAAACAGATACCCCTGCCCTCTTTCTCTCATTCTCACAGCCCTTTCCTCCCCAGCAACCACGTCCTCATGGCTCTCCACCAAGATTCCAGACTTGATGATAGTGATCCTTTGCTACCTTCTATTCCACCAGGATAGGGGCAAGTGTGGTGGCAGAGTTGCTGTTTATTTCTACAAGTCCCTATGTGCTTCCTTCATCTATCATTAGGTCGTCCCCCAATCACATGAGCACCTAGTCACCAAGCTGATATTCCCTTCTTCCTCTCCCCTCTTCATTGGGGTATGCTATTTCTCTTGTAAACCTAAAACTGCATCTATTGTCTCTAGCCTAGCCACTCTCATCTCCTCCACAGCATCTAGTGAGCTTCTAATCCTAGGTGATTTTAACCTCAATTGGCTTGCCCCCCAAACCAGATCGGTCACCCAGGAGATTGAAACCTTCAATCTTACTCAACTTTTTATTTTACTTTATTCTTTTTGGTAACCAGGTAAACAAGTTCCTGTTTTCAGGGGTGACCCTGGAGCACTGGGTGGTTAAGTGAGTTGCTTAGAGTCACACAATATGCAAGTGTAGGTTGTGGGAATCAAACCCAGGTTTGCTGGATGTATCAATCTCATTCACAGCTCATTACTCTAACTTCTAGGCTAGACTATCAGAGTATCATCTCTGAACCCACCAAGCTCAACCCTCACTCAGTCAATCACTCATTACTAGACTGGATCCTAGCCTCACATCTTCTAAAGTTTTCTTCAGCTGGGATCCTCCCCGATGCTTTCAGTGACCATTGCATCACCCACTGCCTCAGGAAATCCCTCCTCCCCCCTGCCCAAGTACCTGTGGTTCAGACCTTTAATGTCACTAAATCCACAAGCTCTCCTGGCAGACCTCTACTTAACCAACTGGACCAAAGTCTTCTCCGCACCAGACATCGACTCTACACTGGCTACTTTCAAAAATACCTTCTTGAATATCTGGAATATCCACCCCCCCCCAAAAGGCTACGGCTCTGTCACAGGCACCTTGGATCTCATCTAATCTGATGAGACTCTTTAAATCCAGAGACCATGCCTGGACTGTATACAAGGCTTCCTCCAATACCTTGGACCTTCAAAAATACAGATCCCTAAGAAACGCCTGCACCAAGGCAGTGCGCACTGCCAAAGCAAACTTCTTTACATCACAGATCGAAGATCACCACCCTTCTCCTGTGGCATTCTGGAAGCCTCTCCACTGCTTGGACTTCTTTCTGTTCCCCTTCCACCACCATGCCCACTCCGGGCACTGATGGCATTGACCCAGAATCCACTGCCTCCCCCATAAACCACTTCTTCACCACCTGCGCTCCCCTCCAGACCAACCCTTCCCCCCTTCTCCCCCCCAGAACCTAATAATACTCTTCATCCCTCTGTGTCCAGTCACACCTTTCTCCCCTTTATCCCTATTGAGGTTCTATGTGCCCTCAAATTCCTAAACTCATTAAAGCAGAGTCCCGATGGACTCAAACTCAGTCTCTGCTCCTGCAATAGTCCAGCCACTTTACCATATTTTCAGCCTATCACTCTCTTGATGCTCATTGCCCAGGGCCTGGAAACTAGCCAAAGTGATCCTGCTTCACAAAGGGGGCACTCTCACCATTCCTGTTAACTATAGTCCTATGTCCCTCCTCTCCCTTCCATAAATTCTTGAATCCCTCATTTTTAAAAGGTTAAACTCCTTCTTGGCCACAGATGACATCCAGACACCTTACCAGTCTGGCTTTTGGTGGCTGCGCTCCACTTCCTCTTCCTTTCTCTGCCTTACTAATCATATCCATACCGCTATGGACAAAGGCCATCTGACACTGACCATTTTTGTTGACCTAGCCAAGGCCTTTGATTCGGTCTTCCATAGACTCTGCATGACAAACTTTCCTCTGTTGGTCTCTCACCCTTCACCACCGACTGGTTCAAGGCCTATCTGTCAGACAGATACCAATATGTGCAGCTGGGTGACACCAAATACCCCCCCCCACTTCCCCAACCTGGCTGGGGTACTGCAGGGTTTGATCCTTGGGCCCATACTTTTCTCTGTATTTGTAAATGACCTCCCCTTCATCAGCTCTGCCTAGCTTGTCCATACATACGCTGACCATATAGCTATTTTTGCATCTGGTCCCTCATTTCCACATATCAAACCCATCTTCCAGGCCAACATTGCAAATATGCTGCGATGGTTTGAAGCCAATTTGCTCTGATGTAACACCAAAAAAAGGTTGCCATGGATTTTTGCTCTGCTCAGAAACTGGCCAAAATCCCTTCTGCCCCTTCCTTCCTTGCCCTAGATGGCTCCAAAATTGAGGCCATTGATTCCTGTAAATACTTGGGAGTATGGCTGGACCCTAATCTGGATTTCTCCCACCACCTTGAGGCAATCCATAGCAAGCTGTGTCCTAAATTAGGCATGCTGTACAGACACAAGGACAGTCTCTCATTCCCTATCAGAAAGGAACTCATCTGCAAGCTCATCCTCCCTTCTATTGACTACGCTGACATAGTATACAGCTTGGCACCCCCAATCATCCCTAGTCAAGTTGGATCCTCTGTTCCATGTCTTCTGCTGTTTCACCACAATCATCTCTTCTCACACTCATCACTGCTCCCTCTATCAAGCCACATCTCTCCCCTCCCTCGCCAACCGCTTGTCTTGCTCATAGCACTACCTTCATCACCAAGTACTGGTTTAATACCCTTCCCTCCTACCTTTCATCAGTGCCAGCCACTGCCCCGAACTCAGGATACTCGCTGAGCAACCACAAATACCTTTCCTTAGCTTTGCCCCATCCACATTCACTTTTGGGGAAATTATCTTTTGCTTACAGGCTCCCAGCCCTCTGGTACAGCCTCCTACTCCCGGTCCACATTCTGCTGACCACAGCATCCTACAAAAAGCACTTCAAACTATGCTTGTGATGCTGGCGACCTGGGTTTGGGAATGGCCCCATGACACTGGAGGACAGCTGGGGGGGAGGTGGATCAAGCATCCCAAGGACTGCTGTCCTTCTCAGGGGGGAGGGAGGGGTGTGTGACCAGTGCTTGATGGATCCCTGATGGAGGTAAGGGGTACCACAGCAACTGGCACCAAAATGATGCTCAAGGGGTGGGGCAGACACTGGCGTCATTGCATGTCCCCACCCTCATCTACAGGGAAAAAACCAAGCTGCCAGCTGCCCTAGATGAAACCAGCCCTCAGCTTCAATCAGCCTCCAGGAAGGCCCCTTCGACCTATCCCATCGTCTGTGGCACCATGCCGGGTTGGTGCCGCAACCTCGCCCTGGGGGGGGGTAAGCCAGGGGTTATTGAACGGGCACATTTAATGTGGAGGTGGGAGCGAGGGTCTGTGGCCTGGCTGAGGTTTCAGGCAGCTAGCTGCTGCAAAAAGTGTAATAAATAAAAATGTTTTTAAAAAAAGATACTTCAAACTACTTCACCCTGTGTATATTCTCCCACTTCTCACGCCTGAGTCAATATGCCCCACTTTTCTCCAACTGCCTTAGCCATCCACATGCTTGCCCACTCCCCACACCTGAGTCTGTATGCCCCACCTTTCCCCAACCACCATAGCCACCCACCCCTCTGCACCCTCCATCCACTTACCCTCCCACCCTGTTACACCCCTTCACAGCCTTCCCTTGCCTTGCTCCCCTCATCTGGCACTCTCAACAGTTTACAACTCTGCAGCATGGAGTCCCCTGGTTGCTAATTTATTCTGACCTATACTTGTGCAACGCTTTCACATTATTGTAAATATTATATTTTATTGCTGTATTAGCCACAATTGTGTATTAGCCACAAGATGTAATGTTCTCTTATCAATGCAAATACTGTATTTATGGCGTTTGCCTTGTATGTATATCCTCCTGTATATGGTGTCATGTTATTGTCCCTATCCCCTACTCTGGATCATGCCTGGAAATTAGCCTTGTCTCAGCATGCCTGTCCTGGATACCAACATTTTAAATAAATAAACAGCCCTGGTGATCTAGTGGCTCCCACCCTCCCCATACCCCAGAAGGCAGTGTCCCCCCAACCCAAAACAGAACTGGCGACTGATACAGCCCTCTTCACACCACCGTGTCTGGCCACCGACTGAGCTGCCAATAAGGAGCGTGTACTGTACACACTCCTTATTGACAGCTCAGTCGGCAGCCAGATGTGGTATTGTGAAAAGAGAGCTATGCCAGTCCTTGGCTCTGTTTTGGGTTGGGGGAAGAGGGGTGGTGGGACATTGCCTACTTGGCATGGGTGGCCACTATATCACCAGGGCTGTTGAAGTATACATAACGGGGGACTGAGGTTTCGGGTGTCACTGGACTAGACTACCAGGGTGTGTTTTTTTTAAACCCTAACAGGGATCAGGGCTGATCTGGGGCCTGCTAGACCTCCAGGTTTTTTTTATTATAAATTCTAACAAGGATCAGGGCTGATTGGGGGTCCACTAGGCCATCAGGGATATCCCATCAGGGATATATTTTTTTTAATACTTCAGAAGCATCGGGGCATGGGGGGTAATAGCCACCAGGGACTGCTGTCCATGGTGCTATTGCTGCATGGCTGCCCCATGGATTAAGGCACAACTTTAGGACATACCCTCTGTTTGATGCTGTGCCAGGGTTGCTGTAAGTCACAGGACTTTGCCGCCAGGACCCTACCAGATAATGAATCGGGCACAGGATCCCTGGTGCACTGGCAGTCAGCACAAGCAGCACTTGGTGAATTGGGCTCCATGTCTGCTTGCATCCTCCTTTCCTTCAAGATGAATACACTAAAGGCCACTTGCCACTCCTTATAGATCTTGTCCCCAAAACCCCATATCTTTGTGGTGGCCATGTGTTGTGGTAAATTTATTTACAAGGCACTCTACCCCGGAGGCTTAGGGCACTGTGCAGGTATAGACAGGCAGATAAATTGAACAATACAATAAATAAAACAAAACAGCTTAAAATCGGTAATGTAGATGAGATAGTTTACAATCATTACAGTTAAAAAAAAACAGCAGCTGTATCACAATAAATAATGGAGACAAATTATAGTCCCCAAAAGACTGTTTAACTCCCATTTAAAGGCCTCAATCAAGGGGGCCTCCCTCCGTGCCCTAGGCAGAGTATTTCATATCATAGGGCCTGCAACATCAAATGTAAGTCCCCGTAGGATTTAAGCTGGGCCCTTGGGACTGAGAGGAGAACCTTTTCAGTGGAGCTATAGAAGTATGAGGACTGGACAGGAGACTGGAGATCTAACAGGTAGCCAGGACCCAACCCAAGTAAGCCTTTTTTTACTTCTACTACCCCGCTTGCCACCCCCACTTTTAATACACTCAGAATTATGCTGGCCCTCTAGATAGCAGCCATGCTCTGCTGGTCATGCTTCAGCCCCTTGTCTTGTAAGAGTCCCATGTCCACCTCCTCCACTGCAACAACAGGCACCCCACTCAGTGCGTAGGTCTTACCTCTGCTATTTCTCCCTAGGTGTTTGTTTATTTATTTATTGAAAGATTCAGACAATACCTTTGAACACAAGTGAGCTTTTACAAAGGGTCCACATCAGATTACATTATTACATTCAAAACAAGGACCAAACAATGCAAATTCCAAAGGAAATGTTTGTCAAGTGATCAATAACCTGACATAATATTGAAAATCATTCAAATTTAAAAAGGTCAAGTTCAAGGCAGCAAGCTACATACAGAGATGGTAGGTACAAACATCGACTGACAGAGCTAACTCACTAACTGGTGCAGGTGCTCCGAGTTGTTAATGCAGCCCTCAGGGATCTTTTGAATTGATCAGTCCTGGGGAGGTTCAGCATGTATTCAGGCAGTTCCTTTAACCAATCTGCACATCCTAACAGCAAAGGAGAATTTACCCAGCTGACTTCTGTACCTGGCCATACTCCTTGTATAGCTTTACAGTGGGGTGGAAACAGTTTTTTACAGCAGGGGGTGTTAGGCCTAACAGTGCTCTCTTAGCTAGTTTACATTTGTAGCATAATTATAATAGCTGAAGGTAGCCAACTCCTTTGTACAAATAGAGTACAGTTATGGTGTGCCCCTAACACAAAGCAACAGGCTTTATTTCTGGCCACCTTAACCATGGTTAGTACTGAGTCACAGGCTGCTGCATATATGGATAGGTTTTGGTCTTAGTCAGCTAGGGACAGGAGAGAGCTGGACAATAGCAATCCCCTGGTGTCAGTAATAAGGTTGCTACACTTTCTAAAAAGAGAACCCATTCTTCTGTTTACAGATGACACTAGGTTATCAACACGGAGAGCAAAGGACACAGTTTCATCCAGCACCAATCTGATCTATTTAAATATTTCCACTGGTTCTAGCTTCTGACCTTTATTATTGAAGATGTGAGGGGGAGCCTTAATCTGTATCTGTGGGCAGGGAAAACATTTTTCTTTGTTTTGTTTTTTGTAGTAGAGAACATGTTTAGTAATACAGAACCAGTTTTCTAAGACCTTGAAGTCACATTGTGGGCTAGAGGTGAAGTTACCAGGGTTGTTGCTTTTACATCGAAACATAGAAACATAGAATTTGACGGCAGATAAGGGCCGCTTGGCCCACCCACTCTGCCCATTTCCCTACCTAATGGATAAGCTGCAGATCCTAGTTAATCAGCTGCCTACTTCTTTCTACCCCCTCTGTGAAAAAATACTTCCTTAAATTACCTCTGAGCCACCCCCCTCATCTTCAAATTGTGCCTCCTTGTTCTTGCACACCTCTTTTTTTGAAAGATGCTACCCTCTTGGACTTTGTTGATTCCCTTGAGGTACTTGAAAGTTTCTATCATGTCCCCCCTCTCCCTCCTTTCCTCAAGGCTATATGTATTAAGATCCTTTAGTCTCTTGTAGAGGACAGCAACATCTGCATGTAGGAGAACATTAGCAGACACTAGGCAGATGGTTAATGAAGAGACCAAAGAGGAAAGGACCCAGAATGGAATGCGGAAGCACACCTATGGATACATTCTGTGAGTCAGACAAGGAGCCATCAATGTTCACATGCTGTGTACATTCAGATAGGTGGCTTTGGAACCAGGCTACTGAGTCTCTAAACAGGCTGATACCAAGGAGCTTACTGAGCAGGAGCTTGTGGTCGACTAGGTCAAAGCCTTTGTTAGATCAATATATATGGCTTCAACCATGCTTCCATTTTTAAGGGCCTCATGCAAGTAGTTTGTGTATTCTATCAGTGCTGTATTCGTGCTGTGCAGTTCCCTAAAGCCATGCTGCTGGGCACATTGTAATTTGTACTGTTCAAGGTAAGTGACTAGTTGATCCAACACAATTTTCTCCAGGGCTTTAGACAATGGAGAGAGAATTGAGATAGGTCTGCCACTGGCCAGGATGGAACAGTCACCACTTTTAAACACCAGAGTGACCAGTGCAGATTTCCATTTCTCAGGAAACTGGGGGTACCACAGAGAGAAAATAAACATTTTGGAGATGGAGTAGGAGAGTTCCTCGAGTGCCAGTGCAAGTGGCTACATGTCTAAAGAGTCCTCCCCACCCTGGTTTTACCAAGGACCTTCATGATATATTTGAGGGTGTCTTTAACAGTGACAGGTCTGAAGTAGAATGTAGGGTGCCTTAGACTGGGGTCCTCCAAGAGGCTAGTTTCATGATCAATGCCACCACAGACAGGCTTGTCCGGTATGTTGGGGTGACAGCACTGAGGTCTATGAAAGCTTTATTGAACCTTGTGACTTTCTGGTAGGGTTCTAGGACCTCATTCCCATTAATCATGATCATTCTTGGGAGCACTTTTCCCCCTTTGCTAAGAAGCTTTGAAACAGTCTCTCAAAATCTTTTCCCATTTCTCCAATAAAGAGTTTGTTGGGACTTGCAGTACTCAGATTTAGCCAGCCTAATCCCTCTGGTGCATTTATTTCTTTCTTCTTTATATTTTTGGAGGTGAGCCTCGACCCAGACTTCCTAGTCACATATTGCAACCTGTCCCTCTCTTTCATAAGAGCAAGAAACCAGGGGTGAACCAGGCTGATGGTGTACCCTGATCTTTCTTTTTTGAGGGGTGTAAATTTGTCACAGATTTTGGTGAATTCTGTAATAAAGAACTCAAGGGCCATGTCAACGTCAGATATGGCATCAAAGAAACTCCAATCAATCAAGGCCACTTGGGACTTGAAATCTGGCAGCTTACTCTTGATAAGAACCTGGCTATTGATGACTCTGAGACAGAGAGGGGGCTTGGACTGCTTAACTGCCCATAAACAGAGCACCATTGAGTGGTCACTAATGGTGTCTGGCAGCACCTTGGTTGATTTAACCCTGTCAGGATGAGTTACCAGACTGCAGTGGATAAGGGTGCTTGTGCTTGTTCTGTAGTTGGTTCTGGTGTGACCTCTGACCATTTGGGATAGGAAAAGATAGGCCATGATGTCCCTATAGCTACAGCTGGACTTAGCAACCCAGTTAGTATTAAAATCACCAGTAACAATGTACTCCTAGTTTCAGTTGATGTGTTCTAAGTACCTGTCATCGAGACACAGGCCAGGAAGCATAGGAAAACCAGGAGCAGTTTCAAAATTCGCAAATAGCATTTTATTTTTCTCAATAACGGCAAAATAAAAAATACAAATTATTCAGTATAACTTTACAAAGGCAGTACAGAAAAAAACAGACCTCCTTTTGAGCGTTTCTTCTCAGTTTCAAATCTCAGTCACTCTCTTGCAAAATATTGCTGCTCTTTTATAACAAGTCTTTGCAGAGAGCTCATTAAGAGACTGTTTTTTTCACAAAATGTTCCTGTCAGTTTCCAATGTTCTTGTAGGTGCAGCAAAAAGAACATAATGACCCAGAACTGACTTCTTGTTGACAGCTCTGTTAAGTTTGCACACCAGCATCTCAGTTTAACTCCTTCAGTTCCAAATAGTTTTTTGCAATCATTTCAACAGTATAGGTATATACAGTTTTAAACAAAGGGATCCCAGTTTCACATATAGTTTTACACAGAGAGTCACATATATTTTTTATAACTACAGATATGCAAGGGGGGGAAGACAGAACAGCAAGAGAAGGCAGAGAGATAGCGAGAGGCAGAGAATTGCAAAACTGTTGGAGTGATCAGTTCCTTGGTCTCACAAGAAAATTCGGTTTTGCAACCAGACAGACAAGAGAAAAAAGAGAAAAGGATAGAACAGAGCCTTGTGTTTAAACTCTGTCTGCATAGCAAATGGGGCAGGGCCTTATTCAACCCTGTCACATACCCCCCTCTTTAAGAGGGAACCTGTTTTACAAAAGAGGTTTCCAAAATATTCTGTACATAGAAACATAGAAACATAGACTTTGACAGCAGATAAGGACCACTAGGCCCATCTAGTCTGCCCATTTCCCTACCTACAGGATAGGCCACAGATCCTAGTTAACCAACAGCCTATTTCTTCCTACCCCCCACAAGAATTGCCTTATGTCTGTCCCATGCATTCTTGAAATCTCCCACAGTTTTAGACCCCACAACCTCCTCAGGAAGGCTGTTCCATGCATCCACTACCCTCTCTGTGAAATAATACTTCCTCACGTTGCCCCTGAACTGCCCTCCTTCACTCTTTAAATTGTTACCCCTTGTTCTTGTAAGTCTCTTTTTCTGAAAGATGCTACCCTCTTGGACTTTGTTGATTCCACTGAGGTACTTAAAAGTTTCTATCATGTCCTCCCTCTCCTTTCTTTCCTCAAGGGTATACATATTAAGCTCCTTTAGTCTCTCCTCATACGGCTTCTCTTGCAGACCCTGCACCATTTTAGTTGCCCTCCTCTGGACTACCTCTATCCTGTCTATGTCCTTGCGGAGATGAGGTCTCCAGAACTGGACGCAGTATTCCAGATGGGGTCTCACCAACTGTCTGTACAGAGGGATAACAACTTCCTGTTTTCTGCTGCAGATGCCTCTTCCTATACATCCCAGTATACCCCCAGCCCTCCTTACTGCCTTCTCACATTGATTGCTAACCTTAAGGTCATCTGATATGATTACCCCCAGGTCCATTTCCTTTTTTGTTGTTGTTACTACCTCCCACCATTGTGTATTCTTCCCTTGGTTCTTGTTTCCCAGGTGCATTATTTTGCACTTCTTTGCATTGAATCCTAGCTGCCATACTTCCTGACCATTCCTCCAACCTTGCCAAGTCCCTTTTCATCCTTTCCCGCCTCCTTGTGTATCAACCCTGTTGCAGATCTTTGTGTCATCTGCAAAAGGCATACATTTCCTTCCAGTCCCTCTGCAATGTCACTGATGAAGACATTAAAAAGGACTGGATCCAATACTGAACCCTGCAGTACCCCACTAGTAACCCCTCTTTCTTCAGAGTGGACTCCATTTACAATTACCTTCTGTGTCCTGTTGTGCAAATGTTTTACCCAGGCTACCACCCTGGGACCCACTCCCAGGCTGGTTAATTTGACTATTAATCTTTTGTGTGGGACTGTGTCAAATGCCTTGCTAAAGTCTAGGTAGGCCATGTCCACAGCCCTCCCTGGTCTACTACTTTGGTCACCCAGTCAAAGAAATCTATTAGGTTCATCTGACATGACCTTCCCACTGTGAACCCATGCTCCTTGGGTCCTGTGCTCCACTGGCCTCTAGGTACTCAACTATTCTTTCCTTCAGAAGTGACTCCATCACTTTCCCTACCACAGAGGTCAAACTGACAGGTCTGTAGTTTCCTGCCTCTGTCTTGGTCCCACTTTTGTGAAGGGGAATCACATCCGCCTTCCTCCAGTCCTCAGGTACCACACCATCCTCCCATGATTTATTAAAAAGAGTAGCCAGTGGTTACACTAGTTCCTCCCTTAATTCTTTTAGAATTCTGGGGTGAATTCCATCTTTGTCCACCTTCAGTTTTAGGAGTTCTTGCAGAACCCTTTCTTCTGTGAAAGGACAGGGATCGACCCCCCTATCAAGAGTGCTTCTGTTAATTGGATTAGGCACTTCCCCCTCCTCTTTTGTGAATACTGAGCAGAAATATTAGTTCAGTATCCCTGCTTTTTCACTGTCCCCCTCTGCCCACCCACCGTTCATTCTATTCAGCCTCACTATCCCTCCCTTTGTCTTTCTACGCTCGCTGATGTACCTATAAAGGTTTTATCCCCTTCTTAACTGAGTTGGCAATCTTTTCCTCAGTTTGGGCCTTTGCTATTCTGACTTCCTCCTGCTTCCTTCTGCCTTAACTGGTACAGCTCTCTGTCTTGCTCCTTCTGTGTTTCCTTATACTTCCGGATTGCTATCTTTTCTTCCTGACTTTCACAGCCACCTCTTTTGAGAACCATAGTGGCTTTTTCTTTCATTTGATTTGTTTATTTGCTTCACACAAAGCTTGTTGCCTCTGTGATGGCAGTTTTGATGATTCCCATTGTTGCTCCACACCTCCTTCTAGCCTGTTTGCTAGTGCTTTTCTAAAGGCAATCTCCCATCTTGCCAAAGTCAGCCCTCCTAAAGTCCAGTACCCTCACTTTGTATGGCTTGACTCTGTAGCTGAGTTTAATGTGAACCACACTGTTTGATGGTCACTTGTTCCCAGATGGCAACCCACTTCTAGATCTGAGATCCTCTCACTGCCCCCGTTTGAGAGTACAAGGTCTAAGATTGCTCCCTCATGAGTGGGTTCTGAAACTAGCTGTCTAATGCCTGCCACCTGTAGGGCATCAAGAATGGCCCTGCTCTTGGATGTGGCTGCAGCAAATGTGCTCCACTTAACATCTGGCATATTCAGGTCTCCCATCAACAGTATCTCCCCTTTCTCTGCCATTCTAAGAATGCCTTCTATCATATCCTTGTCCATTCCTTCCCCCTGACATGGGGGTCTGTACACAACCCCTGTGCGGATTGTGGTGCCCTTTCCAGTTTCCAAGGTGACCCACAGTGCCTCCTCTCCTCCCTGTTTACTCTTTTGTTCAGTTGCTTTTATCCCTTCCTTTACATAGAGAGCTACTCCTCCCCCTCTTCTCTCCTGCCTGTCTCTCCTGTAGGTTATGTACCCTTGTATGTTAACATCCCAGTCATGGTTCTCTGTGTACCATGTTTCTGTGACTGCTACGATATCCAGGCATCCCTCTTCCATCAAGGCCACCAGCTCAGGGAGCTTGTTGCCCAGACTATGAGCTTTGGTACTCATTACCCTCCATTTCCTGATGGCCTTATTCCCTTTTGCCCCATCCCTGTCCTTCTTGCCTTTGTCACTTTCTCCATTTACCCCTGCACTTCTCCCTATCGACACCTCTATGTTGGTGTTTGCTGCACTAACTACTGTGATAATTTGGGGGGCTAGGATTTCCCTGCTCCTTTCCAGTACCTCCCCCCTTGGCTAGTTTAAAAGCTTGCCAATGAATCATTTAAACCTATCACCTAGTACCCTGGTTCCCCTCCCAGACAGATGCAGCCCATCATGCCAGTATAGGCTTGCATCACTCCAGGTGGACCCCCAGTCCCCAATGAAGCCAAATCCCTGAGCTCCACACCAGTTTTTCAACCACTGATTGAATCCCATGGTGCCAAACACCCTAGCCTCTCCTATGCCATAGATGGGCAGCACCTCCAAGAAGGTTACCGTGCGTGCTACTTGACTAAGACCCCTCTCCAACTCCATAAACTCTTCCTGCACTTCTCTAATCCCTCTCTTAGCCAGGTCATTTGTCCCTAGGTGGACAATGACATCCAGCTCCCTTCCCTGTGCAGCTGCTCCAGCAATCCTGAGGATTCACTCCCTGTCCCTCCAAGCCATGGTGCCAGGCAGGCACCTCACCTCCCTCTCCCCTTCCTCCCCCAGTTCTACCTTTCTAACAATGGAGTCCCCCACCAGCAGTTGTTTCCTTCCCCTGCAGGGTCCCCTGCCACCCTCCTGTGGGTCTCCTTTGTGGAGGTTCCCAGCATCCTCCTTGGTCTCCACTGCAGGTGCCTCCATAGAGGAACCACACTTTGCCAGAATGGAATAAGAATTGTGGAGAGGTACAGCTGGAGGGATGCACCTCTGTTCCACCACCCTTACCCTCACTGAGCCCACTGTGGTCCAACCGCTCCTCTTTCTTGGCAACCTCTGAGGCAATGGCAGAGGCACTGGTGGTCCCTGGATGGAAGAGGAGGTCCCACAAATCCTGGCCAACGCAGCCTGTAGATGAGCAACCTTCTCCCTCAGCCCAGAGAGGTGCCTGCAGATGGGACAACACCGTATCCTCCAGAACGTCTCCCGGAAGACTGCTGCTCCACAGCCACTGCACTGCACCACTCCAATCATGTCTTATTTCTGGCCCCTTAACTGTTTGCAATCCTTACTCTTTCCTCTGTTTTTTTTCTCTCTCTCCTTACTTTCTGCCTGTGTGCCCTTTAAGCACCTGATTGTCCTGTTCTGAGACAAGAATATCCTATATTTCTCAGTAGACCAGTTACTTGCTCAGAGACAGACCTCCAGCAGCTAGGCAGGGGCCGGAGAGCTACTCTTGCCCTTCTAGGATGGTGGGTCTTTGGTGGTTCTGTGATCACTCACTTCCTGCTCCCAAACAGGAAGTTCCTGTTGTCAGTCAAATCCTGTGCCTATAAAAATAGAACTAGCTTTGGGTGGGGGGAAGGAGGGCAATATAGTCCCAGCAGAGAAGTTCAGTCACACAGAAGTCCTTTCTCCTGGTGTCTTCTGCCAAGCTATTAGCAGAATCTTTCTAAGGAAGTCTTTAAATGTAGCTTCCTTCTAGCTAAGCCACTCCCCCTACTTACTAGATCTTTCTACAAGTAATTTAAACCTCACAACAGTTAAGTCCTTTCAATCACCTGAGATTTACACCTAAATAACCATTCAGATACCCATTCAGTTCAGTTAAACCAGACAAACACACACCTTTTTTGTTTTGTATGTTAGTTTTTTTTTACCCTAAATTAAAGGTACATTCTTCTTTAATATTACAGTAGCTTATTAGCTTTACAGTTCAGTGCATATGCAGTATAGCAAACAGAGAAGTTTCAAATCACATTTTTTCAGCCTTTGGAATCCTCAATTCCTGATCCATATCTTGACAGAAAATCAGCACTGGCATTCCCTTTCCCAGATTTGTGCATCACTTTAAATTTAAATGGCTGTAATGCCAGGTACTGTACCACCTTGCAATTCTAGAATTTGTATCCTTCATTTGGTTAAGCCACCAGAGAGGATTGTGACCTGTTACAAGTACAAAGTCAGCTCCTAGTAAGTAAAACTTAAGGGACTCCATGGCCCACTTTGCCACAAGGCTTTCCTTTACAATGGTGGAATACATTTTTCTCTCTGTTGTGCAATGTCCTGCTTATGTATAGAATAGGATGTGCTTTCCCATCTATATGCTGACTCAAGACTGCAGCTAGGCCTACCTCTGATGCATCAGTCTGTAACGGAAATTGTTTCTCAGAGTCTGGGCTTCTTAAAAATGGGGCTGCACATAATGCAGCCTTAATGACCCAAAATGCCTCATCACACACTGGGGTCCATTTCACATTACTCGGGAACCATTTCTTTGTGAGTTTAGTGAGGGGAGTAGATAACTCGGCAAAACTGGGAACAAATCTCCGATAATAACCAGGCAGCCATAAAAATTACCTGACATGTTTCTTGGTTTTGGGGACAGGGCTGTTAGCTACAGCTTCTATCTCGGAAACCTCTGACTTGACTTCTCCATTTCCCAAAACATAGCCCAAATATCTAGTTTGCTGCATACCCAATGCACACTTGGTAGACCTAATTGTCAGACCTGCCTTTTTGATTGATTGGATAACTGCTCATAGGTGTTCCAGGTGGCTTTTCCAGTCTGGACTGTACACCACAACATCATCCAGGCACACAGCACAATAACCAGTATGAAGGGTTAAAATTACATCCATGTACTGCTGGAATGTAGCGGGTGCACCATGTAAACCAAATGGCATGGTGGTGAACTGATAGAATCCTATAGTAGTGGCAAATGCAGTTTTGTCTCTGGATTCTTTAGCTAGGAGTATTTGCCAATAACCCTTGGTTAGATCGAGGGTACTGATATACTTGGCACTTACTAGTCAGTCCACCAAATCATCTATTCTGGGCATAGGATAACTGTCAAATTCTGACACTTCATTAAGTTTCCTAAAATCAAGGCAGATTCTTACACTCCGTTCTGTTTTGTTTACAGTCACCATTGGTTATGACCAAGCACTTCTTAACTCTTTTATGATACCCAGTTCTTTCATTTTCTGTACTTCCTTAACCACGTCTACTTTTATCCGCTCTGGTAATTTGTATGTCTTTTGTTTGATAGGGTGAGCATTCCTTGTCACTATTGCATACTCAACCCCTTTTGCTCAGCCTGGTACTGTCGTAAAAGTACTTTTAAATGTCTTTAGCAAGTTACAGATTTCTGTGGTTTGTTCAGAGGTTAAGGAAACATTCACCTTTACAATTTCAGCAGTTACAATTTGTTCCAGTCTATCATAAGCTACATCAATATCTTCTTTATCAGGTTCTGGTAAAACCAGCAAAATAACTTTTGGTGTTTTTTCCACCCTATTCTGAGTAAGTTAGCATGGTATATCTCAGTAGGATTTTTTCTATCAGAGATCTCAGTCTCATAGCTAACTGTGCCAGTACATCTAAGCACTTTATAAGGAGCTTGCCACTTCATTAACAATTTATTTTCTGTTGTAACAGTAGCAAGACCTTTTCACCTGGCTTAAAAACCTTTTCTTTTTCCCCATAGTTGTAATACACCTTCTGCTGGTTTTTGGGCCTCTTCCTGATTACTATGGGTAATTTCAACATAGTTTACCAGCATCTTTCTCACGGCACATATATAAGAAGTAATAGATTGTTTCTTATGAGGTTGTCTTCCCATGTTTCTTTTATTACATCTAGTGGCCCTCTAGGTTGTCTACCATACAGCATTTAAAATGGTGAAAAACCTATTGATGCCTGTGGCACTTCTCTGTAAGCAAAAAGCAGGTAAGGTAAGTATTGGTGCCAGTCTTTCCCTTCCCCTTTTGCAAACCTTTTTAACATGGATTTTAGGGTTTGATTAAAACACTCAACAAGATCGTCTGTCTGAGGGTGATAAGGGGAGGTTCTTATGGCAGAGATACCTAATAGTCGGAACAGCTCCTTTAGTAATGCAGCACCAAAATAACTACCCTGATCAGTAATAATCTCTTTAGGTATGCCCACCCTGCTGAAACTTTTGGCAAGCTCTGCTGCCACTTTTGGAGCTGTGACAGTATGCATAGGAACTCAGGGCTAATGTCTTTTTAGTCACTGAGGCTACTTTCTGACACTCAACCCAGGAACTGCAATAGGCAGCAACATCTTCGTGAATTCCAGGCCAGTAAAATCTGTATAGTAATCTGGCAAGGGTGCAATCCTTCCCTGAGTGACCAGCCATAGGACTATTATGTGTGATCTGTAACAATTCAGATCTATACTTTTGTGGTATAACCAATTGTTCTATTTGATCCTGTGTCTGAGGTTTAATCCAAACTCTGTATAGTAGCCCATTACATTTTTTTAAACATAGATTCACCCTGTTTTGGTTTTCACCCCCAGCTGCTTAAAATAATCCTGGAGAGAAACATTGTTAGCTTGCTCTGAAACAAAATCACAATTTGTCATCAGTTTAGTTTCAGCATTTTCATATGTTAACCCCATATATCCATTAGTCTTTTGTTGCCACTGTTTCTTCAGGAGTCGTCTTTCTTTCCTGGACTTCCAGATCTTGGAGCTGTGCTCAAACAAGTCTGACTCAAAATCAGAGAAAGGAAAAGAGACCCCACCATGAGTTTTTTTTTTTGCCTGAGCTCTTGTCATCACAGCTGCTGAAATATCAGGATTTACTCCCTCTTTGATTAACTCAGTAAATCCTGGAAAATCATTTCCAATAATCACAGATATAGGTAACTTAGGTACTACCCCCACTTTCTTTTGGTGTGACACACCCTAAATATTCAGAATCACTTAAGTGGTGGGATAGTATCGAGGGTCCTCATGGATGCAGATGACACCAGTACCTGGTCCTTTTGGACATTGTTTTCCCAACACTTCAAAATGCTCTTGGGTTTGTCTGCTTCCAGAATCTATAAGTCCCTTCATAGTCTTATCTCCCACCTTCACATCTGTTAAGTACTTGCTCCAATTTGCTAAGGACAAATCTGTTCCAGTGTCATTCTTATTACTACAGCAATTTCTTGCAATATGACCTGACCTTCTACAGTTATAGCAAATAAAGTCTTTGGGATAAGATTTACTGCCACCACCAGAGTTCTTATCAGACTTGGAGTTTAAATGGGAAAAAAGGTGTCTTACCGGTGATTGGCTGTTACCTCACTGCTGTGGCATTTGTCTGGCCATTTGGTAGTCTTCAGCCAAAGAAATGGCTTTTTCCCCACTTCCGGGTTGGTGTTGTTTTACCCAAAGTTATACATCTGCAGGCAGGATGTTAATGAATTGTTCCACTGCAAATGTGTCAATGATCTGTGGGACTGTTTTGCCCTCTGGTTGGAGCCATTTCATCAGGAGTTCTCTGAGATGGGTGAAGGCTTTGCAAGGATTGTTGACTGGGTTGTACTTCAGGGAATGCAATCATTGCCTGTATGTCTCTCCTGAGATGTTATACCTTTTCAGGATTTCACTTTTCACCAGGTCATAGATTTCTAACTGTGCAGTGTTCATATTGCTATAGGCATATTGGTCTTTTCCTGTCAGATAAAGTACCAGTCTGATTATCCATTGCTGCTTTGGCCACTGGCAGGCTGTGGCAACCCTTTCAAAAGTTGTCAGGTATGCTTCGATATCATCTGAGGGACACAGCTTTGTAAGATTAATGTATTTTAAGTTGTTTGTGTCTTGCTGCTCTGCTGGATCAGTGGCAGATCATCCAGCTTTGATAACTTGCAAGGTGTTCATCAATTGCTGCATCTCTTCTCTTCTTTGCTGCTCCTGTTGCTGCATCTCTTCTTTTCTCTCCTTCTCGAGTTGTTGTATTTCTTCTTTTCTCTATGTCTCTAAATATTGAATTTATTTTATCTCTGCTGCATCTCCTCTCTTCTCTGTTTCTCTGTCTCTATTTGTTGAATAGTTCACCATTTGAAAAAGGCAGTCAGTCTTTCAGGTTCTGTTATTGCCTGTTTTTTTTTTCCATTGCTGGTGCTGGCTGTACAGTCTCTGCTTGGACTTCTGTCTCTGCTAGTTCTGTTGCCATTCTTCTGGTAATCACTCCTGGACATGCTACTGCAGTTTCCATACCTTTCTTCTGTGTTTTCCTGGTACCAGGTCTAGTACCCATGCACAAAATTCCTGGCTTAGACTATGCATGGTGTAAATCCCACTTCTAAAGCCATCTGTCATTGAGACATAGGTCAGGAAGCATAGGGAAATAAGAAGCAGTTTCAAAATTAGCAAATAGCATTTTGGTTTTCTAAATAACTGCAAAATAAATAAAAAATTCAGTCTATCTACAAAGGCAGTTCAGAGAAAACAGTCCTCCTCCTGAGTGTTTCTTCTCAGTTTCAAATCTCAGTTTCTCTCTCTCTGTCTCTCTCTCTCTATTGCAAAACATTGCTGCTCTTTTATAACAAATCTTTTTGGGAAGCTTGCTGTGGAGACAATTTTTTTCACAGAAAGTTCTTGTCAGTTTCCAATGTTCTTGCAGGTGCAGCAAAAAAAAAAAACCATAATGACCCAGCACTGACCTCTTGTTGACAGCTCTGTAAAGTTTGCACACACATTTCTCAGTTTAACCCCTTGAGTTCCTAATAATTTGTTGCAATCATTTCAACAGTATAAGTATGTACAGTTTTAAACAAAGGGATCCCAGTTTCACATACAGTTTTACACAGATATTTACATATTTTTTTTATTATTGCAGATATGCAATGGGGAAGAAAAAACAACAGTAAGTGAAGGCAGAGAGATAGTGAGAGGTGGAGAATTGTGAAATCATCAGAGTGATCAGTTCCTAGGTCTCACAAGAAAATTTGGTTGCACAAACAGACAGACAAGAGACAGAAAAGAAGAAGATAGAATAGAACATTGTGTTTAAACTCTTTCTGCATAACAAATGGGGCAAGGCTTTATTCAACCCTGTCACAGTACCCAGTGAAGCAATCTAGGCCATGTTGTTGCTTACTAGGGGGATATAGACTGACAAGAGGACAAGAGATTTGTGACCTTGCCCCGACAATACTTTAATAACCAGGCATTCACAGTCCTTATCAAGATTTTTTAATTCTAGTTTGGACTTTGTAGGTTAGACCTAAGATAGATGAGGTAGCCCCTTCCTCGCTCCCCTAATCTGTCCTCTCTAAAGATGTTAAACCCTTGTAAGGAGATGGTTGAGTTGTGTATCTTGGGGTTAAGCCAGGTTTCAGTGATGGATAAGATATTCAGTGGTACTGCTACAGTCTAGGCTTCAAGCTGAGTGAGTTTAGGAATTGAGACTACCTATGTTCAATGAGATCATCTTTAGTTGTCCATGGTTACGTAGACGTGATCTGGGGTTAAATGCTGGGCCTGGGTTGGGGTGGATGTTTCCTGATAATAGGAGTAGTGTTAGTGTTAAGCCTCTTGAGGCTCTGATGTAGTGCCATAGTTTGCAGAGTTTGACCTGTTGGAGCCATCTTAGTGTCATCTGTATATTTAAAGGAGATAGGAAATAATTTTTTGCACCTCTAGATACTCTTGTGTTTTCCTTTTATTGTCTATCCAATAGTCTGATATGTTTTGATCTTTTGTATTAAATTAATAATCTATGTTTCATCTTTGTAGGTAACCTGAGTCACTTTCTCCTCAACATTTGCTGCTGTCTCTTTCATACTGCCTGAACTTTCTGTAAGGGGACACCAGGTTACCTTCTTCGGTCTAGGAGTACAGGAGGTATCTTGTCCAGGAGAGCACCTGTACCCACTCATGCCATGAACACCAGTTCTGCACAACAAATAATTAGATGACCAACCCAGGTAGGGGCAATGGGGATGAGGGGCACCATAAACTCTATTCTCAGGCACCATAAAAATGAGACCACACACAAATTATACTGTCCATTTGATCAAGCATATTTTTTTTTTATTATTTATCTTTCTAGATGGTGCACAGCTCTCCAGGCATTTCCTTGGCCTTAAGTCTTCCTATGATGGTGCTTGTACACACTATAGTACAACTTCTTCATACAGACTGTGCCCTACACATACATTCCAGTAATTACTCCTTTGACTCTACATACCTTTCACCTCTACTGTGCCATAATTTACTATCTCCATACACTGGTTGTATGGTAGTGAGCTTATCTCTGGGGCCTACTGTGTCCCCCGATTTTTGACATTTTCCAGGTTCACCCCTGAACTAAAGGAGCAAAATTACATGATACATTAAGTACAGGGGTCTCTTTCAACCCTACATATGTCTACCCTCCCTTGTTGGGTCCCTGGAGCCCTTCTGCTCTGGACCATTTGTGCAGTGGCACTCTCCCCAGGCAGGTCAATCACTTACCTATGGAGAAAGCTGTGCCAGCATATGTCTTAATGTGCCCAGAAGCACAAAAAATAGAAAAAGGCATATCAGCATATGATATCACTACTAGGTGCACAAAGTGTGGTTGGTCCAGCTGTGAGTGCCTCCCCTCAATGCTCCACTGATAGCCCTAGTGACCCAAAAGCAGACTCCAATGACTGGCCCCTCACACAGGGATTTACAAACCCTAACTTTTACCCGGTCTCCTCCTACATAACACCCAGTCATTTGGCTACCTGTCATGGGTTTCAATACCAACTACCTAGGAATTTAAAAAAATAGTATTTTGTTCTAGCAAGCTGAACTTACAGTTTTGCTCTGAATACAGCCTTACTTCTCCTAGTTCTCATCACTACTGTTGGAAGTGAACCCACAAGGTTTCTGGTGACCTCCTTTGAGGGGGGATCCACCACTCTTCCAGGACTAATGATCACTGCTCCTCTCAAGGTGAGTTCCCTGGGGTCTCCATCCCTCCAACTGCTCCCTGTTTTTCTCCTCTGGAGACCAGGCCACCCAACCCAATGAATGGCAGGGCCTACAACTCATTCACAGCCAGAGGGGTTGGACTGCTCCTCTCCATCTCTTTGTTTCCAGGAAGGGTCAATACTGCCCTTATGCCTTCCCCTTGTACAGGTTTTTGGAGTAAGAACAAAACCATACATATTCATGCTCCAGTTTTCCACTTTCAGCTAAGTCAGGCCACTCACAGCATGGACATCTAGTTATCCTGTCTCTGGGCATCCCCCCCTCTCAGGAACATAACTCTCAGAATCTTGTTTAACCCTTTGATTGTTCTCTGGTATGCTGCCTTGAGCTACTATAGCTGAGGCAAGAAGCTGATTAGATGCCTCCCTGTCAAGAAATCCTTGCACCTCCATAAGAATCAGCTGAAATTAGTACTATTGCAGCTAGTGCAGAACGCAGTGGCCAGGCTTTTGACTGGCACATCTAGGGCTGGTCATATTATGCCTGTGCTACACGAACTGCACTGGCTGCACGTTCAGCACTGGATCACTTTTAATGTTGGCTTGCTGACCTTCAAAGACCTACATGATCAGGGACCTGGCTACCTGAAAGATCTTCTGATTCCCTACTGTGCCCTCTGTCCTCTCTAATCCACTGATGAGGGATTACTAGAGAGTCCCAGGGTGCATTTATAAACCTCTGGTGCTTGAGCTTTTTGTTTTGCAGTGCCCACCTTGTGTAATTTTCTACCTCATCAGTTGAGAGAATGCCTGACCATTGATAGTTGTAAAGCTGAATTTAAAACCTATCTTTTTAACCAGGCATTTCCAATGATTTTTAATCTGAGTTGCTATATCTATAATATTATAATTTATTTATGCCTATGTATTGTTTTAAAATGTATATGTTGCATTGTTATGTATTGTAAAGCGCCTTGGTTTTAGAAAGGTGCTCTATAAATAAAGACTTACTACTTACTTAGTTACTTACTTACATCTCATTTTTCTAAGTGGTACTGCCCTCAAGGGAATTGTTCACCAAATCTCCCTTTACCTTCCACCAGTGCAGAGTGAAACACACAAGAGGCTTTACAAGTGTACCATGTGGGCCAACACATAATAAGTCTTAATCTATAGAAGAGGTGGGGCACATACTAACTATACACTCCCAAACACCACATTACTTTACTTTTTTTGAAACATCATCACATCTAAAATTCAGCAGTTAAGTGCCTAAGGGCAAGAACTTATCCAGCTGCCCTGCAGCAGTCTTTCACAATGTCTTTGTCTTCTCTTCCTCCTGCCTGATATCCCATGTTCTCACCACTACTTACAGAGACACGATGGTGAGTCCAAGCTCCACCTGCAAGAAAACAGGAGAAAAACACACACTCATTATAATTCCCAAAAATACTTTATAACATTTTTTTTTTCAAAAATATAAAACTATTTGTTTAAGCTAAGTAAATGAGGAGGTCTATTAGCGAACACAGTCTCTGCAAGAGCAGCAACTCACTTCAGGCAGCTCTCTCTTGAGAGATCAGTAAGTGCTTTCAACAAATCTAACCAGAGGTAATTCAAAGTGATCTTCTGTTGCATTGTCTCTTATTGGGTGTGCCAGGCAAGCGATAGCCAGGTAAAATGAAAGGCCACACTCAACTCCCATTGTAGACTAGAAGGTTCTTTCTTCCCTTTTTCTTGTAGAGAAGTAGGCAAAACAATTAACCTTACAAATGTTACAGCTTGGTTTGCCTCAGGCTGAAGTCAATATTTCTCTGGCCTTAGCTGATTGGTCAACACAGTGTGGCTTTTATTCACAAAAGTGTAACATTTTGTTCATACATAGTAGTATTGATGAGGTTTCTGAACCCGTTCTGTAATGGGTCTGCCTCACTAGGCAAATTAGTCTGTTGTTCATCCACATCAGTGTAGATGACCTCATGCATCTGGCTGCTCCTTCCAATGTCCCATGTGGAGACTTTATAGAGGACTTTAATAAGAGAGATCCTATCTAGGGTAGGATAACAAATACATTTTGGCTTTTGACTTAACCACCAGGTACTTATCTGCAAGCGACTGGGTGCAACTGACAAGCTACAACAAGGATAAATGGGCATATCATCCTCTATTACTAACAGTCTCCTTGCTCTGGGTCCCTAGACGCCTGCACTGGTCCAAGCCGCATAAGCCTCAGAAGTGTAATTCAATTGACTACAAAGTACAGCAACTGTCTCTTAAACTCCTACTCTTCATATCAGGAAGTGTCCACTCAAATCCTGGCCCTGTCTCCTACAGTACAACAAAGCCTGCCAAAATGGAGGGGGGGGGGCTCAAAATTGCTACCTTAAACATCTGCAGTCTCCTCCCAAAACTGTCCTTCCTTCAAATCTTTGCCAGCCAGCACAACCCGGATATCCTTGCCATCATCGAAACTTGGCTGACACCTAATACTCCAGATCATGCCATCTCTATACAAGGCTACAAGATATTCAGGCTGGATAGGACCTCAAAAAGGGGTGGTGGATGTGCAATCTACATAAAGGACTACCTCACCTGTCTCCCTGGTTCTTATCCCACCACAGAAACCTCAGTGCAACTCCTCCCTATCAAGATACTACTTGGTGCCAAAAAACAAAGTCCTCACGATTGCTGCTGTCTATATCCCACCAAAAGATCCTGATTCCGGCCTATAGGCTGTCCTCGAGTTCGTAAGTACACAACCTTCTGACATCGAACTCCTTCTCCTTGGGGACTTTAATATAAATTGGCTTGCTCCTGATGCAGGGTCAAACAAAGATGCCATCCTAGCAGCAAATTTAACACAAGTGGTAAACCTCCTACCAGGAAAAACTACAAATCAGGGACCAGCACCCTCATTGACTGGATCCTTAACAGCCACCCTACCCATATAACCAATGTAAGTGTTCTCCCTGACTCGCTCAGTGATCACTCTCCAATAATATGTACCTGGACAAATAAGTTTCGTAAGCCGCCTCCAAAAAACCATCTATAGCCGAGTCCTACCTTATGGCAACCTTACTCATCTCAAGACCTGTCTTAGGCAGATAGACTGGTCCTTGATTTACAAAACTCAAGATGTTGACCTAGCCCCTGATTACTTTATTACTACTTTCAACACTGCCTGTGACACCTATGCACCAGTAAAAAAGCACAGAATCAAAGCACTCACAAATCCCTGGCTCACAGCAAAGCTATTGGCACAACTCAAAAGTAGGGATCACCTCTGGGCCACTGCAAGAGCTACTGGCACACTGTCGGACATTCAAAAATATAAACAGGCTCGCAACCACTGTACTAAACAGATCCACTTGATGAAGAGCTCCTACTTCAAGAATGCCCTCTCCAACTCCTGGGGCGAAGGGAAATCCTTCTGGGACAACATAAAGAATATCATGGGTCAGCAGTCCAAATCCTCTCCTACAATAATGAATGTGGATGGAACCACTACATTAGACCCAGAGATCATTGCAAACACCCTAAATGATACCTTCACGGATCTTAGTGGTGTCCTCTCATCTGATTTCTTGACTGATGCTGACCCTCCAATTTCTACTTCTACTACTGCCTCTCCAACCAAACCACCCTTCCATTTCAAACTAGTAAAGGCACATGAAGTCTATAAATATGAAAAGAAGGCCATTTCTAAGTCCCGAGCAAGCAGCGACACTATTGACCTTAAACTTCTGTCCCTCACTCTGGAGGAAGTACTGCTCCCCCTCACAAAAATGTTCAATCTCTCCCTCTGCTACAGCCAATTCCCTAGGAAATGGAAGGCTGCAGTTGTCACTTGAGTGCACAAAAAGTGGTGATAAGTCACTGCCTGGTAACTATCGCCTGATATCAATACTACCACCTCTCTAAGGCCCTTGAACGCTTGGTGGCGGACCAACTTTCAGACTACCTGAAAAGCACAACATCCTATGCACTCAGCAGCATGGATTTAGGAAAGGGCTCAGCACATCGACTGCCCTACTTGAATTCTCAGGAGCAATCCACAATGCCATGGACAAAGGAAACCTAACTGGAGCAGTCTACATTGACTTACCCAAGGCATTTGATACAGTTCACCATGGCCTACTTATCAAACAACTTCTATCCCTAGGGCTCTCGCAGGGTCCTGGTGACTGGGTAAAAAATTACCTTGCTCAGCGCTCTCAATCTGTAAAAGTAGCTGGAGTTCTCTCAGACTCAAAACCGGTTCGCTCAGGAGTTCCCCAGGGATCCATCCTGGGCCCCCTCCTTTTCAGCCTTTTCCTAAACTCCCTCCCCAAATCCTGCCCTGAACAATTAATCCTCTATGCCGATGATGTTGTGATTCTTGCCACTCATAAAGATCCAGACCTCTTACACCTCAACCTTCAGCATGCTTTTCCAAAGTTGAGATGTGGTTCCTTGAACATAAGCTGGTTCTAAACCACAAACTAAATCCATGCTCCTCTCTACCCACAAAGCAAGAAGCGGCAAGTCCCACTCACCATTAATACATACCTGGAAATACCCTTGAACAAGTGCCAATTTTCAAATATCTTGGAATCAACTTTGATCAAGGCCTAACCTTGCAACTCACATTGATAGTACAGCAAAAACTATTAATCAGCGAATTGGGATTCTGTATCAGAACCGACAGCTTCTTACCCATTCTGCACTGAGGATTGCCATCCAATCTTCTATCATCTCAGTAGTTGACTATGGGTTAGTTATATACAGATCTGCCACTACTACAGCACTTAGTCACATTACAACATCCCTAAATAAGGCCTGTCAGCTACTCACTGGTGCACATCGACGTACCCACACATGTGAACTCTATGCTGACTCAGGTTGGTTGCAACTCTCAAACCGGATAAAGTACCTTACCTGCCTGATGGCAAAAAAAAATCCACTCTGGGCCTCACTCCACCCTGTATCCAAGATATGTTACGCCCGAGCGCTAGCACCCGTTTTACCAGAAGATCAGAACACCAGCCTCTCCAAGTCCCCTGAATCCGGACTTCCCAGAGACAACGATCATTTGCCTATCGTGCCCCCAGCTGGCTAAATGCCCTCAGCACTCATATTTCTGCCTCCACCTCTCTAGGTATTTTCAAATCAAGGCTTTTCTCTCACCTTGCCACCTCCAGCTCATGTGACTGCCCTGATTAAACCTCCTATTTTCTCACTACCCACCCTGTTCTGTTATTTGACAAAGACATGTTTGGGAAACCTTTTCTCCTGCTATTGTCTGCTCCCCACTCCTTTCACTTAACCTCTCTGTTCTGGACTTTTTCCCTATTTGTTTCTCCTAATCTGGCATGACCTCTTTCTTGTAATAACAATAATATGATTATTGATATCTCATGTCCTTTTGCACAAGTGATTTGATATGTATTTGTATATGTTTTCTTGCTCTTGACACAACACAAATTGTTGTGTTATCTATGTAACCTTTTGTACTGTACCTAATTGACGTGGAACCTTTGTAAAAGAGCCTCTGGCTCAAAGGTAGTAATTCCTAGAACAATAAACTAAATTAAACTAAACATTACTTACTACTTGCCAGCAGATATAGACCACACGATCTATCAAGTTTGCTCGAGTGTGCAGCTGGCACCCAACTTTTCAGATGCCCCTTCCCCATCACAATTACCCCCCACAGAGATGAATGCCAAGTGAGACTGAATCAGATTAAGCTGTTTCTGGTATTTCCAGTGAATGAGGGAAATTTGGCCAGGGCACCAGGGAAATTCCTTTACTCACAGGTAGGGGAACCTAACATCCTGGTTCCTAGACAAGATGGTGTCCGATGTGGAAGGAGTGAGGTTGGAGGCTGTGGAGACAGGGGAGATGGTCTCCTCCCCTGTCGTCGTCCATGTTAAAGACTCCTACAAAACAAAGTTGTGTGGAAATGGTACCAGAAAAGGACTCTGGTCCAGCAGATGGCTTTCAGGAATGGAATTTGCAAAAAAAACAAGATGGAATAGAACTAACTGACAATGAGTGTAACCTTGAAATCCTAAGTCCAACAGTGCAGGATTTGCTGAAGGCAAAAGAAGTGCAGCATTCAGCCACTAAATGAGCATTGCTCACACAATTGACACTGCTAGAAACCCCAGTACAGGATCAGGTTGCTGCACAAAGGTGAGTGGTTGCTATAGAAATGGATGCTCACTCTGGGATGGATACGGTGGACCAGACTACTGACATGGAGCCTCCCGCGATGGAGCAAAAGGTTGGTGACAGAAGTATTTTACTGTGTGTTACCAATGAGAGTGTGACAGTAGGGATAGCATCTGGAATGGCAGAAACAGGGGCACAACCCAGCCTATGGTGCACCATGGCCTCCTTAATTGAAATTGACTCTGTTGGGCCGAGACAAAGTGCTGCTGTAACGGCGTCAGGAATGGCACAGTGCGACCTACAGTCAAGCCTAAAACACCCTTTGGGGAATACCACAAGCATTATTTTAGAGGAATCCTGATCTGCTGAGAAAGCCCTGATAGCGGCAGGGTGGGAAAAGGATGATACAAATGGTCAGTGGATTTCAGGGACATTCTCTATGCACATTCCCGGGGCACTACATGATGTGCAAGTAGATGGGATTAATGTTCAGCCTCAGAATGAGGATTCCCAGAGTCTGGTACTCCCAACTGAACTGGAGTTGACCCAAAACCCAATTTTACACTTACAGAGTGTTGAGGCTATTCCTCCTCACATCGTTCTAAGGCCGACTTCTCCACAAGCTGCCTCAACAGTAAATCAGGCCCCTAGACTTTCTTACTCAGCTACAGCCTCACTGAATGTGACCAGACCCAAAATACCTTTTCCTTGGGTCCCCATGCACCCTGTGAAATGCCATAGTGTCATCCATTTGAGATAACTGGGGGGCATGGTAGTGGCCCCCAATAGGCTATATGTAGTGAGAGTTCTTATTAAAGACTCTCTGAAATTCTTTGCCAGTGAAATACATGCCTTGATCCATGTTTTGGGAGAAACAATTTTTGATATTAGTTTTAAGACACAACAAGGCTTGGGGCATTTTTGGATTAAATATCAAAAGCTGAAGAACACCCTGCTCTGGACTCTCTTTTCAGTTTTGCCCCTGTCACGGCCTACTCAAAAAATCATAACTGTTCTTTTTCGGAGTGAGGGGGTCAATATGAGTGAGTGATTTAACAAATTGGCTTAAAGCTCATTGTACGGTTCTTTCAGACCCTGCGGCAATCTTTGACTCTGAACATTTGTGAACAGGGGGATGGCGGGTGAGAGTGATGCTGAAAATGTCAGACACAGGGCTGCTGCACCTCCCAAATAGTTTTTTTGGGGGCAGGGATTGAGGTGTCCTACATAGAAACATAGAATTTGACAGCAGATAAGGACCGCTTGGCCCACCCAGTCTGCCCATTCCCCTACCTAATGGATAGGCTGCAGATCCTAGTTAACCAGCAGCCTATTTCTTCCTACCCCCCACAAGAATTGTCTTATGTCTGTCCCATGCATTCTTGAATTCTCCCACAGTTGTAGACCCCACAACCTCCTCAGGAATCGTTTCCATGCGTCCAGCTCCCTCTCTGTGAAAAAATACTTCCTCACATTGCCTCTGAGGCGCCCGCTCGATCTTCAAATTGTGCCCCTTGTTCTTGCACATCTCTTTTTTTGAAAGATGCTACCATCTTGGACTTTGTTGATTCCCTTGAGGTACTTGAAAGTTTCTATCATGTCCCCCCTCTCCCTCCTTTCCTTGAGGCTATACATATCAAGCTCCTTTAGTCTCTGTTCATATGTCTTCTGATGCAGACCCTGCACCATTTTAGTTTCCCTTCTCTGAACAGCTTCCATCTTGTCTATGTCCTTGCAGAGACTGGGTCTCCAGAACTGCATACAATACTCCAGATGGGGTCTCACCAGCTGTCTGTACAGAGGGATAACAACTTCCTGTTTTGTACAGGTGATGCCTCTCCCTATGCATCCCAGTATCCCCCAGCCCTCCTTACTGCCCTCTCACATTGCTTGCCCACCTTTAAGTCATCTGATATGACTACCCCCAGGTCCCTTTCCATTTTTGTTGTTGTTAGTATCTTACCCCCCATTGTGTACTCTTCCCCTGGGTTTTTGTTTCCCAGGTGCATTACCTTGCACTTCTTAGCATTAAATCTAAGCTGCCATACATTTGACCATGCCTCTAACCTTGCCAGGTCCCTTCTTATCCTTACCACCCCACCTTGTGCATCAACTAAGTTGCAGATCTTTCTGTTCTATTCTGGCAAACCCACAGCATGCTACAGATGTGGTTCAGTGGCACATCTGAGTAGTGCCTGCGATCAGATACAATGTACAGTCTGTGGTAGCATTGGTCATTCTGGACTACATTGTGTGGAACAAGAGAGATGTAACTTATGTGATGAGCTGGGCTATAATTTCCAATCCTGTCAGTGGGCAGCTCACAATCAGCCTCAGTTGGCCGATGGAGCAGAACACCACCTTTACATCAGTTTGGCACAAAAAAAGAGGATTTTTGCCCATGAGGAGTCAAGATCGAATGAGACTGTAGTACCTTATGATGCACTTCTGGATGTCAGTTTGAATGTCTCAGTGCCACCAACTTTTTTTACATACCTCACAGTTTGTCATTTTTGGGGGAGGGGTCTGAATTGTGGCTTCTGCCTGAAGGACAAAACCATGATGTCTAGTACTGCTAAGATCTTTTCTGACTCCAATTTTTTATCCTCCATGCTTAAAACAGCCCGCCTGGTGGGCTCATAGAGATCTCATACTGGTCTACATACGCCCACATTCCATAAAGGTAATCTGGCCATAAGGATTGATTTTCTCTTTATACCCCATCATTTTCCCATTAGGGATGCTAAGGTGACAGTGGCCAAATTTTCAGACCATAATATGCTGTTTGTCATGCTGGGGGAGGTGTCTTCCATTAGGAAAGGGCCAGGGACCTTGAAGATGAACACTTCCTTGTTGATAGGTATACTCTTTCAGGCCTCTTTAACTGACTTTCTAAGAGCGAGGAAGTCATTCTTTATTCTCTATGATGATGCTATCCAATGGTGCTTGGACACTAAATGTGATTTGGGGTATTTCTTAAAACAGTATAGTCAAAATTGATGTTTGACTAAATATAAGGAATATTTGGCTGCCAGAACTCAGTTGCAGAGATTAATGTCATTATCTGTAATAACAAGACAGGATTATATTTCCCAGATTCAGGTTTTAAAGAATCGGATAAGAATGTTTCATTTGGAAAAGGCCCACTCTCTACAACAACAACAACAATTTGGCACATCTGGAACTATGGATTCGGTTTGTCCATATGAATCATGTCAATCTCGGGTGGGAAGAAAGAAATCCTAGCTGTGTATAATCAACATGATCAGACAGTTAGCACTAATGCTGAGATCATGGAGGTTATTACTGCATATTCTGGTACAAAGTATGGTCCAATGGCTTTCGATATGGCTCAGGCAGATTTTCTGCTGTCCCAGGTTGATTTTTCAGGGATTCCAGAATCAGAGGGCAACCTGATGGTGAAGGTCATAAAGATATCTGAGGTCATGGAGGCAATTCACTCCCTGAATAATAATATGGCCCCTAGCCCAGATGGCCTGCCATCAGAAATGTATAAATTTCTGGCCACAGAACTAGGGGAAGAATTATTTATTTATTTATTTAGCTTTTGTTAACCAAGTAAGCACGCTAGACAGTCAAGTACCTAATTTCAGGTGTGACCTGGGATAATTACAAGGTACAGGCAATAACAATTCAGAGACAAGGTACAGCAATCAACAAGATACAGTCAGGTACAGGCAATAACAAATACAAGGCAAGTACAGAGTTAAGGCATGGCAACAGCAGAAGGCAGTCAAGGAAGAAAAAGTATATCAGCAGGACAGTTTTAAGGTATACACTATACACATGCTGTAAACGCACATAGTCAAATGGGACACAGGCTCACCATGCAGGGTGGGTCAGCTAAGAGCAAAGGCAGGCAGATGCTTGTTTTAAGTAGTCTCAGAGGGAGGACAAGAAGCAAATGTGGGAGGGTGCAGCCCTTACATGAGCAGGGAGTAGGTTCCAGACTCTGGGGGCAAGGGCCGCGAAGGTGTGATCCCCGGCAAGGGAACGAGTTTCGGGGCCATGAGAGCCTGGGAGTCACTAGACCTCAGCCGGTAGCCGGAGGGGGCAGGCTTGACCAGTTTGGCAAGTGCCGGTGGGGTGGACATTCAGATGATGTTGTCTATGAAGCTGCCCATAACAAAGGATCGATGGTTACTGGGGGAGAGCCACCCAAGCTGGAGTAGAGTTGACAGTGATGGGTTAGACTGGGGGTTGACAGGGTGACGTGACAAACATTGTTGTATGCTGTGTCCCACTTCATAAGCTGGGCTTTTGTAGCATTCACGAAGGAGGTAAGTCCATAGCAGATCGTGGGAAGAAGAACCCCTTTTGCAAGGACAAGTCGAGCAGCTGTGGTGAGGCAGCTTTAGGCCCTGTACGCCAGACCCAGTTTACAGTTTGTGGCCTTGCAGGAATTTCGTATGTGCAGAAGAGAGGTCTAGCTGAGGGTCAAGGGTTACCCCCAGGTACTTGAAAGAGTTGACTACCCATACAGGGATGCCATCAGTGCCAATGACTTTGAGATAGGCCAGGCACACTCTAACCTTGGCAAGGAAACTGAATAACATGGCCTATGTCTTCTGGAGGTTGATGACAAGCTTATTGGCCTTGAGCCAGGATTGAATGTGATCGAAATCAGAGTTTAGATTGGTGTTGATGTCTCTGATATCCTGTGAGCTAGCAAGAAGCACAATGTCATCAACATATAGGGTGACATACCCAGAGACAGGGACCGAGGGCAGCTGATTGATAAAGAGGGAGAATAGTACGGGGCAGAGGAGAGACCCCTGAGGCACCCCACATGTAACCGGTGTGAGCCCGGAGAGGGCTTTCTGGAACTTCTTGTACAGTTGTCTACCTGAGAGGTAGTTGGAAAACCAAGCTAAGACAGGAGGGGAAAGGACAAGGGACCAGATGGCAGCACCCAGGAGTGTGTGATCAACCAGATCAAAGGCCTCAGACAGGTCGATGAAGATGGCACCCGTGAGTTTGCCTTGGTCAGTCACAGTTCTGATTTCGGAGGTGACCTGCATGAGGGCAGTGAAGGTGCTATGCCCTTTACAGAACCCATGCTGCACAGGGAAAAGGAGGCCATGGGTTTGGAGGAAAAGAGCAAGCTGGGAGGCCACTACCTTTTTGAGCAGTTTGTTTACAGCAGATAAAATCACTATTGAGTGATAGTTTTCATAAATTTTGGGATCACCACACTTGAGGACTGAGGCCACATGAGCCACCTTCCATATATCTGGGATAGTCCCAGATATGAGACAGGAGTTGAGAATGTGGGCAATAGGCCATGCCAAATAGGGGCCCCCCAGGCAGAGTAATTTGGACTTGAGATTATTGTGCCCAGCTCCAGTGTGAGGGGAGAGTCCAGCTAGGTGCTTCCGCATCTCACTGCAGGAGACAGACTTAAAGTAGAAGGGAGGGGGGGAGCACTGGACACAGCACCACCAATGGGGACCAGATCATTGGATACTGAAGATGAGGGAGTGTAGTCAGACAGGTCAGAGAACTGAACATTAAAAGCATTGGTTATACTCAGGGCATTGCTACAGCTGACTCCGCTGATTAGCATGTCAGAGACCTGGGGGCAAGCAGGACCACTTACAGTGTGTTTGATGGTGTGCCAGAAGCTCCTAGGGTTCTTGGCAGATGCTTCAAGGGAGGATTTACAGAATTCACTCTTTGCTGAGTGAATCATCTGCTTACAGAAGTTCCTGAGCTGTCTGTATTCCTGTAAGTCCGACTTGTCCCTGGAGACCTTACATTTTTGGCAGCTTTTATCCCTAAGCTTCATCAGGGGAAACCGGCCATCTTGTAGCCATTTAGTGACAGTGACCCTCACCCTTCTTTTTACGAATGGGGCATGTCTATCTTGTAAAGGGGTGAATATGAATAGGAAGCAGTCAAGAGCAGCAGAGGGGTCGCTGTCAGCATTGACAGGGGTTTTTAACTGTTTATTGCCGAATTCGGACATTTCCCAGCAGTTTAATATGAGCTCCTTGATTTATCTATATAAAAAGGAGACAAACAGGCTTTGACTAATTGGAGGTCAATAAGCTTGTTAAATACTGATTTTAAAATAGTATCAAACATTTTGCCTAAATGATTGATGTCTGTAGCAAAAGGAGTTATTTCAGAAACTCATATTTCTTCCATCTCTGGCCTCTGCATCCAGGATAACCTACTTTTATTAAGGGAGTTATTTGATAAAGGGGATCTGGACCTTGTGGATGGGTATGTCCTTTCTTTGGACCAAAAACAAGCTTCTGAAGCTGTCAACCATGAATTTTTATGGTTAGTCCTGGGAAAATTTCAGATCCCACCAATCTTTATTCACTGGCTCCAAATAATATGCAAAACTGTAACAGTTTTCCCTGTGGTAAATGGGTGGAAGGGTCCCCTGGTTGGTATTTGGTGGGGAGTTCAGCAAGGTTACCCTCATTCCCATCCTATATATCTTCTTTTCACAAAAACACAAATCTAGGCACTCACCACCACAAATAAAGCTGCCAACCATGAGAGAAAATTAATTAAACATTCATTTAAAAACCTGATGTTTTTCTGGTCCACTGGACCCTTTATCAAAGGCTCATGTCTTCTTTTTGGGTCCTTTATTAAGGATGTTAAAATTATTCCCCACTCCTGTCTCCTTTGGGTGCCACACCGGCGCTCCGAGCACCTACAGTCATCGCCTATGCAGATGATATGAGCCTCCTGTTGAAAGATGAAGCCTCCATAGCGGAAGCACTATGTTTATGCTCAGTTTTTTGGGAATGTGGCAGGGGCCACACTTAACCTACAGAAATGTGTGGGGAAGGTTTTAGGGACTCATAGTGGAGCCCTTCCTGTGGTGGGTGAGATAATGCTGCAGGTGGGACTGATTAGGATCTTGGGAATTCAGTTTGGTATGGAACATCCAGATGTTTTTAATTGGGAAGACAAAGTAGCTATTGCCTAGTGCAAGGTGTCCAGCTGGAATAGATGAAAATGGGAAAAAAGAAAAGAGTTTATTTGATTAAGACATTTCTGATTCCAGTTTTTCTATTTCTTAGTTATGTTTTTCCACCACCCAAATCATTAAAACCCCACCTGCTGAGTATTTTTTTCATGCAGTATGGGGGAGTTGACTGAATCCCATAAAAAGGAATATTTTATATTTAATGATCAGCCAAGGAGGCTTGAATATGATACATCCTTTATTGTTTTTTAATAGCATTTTTTTATGGCCAGTTTATGCCCCCTTTTAATTTACATGAATAAAGGCTGGGAACCATGGGTTTTTGATACCATTAAGTACTGGTTTCAGTTATGGGATGGTGGTGGTGGTTTAAAGATAGTGAAGCAGTAGCCATATGCCTTGTCCTATTGGATGGACACTTACATAGATACATAGATACATACATAGATACATAGACAGTGTCGGCAGATAAGGGCCTATGGCCCACCTAGTCTGCCCATTTGAGCTTGTAAGTTCAGTTTGTTCACTTTTACTAGAGTGAGGCAGTGCAAGGTCACTACCCATGGGATAATTACGCTGCAAAGGAAAGGATTATATAATGTATTATTGAGCATGGTGTGTCCTGTTTCGCAGATTTTTGAACATTGTCCAGATGGTAGCAGAATGGCTCTTCTTCAACTGTTATGAAACCCAAGGATCCCTCCTCATGTCTGGGACCTTCATTGGCTAAGTTGCAATGACAAAATGAATGTTAAAAGCAATCACAGTCACAGTCAGGCAGAGGATAGAATCTGTAGCAGACCAGAATGTATTGCACAATTTGAAACTACTGATCATTTGTTTTTCTTTTGTTCATTTATTAAAGATTTCTGGTCTTTTTTAGCCAGGGCATGGGGGGCACCAATCTTTGCTCTAATATCTAGGGGGAATCTCATGTATGGAGGGGTCCGAGGAGCATGGCGGGTATGGGAGGGTGAAACGCTTATGTTAATTTTTACCATTTGTAAGTGGCACATTTGGAATGCTCACTGCTTGTTTTCCTTGCAGCAGAAACATTGTACCTATTCTGAAATGGTAGGGAAAATAACTAAAGACCTACAAGCTATTTGTACAAAAGAAAGGATGTTATTACAGGAAGAACTCTGGTTGAGAAAATGGCATGATTTATCTTGGATTACAGATTCGGATGCCCCCATTACATGAAAGATGATTATGGGCCTCGGGGACCCAGTAGGATGCTGTAAGTCCTGATATTTTGTACATGCTGTTTCTGTTAGTTTTAAGTTTCTTTCTTTTTTATAGACGAATGTCAGGACCTTAAATTTTCATTAATGTATTGTCCAAATTATTTAACTTTCCTATTATGGACTGTGTTCTCTGTAATATTGCTTTATTTTTGAGTGTTGTACTCAGTTGTTATGGTTAATGAGTTTTTTTGGACTGCATATCTATGGATGTTGTATTTAGTCTCTGTGTTTAATAAATTTTCACCAACTCTTTTCGATAAGTGCCATGGGATCTTTAACATTCACCTGAACTATCACCAATCCAGGCAGATGGGAGCTTGGTTTAATATCTCATTAGAAAGAAATCTCCTCAGAAGTGCAGTACCCCCCTCCCATGCTGCACTACAGTGTCAGAATTCAGATATTAACCCAAGTGCCAGGTTTTGGAAATGAACCCACAGCCCTCTGATGTCCTGGCCTCAGAGACGAGTGTGCTACCTACTGAGCCACTGACACTGTTACTTACACTGACACATTACAGAAAAGCAAAGGAAGAGGTAAGAAAACAACAGCCATAGAAAGTAGGTAGTAAGGCACAGGGAAGCTTCAACAGGCACTAAGGTAAAGGAATGAAAGAGAATGGGAGTGGTGCAGAGGAATGGGTGTGGAACAATAGTCTTTAGGGACACCTTCTGAAGACTGAGATGCTGACCCATGTGTACTCACCTCTGTGAGCTGAAAGTATAAGTTGAGGGACTCTGGCCCAAACTGGCAAGGGTGCAGAGAACGTTCTGTCCCACCTAGGGGCAACCACATCTGCCAATACTTTCCCCAGAGTATGCCTCAACAGAGGCAGATTATCTGGACCTTGGTGGGTTTTGAAAGGGTGGGGGAAGTGGAAAGGGTATGCACTCCTCAGCCTATACCCCTGCAGAATTCCTTTGTATACTGGCAGGATGGGCAAGCCAGGAGTAGTGGGAAGGAAGGAAGTGGGGATCCTCAGAAGAGGAGGTCCTGAAGAGGGAATCAAAGACTCCCAGCAAAGGAGGAATCAGCTGCTGGTGGGTGACTCTACTGTGAAGGAGATAGACTTGGGAAATGGGGGAGGAAGGGAGAGGGAGGTGAAGTGTCTCCCTGGTGCTTCAGCTTGGAGGGATAGAGTGAAGATGCAAAGGGTCACCTGGGCAACAGGAGATGGGAGGGAGTTAGATGTCATTGTCAACCTGGGGTCAAATGACCTGGCAAATAAAGGTAGCCATAGTGCACAGAAACTATGGGGAAATAGGGAGGGGAGTCAAGTGTCAAGCAGGTGGCATGCACAGTGGCTTTTTACCAAAGTGCATACCTGTGTACAGCTGGGGAGAGAAAAGGGCACACTGCACCAGGGCTTATAGCAGTTGGTTAAAGGCATGGTGCATGGAGGAGGTCTTGGCTACATTGGGGACTGGGGGGCAACCTTTGTAGGATATGGGCCTCTATTGGGTAAACAGCTTGCTTCCTTCTGGGAAGGGGCCCACAGTCCCTATTGGGAGGTTTAAATGCCACTTGGATGAGCATTTAACCTACCCAGGGGGGTAGGCTGTAAATCCAAGGGAAGCAACAACTGCCTACTCTCAGATAAGGATTCAGCAGGGAGGGAGGGCTCATGGGGAGTAAACCCCATTACGGCAGTGGTGCAGACAGACAGGGGTGGGGAGAAGGCAGAGGACAAATTGTGTATAAATCAGGAAAGCAAGAAAAAAGAAGTAAAGGAAACAGGTAACAGAGGAGGTAAACAGGGAAGAGATGGGGCAGGGTAGCTTCAGGGAACAGCACAGGCAGGAGAAGGGAGAAGCAGAAAAGCAGGCTGGACAGGAGTATGTTATGGAGAGACATTTGTGCCAATGCAAGGAGTCTGGGAAATAACATTCCAGACCTAGAGGCTATCATGGCAGAGGCTAGCCTAGATTTGGTGCCTATAATGGCATTGTGGTGCACTGACAGCCAAGACTGGGTCATGGCCAGCCCAGGCTATTCTCTTTTCAGAAGAGAAGGGAGGGAGGAGGAGTAGGGAAGGAGGGGTTGCTCTATATGTGAGGTAGGTAATCAAGGCCATGGAAGTACAAGGGCACCTGGAGGAAAAGGAAGGACCACAGGGGTCATCCTGGACACAAGGCTGGGGTCACTATCCATACAGAGGTGGTTTACAGACCTCCAGAACAGGGACAGGAGCTAAATAAGGCACTTAGGATAGCAATTAAAGGGAATGTGCTGCTACTTGGTGACTTCAGTCTGCCAGGGGATTGGAGCCTTCCAAATGCAACTTTGGCAAGGAGGAGGATCACCCTTGACTCCTTATAAGGGGCCTTTCTCGGGCAGCTTGTCACTGAACCTACTAGGGATGGGGCAGTGCTGGACCTGGTGCTTACAAACAGGGATGGCATTGTGGACCTCACAGTGGGAAGTCCCCTAGACATCAGTGATCATGTACAGTGTGGTTTAACTTTAAGATGGGAGGAGATGCAAACCACATAAGGATGAGGGTCCTGTATTTTAGGAGGGTGGATTTTAAAGAAATGGGAGACTGCTCAGAAACTGCCTTGTAGGAGGAGTTGCCAGGGAAGGGTAGAGGCACAGTGAGAAAAATAAGAGCAGGCATGAATAAGACAACCAGCCACTGTAAAGTGAGTGAAGGCAGAAGGAAAAGGAGACTGTTAGGGTTCGCTAGGGATGTGGCCAAGGTGGTAAAGGAAAAAAGGGTGGAATCCAGGAGGTATAAGGAACTGCAGATGACTGATGACAAGGGGTGTACCAAATAAAACAGAGGGAAGCATCAAAGGCAGTGAGGGGAACAGAGGACAAAGACAGTAGAAAGAATAGCCAATGAGGTAACTAAGGAAGATAAATATTTCTTTATGTAAAAGAGGAAAGCAAGGAGAGAGAGAGTGACTATAAGGAGGGCAGCAGGAGGAGACTACATGGAAGAGTACCAGGAAAAAGAAGACGTTCTGAACAGGTATGTTTCCAGAGAATTGGAGAAGAGCACAGGTTATCCCTCTACATAAGAGCACCAGCTAATGGAGACTCCATTAAAGGAAACATTAGCAGGGTACCTTGACTCCAATGGGCTGCAAGTCCACAGGCAGAATGGTTTCATGAGAGGGAAGGTACACCGTACAAATCTAATTGAAGTCTTCTCTGGGTGACCAGGGAAGTGGATCAGAGGAGAGTAGCGGACATGGTCTATCAGGACTTTAGCAAGGCCTTCAACACACAGAAGACTGATAAAGAAACTGAGCAGCTGAGGGATGGGATCCAACATGGTGAACTAGGTTAGAAATGGTTAATGGCACTCACTCACTCTAATGATGGGAAAGTGATCAGTGGGCTGTGTCTGATCTCTGTACTGGAACTAGTCCTCTTTTATGTCTTCATAAGTGACATTGCAGAAGAACTGGAAGAGAAAGCATGCCCTTTTGCAGATGACACTAAAATCTGTAATAGGGTGGACACTCAGGAGAGGGTGGACAGAATCCGTTGAGATATTGGGAAACGTAAGGAGTGATCAAGAGCAGAGCAGTTAGGGTTCAATGCCAACAAGTAAACAATCATGCACATTGGGCATAGGAACCCAGGAGCAGAGTATATGATGGGGGAGGTACTGACAGTCACTAAGCAGGAAAGCAGGAAATGGACCTTGGGGGTTATCATATGTGATTAACTTAAAGTGGTAGGACAGTGTGACAAAGAAATAGGTAGTGCCAGTGGGATGCTGGGGTGCGTAGGGAGAGGTATCTCCAGCAGGAGGAGGGAGGTGGTGTTGCCACTCTATCGCTCACTGATGAGAGCCCACCTGGAGTACTGGATCCAGTTTTGGAGACTGCACCTTAGAATTGATGTAGACAGGGTAGAAGCAGCCTAGAGGAGAAAACTAAAATGGTGCCAGGTTTGAACCAAAACCCCTGCACAGAGAGACTGAGGGATCTCAAAATGTATGCCCTGGAGGGGAAGAGAGTGATAGGGGACAAGATAGAGACCTTCAAGTACCTCAAAAGAGTAAACAGGGTGCAGTAAAGGAGTTTCTTTCAAATAAGAAAGAGCACCAGGACCAGAAGATATGTGTTTAAGCTAGTATGGGGTGTGTTTAAGAGGAATGTGAGGAAGTACTTCACTGAAAGAGTGGTAGATGCCTGGAGCATGCTGCCAGCAAAAGTGGTGAAGGCAAAAACAGTAGAGGTCCTGCAGCATATGTGGGATAGACATATGGAAATATTAGTAGATAGGTGGGGAAGAGGAAGGGTTGCCCGAGACCAGTTCGGGTCTGTGTAGACAGACGGATCTACCATGCCTCATCGACAACAAAGTTTGAAATTTAAGTTTATTAAGTTTGAAAAAACAAAACAAACAACACCATAATACAAAACACACCAAGAAAGTACCAAAAACATTTAAATGAGCGGTACAACAAAGAACAACCACTCCCCCCTACGTCCCACCCCTACAAAAGAAACATTAAACAAAATCCCACCAACCCCAAACCCCAGACCCACTCACAATCCCATCCAACCCACCCAACCACATATACACAAAACATTATTCAACATTAAGCATCCAACCTCCCACAACCATACCTCCCCCACCCACTGGGTGCACCAACAATACCAAACTACGTCTGGACATGATAACATATCACCACAAAACTTCAGAACTTAACATCTATAAAAGAGCAATACAATCTTATAAGCAGGGATTACTATAAATCTTAAAATAAAAGGCAGACAAAAGGAATCGGGTCCCAAAAATTATGTAAATTAAGGCAGACACAGGGCTTGGAGTTTACTCCATCTCCTGTGAAACAGGTCCAAACGACCTTTAAAACGTGCAATCAACCTCTCTGATTGAAGGTATGAAACCAATTCAGTCAACCAGTCAGCAAATGACAAGGCCAAGTGGTCCGTCCAATGTCTTAAAACCAGTTTTTTAACAGCCATAGACACCAAAGCCATATGGTACCTATGTTCAACATTATCTATACAGGAAAGTTCCCCCAGAATACATATCTCAGGACGGAAAAAAACGGACAGACCCAGAGGAGGATCAAGATAATCCCGAACCAGAGACCACAAGGGGGCTACTTTAGGACAATCCCAGAACATATGGATTAAGTTACCATCATCTTGTAAACACCTAAAACACTTTGAATGAGAGACCTTTTTGAGCTGAAAGAGTTTGGCAGGAGTGTAGTAGAGGTTATTAACAATATAATATTGCCTTAACCGCAACCTATCCTGGGTATGGTATCTATGGAGATCTTTCCATAAACCAGACCAGTCTGGAGAAATATCAGGTAAAAGGTGTGCCCACACATTCGAGCCTACAACCATCTCCTGCAAATTATAATTCAAGAGGAAAGAATATATCAAAGAGATAGGATGAGATTGGGAAGCGAGATTAATAATTCCAGAAAAGAAGAAAAAAACAACAGAATCCCTAAAATTGGTACCGAATCTCTGGTTGATCAAATGCCTCAGTTGATAAACTTTGAAAATATCTCTCCTAGGTATATCAAACTTCCCCAGAATATCACCGGAAGAAAGAAGTGAGTCCCTGCTAAAAAAATGTTCAAGTCTAGCCTCCCTGATTTGCGGGAGCCACTCCGAGGTAATCCATGAAGTACCCAGCCTAACATTGGGATTACGAACAACCGTTTGTCCCAAGTCTGAAATAGGGCAGATACGGAAGAACTTTAAACATTGTGCGAATGACTTAAGAGCAGCCATCATGACATTATCCGTCATCCACTGTGACAATATTTTTTGGGGTACATAAAATAGAGCGTGCCTATCAGGTTTGATCTCAGAGAGAGAGGTGCGTTCGAGCTGCAGCCAAATTGGGCAGGATGAATCTGGCTCCGTAGAGAACCATCTTCCCAACTTAGAGAGGTGAGCCGCTCAATGATACAACAGGAGATTAGGTAACCTAAGACCACCCTTTTCTCTAGGAAGCGATAATTTGGCATAGGAGTGCCTAATCCCTTTCCCCTGCCAAATAAAATTAGAAACAAGCGCATGAAGCTGCTGAAAATAGGAGGTGGGAAGCCAGAGGTTAACCAAGTTCAACGGGTAAAAAATCCGAGGGAGAACATTCATTTTAAGAATATTTATTCGACCTCAAAGTGAAATGGGAAGAGCTGACCATCGCTGTAAATCCTGGGAGACCGAGTCCTTGACACTATCCAAATTTAACTTTCTCAAAAGAAAAGAATCAGTAGAAAAATGAATCCCTAAATATTTAATAGATTTAGGGGTCCATCTCATCCCAAAAGAGGAAAATTGGTGTTTATTAGTATATACATTAAGAGGAAAGATTTCAGATTTGGAGATGTTCAGTCTGTAACGAGAGAAAACACCGAACCGTTCGATAATACCAATCACCGCCTTCAAAGATTTGGCCGGATCTATTAAATGTAGAAGAATGTCATCTGCATAAGCAGAAAGAACCAATTCCCTTTGATGTAACCTGAGCCCCTTAACCTGGGGAGAAGTCTTAAGCCTTATGAGCAATGGTTCCAAATATAAATTAAATAACAGAGGGGAAAGAGGACATCCCTGTCGGGTACCAGTATATAAATGAAAAAGGGGAGAAAACACTCCATTGCAATAGATTCTAGCAGAAGGGCAACTATAAAACATCCGGATCATATTTAGAAAAGCAGGTGGAAAACCCATTCTCTCCATAACTGCCCAGAGAAAGGACCAATCCACACGGTCAAAGGCCTTTTCAGCATCGAGAGAGACCAGAGCAACCGGATATGAAACGGATTGGGTATATTGAGAGATATGTGACAGGGTCCTCAAATGATCAGCCGACGATCTACCAGGGACAAATCCAACCTGCTCAGGGCTCAGCAGACCAGACCAAACTGTTCTAATTCTTTCAGCTAATATTTTGGCAAGAATTTTCATGTCATAATTTTGAAGAGAGATTGGTCTGTAATTTGCTGGATCTGTAAGAGTCTTATCAGGTTTAGGGATTAAAACAATTATAGCCTCAAAAAGTGCGGTGTCCACCTCCGAAGATACCGATAAATACTCATATAATTTAAGGAGAGTAGGTACCAAATCCTTGACAAAGACTTTATAAAAATTGGCAGGGAAACCATCAAGACCCGGTGTTCGATCAGAAGCAAGGGAAGCAATGGTTCTCTCAATCTCCTCCGACGAGATAGGGGCCAACAAAATAGCCTGCTGGGCCTCTGATAAATGAGGAATATCAATCTCCCTCAAATATTCGTTTACCTCCAAGATAGAGTGCGATACAGGAGACTTACTGTAAAGGTCCTGATAATACTCCTTAAAAATATGGTCAATTCCTCTGGGTGAAGAGACAACCGTACTGGATGGAGAGAGCAAAGAAGGAATAATCCTAGAGCTTTCCAATGCCCATAGACGCATAGCCAAGAGTTTACCGGATTTCTCTCCAAAATCAAAATATTTAGCTTGAGTTTTTAACAAGCAGTATTCCGTTTTCTCCTTCAAAAGATCCATGTATTCACTCTTAACTAATAAAAGCTCTTTAAGATCGGTTAAAGAAGAGGTTGAAGAATATTTAACCTCCAAGTCCCTGATTTTACCCATCAAGGATAAAGAGTTTGCGAGCCCCTTTCTCTTCCTGATGGAAGCCATTTTAATAAGCTCACCCCTGAGATAACATTTCAAGGCAGACCAGATCATGTCCAGCCTTGGAGTGGAGTTAAGATTATCTGCCAGAAAGAGGGAAATCAGGGAGTTGATATCCGACACATTTTGAGGATCCTTCAACAGTTGAGTATTAAACTGCCAAACCGAATCCCGGGAAAAATCCGGGGCTACGGAAAGCTTGATCCAAACAACGGCATGGTCCGATAGGATAATTGGATCAATGCCAGATAATCAGAGACTTGAAAGAAAAGAGATACTAATTAAAACCATATCTAACCTAGATTTAGTACCATGCGATTGGGAAAGAAAAGAAAAGGCTCGAAGAGATGGATTAGCAAGCCTCCATGGGTCACATAGACCCAACAGCGACCTCAGTTCCAGAAAGGCTTTATGAGCCGGAGAAGGGGGACGTCTGTCCTGAGGGTCCCTATCTAGAATAGGTGAACAGGGAATGTTCCAGTCACCTCCTAAAATAAACTGAGCAGGGAGAAAATTAGACATCTTATCAGCAAGGGACATGAAAAACCTCGGATCACCCCCCACCAGACCATATATAGAGCCCAAAACAACACTACCCCCATTGAGAGTACCTTTGACCAAAATAAACCTCCCCTCTGGGTCTGATACAGTCGTCTCTTTCACAAATAAAACATGTTTCTTAACGAGAACCGCCACCCCTTTACTAAAACAAGAATTACCCGCTAGATAGGATTGAGAAAAACCAGAACGAGATAATAGCTTGGTATCATCATGGCTTAAATTCGTTTCTTGCAAAAAAAAGGATATCGATTTGCAATAGTGAACAATGATTAAACATCTGCAACCAGTTTGACCCGATCCCTAAGTCCGTGTACATTCCAAGAGGCTATTTTGAGAGTATTCATAGCCATTTTAAATACAATATATAAAAACCAAATATCCAGACACATTCAAAATTATAAAGAGGAAAAAGGTGCACCCCAAAAGAAGAGGCTTGGAAAACCTTATAATACCCAAACAAACCAATCCTTAACCCCCACAGGGAGAACCCCGAAATTTTAATCCCCCAGAGACAACATATTGAGCTAAATTGGTAAACTAAGCGGATCCCCTTATACAACCCCAGCCCAATATTTTTATCCCCACAATAAACCCCAATCCGAAACAAACCCAGACAAGGATTATAAAAGGAATATTCCTCCCCATAACAGTGTGTCCTAATTAAGGAGCTACCATGTAAAATACAAAAGAGAGCATTCACCCATTCCATCCCCCGCCCACCCATCAAAGGCCAACCTCTAAAAGCCCAATACAAGATCTCCAATGAAAGATCAACCCCACTCCTCAACCCCAACTCTAATAAACACCAGCAAGCAACATTCACAAAACCCACCAACCCCCCCCGAAATCAAAAAAAAAAACCAACACACCCACAACCAGCAAGTAACTATTTACACCAGGAGGCCAGAACAAAAGTAATCTTTTAAACAAAACAAGAACCAGAGGCTCTGACCCCCCCCAACCCCATTTGCGAACCCTGGAAACCCCAGTGTAAGATGCACACAGGAATTAGAAAAGAACCACCAGAACAGGCCAGTGAAAACATACGCCCAACACCCCCCTATAGTAAAAGCAACTAGCCCAATCACCGGGGAGAGGTTAGCGATACCCCCTTCATTTGGCTCGCGATACCACATCTAGCAGACAAGGACCCACAGACCCGAGCTCCCCCCCACCCACCAGTCACCAGCAATGACAGGGATAAATTATGAAGAGAGGGATTAGTAAGGAGAAAGGCAGTAAAATCTTGCAGTCAGAAAAAAAAAAAAAAAAACACCTCCCTCCACAGTAAAAGAGAGCATTATCCTCTGAAATACATGTCCTAGAAAGCACATTGTTTCAACAGCCCAGAGATAAAGAAAATGAGAGGATCACCTACCAGGCATCCACAACAGCCCATAGGGAAGTTCCACATCTCGAAAAACTCCAGTTAGGAAAAGATTCTCGACATTAGGATGCTGTTTCCGAGGGGACCCAAAAACTAGCCGGACCGGAATCTGTCCTCCCTCCAGGAAGTCCCCCCAGGAAACAGGAACAGATAGAAAAAAAAGGTTCCACCTCGCGCACGAAAGGTCAGGCCCATCGAGGAGGATCCCAACACCACCCCCAGGACACCCCTCACCCAATCAGACCATGGGAAAACAGCCTAGGTAAGAAAGAAAATGGAAACGAGAGAAGGAGATTGAGTAAAGTAAACAAAATAATTAAATCAGGGAGAGGGTCAGGGAAAGCTTAGTCCGCAGGCCCAACCATCCAGACCGCCCAGCCCAAAGAAAACGAAAGGCTCCAACCACATAATAATAATAAAGCAAGTCCATTCAGTAAGATTCAAACACAGGATCGTCCGAATTCCAAAGCATGGCGAATAGAAAGGCTTTCATTCATCCGGCAAATTTAAACAGCTCTGGTAGCCTGGAGGCTAACTCCTTTGAGGCCGCTTCAGGAGAGCTGAAACTGTGTACTGAGCCTTCCACCGTGACTTTCAAAATCGCTGGGTAGATCATCCGAAAGGGAATAGAGGCAGCTATTAGCTTCTGAACAACCGGATGATACGCTGCCCTTTTCTCTCTGGTCTCTTTAGGAAGGTCCTATGTGACACGAATTCTGGAATAGCCCCAAAGGATCTCTTTAAGTTCTCGGGATTTCGAGTACACATGTTGCCTCTCAATATAACTTAAAAATTTAATGATAATGGGTCGTGGGGGAGAACCAGATGGGGGCCTGGGCCTTAGCGAACGATGGGCCCGCTCCAGATGATAGGAGGGACTGATAGGAGATGGGCCGACGATCTTCACCAAAAACTTCTGCAGAAAGGCCATAAGGTCCGGTCCTTCCTCCATCTCAGGCAGGCCTAATATGAGTAAGTTGTTCCGGCGATTACGCCCCTCCAAGTCCTCCGTTTTGGCTTGTAATTTTTTAATTTGTTGTCTGAGCTCAACAACTTCTGAATCAGTTCTAGCTCTCCATTGTTCTGTTGAGATAACTCTGGTCTTCATATCTGAGACTCTGGTGGAGACTGACGACAGATCACTACGCAGTGATTTCAGCTCACCAGCCAGCTCCTTAAGAATATCCTTCACTGGAGTCAGTTCTTGAAGAAATTTATCCTCCGTGAGAGGAGTAATCAGCTGCGGTCTGTCCCCGCTCTGTTCCAGTTTAGCAGGGCCTTGATTACACTGCTTCTTGGATAGCTTTTCAGGAGATGCAGGGGGAGTGTGTTTAACCGAGGCCTGCTTCCCATCCACCTCCATCCTTTCAAAATAGTCAATTTCTCCAGAGACAAAACTGAATTACTGATAGTAGGCAGGATGACCAAGAACCTCCGGTACAAATTTTTGAGTTTGGTGCCCAGTTAATGCGGAAAACTGGCAAAAGACGGTGAATGAAGGGGAGAGCCCAGAATCAAGCAGCCGCTCAGCCAGATGCCATCACGTGACCCCCCATCAACAACAAAGTTGTTGACATGTGGCGTGGAAAAATCCTCAATGTCGAAGGGCAAAATTTTGCCTGTCAGACATTGTGTGTTTTCTTTTGGGGGGCTGTGCCCCCAGAGCCCCCATACAGGGGGCTACACCCCCTGCACTGCCCCTTCTTAATATAAGTAACTCTGAGTCACAGTTAGCTTGAAGGGAGGCGAAGGACGGTGAAATGGCAACATTTTGCCATCAGGTCATTAAAAGCAACAATTTAGAAACTTTTTAAAAAGTATCACCGTAAAGGATTTTGCCATCTGGGTGTCATTGCGTGGTTGGTATACAGAGACAAACTATGCTGGGACCATCTGAATAGACTGGATGAGGTAAATGATCCTTTTCTGCTGTTCAGGCAGTTCAGTCACTTTGGTCCTTGTGTACCAAATAGTACAAATGGTCCCCTCCTGCAATGTCTTTCTTTGCAATGGTTAGAAGAATTCTTTCAGTGAGCTTTCACAATCTCCCATACCAAGGCAGGCATGTATGGGAAGCAGAATCCATACTTTGTCTCTGCTCATCTTTTTATGGCTCTGTCAGGTTGACCATTTTTCTGAGTCTGCGGATGTCTCCACAACCTGGTGGCAACTGAGGTCCAAAGTTCCATTTTTTCATTTTGTCCTCTAGGGCCAGTTACTCCTCAGTCTTTTGATCTAACTGGGGATCTGAAGGCACACATGATGGGACTGCCACAGGTACTGGGTTGGGGACCTCTGATGCAGCAATATTTGAAACAGTGTGTGGGAAGATATAGGTGCTCTTAGCAGAGGAATTATGCACAAATCTTGACCTTGTCTTAGGTTCTTCAGTTTCCACAACCACATCTGACTCCTCTCTGACAGCCTGGCTACTGTCTATCTTCTTCTCATACTCTAGCAGGGCCAACAAGTGAATGACCTCCATACTAGTCACAGGAATAGCAGCCACACCTGCAGATGAAGTTATGAAATCAGAGGGTGTCATCTGACTAGGTAAGTAGCTACTCCACTCTAGATTACTGGTCAGACTTGTCTCTGACAATCACCCACTCACACTGGCAAATTCACTACATTCTGCTTCCAGTGCAGAATCAGCCAGGGAGGTTACTACAGACCACTTCCTGAACTACACACAGTCACTAGTGAACTGACTAAGTTTCACCCCTGCATCCAAATGGTTGCCTCCATCACACTAGGTGATCCAGCTAGATGCATGCCTCTTCAAGGGGCTGGTCAGTGTCACATCAATCATCAGGCAGGCTGATCATGACACTGTTCTGGCTTGCTGGGTGGAAACATTGTGTATTTCAAAGGAGAGAGATGACACAATCATAGGTCAGCTTTGTCCTTTGATCTACACCACCCATCAAGCACAGCTGATCTGTCATGATCAGCCTGCTGAGGCAGAATTACTCTCTGTAACAATGAAAACCATCCATCGATGTCTGTTGCTGCCACACTGTTACTGTCCCCCAGCCCAACCCTCCCACTCAGCACCTACGACCCCTCCCTCCCACACAAACACAACACTGACGGTCTCCAGTCCCCCAGTGTCACCACCTGAAATAAAGAAAACCACCCCTCATAATGTTTTTTTTTAAAGTACACCCTGCAAAAGAGAAAACTGTCCATCAATATCTGTTGCAGCCACTGTCATAACTACCACCCTACCAAGCCCAACCCATGATAATATTCCGGCACAGGGGTGCCAAATCTCATGTGCAGACTGCCGCCACCCACTCTGCCCATTTTAGTTATGCAGCACCAAGGAGCTCACCCCTGGTGCTGCCAAACATAACACTGACCCTGGGGATGCCCAATCCCCAAATGTCACCAACCGAAATAAAGAAAACCACCCCACATAGTTTTTTTTTAAATGCACCTTTTAAAAACAAAAAAAATCCATCAATGTCTGTTGCTTCCCTGTCGTAACTGCACCCTCCAAAGCCCAACCCATGTTAATCTTCTAGCATTGGGTGCCCAATTTCCCATGCCAGCTTCTGCCCCCCACACTGTCCATTTTGGTTCTGTAACACCAGGAAACCCACCCCTGGTGTTTCCAAATATAACACTGACACTTGGGGGCCCAATCCCCAGTGTCATGACCTGAAATAAAGCAAACCATCCCTTGTAGTTTGTTTTTTAATAATAAACCCTGTGAAAAGAAAAAATATCCACCGATGTCTGTTGCAGCTGTTACTATCCTCCCACCCAACCCTCCCACTCAGCAGCCACCACCCCACAACCTCCCCAAGCCCTTGCTTACCCACCAGGGTGCAACACCATAATTGTCACTGGACCACAGACACATCTTCACCTTTAATGCAGGACTGAAAACTGAGGAAATCAAGTAGTATGCACCCAGGATGGCGACGCTATTACCGCAAAAATGTCACTGCTGACAACATCGACGTTTTCACTGTAATAGTCCGCCCGAGACCCAGGCACTCTCACTCCTGGACCTGCACCCCCTTCCCAATCAAACTCCAACTAGAGTTAGAATCCTAGAGATCAGGGGGTGCAGGGGCAGAGTTCCCCCACATGGGGGGGTTTCAGGGGCTGAAGCCCCCCAGATGAAAAAACGTCTGGGGTCTCCAATCAGATTTATGTCAACAGCATATTGCGGTCATCATAATTCTGTTGTTGTGATGGCGGTCAACAACTTAGTTGTCAAACTGGCATCATAGAGCCAAATCAGGTATACAGATCAATGTATTTCAATGGGTTTTGAACTTAGCAGTATAACTTGGCCATTTTTTAATATCATTGCCCAGATTTTCAACCTGCTTTTTTTGGGAACCCACCTCATGAACAATGGCAGTGAAAAGGTGGTTTTGCAGTTGCTTCGCAAAATCACCTTTCAGGCAGGAGTTGAAAATTTACTGCACCCGTGTGAAAAATGTGGGAGTAAGTATATTAAAAAACAACAAAGTTATGAGCCTATGTTAAAATTTGCAAACACAGGCTCATGACTTTGGTAATTTTCAATATTTTGACCCCAAATTTTTTACATAGCCATTTCTTCATAGCGTCTCATAAATGTGAGAGCTGTAATTTTTCAAATGCTGGCCAAAGTGTGTTTCCATATCCCAAAAGGTAATTTCGCAGTCACTGCATGAAATCACTTTTCAGGCAGGAGTTTAAAATGTTCTCCACCCTTGTTCATGAGCTAGTATCATAAGAAGGCTATGTTGAGAATTTGGTGTCAAAATATTAAAAAACAACAAAATTGTAAGCCTATGTTAAAATTTACAAATGCAGGTTCATAACTTTGATATTTTAATATTTTGATCCCAAATTTTCAACATAGCCACTTCTTCTCAGCACCTCATAAATGTGACAGCTGTCACTTTCCAAATCCTGGACAAAATGTGTTTTCACACTTGTGGTGCAAAATCACCTTTTGGGCAGGATTTGAACATTTTATCTGCCCTTGTTCATGAGCTGGGATTATAAGAAGGCTATGGGGGGGAGGGTGGCCCAGTGGTGCTGAGGATTGAGGCGCTTGACACCACATCTCATGCTATGCTGGTGGCCCAGGTTCAGAAACGAGCCCTGGTGGTCGGGGGTCGCTAGGGGGAGGCCAAGAGAGGGACTGAGAGGCCGTCAGGCAGATCTCCACTCTCAGGTGGGGATCCAGCCACTCCTGCTGCAGGGCTGCCCCTGGTGGAGTCCCAGTGGTAGTGCAAGTGGGGAGCGACTTGAATCGAGATCATGCTGAGGGTTGCTGCGTGCGTATGCCTGGGGCACCAAGAAGAAGAAATTCTAGCTATTCCAAAACAATATGTCCTTCAGTACAAGGATTATGTTGCTTTTATTTGAAGGGAGAGTATCTGTGGAAAACAAGAAGGAGATCAGTGTGACAAGCATTTCCACTGAGTCTATCAGGTAAGCTCAGTAAAGAAAGGTGGTATAGGAGACAAAGTAATCATCCAGAAAGGAACTACAGGACTGCAAACAGTTCAGCACATTTAAATGACTTCAAAAGTGATAGTGCTTTGTGAATGGTAAATTCCACAAATAGAATTCTGGTGGTATTACCTACTATGTTATGAATCCATGAATTTGTGAGCAAATTATGCCATTCAGTAATCTGAGCAATGTTGACTGTAACTTGTAACTACTAAACCAAATTTCACCAGATTTATTAGATTTCAGGACGTTTGGTATGCATGCCATATTTTGGGTATACCGTATACCTGCGAAAGCAGCAGAGCCACAAACATCTACATTTTTGGAAATGTTTCTCAAAATTTCACAAATAATTAAACTGTGAAAATATGAAGTCCTGTAACTTAAAATTTCTTTAACCAACTCCCTCTCTATTTAGCAGTTTCTAAGACCTTCCAAGAAAGTCATGCATGCAAAGCTTCAGGTATCAAGCTCCAAAGGTGGCTCAGTTGCAAGCAATGACATATGTTCAGAAAATATTGCAAAAAAATTAACTGATGGATTGTGAGCCCCTGTAAGTTCACAAGTACTCGTCCAAATGTAATGAAACTTGGCATCCCCTTAGAACTCCTTATACAATGTAAGAATACCAACTGTCAGATCTCTAAATGCAACAACATCTGAACTATGACCAAATGAAGAATTTCAAAAATGTTGTACAATGCTGAGAAATGTAATGGAATTCACAAAATTTCATGAAAGTTCTGCAAAAGCAGATTTGCTACATAACTTTGCTGAGTCCTAGACTGGGATAACTTTGCCCACATTCCGGTCTTTTGGTACAACATTTGTCTGGATAGACTCATAGAAGATCATTGAAGTATCCCGACCATAGTTCCCGTTGCTTCTCTGTGATCCTGAGGTGTATCCCATCTGCCATTTGGAATATACCTGGCTTAATCTTCACCAGCTAGTTAGTCAGCAACCAGTGTGATGTCCGTAAGATGTATTGGAACTACATCAGTGTTGTCGGCCTACATAATGAAGTTCTCCATCCTCCAGGAGTCCTTTCATTAACTCTGAAGTGATGTATTATTTCAGCCTCTCAGTCATCACCCCTAGCATTCTCACAGGTTCATCCCTCTCCAGTTTTCAGGCACCCAATCCCATCCTTCACATTTTCCTTTAATTTCTGCACTGGAAGGCTTCGTAGTTGTCCACAGGTCCTACTGCTAGGCTGGTTTGTAGCCCCTACTTTACTTTCTTAATTCTAGTGTACACATCTCAGACTCCTTTTTCTCCCTCTTGCACTTGCCCTGGCTAGTTAGTGCTTTGTTCTTTGCCTTCTCTTGTGATGTTTTGGTGTTTCTCTATGTACCTGCCTTAATTATAATCAATGGCCTGCAAGACTGCCTTGGGTCAAGTAATTCCTTGGTAATAGTCCTGCTCACTCACCAGACTACACCTCACTTACTGTACATATGGTTGTATATATTAACAGTGCAGTTTTAACTATATTCATTGATTTTAACTATCCCACTGAATATATTGCCATGGTTGTACATATTGCTAGTGTGGCATTTTGGTGTTGGTCTGCCACTAAGGACTCTTACATTCTCTTCATATCTGACATCCCCATCTCTCACTGCTATCCAGACCATGCAAATAACTCAGGTGGGCACACAAATTAAAAGTAGAAAAGGCTTTATTCCCAGAAAGTCACATCTGCACACCATGTGACTGCCTGCTAACAGCCAGCCTACAGAGTCTTCTAGAAAGCCCCTCCTACACTCAGTTGCATGAAATATGACACTACTTTGCTGTAAGGGTCCTTAGGGGGGCAGCAACTAGCACCATGACTAAGTGTACTCCACATCACCCCCGAGGTTGTGAAAGTGAGTACCACTCAAACAAGCAGTAACATAACATGAAAAAAACAGTTGAAAACTACCAAGCATTACAACTTGCAATAAAATGTTACAACATGTGAACAATATGAAAGTCCATTAAAGAAAAACAGTCCTGTGAAGAAAAAGAGTCAATGCAGTGTATGCAGGGTCATGTACCATTAGCAAGACAGTCATGCAGGGAAACATGCACATGAGGACATTTACTGCAAAAAAAAATCAAGTAGAGACTGTGAGGAATACAATAAGCATTAGAATCATGAGTTACAACAAAGTTTGAGTCCTGTTGGCACAATGGTTCAAGACATGCGTCAACTTTTCCGATTGGTAGGGATGGAGTTATGGGTTGCTTGAACCAGATCTTGACAGGAAGGGGTAAGGTCCACAAAAGCAACCCAAGAGTTCTGAGAACTGTCAAAATCATACCATTTGACTCTATAAGTCCAGGATCCATTCACAAATTTCTTGAAGAGATTTTTCTTGATCTGGTACACAGGGGTGTGTACAAGAGAGTCTAGAAAGATTGAGGGCTGAGAAATCCCAGGAACTGTAGCTGAGTTAAAGTCAGGTGCAGGATGATCTGACTGGAGAGAGCTGGGAGTGTGAGGTTATGAGTGAAGTGGTTGCAAGTTGTCAAAAGGAATTTCTGAATCAGAAAGGATAGCAGGTTCAAGTTTAGCTTCATTACTGGGGGGGAGTAGTATCATCTGTGAGGGTGTTACTGTGGTACCCATGCTTCAGACAATCGGTGTGGACTTTGTTATGCACAGGCTTCCCATTTGACTTACATTGTAGGCAGACATGAACTGGAGAAAGTTTTTCCACAATGGAGAAAGGACCAGTCCAAAGGCAGAGCAATTTTCTTGCAGTGCCCAGAACTAAGACAGGTTTGTACAAGTAGAAAGTCATCCCCCACAGAAAATGATGGTTCATGAGACTTGGCTGCTGACATTTTCTGCATAGCAGATTTTCTTTGTCCCAGTGTTGATATTGCAACACGTCTGGCAAGCTCAAGTTGTTAGAGTACAGAGATGAGGTATGAGGAAGCTGATTTTGGAACTTCAAGCAATGAAAGAGACATGTCCAATGGAGTTCTGGGATGGTGTCCATGGACCAGGAAGAAAGGAGTGTACTCTGTTCTATTGACACAAGGGCATGTATTGAAAGGGGAACTGAAGAAAGGGAACAAAATGGTCCCAAGTGTCATGAGTTTCATCTAGGTACTTGGAGAGTGTACTTAGGATAGTAGGCATTATTGTTTTGCTTTGTCCATTGCATTGTGGGTGATATCTTGTTGAGTGAGTCTTTGTTATGTTGAGGAGTTTGCAAGTTTCTCAAACAAACATTGAAAGATAGCTGGTGCCCCTGTCTGAATGCAGGTACTAGGGGGTACCGTGATGACAGACAATTGTATTGAGGAAGGCATCTGCTATAGTAGCTGCTTTGTTGTCTTTTAGGGGAATTAGGTCAAGGTATTTGGTGAGGTAGACCACAAAAATAAGAATGTAGTTGTTGCCAGAGTCAGTACATGTTGGCAAAAGGTCTATGAATGTCTGTGTTGACTCTTTTGAATGGTTCTGTGGCTACAGTCATTGGAATGAGGTGTGCCTTTATTGGTTTGGCAGGAGGCTTTCTCTGAGAGCAGGGCTGGCAGGACTTAACAAATTAGACAATGTCCATGTTCATGTGAGACCAGAAGAAGTGGAGCCTTGTCTTTTTGAGAGTTCTGTGAATCCCCATATGACCTCCAGAAAGTGGAGAGAAGAACCTCATTAACTAGAGAGGCTGTCACTACTAACTGTATTTGAGTTTGATCCATGCAGTGGCCCTTGCCTTCCTTAGTTCAGATATGGAAAAGCACTCTGTCATTGAGGAAGTACTGTGAAGCAAGAACGAGAACGTCCTGGCAATGTTGCTTTCATTGCAGAAAATTTCAAGACTCTAAGTAGGTGATTATTTTAGTGAATTGAGGGTCTGCTCTTTGTTGCATTTCAACATTTGCAAGGGAGAGAGCAGATGCAGAGAAGGTAAGGAGCTCTTCGGCAGATTGCAGCAGTTGAGGGTTGGTGCGGCATTCTGAAGAAGCATCAGGGATTAGCAAAGCAACATGAGGTGCTGCAGGAGTGTCCACAAGAAGCACATCTGTGCCATGGAAAGGAAGAGCTTCTAAAGAAGATTCCTCATCTATTCAGGGTGATTCAGTGAGATACTGTCATCAGCTCATTTCAACAGCATTAGTGTGAACTCAACCTGGTCTGTACTGAATTTCAAAGTTGTAGGATTGGAGCATTGCAATCCATTGGGCAAACTTTCCTACTGGATCCTTCATTTCATACAACCATCTGAGGGTACAGTGATCAACAATAGCTGTGAATGCGGAGTAGTGAAGGCAACAGTCAAATTTCTTGACAGCAAATGCTATGGCAAGACATCCTTTTTCAGTGATGCCATAGTTGTGTTCAGCTAAGGAAAGAGAGAGACCAGAGTAGGAAACAACTAGTTTGGTTCTGTCTTGAACTTGGCACAACACAGCACCCATGGCAAAAGAGCTGGCATCTGTATAGATTTTGAAGGTCTGGTCTAACTTTGTGTAGGCCAGTACTGGAGCTGAGATCAGTTTGTATTTTAAGGTATAAAAGGCATCTTGACATTCGGAAGTCCTTGTGTATTCACATCCCTTTTTGGTGAGGGCATACAGGGGAGTTGCAATCCTTGCATAATCACTGATGAACTTTCTGTAATATCCAGACAGGCCTAAGAAAGCTCCAAGATCTTTGAGATTTTCTGGTTCTGGGTAGTCTTTGACTGGTGACAGCTTGTCTGGATCTGAAGAGATTCCTTGAGAGCTAACAACATGTCCCAGGTAATTAATCTGATGTTGTGCAAAACAACGTTTCTCTGGGCGAAGTTTGAGGTTAGCTCGTCAGAGGCATTCAAACACTTCTTTGAGATATTGGAGGTGCTCCGGAACAGTTTTGCTAAAGACAATAACATTGTCTAGGTAGATTAGGCAAGATTGCCAAGACAACCCATGTAGTATGGCTTCCATAACATGCTGAAAGGTGGCTGGACTGTTCCAAAGTCCCATAGACAGTTGTTTGAATTGAAAAAGTCCAGGGTGACAGTGTCAAGTTGAGTATGAACAAGAAGATGGATCAATGGAAACTTGGTAAAACCTACTTTGAAGATCCAAAGTGCTGAAGTAGGCTAGGCTGGCCACACCAAGGCTTTCTGAGACATCCTCTGTGGTAGGTAAAGGAAGAGCATCCAGCACTGTGCAGGCAATGAGCTTTCTGTAGTCTACTACAAAGCAATACCCTTGTCTTTCTTTACCACCCGCAGGCATGGTGCACCCCAAGGACTGGCAGATTCCTCAATTATGTTTTGTTTGAGCATGTCTTTGATCATGTCCTCAAGGATTCGTTTCTGTTTATGACCCTCCTTGTAGGGTTGCTGGCAGATAGGCTTCTGACTGGGTTGCACCTCAATAGTGTGTTGCAGAATATCACAACATCCAAGTTTGTTATCTATGCCAATGAAGACATCTATTTAGTCCCCAGCACATTTAAAAACTGTTGTTTCTCTGTTGGAGATGCTAGAAATTTAGAAAAGGACAGTCACTGGCTAAGGGATAACACTGGTGAAACTGAAGTAGTGGTGTTAGTGGTGGTAGCAGTAGAGTTACAGGGACCAAGTTGAGGTTCTTGCATGGGGTGGAGCTGGTCCCCAGTAGACAAGCAGTCAAATTTCCCAACATGAGAGCCTTTAAAAATGATGATTGGCTCATCTGTAAAGTTTCAGCATGTTTGGAATACTTGACCATCATTCACAACCGACAAGGTGTTTCCTGGGAGAAGTCCTGAAAAACGCAAGGTGGGAGATCCCACAGCATTGCCAACAACATCTTGTGGGAGTGGTTCACCTCTAATCCTGGCAATCAAAACAGTCTTCGTGTGAGGGGGCACAGTGACTGTGTCTACAGCTGCAAGTTGCCTGTGAGGGTCCAATGAGAGTTTGTTACATGCAAAATCTAGAAATGCCTTATGGGATTTGAGGAAATCCAGGCCAAGAACCACTGATAGTTGTAGGTCAGGTACTAGGTAGAATTTGACAGTAACTTGCTGAGAGCCAAAACATAGCATGAGATGGACAATGCCTATAATTGGTGCTGTGGCAGCATTTGCTTTGACGAGGTGCTTTATGTCAGCTGGGGAGATATGAGGTGACTGGCAAAGAGTTCTGTTGCTCAGAACATTAGTATTGACAACTGAGATTTGTGCACCAGTGTTGATCAAGGCATGAGTGGACCAATCTCCAATAGTCACTGGTACATAGTTGTCAAGGAGTGGAGCTCTGATGACAGGCACATTGGAGGTGATGTGTGAGTTGGAGGTTGGTGCTGGAGTGTGTTGCAAGAGTCAGAAGGGCTGTCATTTAAGGTGTTCCCTTTACCCAACAAATGCCCCTGATTCATTGGGCAGTGCTAGTTTTCCTATTCCTATTCCATCCTGTTGCTGCCTTGATGGCCGTCTTTGGTTCCCGTTGTTGCTGTGGTGAGACTGTAGTTTTCTGAAGATTGCAGCCGTGTGTCCCCAGAATCCACACCACTGACAGGTGACTGGTTCATGAGGATGGTGAGGTTGATAGGGTGACTGCCGAGCTAGTTGCAGGGCATTAACAGGAGTAGTATATGAAGAAGGGGGGCTCAGCTGCAAATTATCGACAGTTGTAATTGGTTAACCTATCATGGCTTGTTGTTGCTGGACACAGGTTGTAAGTGCAGCTATGTGGGAAGGTTGAGGTCCTTGGACAGTAGTAGCCTCGAACATCAATATGATTTGCTGCACCTGTCGTGCAGCTTTGATTGTGTCCATTCAGGTTGTTGGCTTCTGTTGGATCACATAAGGTTGAAATTGTGGGAGAAGACCTCGGACAAAGGCTGTAATTTGGTCTTTCTCTGATTTCTGCAGGTGTTTGCAGCATGATGTGATGTCCACTGTGAAGGTTTCTAAAGATTCTGAAGGCTGCATGGTGCACTTCCACAATTGTTGTTCTAACAACCATGGTGGATGTGCATTGAGAAAATGTTCTTTAAACTTTGTGTATAGAATGGCACTATTCCCTTTCACTTCCTCGGAAGTGTGTCAAACCATGTAATGGTAGTCTCTCTCAGAAGTAAGCGCAAGGCATTGGAAATATGCTGTGGATCAGTCCAGTCATTAAAGACAGTCTAGGCTTGGAAGTCTTGGAGCCAGGCTACTGCATCTTTGGGAGGCAAGGCTGAGAAGAGTATTGGTTGTAGGCTGGTATGGATGGTGGACAGTGATGAGATAGTTCTTATATATGCTATGTCACCCTGGATGACTTATATAGCTGTGTTAGAGGACTGGACATCATGCAGGATGGTTTCTATTTTATTCTTCAGGGTCAACCTGGGGGGTGAAAATGGGCTGCCAGACAGTCCTTGTCCATAACCACGGGTGTTGCAGCGGGCCAAGGTTGACTTTCTGGCTGTTCTATAATGATATTGCTATGTTCTAATGACACTGTGGTTGGGGGCGTGATTCGACTGCCAGAACGAAGACTGTAAAAATGAGATAGCCTAGTCATCATGCAGGAGACAGAACAAAGTGGAGTAGATGGAGTGTTGCAAAAGAAAATATCTTTGTAGACAGAAGAGCAATTATCTGTAAGCAAAGTCCATCAAATGACATCTAATAAACAATTCCAACTCAGTTCTGTGCTGTCTGTTATTTCAATAACGGTTTCTTTGCAAAAAGCAGCTATTTATTGCAGTGTCTATTCGTTTCAATAGGTTGCCCCTCAAAAACATGGCCACCATTGTAGTGTTTAGAGCATAGTCCCAATTGCAGATAGCGGTTCCTCTCACAAAGATGGCTGCTGGATCTGTACCATAGATGTCTTGTCTAGTTTGCCATTCCCAAAATTGCTGCCAACAGGGGATAAAGGATGCTTTCTGTTTTGCCAGTGTAAGCAGGTGATTTATCTCAGGGCAACAGAAGAATGCAAGATGGCGATTCAGCAGTTTGTTCAAAAGATAAATGGCTGGCTTTGGTTTGGCAGAGTGAATCCCAGGCTATCTAAAGTATTTGCAGGGAGAGATTTATTGCTCCCTTCAGTGTCCCTCAGTGTCAGAGGCCTGGAATACTTTCTTTAGATAGAGTTGACAAATCAAATGTCTGTTGTCATTCTTCAGACAGAGCGGTGAATCTTTGTATTGGAAGGCACAGCAAGTTAAAATAACAAAAAGCCATATGTTTCTGGTTTAATAGTTAAAGAACATGCTATAGCTCTTGCCTATTAAGATGAAGCAGTTAAAATGAGTACTGCCAAAAGAAGAGACCTGCTTGGTGGGGATGCAGTCTTCTTGTGGTGCCCCATAGTAAAGCAGTGGCAGGTTTGTCAATTTACCTTAAGGAGTACAGTACAGTCTTTAGCATGGCAGGAGAGCTAGACAACAGTGTTAATGTCTTGGTTTCTGCATCCAGAGCTGTGATGCAGGTGAGATTAAGGGCAGAAGAAGGGCCGCATTCTCTACCATGTGTGGCATTTTGGTGTTGGTCTCCCTCTGAGTTCCTTTACCTTCTCTTCAGAGCTGCCATCCCTATCTCTCACTGCTATCCAGACCATGTGAATAACTGAGGTGGATGCACAAAATAAAAGTAGAAAAGGCTTTATTCCCAGCAGGTCACAACTGCACACCATGAGGCATAGCCTCTGACTGCCTGCTAACAGCCAGCCTACAGAGTCTTCTAGAAAGCCTCTGCTACATCCAGTTACATATAATATGACACTACTTTGTTGTGAGGGTCCTTAGGGGGCAGCAACTAGCCCCATGCCTAAGTGTACTCCACACTAGCACAGTTTTATTGCATATGTTGTATATAACCTCACCACTGTATGTACTGCAATTTAGGTTTTTCATATCGCCGGTAAAATGTTACTATTTATACTGATTGTACTATGTATGTATTGTCATTCCTGTACCCCTCCATCTGTGTTTCGTCTAGAAACAAGTCTTGGCTTGATGTTCCTTTCCCAGTTCCCAATTTTCAATAAATTATACATAAATAAGTTTAGATTAGAAGCTCTCCCTGTAACAGCAAGGATCATACTGCTCAACTGAGAGTGCTAACTTGTTCACAGGACATATATTGTGAATTCATCTTTTGAGCTGTTTTATCAAAGTAACTGGCTGAGTTATATTAATGATACAATTTGGGTAGATTGGTGACAGTAATAATTTACAAAAGATTTTGGTGATACAAACTTAAATGTACTTTCATCTTGTAAACATTAAACCAATTGTTTGTATTCTACTTTGGGTTCTCCAGGTCATATCTGAAAAAGGGACCTAGGCCTCCATCCACCTAACCAGTAATCAATCAGTAAATAAATAAATGTGGGAAACTGCAAATCCCTGTGAGAGTGCAGAATCCAGCGTGTGAGCCATTCGGACAAAGGTTGTGGGACTTTGAATTTCTCACCTTATGAAGGCTGTATTGGGAGCAAAGGATAGAGCCATAATGAGGAGCACATATGAAGATAGGTTGCCTCTGTGACCCATCATCATAGCCACACCTTGGATTTGGTATTCTCACTGGGATTGATCAGGTTGCTTGGTCCGATCACTGAGTGGTGAAATTCTCATTTGCCCCCCGATGGTCCCTCCCCTGTTGAGATGATCAGCTATCACCCTTTGAAGGATTGTCCCCAGAGGGACTGCTGGTGGTAGTTGATTTTTCTGGTGTTAGTGTTATTTATGTGACTGGCTTGGGGATCTTAAGGCGATGAAGACAATGGGTTGGGGGTTGGAGCATTGCTGGTGTAGAACTCAGTCAGTGGAGGATAGACTGGCTTTGAGGAATCTCTATGCTGATTATCAAAGGACAATCAATCGTAAGAAGGCAGAGTTCCTGTTCAGGGAGATTGCCACAGGGAAGAGCAGACCAGCTCAGCTCTTTTAGACTATGGACAGGCTCCTTCATCCAGTCTGTCTACAGCCAAAAAGAGCCTTTTCAGTAGCTATTTGTTCTGTTCTTCTCTGACAGGGTATCCTCTGTTTGGGCCAGGATCTCCCCAGAGAGTATAGACCAGCAACACAGAATAGGGTCTGGTTGGAGCAGGGGCATTCCTATTGTCTGGGCGGAGTTTCAGCTCGTGATGGTGGCCGGGGTCTCTGAGGCAATTACAAAGCTGCAGCCCACTTGTTGTCAACTAGGCCCTGGCCTGACCCACTCCTAGTGGGATGTGTCGAGGCTACTGAGCCAGTGTTCACCAAGATAGTCTGGTGTTCACTCTCAGAGGGAGTCTTCTCTGATGCCTTGAAGGAGATGCTTGTAAAGCCCCATCTGAAGAAACCACATCTCGACCATGACGCCTGGTGAATTATTCTATTTTTATTTATTTATTTAGCTTTTGTTAACCGGGTAAGTGCACTAGCCATAAAATGACTATTTTCAGGCACGACCTGGGAGAGTACAGACATGCAGAAACTTAACAGGATAACAAATTATAAGTGCTTTACATATAATGAGTTAGAGAGGATACAATATATCTGAGCATACAAAGTAAAGCACTTTACATACAATGAGTTAAATTGGATACAATATATCAGAGACATATAGAGTAGACCATTCATAAGTTCATAGGTGCCTATCTATGCGATGAATAGAGAGGACCTTGGACAATAAATTTTCAGGTGGCATATCATATGAACAGAACAAGGTACACAAAAACAAAAACAGGTAATACAAAAGGAAACAATAACCATTGAGAGCAAGAGGTGTCATTAAGGAAAAGATCGGTAAGTGAGGAAGAGGGGAGCAAGCCATGAAATTAGATTATATGAGTGTATGTAAGTGTAAGAGAGATGCCTGCAGTGCAAGATTGTATATAGGCAGGGAAAGGGAGCCGGGACAGGCTGAGGCAGTAAGAGGGTTATATAGAGGTGAGGAAATACTATTGTATGGCCAGAGACATCAGTCATTAGGTAGGGTGAAAGCAGGAACAGGTATTAGCAATCAGCAGATTCAAGTGCAGTTTTCTTTTAAAGCATGTGTGGGAGCTAGAAAGTCTAATGTCAAGGGGAAGGGAATTCCACAGCTGTGGAGCCGCATGTTCAAATGCAACAGTTCCTTTCCTCGTGCGGCACCTTGGCAAATTCAGAAAGGATTTATCAGCTGATCGTAGACCATGGCGTGTGTCCTGAGGAACAAGCATAGCTGCAAGACACTTAGAAGTTTGATTTTGAATTATCGAATCAATAAGAGAGCCAAAGTAGTATTTCCTACTAGCTAACGGAGACAGCCAACCAAGATCATTATAAAGCTGACAGTGGTGTTTAAGCCGAGGCGCAGAAGAGGCATAGCGACATATGTTGTTATACGTAATATCCCATTTGAATAGGTCAGTTTTATGAGCAGCCCCAAATAAGGAAGCCCCATAGGTTAGGGTGGGGAGCAGAATCCCCCTCACAATGGCCATTTTAGCCGATGGCATGAGCATATAACTAGTCTTATATGCAACACCCAGTTTGGAGTTGACAGCTCTGCAAACAGACTGTACATGAAGATTAAGATCAAGAGATTGATCTAGCAGGATGCCCAGGTACTTCAAAGAGGTCACACATTTCAGTAATTGACCTTCTAAGTCCTGCACCGTCAGTGCTGTTGTGCAAGCCTGGAGCTTTGGGGCCGATCCAAGAAGCATGGCTTTAGTTTTGCTAGTGTTGACAGCCAGTTTGTGGTCGTATAGCCAGTTTTGGATATTGTTAAAGTCAGAGGAAAGGGTTGTGTTGATAGTGTCTATATTAGTAGAACTTGTATAGATGACAAGATCATCAGCATATGGAATAGCAGAGCAGGATTTTAGAGCAGCTCCAATGTTATCTATATAAAGAGAGAATAGGAGGGGCTCTAGGATGGAGCCCCGAGGTACACCAATGTTAATGGTGGTACTGTTCGATAGAGAGGAATTAAATTTCACCACTTGAGTTCTATTTGTCAGGTAGCTTTCATACCAGTCAACAACAGAGGAGGAGAAATGCAGGTGTCAAAGCGAGGAGAGAAGCAAAGTGTGATCAACAAGGTCAAAAGCCTTTCAGACCTATAGACCTATCTCCAACCTCCCATTTTTAAGGAAGGTTGTTGAGAAGATAGTGGCTCTGCAGCTTGAGGCACACTTGGAGACCTTTGACATCTATGAGCCATTCCAGTCTGGGTTTAGGACAAGGCACAGCACAGAGATAGCACTAGTTTGGGTACATAATGACCTCCTCAGGGCAAGATATCGAGGGAAGTGGTCAGTTCTCATCTTCCTGGATCTGTCATCAGCATTTAATACCATGGACCACATCATGCTGCTGGATCACCTTAGAGAGTATAGACTCAACAGTACTGTCATCAACTGGTTTGAGTCCTTTTGGGCAGGAGGCAGAGGGTAGTGATGGGGAATTTCTCCTCCTCCCAAATGTCCCTGACCTGTGAAGTTCCTCAAGGTTAATCCTGTCACCAGTGCTGTTCATAGTATACATGCTGCCACTGGGGGGGCTCATTAGACAGTGCAGTCTGAGTTTTCACTGCTGTCGAGATGATACTCAGCTGTACAGGTCTTTTGTGCCAGGAACAAATGGTGCAGTTGAAGTGCTAAATAAATGCCTTGCAAGATTCGGGACCGGATGAACTCTAACTGGCTGAAATTTATCCCGGACAAGATGGAAGTACTGGTCATTGAGCCAGGTCACGGGCATGATGATGGTGCTTCTGAGATGACAATAGTCTTCGTCCTGGGGTCAACCCCATTGATGGCATCCTCTAGGCTGAGAAATCTGGGCATTGTCCTCGACGACAAGTTAATATTTGAAGCTCAGTTGTTGGTTGTCATCAAAAGTGGCTTCTACCATCTGAGGAGCATCACCTGAATTAAACCCCAAATTCCCCCCGAAAACCTGCCATCACTGGTGCACACCTTTGTGACATCCAGGCTTGACTACTACGATGCTGTTTACCTCATGGTCAGTGGAGTGAATCTCCGCCAACTGCAGGTAGTGCAGAATGCAGCTGCCAGGCTACTGATAGGGCTACGAAGGTCCTGTCAGGTGACCTCAGTCCTGTGGGGTCTGCACTGACTGCCAGTCAGGTGGAGGATTCTCTTCAAGGTGGGCTTGCTCACCTATAAGGCCCTATACGGATCGGGCCCTGGCTACCTGTCAGACTTCCTTATTTCTGTCATCCCTGCTTGCTCCCTCCGTTCCTCCACTATGGGCCTCCTGGCAGTTCTAAGAACTAGGCTGGAAACCTCAGGTGACTGTTTATTCGGGGTGGCTGGCCGAGTCTTCTGGAACTCGATGCCGAGATCTTTGAGTGAGGCCCCTACAGTGGAGGCCTTCAAGAGGGACCTGAAGACTCATCTTTTTAACATAGCCTTTCCTGCTGACATATTTTAACCTCTACAAAAATATTTATATCTATTTTAAATATGTTTATTTATTTATTGTTTATATAAGTCGAATGTTTTGTATCACTTTGTCAGATTTGTACTTTAAGGTGCCCAGAGCCTCCAGGATTGGGTGCCAAACAAATAAACTTACTTACTAAGAAATACAGCGCCACAGATAATATTTATTTAATCTTCTCTTGTTATTTATTTACTTAGTGATTGGTTGATTGAGTCATTGACTGCTGTAAATGTGTTAGCAGGATAGACCCTGTACCGACAATTCCCCAGTTGCAGGTGTAGCATGGATTCAAACAGCCATACACTTTAATACTATAGCACTAAAATTGGCATATGAAAGTGCTGACTAACATCAGTAACAGACCCAAAGGCAGATGACAAACTGACAAGATTAGCAGGCTGTAGGGATACTAATGTATTTTTTTTTCTGTAGCTCTGCCAGGTGACTGTTTAATAATTCTTTTACACCTTCAAATGTACAGCATATCTGCAAGTTGCTAGGTAATAAATTCCATCATGTAAGTGTTCCATGTTTTGTTGTATGGTTGTGGTTAGTTAGCCCTTCTAAGAGACTTTGATCAGCAAGAACTGGACACAGTAGAATCCTTCTAATAGGGATGGCAATAATAGGCTATGTTAATAGGGACATTTCCCTGGAACACTTTCACTCCCTATTAGCACAGTGTCAATATCAGTGCTTAATGAGGACTGTAATTCTGTTTAATACATATAATTCACACTGATTTGGGAATGTCTGTTGAGACTATTTAGAGGTGGAATGACTCACTACAGGTCACCTGCTGAGAACCATGGCTTCTCTACTTCCACTCCTCTCAAACTAAATGAATTATGTCTTGCTGATGATGTGAAAGTTGGAGAAGCTCTAGCCAGTTATTTTCAAAGACAAGTACTAAAATGATAAGAAAATATACAGTTACATATTAAATCATTTTAATGCATTTCTAAGAAAAAACATGAAGAAACAATAAACAAACACAACCTTGACTAAACTCTGAACAATCTAGCAGCTTAATGGAGATGAACTGATGTGATCCCAACTGTCCCTTTTAATGTGATACTACTGTATACGGAACTAGAGTATCAGTTTCTCTCCAGCACAGCAGAGCAGTAGGAAGGTAAGAGTAAGGTAGATGACATTCTGTGAAATCTGTGTGAGGGATGAGGGATGTATAAGATTTCCTATAGTAATGGTATTCTCAGGCTCTGATGACAGAGGGAGGAAGGAAGGGATGGCACATTGCCTAACTCGGTGAAGTAGACTAAGGGACAAGGAGCCCCCTTTTTCCACACATTGGGAACTGGACAGATGGTACTTTGCCTTGAGGGTACACTTTCCCTGGTGCCTGGGGGCATGAATGGCTGGGTCTCCCCATTTTCAGTTGTAAATACTTACATTAAACATTAGTATACCTGGAAAAGGTCAAGAATATAAGGATAGCTATAACAGAAACTGATTTGACAAGTCAATTGTATTTATATGGCGCTCAATCCAGATGGCTCTGAATGCCTTACAGCAGACAAATAAAACAATTAAAACAAAAAGTTAAAATTAGTGTAAAAAGATTATGTGGCCAGTCCAAAACATAAACTAAATGAATGAATTTTCAAATGCAATTTAAAAATGGTCAGTAAGGCAGCCTCCCTCACTTCATGGGGAAGGATGTTTCACAGAATTGGTGCCACTACACCAAATGCCCTATCCCATGAAGATATGAAGATCTGAGACACATTGAGATCATGTACAATGGGACATTAAAATTCACAGATTTTGAAATGTGACAGTTTAAGAAATTGCACTCTTCTGGTTTTGAAAGAATCTTAGTATTAATCCTCACCACTTAAGTTTAGAAGGAAAGTTTCATAATTTGCTCTGCTTCACCATCATTTTTGATGAACTAAAAGAGATACTACAAATTGGAAACTGGATTGATGATTTAATTTGCTGACAATTATTTATATCAATATGTTAGTAATACACTTGCACTATACTAACAGAAAAACATTTAAACTACTTCTAGGTAGACATACATATTTAGTTTGATTGCTGTAATGGTCCTTGTAAGAACAGACCCAGAGGTAAATGGTTTGATACCTTTTACTGCACCAACATTGATGTTACAGCAAGAACAAAGTACCTACCCTGTATAAGCTTCCAAAGAAGGACATGGTCGGTCTGAAAGTTTATGCACTTTGTTCTTTTTGTAACATCAATGTTGGTCCAATAAAAGGTATCAAACCATTTGCTTTTACTTCTAAGAAGAGGAATTCAATTACATACAATTATTTACAATGTACTGGAAGAGACTAGTGGCATTCTGTCAAGAAAAAATTCTACCTGTTTAATAGATAAACATTTCATTAATGGGTAAATTCTTGAAATAGTATTGTAGCTGGAATATGCAAGAATTTCTTAATAGGGACAAAAGCTCCCTCATTAGAAATAAAGAGGCATTAGTCAGCCTCGGGAGATATTGTATCACAGAGCCTTCTCAGTTAAAGGAACACTGTTAATCCTTTGTGTATCATATTATTTTCAAGAGACAAAGAACATCTGTGTGCAAGCACTGAGGAAATGGATACCCCAAAGGGCATTTGGCCAGGAAGCCAAGATTCGAGAAATACAAAATCACACATGCCCCCACGATGCAAAGCATCATGGGCTGCATATGCAAATCACCACAGAATATTATGCTGGTTCAACTTTAAGCAGAAATGCATGGTGCCAAAAGGCCTCTCACACAGCTTGAAAAGGGTGCCAACAGAAGACATAGACATGTATTTTGTCCTACCAGGACTCATCAGTATGCTTCATCTGTTTGACACCCCAGTGGAATGAACTAGCTACCCTAAGATGGTCTATCTGGGTTATGTTGTGGTGAACCCAATTAAAACAAAAAATAATTTAAAAGACAAAGAACCTCTGTGTGCAGGCACTGAGGCAATGGATACCCCAAAGGGCATTTGGCCAGGAAGCCAAGTTTCAAGAAATACAAAATCACACATGCCCCCACAATGCAAAGCATCATGGGCTGCATATGCAAATCATCACAGAATATTATGCTGGTTCAATTTTAAGCAGAAATGCATGGTGCCGAAAGACCTCTCACACAGTTTGCAAAGGGTGCTAACAGAAAACATAGACACGTGTTTCATCCTACCAGGACTCATCAGTATGCCTCATCTGTTTGACACCCCAGTGGAATGAACCAGCTACCCTAAGATGGTCTATCTGGGTTATGTTGTGGTGAACCCAATTAAAAGAAAAAATAATTTAAAAGACAAAGAACCTCTGTGTGCAAGCAATGAAGCAATGTTACCCCAAATGGCATTTGGCCTGGGAAGCCAAGTTTCAAGAAATACAAAATCACACATGACCCCACAATGCAAAGCATCATAGGCTGCATATGCAAATCACCACAGAATATTATGCTGGTTCAACTTTAAGCAGAAATGCATGGGGCCAAAAGGCCTCTCACACAGTTTGCAAAGGGTGCCAACAGAAGACATAGACATGTGTTTCATCCTACCAGGACTCATCAGTATGCCTCGTCTTGAAAACCACATTTTCTGATTTCTTACAGTACCTTCTCTAAAATTCATTGATGTTGCTGGTTGTTTTGTCTGTTTCCTCTTTAGTATAACTGAAATGCATGCTGATAGTGTAATTATACCCAACCTTGTTTTGTTTTAAATCCTTGATCAACTCTTACTGCATGCTTCCAAAACATGAGGAACACCACATTCCAAAGACTACATCGCTTAGGTATAGGCATAATTCAGGTCCATAGTCACAAAAGGCAGCTTGCCACACTAGGACAACATGCATTGTTACTGCTGAAGTTTATTGGTGCAGATACAAAAAAAATACAGAAAGCATGTTTTTATTAGATTTCTAATAAACAAAGTTAATTTTGTTTTATTCTTTTGGTAACTGGGTAAAGCCCACTAGACACAAGTGCCTGCTTTCAGGGGTGACCCAGGAGCACTGTGGTGGTTAAGTGACTTGCTCACAATCACACAGTATGCAAGTGGAGGTTGTGGGAATCAAACCAACATCTGCTGTATGTACCAAGCTCATTCACAACTCATTACTCTAACCTCTAGACCATACTGCCAGCCCAATTCCTTACTTGTCGTTATTTCTGATTCAAGTGTCTTCCACATCATCCTGCAGCATGAGGATAACCAACAGGAGGGTGTCATTCAGGAGAAGTCTTCATGAAATGTGTGCAACTATGCAGACCACCCGTCCATTTCACCTCTGCATTTTGGAGTGATTGCAGAGCAGTCATGTGAGCATCTGGAGTCAAATAATGGTCCCTCTGTATTAATGCCTGGCAGTGTGTGCACAGTGTACAACACACATGCATATGAACATATGCATTGCAGGTGTGCACAGCAAATCTGAGTGGCATGCACGAAGTGCAAGCAGCTACTTGTGTAGGCAGTCTATGCAGAGCTTTGCCACAGTTGTGCTGCACACGGGTGGAGTGACATGGCCATGTAACTGCATGTGCACCACCCCCACATGTGCATTCTCAATGGCATGTAAGGCAGTATGGCACAGCGCAAAGCATGGAGCCCTATGGCAGGTGGAGTGTTGTGGTACGCACTTGTGTAGTATAGCTGTAGGACACACTACAAAGACTGTAGGTGACAAGGAAAGAGTCACAGGCATTGCAACACACTGCCACTTAGTAGTGGTGCCCTCCAAGTACAGGGATGACAAGCAACCCCCACACTGCACGTGACACAGCAGACATGCAGGGAAGTCCCCAGGATTGGTGTGTCTAGGGGATGTAGGGGACAGCAGGTCATGTAAAACACACACAAAAGGATCCCTGTCAACCCCTGGCTGCTGCAGCAGGATGCCCCTGCCAGTGACAGACCCACCTTGCACTGGAGGGCATATACCAGACATGCCACAAGCATGCTGGCAACCACCACAGCCTGCCACGGTGGTAGGTGACACGGTGGTATGTGTGTGGACAACAGAGCAGCACATGTCACCCATGATACTGCCATGGATCTCCCAGATCCCCTCATTCCCACAACATGCAAAAGCACCTCCTGTTAAAGGGATCAGAGGCAGTGGCATCATATCAGCAGCAGCACATGTGTAGCAAATCACAGCTACCTGCCACATGTCAGGGACACGCATATGCCAGAGACACCATGTCACATGTGTGGTAGGAGGTTTCAATGGACAGCAGAGTGGCAGAATGATGTCACAAGTGTTCTGACTGCACTCTTGGCCACGTCTAGATGATATCCTTAGTCCCAGCCCCTCCCCACACTCCACAGACCAGTAGCACCCTCCACCCCACAGCCCAGCAGTGCCCACTTGGTCTGCACTGCACAGGGCCCTGCATGTCTCCCTTGGTCATGCCCCCAACCTCAGCATAGCCTGAGTGCCCATTACTGCATAGCACATTCCTCAGTCAGCTTGCACACCACATAGCGGTATGCCGATGTTATGACTTCTTTGGGTGCCATTTACGCCCCTTCATTCATAGGGTCTAATATCCTTAAATTCCAGTCTGGTGTCCTGTGGTGCCATATCCCAGAGATGGCCCTGGTAAAAGTGTGTAGTGATGTTTTTTTCTGGGGAGAGATGGAGGTGAAGTATCTGTTTTGATCCTCCTCGACTTGTCATCAGCATTTCACACGGTGGATTACTAAAGGAATAATGCCTGACAGGGTGGGTGTTATGCTGGGATAACATCCCACCTTGGGTGGTTGGGCCCGAGGCCACCGGCCGAGGGCATCCAATACCTGAGAAGAGATGTTATCACAGCATAACACCCACCCTGGAGGGCATTATTCCTATTATACAATGGCTTATTGTTTTATAGTTAAAAAAATAATTTTAAAGAATGTTTTTGTTAGTGTGTGAAAGTATTTTTGTTTCTTAAGAGAGAAAAAAAAAAGGCTCCATATTATACAAACAATCAGCAGGGATGTTATGCCAGGATAACATCCCTGCTGTGACAGTCAACTGACTAATCAGAAACCAGGATTCTTTCTTGCCATTGTATAATAGGTAATAAAAGACAGACTTCTAGAATGCTCAGGGCTGGCCAGTCCTGTTCTGGCAAGGTATCTGTTATTCCTCTCATGAAGGGAGCAGTCAGCCATGGTGAGAACTTTCAAAATGTGCATGACCGTCCTGGTCTGTTGCATTCCTCAGGGGTTGCTCACAATGCTGTTGTCTATGTACAGTATCTGCTTCCATGGATAAGACCATTAGGAAGTGTAGCATTGAGTTTTATGGTACACTGATGATACTAAGCTGTACTTGTCCTTCACACCCTATCAGAGTCTGTCTGTGCAGGTGCTCCAACATTGCTTGTCAGATATCAATAACTGCATGGCCTTCAGTCAGCTTGTGCTAAATTCTGGAAAACTGAGCTGTTACTTGTAGAGTTAGGCCTGTGGGTCTCTGCATTAAAATGGTTCCCTGTCCTCAAAAGGGTTCAACTAAAGGCTGAAAAGATGGTACACAATATGTTATTAGTCCTTGATGTGTGGTTGTCAACACTTGAATCTCAGATGCCAGCAGAAGTCATGGGTGGCTCTGTCATTTAAAAAAGTTTGCTAGATTGTGCCCCTTTTAGGAACCTGCTGATCTGAGAATACTGGAGCAGGCTTTCATCTTCTCTCACCCAGCTGCTATGATGCTTGCTATAACGGAATACTATGTGGTTAGATCTGTCACCTACAGCTGGTACAGAATGTGCAGTTCAGCTCCAGACTTCAGTTCTGAAGTTGGATCATTCATCTCCCACTATGGGACCTGTGCTAGCTGCCTGCTAGGTAGCAGGTGGATTACAAGGTACTTGAACTGACACACAAAGCCCTGGATGGACTGGGCTCTCATTATTTCCAGGAGCTCCTGACCCCCTAGTCACCTGTGAGAACTCCATGTTCTACAGGAAAGGGCTTCTTACCATTCCACCATCTTGTCTGAAGTCAGTAGGTGACCAGTCATTCACAGTCACTGCCTCTGGCCTCTGGAATACTCTCCCTAAAAACACCGACTTGTCACCCCATTTTATAAATCTAAGGTATGAAAGGTACTATTTACTTACCCAGGATAGACTGGCTGAAATCTAATATTTTATTTTCAGTGAATTCTTGATTTCCCTTTTATACAACTGGATGGACTGCAGTACCTGAAGGTTAAGTGGTGTGCACAAAAGTCACTCACCAGGTGGATAGATGTAGTAAGGTTTTAACGTAGTTCTCCTGGTACCAAAGTCTGTGTTCTGCAGGAACAACTTAGATGTACTTGCTATAATTGATGTTGCTTATGTCAGTTAATGTATTCACTGTTTTAAATGGCTTGTGATTTAAAAATTGCTGTTGCAAGAAGATTTTACATGTACCTGTTACAATTAATATTGTTTATGTTAGCTTATGTATTCATTGTTTTAAATGACTTTGGGCATTCTATAATCGAGAATGGTTTCTTATAGAACCTATCCTGTAATTCATTCAACTTTTAAATACAAAATAAAACGCAGTAGATAACATTGTCACCATGCATCATCCATTTTTGATTGCAATTTGTGGCATCTGATGTTGACACAGTACCTCTACTTGCATAGTGCACTACATTGATAAACATGGCACAGCTCCTCAAAATGCTCTCTCTGTTCATCAGAGTAGAGACTTAGACTTGATGTCACTGACTGGAGCTCAATTCTAGGTCTACATAGAGGGCTGGTTTTAAAGACCAGGGAGACAGAAAACAAAAAGTGAGACATGTTGGGCTGACACAGTTGGAGGAGCAGTTGCACTTTTGCTACCCATGCCAGAAACCCAGGTTCAGGAGTGTACTAGGGTCTCTCAGTGGGGTGATTGGGTGAGGGAGGATTGCACGGCCAATGGTGGCTCTCCTTTCCGGGGGAGGAGGGACACCAGGTCCCACTGCCGAGACTGCCACCTGGAAAAGGTCAGGTGGCAGTGTAGCAGGAGTGCACAAAGGGCAGGGCTGTAGGGTAACATGCTTGGTGCACATGTCCCAGTGCTATGGCCCAGAGGGAGAAAATGGAGGAAAAAGATGTCAGACTGCTCATGACTGGCACCCATCACAGGCTCTTGTGCGACTAACACTGCAGGCCACCCACTCATTGTGGTTCTGAGCAAGTGGTGGGTAACCAGTAAGTCTGTGAGAAGGTTGTGATGGGGCTGGGTTGGTACTGTTGTGAAGATCAGAGCGGAGAAAAACTACTGATTGAAAAAAGTGATACATGTACAGAAAGAGAGCTGAGGGCAAGCAAATATGAACTGGGAATGCTACAGTGCTTCCCATTCCCTTTAATGTTTTCAGAATCATGGCACTAGTTTAGCCTTTTTTCATTTGCATATAAACTATTTTAAATATTACAACTACATTATATTACAATTTTCATTTATAAAATGGATAGAGACAGTAATGGAAGCTAACTGGCTCAGATGACATTCTAGCCATGCTTTTTAATTTTACTATACCACACTAAATAACAAGGCCTTCTAAAAGTAATCTGTTTGCTTACTGGAATCCAAGATCAATGGATCCGATACAATAACATAGCCACAATTGTTTCCCTAGTGAGTGGCACCCTGCCTTCTTCAGGGAGTGAAACTTGGTCAACCACAAACAAACATATAAAAAACACAAGAAAAACAGAAAGGATAAGTTAGGACACCGAAACTAATGCCTTATCCCAGACCCAGATGAATCTCTTCTCACTCGAGTCACTGGCAGTCTCTTGCTCTTGGTTTCGACCAGAAGAAAGTGAGACTGCTGGTACTTTTGAAAACTATGCTACTACAGATGGAAGCATGCTGCTGGCAAGACCACAAGGAAGTGTCAGTCTTGCCAGTAGCCTAGTAATCCACTGCCATCGCACTTTATAGCAGTCACAAATGTGGCTGGGAGTTAGCCGAATGAATCAATGAAATGGAATGGTGGATGGGAGAGAAAACCCTGCACAGATTAAATAGAGAAGGCATTAGTTAGACAAAATAGTATAAAACACACAAGATCCCACAAATATAAACTAAAAGGAGAAATAAACAAAATGGTCAAAAGAAGTAATTGGTATACACAAAGAATAATTAATATTTGGAATACTCTACCTGAAAATATAGTTAAGAGTACTACAATGGTTATATTTAAAAATAGACTGGATTATTACATGGGTAATGCAAAGCAATTGTTCTGCCATTAAAGGTGGCGAGTTTGACTAAAGGTCAATAACCTCACAAAACTCGTAAAGATCTATGAACCTATGAACCTGTAAGGGGTGTCAGACACAACTTGGAATGTCCACTCTAACTCCAGTGCCCCTACAGACAAATAAGAGGAAGGACTATTTTACTTCAAAAAGAGAAAAACTTTTGACACCTATTTATTTATTTTTTAAGTGGCAATATTTCTCAACACATACCCATTTTATAAGTGCAATAATACACTCCAGGGTGTGGTTTATTCTGGATAAACACACTTCTAGGGGCAGTAAGGCACGAGGCCCACTATACCCCTAGCCATGCATTTATCCAGAGTAAACCACACCCTGTTGTGTGTTATTTCTTATATATACAGTAGCGCTTTTCTGTGAGCATCACAAAGAACTTCACAATCAACACACAACTCAACACCATAAAATCACTGACATGCAGACACCTAAGGGGCAAAACATAGTAACCATTATACACCTGCACATTTCACAACAGCTTTCTATTCCCTGTGTCAAGATCAAAAACAACTGGGATATTCAAGCATCAGTAAATGTTACTGAGAACAATTTGTATCTATAGCTGTGTACTGTATTTTGTTCTGCCTTTTTCTCCTGTCTTGTATGATGTCCCTTTTCCCTGTTTTGAGTTTACTTAAACCTTTCTTTTCAGACTAAAATTAATGAATAGATTGCTCATCTTGTCACTGTTATCTTTAAGTTGTCATCAATATTATATTCTGTTTTTGAGTACCCATTTTACCATGAAGGCAGGGAGCAGTGTCTGTTGCATGCTATTTCACCTTAATCACAAGAAAATGAATGTTTTAAGCAATCATGTTCCAACTTCTGTGTCATCAGACCATATAGGGAATGTTCTGTGAGGCAGCTTAAAATATGATTGATATTCAGTTTAGAATGTTGTCATTTTTTCACTTCCAATGAGTGGTTCAGCGAAGCAAATGACTTCAGCATTCTACACTGAATAAGAATCATATGTCAAGCCACCTTATAGAATATCTTATGTATAAAATGGGATTAAAATGGCATAGCTACTAGTAAAATAACTTTGAAAGCTACTGGCAAAATATCATGAATTTTCAATGTTATTTTACTAGAAGCTATGCTGACAGGTAAAATAATATATTTTAATCAGGAAATTTTCTTGGCTTGTTATGGTATATGTACTATATTACTAGTAAATATTTATAAAATTGGTAGGGAGATCACAGCATCTTGATGGGTCAACAGATGTGCAATATGAGACTATTACTAATGGTTAAAAAAGTGCTGCCAATAAGGAGATTGCATACTAACATGTCAATGCATTTTTAAAAAAAATTCCTGATTCCCATTACAAACATGGCCACCACCTTCCCTCACTGAAAAGTTTGCTAAACCCCTAAAAACAAAACTCCATTAAAAATGATAAAAAAATGTTTGATCAAATGTTCTTTCCTTTTTGAAATCCCTTCTTTGCACATATACGCAGTAAAATAAAACACTACTCAAATTTTTATATTGGTTGTGAGCATGAGCAAGCCAATGTATTGTGGCAGTAGGGGATTTTAGGGTGTGTGTCACTTCTGAGCCCGTTGCAGTACACAAAACTAGGGGCTCAGAATGGGCTCAGCAGTCGGCACCAATGGCCACTCAGTGTGGTCCTGACGCAACTCTCTGCTGGGTGGGCTGAACAGTCATGCACTTCAAAGGACCGAAGCCACTCCAATTAAAGAGGCCTTTGGGCCTTTGATTTGCATAAAGCAGAGGGCTACCAGACAGAATGAGAAAATGAGCACCCAGCAGAGCACCCCCGGCACTGTTGCTCCTGGAAGTACAGCGCAATGTTTTTGTCGACATTTCACCTAGCCAAGTTATGAGGCCTACTGCGGGATGGGAGAGGGGATAAAACAGCGATCAGAAAGTATGCTCCACCCCCCCCTGCAGTGACCATTTTTTGCCACTGTCACCACAGTCCCTCCACTTATCTTTGTCAACATCGGGGGGCCAATCCTCATGTCAGCAGTGAAAGACCCCCCCAACAATATGGGACACTAGGGAGTCCACACCTAGTGTCCCCAATCAGGTCCCCATCCCCAGCAGTTTGGGACACTATGGAGCCCACTCTCAGTGTCTCTAATTGTTCGTACCCTCATCGCCACTTTGGAACACTGGGGATCCCACCCCAGTGTACCAAAACATTCTTTTCCCTAAAAAAAAGAAAACCATCCCTGACATCTTTATGGTCCCTCATCATCTCCCCATCCCCTCTCCCTCCATCTTGACCCTCCCTCTGTGCACCCACCTCCCCTTACCCCATACTTACCATGAGAGGGTCAAGCGCTGTCATCTTCCTTGGACCGGGACATGTCTGCACTCTTCAAAGCCGCATTGCAAACTGAAGAATCAAGGTAAGCACTGTATAATTACTGTCAATGGCAGTTTCAACTTATGTTAATATCTCAGCCATTTTTTGAGACTTTTGCACCAAATTTTCAACATGGGGATCTTGGGACCCCAGCTCATGAACACAGTCACTGTCAATTCGTTACTCAGTCCCAAAAGGTGATTTTTCAGTCACTGCAAGGAATCACCTTTTAGGATCAATTAATGAAATGACAGTGCCACTGTTCATGAGGTGGGTCTCAAAAAGCCCATGTTGAAAATTTGGTGTAAAAATACTGAAAAATGGCTGTGTTACATGTGCTCATTGAAATTGTTATATGCATGCTCATAACTTTGGTTATTTTTAATATTTTGACTCCAAATTTTCAACATAGCCATTGTTTCACACCACCTCATGAACAGAAAGCTGTCACTTTTCACATCCTGCCCAAAACGTATTTTCACACATGTGGCATGGAATGGCACAGTCCCTGCTCAAAATCACCTGTCAGGAGAGAGTACTGAAATGATAGTGCCACTGTTCATGAGGTGGGGTCCCAAAAAGCCCATGTTGAAAATTTGGAGCAAAAATACTGACAAACACCCAAGTTACTTGTGCTCATTTAAATCTTCCTACGCATGAGCGTAACTTGGTCAATTTTTAGCATCATCACTCCAAATTTTCATCATAGTCATTTTTCTACACTACTTGATGAACAGTACAGCTGTCATTTCTCACATCCTGCCCAAAACATGTTCTCACTCCTGTGGCATGGAATGGTGCAGTCACAGTGCAAAACCACCTTTTGGGATTGAGTAACAAATTGGGTCTGAAAAAGCCCAGGATGAAAATTTGAAGCAAAAATACCAACAAAAGACAGTTATGTGTGCTCATTTAAATTTTCCTATGCATGTGTGTAACTTTTCCAATTTTTTATATTTTGACTCCAGATTTTCAACCTAGCCATTTCTTCACACAGCCTCATGAACAGCACAGCTGTCATTTCACACATCCTGCCAAAATGAGTTTCCACACCTGTGGCATGGAATGGCATTTTGCCATGGATTAAGAAATTGTCACCTATGGGGTTTATAAGGTATGGTGATAAGAAGACTATGCTGAAAATTTGGGGTCAAAATGTAGAACAATTACAAGGGGTGCATAGGCAGGGGTGTCACCAGCAGAAGGAGGGAGGTAGTGATACCGTTATATAAAACCCTGGTCAAGCCTAACAGAGGGTAGGTCATGTCAGATGACTCTGATAGATTTCTTTGACTAGGTAGCAAAGGAAGTTAATCGGGGGGGGGTGTGGACCTCACCTACCTCAATTTCAGCAAGATATTCGACACCATCTCACATAAGAGGCTTGCTAACAAGATTGGCAGTCTGGGCATGGTAGACAAGGTGGTGATCTGGGTTAAAAACTGGCTAACAGACAGGAGAGAGAGAGGGTGGTGGTAAATAGGGTACAATCTGAGGAGGGAGGTGACCAGCAGCGTACCACAGGAATCAGTCCTTGGGACAGTCCTATTCAATGTCTTCATTAGTGACATTGCAGAGGGGCTGGAAGGAAAGGTCTGCCTGTTTGCAGATGACAGCAAGATCTGCAACAGTGTGGATACTCTGGTAGGGGTGCAGAAAATGTGAAAGGACCTCGGCAGGCTTGAGAAATGGTCTGAGGAGTGTCAAATGAGGTTTAAAAAAAAAGACATGAAAAATTATGCACCTGGGGCATAGAAACCCTGGGAAGAACTACAGAATGGGGGGGGGGCAGTTGCTGACAGTCACCAAGGAACAAAGGGACCTGGGGGTTATAATTTCACATGACTTGAAAATGTCAAAGCAGACTACAAAGGCAGTTAAGAGGGCCAGTGGCATACTAGAGTGCATAAGCAGGGGTATCACCAGCAGAAGGAGGAAAGTAGTGATGATGTTATATAAAACCCTGGTCAGGCCTCACATGGAGTACTGTGTGTAGTTCTGGAGGTCACACCTTCTAAAGGGCACAAACAGGCTGGAGATGGTCCAGAGAAGGGTGACTAAATGGTACAGGGCTTGCACCACAAAACAAATGAGCAGAGATTAGAGGACTGCAATATGTACTCGCTGGAGGAGAGGAGGTAGACAGGAGACATAATATAGTTATTCAAATACCTCAAGGGTATAAACAAGGTGCAGGGGGAATACATCTTCCAGTACAGGAGGAGTACAAGAATGAGGGGGCAGGACATGAAATTGGAAGGTGGCAGGCTAAGAGGGAATATGAGGACACTTTTCTTCACAGAGATGGTGGTGGACATATGGAATGGTCTGCCACAGGAGGTGGTGGGAGCGAGTACTGTGGGAGAAAGTTAAATGTGCATGGGACAGGTATGGGAGAACCATAGAGGTACAGCAGAGGGAGGGTCAGAAGCCATAGTCAAGTACACAGCTTATGGTCAGACTGGATGGGCCTAGTGGTCCATATCTGTTGACATTTTCTATGTTTCAACCTCTGGCAGCCATGTTTACAGAGTCACTCAACACAAGAGTGGTGCCAGAGGATTGGAGAAGGGCACATGTGGTCCCTCTACACAAATCCAGCAGTATGGAGGAGGCAGGGAACTATAGGCCAGACAGCCTCACATCAGTAGTTGTGAAGAACATGCATGCACTGCTTAAAGAAAGGATAGAGAAACAATTGCAAGCCATTGGTGTTCAGGACCCTAGGTAGCATGGATTCACAGTGGGTAGGTCGTGTCACATGAATCTGACAGATTTCTGTGACTGGGTGATGAAGGAAGTAAATGGGGGGTAGTGGATGTCACCTATCTCGATTTCAGCAAGGCATTGGACACCGTCCCACAAAAGAGGCTTATTAACAAGATGAGTAGACTGGGTTAGGAACTGGCTAACAGACAGGAGACAGAGGGTGGTGGTAAATGCTGTACAATCTGGGAACAGGAGGGTGACCAGTGGGGTACTGCAGGGATCAGTCTTTGGGCCAGTCCTGTTCAATGTTTTCATTAGTAACATTGCAGAGGGGGTGGAACAAAAGGTCTGCCTGTTTGCAGATGACAGCAAGATCTATAACAGGGTGGATACTCCAGAAGGGGTAGAGAATGTGAGAAAGGAACTAGGCAGGCTTCAGAAATGGTCTGAGGAGTGGCAACTGAGGTTTAATTCAAAGAACTGCAAAATTATGCACCTGGCCATGGAAACCATGGGGAGAGCTACAGGATGGGAGAGGAGTTGTTGGCAGTCACTAAGGAACAAAGGGACCTGGTGTTATTATTTCAGATCACCTAAAAATGTCAAAGCAGAGTGCAAAGGCAGTGAGGAGGGCCACTGGCATGCTGGGGTGCATAGACAGGGGTATTACCTGCACAAGGTGGGAGGTGGTGATGTTATTATAGAAAACCTTGGTCAGGCCTCACATGGAGTACTGTGTGCAGTTCTGTAGGCTGCACTGTCAAAAGGACATAAACAGGCTGGACATGGTCCAGAGAAGGGTGACTAACATGGTACAAGGCTTGCACCACAAAACTTGCAAGGACAGGTTAAAGGACCTCAATATGTACTCTCTGGAGGAGATAAGGGAGAGAGGGAGCATGATAGAAACATTCAGGTACCTCAAAGGATAAACAAGGTGCAGGGGGATACATCTTCCAATACAGAAGAAGTACAAGAATGAGGGGGATTGAAATGAAATTGGAATGAGGCACATTAAGAAGGAATGTGAGGAAGTTTTTCTTCGAGGAGAGGGTAGTAGACACATGGAATGGTCTGCCACAGGAGGTAGTGGGAGTCACTACTGTGGGTGGATTTAAACTTGCATGGGACAGGCATAGGGGAGCCATAGAGGTAAAGTAGAGGAAGGGTCAAAAGCCATAATCAAGTATAAGGCTTATGGGCAGACTGGACATGCCTAGCAGTCCTTATCTGCTGACAGTTTCTATGTTTCTATGTCTGTATGCACTTCCACACCTACATACTGTACATATGAGCATCTACACAGGAATTCGAGCACAGGGTACAATATAATTACACTATCTCAAAAAGTAAGGAAATTCATTGCAAAAAACTTTGTTTATGCATCAGCATGCCATCTCCAGTGCCGCTTCCCTTTTCTTACAACAGTGCTGACCCTCATCTGGTGCCTGACCCTCCAATTGTTTACTGTAGAACCCCAAAGGACAGATGAAGGCTGTCTTCTCATGGTCCTCCGGAGCCATCGGAATCTGGTAATATCCACTGTGAAGATCCAACACCGAGAACCATTTGCTCCCATTCAAACAATCCAGAACATCTTGTATACGGGGCATGGTGTATTGATCAGGGATGGTTCGCCTGTTGAGGGTCCGATAATCTACACACATTCGTATTATTCCATTCTTCTTATGCACAACCACAATGGGAGAAGCATATGGGCTCCTGGATTCTTGTATCACACCAGCCACGAGCATTTCCTGCAAGTGTCCTCTCACATCGTCTATGTCTGCCAGGGCTAGGCGTCAAGACCTCTCTCAAACGGCTGTTCATCGTGCAGGCGTATGTGATGCTCCACACCCTTGACACATCCCACGTCCCATTCCTTCAACAAAAACAATTGATCCCTCTGGGCAAGTTTTTGGCTAATTCTAGTCTTCCATTCAGCTGGCACTGGGGAGTCACCAAAATCAAACAAGTCGGGAGTCACTCTAACTGTCTTGCCAGGGTGCTTGTTGCTGGGCATCACTGCAGTGTCTGCACAGTGTACCATAGCTAGGGTGCATCCTCTGTTCACCCAGATCTCCCGATCTGACACATTATGAATCTGGACCATCACTCATTGTGCATAGGCATGAGCACAAGCTGGCAAGATGCTGGGCTGAATCAATAATCCTTCTGGCAATTTTCCATTGCCTGGCACGTCCAACATCAGTATTTTGTTCTTGACATCTTTGTGGAGGTGGACCTCCCCTTGAATGGTACACTGGACGTTAGGGGCCAGTACCAATGAATTGGGATCCTTCTTCCAAACGACCCCTACCGGTTCATCCTGGTCCTCTCCTTTGGGGTTCTGTTGCAAATCATAGGCACTCTTGATCAGAGCAGGAATTCTTAGGGGCCTCCCAGTCCGTTTCCCTTGTTTCTCGTGACAGAGTTGTGCCAGTCTCCCAAACATATGGGTGTTGGTCCCAATTAACAGGGGAACCCCATCATACAGTCCAGTAGGGGGACACACTAAGGCCAGTGTCTCGACTTACTCCTCTACACCAGTTACAGCTGCAGGAAATGACAACCAGAGGCAGACATATCCTAGGTGGGGATAAGACTTGTCGCTCAGCCTCCACACATGTAGGCCTTCCAGGGATTGTAAGGGCACAGCAGATAAGCGTTTGTCATACCAGTCCTTAAATACAGTGGTCACTTGCGAACCCACTGTCCAGCACAGCCCGAGTAGCAATACCATTCACAGCCATGGTAGTCTCCATTGAAGGGCCCACTATTTTGGACCATTCTGGAGGGACAGCAGCAGGGGCCTGGACAGATGATTTAGCCACATAGGGATTTGAGTTACTACTTCTTCAACCCTCACTGTGGTCATTTTGGGCACTCCTCGACCACTGATTCATTTTCCGAAGCTTGACTAGAAGTCTATATACAACTTTATCTAGGTCTTTTGTGGACCTGCATTCTCTTTTCATTTGCCCATCCTTCCCACAGTTATGGCAAAATATGTTTTCTGGGATTTGGGGTGGCTGAGGCATCACACTGGGAACTGGGGCAGTGGTACTACCAACCGAGAATCTTGGTGCCATCTCTGTCTGCTGTGTGGTGAGCATTTGGAGACATCTCTTCAATTCTCTTACTTTCATAGTCAAGACATCGAGTTTCAAGCTGCTGTCAGCAGGAGATGCCTGGGTGGACACCCCCACCCCCATAGCAGATGCAGTTGGATAAGGGTCGGTGCCTGTACGTGCAGGAGCGGCCTTCATAAAGAGACTGGTTTTTGTTTCCCTGAACTCCCTCAGCAGTTCATCCCATGGTGGCACACCCTCATTGGTCCCCACTTTGGAAGGGCCTTCCGATGCTATGATCACTTGGGCTGTGCTCACCCTAGAATTACAATCCCCCTCTTCATCTTCAACCTCCTGGAGTTCTTTTATCAAGTCACAATAATCCAGTGGGTTAACCCTTCTATCTGGGAGCCTTAATTGAAGGAGCTGCAGTTTAGAATGCTTAGCATGTTGCAGTATGTGCCCCAACCTCACGTGGTTTAAGTCACTGGCGGCTACCACACCTTTTCGGTAAGCCTTCTGCAGTGTTCTTTCCAGACGAGTAACACATGCAGACAAACTTTCCCCTTGCTATTGTTTTGTACCTTGAAATTTCCACATCAAGTTCTCCCCTGACTCAGTGCTCCCAAAATTGCCTTCGAGTGCAGATAGGTACTTCTGGGCAGATGCATCAGGGTTTGTGGACCTCAGAAATGTAATGGCCTCTAGGGTGGGACCCCTCAAATGATCTATGATCCTTTTCCATTTCTCAGCCTCCAAACACTGCCATTCAGGTACCAAAGGGGCAACACAATCTATCCAGGTCTCCCAATCATCCTCCCCTCGGGGGGTGGGGAGGGTGCCGGAGAAGATTCTCAGCCTTCGGTAAGAGTCATGACTAATGGCAGGTACAGACATAGGAGCCAGCATTGGCATGAGCACAGAAGGAGGGGCAATAATGGGTGCTGTAGCGGGGGGCTGTTGGGGGAGGAACACCCCCAGGTGGCAGGAATAGTTTCTTTAAGTCCTTCACACTTTTCCCTTCCTCCAGCAACAACTTAGCAAATTTCTCCTCAAAAGTCCCAGATAGTGGGGGGGGGCTCATTCTCCCTTGGGTCTTTACTGTCTTTAGTTATCACTCTACAGGCAGTGAGGGCTCCTTCAGGGGTGATAGTCCGTGGCACTTTGGAACTGTCTACTGGGTCCTTATACTCTACTAACGCCATGAAACTTTGGGTGAGCAGATTAGCCTGTCGACCCACCACCACAGGGTTTTGTAAACATTCAACCTTGGAAAGTACTCCCTCTACAGTGTCCTTATTGGTACCCAGAGGAATATCCAGGATAAGTATAGCATTTTGGGGGTCAATCTCCTGCCCAGTACACCACCCCACCAACTGGTGTACAGCCACTTCTGTTGGGGTAGCCATTTATTTTTAACAGCAATTCACAAATTTGGCCACTAGAAGACACAAAATCCCAGCAGTGAGCCTCCAAAATGTAGCCCCTAGGTGGCGCTATCCCAAGGGCTACTGCCCCTGCCTGCTTGGCTAGTAGCAGGTTAAGGGGCCTGAGTTCTGAAATGGGTGCCTCCACCCGGAGGTCAGGGTTGGTAGTGGTCAAGCTAACCTGGGCACAGCCCTCTTGGACACTGTAACCCCCCTCTTTCCCCTCTAGTGGCCTGAACACTGTACAATAATCACTTTCACAATACCCCTGGTATACCACACAAGTACCCACACTGTTTGCACTTACCACCAGGGCTGGTTCCTCTAGCTCGACCCTGGGGACCCCCTGTAAAACAAAGTTAAGTACAGCAAATAGCAACAGTACGGTACTTTGAGCACAAACTGGAATCACAGTCAGATTACATGCAGAAAAAGTTAGATCTGATTTATTCAGGGGACTTGAACAAGGGAGGGACAAAATCAGGTTAATTAGCTTAAAGGTTATATCAATCAAGCAGTTATGCATGCACTTTGAGTCCCCCCACACAGTCCACCTCTGGGTACCCAGGTAAAGAAGAGATGGGCTAGCCAGGACAGTTGCCTGGGGTTGCAGCTGGTTTGGGCCCTGTGATAGAAAACACAATATGCACAGTACACAATATTTGTAATCCAGAGCCAGAGGACTCAGTTCATAAAGGAAACAAAACAACAAGACAATCAGATGACACACTCAGATTAAGCTGTTGTTGTAGGGAGCTATCCTGGTATTTACTCACGATACCCAAGACTGGACACAGACTGGACAAAAATCGAGACTGCAGGTGGTTGATCTGGAATGCCAGGAAAAGCAGGGCCCACACAAGTCGCAGAGGCGTCGTTCCTGTTCAAGCGTGGAGCAGGGGGCTGATCCCCAGGCAGGTCTCTCGTTGATGGCTTCTCTGTGCAGTGGGTAGTCTGGCTGGGCCAGTCTTCCAAAGCCCAGACCGCATGAAGACAAGTTAGGAAGCAGTCCATTTTGGGCTGGATACAGCTTCCAGCAAGCAGAACACAGTTCACACAGTTGGGAACTAACTCACAACCCACTAGCAGCTCATAGCACATTTACATGTACTGGAATTCTACTGTACCAGGCAAGGTGCTCCCCGGGCACAATCACAAAGTCTCTGCACACACCGGGAGCTTAGTGGTAGCTGGAACTCCTGATAGGCTGATCGCATTCAGCAAAAATATTCGGTCTTCTTCAGGTTGAGCCTGGCCCACTTCAGTAGCTTACTTTAGACACACAAACTTGGATTTAGTCCAAAATAATTCTCTTCTCTCCCTCTCAGGAGCAGCAGGCAGACATAGAGGCCAAATTCCCAGCCTTTTCATAGTTCTCCCATGAGAATCCACTCAGGATTGCTCTCAGAATTACTTCAGCTCCTTGTTGCTCAGCTTCCAGCTTAGTTCTAACTGAAAACTGCAAGCAGCCGGGGACTTCCCCAAGATCCAAAAGCTTTGGTTGGTTGATTTGTCAGTCAGTCAAAGCAAGAGTTCCCCCTTCAGTTGCTAAAAAGGTGCAAAAACTCAAACCACAGTTCCTATAGATTTTGAATTCAGACAGCTCCTGTAGTCTGGCTACATTTTAGGTCCCACCAGAACTGATTGGTCCAATTTGCAGTCCAGGACCAAGATAGTGGAGACAAACAAAACAGTCCTTGCTACAAAGAAAGCAGGTTAGACAAACTACATTATCATTATCATTCTAAATGGTTTTCAGCAAATAGTTACATCTTTCAACAGAGCTCCCTCTCAGATTACTTAAGCTGCAATTAGGCAGCTCTTAAAGAGACAGTACACAGAGGCTATACAAGCTCTGGTAATCACATTTAAACTGCTAAAATGCAGGACACCAGCCTGGCAATGAGCATTTAGGCAAGCTCAAGGAAGACTTTTTGGGAACCCCCATTTGTAGGGGGGTTACACTGTCTTTACCAATGCCTTCTGTTCTGTGTGTTTTGTGGGAAGAGGTGAACATTTTGCTGGTAGAATTCTGCAGATGTTTGAATTCCTGAATTTGATATTGTAAACAAACTTTCCATTTACTTAATGTGTAGAAAGACTGATGATTAATAAGTATGAGGGGACTACTTAAGCAATAAGGCACGATGGGAGGGGTGTTATGGTGCGATAATGGCCCACCTCGGGTAGGTTGAAGCACGAGATGAAGCTGAGTGCTTCCACCACCCAAGAAGGGCCATTATCCTACCATAATGCACTCCCTGGAATGCCTTATTGTGATTATGAAATGGGTCCATCAGTATTACTAAATTAAAATTTAAAAAATAGGCAATAACTGTGTTCTTAAATTGTTAAAAAAATGCAAAAATTAGCAAAAAATTGCCAAAAAGTAGTGCACTTTGTCCTGTTTGATGGTCTTGTTATGTAGATTTTGGTCCAGTAGATGGCACCAACACTCTTTAAATGTAAGTATGATAAAGTAGGAAGGTGGAAAGTGATCACCCCCCCAAGCTGCTGTTTGTCCGTTATTGAGGTTTATGTTTTTTTTTATCCTTTTAAATTATAGTGGGGGTTTACCACTCATGAATGAGTGCAGTTTGTTTGACCAGGAGAAAGAGGGCAAAGTTCGAGCAGCTGGCAAGAGAGGCACCAATGTTTGAGCAGCCAGTGAGTGGTTACTTCTGGAAAGTGTTTAAATCTTCCTGTGATGACCTCTGTAGCCACTGAACAGCACATTCTCAGAACAACCACAAAATGTGGCTTAGAATTAACCGCTTACCAGCCATTTGCTTGCAGTCAAAAGACAATTAACAGTACCCTGGCTGTTGGTCAGATTGGAGGGAGCAGCGGGTACTTGTAGTAAGCATGCTCATTTTTTTTAAGCAGTTGACGTTCTCTTTTCCATCACAGTTCCTTGTTTTTCTGTGGTCGAGTGATGCAGCAGTGTAGTGGTGGTGGAGAGTATAAAACCAAGTAAAGTGTTTTAAAGTATACGTTACTTTATACTCGGAGCAGGGCAAGAAAATTTCAACACCAAACCTGAACAGCGGGTGGGGGGGGTGGGTAAGGTAGATGTGCGGGTGGGGGCAGGAACAGGTTAGGTAGCTGTGCAAGTGGGCAGTCAGCTACAGTGGGAGTGATATAACAAAGTTGATTTCTGGTAAGGAGGACTGCCTGCCAGGAATTACTTTCACCAAGGCCATTGTGCCAGGATATCAGCTCTGCTGAAAGCAGCTCTCATCCATTCAGGAGTCAGGATTCTTAATACCCATTTCATAATCTTTATTAGTTACTTTTGACAAAAGAAAATACCAGTTTTTAATAAAAAAAAGTTGGCTTTATTGTTTTTTAATTTTCTTAGTTGACCCATTTTATAAGCGTCAGACAAAACTTCAGTATGCGGTTTGTTATGTCACACTTCCAGGTGCTGAAGGCACTCGGTGTAAATGCCTCTTGCCTCACAATGCACCTGGGTATGCATTTATTACATGGTCACCCATGTCTTTTTGCTTATATATCCTGTGCTGGATGGGAGGGATCCAGTATGTTCCTGTCTACAATGCCTTGGAAGGTTAAAGGGGCCAGAAAGTATCTTACAATTTTGTCAGACCTTGTGAAATAGAGTAGCCACTAGCCAATGAGTTTTTGTGCACTTTTCCTATATGCACTAGTTTATTTTCTTTCAACACTTTCACAGGCAAAGCAAACCTAGGAAGAGTAGGGACTGCTGGGGGGGGTGAAATGTTTGCAACACAATTAAGTAAGCAATAACCCATGATAGGGTGTGTGGTTATCAGGGATTAATCAACACCTCAGGTGCATTGTGAGGCATGAGTCCACAGGCTGAGTGTCCTCACAGCACCCAGGGTGTTGATTAATCCCCAGCAACCGCACACCCCAAAGTGGGTTATTGTGCTTATAACATGGGGTTACTACAGTGTCAAAAAATGAAAGCAAACCCATGGAAAAGTAGGAAAAGCTATGCTTTTTGCAAAGTATCCTTCCCCCCACACAAAAAATAGTCCCACTGTTGCAATAACCCTGGTGTGCATAGCACACTGTACCTGTCTGCACAGAGGGCATGGGACACACCTGAAGCAAGTACACAGTAACATTTATTGTAACATACATGTCTGTACAGTGCAGCTCTGTGGTGACAGCATATGCCTAGGACGTGCAGTGACTGCAAGTCACTTGGAAACACTACAGTCCTGCAATGAAGGAATGCGCTGGCTACTACCCTCTCTATGTAAAAATGTGCAGGAAGCTAACATTTGGGAACACGCTTCTTAACATGATTTCAGTGACCACCGATGTGCACTCCCATTTCCCAACCCTGTGCTGTTCACCTCCCAACTGTTCAGTACATGAATTGACACAGAGACTGCAGAGTACAGCAACTTTGATTTCATGCTGTCTCTGGCTCTCTCAGTCTCTACCTCCTGCACATGTGTCTATCTCCCTACTGGACACTGTAAAGCTATAGGTAGGGACACTGTGCCGCATCATGCTGCTTCATCTGTGTTTATGTGTGCATCTTTCATTTACACAGTGTCTGCTCTTGTGTCTGTTGGCCTGCCTCTGTTAATGATCACAAGGGGTATACAACTATTATGAGGGCAAATGCTGCAGAATACTTTGTGCCCCCCCGCAAATGTCATCACGGTCTGTGGAACACATCAACATTGATACCGTCTGTTGCTGCTGCCTTTGCATCTGTCTGTCTGTCTGTCTCTCTCTCTCTCTCTCTCTCTATCCTCACACAGGGTGATGCCGCTGCTCATGTCCCTGTCACCCTCTCACTCTGGTAACAAGACAGCAGCTGTATGGCTCTGTCTGGTGCCCCTGTGCCAATTGTGATGTGCATCTCTAAGTCTCTATGACTCGCTCTGTAAGTGGGAGGGATTGGCACACAATGGGGACCATCACAGGTGCCCGAGCACATCCTGGGGAATGGAGCAACAGCAAAGTAAGGTGCCACATGTCAAAACCAAGTTGTCCCTCATGTTCTTGTGGCAGGCAGAGGACAAATTATTGCCAAAGACAGGACACTAATAACACTCGCTCCCACACTGTGTCTCTCACTTCTCTCAGGGACTCTGATCACTGCAGGATGGAGTACTGTGTGTTTCCTACTGTCTCACTCACTGGACTGCATTCCCACCAACCACTTTATTGCCCTGCTGCTGCAAAAACAGGCCCAGAGAGAGAGAGAGAGAGAGAAAGAGAGAGAGAGAGAGACAGCATTTCAGGATGTTTAAATGAAATGTCACGGTCCCCTTCTCTCTCTCTCTCTCTCTCTCTCTCTCTCTCGCCGGACCACCACCAGGAACTCTGTCACTGCTCTGGCTTACACTGTATGTTTGGTCCCCGAACGTCTGTGGTTCAGGTGGTTGGTGAGACAGAGAGCAGCTACAAGAAAATAATTACAGCAACCCAAACTACGCAAAACTGTCAACAGTAACCCAAGCTAAGCAAAACTGTCAGTCCCATAGCCATGGATTGGGGTATGAGAAAAGAGGTACCCCAGCTAAGCAAAACTGTCACCCACATAGCTATAGATTTTAATGGCTGCTGTGTGAAACTAATTTTCCCTGCTCATAATGAGTACAGGTCTGCCAGGGATCTCTTCTGCAAAGCCACTTCACAACTAACTGTGCGATATTGGAAATTAATCAATGGTCAGGTGATGGTAACTGACCAGTTGGGTTCCTCTTTTCTCATACCCCATGTTATAAAGGCATAAGATGAATGAAAATTAAACTATGAACTACACCGTTTGTAATTAAATCAGTAAAACCATTTTTTAAATCAAAATACATGTTTTTTTAAACCCTACCCTACTTTGATCTTAAATCATCATGTAACATATATTACTGACACATAGAAACAGTATTGATAGAGGTAATCTTTAATGACCAGACTTCAAGCTTTCAGAAAAAAAAATAAAGTTTCTAACCTCAACGGTTCTAAAGTTAGACCTTTTTTACTAAAAGCTTAGAGTCAGCCAAGTTGCTATATTGGCATTAAATATTGCTTCAGTGACCATGTGTTGATATTTAAAAATATAAAATGATTCACAAAGATTTTAAAGTCCTGTTATTTTTAACATATTACAGTACATTGAGATAGACATTGCAACACATGAGAACTGCATTGTTAGGATCTATTCATGTTTATTAGACACCAAGCTTTCATTGAAAAAAAAACTGACATTTCTATGCCTAATAGTTCAAATGTTATAGCTTTTGAAACGTAATTTCAAACATTCTAAAATATAATGAAAGGTTATTTTTTGGAACATAGAAGCACAGAATTCCACAGCAGATAAGGGCCACTTGGCCCACCCAGTCTGTCCATTTTTCCCTACCTATATTATCACCGCAGACCCTACTTGATCTCAGGCTCTTTCTCCCTCCCTCACCCTCCCTTCATTTTCACTAAGATTCTCTTATGCCTATCATATGCATTCTTTAGCCCCACCACTGTTTTCATCCCTACACCTCTACCGAAAGGCTGTTCCAGGAATCCACCACTCTTTCTGTGACGAAGTACTTCCTCACATCTCTCCTAAATCTACGCTCCTCCAGCTTCATTGCATGTCCCCTTGTTCTTGAGCACATTTTTACTGGAAAATACTTCCCTCTTGTACCTTATTTACTCCCATGAGGTATTTAAATGTCTCTATCATATCCCTTCTCCCTCCTCTCTTCCAGGGTGTACATATGGAGGCCCTTTTGTCTCTCCTTATAGGGCTTTTGATGCAGACTCTGCATCATTTTAGCTGCCCTCCCTCTGGACCACCTCTACTCTGTCTATGTCTTTCCAGAGATGTGGTCTCCAAAACTGGACAAAGTACTCTAGGTGGGGTCTTAGTAGTAATCTATACTGAGGCAACACCACCTCCCTCTTTCTGCTGATAATACCCCTCCCTAGGCACCCCAGCCTCCTGTTAGCGCTCCCAACTGCCTTGTCACACTGCCCTGCCACCTTTAAGTCATCAGATATGATTGCCTCATGATCTCTGTCCTGTCTTGTGGTCATCAATACCACTCCACCAATTCTGTATCCCACCCCTGGGTTTCTGTTCCCTATGTGCATTATTTTCACTTGTTTGCATTTAAATCCAGCTGCTAAACCCTTGACCACACATGAGTTTTCTTAGGTCTCTGCTCATCCATTCCACCCCCAGAGTGTCTACTGTATTGCAGATTTTTGTGTCATCTGCAAAAAGGCAGACCTTCCCACAGGTTCCCTGCAATTCACTTATAAAGGCATTAAAGAGGACCAGTCCCAGCACTGATCCCAGCAGCAACCAATCCTGGCACTGGAAATGATTTAGAAGATAAAAGTGGCTGTTCTGTATAAGAATAAATACATTTTTTTCTAATTTCAAATGTTTTACCAGGAAAGACATATTGAGATAGTAACAGGTCATTTCCAGATGTGTCCTGGGTAGAGGGCTGGAGGAGAACAGTACAGTACACAGGCAACAAGGTGCAAGAAGTGCAATAAGATAACAATTGTGCAAAAGGCAAATACCAGGTACAGAGAAAAACAATACAATAAAAAGCTTTAGATTACACAAATCTGCAAATGAGCAAAAGTAATGCAAGTACAAAGTAGAACAATATTGTAGAATTCAAGAGGGTGGGTATGTAGGAAATACACTAGTGTAAGTGTTGGATGAGGGAGAGCAGAGCTGGAGACACAGAGTTAGGGGTAGTTGTAGGAGCATGTTGTAAAGTTATGGAGTTGAGACTTGTGGGAATAAGGGGAAGAGGCAGAATGGATGGTCGGGGAAGACAGGGTCAGAATTCAGGGATGCAAAAGGAGAAGGCAGCTTGCCTTGCAGCAGATTTCCTTGGAGAAAGGAGAAGCAACGAGAGTCAGTGTTGCATAGTGACTAAGAGGAGGTAGGGAGGATGAAAAGAAAGAGGCAAGGTATGATGGAAGGGAGCCAAGCCAGAACTTAGAGGAAAAAGAAGCATAGTGGGCAAGGAACCCAACAGTTACAGTTCTACAGATAACACTGAACAGCACATTGATTGCCTCACTCTTATCCACTGCCCTTAGTAGCATATCAAAGAAGACCAGTAGGTTGGTCTGGCTTGACCTTTCTGCCACAGTCCCATGCTACTTTCTGTCCTACAACCCCTGGAACTCTAGGTACTCCTCCATCTTTTCTTTCAACATTAAGCTCAGTCCCAATAAATTCTCCTGCCCCTGAGGGATTGCATTCAAGGACATAAAGGCACTGGAAATGTGATCCAAAGTCTGACAATTGAAGTTCAATACCAAGAAGTTCAAGGTGATGTACACTGATGAAAGCTTCCCAGGCACAGACTACTGGATGGGATGGGACAGAGTCGTAATGCCCATAGACCCTGGGGGGGCATGTGCCTACCCAAATCCCAATCCAAGTAGTGTTTTTGGACTGATGAAGGCAGTAAAAGTGCAACTTAATGTTTTCGTAAGACTCTTTTTCAGTTATGTGTCCCCTAGGAATGTTCTTGGCATGATGTCCTGGGTGTCTAGATATCCACAATGACAGAGGAGAGAGACCTGGGGGTTCTCATCAGCGATGTTCTCAAACTCTCATGTTAATGCAACAAAGTACCCAGCAAGACAAGGATGCGCGCAGGGCAGGTGAGGTAAGCTGGCAAGATATGCAAGTGCTCAAATGTCTCCACAGTTCACCTCATATCTTATCCATCCTGCATTAAAATTTACATTTGACTTTTTATCTGAATAGCTTCAGGTGTTGCAGTGGTGAATGTTACTAAACTGGCACAAACAGCTCAACTAGCATTTACTGGGAGAAACAATGCAGCTGGAGTGGATGGGCCTGGTGACGTTCTGGGGTAGCCCAAGCAAGGAATGAGCACACAGCAGCATAGCCCCAACTGGGACACTTCAAGTGAGCAAGAACCCACATTGAAGCAACTGGCAGCTCTTTTGCATGAGCTAAAGGTAGAGATGAAAGCCAGTTTGGGGAATCTTGCAGTTTAGTACACACATACATCAAGAGTACAGTGAACTCATTAGAGGAACCTGTAGATGACTATTCCAAGTGATTGGAGGAGTTTGAATCAAGACTGAGCACCCAAGAAGGCAGACTTCCAGTGATGTACAATAAACTGCACACCAATCACAAATTCATAGAATGTTTGAGGATACAGTCTATGAGCATAAAAATTGTGAGCATCACAACATGTGGCTTGTAGGCCTCTCAGAGGGGATAGAAGTTAAGGTCCACCCTTGCCTTGCTGTCTAAATGACTGCCTAAGGCCCTGACTCTTGACCCATCCCAGACTCTGGAAGTTCACCAGGTACACAGACACTCAGGAAAGAGACCGGACGAATCAGAAAGACTCATGCATTTCTTAACAAAATGTTTGCACTACCCAGATAACTTGCAAGATCTCCAAGTAGCAAGGAAACAATGAGTTGTTAAAATGGGCAATTCACTTGTGAATTTATTTCTGGACTATAGCAGATGGCCACATGGATGGAGCCAGGAGTTTCATGCAATCAGAAGAAGCCTTCATGCAAAACAAATTGGTAATTTGCCCACCTCTATCTTATAATTATATGTTAATCATTTTAGAGAAAATTGCAAAAATACAAATACTCCTTGCGCAGAGCATCCACAGTTTTACATATCACAAAGATGAAACATCTATTACTATGCAGGATAACAGTATCCAATGCTATTGCCACTAGTGAGGAGGCAAACACTAGGTTATAATCCCACAAAATAAAAGTCCAACAGAGTGGAACCATAGCCAAGGAGCAAATGGCAAACATACAAAACTGAATAATTCTTAAATGTGGCCATAGTAATCCTGTGCCCTATTGGGCTACAGGTGCCATGAATAAACAACATGTGTTACATTGCTAAACAATTTTAAATAGTCACATTTAGCTGAGCCCAGCCCCCAGGAATGGAACAATATCAACAGTTAAGAACAGGCACACTTATACCTGAAAACACTACATAACAGTAAAGATGCAAACAATATTGTTTTTAAAGACTAATAAAACTGACACAGGACACAGGAACCTTGGCAACTGAGGCCAAATGTCTTAACAGTATAATAACTAGACAAAATATCCATACCATAAAACATATATGTAGTTGTTAAATCAGCTCCAGTCCCCTGAAGGAAAAACTCACTAATGAAATGAAAACAGTAGTCACCATTCTGCCACGTTTTGTGACTCAAAGCCAAGCAAACCATTGGAAAACTTCACTAAACCCAATCCCATCACTGTCCAGTTATTACAGAATAATGGGATAGTAGCTCTCTCTTATGATTGGCTGAGATTGTTCTTTATAGTATAATACATCATAACTTTGCCTACATTGAAGTAATATACCCATTCTGCCTTGCACACATAGCTCTAGCCTGTAAAAAATAAAGCTGAGCCTACTCTAACTATGGTATTGTCTAGGCTGACTTCCAGTAAGATGATTGCCTTTAGCTAACTTGCAAATAATGTAACCTGACCAGCTATCTACATAAAGACATATATGTATAAATTACGATGTGCAGTGATGATGGTGTGATTCAACCCTATGTACGCCCTCCTCCTCCAGGGAACTCTTTTGCAAGAGGCTTCCTGCCTCAATGAGTTTCTTCCCCTAGTAAAATAATAAATAAATAAATGTAAGCATCCAGATATACCAATACCACACGTACAGTGAACTACAAATAGCTATTTCACAACAAGTTAATAACTCCACAGTCAACTGGTTGATGTTTAAATAAGTACTGTAGTTTTATCACCAGTCTGTTTTGAATGTTTTTACTCAATGTGGTTAAAATGATTTAATATGAGTCAAACTAAATCAACTACTTACATTTTAGATCAACAAAACACCACAGTAAAATCAAAGTTTGTGTAAAATAAGAAAGCAGACAGACTATGAAGGAACTATTTTGAAACACAAAGTGTGATCATGGGTCTTTCAAGTTCTAAGATTTGTGTTGTGCTAATATTTTCTTACATATCCTTTTCTAATGTTGGTTAAGGAAAGTAAAACAAATCAGCATTTTTTTTCTGAATTATTTCCACAATTGAGGTCATCAGAATGTTGCAAGAAATTTCCACTTCCCTTGGAAATTCTACACTGCCTAAAAGTACAGATAAGTGAAGAAAGGTATACAGTGTTTATGTATACTATATGCATGAAAAGGTTAAAATCACAAAAGATAATATATATATTGAGCCTAAATGCCAATAGGGGATGGCATAAGTAATAAGACAAGACAGAAGTGAATAATTATGAACACATTTGAAAGATCCTTGGCACAGGTGAAATACTGCACTGTCCACCAGTGCAGTTGAGCACTGTGGTTCACTGTCTACCTATAAAATAATCTTTGAAACAGACCCCCCCACCCCCCAAAAAAAGTTCTGGGTACATTCTTGTGCCCTTGCAACCTCTGTCTGTGCTAAGGGGGTTGTTGGGAGCTAGGGATACTGGATGTGTCCAAACTCCTCTGTTTGTGTTTTAAACAGCCAGATGTCTTGTGGGGACTGGGATTTTAGTTCAGTCCAGGACTCTGGTGTGGGACATTGCTAGCATTGACTTTTAAGTGTTTTAATGCTTTTATTTGTCAGACTGTGAAACCGTTATTAGTGGAGGGGCACTACTGATCCTGCAGTTTTAAAGGTCCTGCCTGAGTAAGCAACAGCCAACTGGGCACATTTGAAATAGCCACTGTGCAGGAGAAATATTGCATGGTCCACCAGGGAAGTCTGGCTCTAGGATTCAACCTCTACCTGTAAAAAAATATTTGAAAAAGACCTCAAAAAAACAAAATTGTCTTGGCACCCTCTTGAGCCTTTGCTACCTCTAGCTGTGGTAAGGGGGCTACTTGGAGTCAGGAGGACTGAATAGGTTCACATTCCTATGTCTGTGTTTTGAACAGCAAAAAGCCCTGTTGGGAATGTGATTTAGTTTAGTTAAGGATTTTGATATGGGGCAGTGCTTACATCCACATTTAAGGATTTTACTGTTTTTATTTGTCAAATTGTGAAACCGTAACATGTCTGCCAGGAAGCCAGGAAATTCTGAATTACATTGAAGCACACTAGGTGCTAATATTTGTAAATGTTTAACTACAAACAGAGAAACCTGAACAAGATGGCTGTGTATGTTTGCTGCACTGTCTGAGTCTCTCACAAAACTGTTGCTTAATTTGGCTTCCCCTAAGATTTTTGCTGTTTTATGGAGTTGCATTCTAAAATTAATGTTTCCTTTACTGAATGGGTTAGTCAGTGTTAACAAAAGCACAGAAGAGAGCACTAAAGAAACAGAACACACAACAGTGGACAGACCAATATAAGTTTCACTGAGAAGCTGCCCATGGTTAGAAACAGGTGTTGGGTTCTGGTTCCACAGACTTCGAGGAGCAGCCCGAGCATGAGAATATTACAACAGTGAAGATAAGCTTAAAAAATGCAGGGGAAAAAGGGGTAAAATGGCTATGGATTCCAGTGGTACCCTGGCTTTAGTTTTAACAGTGTTACAGGAGTTACAGGCTACACGGGAGCTGAACATTGCAGAACTGACTAAACATTTGGATAGTACTGTGGAAATGGTTATAGCTGAAAACATTAACATTATGGCAGTAACTACAAGGTTGAAGCAGGTTGAAATGGACACCCAACAATTAAACACAGACTTGGCAACTGCAAGTGCAATTTCCAGAGTTAATATTCTGGATAATACAGTGAGAAATGTCAAGACTGAATGTCTGGAAAATTTACTTCATGAATAAAACCTACGTTTTGTTGGTGCTCCCTGAAATGAGATTCAGGGAGAGGGTGCTTTGAATTTTATTCGTGCATTGTTGGCTTCTTGTGACAAGCTCCTCTCTAACCTGATCACTGAAAAAGCATTTGCAATTCCAAAAGCTAAAACTAATGAGTCTGGCTCTGCTGCACCTGTCCCAACAACGCTATTTGCCAAGACAACTTTAATTGCAACTTCCTCTACCATTCAGGACACAAATGCTGTTTGATACTTGTCCAGAAGGTTTAAAGGAGTTCCATATAAAACTGAAAAAAATCCATGTCTTGCGGACCTTGCCAGGGATGCAGAAAAGCACAGGAAAACATTACTTTCTGTAAAACCTGGTTTTACTAAAATTCGGGTTACAATTTAAGTGTTTGTTTCAATGTAACTAATCATTAATTGTATACAACAGGGTCTTTACATTGTAGTTACATGTTTGCTGCATGCAACTACATTGTGATTGCAATATAATTACTGTGTAATTAACTGACGCTTAAAATAAAGTGTAACTGAAATAGGTTCCACTGCTCAGCTATTGCTACCAGCTCATCTAAGGGTCACTCTTAACACTACTGTGTAAAATTTTACTGATTACGATGTAGCCAGAAATGTTTAGACATCAAGAATGACTGATGAGGAATCTTTGAGCAGGAAGTCAGATACTGAACCTACTCCTGATCCTAGAAATTGTAGTGAGATTAAGGACTGGTCTGTGGGTTCGACTGGCACAATGTATGCTGTTGTGACACCCAAGCAATAAGTTTAAGTATACTTGTCATTTGAAATTGGTCAACTTGAATAGTTAAGGTTATTCTGTTTTTTCTCATTGTGTGGATATTTGCTATATTTTAAGTAGCCAATAATATCTTTCACTTTTTTCTGATAATCTTTTTTTTTGTTTTCCTATAATCTGTGATGTAAAACAGATTGATAGGACACATAATTACTAATGGGCTCTTAACTGTTTTTGGAGTGTTGTCAAACTCTAGGTTACTTAACAAATTATTTTTATTCTTTAAAATGTTCCCATAATAAAGTTTAATGTAGTAAATGTATGATTTTGACATATCCTCTCTCCTGTGTATGGACACAGGTGGTTAATCTAGCTGAATAATCTCAAATGGGGATTGTTAGTGGTTCAACTGCCATATACCTCCCTTTGCTTTTGTTTTATTTTTGAATTTGCTTGTAAAGCTAGCTGTATAAAAATGTATTGTATATGTTATGACATAATCAATAAAAACTATATTACAAAAAAAAACCTACAAGAAGACATTCGTTTGCAATGGCATATTAACTTTGGATGGGGACCTGGAAATTAAATGTATCAGTTGCTTGATGTATAAACAAAAGTTTTTATTTTTCTCTGTTTATGCCCCTTCACCTCTAAGGTCCCCAATGCCCTCAAGAGCCCCATGGTACCATCTGGTGGTACCCTTACTGGAGCTTTTCAGATAGTATTCTAGAAACTAGGATACCAACAGATACCACCCCGCTTGGCCAGATAAGTGCTGTGGTTGGATAGCAATGCTATCCGACCATAGATCCAAGCCTCTTGGATCCAATGGATGGATCTGACAAATGTAGTGGATCCTATGGATCTGGGCAGTGAATCTCTGTATCCAGTGTTGGATCTCTGGATCCAACTTGGATCCGACCTAGGAACCATTGCTATCCAACCCCAGATCTGACATCTGACTTTGGTCAGATTTCTGGTCAGATCCTAGGTTGGATACCAGCACTATCCAATGGGGGAGGGGGTAGTTGGAGCCACAAAAGCAGTATCTGAGCAAATCTAACTCTTACCTCCTTGAGATACCAATGTTCCTCCATGCTGCCATGTTTTGACACCCAGGGCAAAAGAGGTGGGGTATTTTACCCCCGAACACACTGAAGCTTCATTAGGAAGCATGGCCCTCAGATGGCAGGGCCCAGCACTAGATGTACTGGGGTCTTTCACCCATGGTGACAAGGGCCTTTTTCCTTCTTTCTCCCCAACCTTTCAGAACTCCACATGCATGAACATCAAGAGGTGTGTATATGTTGAGTGCAGTGACCCCCTGACATCAGCAGAGTGCCACCCTCCCATCAGCTCTCCAGCCTCCAGGTGGCAGTATTGGGGTGAAGGACAGAACCCACCCTCTTCAGAGAAGGAGAGCATCCTCTAGGATGCTCATCCCCTCTCCCCTGGCTGGCCCCCAATGACCTGGGCTCATTCCTGAACCTGGGCCATTGGGATCAAGAATGGTAGTCCTACCACTGCACCGATGAGCCAGTGAAGTTAATTAATTCAAATTATGGCCTAAGTAACTACTCACATGACAAATGTCAGCTTAATGAAGAAATAACAAACTACTTAACTTTACTAAGGTAAAGACTGGACAAGCTAGAGAATCCTTTAGACTACGTGGACAATGAGATTAATAAGGGAAAGGATAAGAATGGAAAGAATAACACCCCAGCAAATATAGAGAAAACACTATTGGAACATAACTTAGTGTCTGTAGAAACTGATGAAATAAACAACACTGAGAATCAGGGGAAAGGTGAAAGCATTGAAAATGACTTGGAGACTGAAAATGATTGGTGCATGGTGCTGGAAAAAATCAGAAAAGGAGAGGAAGGGAGGTGGACGTGCAGTACATCAGATGAGTTTGGAAGCAAGTAATAGATATGGTCCATTAATCAATTTAGATGAAACCATTGACCAAGCAGTTGATACCATAAACATACAGGTAATCAAAGAAACAACAAATAAAACATAGACAATAGTGGTAGGAAACTCAATATTCCACTTTATAGATACCACAGTTTGTAATAATAATAAAAGTAGCCATGTTATATGCCTGCTAGGAACATGCAGTAAGTTAGAGATGTAAAAAACTGCCCTGTAGAAACTAATCAAGACTGAAAGTAAATCACAACTATTAGTTATACATGTGGGGAGCAACAAAGTGGGCAATATGCCGAAAATAATAGTAAAGGAGTTTGAAGAAATTAGAAGAATTCTTAACAAATCGCATGTAACGCAATATTCCCAGGAGTACTGCCTGAACCCAGGGTGAACCCAGTAAAAATGACAGAAATGTACAGTATAGACTAAGTCAGTGGCTGGCAACATGGGCAGCTAAGGAAGAGCATACATTTATTAGAAACTGGGGGTCTTTCATGGAGAGAAATTACCTTTTTTATTGTGACAGACTACATCTTAATAAAAAGGGAGCAGCTGTCTTGGGTAAAAGGATTAACATGGCAGTTCACTACAATTTAAACTAGATTTGCAGGGAGGGAGCATTATTTGAACATACTGCTGAGGTGTGTAGAAACAGTAACCCAACAAAATGAATACAACAAAGGGGCAATTAAAGCAGGTCAAATGGAAAATGGAGAAGCCTGTACAATAAACTGAATTTATTAAATATAACTATATACAGACAGAACTATGATGTCACTTATGGAGACTTGGCAGAAAAACACAGATATCTAGAGTCAACAGATAGAAGTGCATGTACTGTACAATGAGAACAGGAGGCTGAGAAGTGGGGGTGGTGTGGCAATGTACATAAGGGAGAGCATCTTAAGTAAGCAGGTATTCTAAATCAACAAGGTTAATATTGACATTCAACAAGTAGAGATGATTTGGGTTGAACTAACTGAAGAAACACCTGCTATTGCTGGAACATGCGACAGACCACCTGACACCAATCAGAACAACACAGGGAGACTATTTGAAATGATGATCAAAAACTGTGACAACAAAAAATATGTAATTATCCTACTGTGGTTAATATCATGTGTTGAGAATTGCTGTCTGTAACATGTAAAACTGGACTGAGCTTCATAGATTTAATAAAGGAATACAACCTAGAACAATTAGTTCCAATACCAGTGAGCCACATGCATGAAGGTGAGCCAGGTACATTCGATTTGCTCATACCCCAGCCCATGTAGCTACACATCCTCAGGCAGGCACAAGGTGCACAGTATGCATGACCATGCACCTTCACAGGTTGTCTGTCTGTGACTCCACCCCCCCCCCCCAGCATGGAGCTGCACAGGACATGGTTCCAGGGACACAGGCAGACATCCACTCGGATACCTGTCCTGGGTCCTGAAATGGATCCCCTGCTTCTGTATGAGCAGGGAATTCTGGGAATGTGCAGGACTACCGTATGTTGAAAGTATGGGTGAGTGCCCTGTCAGCCTGGTGGGATGGGGCAGCATGGAGGAGGGAGTCCCTGTCCTGCTGCAGCTGGCAGTTGACATTGACGGGGCACAAAAGTGATACAGCAGGGTCATTGTTGCCGTATCCTGTGCCCCCTTGCCCAACACTCCCTATCTTAGTGAGTGGCTTGGAGTGCAGTTATGCCCCCAGACTGGCTGCTCATGTAGCTGCATGACCAGCTGGGGGAACCAGTGTGGAGGGGACACATGCCGCTGATACATGGTATGTAGGCAATCCACACCATAATGCATAGGCACTGTTGAGAGATAACAATGTATTCGATCTGGTACTTACCAACATCGATGGAAATACAAAAAAATGCTCTGCCACAGAACCCCTCAAAATCCCTCAGAACCAGTAATCACTGTATGGTAGTGGTAGAATGCACAAGCAAATTGACAAGAACAACAAACACGGCTTCATGATATAACCAGGGCCCCCCTGTTCTCTGTGGGAATCTGATGTAAATTCTGCAGCAGGGACTCTGTACTTCTACGACACTGTTAGGTCAAATTCTGCAGAAAAGTTTAAAGTTCTACAACACATTTATATATACAAATAATACAGAGCCAGCATTACAGTTTTGGGGGACCCCAGCAAGGATGGCCTGTAAGAAGGATCTCTGACTTCCTCCACATAAATGTAAGCCACAATTTCCCTTAAACCTTCAGTTTACTTCTTTTGCTTTTCGGTAGCTGTTCTGGCTCTCCATATTTGACTAAATCTATTTAGGGCTTAGTGCTATGTCATGTAACATGAATGGCCACTGGGAGGCACTGCCTCAACGTACTGGCAACAAAGCAAATAGCTGAATAGTTGTTCTCCAAGGGACAGCTTGAAGTAGCTTAGCCATGGAGCATCCAAAACTCCCCTCCTCTGTGAACAACTATCACGAGCCCCATACAAAGTCATAGTTGGGGGTGGCAGGCTATTATTGCATACAAAGACTTCCCCGTACTGCCACCCTGAAAACTGCCATATATTAAAAATATAAAATATTAAACATCAGCAGTGTCCATATGATTATTTCTATCTTTTTCTGTTTGTTTCACTCTTTCCTTGTTTAGTTGTCACATTTTGAATTAATAATCTTTAGCTTTATTGTCATCTTTCTTACATTGGCTTCATTTTTTTATTTTCTTTCCTGTGTACCTCATTTCTCTAGCCTGAAAGCCCTGGCATCTGCAAGGCCCTCTGACCATGGGCTGTCCTAGAGCAGCTAATCTCAGGATCATACCTAATTATGAGTTGCCCTCCTGGAACATCGATGCACTACTACTAGCCTAGTAGGGTGGCTCAGCCAGCTTTTTGTATTTTCCCTTTTTTCTTCTGCCTCTGTAGTCTCATTGTCTGTGTTTCTCAGTAATTTCTTGATAGTGGTGGACTCCCAAGAGAAATCTCCAAAAATGTTCTTTACATCTTTGTGATCTCCATAAATAAGGTTTGGAGCTTGCCAGATTTTGTTTATTCAAAATAATACTGGAAAACAGAGCTCTTCTGGCTGCTCCAGCAAATAAATGCCAAATACACAAAGTTCCTTCTCTGAAATTCTTTCTTTTATTGTTTATTTTTAACCCCAACGTTTCGCGTAAAAATTTGCTTCTTCAGGGGAATTCTAGACAAAAATAGAATATATCCTTTTTAGTATGACACGGTTATATCTATTATAATCTATTCTCTATTTGTGTCATGAATGTAGTTAATTCATTATGTTTTAATACATATTAGCATTTATCATTCTAAAGTTAACCTTGTATGGACTTCGAAAATCTTTTTACATTACTCAAAATTTCATCAATCATTGCTTTATTACAACAGCCTCCAGATAAGGTGCAAAGTGTAAGAGTGCTTAATATGAATGTTTAAAATAAGAAGACATTAGAACATGATGGTCTTTTTACTGGAAACTATGGTTTTGAGAATCAAATAATGAATAGTGGTAAGGTATTATTGAAAACAAAGACTTGAAAACTTGGCTAGATGTATGTTATATATGATACAAAATCACACATGCCCCCATAATGCAAAGCATCATGGGCTGCATATGCAAATCACCATAGAATTTTATGCTGGTTCAACATTAAGCAGAAATTCATGATGCCGAAAGGCCTCTCACACAGTTTGCAAAGGTGCCAACAGATGACACAGACAAGTATTTCATCCCACCAGGACTCAGTGTGCCCCGTCTGCCCAACACCCCAGTGGAATGAACCAGCCACCCCAAGATGGTATATCTGGGCTATGTTATAGTGAACCCAATTAAAACAAAAAACAAGTTAAAAGACAAAGAACCTCAGTGTGTAAGCACTGAGGCAATGGTTACCCCAAAGGGCATTGGCTGAGAAGCCAAGTTTCAAAGAAGTACAAAATCACACATGCCCCATAATGCAAAGCATCATGGGCTGCATATGCAAATCACCACAGAATATTATGCTGGTTCAACTTTGAGCAGAAATGCATGGTGCCAAAAGGCCTCTCACACAGTTTGCAAAGGGTGCCAACAGATGACACAGACACATGTTTCATCCCACCAGGACTCATCAGTGTGCCCCGTCTGCCTGACATCCCCATGGAATGAACCAGCCACCCCAAGATGGTCTATCTGGGCTATATTGTGGTGAACCCAATTAAAACAAAAAACAAGTTAAAAGACAAAGAACCTCAGTGTGCAAGCACTGAGGCAATGGTTATCCCCAAAGAGCATTGGCCAGGAAGCCAAGTTATGATATATTTCTTCTCTGTTTTCCAGTATGTTTCTCAGTCAGGCAGAGTTCCCCTTCCCTTGGAGGAAAAAATGGCAGCAGTGCTCCCACCTCTACTCCAGACACCTCTGCTCTCTTCTTCCCTCTCCAAAACCTTGTAAAAGAAAACCTTTCTCCTCCCCCTCTTCCCACCTACCTAATGGCAGTAATGCTATCTCCTCACCCAGTTTACATAATGGCAGTAATAATCTGTCCTCTCCTCTCCTCTCTTCCACAGACCTAATCACAGCAATGTTCTCTTTCCTCCTCCTTCCCCATAATGGTAGTAATGCTCTTTGCAACCTTCCCCCACCCTAGACCTAATGGCAGCAATATATTTTCTCCTCTCCCTAACATGATCCTGCCCCCAAAAGCCTTGCCTGATCCCAGTTTTTAAAATCCAGTGTAGCCCACCTCCACCCATCTCAGCACCACTACCCACCCAGGAAGAAAAAGGATGGTATTTGCAATGCTCGCCAAACTATTTTATCACAGAATATTAACACACTGGGGGCTGACTGTCAAACCAAGGGAGTAGAAGAGATAGGGCTGCCAGTTAAACAGAGCCACAATTAGATTTATTGAAATTGGGGGTTGGCTACTCTGGATTTATTCTTTTATAACCTTAGCTTGTTACCAAAGAATAGAAAAAAAAACTGACTACTGTAGTGAATGCTCAAGCTATCTGTGCTTTGAAAAAACTTGAAGCTGCACTGTTGCTCTGAGTAAATCTACTTGTCCCTCAGTAGCATTTTTAATTGTGGTGCAGTAAGCTTGAAATCTGTCTTGCCCACCCTTGCATATTGTCCTGGAGCAACATACTGTATAAATGTTAAAAAATTAAAAAATGTTTTGTCTGTAATGTCATTATGACTTTCTCTGTTTTCTCAATTTGTTTTTCTCTTCCCTTGTTTAGCTTCCACATTTTGCATAAATAATCTTTAGCTTTTCACTTTTCTTACCTTGGTTTCATCTTTATAATTTTTTCAATCTCTCCAGTTTTCTCTCATTCTTTTACTGCCCCAAACATTTTTTTTAATTTACTTAGCTGTCCCTTTGCTTGTATTTTTTATAATTTACATTTTTCTTCCCTATGCACCAGGGTTGATCCATCAGGTTGGCAACCTAACAGCCCCATCCACATGACCCTCTTGTGCTCTAAACCCCATAAGGGCAGCAAATTGCTTCCACCATCCCCAAGAGCACTTTACCCTCTCATGGTTTTAGAACAGGTAAACCCCACCACTCCCCGTCTCAACCCCACGACTTTCCTAACAAACCTTGAGAATGCCATTGAGTGGTCTTGTAGATTTTAATGTATGTCATTATCCAGCCCAACACTGTACAGTGATCCTCTGCCTCAAAAGTATTGTAAAGTCTCCTCTTAGACATCACTTTGCCCCTTCATAAAACAAGAAATATCAACCCTGCATATCTAAGTCCCAAGAGTCATTCCACCCAGACCCTCATTGAGTCACTCTGTTTTTTATATTGGCACCCTTTTTTGATCCAACAGTGTAGGACAATCCTCCACTTCTTCCTATTACTGCTGGACCAAAATGCTGGATTCATGCCCCAGTATGGTTTTGTGTGGGCCCAACAAAGCACTACTGGAATAAGAAAAAAAGCATCCTGGCTCACTAGCAGTGATAGGAAAATGCAAAAAATTATCATGCAGCCTTGTACCAAAAATGGGGTGCCGATATAAACAAAACAGGGTGACTCTGCGGGGGGCTCTCAGGACTTGTTGGGGATGGTTTGAGGGGTTGGGGTGAATTTTAGTTCTTAGAAAGCTACAAGCAGGCAGAGGAATTGCTTGAAAGGAGTGGTGTCAGTCTCTGTCTATCTTATTGGAGAAATTTCTGTGCAATTTATGCAGCCAACCACAAATTCTGTGGCAGGTCATAATTTCTGTGGCAATCGCCGCATGCCACAGAACCACAGAAAACAGGGGGCCTTGCATATAAGTACAAATTAGTTAAGTTTAGGAAAATTATAACAGATGAAACAATGAGACTGAGAACAATAAACAGCTAATAAATTCACTAATGAGAAATGGGAGATTATAAAGAACAAACTCCTTAATTTACAAGAAAAATGGGTGTCAACTCATATTAAAGGGGGACAAAACCTAAATGGCTAGCAACTAAACCACTAGACTTATTAACAAAAAGAAAAACTCATACATGGCATGGAAGAGGGATGAAATTGAAAAAACCTAAATGGCTAGCAACTAAAATCAGTAGACTTATTAACAAAAAGGAATGGACATATATATCATAGAAAAGGGATGAAACTGAAACTAATAAGATAGCCTACTTTAAGGACTTTCATAATTGAAAAGTCACCATATGAGAAAGCAAACAGAAATTAGAACTTGATTTGGCTAATAAACATGATACAAATTAAAAGGAATTATTTGGTTATAAAAACTCACTCATGGGACAGGCACTCAACATTGGCCCTTTAATAATGAATGGAAAAACTACTGATAAACCAAGTGACATGACTGACAGCTTCAATAATTATTCTGGCTCTGTATTTAATACTAGAGATGACAGTGGGAATATAACAGCTTCGATCAACTCACCAGACAATGAAATTGTGGGCCTCTTGTTCTCTGGGCAAAGAATATTAGAAGCACTATCTAGAACAATTGCACACATATCACCAGGTGCAGATAATATCAATCCACAGCTCTTAAAAATCTAGCAATGACACTGTACAAACCTATTCAAGGCTTATGTAGGACCTCTTTCTTGATCTGTGAAATATCTAGTGACTAGAAACAACTAATTATCACACCTGTCTTCAAAAAGGGAGCAAAACATATGGGTCCAGATTTTCAAAAACATCAGATTGCCACAAGCCCCATGTGTGCCAAGGATTCGGCACACTACACTTGCAGAAATCTAATGGGATTGTCTATCCCTTACAGCAAATGACACTCACTAGACCATCTTTCTATGGTTTCTGTGGTCTAGCTTGCATCAAATGCAGTGACCATTTTAACAGAGTTTGGGCCCAAGATTTAGTGCAAACTGTCGTAAAGTGGGTAAACTGTCATAACTGCGCCTGAGATTGTAAACTCAGGCACAGTTGCAGCAAATGGGAATGGTGCAGTGGTATCAGTGAAAGGGTTTGAACCAGGACTTTATGTAAGCCCTGCACCACCATTTGAAAATTCAGCCAATGGTCTCCTATTATAGACTGATTAGCCTTATATTAATTGTGGATGTGACAGGGTTGGGTAAGACCCTGTCACATTTATTTGGATAGTTAGAGACAAGGCTCTATTTTGTCCTCTCATATTTTGCCACTTATCTGTCTATTACCTCTCTGATTGCACATCAGATTTTTCTGGTGGGTCTACTGTAGGAATTGGCCCTTTTGATGGTCCCACAATTTCCCCCCATTATCTCCCTTCCTTCACTTGCTGTTCCTATTCTTTCTTTCTCCCTTGCTTCTCTGTGATTTAAAAACATACCTCTGAATATTTATGTGGAAACGGGGTCCCTTGGTTTGCAAATGTATATACTTATATTGCTGAAATGATTGCAGAAAGCTATTTGGATATCTTAAAAAAATACACAATACAGGTGGTTCACTGGGAGATGTAGTTTGACCTCCAGAAGCCTGTGTACAAAGTTATCAAAATGAGATCAGCTCTGGGAAAGAATGTTCTATTTTGTTACACTGGTAAGACTAGATGTACTCTTCAGACTGGTCACAGGAAGGAAAGTGACAAAGTTATGGGATATTTTGAGGAAAACAGGAGATGTAACTTACAGTACAAGTTCAGGATGTAGAGTTTAAACTGCCAGAAAAAGACATCTTATAAGAAGAGAACAATGGTTTGTTTTAAAGAGAGAGAGAGAGAGATTGAGATTTAAACTGAGATAGACATTTGCCTATGCAGAGAAGAGAAGAGAAGAGAAGAGAAGAGAAGAGAAGAGAAGAGAAGAGAAGAGAAGAGAAGAGAAGAGAAGAGAAGAGAAGAGGAGATGCAGAGATAGGAGCAGCAATAACTGGATACCTTGCAAGCTAGCAGAGTTAAAGGATCTTGTACAGGTCCAGCAGGTCAACAAAGCACACAGCTTGAAAGACATTAAACATACAAAGCAGTGTCCCTCAGATGGTATTGAACCATAGCTGACAACTTTTGAAAGGGTTGCCAGATCTCAACTTGCCTACAGCAATATGCACTATACAGTCAGAAAACTATTACCTTGTGAAAAGGGAAATCCTTAAAAGATAGAACATCTCAGGAGAGACCAACAAGTAGAGATTCCAGTCCCTGAAGTACCATTCAGTTGACAATCCATGAGAAGCCTTCACCCAGCTCAGAGAACTCCTCATTAAATGGCTCCAACCAGAGGGCAAAATAATACCACAGAGGATGAACATATTTGCAATAGAGCAATCCATTAACATCCTTCCTATGGACATGTAGCTTTGGGTAAAAGGACACTAACCAGAAAGTGGGGGAAAGGCTGTTTCTTTGGTGGAGGAATATCAGATGGCCATACAGACATCACAGCAGCAAAGTAACAGCCAATGAATGGCATGAACCTCTTGTTCCTGATTTAACTTCAGATTAGATAAGGACTCTGATGGTGGTAACAAATCTGAACCCAAAGTCTTTATTTTCTATAACTGTAATAAACCAGACAATATTGCAAGAAACTGCCATAAAAATGAGGGTAAAACTGGTGCAGATTTTGAATGAGCAAACTGGGACAAGTATTTAACAGATGTCAAAATGGGACAGAAAACTATGAAGGGACTTATAATTTCAGGAAGCATACAGACCCTGGTACATGTTAAAGTTCTGGGAAAAGACTGTGCAAAAGGACCAAGTACTGGGGTCATATTCATCCATGGGGACACTCAGTAGTATCCTACTACTCAAGTAACTCTGACCGTTAATGGGGTGTCACACCAAATGAAAGTGTGGGTAGTACCAAGCTTACTTCTGTATCTGTAATTATTGGAAATGACTTTCCAGGATTTGCTAAGTTAATCACAGAGGGAGTAAACCCCGCTGTTTCAGCAGCTGTGATAAAAACAGCACAGGCAAAAAAAACCTCAGATGTTAGGGAATCTTTTTCTTTTGGTGACTTGGATTTGGATTTGCTTGAGTCCACCTCCAAGACCCAGAAGTCCAGGAAAGAAAGAAGACCCCTGAAAAGAGAGTGTCAACAAAAGACAGATGGACATAAGGGGCTGGTATATGATAATGCTGAAACTATACTGATAACTGATGGTGAATTTGTTTCTAAGGAAATTAACAATGTTTCTCTCCAAGGTTATTTCAAAAGCTGGGGGTGAAATAACAACAGGGTGAACCAATATTTGAAAAATGTAATGGGCTACTGTCCAGAATTTGGGCAGAATGCAGAAACAGATAGAACAATTGGTCATAACAAAGAAGTATAGAACTGATTTGTTACCGATAGCACATGATAGTCCTATGGCTGATCACTCAGGGAGGGACTGCACCCTTGCCAGATGGTTGTACAGATTATACTGGCCTGTGATTCATGAGGATGTTGCTACCTATTGCAGTTCTTGTGCTGAATGTCAGAAAATAATTCCAATGACTAAAAAAACAAGGTGTTCCTGAAGCCTTTATCCATGATAAATGTGCCTTTTGAGAGAACTGTAATGGGTGTGCTTGGCCACTTAGACAAAGTAAAAATGGTAATTGATTCATTTTAGTAGTATTTGACTATGCTACTCAATATCCAGAATCAATTCTAATGCATACTGTCAGAGCCCCAAAAGTGCACCAGAGTAGCATACCTAAAGAGATTATTACTGATCAGGGTAGTCATTTTACTGCTGCATCGCTGAAGTAGCTGTACTGACTGTCACAAACCCACTGAGCAGGTCAGCACTCTACTCCCAAAGTGCCAACCTCTGAGCGTAGATTTGTGAACAGTTAATAGAACAAGGTAACCCTCTTGCCTGTTTTGTGGGTTCAAGTCACCTTTGTCCCAAGTTCTGGAGGGATTCAAACTGATAACCTCTTGTTAGCATTCCCAATTGTCAGGCTTAGAGAATTCTGTCTTTGGGGTGGCCAGATATATTTGCCTATGGGCACCTAACCAGGTATTACAAAATGAACCCTTAGAACTCTATGCAAGACCTAGAGAATTCTGACCTGTTTCCCAGTTTGGTACCACAATAAGCTCATGCACAGTGTTAACTATAACATCTAAGCTTCACTTGTATAAAAAGAAGTTTCAAGGCACACCAGGCAGTTTCTGTTTTTAAAATATATATCTTTACTTTAAAATAGATAAAAATAGCAAAACAGTAAATACAGAACAAGCTATCCCACAGATATAGCCTTAAAAACAAAACAGGTTTAAAAGTGCAAATTCCTACAACCCATACACTCAGTCTGGTTTTAGCTAATGTAGCCATACTTCTTAATCTTTCAATGCTTCGATGTTCCTCTTTTCTTAGTCAGAAAATGAATGTCTCTGTGTAAGGTCTGCACAGTATATTTAAAAGCAGTCTTGAGAAGGCCTTCTCTCTGAGGTCACCTAACTCCGCTTTGGTGTATTAAAATTTATATTTTATAACACAGGATGTCCTACTAAGATATTTAAAAAAATAACAGGTGACGGACATGAATCTCCTCTTTTCATGAGACTTGCCAAAACCGGTCTGTGGTCTGCTTCACACAGACATCAAAGCCTCTTTGATGTAGTTCTGGCTTCCTTAGATGACACCCTCCAACATATGCATATTGGACTTCTTGAACCAGTCTGTGATCTGTTTCACACAGACATCAAGTCTCTTTGATGTAATTACTGACTATCTTGGGAGACACCCCAACACATGCATCTTCTCCTTCCTTCATGACACCTAGTGCAAATCAAAGGATTTCCCTGAGGACATCATGAATGGATATTTTATTTCCCGGGCTTCAAAGAAAACTTAAAGTAATTGCATTTCAGATATCTGCAGTTTAAGCTACCTCCTGTCCTTTGAACTTATCCCTAGAAGGGGGGGGGGGTTGATGTGTCAATTTCAGCAATACAGTATTTTCTCCTGACAGACACTCCCTTACATATTTTATATTGCAGAAAAAATATCATATTGAAATCAGAACCAGCTGTCCATGTGCCACACTGACTACTAAGTATCACTGCCATAAGAACATCCCCCTGCCTCCATCAGACAGATAGTCTTGTTGAGCATTTTAAACAAACCCTAAAAAGCATGTTAAGTAGGTTTGTGAAAGATGAGGGGAAAGATTGGAACCAATACATGCCTTACCTGCTTTTTGCTTACAGAGCAGTGCCACAAGCATCAACTGGTTTTTCATCCTTTGACATGTTGTATGGTAGACAACCTAGAGGACCACTAGATTGATAAAAGAAACATGGGAAGATAATCCTGCTCAGAAAGAATACAGTATACTACATCTTATATATGTGGACTGAGAAAGAAAACTGTCAAAATATGTTGAAATTGCCCACAGCAATCATGAAGAAACCCCAAAACAGCAGAATGTGTATTATTACCATGGGGTAAAAGAAAAAGTTTTTGAACCAGGTCAAAAGGCCTTGTTACTGTTACCCACTACAGAAAACAAACTGTTAATGAAGTTGCAAGGGCCTTATAAAGTTGTTAGGTGTACTGGTAGAGTAAATTATGAGAATGAGACCCCTGATAGGAGAAATCCTACCAAGATATACTGTACCATGCAAACCTCCTGAAGAAATGTGTTGAAAAACACCAAAGGTGGCTTTGTTAGCATAACCAGAAAAAGCAAAAGAAGATATTGATATACCTTATGATGCACGTGAACAAACTGTAACTTCTGATGCTGAAAAGGTGAATGTTTCCTTATCCACAGTACAAACTGCAGAAATTCATAACTTGGTAAACATGTTTAAAAATACCTTTACCACAGTGCCAGGTGAGCAAAAGGGATTGAGTACATAATAGTGACAAATAATGCTCGCCCTATAAGCCAAAATACATACAGACTAGCCTAGCAGTTAAGAGCAGACATGGTCAAAGAAATAAACAAAAAGAAAGAGTTGGGTACCACTGAGGAATCAAAAAGTGCTTTGTCATCAACAATGGTAACTGTAAATTAAAAAAGGGGGTGTAAGAATCTGCCTTGATTTTAGGAAACTTAAGTAAGTGTACATATTTGACAGCTATCCTATGTCCAGGATAGATGATTTGGTGGACAGATTGGGAAGTGCCAAATACATTACTATCTTAAGTCTCACCAAGGGCTACTGGCAAATTCCTCTAGCTAAAGAATCCAGAGACAAAACTGCATTTTTAACTCCTATTGGAGTCTATCAGTTCACCACCATACCATTTGGTTTACATGATACACCCGCTACATTCTAGCGATACATGGGTGTAATTCTAGCCCCTCACACTGGTAGTTATGCTGCTTATCTGGATGATGGCATGGTTTACAGTCCGGATTGAAAGAGCAACCTGGAACACCAATGAGCAGTTAGCCAATCTATCAAAAATGCTCATCTGACCATTAATCCTACTAAGTGTATATTAGGTCTTCAGGAAACCAGATATTTGGGATATATTTTGGGAAATGAAGAACTAAAGCCAGAACTTTCAAAGACAGAAGCTGTAGCTAACAGTCCTATCCATAAAACAAAGAAACATGTCAGGTCATTTTTAGGTCTGGCTGGTTACTACCAGAGATTTGTTCCCAACTTTGTCCAGTTAGCTTACCCCCTTCACTGAACTCATGAAAAAATGGTACCCAAGTAGTATGACATGATCTCCAGAGTGTAATGAGGCTTTTTAGGCCATCAAGGCTGCAATATGTTCAGCCCCTGTGCTAAGAAGTCTATACTTTGAAAAACAACTTTTATTAGAGGCAGATGCATCAGAGGTGGGCGTAGGTGAAGTTCTGAGCCAGAATATAGATGGGAAGGAACATCCCATTCTATATACCAGTAAGTAGTGTACAGCAGAGAGAAAAAGTACTCCACTACTGGAAAAGAATGCCTTGCTGAAAAATGAGCAACGCATTCCCTTAAGATTTATCTGCTATGAGCTGACTTTGTACTTATAACAGATCACAATCCTCTCTGTTGGCATAATCAAATAAAGAATAAAAAATCCCAGAACCATACTGTAGTACCTGCCACTATAGCCATTTAAATTCAAAGTGATGCACAAATCCAGAAAAGAGAATGTCAATGCTGATTTTCTGTCAATACATAGTTCTGGAATTGAGAATTCAGAAGGTTAAAAAATGTGTGCTTAACTGAAATGTTTGCTGTAAAAGGTGTTATGAAAAAGGGATACTGCATATGCAAAAAACTGCATATGTTTTAAGGTAATGTTATAAGAGAAATAAAAGAAGATCCTGGAAATCTGTTTTTTTATGGAATAATTTGCAGGTTCCCTCTGAAAGAGGGGTGTGTGTGTGTGATAAGGTTGAGTAAGACTGTGTCCCATTTGTTATTCAGAGAAAGTTAAAAGCAAGAATACATTTTGTCCTGCCCAATTTTTCCACTTGTCTATTGCCTGTCTGATTACTCAATCAAATTTTTCTGGTGGCCCCTAGGAATTGGCCACTCCGATTGTCCCATGATTTCCCCCTGTGATCTCCCTTCATTCACTTCTTTTTAAATTTTATTTTAGTCTTTGGTAACTGGGTAAGGCCCACTAGGCACAAGTGCACATTTTCAGGGGTGACCTGGGAGCACTGGTCGGTTAAGTGACTTGCTAAGAGTCACACTTTATGCAAGTGGAGGTTGTGAGAATGAAACCAAGGTCTGATCTATTGAATGTACCAAGCTCATTCACAGCTCATTACTCTAACCTCTAGGCTATCCTGCCAGCCAACTTGTTCTTTCTAGTCTTCCTTTCTCCCCTTGCTTCTCTGTGGTGCAAAAAATATCTGTGAATCTTTATGTGAAACTTGGAACCTATGTTTTGCAAATGTGTCCTAAAAAAATAACAATCTGTAATACAGGGGCTTGCCCTTGAGATGTACTTTGAACTCCACAAACTTATGTATAGAACTGTCAACAGAAGACCAGCTCTAGGGCAGAATGTTCTATTTTGTTTCACCTGTTAAGACTAGATGTACTGTTCAGGCAGGTCACAGGAAAGAAAGTGACAAAATGTTGCTACATTTTGTGGAAAACAGGAGATGCAAATTACAACAATCAGGATGCATCATTTAAACTTCCAGGAAAAGAAGTTTAATAAAAGGAGAGCAAGTGTTTGTTTTAAAGAGAGCAAGAGAGACTGAGATTTAAATTGAGAGTAAGACTCGGATGAAGGAGTTTTTGTTTTTACTGCCTTTAAGAAGAGCTATCCTGTACAATTTTATTTTTCTGTTTTATTGTTACTGATAATAACAAGCGCTACTTGCAACTTTTATAACTTCTCCTCATCTGTCTGTGCTTCCTGACCTATGCCTCTGTGACAGTGGGGAAAGCTATGGAGAAAATAACTGAAGTCTACATGATTGATATGGCAGGAAATGAGGGTATACTGGACATACTGCAACATGGATTCACAAAAAAAATCATTTCTGATGCATTTTACTAACATTTGACAAACTCTTCAGCAAAATATTGGACAATAACATCCTAAGCGATATTATATACCTAGACATCAGTAAAGCTTTTAATAAGTACAACCTGGAAAATTAATATGCAAAATCAGTGATATGGGTTTTGACACAATGATAACCAACTAGATTGGGAAATGGCTCACAGGTAGACATCAAAGGGTAAGAATTAGAGTACAATTGGAAGAAATTAAAGTGAGTAGTGCAGTACTGCATGTACCTGTATTGGAGCCTATACTTTCCTACTGATACTTGAAAGATGTACGTTGGTTTTAACAAGTACATAGAAATATAGAAAAACAGAATTTGTCAGCAGATAAGGACTGCTTGACCTACCCAGTACGCCCATGTTTTTCCTTGCCTATCCTGTCACAACATACCTTACCTGATCTCTAGCTACTCCCCTCCCAGCTTTCCTACAATTATTCCTTTGCACCTATCCTAAGCATGCTTGAAGCACACAAGCAAGAATGCTACAGTGCACATGAAGGATGCCAAAATGAAGTAAACTTTATTAATGAAAAAACACCATTTCTGAACTCAATCTAGCCCCAGCTCTCTGCCTCTTCCTCAGGGGGCTTGAAGCATACCACTTGTTTTGCCACCACCAACTCCACTAGATGACTGTTCCAGACATCCACTACTCTTTCAATAAAGAAGTACTTTCTCATATCCCTCCTAAATCCCCAACCCTTCAACAAACCAACTTCATTGCCTAGCCCCTGGTTCTCATGCACCTTCTCTTCTGAAAAATACTTCTGTACTGTGCCTTATTAAACCCTATGAGTTATTTATAAGTCTCTATCATGCCCCCCCTCCTTTCTTCCAGGGTGAACTTATTATGATCTCTCAGTCTCTCCTCATAGGGCTTCTGATGCAGCATCTGCACCATTTTAGTTTCCCTCCTCTGGACAGCCTCTACCCTGTCTGTGTTCTTGAGATGCAGAGGTGGTCTCCAGAACTGAACACAGTAGTCCAGATGTGATCTCACTAACAATCTATACAGTAACACCATCTCTCTCATTCCGCTTGTGATACCCCTCCCTATGCACCCCGGCATCTTGCTGGCCCTACCTACTGCCTTGTCACACTGCCTTGCCACCTTGAGGTCATCCAATATGATTACCCCAAGGCCCTTTCCAGTTTAGTGACCATCAATACTTTTCCCCCATTTTATACACTGCCTGTCTGGGTTTCTTTGCAATAGGTGAATGATTTTGAACCTTTTCATATTGAAAGTCAGCTGCCATACCCTTGGCAACTCCTCAAGTTTTCCCAGGTCTCTACTCATTCTACCCACCCCATCTCGAGTGTCATCACAGGATCATAATACTGTGGAGAAAAACATGCATACAAAAAAACAGTGCAGACACAATGCCATGCACTCTAATAGCCTCAGGACAAAATCCTGACCCAAACAACAAGAGCATCCACCATTGGACTGTCTTTCTTTCTGTGGGGAGCTTAGTCCCTGACACCCCCCAACATGGGGGGCTTGCCCTCCCCCAGACTAATTATTATCAACTCCAGGGGGTTGTGGACTTCGGGGAAAAAGCAAATATTGGAGCTGGAAAAATCATGTTAAAAAAAAAAAACATTACGTCAGTAAGGAGAGCCAGGGGGATACTGGGATGCATAGGGAGGGGCATCACAAGTAGAAAAAGGGAAGTAGGTATCCCTCTGTACAGACAGTTGGTGAGACCCCATCTGGAGTACTGCGTGCAGTTTTGGTAACCTCATCTACACAAGGACATAGACAGGATGGAAGCAGTCCAGATGAGGGCAACTAAAATGGTGCAGGGTCTACATCAGAAACCATATGAAGAGAGACTGAGAAAGCTTAATATGTATACCCTTGATGAAAGGAGGGACAGGGGGGACAGATTCTATTTAACCAATAGCCTACTTCCTGCAACCCCCCACTATAATTTCCTTATGCCTGTCCCATGCATGTTTGAATTCCCCCACTGTTTTAGACCCCACAACCTCTCCAGGAAGGCGGTTCCATGTGTCCACCACTTTCCATGAAAAGAATTTCTCACATTACCCCTAGCTGTCCCCTCTAACTTTAAATTGTGCCCTTGTTCTTACACATTCTTTTTCTGAAAGATGCTACCCTCTTGGACTTTGTTGATTCCCTTGAGGTACTTGAAAGTTTCTATCATGTCCCCTCTCTCCCTCCTTTCCTCAAGGGTATACATATTAAGCTCCTTTAGTCTTTCTTTGTATGACTTCTGGCGCAGACCCCACACCATTTTGGTTGCCCTCCTCTGGACAGCCTCCACTCTGTCCATGCCTTTGCAGAGATGGGGTCTCCAGTACTGCACACAGTACTCCAGATGGGATTTCACCAACTGTTTGTACAGAGGGATAACAACTTCCTGTTTTCCACTATTGATGCCTCTCCCTATGTATCCCAGTATCCCCCCAGCCTTCCTTACTGCCTTCTCACATTGCTTGCCCACCTTTAGGTCATCTGATATAATTACCCCCAGGTCACTTTCCATTTTTACTGTTGTCAGTATCTCATCCCCCATTATGTACTCTTCCCCTGGGTTTTTGTTTCTCAGGTGCATTACCTTGCACTTCTTTGCAATGAATTTGAGCTGCCATACATTTGACCATTCCTCCAACCTTGCCAAGTCCTTTCTCATCCTTTCCACTCCATCTTGTGTATCAACCCTATTTGCAGATCTTTGTGTCATCTGCAAAGAGACATACTTTTCCTGCCAGTTCTTCTGCAATGTCACTTATAAAGACATTTAAAAGGACAGGTCCCAGTACTGAACCCTGCAGTACGCAGCTAGTAACCCTCCTTTCTTCACTGTGGACTCTGTTTACTACTATCCTTTGAGTCCTGTTGTCTAGTCAATTTTTTATCCAGGCTACCACCTTGGAATCCACTCCAAAGCTGGCTAACTTGTGTATTAACCTTTTGTGTGGGACTGTATCAAATGCCTTGCTAAAATCTAGGTTGGCTATGTCTACAGCCCCTCCCTGGTCTACTACTTTGGTCATCCAGTCAAAGAAATCTATTAGATTCATCTGACACGACCTTTCCATCATGAATCCATGCTGCCTTGGGTCCTGTGCCCTCTGGCCTCTAGGTACTCAACAATTCTTTCCTTCAGAAGTGATTGCATCATTTTCCCTACCACCGAGGTCAAACTAACTGGTCTGTAGTTTCCTGCCTCTGTTCTGCTCCCACTTTTGTGAAAAGGAATCACATCTGCCCTTCCCCATCCTCCCATGATTTGTTAAAAAGGGTAGTCAGTGGTGTCACTAGTTCTACCCTTATTTCTTTTAGAATTCTTGGGTGAATCCCATCAGGCCCCATTGCTTTGTCCACCTTCAATTTTCTTAGTTCTTTCAGACCCTTTCTTCTGTGAATGGACTGGTATCGACCCCGTCTTTGGAGTGTTTCTATTGTTTGTTTTAGGTACCTCCCCCTCCTCTTCCTTTGTGAATACTGAGCAGAAATATTCATTCAGTATTCCTGCGTTTTCACTGTCACCCTCTGCCCACATTCCCTTCCCTTTATTAAGCATCAGTATCCTACCGTTGGCCTTTCTTCACTCCCTAATATACCTATAAAAAGTCTTATTCCCCTTCTTAAAAGAGTTGGCAATCCTTTCCTCAGTTTGGGCCTTTGCTATTCTGACTGCCCTTCCTTCCTCTTTCTGCTTTAAGTGATAAAATTCCCTGTTCTGCTCCTTCTGTATTTCCTTAGATTTCCTGAATGCTATCCATTTCTCCTTAACCTTCCCTGCCACCTCTTTTGAGAACCATAGCAGTTTTTTTCCTTCATTGTGTTTTGTTGATTTGCTTTACACAAAGGCTTGTCGCCTTTGTGATGGCTGTTTTGATTACACCCCATTGTTCCTCTGCCCCTCCTTCTTGCCTGTTTGCTAGTGCTTTTCTGAGGAACTCTCTCATTTTCCCAAAGCCAGCCCTCCTAAAGTCCAATACTCTTGCTTTTGTATGGCTTGATTGTATGGCTATGTTTATTGTGAGCCACACTGTTTGGTGGTTGCTTGTTCCCAGATGTCTACCCACTTCTAAATCTAAGATTCTTTCTCCCTCCCCATTTGAGAGTACCAGGTCTAAGATTGTTCCCTCCTGAGTGGGCTCCAATACTAGCTGTCTGAGGCATGCCCCTAGTAGGGCATCAAGAATGACCCTGCTTGGATGTGCCTGCAGCAAAGGTGCTCCAGTTAACATCTGGCATATTCAGGTCCCCCATCAACAATATCTCCCCTTTTTCTGCCATTCTAAGGATGCCTTCTATCATTTCCTTGTCCATTATCCTCCCTCTGAGATGGGGGTCTGTATACAACCCCCATGCGGATTGTGGTGCCATTTCCTGTCTCCAGAGTGACCCAGAGTGCCTCATCTGCTCCCTGTTTATTCTTTAGTTCTGTCGCTTTGATCCCTTCCTTTACATAGAGAGCTACTCCTCCTCCTCTTTTATCCTCCCTGTCTCTCCTGTAGATTATGTATCCTGGTATGGTGACATCCCAGTCATAGTTCTCTGTGTACTGTGTTTCTGTGACTGCCACAATATTCAGGCAACCCTCTTCCATCAAGGCCACTAGTTCAGGGAGCTTGTTACACAGACTATGGGCATTGGTACTCATCACCCTCCACTTTTTGATTTCCTTACCCCTTTTAGCCCCATATCTGTCCTTACTGTCTTTGCCTTTTTTTACATTTACCTCTGTCCTGCTCCCTAAAGACTTCTCTACCTTGGTGTTTACTTCACTAATTACCATGTTTTGTGGGGGGAGGCTGGGATTTCGCTTCTCCTTTTCAGTGCCCCCCCTTAGCTAGTTTAAATGCTTGCCAATGAAGCATTTAAACCTCTCATCAAGGATCCTGGTTCCCCCTGGACAGATGCAGACCATCATGCCAGTATAGGTCTGCATCCCTCCAGGTGGCTCCCCAGTCCCCAATGAAGCCAAAACCCTGAGCTCCACACCAGTTTTTCAACCATTCATTGAATTCCCTGGTGAGGAGTACCCTAGCATCACCCTTGCCATAGACAGGCAGCACCTCTGAGAAGGTTACTGTATGTGCTACTTGTCAAAGGCCCCTCCCCAACTCTACAAACTCCTCTTGCACTGCTCTGATCCTATTCCTAGCCAGGTCATTTTTTCCTAGGTGGACAATGACATCCAGCTCCCTCCCTCATGCAGCTGCTTCCATTATCCTGAGGATTCACTTCCTGTCCCTCCAAGCCATGGTGCCAGGCAGGCACTTTACCTCCCTCTCCCCTTCCTCCACCACTTCTACCCCCCCAATTATTGAGTCCCCGACCAGGAGTTGTTTCCTTCCCCTGTGGGATCCCATGCCATCCTTCTGTGAGTCTCCTTTCTGAAGGTTCCCAGCATCCTCCTTGGTCTCCACTGCAGGTGCCTCCATAGAGGAACCACTATCCACCAGAAGAGTGTATGAATTGTGGAGAGGTACAGCTGGAGGGATGCAACTCTGTTCCACCACCATCGCCCTCCCTGAGCCCACCCTGGTCCAGCCTCTCCTCTTTCTTGGCAACCTCTGAGGTAGTGGCATTGGCCCTGGTGGTCCCTGAGTGGGGGAGGAGGTTTCACAAATCCTAGCCAGGTCAGCCAAGAGATGGCAAACCTCCTCCCTCAGACCAGAGAGGTGCCTGAAAATAGGGCAGCATCACAACCTCCAGAATGTCTCCTGGAACACTGCTGCCCCACAGCCATTGCACTGCACCACTCCTATCATTTCTTATTTTGTGTTCCCTCTCCTGTTTCTCTGTATGCTTACTCTCTCCTCTCCTTACAACTCTCACCCTTCCTGTTCTGGGACAGCAACTTCCTATATTCTTCAGTAGCCTCCTTCTTCCTTGCTCAGTGTCAGACTACCAGCAGTTAAGGGGGGAGAGCGAGCTACTTTTTTCCTTTAGGGTTGACAAAACTAATGTTTCTTTATTTCCCTTCCTACTGCCAAACAGGAAGTTCCTGTTGTCAGTCAAATCCAATGGCTATAAAAGTAGAACTGGTTTAGGGTAGGTGGGATGGAGGGCAATTAGTAAGAAAAAAGGCTAGCAACAGGAAGTTGTAATTGGAGTCACCTGCTTTTATATTGTCTAAGCCACTCCCCCAATTAAGTGGTCTCTCTCCCCCTACTGATTTAGCAAAGTAAGTTGATACAGTACCCTTCCCAGCACAGAACACACACTGACTTTCTTTCTTTCCTTTTTTAACCCTAAATAAGACCCCTCCTACTTCTAATAAAGTATCTGTCTGCTTAATCTGAACAGACACTGAGTCCTACTGAGATAGAAGTGTTTCATTAGTAAGAAAATGGTAGCTTATTTTAGTTAGCTGCTTTCTGCTCTACAAGCAAGATTTCTGCCTTACAAAGGCTAGCAATAACTTCCATGCTATTCTTGGTGTTTTGCCTCCCCACTAAAATGTTATAATCTCTGACTGTAGATTATTAAACCATTGCAAAGGTATAAAGATATTTAACATTTTGAGAGAATAGAACAGCCTGGGGAAAATATTCATTTTGATAACATTAATCTTGCATCAAAAAGAAAGAGGGAGATTGTGCCACCTTTTCAGATCTTGTTCAGTTGTGGAGATTAAGTCCTCTAGGTTCAATTTTAAAAGCTGAGATCAATCTAGTGTTGAATATATGCCCAAGTATTTTAATCAGTGGAGCACCCAAGTGAGACCTAAACCTAAGATATCATTTTTAAAAGATGGGAAATTGAGAGGCATGACTTCTGTTTTGTCTATATTTAATCTGTAATTAGAATATGCGCTATATTCTTGAATGGTAGTAAAGGCTGTTCTTATTGATGATACAGGGTTAACTATCTGTAAAAGAATATCATCTGCAAATGCTGAAATCTTACATTGCAGATTCCCACAGTGAATGCCAACAATCTGAGGGTTGGTGTTTAGGAAAAAATAGCAGGGGTTCTAAGTATAAGTTGAAAAGGAGGGGAGATAAGGAACATCTTTGTCAGGTTCCACATTGTAGTTTGATTAATTCTGATATTAGTCCATTAATATTAAGTCTGGTTGTTGGGGAAGTATAAAGAATCCTTAACCAGTTTATACATTTTTTAGGAAAGCCAAATTTAAATAGAAATTCAAGGTGGATCCTATCAAAAGCTTTCTCGGCATCCAACGATACCAGAGCCATAGGGAATCTGGAGTTGCTGGAGACAGAGAAAATTTGAAACATTTTTCTGATATGGCCAGAGGCTTGTCTATGTGCAATAAATCCTACCTATTCTCTTGAAATTAAGGGGTGCCAAACTTGTATAATTCTTTGTGCCAAAATGGAGGTAAGAATTTTAATATCATAGTTGATTAAAGAAATGGGCCTGTACCTACCTATTTTATTTTTGGGTTTATTAGGTTTAGTTAATAAAATTATTAGGGCATCAAGGAGTGAGTTATCATTTAGGCCATTATCAAGTATAAAGTTATAGAAACTTTGAAGAAGAGGGATAAGTGACATATTAAATGTTTTGTAAAAGTTTGTCATGAGCCCATCTGAGTCTGAAGGCTTATTTATTGTTAATCTGTCAATACTTTCCTCTATCTCCAGTAATCCAATATGTTTGGTTAAAATTGTGACCTTATCCTGGGTAAGTTTAGGGCAAGTAAGTTTACTTAAATATTTTTCAATATTTTCTGTTGAGGGAGAGTTACACATCTGACCATGAAAAAATGAGCAGTATTTATGGAATTCTTCCAAAATATTTTGCAAATCAGTTGTAACTTCTCCTGGATCAAGAGTAATTATTGATTTGATACATTTTGACTTGTTTCTGTTGTTTAAGCCTATTAGCTAAAAGCCTGCTGGATTTATCACCCAACTCGATATATCTGGCCTTAGTTTTCAAAATAGTAAACTCCGCCCCCTCCTTTATGAGTGAGATAAATTCATTTTTGTGTTGTTGTAATTCTTGTTTTTCCAACTGAGAAAATACATATTGATCCTTATTTTCTAAAACTTCTGTTCTCTGTGACAGCGATGTTATTTTCTCGGCATGTTGTTTGTTTTGAGCCAAACCTGATTAAGTCCCCCCAATATAACTTTTAAGAGCTGGCCAAACAATGTTTACTTTGTCAGTTGAATTAGAGTTTTCATTCCAGAAATTATTAATTAAAAGATTCATATAATTAATAATATACTCTTGTCTAAGTAAGGTATTATTTAACCTCCATACCTATTTTCTAGGATAAAGAGTTGGTAAGGAACTATGCAAGTCAATCAGGGAGTGGTCAGACAGAGATCTTCCTAAAATCTTTGTATTTTGAACTTCACTAATCCAGGATTTGGATATTAGGAAGAAGTCTATATGTGAGTAGGATTTGTGCACTAGAGAGTAGAAGAAAAACCTTTTAGTGTTCAGAAAAAGGGTTCTCCATGGATCGGCTAGGTTACAAACATTTAAAAACTCATTTATAGCTTGCATATCAGAATGAAGAGCAGAATTTAATGGATTAGATCAGTCTTGCAAAGGATCAAGGGGGGTATTCCAGTCCTCCCAATCAATATTTTATATGATAAAAAGGGAGATAAAGCTGCTAGTAACTTAGAAAGAAATAATGAAATGTGAGTATTCGGGCCATAAACAGAACCTATAACAAGATCTGATATAGTTACATTTCCCTAAGATAAAAATATATCTACCTTCTTGATTTTGGACTGTTTGTGTTGGAGTAAAATGCAGAGACTTGTGTACTGAAATAGCTACCCCAGAGGGGTGCAGCACAGCCAGAATCAAAGATGGCAGCTTGAAAGATCTCAGCTAGCTGCATGGATCTTTGAACCTGCTTATTTTTCCATTTTACCTGGAGCCAGAGACTGTTACTTGCTACTAGAAGGTATCTAAATACCCCTGCTACAACATATCTGACCAAGGGAAAGATCCTTACCTGTTAACGTCTCCAAGCTACAGCAGCAGTTCTGACCATAAGGACTGCATGGCTCAAAGTGTTTTGGAGGGCCCAGAACCCTCTATATGTGAAATGTTTACTTCTATCTTAAGCCAGATTGAGGACTTAACTATTGCCTCCACAAGCACCGTTGCCATAATCCTAAAATTCGACTCCGGAATGGGAGCTGTGGAACAAAAGGTAACAGCACAGGATACCATGGTCAGGGGAACTGTAATATTTTAAATGAGCAGGCCAGCCAGATAAAGCACCTGCAAGACAAACTGGATGATCTGAAAAACAGGAGATGCAGAAACAATCTGAGGATTCTAGACTTCCCTGAAGGCTGTGAGGAGGGTCAAATGGTACAGTTTCTTCAGCGGGCTCTCCCAGAGGTTTTTTGGCTCCCTCCCACCACCAGGATCATCATCGGGAGGGCCCATCAATTCCTACAGCTGAGGCCACCAGCCAGTGAGAGACTGAGGCTGATCCTGGCCTGGCTTCTGAATTATGCAGAGAAAGAGGCCATCCAGGTAAGGGTGCGAGAGCTTGGAGCCCTGGCCTGACAAGGACATATAATCATGCTGGTCCAAGACTACTCATGTGAGCTCATCGACCAACACAAGGCCTACACTGAGATGCAGAGGAAGCACCATATGCTTAATGTTCCCTTCATGCTATGATACCCTGCTGTCCTTAAAATAATGCACAGTAGTTCCACCCTGAAATTCCTGACTCCTGAGGTGGCTTCAGGGTTTATCAAGCACACCCTGTCTCCCTGAAACAGCCAGAGAGAGTCATCCAGTTGGTGCGGTCCTTGGGCTGAAAAGTGACTGTGGGGAATGTTGATCCCCAATAAAAAGAGATCACCAGGGCCCCACCAAAAGGTCCCTGCCTCAAGGTCCAAAAAGTGCACTGGAGGGCTTTAAACTCTGCAAAGTGGAGGTCACATGATGCAAGCAGTCTGTTAGCTGCAGAGGTGCTGAACTCCTGCCTACAACCTGCTATATTTGTTTACTTTTAACCTATCCTGGGCTGATTACTTTCTATCTAATGCCAGAACCTCTCTTATATACCCTCCTGATCAACTGATCAGGATTGCAAGTGGTCCAATGAGTCCAAGATGGAGGCTGAAATGCGGCCAGCTTCTATACGCCACACTCCACCGGCGACACCAGAAAAAAAAACAAAGAAGCCTAAGGCCCAAGGTACCCACTTAGACTAAAAATCTACACATCCAACTACCTCGATTCCTCTGACAGAGGATCGTTTTCTGCAAGAGTTGCAGCCATTTAAGGAAACACTGACAGAGATCTCCAAAGAATTAAAATCTTTATGTGGAGATTTTGCTGACTTGTCATAGAGAGTCGGGGACTCTGAGGCCTGTACTACCTCCGTTGAGAAGTGGAAAGATAAGCTCGATTCAGAAGTGGTAGCCTTAAGGCAACAAGTGCAGAAGCTACAATTAAAGACAGAAGACCTGGAGGGAAGGAGTTGCAGGAATAATATCCTAATAATCAGTTTGCCTGAAGCAGAGGAAGGACAGAACATACAGGCTATCCTGCAAAAATTCCTGCTCGAGATTGCTGGTCCATCCCTGATAGGGACTTCCTATCAAATCGAGTGAGCACACCACTCCCTACGGCCCCGACCTCAACCAGGAGCTCCTCCCAGACCTTTAATACTAAAATTCTTGAGTTTCGCTGAGAAGCAACACGTTTTAAGTAAAACAAGAGAGATGCAAGCCATACAGTGGGACGGCTCCAAGATTCGAATCACACAAGATTTACCATACGAAACAAGACAGAAGAGAGCGGCTTTCCATCCCGTAGTTAATAAGCTGATCTCCACAGGAATCCACTTTAAAATGCTTTATCCCTCTCATTTGCAAGTCAGGGTAATGGACATCTGGATCTCATATGACACACCAGCTAAAGCTTTGGAAGATCTTGCCGGTAAGCTCCCTGACTTATTCCAAAAAGGCTGAAGCTTCAGATGCACCCTGGTCACCAAGCAGGCAGTCTGTCAAGTCTAAAGCCTTCTTTTTTTGCTTTGGAGGTTTGTAATGTCTTTTCAATTTTACTGCGGGTACTAACCTGAGATCTTGGGTCCGGTGAAGAAGTTGCCATGCTGAGGTTTTGAAGGAAGAGATCAGTGTTAGCTCAATCTCTGAGATGTGCTGCGGAGGATAGCGGAGGCTTGCTTTGGGGCAATGGATGGGCCTAGCTGGGTGCACACACGGGCATCATGCGCCTCCTTGCAGGAACCCGGAATTCTGTGATGTAGAGATGGTTGCAGGAGGAGCGTTTACGAGGAACATGGTACACCCAGCTGGGCTTCCCCTCAGGACAAGAAAGACTCACTAAGCGTGGCAACTGGTCAATATCCATATTATTGACATACCATATGTAGTGTGGTTACATTTATAGTTTTTCACTGTTGATATCTATCCCTTTCTCTCCTTCCATACAGGGAATAGTAGCAGTCCTACTGGTGAGCTTGAGGGAACTGGGGAGACAAAATATGTTATCGGTTACTGTCACTAGATTTGGTTCAATTACATGGGGAATGATCCCCGTAATGTTACTTTTAGCTAGCAATACTACAATGTTCTGGGAGCATTTGGTTAGGTTATATAGCCTTGAGGAAGGCATGAAGGGGCAGCACCTAGGAGCTGATGGAAGAATTGTGTCGCAACCTAATTATTAGGGGGGAGGACCCCTTTGGCATCAACAGTTTACCACTTTGGTTTATTAGATCATCTACTAGTTTATGCTATATATCTCTTTGCCTCTTAGCTAAGGGGAAATGTTTCAAATGGGCCAACGGGGTTAAAGTTCTCCTATATTTAATTAGTGTCCAGTTTGAATTTTTCAGCCTAGCTAGGGGAACCTTTGTAAATAGTTATTGGGGATTTGGTAGAGAGGGGAATTTTTTGGATCTGGGCTATGTGACTGGGGGTTCTTATGTTGAGTGGGGGAGAAGGGAGGGTTGGAGTGATCATAGGCATAGCGTACAGATTTTGGTATGTTTGGAAAGCTATAAAATATGGCTAACACTAAAATTAAAATTACTACTTGGAATGTCAGGGGAGTTTGAGAACAGGTTAAATGCATTGCAATCCTTAAACATGTGTCCATATTGCAAGCCAATATAATTTTCTTGCAAGAAATGCATCTCCTCACTCAAGAGGTAGGGGGTTTCAGGAGACAAGGTGTACAACAGATTTTTGCTGCTGGGAACTCCACTAACAGAGGAGCAGTTGCGATCCTTATTACGAAAACTGTACCATTTCAACCTGAAACTGCTATTGCAGACCCACAAGGTAAATTTATTTTGGTTAAAGGCATGCTTGATAGGACTTCTGTAGTCCTGGGTAGCATTTACGGTCCAGTGGGGGGGGGACCCAGCCTTCCTTATGGAACTGGCAGATAGATTGGCACCATTCATACCGACCCCCTTAATATTGGGGGGAGATTGGAATCTTCCCCAATCTCAATTGTTAGATAGATCTAACCCAGCCCCCAGAGCCTTATCCCCTTCTCAGAGGGCTCTAAATGAGATGGACTTCCTTGGGCTATGTGACCCCTGGAGGATTCTAAACCCGACCACTAGAGCATTTTCGGTCTATTCGCAAGTGCATCAGACGGTATCTAGGCCAGATTATTTTCTCATAAATTCAAGCCTACTATCAGGGACTCTGGGAGGGGGGCTAGAACCAAATGTTATATCTGATCATGCTGTAGTGTGGCTCTACCTCACTCCAGCTATTGCACAACAGAGAGACACCTTATGGAAGCTAAATACACAGCTACTCAAGGACAAATTCATAGTTTCGAATATCTGCACACTTATTGGACAGTTCTTGGAATATAATTTATGTTCCATTCCTAGAGTTGATCAAGTCTGGTGTGCATTAAAATGTTACCTAAGAAGGGAATTTGTTAGATTAGTGTCCAAATGGACAAAGGTTAGAGAGGCTCAAGCTAAACAGTTGCTGGAGCAGATCCATGCTCTTGAACAAAATATATTGCCTACCTCCCTACAGAACTCCCTTACAGAACTTTCGTCCCTTAGAAACACATATTTGGACCTCCTTAAGGAGAAAGCCGAGTTCGCCATCCTTAGAACGAAGACAACCTATATTGATCAGGGTGAGAAGGCCAACCGTCTTCTAGACCTTCGTATGAGGCAATTAGAAAGCTCACGAACTATTCAGGCAATCAAAGATACAGAAGGCAATCTCAAAACTCTTCCAAGGGACATAGCATTAGTGTTCAAAAGATTTTATGCAAATCTTTATGGTCACCGGCTCAATCCCCCATCAAAGGATGACATAGAGGCATATTTGGCAAATATCCCACTACCCAAATTACAAGAGCCTGAGTGCTCATTATTAGCCACCCCCATCACATCACTTGAACTATCCCAGGCCATAAGAGCTTTGGCCCTGGATAAGGCCCCTGGGCCGGATGGCTTCCCCTCAAATTTTTTTAAACTTTTCTCTAAGGAATTATCCTTGATATTACTTAAACTCTATCACTGTATTCTATCTAATGAATCTACTGATCCATCCATTTTAGAAGCAACGATTATTCTGCTTCTAAAACCTGACAAGCCATCATATCAACCTTCTAGTTATCACCCTATTTCACTGCTGAATTGTGATCTTAAAATTCTCACTAAAATTTTGGCGAAGTGGACTCATAAAATATGGCTCCCACTGTTCAGCCCTGAGCAGGTGGGATTTGTTCCGGGCAGGTCAGCGACAGATCATTTCTGTAAATTGGTCCACATATGCCACTCGGCTCAATCAACCTCAACTCCCATGGCTTTAGTATCTCTAGATGCTGAGAAAGCCTTTGACAGGGTGGACTGGAATTTCCTCTGGTGTACCCTTGGGCATATGAACATACCCCCCGAATTCATTCAATGGATTCAAAGGATCTACTCAGCCCCTACCACAAGGATATTTTGTAACAAGGTCTTTTCCTCCAGATTCTCCCTATACTCAGGCACTTGACAAGGATGTTCCCTTTTCCCCTGCTTTTCAATCTGTACTTGGAACCCCTGATCAGACAACTTAATTCCTCTACCCAGGTACAGGGTATTCCCATTGGCACACATAACCTGTAACTTTCTGTTTATGCAGATGATATTCTTCTTCATCTCTGGGATCCCATAACTTCTTTAGATGAAGTAATATCCATTATAGGAGACTTTAGCAAGTTTTTTAACTACAGCTTGAATTGTAACAAGATTGAAATTCTTCCCCTTAACCACTATACTTTCCACCAGGATTTCAGCAAATTTGGAATGAAATGATCTCCCCTATCGATGAAATATCTGGGTTTACACCTCACCACAGACCCTCTGCGGTACAAAAAACTTAATATGGATGATCTGGTTCAGAAAATCCAACAAGACCTCTCTAGATGGAAAACTCTGCCTCTCTCTGGGGAAGGATAAATCTTATCAAAATGAATGTGCTCCCTAGACTATTTTATCCTCTAAATATGAGCAACATTTGGCTGCCTCTCTCCTTCTTCCATCATATCCAGACCAATATCTCGAATTTCTATGGCTAAACAAGACACCCAGAAGAGCATTTAGCAAACTCATCCTAACTAAAAGCATGGGAGGGCTCAAATTACCTAATCTATTGTATTATTATTGGGACAGTCACCTACATAAAATAGGTAAGTGGTGGTTCTCTACTCCCAATTGTCAAGAGTACACCTACACTCCCATCTGGCTTCAAATTGAAACATATTCTCTGCTCAGCCAAGCTTTCTCCAGTTACAACTCTACTCTCACCCTTAAGGTTACTCCCAGGCACAATCCAACATTCAGTATTGGGTACTTCCAACAAAATCTCCTCCCAAATCTGCTCCTTTCTTCGTATCTGTCCAAGCACGGATACGATGCAATTTATTTTGGGCAACCCAGTCATAAGAATTGGAGACTCCTCCATTACCGGAGACTGGCTTCCCCAGTTACAAGAGATGCGGGTGCTTGATTTTTATCAACCCAATGGCCTCCTGTCATCCGCAGAAATGCTGGCTAAACTCCAGACGCCTCCCATTTATATTTTCAAAATATATCAACTGAGACACCTCCTATTACACAAATTTGGGGCGGTATATGAGCCTTCGGGATTAAATAATCTTGTGGAACAAATCAAAGAGTTAGCTGTTCAGCCACATAGTGTCTCACTAATATACAATTGTCTCCTCTCTACCTTTTTTCCCACCACTTTGGCAGGCTCCAAAATATGGGATTCTCTTATTCCCAATCATGGGGTCAACTGGTCCGACATTTGGAGGAATTTGCATATTTATAATACACAAGACCAGTTAAGAATTACCCAATATCAAGTACTCAACAATATGTATTATACCCCAATCAAGTTAGCAAAAATTGGACGGCTGCAATCACCCACCTGTGTTAGATGTGGTAAAGTGGATGGAACATTACTGCATGTTTTCTGGACCTGTGAAAAGGTTTCCCCAGTGTGGGCAAAAACCAAATCCCAAATTGACTCTTTGCTAGGTTTGGAGGAGCTGTTCACCCCGAATATGTGTATATTGGGTGATTTATCTCAAATCAAGGTTAAAGAAAGGAAATTTCATATTTCTCTTATCTCCATGGCTGTGAAAAAACTTGTCCTCAAGCATTGGTTGGATCAATCCATCATTTCTTATACATGACATGTCCTATCTCAGGGCTGAAAGAATGACAGTGAGTCTGCGGAACAGACCATCTTCCTTTGACAATAAATGGGGCAAATTATATGCTCTTTACTTGAATTAATTTACCCAGGTTCTCTAGCTCCCTGCTTAGAGGTTTGTCTTATATATCTCTTACATACTACATAAATATGTGCTGTAGTTATGAGAGGATCACTCCAACAGGGGGTGGGAGGGGGAGTGGGGATCAGGATGGGTGGGTGGGGGAGGGAGATATAGCTCTGATGTTAGACCTGTTGCATTGTACCATGTTGTGAAGTTTAAAATTGAATAAAGCTTTCTAAATATAAAAAAAAGTGCGCTGGAATCCAGACAGACCAACCAGCACAAGTGGCCCCAACAGGCTGACCACAGCAAGAGAGACCACCAGCCGGAAAGAGTCAATGAGGATTGCAGAAAGAGTCCAGAGTATTTTTTTTTTTAATTTAAAGTTTAATAAGAAAATTTTGTTACATACCGATGGCAGACATACATGCTGATGAACTGGATGCAATAGCACAATGACAACATGAGTCAGCCCACCACCACTCCCCTCCTATTTCCCACCCCACCCTCCCTCGTTGAGCACAACCAATTTATCCTAAAATCAGATAAGTTTCTCATTACAATCAGCTAAGCCAACAATGTACTAGTTTACCATAAAGCCGGGTCACCCCTGATGTAAGGAATAAAGGGTGTATAAGGGATCCCAGATTTTCTTAAATTTCTCCAATCTGTTTTGAAGACTAACAATGGCCCTTTCTGTACTAAGGTTCGCTAAAAGTTCAGAGATCCATTCATTATAAGTTATCTCATTCTGGTCAGTCCAGTGTTTTAAAACTAGCTTTTTCACTGACATAGCTATTAGAGTTATATGGTATTTCCGTGCCCAAACTTTAATTCCTGAAAGATCACCCATAATACATATTGTTGGGCTGAATAGGTCACCAAGCCCCAGGAGAGGATCACTTGATTGCTTAATGGATGACCACAAGGGAGACACTTTGGGACAGGACCAGAACACGTGAGAAATTGTCCCCTTTTCCAAAGTACATCTGGAACAAGTGGGAGCAAGTTTAAGGCCCAATTTAAATAAACGGGAAGGGGAATAATATGCGTTATGTAGGATAGATAATTGTGTTAATTTGAGCCTATCCTGAGTCACGAACTTATGGCAGTTATGCCACAGTTCCTGCCACTCAAAGTTGTGGTCCGGAAACATAGAGGCCCATAACTCCACAGGCCCCGAGCAGTCAGGGAATTTCCAGTTGTGAATGGTACTGTAAATTGCTGAGACTGATCTGGAGTGGCCACAAAACTTTGAGAGTTCTTGGATAAATGGAATGTATTCTGCCGTACTGGGCACTTTACCTAAAGCCTTCATTACAGAATGACGTAATTGTAGGATCTGGAATCTATATTTATTAGGGATTGCCAATCTACCAATTAAGTCATTAACCGGGAGCCACTCCCCATTGCTCGAGACAAGACTAGAGAGTTATATACTCTGTCGGCCAGGTATCCAATTAAAGGAAATTAATTTGCTGTCTATTATAAATTGGGGATTCCCCATTACAGGCTGATTAAGATCTCTGCCTGGATCATATCTAAGATACCTACATACCTGGGTGTGAATCTTCAATGAAGTTAAAATAGTGGGATTCCTGATACTTGACAGGAGGATCTCTGCTTGGCAAATAGTAAACCCATGGGATCTAAACCACATGTTTGAATTAAAGCAAGTTCTATCTTGAGCCAGACAGGAGCTTCAAGTACATTATCCGGAGAAAGCCATTTTGGTACTTATTGATATGACTAGCCCAAAAATATGTAGGAATATGGGGAAGGCGAAGTCCCCCTTTAGCCTTGGGGGCTGGCAATTTGCAATACGCTATGCGTGGGGGCTTATTGTGCCAGATAAATTTGGTAATGAGAGATTGGCCCTTGTTGAACCATGACATTGGGAGATAAATATTAAGCTTGGAGAGAGGGTAATAAATCTGGGGAAAAACATTCATTTTGATCAAATTTATTCTGCCCCATAGGGATAAAGGAAGGGATGACCATCTAGTGAGATCCTGAGAAATTATGAGAATTATAGATTCAAGATTTAACCTAATGATGAGGCCCGGACTCCTGGCTAGCTCAATACCCAGGTATCTCAACGAATCATACTTCCAACTTAGTCCCATGGATAGTATTTCGGCTTTAAACACTTTATGATTTAAGGGAAAAACCACAGTCTTATTAATATTCAGTTTATAATTGGAAATATTACTGAATTCTTCAATAATGTGCAACATAGAGGGTATGGATGACTTGGGATTAGCGATTTGGAGGAGCAGATCGTCTGCATACGCGAGAACTTTTACTTCACATGGGTGGATCGGAATCTCCTGTACTGCCTGACTTGCTAACAACTTGCGGATTAGGGGCTCCAGATAAATACTGAACAACAACGGTGACAGGGGGCACCCCTGTCTAGTTCCCGACCGCAACACAAATACCTCTGCGAAGACCCCGTTACAGGTCACTCGAGCAGAAGGCGAGTGGTATAAAGCCTTAATCCACTCAATGAATTCTGCAGGAAACCAAACACTTCCAGGGTGAGAAACGGGTAGTGCCAATCTACCCTGTTGAATGCCTTCTCGGCATCCAGGGATACCAACACAGCCGGATAAGGCGCATCTCTAGCCACCGAGAAGACATGCGATAGGGTAAGCATATGATCCGAGGATAACCTGCCCGACATAAAACCAGCTTGCTTGGGGCCTATCAATGTATCTATTACCGAATTAAGGTGGTCTGCCAACACTTTGGACAAAATTTTAATGTCAATGTTCATGAGGGAAATAGGTCTATAATTAGAGACCTTATCTGGGGTTTTGTCCAGTTTCGGTATTAAAATATAAGTGCTTCAAATAAAGATAATCAACTGATTCCCCAGCCAAAATCTGTTGAAATAAGGGAAGGAGCATCAGAATTAACTGGGTTTTAAACTTTTTGTAAAAGTTTGCAGAAAAGCCATCAGCCCTTGGGGATTTATTCATGGGTAGCTTATCACCCTGGCAATTTCATCCGCATTAATGGGAATTAATAAACGGTTCCTTTGGGCCTCAGATAATTGGGGCAAATTGGCACTGTTCAAGAACTGACATGTAACCTGGACATGAGGTGGGATGGTATAGGGCTATATAACTCTTTGTAATAATTAGTAAATTCTCTTAAAATATCAACAGGATGCATTTTAGAGGTACCATCTAAGGTCAAGGAAATCGAGGCTATATATTGGGATGCCTCCATTTGTTTAATCCTAAGCGCTAACAGATGCCCCGCCTTTTCCCCTTGATCAGTATAGGCCGCTCTGGTCTTTAACATGGCAAATATCACTTTTTCCTTCAAAATATCATTATATGCGGATCTGACTTTGATTAGTTCCTGTCTTACCGATTCGGGGGATTGTGGGGAAAGATTGCTCTCTAGCTCCCTCATCGTAGCTAATAATCGAGACAGCTTTAGAGTAGCCGTCTTCTTCCTGTGGGAAGCCATACTAATTAAAATACCCCTCATGTAAGCTTTAAAGGTGAGCCATAGCATGTCGGGCCTCCCCGAGGAGTCATAATTATTTTGGTAATATCTTTGAATATGCCCCTAAATAAAATTAACGGAGTCCGATTCTGAAAGCAATTGGTTGTTTAATCTCCACCTTGACCCTCTGCTAGGCAATGAAATTAGGGAGAACTGGCATGTAACGATCGAGTGGTCAGATAGATGGCCTGGTAGTATTTCAGCATCTATCACCCCCGGTAATAATATCTAAGATTGAAGAATATAGTCTATTCTGGAGGAGGAGTGGTGGACGAGGGAAATGTAGGTATATAGCCTCTCCTGCTAATGTAGAATCCTCCAGATGTCGCAAAGACCTGTGTGGTCCATTAATTCCCTTAATGCCAGTTGGGCAGGCGAGAGGCCTTTTCCCTGCTGATGCGTTTTATCAATCGAGGAATCATAGACTAGATTGAAGTCCCCCCCTATAATCATAGGTAAAGAAATAAAGGGTATTAAGACTTGTATTAATTTAGTGAAAAAACTGGGTGTGTCCTGATTCGGACCACAAATAGTACCCAACAGGATCTCCTTGCTGAAAAGCAAGCCGTGAATTAGTAAATATCTAACTGAAGGGTCTTTCACCTCCCTGATCATCTTAAATGGTATTCTCCTGTGTATAAGAATCACCACCCCGGCACTTTGAGTAGAACCCCCTGCAGAAAAGAACTGATTAAATTGCTGCTTTCGTAACTGTGGCAATTCTGTCTCTAACAGATGTGACTCTTGGATACATACAATATCAATTCCCAAAAGCAAGTGTTTTAAGACTTGATACTGCTTGATTTTTTTTCCGATCCCTTTTACATTCCAAGTGGCTATTGTAATTTGGTTAGCCAAAAATGACTGTTAGGTAAACCATACCCATCTGGAATAGTGCGTCGTATCCTAACCTCCGAGCATGGACCCAGCTTACTTAGATAGTTGTGCTCAAAAGTGTAAACCCCCCCACCCCGAACCCCCATCCCAACATAAAGAGAAAACACTTAAGATATCCCCACCCAACCTTACTACAAACTGCTTGGATTCTGCAATGCATACACTCCAAGGCTTACCAATCCCAGTCACCTCCCCGTCTCACTGCCCTTACATATACACAGCATCCACTGCTAATGGGAACAACCAGAAAATAAATATAGAGACTATGTTAAATGCCCCGCTATGATAACTAGGTATAAAATGTCTGCCCAGAGCTCAGGCTTTCTAGAAGGGGGAAGGAAAACGAGAACTATGAAGGGAATAAACGAGAATAATAAAGACTGCCCTTAACCCTCTGTCAGAAACCTGCAAATAGGCACGGGAATGCTGGGCCAAAATATATTTGAGAGACCCTCTTAACAGGAGGGAGATGGGAGAAGGCGTACTATAAAACTCTAGTACCCCAACGAGGTTAAATTATTATTCCACCACCTGCACAGGGCAACTCTCGCTGTGTACAGATTTAAGGGCTGTGAGAGAAACCGGGGAGACTGCAGGACTTTTACGGCCTCATGTGGCCTTTAAATGTACTAGGTCTACCTTCTCATTATAGGGACTACCTTGAGTTGAGAACGTGAAGCAATAAAGGCTATATGCAGAAACAACAACAACATGCACACTGAAATTTAGAGCAAATTAGAAACAGAGAGATAACGGTAATTTAGACATTCTTCCACCCGGTTTACAACGCTCTGTCAGGCATGACCTGCGGGAAATAAAATCAGCTCCCTTCCCAAAAATGCCGTATGACAGGCGCAATCAGGCCAACATGTCCCTGCACAGCCACTTTACGAGTCCAAAGAGAAAGTCCACTGAGAACCAGAACACCAGTGAAAGTAGAACATCCATCTACTTAAAGACGAGAACTTAAAACCAATAATTTCTCCTCAGCCTCCTTCTTTACATCAATGTCCCGGGAACAGATCTGGGAATGCTTTTTGCAGGGCTATCTTGGCGCTCTCACAGTCCTCAAAGGATGACCATACTCCCGCAATGCAGACCTGCAACCGTGCAGGATAACCCATACAAAACTTCACTGATGCCGCAATAAGCTTTGAGACTAATGGATGGAAAGAAGCTCTGCACTGCCTGACTGTAGCAGGAAGATCTTGAGTGATCCTAATTCATTTCCCCTCCCATAATACTTCTTGCATCTCTCTTATCTTACTCATTAGAAATTGTTTCTCCTGAAAATTCAAAAATCTTGCTATCATAGGTCGAGGATTCGCTCCCTGTACGGCATTGGCCTGAGGGCTCTGTGGGCACACTCAATAGTATAGGCTGGGCTGAACGGGGAAGGGCCTGCCAGCTTCTCTGCTAACTTCTGTATAAATAAAATCGTGTTCGCCCCTTCCTCCTTCTCTGGAAGCCCAATTATGACCAGATTATTTCTGTGGCTCCTCCCTTCTAGAGCTTTGATTTTCAACTCTAGCTTCTTGATTCTTTGACGATTATCCACAACTTCCCGACTGGTATGCTCTGTTTTAGTCTTGAGGCAGACAAGTCAAGATTCGCTGTCCGCCATTCTGGTTGAAAGGTCTTCCAGCGCTATGGTGATCTGTTTTACTTCGTTAGCCATAGATTTAACATCTTCCTGAAGTGGCTTAAATTCTTGTAGAAACATCTCAAGGGTGAAGGAGGGTTCGAGTTAGACTGAGAGGCCGCACTGGTGATTAGTTCGTGACTGGCCCCAGCTTGGGCCTCGGATCTTTACTGCCCTTCTTTGGTGTAACTGGAGGGGTATGCTTCAGCATGGCTAGCCGCATTTCAGCCTCCATCTCGACCAAACTTGGTGCCGGGTAACTCACTGGATCCCCACTTACTCTCCTATAGCACAGTTTAGCAGTGAAAGTTCCAAAAAGAGCTCAAAAAAAGTGTTAGAGAATGGGAGAGGAACCAGGAAGCAGCTACTCAGACCTCAGCATCACGTGATCTCAACAGAAAGAATCCAGAGTCTTGTCGTGAGGAGCCACAGGGATATGAGATCACAAGTCTGTACTTATCTAGGAACCCCTTCTCTCCATTTGCTGATGTTACCCCAACCCACAGAGATGAGTTTTTGAATTCCATGGATGTGGCATCCGGTGAATACTCCCCACGCTAAGGCAAGAGTCTGCACCTTTCTTGGGCAACCGCCACTGTACAGGTCTTGCTGCACACTGGACTGGAGTACCCCACTAGTGCGTCAGGCCTTCCACTGAGAGGCAAGCAGATGCAGATGACATCCCCAGGCCATGCAGAGATGTAAAAGCCTGCTGTAGAGCCTCCAGAAGACTAATGCTGCACCAGGAAGGTGCAGCAGAGGGGAAAGTTGGGGGGTTTGACCGATACTGGACAACATGGGGCAGGTTTGTATTCACCCTTAGGATGGCTGTAGCCATCTCCCTCAAGCCCTCCTTTATTTCCCCTTTGCTGGTCATGCTCCGTAGTTGTTTTTCTCTTGGTAGGCCTGAATAACAGGTATCTGCCGCCCCATGTACCTTTCCAGTCTGGGGTTTAGCACTTAATGACTGTTTGCTGCAAAATGTCTGGCTTGCTGGGGGGGGGGTGCCGTTGCAACAGTAGCTTGGCCATGTTCACATTTGCTCTGGAGGGTGGTGTAGTATGAATCTGGGTGTTCCCCCCTGCCCACTACCATTATGTGGACTCAGATTCCTGGCAAGGCCCCAAATCGCACCGCTAAGAGTGGATGTCAAGGACTGTCAGAAGGGGGATCCTGTCTTGTACAGGGCCCAATTACTCACAACCTGATGGTAGCTTGCATAGACCCTGGAGACCTATCTCCTCTCCTTGTAGCAAATGATCTGTGGTGAACTAGCAAAAGCTCAAGGGTAGTGGAGAGTGAGAGTGAGTGGGCCCCTCACCCATATTATGGCAGCACGGAGCCCACAAGCATCTACCATGCCTGCTGTATATTCTGGGATGCTTGTGCATACCAGCTACTCCTCCCAAGGAGCAAACCTCACCTATACTCACCCACCATGCTCCATGCTATTAATCAGATCAACTTGGCTACACATTCAGGGCCTGATTCCGTGACTGGCAAGAGCAAGAAGACCACCCTCCAGGCTTGGCTGGGTGGCACTACATGAGGGTTGGGAGTCAGGCCCTAGGGGGTTTGTAAGCTGCCAGAGCCCTGGGCATCCCCCCAGCTGGTCAGTCCACTTCTTGATGTCCTTTCACCCCACTGGATGGTCATCCCAACCTTACCCCTTACTCCACCCCCAGGCGAGGCATCACCCTTTTGAACACCTCCAGGTAGAGGCTCTCACTCGAGGGCTCCTCCCTAGCAAGATCAAGGATAGGGGTCCCCCCTAGAAACCCTTAAAAAATTGTACCGCAGCTTGTTAAGGACTGGAAACAGACTCCTTTAAGTGCCTTCCTGGCCCTAAGTAAGGCCCCAGGTATGTAGATACCCTTACAGCTCCAGGCAGCTGCTGTTCCTAGTTTTGTTGTCCTTCACTAGCTGGTTATTGTTCCACTGTCTTACAGTGACAAGTGTTGGATCTGTTATAACACTACAATACAGGCTCCTGTACAGTACGGTTACGGTTAAAAGCTACGTGCACCAGTTATTGTTAAGCTACCCCCAAGAAAGGCTGGGCCAGCCATTGGATGCACACACAGCCAGCTAATCCCGAGCTGCTACCTCTTCAAAAGTTTTTGTTGATCTATCAACCATACAGTGTATTGTACTAGCGAGCTCCTAGAAGGCTAAGGCATAATCTTTACTGTTGTAAATCATAGGTATTGCTAAACCTAGGAATATTCCCACCTTGAACAAGAAGTCAGGAACTCTAAAACCCTACAGACCCAGGCTTCCCACCCCTGGGCTAGCTGGACAAGGGAAACCTGGGCCTATAGACTATGTTTGAGACACCCCACACCAGGGTGCTACTGCCCCACTTGCCACCTCAGTCAAGAATCAGCAGAGTGCAGTAAGGACCTCTTCCCATGACCCCATTATCATGGCAGAGTTAGTGCTCCATACATATAACATGCAGGGCAGAAACCCCCCCTATTATGAGGAAAAAGATCCTCATGCACCTTAAATGTCTAAAATCTCAAGTGGCATTCCTACAAGAGACTAAACTGCTGAGAGACGACCACTCACTCCTTGAGAAGGACTGGGTGGGACAAGTAGTCCACTCAAGTGCCCCCACCAGAAAGTGTGGGGTAGCCATACTTTGTCACAGTCCCCGGCATGGACCAAATCGGCTGTCATGACAGATAAAGGGGGTAGATGGGTCCTGGCCAATTACGACACTCCCACTGGTCCCATAAGTCTTTGCAATGTATACATCCCAAATCAAGATGAGCCCCAATTTTTTCACACACTGGATGATGCTCTCAACAGCTTTATACCCCCCAGGTGCCCGATTCTGGTAAGGGGGCTTCAACCTAACACTGGTCCCCCACCTTGACAGGAATGACACAAGAATGGAATCACACATTAAGGGTGGTAGGGCCCTGCAACAACTCATGTTCAACATAGGGCTTATAGATATGTGGGGACTATTCCACCCCAGAGCAAGGGACTACTCATATCACTCCAAACCAAATGCCATGAATAGCAGGCTTGACTTTTGGTTAGTGTCCCAAGTCCGGCCCCAAAATTCCCTTGATATCAGTATCCTCCCAAGATTTATCTCTGCTCATGCCCCAGTCCAACTGTTGATGTCTTTGGGGGGAGCGGTTGCCCCCTGGTTGCGAACACAGAGACCGGACCTGCTGCTAATGCAGGATCCAGACTTTATTCCCTGGGCAAAGAACAAAGCCTCCCTCTTCCTTGAAATGAACCTAACTGCCAATACCTCACCTGGGAATACCTGGGAGGCATTCAAAGCAACCATGAGGGGAGGGATCATGGGATACGTGGATGCCAGAAGACGTGAAAGAGAGGAAAAACTGCTTAACCTGGAGGAAAAGCTAAAACACATTGAAACCAACTACAAAGCCCGGCCCTTTCTCTCCCCCTGCTCGACCACCAGCAGAGAAATAATTGGCCTTCGGTTTGAGATAAATCAGCTCTTGAGCAGGAAAGCTGAAGAAGCCATCCTCCAACTGCCCCATTCATTCTGGGAAGGAGGAGATCAAGGGGGAAAAGTGCTGGCATACCAGCTTAGAAAGCAACAGGTGAACAGGCACATACCTGGCCTAAAGGACACACATAGCAAGATGGTAAGTTCGCCCCTTGCCCTGAACCAGATCATGGCCAACTTCTACACCAAACTATATGCATCCACCCACCCTACCCCTCCCACTGTCACACTGCCCTTCTTAGAGAGGGCACCGTTCCCGAAACTTACCCCGACCATGTCCTCAGCTTGGAACTGCCTATATCTGTGGAGGAGGTGGAAACAGACATCTGCAGACTGAAAGGGGCTAAATGGCCTGGAGTGGACAGTTGCACTGCTGATTTTTACCAAGCCATCTCCCGACAATTGCCCTACTCCTCAAGCAAGTTTATGGCATGGCCAAAACTACATGAGTGCTACCCCCAACCCTGAGGCAAGCCGTTATAACTGTCATACCAAAGAAGGGGAAAGACACCACCAACCCCGGTAGCTACAGGCCCATATCAGGGTTCGACAAATCCTATTGCCCGACATCCCGGGCTACCAGTTACAGTGCAGGGACAAGCACTTTCCGTTGTGCCACCTGTCCACGGGCTAGCACTGATTTAAATCTTTGCTGCTGCAGTTCTACCTTCTACCAGTAGGGTGCTCACTGCTTCGGCTGTCACGGTGGTCATCTGACCTACCAAGCAGTGCACCTACTGGTCGGGAACGAGCGGTGAGTGTGTGAGCTTGCCTCAGCCTATGGAAGCGTACAGAAGTGGCATCAGGAGCGAGCGCGAGCGGCGGCAAGCAGCATCTCATCGGAGGAAAACGGAGGAGGAGCAAGCTGTCGGACTGGCAGGCGTGGGGCCAAATGAGGAAGACAATCTTAAACTGTAAGTGATACAATGAATGCCCATTGGCTGCGGTGGTGATTTGGCGGGTAGTGGAGATGAGAGTAAAGATGTGCATTGCGTTAGAGCCCTTCATTCACTGTCTGTTGGTGGAGACCAGAGGATACACAAATTACACAGTCCGTTGTTGTGATATCGGGAGTGGGATTGACAGTATGCACTAGTGCTGCCTACTTTGTGTGTGTGAGTGACTCACTGGGAAAACAAATATTTTAAACTGAATTAAGGAGGGAGGGTTGGTGAGAGTGAAGAGCGGGAGGAGGAAGGCAGGAGCTAGGAGGACTAAGGGAGGCGGGCAACGTGGCTGAGCACTGATAACTGCACACAAGTGCATTAGTGCAGCAGACAAGCAAATTTACCTGCCGTGTGCCATGCCAGTTTTGCCAAAAGTCCAAAATTAATGAAGAAGAGAGTAATCTGAGTAAATAAGGAGTGTGCAGGCAGGGTAAATAAAATATTGAGAAGGGTTAGGTTGATCTTGTCACAGAACTGGGCATAACAGGGTGAAAGCAAACTAAGAAGCATATAAAATAAATTAAGTAGGCAGTATAGTGCAGTGGTCTAAGGCTCTGAGCTGCAAATCTGGTGACATCCAGCAGACCAGACCTGGGTTTGAATCCCACAGCTTCCACTTGCATATTGCCTGAGCAAGTCATTTAACCTCCTTGTGCTCCCAGGTCACTCCTGTAAAAAAGATTTCAGCCTAGTGTGCTATACCTGGTTAAACAACTAAATAAAAAAAAATAATTGAAACAAGGAGAAGAGGAAACAAAACAGAAACTTGGGAGGGGGGACAGTCTGGTACTGTCTGCTGTCTGTGTAGCAGGGTGGAGGGAGGGAAGTTGGGAATCCTGGTTCCCTGACAACTGAGAACTAGCAGCAGCGTAAAGTGTCACTGACTACAGAAAATAAAAAGGAAGAAAGCAAGGGCTGGGGACTACTACTGTGGGAGGGGAGCTTTGAGTTGCCCACTAGTAAAAAACAGCAGTTTAGCTGCATAAACAAAGAAAAATAAAATAATAAAAGAAAGCTAAAAAAAGAAAGAAAATAAGAGAAGAGGCTGGGTGAGAGGAGAGCTAGATAGAGACTGTGTAAAGGAGTGAAGGAGGAGCTTGGAGAGAGGCGGGGCGAAGGAAAGGACTGACTTGAGAAAGTTAGTAAAAAAAAAAAAAAAAAGATAAGAACTTAGAAGAAATAAGCCTATAACTCAAACTGGCTTGGTTGGGCTGTTGGGAGAGATTTTGTGAAAAGGAGTGAAGGACCCAGTGTCCTGCAGCTGGTTGGTTGGCTTTTGGCTTGAAGTACCCAAGAAACAAAAAGAGAAATATAGTAAAAAAATATATATAAGACAAGTGTAAGTAACAGTAAAATAAAATAAGGGAGCCTAACTGCGGGGGGGGGGCTTGGGCTATGCTGGGAGAGAGGAGAGTGAGTGACTGTGTGGACTGTGAAGAGTGTTCTGCAGCCAGCTGCCTTACTTGTTACAGGACAAGACAACTTGCAGTGTATAGAAAAAAAGGATATATCTGTCCCCTGGTGACCCAGCCCATGAGCCCACACTAACCACCAGTGAAAAAAGGACACACAGACACCAGTGTTTAAAATAAGTTTATTATTATTGGTTCCATTAGTCTTTAAAAAAAAAGTGACCACCAAATTTATATGAACAATATGCAGACGAACAAAGCCAAACAACAAAGTCTCTTGTCTCTCTGGTCAGCAGCAGCACCATCTTTTACGAGACAAACACAGTCTGGTACTACTTCCACAGATAAAAGTCATGAAACTGAATCTGCATCTGTGGTTCTTCTGAATATAACTGCTGACCAGGTACTTGATGTAAACAGAGAAGCCGTAGTAGTAGCCTTATCTCAAAAAGGCCCTGTGTCACTTGCTAAGAAACGTAGTTAACTGCTTGATAATGAGGTGGCAGTTGGGAGTAGTAATGACAAGAAATATGACCAAGAAAAAAGGGCCAGACTATTTCAGTGTCATTGGTTGTCCACTTATAAATGGTTGAGATACGATGATAAAAAGGGGCTTATGTACTGCACACTATGTGAAAAGTATCCCACTATTGCAACTCCAGCATTTTCAAAAAAAACAAATGTCTTTGCCACAGGCTCTAACAACTCTTCGAGATTGAGTCACCACGCACATGAAAATCCAATCCACATGTGCTATGCCAGAACCAACATATTCTGGAAAGTGGCCAACGAGCAGTATGTTGTGAGATTAGTGAGACACCACTTTACCAAGCTTTTGCACAGTTGGAAGAGGCCACAAAAGCAAAGATGAGACGCCTGTTTAACACAGCGTATTCCATAGCCAAAAATCTTTGCCCTTTCTCAGACATGGAGTGGCTCTATGAATTACAGGAAAAAATGGCATTAAGCTAGGTTCCAATTATACTAACGATAAGTGAGCCTGGGACTTTTGCAGTGCTATTTCAGCAGTTATATCCAGAACCCAGATACAGACTCTTGCTAATGTTAAGTATGTGACAGTTCTTGCTGACGGCAGTACTGATTACAGTATAACTGAGTGGGGAAATGTTTTCTTAAGGTTTGTTGAACCTAATTCAAAACAGGTGTATACATTGCTTATCCAAGCTGTGCCACTGGAATATGCACCTGCAGAAGGTGTATTCCATGCAATATCAACTGCATTGGAGTCAGTAAATCTTCCTCTCAGTAACCTACAAAATGTTAACAATCCAGGACCACTTCTTATTTCAGCAAATTTTGATGGGGCCATTGTCATGATGACAAAGAGGAGGAACCATAGCAAAGTTATGGAACACTGCCATCCTGAAATAATTGCAATGCACTGCATTGCCCATAAGCTAGAGCTGGCAGTTCTCGATGTGTTAAAAATCCATTTGTATCAAAGCTGGAAAGTACTCAAGGAATATTTAAATTTTATCACTATAGTCCCAAAAATGAGAGAGCTCCAAGAAATTGCTAACATGATGGATACTGATCTGGCGCACTTTACTGCAATTAAACAAATGAGATGAGCTTGCCAGTAGGTCACGTTCGGTACATTCAGTTCTGGTTAACCTACCTACTGTTGTACAACACCTACATGCGTCTTTGACTGCTGGTGGTGATGAAAGTTCAAAAACAAAGGGCCTCCTAAAAGAAACACAGAGTGTGCAGTTTGTAAAAGCTATCCATGTACTGCAAGATTTCCTGCCAATACTAAAAAACCTGTCACTGCAGTTTCAACGAGATGACATAGTAATACTGAAAGTTACACAGCTTGTTGAGACCTGCCTACTCCAGCTTATGGAACTGAAAACCATGCCAGGGCAATACATGGCAGCTTTCCTCAGCCATTACAAACCAGAACAGAAATGTATGGAATATGTTGTGACAAAGAGGGGAGGGGAAGGGAGTAGAAGACTGCTCATTTCCCATTCAGAGGCAACTGCCCAGAAATCAATTTTGTGACAGATGGACAACTACAGACTTTAATAGATGCAGCAATAATGTTTATTGACAACAGATTTAAAAATTTCTCAGAGGTGCCTCTCAAATGGTTCAACTGCTTAGATTTTAAGCAGTTTGATCTGCCAAGAGACCAACTAGCAGTGTTTGGGACCTCTGAACTTGCAAACCTGGCAGAATATTTTCATTTTTCAGGAGGAGCAGCAGAAACATATAAAGTCAGAGTATGCTGCATTTAAAACAATATTGAAATCTGCCATTGAAAACCCTATTTGCAGGTATATACCAGATTACTAAAAGAAAAACCACCCCAGATTATACACATTCTTGACCTAGTTGAAATACTCATGGCAATGAGTGTATCGACTGCAAAATGTAAGAGAGTTTTTTTCTGTTCAGAACCTAATCAAAACAAAAATCAGGACAAGACTGGCTGATGATTCACTACAGTCTCTCCTGCAGATAGCAGTAGAAGGTCCTGAACTGCATGACTTTGATCCAGATCCAGCAATTAACCACTGGCTGCTCTCTGGTCCAGGCACCTGACATGTTCATGGGGCATGCAGTTGCTGCTGATATTATCTTCTGGTTTAGCTGTTTCTGCTGCTGATGATCTTCTTGATGCTAGTACTCCTGCTCCCAGTGCCCCATCATCTTCTTCTTCCTGGCCTAGCCCTTAATCACCATTTTATATTCTTCTCAACCAACAGCCTAGCTGGTTTTGGCTTGTCCTTAACTAATTCTGTAACATTTCTCCAATCTCTTCTAATACAGACTTCTGCCTGGGGTGCCTTAGTGTCCGGCCTGTACTACCCTGGCCTGTATTAACAAAAAAAATATGAAAATATTGTTTTTCCTGATTTATGAAGTTCTTCTACATCTCTCCATCCATCCTATGAAATAATAGTACAATATATAAGCCCTGCCACACAGCCACACCATTTAACTTATTTCTGTTAAGTCGGTTGAATATTTCAATTGAAATGTACTGGATTACCACTCTGAACTCGAGGACTACCATTTTTGTCAAGGCCACTTGTCCTGGACTAGCATGAGATTTTAAAATTTGTCGATCCCTGGCCGATATCCCTCATAAATATGGACAGCAAGATCTACGCTAAAATTCTGGCCACCAGGCTGGGTCCTCTACTGTCCACCCTAATCCACCCATCCCAGGTTGGCTTTATCCCAGGTTGGCAGGGCACTGATCACATGAGGATCCTCCTAAACCTCATGTTCACCGCTAGTAGTCTAGACATCCACTCCGCAGCCATTATTGTCGACTTCGGAAAAGCTTTCGATTCACTTGAATGGGACTATCTTTACTCCACCCTTGCTGACTTAGGGATAGGAGAGTGATTTCAAGACAGGGTACAAGCCATATATAACAATCCACTGGCCAGAGTAGTTACCAATAGCCCTATGTCAGCACAGTTCCCTCTTGAGAGGGGGACGAGGCAAGGCTGGCCATTATCTCCACTCCTATTTGTTTTAGCCATGGAGCCCCTAGCTGTAACAATCAGACAGCAATCACACATCAAAAGGATAGGTATTTGAGGACAAACCTAACCCATCCTTATGTATGCTGATGACCTACTACTACCACTGGTGGATGTGTATATCTCCCTTTCCCCCCCAGCCCTCCTAGACTCCTTCACAGGACTTTCAGAACTTAGGATGAACCACTCCAAGATGGAGATTCTGCCCCTAAATGCCCTTTGCACCCCACAGGTGGTAGCCACCGTGGGATTGCTGTGGGCGCCTAAAGAGATCACATATCTGGGTATAAAAATCCCTTCCAGGATGGAGGATATATGGGGAGCTAATCTGCAGCCTCTAATACACTCCATAAAAACTGAGTTTGAAAAGTGGAAGCTGCTTAGACTCATCCTGGTGGGGAAGATCGCAGCAATCAGGATAGTAATGGCCCCCAGATTTTTCTACCTCATGGCCCATATTCCTACCTGTCCCCCTTAAAACTGGGCACAGCACATAGATAAACTAATAGGGGACCTTATCTGGGAAGGAGCAAGACCCAGGTTTCACCATGATAAGCTCAGAGCGCACTGGTCTTAAGGTGGCTGGGGCCTGCCGTGGCTCGAGGGGTATAAGTTGGCCTTCCAAACCACCCAGACCACTAAATGGTTTCAATTGATGGGACCTGGCACCCCACAATGGGTGCTAATTGAGACAGACACATGATGGGGGCCTTGTCCCCCTCCTCTTTGGTTTCCCCACACAGCTGTGACCTTTTGGCTGGCTCCACTAGCAACCCTACCAACCATATCCGCATCAAGGAAAATCTGGTTCACTGTGCATACTAAGATAGGCATGGACCTGACTCTGACTCGATAGGCTCCTCTGTGGCATAACCCCCAAATTCTTATAGGACATAAAACAGTTGGGTGGAAACACTGGAGTAAAAGGAGCATCCAGAATGTGGAGGACATCATCGACATGCCGACATTAAGGGTGGCCACATACCAATCCTTAGCTAGTACCTGGGAATTGCCAAGAGCTGACTTTTGGAGGTATCTGCAGCTTTTGGCTGCAATTAAGCCCCTACTAGACAAACCCTCCTCCCACAAAGAATCCTCAGAGCTTAGGAATTGGCTCCTACATCAGAAGGGCCTGGTGGTAAAGATCTATGCCAGGATCAGGGACAAGTTTCCTTCACAATCAATTCATGCCAAAGCAAAGTGGGAGAATATGTTTGCAAGTACCATCCCACCGAGCAGTGGAACCAAGCCTGGAAAGACATACATTCATGATTTAAAGATGCCCGCATGAGGGTGATATAAAATAAAACATTATACGAGTGGTATAAACTGCCAACCATCCTCCACAATGTGAAATCTCTTGACTCAGACAGCTGCTGGAGGTGCCAGGCTCAGGGAGGAGATCTACTCCACATACTATGGTCCTGCCCCAACCTACAGTAGTTATTCAGGAAAGTTCAGCTCGCTGCAACCAAAGTACTGCTGAAGGACATTCCTCTTGTCCCCACCTTCTTCTTGCTGCACATCAAAACAGATCTTCCCCCTTTTTCACCGCAGGAATGCAGACGGCTCGCTCTTCTGGCCATTCAAACCAAAAGGGCCATACTATGTATATGGCATTCACCAGTCACCCCCTCACTGGGGGAGGTTTACTGGCCTCCCTTTTTGGCCTAGCTGCACTGGACAGAATCTCACACCTAGAGGCCTATAAAATGGCCAAGTTCTTGGAATGCTGGACACCGTACTTACAGTATACAACCCCCCCATAGGTAGAGGCTGAAAGAGGGGACTCTTAAAGGTTCTCAGTAAGGGCCATAGCACAAAGTCACAGCAGGAAAGGCAAGGTAATGCCATCTGGCTAGGGGATAGTGCGCCCCCAAAGCACCACCAACACCACCAACGAGGCCATGAACAGGCCTAGAGGCTGAATGACGTAAGGTGAATGACGTAAGGGCGGGAGGGAAATTCGAGTCCTTCCACCTGTATCGTGTGGGTATAATCATTAAATTACAGAGTATACCATAGTAACTAAATAGGTCTTTGTACCAACAGAATGTTACCTATGTATCATTGCAAATGTGTAAGTAGCAAAAACAATGTTCCTTTGTGTCTTTTTCATCTGTTTTTCAGAATTTGAAGCACATCTGGACCATGTGAGGCAATTGCATACCTACACGGGCTACACCTGAAGCCATGGTGAATGTGATCTGCTACTAGGCAGTAGTGGGAGTCGGCCCAGTCGCACTCATGGTCTGCATGGTTCCAGGGGGTAAGTAACTACCCCCTTTTTTTCTCTGACCTGGCACAAGTGACCCCTATTACTAGGTTTCAATGCGACAAGTACAAATACCCACTAACTAGACAATAGACTATTGTAGACCTTTAGATGTAGATACAGTATGGCTGTATGTGGGCACCGACACCAGAGCTCAGGTACACAGGAACTACACTGTTCATTATGTAACCATGAACAGAATGTTGTTTTTCCCCAGAAGCCTCCCCAGACATCTTCTCCAACTCCCAGTCCCTCCCCCCACCTCTTTCCTTCCCCCTTGTTTTGGATGAGTGCATGTATTGCTCAAGACATTAGCAAATGTTCATACTGCCTGTAATGTTTTTGTTTATGTTTGGAAAACAATAAAACATTTCGGCATTAAAAAAAAAATAGCTACCCCAGCTTTTGATGTATACCATCCTGCATCAAACACCTGTGAGAAACCACATTTTTTAAGGAGATCTAATTCAGTAAACAGTAAGTGAGTTTCTTGTAAATAAACTTAATATAGCCTAGTGAATTCACATAACTGAGGATTTGCATTCTTTTAGTTCTGAGGCGTAAACCCTTAACATTCCAAGAAGCCACCCTGAAAGACATTGACATATTATGTGTTTATAAATAAGCCGGCAGGTTTGATATACAAGTGGTTATGTTACTTTTGGAATCACTCGTATCCCTTCCAGGTTATGAGCAAATCCCCCCCCCCCAACACACACACACACTTAACAACCCATCTATATAAAGTAACAAAAGTCACACACACACACACAATCCCTTAGGCCGAATGCCTACTAACATTAAAGAGCAGCTGAGCTGACACCATTAGGACAACTTTAACAAAACATATTATTTAGATACAGTTCAGCTAATATTTCACATTAGTTCTGTATTTTTCATCCCCATTAGTTCTTACTGAGGCCATTTGCATGAAAATGGGATCTTTGCTCCTGAAGAGTTCATCTATTCCTATTGCTTTCTCCCTACCTAAGGTCATAATGCTCTACTTGTGACATTACAATTACTTTCATGGCAACAGATTGTGATGTCACAACAGAGGACTATGACATGAAGTAGGGAGTAAGTAAAAGAGGCAGGTGAACTCTAAGGGATATAGAGCATGTTCCCATGCACATTCTCAGTAATAAGCAATGGGGAGGAGAATACTATTACATACATATGGAACGCAAGCTGAAGTATACCTAAATATTATGTTTTTCAAAGTTTACTTTGAGGTGTTGGCAGCTCTTTAAAGCCAAGCTGAGCCCACATATCAGCTCCACCCTCAACCCCGTACAAAGATTAGTGCAGAAAAAAGACAGCTTATAATAACCTGCTTGTCCAAACAACTAACATTATTTAAATTCCTACTTATAAAATAATTATATAACTATCAAGTAACAACCCTTAGTGAAAAAAGCACCAAAATTAAATCTAACAGATTATGGTTAGCATAAAAACATCATATTTTAAGGTCCATGAACTTATTCAAGGGAGGTGGAGAAGATAACCAGGGAATCCAGGGATAAAGAAAATTATTAGTTATAACTCAAGGCCATCTTGATAGAACAATGTTAACTTTATACATATTTAATGTAAAAGAAATCACATGGGATACTAAATGAATTATAAGGTAAAAGAAGAAAAGGTGGGGAAGCCCATAAAAGGGGACCCGGAGGAGAAGGAAAGCCAGGCGCCACCTGCTTTGACTATAAATCAAAAGATAAATTTAGTCAAATTCTCAATCTGAAACCTTGAAGTCCAAAGTTATAGCTAGTGTTTTTGGATGGTTCTTCAACTAGTACACAGCTCTCAAAGGTATCCAACATGGTGTCCAGTGCCTTCCCTATTTAGTGGGAAAATACAGTATAGCACCTGTGAGCTATCCCATCCCCTTTACCAAAATTCCACCAGCCTTAAAAATAGAAAGGCATCGTAGGTAGGAATAAAGGCAAGTCCATGAATGATACCCAGTCTTGAAGCATTAACTCATACGGCAAAACCAAGACTTCTTTCATGATTATATATAATCTCTCACTCTGGGATCTGCATAGAATAGCAAAAAGGAGGAGGGAAAAAGGTTTGGGAGTCATCTGAAACCCCTATTTAATGGGGTATGTTTAGATGGAGAAATTCACAGCTGTAAATATAAAATGGAAGGCCGTTTCAAGTGTCCACCACCCTCTCTGTGAAAAAATACTTTCTCACATTGCTCCTGAGCCTTTCCCCCTCTATCTTCAAATTGTGCACCCTTGCGCTTGCACATCTCTTTTTCTGAAATACACTACCCTCTTGGACGTTGTTGATTCCCTTGAGGTACTTGAAGGTCTCTATCATGTCCCCCTCTCCCTCCTTTCCTCTAGGGTATACATATTAAGCTCCTTTAGTCTCTCATCATATGCCTTATGGTGCAGACCCTGCACCATTTTAATTGCCCTCCTCTTGACTGCCCCATCCTGTTTATGTCCTTGCAGAGATGGGATCTCCAGAACTGCACACAGTACTCCAGATGGGGTCTCACCAACTGTCTGTACAGAGGGATAACAACCTCCTGTTTCCTACCAGTGATGCCTCTCCCTATGCATCCCAGTATCCCCCAGTCCTCCTTACTGCCTTCTTATGTTGCTTGCCCACTTTTAGGTCATAGGATATGACCACCCCAGGTCCTTTTCCATTTTTGTTGTTGTTAGTATCTCACCCCCCCCCCCATTGTGTACTCTTCCCCTGGGTTTTTGTTTCCCAGGTGCATTACTTTGCGCTTCATTGCATTGAATCTAAGTTGTCATACCTTTGACCAGTCCTCCAACCTTGCCAAGTCCCGTTTCATCCTTTCCACCCCTTCTTGTGTATCAACCCTGTTGCAGATCTTTGTGTCATCTGCAAAGAGGCATACTTTTCCATCCAGTCCCTCTGCAATGTCACTAATAAAGACATTAAATAGGACCGGTCCCAGTACTGAACTCTGTGGTACCCCACTAGTTATCCCCTTTCATCGGAGTGGACTCCATTTACTATTACCTTCTGTGTCCTGTTGTCCAGCCAATGTTTTACCCAGGCTACCATCCTGGGACCCACTCCAAGGCTGGCTAACTTGTTTATTAATCTTTTGTGAGGGACTGTGTCAAATGCCTTGCTAAAGTGTAGGTAGGCCACATCCACAGCCCCTCCCTGGTCTACTACCTTGGTCACCCAGTCAAAGAAATCTATTAGATTCATCTGACATGACCTACCTGCTGTGAATCCATGCTGCCTTGGGTCCTGTGCCCCCTCTGGCCTCTAGGTACTCAACAATTCTCTCCTTCAGAAGTGACTCCATCATTTTCCCTATCACTGAGGTCAAACTAACAGGTCTGTAGTTTCCTGCCTCTGCCTTGCTCCCACTTTTGTGGAGGAGAACAACATCCACCTTCCTCCAGTACCACACCATCCTCCCATGATTTGTTAAAAAGGTTAGTCCGTGGTGTCACTAGTTCTCCCCTTAGTTCTTTAAGAATTCTGGGGTGCATCCCGTCAAGCCCCATTGCTTTGTTCACCTTAAGTTTCAGTTCTTTCAGAACCCTTTCTTCTGTGAAAGGACTAGTATTGACCTCGCTATCCAGAGTGCTTCTTTTGTTTGGTTTAGGTATCTCCCCTTCCTCTTCTTTTGTGAATACTGAGCAAAAGTATTCATTCAGTATCTCTGCCTTTTCACTGCCAGCCTCTGCCCCCAACCCTCCCCTTTATGAAGCCTCACTATCCTTCCCTTGGTCTGTTTTTGTTCCCTAATGTACCTGTAAAAGGTTTTGTCCCCCTTCTTAACCAAGCTCGCTCTCTTTTCCTCTGCTTGGGCCTTTGCTCTTCTAACTGCCTTACCTGCTACCTGCTGCTTTAACTGATACAGTTACCTGTCCTGCTGCTTCTGTGAGTCCTTATATTTCCTGAAGGATATCTTTTTCTCCCTAACCTTCCCTGCCACCTCTTTTGAGAACCATGGTGTTTTTTCCTTCATTTTGATTTGTTTATTTGTTTCACACAAAGGCTTGTTGCCTCTGTGATGGCAATTTTGATTTTTCCACATTGTTCCTCCACCCCTCCTTCCCGCCCACTTGCTACTGCCTTCCTTATTCACTCTCCCATTTTGCCAAAGTCAACCCTCCTAAAGTCTAGTACTCTCGCTTTTGTATGGCTTGACTCTACGGCTGTGTTTACCGTAAATCACACTGTTCGGTTGTCACTTGTTCCCAGATGGGTACCTACTTCTAAATCTGAGATCCTCTCTTTATCCCCATTTGAGAGGGCCAGATCTAAGATTGCTCCCTCTCAAGTGGGTTTCAACACTAGCTGTCTGAGGCATGCCCCCTGATAGGCATCGAGAAGGACCCTGCTCTTGGATGTGGTTGCAGCAAATGTGCTCCAGTTAACATTTGGCATATTCAGGTCCCCCATCAATAATATCTCCCCTTTTTCTGCCATTCTAAGGATGCCCTCTATCATTTCCTTGTCCCTTTCCTCTCCCTGAAATGGGGGTCTGTAAACAACACCAATGCGGATTGTGGTGCCATTTCTTGTCTCCAAAGTGACCCACAGTGCCTCCTCTCCTCCCTGTTTACCCTTTAGTTCTGTTGCTTTGATTCCTTCCATCACATAGAGAGCACCCCTTCTTCCTCTTTTACCCTCCTTGTCCCTCCTGTAGATTCAGTACCCTGGTATGTTGACATCTCAGTCATGGTTCTTTGTGTACAAAGTTTCTGTGACTGCCACAATATCCAGGTGTCCCTCTTCCATCAAGGCCACTAGTTCAGGAAGCTTATTACCCAGACTATGGGCATTGGTACTCATCACCCTCCATTTTTTTATGGCCTTACTCTTTTTTGCCCCATCCCTGCCCTTACTGTCTTTTTTTCATTGACCCCATCCTGTTTCCCATCAACTTCTCTACCTTATTGTTTTCTTCACTAACTGCCCTATTTTCTTTGGGGAGGCTGGGAATTCCCTGCTCCTGTTCAGTGCCTCCCCTCTTGGCTAGTTTAAAAGCTTTCCTATGAAGCATCTAAACCTATTACCCAAGACTCTGGTTCCCCTCTTAGACAGATGCAGACTGTCATGACAGTATAGGCTTGTATCCCTCCAAGTGGACCCCCAGTCCCCAATAAATCCAAAGCCCTGTGCTCCGCACCAGTTTTTTAACCATTCATTGAATCCCATGGTGCAGAGCACCCTTGCCTCACTCATGCCATAGACAGGCAGCACCTCTGAGAAGGTTACAGTATGTGCTGCTTGTCTAAGATCCCTCCCCAACACCACAAACTCCTCCTGCACTGCTCTGATTCCATTCCCAGCAAGGTCATTTGTCCCTAAGTGGACAATGATGTCCAGTTCCCTCTCCCATGCAGATGCTTCCATGATCCTAAGGGTTCACTTCCTGTCCCTTCCAGCCATGGCACCAGGCAGGCACCTTACCTCCCTCTCCCCTTCCTTCTCCAGTTATACCCCTTAAAACTGAGTCCCCTACCAGAAGCTGTTTCCTTCCCCTGTGGGTCCCCATGCCACCCTCCTTTTGGTTTCCTTTGTAGAGGTTTCCAGCTTCCTCCTTGGTCTCCACTGTGGGTGCCTCCATAGAGAAACCACGCTTCACCAGAATGGTGTATGAATTGTGGAGAGGTACAACTGGAGGGATTTGCCTCTGTTCCACCACCTTCAACTTCCCTGAGCCCACTGTGGTCCAACCGCTCCTCTTTCTTGGCAATCTCTGAGGCAAAGTGGTGCTCCCTCTAAATTGAAAAGAGAAAAAGAAAAAAAGCACCAGGTGATAGATCGAACTCCTATTTAATGGAGCTTCTGGCCTAAAATGTTTCAAGGAGTCAGGCCAAAAAAAGAGTGAAGAGGAAAGAACAAGCTTTCCCTCTTAAACAAGAGTCTGTACCTTAATACTGGAAGTTATGGAGAGGTGGCTCCAGATGGGAGGCTGCAATCTATATCCAGCAGAATAAAATCCCCCACCAGCAGCACCTCCCCCTTTTCTGCCATCATGCTGATTTCTTCCCCACTGCTTTATCCAGTTCTTCCCCTGTGCTGGAGGTCTATATATCACCCCAGTGCAACCAGTGGCTCAGGCTCCTGTCTCTAGGATGACCCACAATACTGCCAGCCCCTCTTTGCCCCTCCTTACCCCTCCTGGTTCCCTTGTTTCTCCATTACCTTGATACCCTTCCTTACACACAGCACAACCCCTCCACACTTCTTCCCCTTCCTATCCTTCCTGAACTGAGCATAGCCTGGTATAATTATGTCCCAGTCATGACTTCCTGTGTACCATGACTGAATAATGGTCAAAATATCCAGATCTGTATCTGCCATGATGGCCTCTGGGTCTGGAATTTTATTTCCGAGAGGTCTTGCATTTGCACATATGGCCTTCCACCCCTTGTTCCCACTCTTCCTCCAATCACCCCTCCCCTCCTTATGTCCCTCTCAATTTTCCCCATTCTTTTTGCAACCTTTGTTCCTGCCCCCCCTTGTCCTCTACTTACATAGAAACATAGAATTTTATGGCAGATAAGGACTGCTTGACCCACCCATTCTGCCCATTTCCCTACCTAATGGATAAGTTGCAGATCCTAGTTAACCAACAGACTACTTCCTCCTACCCCCAACCCCTAGAATTGCTTTATGTCTGTCCCATGCATTCTTCAATTCTTCCACTGTTTTTGACTCCACAACCTCCTCAGAAAGGCTGTTAAATGCATCCACTACCCTCTCTGTGAAAAAATACTTCCTCACGTTACCTCTGAGCCATCCCCCTTCTATCTTAAAATTGTGCCCCCTTGTTCTTGCACATCTCTTTTTCTGAAAGATGCTACCCTCTTGGACTTTGTTGATTTCCTTGAGGTACTTGGAAGTTTCTATCATGTCCCCCCGTCCCTCTTTTCCTCGAGGGTATACATATTAAGCTCCTTAAGTCTCTCTTCATATGTATTCTGGTGCAGACCCTGCACCATTTAAGTTGCACTCCTCTAGACTGCCGCCATCCTGTCTATGTCCATGTGGAGAGTGGGTCTCCAGAACTGCACGCAGTACTCCAGATGGGATCTCACCAGCTGTCTGTACAGAGGGATAACAACTTCCTGATTTCTACTGGTGATGCCTCTTCCTATACATCCCAATATCCCCCAAGCCCTCCTTACTGCCTTCTCACATTGCTTGCCCACCTTTAGGTCATCTGATAGGACTACCCCCAGGTCCCTTTCCATTTTTGTTGTTGTTAGTATCTCACCACCCATAGTGTACTCTTCCCCTGAGTTTTTGTTTCCCATGTGCATTACTTTGCACTTGTTAGCATTGAATCTAAGCTGCAATACATTTGACCATTCTTCCAACCTTGCCAAGTCACTTCTGTTCCTTTCCACCCCACCTTGTGTATCGACCCTGTTGCAGATCTTTGTGTCATCTACAAAGAGACATCATTTTCCTTCCAGTCCCTCTGCAATGTCACTTATAAAGACATTGAAGAGGACTGATCCTAGAACTGAACCCTGCAGTACCCCACTAGTAACCCCCCCCCTTTCTTCAGAGTGGACTCCGTTTACTATTACCCTCTGTGTCCTGTTCTCCAGCCACTTTTTTACCCAGGCTACCATCTTGGGACCCACTCCCAGGTGGGCTAACTTGTATGTTAATCTTTTGTGTGGGACTGTGTCAAATGCCTTGCTAAAGTCTAGGTAGACATGTCCACAGCCCCTCCCTGATCTACTACTTTGGTCACCCAGTCGAAGAAATCTATTAGATTTGTCTGACATGACCTACCTGCTGTAAATCCATGCTGCCTTGGGTCCTGTGCCCCTCTGGCCTCTAGGTACTCAACAATTCTCTCCTTCAGAAGTGACTCCATCATTTTCCCTACCACAGAGGTCAGACTGACAGGTCTGTAGTTTCCTGCCTCTGCCCTGCTTCCACTTTTGTGAAATGGAATCACTTCTTCCCTCCTCCAGTCCTCTGGTACCACCCCATTCTCACATGGTTTGTTAAAGAGGGTAGTCAGTGGTGTCACTAGCTCTACCCTTAGTTCTTTTAGAATTCTGGGATGTATCCCATCAGGCCCCATTGCTTTGTCCACCTTCAGGTTTAAGAGTTATTTCAGAACTCCTTCTTCTGTGAATGGGCTGGTATCAACCCCCCCTACCCAGAGTGTTTCTGCTGTTTGGTTTAGGTACCTTCCCTTCTTCACTTGTGAATACTGAGCAAAAATATTTGTTTGATATCTCTGCCTTTTCATAGTCACCCTCTGCCCACCCCCCTTGATCTTCCTTCGCTCCTTGCTGTACCTTCTGTATAAAAGGTTTTATCCCCTTTGTTAACTGAGTTGGCTATCCTTTCCTCGGTTTGGGCCTTTGCTGTTCTGACTGTCTTCAATGCTTCTTTCTGCTTTAACTGATACAATTCTCTGTCCTGCTTCTTCTGTGATTCCTTGTACTTCCTGAATGCTGTCTTTTTCTCCCTAACCTACCCTACCACCTCCTTTGAGAACCATAGTGGTTTTTACATCGTTTTGTTTTGTATATTTGCTTCACACAAAGGCTTGTTGTCTTAGTGATGGCAGTTTTTATTATTCCCCATTGTTCTTCCACCCCTCCTTCCTGCCCATTTGCTAGTGCATTCCTTAGGCACTCACCCAATTTGGCAAAGTCAGCCCTCCTAAAGTCCAGGACCTTTGCCTTTGTATGGCTTGACTCTACTGCTGTGTTTATCGTGAACCATACTGGTTGATGGTCGCTAGTTCCCAGATGGCTACCCACTTCTACATCTGTGATCCTCTCTCCTTCTCCATTTTAGAGTACCAGGTCCAAGATTGCTCCCTCCTGAGTGGGTTCCATTACTAGTTGTCTAAGGCATGCCCCCTGCAGGGCATCTAGAATGACCCCGCTCTTTGACGTGGCTGCAGCAAATGCACTCCAGTTAACATCTGGAATATTCAGATCCCCCATCAACAATATCTCCCTTTTTTCTGCCATTCTAAGGATACCTTCTATCATTTCCTTGTCTATTTCCTCCCTCTGAGATGGGTGTCTGTATACAACCCCTGTGCAGATTGTGGTGCCATTTTCTGTCTCCAAGTTGACCCACAGTGCTTCCTCTCCTCCCTGTTTACCCTTTTGTTATGTTGCTTTGATTCCTCCCCTTATGTAGAGAGCTACTCCACCTCCTCTTTTACCCTCTGCTGCTTCGTTTAACCCACTTCCCAAGGGAGCTACCTAACAACATTTGCAGGTGATTCATAATTAGAGGGCGCACCTCTTAGCATAGACGATATCAGAATTGTGCCAGTGGATTTTGACAAACTAAGCCAGTGGGCAACTACTTGAGGTATGGAATATAACACTGAAAAATGTGTGGTGCTGCATATAGGAAGTAATAACAAACACAGATCTTACTCCCTAGGAGGGTGTTACATTAAAAAAAAGTTAGTGAAGAAAAGGATTTGAGAATTATTATTCAGCCAGGCCTTAAATTTAAAAACAACAACAAAATGGTTAGCACAAGGGCACTGAGGATCTTAAGGTATATAAAAAGAAATTTTACAAGTAGAAGCAAGAATTTTATAGCTCCCCTTTATCAATCTTTGTCTAGACCTCACCTAAACTACTGTCTGCAGTTCTGGGGCCAGATTCAGAAAACTTTGCCCAAGCATAAACCAGGTTTTGTGCTGAAGTGATATTTACAAAAGTTTGGTTGCGCTGGGAAAAGTGAGCAGGGGCAACAATGCAAATGGGGGAGACCTGCATAGTCTGATCATTAAAGTATTTTTCTCCTGCAAGGGCCCTTTGTGGGTTCCCTTGCATGGAGAAAATACCACCGATTGAGACTTTGCTTTCCGTGCATCCCTATTGGTTGGTGGAGATATTGTGGCAGGCCTCCCCCATCACTTGATCACTGTTCCGTTGATAATAAAAAACATGTCCCTGGTGGTCTGGTGGTCCCTCTCGCCAATCACTGAAAGCCATTCAGTTGGTAATAAAATATAAGTCCCTGGTGGTCTAGTAGTCCCTCCCCTTCCTCGATTGCCACTGCCATCCCCAGGATAAAAATATAAACATCTTCCTGGTAGTTAGTGGTCCCCACATCCCTGATCTGCCAGTTGTATGAGGTGTAACTGTCCCTAGGGGATCCGTACTAAATCCCAACAACCATAATCCCGACATGTAAAATCCTGAAAACACAAAATACTGATATAGCAAAATCCAGACATGAAAAATCCTGACATTACAACTGCCTGGGAATTGCACATAACTTGACACTATAAATACTTTAAATACAGCATTTTAACTTCTAAGTTAACTTTTCATTATTAGCATAATTAAAGATATACATTTTAATGGTGCCGTTAGTTGGATTACTGAATTTCTGGACTGGACTGGATAACTGCATTACTGCAGAATGGAATGAATGGAATGAACATTAATGATGGTAAATTACAATTTATTGTTTGTTATACATGTTGAGATTACATGAATACAGGTAGTTTTAATGTCAGGATTTTTCATGCCGGGATTTTGGTATGTCAGTATTTTGTGTTGTCAGGATTTTACGTCAGGATTATGGTTGTCGGGATTTAGTACCTAACCTTGGTGGGGTACATTACAACTGCCTGTATTCACATAATCCCGACATTATAACAAACAATACATTGTAACTTACCATCATTGACTATTCCAGGACCTTTGTGACTTGGCAGATGAGTCTGATTTAAGTCTGTTGCCTGAGTTTATAATAACGGGTTTTGAGCAGGCAGCAGTAAATGCCTGCAAAATAGGGTATCTTGAATCATCTAATAAGGGGTGTTTATTTCATTTTGGGCAAATAGTGTGGTAAAGGATGCAGGGGCTGGATTTAGGACCACAGTATGGCAATGAAAAGTATTATGCCAGACAATAGTGCTCCACTGTTGGCATGGTTTGAAAAAAATATATATTTTGGGCAGTCAGGAGATAAGTGAGGCACAAAACTGCTATTAGAAGCCCACCACTTTTCCCACCTGAATTCTGTTTGGTCCATGACCAGGTTGACAATGGAATTCCATGCACACAAAACAACATAGAAGCATAGCACTGCAGATTGAGTGCATTAATATGTTCTTCACATGTGAACACCATCCAATTCATAGCTCAGCTACAGAAGGAGGCAATGCTTGCTGAGACAACAATTGAGAAGATTGTACTAGGCTTGCCAAGATCACCTGTGAAGGCTTGCATAGATCATCTCTGGGGGATTGTACATAACCTGACACTGTAAATACTTTAAATACAGCGTTTTAACTTTTAAATTAACTTTTAACTATTCATATAATTAAAGATGTACACTTTAATGGTGTTAATCGGATTACTAAATTTCTGGATCAGACTGTATAACTGGATTACTGCAGAATGGAATGAACATCAATGATGGTAAGTTACAATTCATTGTTTGTTATACATATCGGGATTATGTGAATACAGGTAGTTGTAATGTCAGGATTTTTCATGCTGGGAATTTGGTGTGTCAGTATTTTGTGTTGTCAGGATTTTACATGTTGGGATTATGGTTGTCGGGATTTAGTACCTAACCTGCCCCTAGTGGTCTAGTGGACCTCCCACCCTTCCACCCTTGCAGGCAGTGCCCCACCACCCCCGCATCCCAAAACCAAGCCAGCTACTAGTCCACCAGGGACAGATATGTCTCACACAACCAGCAGATCAGGGATGGGGGAATCACGAGCCACCAGGGAGATGTTTATAGTTTTATTATGAGGATGGTCATCAGGGAAGGGAGGGACCACTAGACCACTAGGGACATATTTTTTTATGATCAACAGGACAGTGATTGGCAATCAGGGAGGGGGAGGGACCACTAGACCACCAGGAAAATATGTTATATGATCAATGAAATGATAAGCAGTGATCAGGGAAGGAGAGGGACCACTAGACAACCAGGGACATAATTTTTATTATCAACAGGATGGCGATGGGTGACCGGGGGGAGAAGCAGGATCACTAGACCACCAGGGATCTGTTTTTATTTTAACAAAGGGCTGGTAATCAGTGATGGGGGGACCACTAGCCACCATGGGCTGTTCATTTTTTTATTTCATGGGATGGCAATTGGCGATGGGGGGGGCATGCTTGCTACACTTGCCCAGCCTATGTAAATGGTCCCATAATGGGCATGCAAATGGCTGCCTTGTGCCTTGCATGCCTAATTGGCTCATTTGCATTGCTTTCTTTGTGAACAGAAAATAGCAGCCCAATGCTATTCCTTGTGGGGTTATGTTCCTAGATGCATGTTGGGGCGGCACTACTGGAATAGTGCTGGGATTACTGGGGTTACTGCTGCCTCAGACTACCCCTATTCACAGTCAGATAGTGCAGAGCACTATCTGACTCTGAATAGCAAGTTTGGAAGCTTGGGCAACTGCAAAACGCGACACAAAATTTGGTGTTGCCTTTGTGAGTTTTTGTGAATCAGGCCCCTGGTCTTTCCTTATCAAAGGGGTGATATCCAAAATCTGGAGAAGGCTAAAAGAAAGTTTACAAGAACCATTTAATAGGTGAGGACACTAGATTACAGGACAAGACTAGAGACACTGGGCTTACATAGCCTCGAAAGGATGCAGGTTGAAATTTGCATGACACTGCTGTATTATGTATCGGGAGATGACATTGTATGCAGAAATGGGCCTAGAACATAAAATGGGGCAGCATTACACTAGAGGACTAGAGCTACCAACTAAATGGGGGATTATATCAAACTAATAACAGAGGAACATATGTCACCCAGAGGGTGGCGAAAGTGTGGTGTAGTTCCCCAAAGAGGTTGTAAATGTTTCCAATGTGGATAGGTTAGAAAACTACTAGATACACATATGGACAATACAGAAATCTTCACAGCAACCACTATTTAGTGGGGAGGTAGATTCGAAGGGCCATTAGGCTTAATACTACCTCTTAAACCATAATAACCATAGCCAGCATTTAAAGGCATTAATTTCTTGTGGTTGGGTGTCTCAGTACCTCCATAGGGTAGTTATTTAAAGATAGCCTACACTCTGTAAGTACCTTATTTGTATTACTGAAATTGCTTTCTTTGATGTGGTACTAGCAATGGAATTCTTAGTCATTAAGACACTCTCTCAGATGGGTCACAGCTAATAACAGAATTTCCTGCATGTTCTCAGTATGCTTTATTATTTTTGCCTAACTGCCATAAATATGTTCTGTGACTGGGAGCGATAAGTCTGACTTTCAAGCAGCTGTGTCTTTCAGTACTTTCTAATGCAGGATTACTGTAAAAAAGCTTGGGTAAATCAGTTGTCCTAAATGGAATAAAAATGTTTATTAAATTACTCTTTACAGAAATGCCTGTCAAGAATATCACATTTTCACGTGTCATACAGTTCTTTAGGAAGACTGTGTATTTGTTATTTGAAATGCGTGGGAAATGCAGTATAAACTTTGTTACATTAGCCATAGTGACAGATAATATAATATGTTTTTGTGTTCAGAGGTCATCTACCTTTCCCAAATCTTTTTTAGTGTGCTGCTGTTCTTTAATAATTCTTTATGTTTATTTTTTAATGCTTTACTGCTGGCCAATGTGCCCTCTCATTATGTTTCCCTAAACTCTGGTCTTTAGCTCCCCTGCCCATCTGCTCTGCATCTTCCACCTTCTCCCTGAAGTCTCTTCTTTGTGATTTTACAACTCCCTCTTGCAGCTGTTGCTGGCACATGACTTATTGTCCACCTTCTACTCTCCTCCCATGGCTTGCTCATAGAGCTGATATGCTCTTCAGTTCCCACCCCTTCCACTATGCCCTGGCTGGGGTTGTTCACAGCATCTGTCCAAGTGTAACTTTATCTACCTTAAATGTCTGTCTGAACTGTTTTACTTAACATTGTTTAATGGATTGCACATCTGTAATGTATTGTACAGTACACTGCAACTTTAGTTGATGCACTGTGTTACTTGGCATTGACTACTCTTGGTGCATATCTGTTATGTACTAATAATCTTTAACCTTTGCATGTTTGCTTGTGCACAGGCACAAAGTGAACATCCAGTATTATTACTGTAGTGTTGCGGGCTGTTTAGTTATGTACTGTATATGCCAATCCCATTCAAAAAATGTTGTCCTACATTTTCCTCCTGTAATAATAAAATATAAATGATAGTAAACACTTCCCCTAATTATTCTGCAAATGTTTTATATAGTTCCCCAGGAAACCCAACCCATCCAGGAGCTTTATTAATGTGCAGTGTTTTAGTTTCTGCCAGTATCTCAGTTTTTGTTATATCTGCTTGCATGGATGTGTACTGTTCTTCAGGTGGTATGGGTATTTGGAGATCTTTGAAAAATTCTTCCTCCTTCTGAGATAAACTACCTGCCATACAGTACCTACATTTTCTTTAACATAAGAATCCAGTTTCCTACAGTCCAGTAGTACGACTATGTAAATTCCCTTCATTTATACTTTTAACTGTACCATGTTTTTTTTTATTTGTTCCTTACATACACTGAATGAACAGACTTGCTCCTTTTTTCCCTATGTGCAAAATGTTTGTTCTTGCATAACAGATGATATTCTATGGTATTGATAAAAGGCCATCTCCTTTTGTATCTTTTTAATTTGTAAGCAGTCCAGAGAAAAACATTCTGCTACTGATAATAATTTATGTAACCAGTGCCTTAAGTCAAGATATTTGAGAACTCAGTCCTCTTTCTTTCCTAGGAAGTTTAGCCAGCAACTCTTTTAATTCTATTTTAAAGTATTCCCACCAATCAATAGGGGAATTGTACATTTAAGCAATGTTATTTTGTCTTTTATAAATGCCCTCACAGTTTCCCTAAACTGTACATCCTCTGAGGAAGCATTAAATCTCCACATGCAAGGGCCCTGTTTGGCCAGATTACACACATTGCAGGCTGTACACCTGTGGAAACCTAAAGGACATGGAGAGAACTCTGGGAGGGGGAGTTGATGTGGTACTGTTCTATTTTTGAAGTGGCTTCTGACAAGGTTGTCTCTGAGACTGTGTTTTTTTTCACTCAGCTTTGTGTTTGTGCCCCACTCTTTACATAGGCAGAACAATAAGACCTCTGAAATGTAGAATACAAGACCATGTTCACTTTATTATTAACAAGAATGGAGTTACACCAGTAGGGTTACATTGGTCCAGGTATCACAATAGTCATCCCAAAATTTTCTCTTTCATGGGAGAGCCCTTTGATCTTCACACTTGGTGTCTTAACCCTTCAGGTGTTAAATGATGATTGGGATGTTATTCCCTTACTTAAGTAAATTGGTTCCTTTCTTGGCACTTTAATCTTTCCCCCCAAACCCACCTCATTCTCCCTTCCCCCACCCCCCCCTCTCCTCTTTATTCAGTGCCAACATTTAAGTGTTATTTTGAGGGGCATGGCTAACTGCTTAACAAGATGTCTGCTTGAATCAAGACCTCTGCACACCACCATTAACAATCCTCTAGAATCCACCAGAAGGGTACCTCTGTGACAGTTTGACAAAGCAGAATTGTGATCTGTACAGGGTCAGCTTTTAATCAATACCTTTTTGAATGAAGAGTTCACTTAACCATCAGACAGCACATCAGAGAAAAATTGGAGTTAAATACCCATTGTAGTTCTCCTCCACCATGTTTTTGGAACTGACCATGGGACCTCAGAAACAGACCTCAGTGGACCTACAACAAATAACGAGCATGATGGCTCAGGTATTCCAGGATACAGCCAAACTCAAAGTTTCAGTGGCTGAGAGGAACTGGGAACTTACACAACTTGGAGGTTGCCTCTTCAAGGCAGAAAAGTGCATCACCTCTGCGGAAGAGTCAACCATTGCCATTGAGAGCAGCTGCGAGACCGACCTTCATCAATCTGTTATCTACCTGAAAAAAGTTGATTACCTGGAAAACCGGGCTAGGCACAACAATTTGCGCATTGTAGGCTTCCAGGAGGGAGCAGAAAAATCTGATATGGTGTGATTTCCACAGCACACACTACCCCAAATACTCCATGCTCCAGACTGCCCTCCTATCAAATTTGAGCAGGCACGCAGAAGCCTAGCTCAGAGATCCAAACCTGTCCATCCTCCTTGGCTGATTATTGTCAAGCTCCTTCACTTCCTGGTAAAGAAAACCATTGTACACGTAGCCCAGGAGAGAAGCCCCTTAACCTGGGAGGGCCATACCATATGCTTTTTCAAAGACTTTTCAGCTGAACTTTCCCACTGTAGATGGGCATTCATGGCTGCCCTAAAACACTGGTGCAGCTCAGAATACAATATAGTATGAGATACCTGGCAACATTAAATGTAATTTACAAAGGAGTAAAGCATTCTTTCCTTTCACCTGGGGCTGTGGATCACTTTGTACATACCCCTATATGACCAACAGCTGATCCAGCTGCCATGGACACTAACCAGCACCCTCTACCAAAGCCCGGGCAAGATCGTCCTCCAGCCAGGATAAGGAGCTAAGAGCCTCAGTCACTGCAGACCTTCCTTGGCAGCTGGTGAAAAAACAAAGGAGGAGGCACAGGACTCAGGGAGCTGACCAAAAGGACACCTATGGAGATCAAACCAGATCCCACAGTCAGAGTAGAAGCTCTCGATCCCCACCATTATCTAAAAGCCCAGGAATTCCACTAACTACCAATAGATATGTGGACTTGACTACAACTGGAGAATCCAGAACCAGAGTGGTGAGGGAGCCATCTAACTACAGAGACGCTACACCTCCAAACAACACAGCCTGATCTTGGGCAGATCAAGCGGTCACCATTCCCTTGCTCTTGCTGTCTTCATCAGGCACAGAGAACGCAACTAACTCACTGATCAAAAAGGGACCCCATCCCTGAGGTGGCCAAATGGCTTCCCTCATACTTTCAGTGAGTACTTTTCTCAGCAATTTTTCTGTTTATTATGGCTGAAGGTGTAGGCCCAATGAAGACATGAAAGTGCTGTGATTCCTGTAGCCTAAGTTCCTCCACTGATCAGATACCTGTTAGCTGCCTTTCTGATCAGCCCTGGTAGGAGTGACAAGTTTTTTTTGTTCATTACTAAAATTATAACACAGGATAGTACACTACCCCGACACTGCGTTCAGTGTGTGTGTATACACTGTCACCAATACCTTTAAAGTTTAGGGCAACTGACTGGCCACATCAGCATGGGTGCTCGAGTTTTGAGATCTCCAGGAGCTACTCTCCCTCCCTTGGACAAGACACATTGCCTGTGTTCCTTCTGTTACTCTGAACATTTGGTTCTCCCCTCCCAAAAAGCTGGGGTGCACAGTATCATCTCCAGGCTGATATGAATGTACCATGCATGGAGTACATATTTCCACTTTTGGAATATAATTCTGAGGTCCTTGGTGAACCTTTGCCCAAGCAGTACTCCCCAGGGACCCAGACTGGGGCTGGGGCAACAGAGGATTCATGTTCTACTGCAGTTTCATGAACAATATCACTGATGAAGAACACCCAATCTGCAAGCAACAGCTGATGGCTGTTTCTGAGCACTTCCCTCGGGAAGGGGTCAGTGCTCTAGTTATTTTGCCTGAAACTGTACAATGTTTAATGGTCAGGCCTTGCTACAATCAATGGGCAGGCTTCATTTAGTATATAATAGTTATGGGAATAAGTTTTATTAGGTGACTAGGCCCCTGCCTACTATTGGGCACAACATGCAGGTAAGTAAGACCCCTGATATTAACAAGGGGTACATGATGTCTATGTTATAATCAGTTTTAGGATATGTTTCATGCTTAGGGATTATATTTGTTCTGTCCTCTTACAGGATAAGTCTACTCCATAAGGATAAGGTGTTCCAGCTCATATTATAGTCCCACCCCTATCCCCCAATAATAAAGCACCCCCCTATTCTCCCTCAGTCCCTGACAATTACAATCACATTTTATACATGAATCTTCCTAGGGATTTCAATAAAAAAATTCCCTCCTTCTTCTTTTCTCCCATATCCTCCACTCTCCATCCACATTGTTAGAGGGCTATCCTCCCCCAAAAAATCCTACTGGTACTTCTACCCCCTATCCTCTATCCACCCCCATAGGAGGAGAAAAATCTCCTACTACAAGCTCTATTCCCCCTTCCCCCATATCCTTTGTATTATCTGGGCCATATAAATGCATCCTCATTGCTGTGTCAAGCTAGACACCTATAGCATTAACACTCTTCCACCCTTAATACAATTAATGGTGGCAGGCAGAACGTATACTGCCCTTTTAGAACTCAGTTCATTGCTTACACTCCAGATTTAAACCCCTTGACTTTCGCTACCTGAAGGCATCCAGTTTTATGGGGTTCAATTCCCACTGTAGAAACTCATGCTTGAGCAGTTCTATAATTTTCTGGTTATTGAGCAGTTTAAATGGGATACTCAGTTACATATTACTGTTTTATATTGTTCTATTGTTGTTTATACTTCATTTCTTGTTAAGCAGCAGACAAGTTCCATGTGTTTTCTGTGCATCACCTAGCTACATGAATTTAGTTACATGCCCTGTAAACCGATGGCTGTACACTGCTATATTTCATAGGCAATTCCTGGTGCCCCTCCAGCATTGTGATCCTTGCTGCATAGTCCTTAGATCCTCACTATTTAGTAGACTTGATGTTATACACCTGTGCGCTTCCATATTCTTAGGTCCCATCACTATGGCTGACTTGAGATGTGTGACATAGAACGTATAAAGGTTGAACTCCCCCATCAAATGCAAACAAGTCATCCCCCACCTTAAGAAATTATGTACAAAAATAGCTTTCCTACGGGAGACCAAGCTGGTATCTCTTGAAGCCATCAAACTATGTAGGGACTGGGTAGGCCTGAAAGCACACAGTTGAACATCTACAACAAAAAGGGAGGGGTTTCAATTCTCCTACATAAATCCTTAAAATGGACTATAGAAAAGCAGGACCAACATGCTGAGGGATGCTGGAGATCGATACAGTGTGATACCCCACCGGGCCCCTTGGTTTTGGACTCCATTTATGGACTATGGGTCAGCCAGCAGACTGGACATGTTCCTGGGCTCTTTACCCTTGGTCCATAAGGTACTAAACTGTGAGATAGACTCCCTGATCATATCAGACCACACCCGGTCTCATCCCTAGTAGTCTGGGGCCCTGAAGTACCCAGATAATCAAAATGGAGACTGTACCCCCTTGTCATGAAGGACAACACCTTTTGCACCCGGATCACTGAATAAGCCAATTAGTTCTTTCAGGAAAATGACACACGGGAAGTATCCACAGCTACCCTTTGGGAAGCCTTTAAAGCTACCCTTATGGTTAGCATCATGGAATTTGTGGCTAAATACAGACAGGAAGGGAATCTGCTCTCAAGGCCTTAGAGGCAGCAGTTTTTCAGAAAGGACAAGAATACAAAAACACTTCTACACTGCTCCGGGCCAAAGCCACCCTAGCAGAAATGACAGGGATCCACCTTAAAACTGAATACTTTGCTGACTAGAGGGGCTGAACTAGGTCTCCACCACACCAGGCATAGATATTTGGGGGGGGGGGGCAGGCCCACTTCTTTCTTATCAATTAAGAAAACAACAGGTGGAGCATCATATCTCCAGGCTCTATGACACCACGGGATCACCCCACCACAACAACAAAGATATTACCCGATTAATGATAGCTCCTCAGGTGTGGGGGACAACCCCAAAATTGACACCTTTCTAACTAACTTACTTCTCCCTCAACTTTCGCCCCAGAACAGATACCTTCTTGATGCATCACTTTCCTAGGCAGAGATCAAGAAAGCCATTCTCTCCCTGAATAAAAATAAATCTCCGAGTGGGTGATGGTATCCCCACAGATCTATATGCACACCTGGAACCCATTATTAGTCCAATTCTATACAGAATGTTTACAGACTTGGATGCCTTTTGAGCCCTTCCACCCATCCCTACGGAGGCCATAGCAACAGTATTACTCAAAGAAGGTAAGGATCCCTATCTACCTGCCTATTACTGACCAATTTCCCTAATCAACATCAATGAATCAATTAATCAATCAATCAGTCAATCAATCTTTATTTTACCAGGTAAAACACCTTTGAGATAAATCTTATTTTCAAGATGGACATGGGTGAATGTGAGTACACAACATATACACATAAGTAACAACATGAAAAATTTACATGATGTAAGTAAACAGAGCAGATGTTTCAGAGGTACATTTACATAATTGATTAACAACAGAATACATTCTACAAATTGTGAGCAAAAGCAGAGTACCTAGTGGTAAGGGTGTAATAGATAACAAATTAGATACAGCAGCAAAGGACAGCCAGGACCTAATGACTCAATTAAGGAAGATGCATAGTACTGAGGGAATAGTAGAAAACAAATTAGATACACTAGCAGACATAGTGTTGAGACCAGAGACCCAAAAAGGAAGCAGAAATGGAAATAGAGGCCAGAAAGAAAGTCCACCAGGGCAAGACAGTGTAGTGGACAAGCAAAGTGCTATTAGACCATCAACAGTTGCATTTGCATGCCTCTGTGAAGGACTTCACCAGCATAATTTTAAATGTCGATAATTTTACAGGAGTAACCAATTTGAGAGGTTTTTGCAGTTTATTCCACATGGAGGGAAGAGCAAAGCTTATGGAAGAGCAGCCATATTTAGTTCTAATTTTGGGAGTAATGAGAGAGATATATGAGAAACTTCTCAGTGAGTAACAACCAGCAAAGATCCTAGCTAAGGCTTTGGCACTCAGTATGGACCAGATTCTCCCAACACTTATGCATCTAGCACAAGCTGGTTTCACAAAAGGTAGACAAGCCTCCGACCACATTCATTCTCTCATCTCCAGCATCATGATGGCTAATTGACTCACTTTCTCCACTGCTCCTATTGCAATAGATTTTGAAAAGCCTTCGATTCACTAGAATGGGGATACCTAATCAATGTCCTGTATATTGGCTTCAGTCCTTACTTCTCAGCATGGGTACAAACCTTGTACCAAGCCCCTGAAGCACAGGTCCTTTTGAATTCCACCCTGTTGGCCCCCTTTGCATTACAAAAAGGCACCTAGAAAGGCTGCCCCTTTTACTGATGTAATTCATCCTGGCCATTGAACCCTTGGCTATAGCCATCAGACAGCACACAGAAATACACCGTATTCCTGTCACTGGGGCAGACCTACGGACTAGCCTAGATGCAGATGACTTTCTGGTTTTAATATCTGAGGCCACTTCGGGCCTACCTCACCTTCCATCACTACTATACATCTTTACCTCCATTTTGGGGTTAAAGTTTAACCAAGGGAAAACAGAGGAGTTTCACAAAATGCTAGATGCAAGGCAACCCTGTTAATGTAGGCTGGGCTTAGATGGTCCCCGTCCTCCATCAGATACCTAGGTATTCATCTCTCAGCAGAAATTTCTAACCTCCCAAGCCTCAAACTTAACCCATTCCTACAGAAATTAAAGGAAGACTTTGATCGCTGGCAATAGCTGCATCTGTCTCTAGCAGGTGAAATCTCTGCAGTTAAAATGATGGTCGCTCCAAACATTTTTCATGCTCTCTCTCACCTACCAGTCAGCCTCTCCTCCACTTGGTTTGCCAATACTGACACCTTGGTAGACTCTTTTTGTGGGCTGGTGATACTCTGAGACTGAGTAGAGACAAACTACTTTCTCACCAGACAAAAGGGGGATGGAACCTCCCCTTGTTTCAAGGATATCATAAAGCTTTTTGGGGAGTACAGATATGTCAATGGTTCTCCCCCAGTCACTTCCTCCCTAGTTTGGTTACACACAGAAACATTGCTTTGTGGCCCTCTCTCTGGCTAGCTTACCTTTGTATCCTTACCCTTTGTGTCAGTGGGACACCATCACAGTATCCATAAAGCCATGGTACTGAATATCAAGGGCTACCAAAACCTCTATCTTGCCAAGGACCTGGCTCACTTTATAGCATAATCTGGTGGTTACCATTGACAGACAAAATATACACTGGCCTAGATGTTATCAGAAGGGCATAACATATCTGAAAGACCTCCTGATATCAGGTACAATACATTAACTTTTGATACCTTCTGTAAATTGTAACTCAAATATTCCCTTCCTAAACAAGATATCTGGAGGTATCTGCAGTTAAGAATCAGGCTTTCATAATTTCTTAAACCACCAGGTCCTGTGGTGCCATCCACCCCTGAACTAAACATTACTCCTTGGCTATCCAAACCCAGAGGATGGAGTAGCACAATATATTCTCATACACGCAGCTCCATCCCTGATCAGTTCTACAAAGCTCAAAATTACTGGGCAACTGCTTTCAACTTCGTCATCACTACACAGGATTGGGAAACCACCTATTGAGCAGCACATATAACTTGCACAGATAGCAGAAGCCTACTCTTGCAAAGTAAAAGTACTTCACATGGTATACAGGACACCAACTCAACTACATGCTTTGGGACTCCTCCCTCAAGACCTGTGCTACTGGTGGTGTGGCTCCCCTGGAGGGGGCCTTTTCTACATTTTATGGAGCTGCCCATCCTTCCAAATTTACTGGAAGGAGATCCTAGCTGCTTGTAAGTCAGTAGTGGGGAACTCCATATCATTCAATCCTTGATTGTTACTACTGGGCATACCCCCCCCCCAACAGCCACTATACAGACCCCTTGATATGATGGAGCTTTCAGGATGGAGTGGAGGCTAAACACCTTCTACGTACAAGACAGAAATACATAGAGATGCCCCAAATCCAGGAATGGTTACACTCGATCCAACAGGTTGCAACACTTTCTAGAATATTTCACCTAGCAAAAGGCACTCTACACTTTTATTATGATATGTGGATACTCTATTACTCCTCCCCACTTTGCAAAATGGATCTTAAATGGGCCCACATCTAATCTTATAAAGTCAGCATCCCCCAGTATATATCATGACATCCCATCCTTTTCAATCTGGTAAGACTCCCCCAGGAAATACAATGAAGACATCTGTTGATTTACTGTATATTTGTTACTGAACTACTGTAATATCCAAGCATGATACAGTTTGAACTGTGTATGTATACTTATACTGCTACTGTGATTATACCATTATTTGTTTAAAGATGAAAACATTTTCAATAAAAAGAAATAGCTGCCAAAAAGTGTTATCTTTGATGCTTAACTCTGTATTTTTCTTGTTGTATGATCTGTTTTTTTATGAGATTTCTTAGTATTTCAGGTATCTGAACTTAGTATTTGTCTTTGTTCTCTCTCTCTCTCGTAGGTACCTGTTACAGGAGCTTAGCAATACCTTAATGAAATCTGGACATTTCAGAAGATCCAAAAATTATAACATTTTGATCAGTTTGCGACATATACTGTATTACTATAGCTGTAGAAATGTGTCCAATATGTAAAATAATTACTGTTGCCCATCTTATTAGTCTTTATGAGCATTACATTTTTTTTTAACTTATCACACTGTGGGGCATATTTTCACTGTAGTTTCTATGTTTTGGAGGTATTTTCTTATGCTTTTAATTTCTGATTGATGCACCATCCAGTGGGGTGTTCACCTTTAAGACATCTGGGACCAGATATTGGAAAATGGACAAAAGTGAAAAAGGTTTGCACTCCATTTGCCCTTGCCAATATCCCAAAGGACTCGATATTCAGTCAGATATCAAATTGGTGCTATCCGACTGAATAAATGGCCATGTCAGGGCAGCACAAAGTCGAGTAGCGGTGTCTCAACATGGATCTGGGCTGTATGCAGCCCATACAAAGTGCAAGGAATTGGTGCTTCCCCAGACCTATTAGTGCTGGGAACCCCAATGCACTGCTCAGCTGCAAACATGCAAATGAGCCCATTGGGCATGCAAGGCACTAAGAGGCCATATGCATGCCCATTATGGGCTCATTTGCATGGCAAGTGGCAGCAGATTTGCGCCCCTGCAACTGGACCCCCAATCTGATTACCATCCCCATAGTAAAGTACATATTCTCTGGTGTCCAGTGGCACCCAGCCCTCCAATCCCTGTCCCTGTTAAGTAAGACCCATTTCCTGGTGTCTAGTGGCACCCCCCATCTACTGATGCCTGTCCCTGTACATGCATAAGTGGTCCGTGGCATCTAGCAGGGACCCCCCACACCACTGGCACTAAGAAAACCACCCTGACACCCCCTTTACCATTTTTGCTACTGCCGTGGATCCAACATGGTGAACATCACAGCCCTCCTCTCACCTCCTAGGCTGGCTGCTGTATGGACTGACAGGGACTGCACATCCTGTGTACTGTAAAGGATGTGAGCATACTGTCAAACTACCACCATCTTTCACCTATGTTTTAATCAGTTTCTAACCCAGTTTACTACTATGGATACCAGTCCTAGGTTTGTCAACTTCTTTATCAGCCTTCTATGCAGTACTATGTCAAAAGCCTTTCTAAAGTCTAAATAGGCCACATTCACTGCCCTCCCCTTCGTGATTTCCCTGGTCATCCACTCAAAGAAATCTATTAATTTCATTTGATATTATCTTTCTATATGAACCTGTGTTGTCTGTGGTTTTGCATCGCCTTGAATTCAAAATCCTCTGTCAACCTTTTTTCAGTAGTGTTTCCATCAACTTCCACACCACTACAGTGAGAATGACCAGCCTACAGTTGACAGTCTCCTCCTTGCTGCCACTCTTATGTGGTGGGGCAACATCAGCTCTTCTCCAGTACTCTGGAACTACTACTGTTTCTAGTGAGTTGTGAACATGGCTGTCAGCGGTGTAGCCAGAATCTCCCTATATGCACTTTTAGTACCCTGGGGTGAATCCCATCTGGTCCCACAGCTTTTTCCCCCTTCAAGGCTGCAAGTCCTTTCAGCAGTCTTGACTGTGAAAATGGAACTGTGTCCAGCCTCCTCTGCACCCTATCCTTGCTTGTCCCAGGTGGCCAGTCCCCTCCACTCTCCACTGTGAAGACTGAGCAGAAGTACTGATTTAAAATTACAGCTTTTTCTTAGTCTCCTTCTGTGCAGTCTTCCCTTTCATCCTTCTTATTCTTACTATACCTCCCCTAGTCTTCCTTTTTTCACTTATGTACCCGAAGAATGTCTTATTTCCTGTATTAACCCTTTTGGTAATCTTTTCCTCTGTCTGCCCCTTTGTTCCCCTCACTACTTTGCCTGCTTTCCTCCTGCTCTACCAGGTATACTTCTCTGTCCTCATCTCTCTGCTTTTACTTCTATCTCTTGAATGCAACCCTTTTTCATTTTACCTCCTTTATTACATCTTTGGATAATCATAATGGTCTCTTTTTCCTTCTGTTTTTGCTAACTTCCTTCACACATAAGTTGGTTGCTTTATTTATGCCCTTCCTTATTCCCCCCCACCCCACTCATAGAAGCCGAGTTTTATTTGTCCCAGGGGGTTCAAGAAATGGCCAGGGGTCTGGGGACTGCCATGGCCCCCAGAAGCTCTGGTATTTCTGGTGCTCTGTGGTGCATGTTGAAGGCTTTTTACCAAAGAGATAGAATGGCATAATAAACACCATTTAAATCCTAGCAGATTACCCAAATCTGCCTATGTTTTGCATGTTCTGCTTACTTCCAGGTATAGCCTTAAGATATCTACACTGACTGATTTTTATGTTGGCATGCTTGCACAGCCAACATCTTGCGGTAGTGCAGATTCGGAGGCACGGTCACTGTTGGGCGAATGCAGGGCACGCACCAGTAGGTGTGTCCCTCATTCCCCAATCAGCCTGCATGCCGGTGCCACACCATGCATACTAATGTGGTGAGCACATCTAAGGATAGGTCCGCTGCAATGCGAGAAAAGCTCGTCATACGCAGAGGACCTTTCCTATGTGCTTCACCAGCTAGAAACATGGCAGCACAGTGGCCACTAAACTGCCGACTTCGGGGTGCCCAACTCCCCGGTCGGCTTACTCTGCCCCTCAATTATGTGCCAACAGGGAAGCCCACTCCCCATCGGCATAATGTGTGCTCCCCGCTTTTGTTGTTTGCCGATGGGGGTGTCCAATCCCCTTCAGCATCCGTCCCCCCCTTCCCCCTTTAATGTGCCGACGGGGGAGCTCACTCCTGTCGGCATGATGTCCCCCCTTCTTCTGTGCTGACGGGGGTGCCCAATCCCCATCAGCTACTGTACCCCCAAAAAAATAAACCACCTGTAAAAAAGAAAACCATCCACAATGGTTTTTTTTTACTACCTGTAAACAGAAAACAGTCCCTCGTAGTCCCCCTACCCACCACCCGCACCCACCCAGTGTGCACCCTGTCTCCCCACACACACCCTCACCCCATATTTACCTCCGGAGCTTGGCACGATAATCTTTGGTGGACCGGGAACACGTCTTCACTCTTCAAAGCTGACCGCGAACTGAGGAAATGCCGGTAAGCTGTATAATGGAATAAATAGTATTTTTTCAACTTTGATGCATATCTCAGGCATTTTTTTGAATTTTTGCACCAAATTTTCAACATGGGGTTTTTGGGACCCCTCCTCACGAATTCTGTCATTGTTATGATGTTAATGGTCCTAAAGGTGATTTTGCAGTCACTGCATGGAATCACCTTTCGGGACTGATTAACACAAGGACAGTGGCAGTGTTCATGAGGAGGGCTCTCAAAGCCTATGTTGCAAATTTGGTGGAAAAATCAAAAATGGCTTGTTTCTGACTGCGTTGTGCAGGATTGCTTTCATGCGCTTGTATCTTTCTGGACTTGCAATATTTTCATGCCATATTTTCAACATTGTCATTTTCTATACCTCCTTGTGAACAGTACAGCTGTCATTTTTATCCTACAGCTGAAATGTGTTTCTACTTCCGGCGCACAATACCACGGTCGATGTGAGAAATCAGTGTTCAGGGCAGATTATGAAAATGACAGTGACACTGTTCATGAGCAGACATCCTAAAATGCCTATGTTGAAAATTTGGTGATGGTACTCCATAAAATGACTGTGTTACGAGCGTGCGTTGAGCAGTTTGCACACACGCTCGTAACGTTGTACACTTGTAATATTTTCTCTCTGGATTTTCACCATTGGCATTTTTCCACACCTCTTGATGAACAGTACAGTTGTCATTTTACATATCCTGCTCGAAATGTGTTTTCACACATCCGACGCAGAATAGCGCGGTTGCTGTGCAAAATCACTTTTCAGGACATTTTGAGGAAATGACAGTAATACTGTACATGAGCAGAGATGCTAAAATGCCTATGTTGAAAATCTGGTGCCAAAACTCCATAAAATGACTGTGTTTATAAGTGTAGTGCGTCATTTTCCCATGAATTTTTGTAACTTCTCGCGAAATTCTATAATACTTACATGCCACAGTACAGCTGTCATTTTTCACATCCTGCCAAAATATGTTTCCGCACTGCACTACCAAAGCCAATGCCAGCACGACAACATTCGGCATTGACAATGCTTGTTTTTATTTGACCATGCCATTATTTTATGCTAGAAGCTAGCTAAGCAGAAGCTAAAGCAAAAGCAAGCTTATTCACTTCTTTTTTTGCTTATAAGCTCTATCCATTTCACACACATTTTTGGAGCCTGCCAATAAATAAATGTAGTCCCTCACCATCCTGTCTCATGAGTCTTTGTCCCTGTCTCCTTGTACTTGGAGTCATGTCACAGATTATGCATTGTCCACCCCCACTACTGTAGACCCAACTGCAGGCAAAATGCACCATTACAACCTCTGCTAGAGCCTTAATTTGCACTGGATAACATAACACAATTGAAGGGTGCAAGCCCGTGGTTATGTGGGGGAAAAGCTCCTCCCCCACATCCTACTTAAGCCAAGCAGCAGACTCCCGGTCTGCTTAGAGTGAGCGAGTAGCACTCATTGTTGTTTCTTCGCTGGTCCGTGGCTGCTCCCTTTGCCTGTTTCTCCCTCCCCATTTGTTTTATTTCCTGGTCCCCCCCCCCCCATTTATTCTCCTTCCCTATTTGCTTCTTTGGGGGTCTAGCTCGATTCTGCCTGCTTGTTCTTGCCTGCTTCCGTTTCTCCTGTTCCCGTCCTTGCATTGTTGTCTCTCCTTTTCAAGCAGCCCGGCTCCATGCCCAGTTTGTCCCCGCCTTCGCTCATTCCGTCCTGAACTGCATTTTTCTCTATTTCCCCGCCACACTAAGGCTTCCGTAAACCAGCCGCCATGCCGATTACCTGCTACTCGGTGGTGGAACCTCTGCCGCCTAACCTTCAGCTGCTTCTTACTCCACTGGCCGCCAGATTGGATTCATCCGCTCACAACCTAGAGGCACCTTGCTTCTCCTACTTCTGCAACTGCCAGCTATTCTCTATGCTGCTTCGGCTCGCCTTGCACTCACACTTTACGTTGTGCGGCCTGCGGGTGCCCTCTTGCATGGCTACTTTATACTCATACCTATCAACTTTATCTCTGCATGAGGGACATGGACGTTTTGGATGCTCAAACTGAGAGACGAGAGAAGACTCAGAACCTCGGAGTGGGGGCACATCCACAGCAGGGAGATGCTAGCTCAGCACACTGTGCAAACCATAGTGTTTCATTGCACATCGTTTATTCAGATTTACTATTTATTCTCCACTATTTATATTGGCCACTGGTTCATTGTGTGGTGTGTCGGCTCAGGCCAGCTGCCTTTACTTCTCTGCCTTACAGCAACGCTAACCTTACGTGCTGAATTATTCATCCCTTGCCTCTCTCCTGTTCTTCCTGTGCTTGGCACTCTGGATTTAGCTCACTATTTCTTTTGTTTGCCCGTTTACTGGTTCTTCATTACGTTACTACTTTCTGGATGAACAGACTGTTTATATTATGCACTCCGTTGATGGGCACTTCCTTGTCCCTACCTATATGGGGCCCACTTCCATGGGCATGTTCTGTTTACACATCGGGCATTGCTCCCCCTTCTCCCTTCCTATGGATTACAGGCTAATGCTCTGACTCAGTGCTGAGGAATCGGGAAGTGTGATTCTTCCCCTTCATGGCTACTCCAGTGCCCTATGGCTCCTCGACTCCTACACTGCTCCTTAACTACCTTAGCCTCCATTGGTTATTCCCTACATGGCTTGTGCATGGCATGTCTGATTCCTCAGGCCATATCCTTAGTGTGCTTCTGGCTGTTCCATTCGGCTCCTTGATCATGCTTGCCTACACTGCTTTAGGGCTATATGATCCTGACCACAGTTCGAGTTCAACGCCTTTGGTCCCTTTCTGCTTGCACTCTCCATTCACCTACCAGCAGATCTACGTGGGGCAGGTTGCGCATGCCAGCCGCATGGCTAGCTACGCTTCTTATTTGCCTTACCAGCTGTCCTTCATGTGGTCCAGCTGCGCTTGCTGGCTTATGAGGACCTAGCAGCCACTCATACTTACCTCAGCGGACCTCACATAGTCCAGCTGCATGCTAGCCTTATTCAGTTTGGCTGCTAATTTCCTTTACTCACCAGCTGGCATACTCTTACAAATCATTCAGTTACTACTACCGTCTCTGCCAGGATGCTCTGCTGACCTCATTCTATATCATCTTCCTTAATTGCACCTTTGCCTCAATCATCGACTGCTGGATTCAGGCTGGGACGTTTACCTACTTCTCCTCTACACCGCCTCACCCAGCTCGGGGCCTGGAGATTCACAGCTTCTATGACCTGCCTTCACCCTTCGGGCTGGGAGATTTACCTACTAATCGCCTGCTTCTTTGACCTGCCTTGGACCATCGGGCTGGGAGGTTTCCTACTAATCGACTGCTTCTACACCCTGCCTTCGTCCATCAGACTGGGAGGTTTACCTAATAATCGATTGCTTCTCGACCTGCCTTCACCCATCAGGCTGGGAGGTTTACCTTCTTCTGCTCTACTTCTGCCTAGCCCAGCTCAAGGCCTGGAGATTCACACATTCCACTATATGCCTACCTGCTGCCGTTTCAGCCAGCCGGAAGCTCCTTTACCATGGATTTGCATCTGGACGTTTCTTCATTCCTCATCTATCCTTGGATGCTTGCCCTGCCACTTCAGCTGTGTGGAATTACTGCTGCTTCATTTTTCCAGGACACTTAGTTGAGCTTCTCCTGAAGACCTTCACTATCCTGATTTATGCTCTACCGCTTCTTGGACCCTGTGACAACGCTACTTCATTTGACTCAGCCGCTTCAATTATCTCCCTTTAGGACTCCTATGCTTGACTATTCAGAACTCGTCAGGATATTCTTCACAAGTCAAGTCTAGCTATGGTATCATCCTGGCTTGAACCCTAGATGTCAATGTTGGTACGCAATCTATTGGATCCACGAAGTTCTCTGCTTCCCTTGCTTGTACCTTTCTTCATGCCCCTCACCTTCCTACGTACCTCATCGCAATGCTACCTCCCTGCTTCTAAGTCTGCTCCGGCAGCTTTCTTTACTCCATCAACTGACCTACGTATGGGTCCCCTTATTTATACCACTTGCTCATACTACTGCTTTGCCCTTCCTGGGACTAGAGGTCATCCTGACTAACTCGCAATTATAACTGCTGTGCTCCTCAGGAGCTGGAAACACATCTGACCTACTTGATGCTTGTTTCCCCTCTGGTTTAGAAGTTCCTACTGCTCCATCCTCCCTATTAAGTGGCATGTGCCAGTTCTTGTGCTTCATCGCTACAGTCTTCTTTTGCTAACCTTGCCATGCTGAACTTGACTCAACAATTATCTTTCTGATGTGGATGCTGGGCCTTGATTCCTGGATCTCCTCTGCAATGTCATCCTCACCTGCTGGAGTGCTTCACCACCTGTGACTCTTCGCTTCACGTTCATTTCAACCGGGATGCCACTCCATTTCATTTTGGCCTGCACATGGACTCTCAAACTTGGAGTTTTCTAGATGGATGCTTGCTTTATTTGTCTGACATGTCTCAATTCCTTACGTCTTCAGTTCTCCATTTCTCTGGACTGGGTTCTACATTTTGGGGTTCGGATTAGCCGATTAGATTATTTAGGATTACTCTCCTTTAGTATGCCAAGAAGGACAGGCAGGTCAGTAGCCATGGGTCCTCAGAGGTTCCCCCCAAGGGGGTTTTTCCTCTCCTGCATGCTACTGGTCACACTCTCCGGAGTTGGAGGAGGTGATCATTTACTCATATTATTAGGGGTGTATTCCTGCTCGACTCATTCATCAGTCGGATACAGAACAATCGTTGATATCATATTCTTTTTGGGGGTCTCATAATACTAGACAAAGCTTCCTCCCTACAGGTGGGATACAGAGAAAAGCCAAAACCATCAAATAATAACAAACGATTCTCAGTTCAAGCATCCAAGCTCATTGCTCAAACTATCTGATTCATACGTACTATAATCATTGACTTGATCATGTGCATGCTGAAGTACCTAAGCACAAATCATTCCATACTACTAGTACCTAACAACCATTGTCTACTTAACAGTTGGCCTCTGTATCCAACAACCATCTACACCATCCAACTACAGTATGTAACATAAGCACTGAGCTATGAACCACACATAACTGTTTTATGGACCAGTTTCTATATGGCTTTTTAACTAAACTCTGGCAATTCTTTATAAGCAAACCAGAGTCTAATTACATATGCAGTGTACCAAGAAAAGAAAGAATGGCTCCAGGAATTTTAAATCAGGTGCTATGAATTCCAGTCTTGGCTCCTTGAACAGTCTGGAAAACAATCCCTTCACCCAGCTCAGGCAATACCGCACACAGACTGGGCCTCCCTTTACTCAGTGCCAGAGTAACGTAAGATTCAGATGACTTTTCCCTGTATTCCCACTACTAGTGTTATGTCCTAGTCAAACAGTCTCTTATTCCCTTTTATCCAGGTATTATATTTTTACTCCACTCCCATTCAGTTATTGCCCCATACCTTTCACCCTCCTGCCTCACCACAAATCAGAGACAATGCTTAAAGATGTGTGGACAAAGAACCAAAACCAGTAATATAAGCTCCAGAAACTAGGTACAATTTGCTTATGAATAAATTTCCTCCTTCAAAGTTACAATCTAAAGTGTAGAAAGACACCACACCCATGTCTTTGTGTCATAAGGCTTTATAGGGGTAAAGTAAGTGATTCACATTCTGTAACACACAGTTGAGAGCATACCACTCAACTGACCCTGATTTTGCCTCAAAATGTTCCCCAACCCTCCTGTGTTTGGCATTTTTTGTCACAGAAGAGTGCCTATTTAAATCACAAAATAATACTAGCCACTGGTGTTAGTCTAGATTACATTCTCTGTAGTGTGAATCTAGTGAATGTTTAGTTTCTGTGTCTGTATGTTTATAATGTACAAAAAACGTTCAATGAAAAATGTAATGTTAAAAAAAATACTTTTTTCCATGATTTGCAGTTTCACACGGTTTAATTCAGAGCAGACTGTGTTACGGTCCTTACGACAGAATGTGTGAAATGTGTGATAAATCATTTCATTACACATTTCACATATTTTATCACAAGAACACTGTAACATAGGCCACTCCAGCTGTTCTGCTCACCTCCCTCGACCTACTTGTCCTCAGCTCAGACACACATCACCCCCTGCCACTCTTCATCATTATAACCCTAGGCTTGGGCCTGGCTGGCAGCTAATTCCCCACCATCCTCCCCAAACATAACCCACCAAAGACAGACATGATTGCTCCTACTGACCCATCACATGTCTAGTGCCATGGGTGATTGGCTGGTCTTTAGGACCGCCATGGTAGCAGTGCAGACTTTATTTCTTGCTCCCTGTCCTCTGAGTGCTAAGTCATGGGTGGGCCAGGATCCACTCCTCCTCTCTTCCAAGTGCTGAGTGGGTGATGTGGGTCCATTCCCTCCTCCTGCTGGCCAGTCAACTGCTGTCCAGTCCAGTGGTAAGTGAGCATTGTCTAGAATGACAGCCTTGCTTACCTTGCTTACGCATAGCACTCAGTCCCAGTTCTTTTGGCATCGTGTCCCTCTGGCCTCGGTTAGTTGGCTTCAGTAAAGTCCTCTTAATATCACAGGCCACCACAAGATGACTGACATGGCAAATGGTGCAAAAACACAGCAACTGCTAACTTCAGTCACCTTTTCAGTGGACATATGCATAGCACACAACTTCTACAATTCAGTTGAGGTGGGTGGGAGGGATACAGGAAGAGAAGATGGGGCCTGATGGGGGACAGCGTAACTTGTTGATGCAGCAGAGCAACCATTAGCAGAAGCCACTCATGCTGGCCAGACAGTGACAAGTGCTGACAATGTACTCCCCCCTCCCCAAGTCACTCACTCAATCAGAGATCTCCTGGCACAATGTCAGCAATACAAAAAAAAAAGTTATGTGCTGATGCAATCAAAGAAACCACGCTCATCTCAAATAGGTCCCCCCAGAACACAGGGATCTATGCATAAGCATAGTCTGTGTTTATGTAAATCCATCCCTGCCGCGTTAACCCGGTGTATTACACAGTTCCTGGGGGAGCGGAGCCCTGCCCTAATCTTCCTGGGGAGTCAGCCTTCAGCCCCTCATAGTTGGCGCCTATGCCTCAACTGTGCCTCTACCCTCCGTGGCCCTCTCCACCCCTCTTAGGCAGCTCCTGAGACAGTTACCCATTTCTTTAAAATCCACCCTCTTAAAGTCCAGAACACACATCATCATGAGGTTCACCTGTGCTCCTCTTTTTATGTTGAATCACACTGTACAGTGAGCAGTGATCACTGGTATCAGTGGGACTGCCTACTATGACTTCTACCATGCTGTCCCCATTTGAATGCACCAGGTGCAGCAGTGCCTCATCTCTAGTGGGTTATTTGACTAACTGCCTGAGAAAAGCCCCTTGCAGACAGTCAAGGATGGCCCTTTTCCTTGCCAAAGCTGTGGATGGAAGGCTCCACTCTGCATCTGGCAGACTGAAGTCCCCAACTAGTAGCTCCTCCACCTTACTTGCCATTCTAATTAAAGCTTCTCTGAGTGCCTTATTCATCACCACTCCCTGTGCTGGGGGTCTGTACACTACTCCTGTATGGAGAGTGTGCCCACAGTAAGCCTCCAGGGTGACCCAAAGTAATTCCAGACCCTCATTTTCTTCTTTGTGCCTCTGTACTTACAGGACCTTGACACCCACCCTTACATATATGTAACCCCTCACCCCTGCCTTTTTAGCAAAATGACAGGTGGCATGCTGTTAAAGCTGACAGCACTACCTGGTGGGGACTGGGTTTGGGGAGGATGAGGTTACTCGGCACAGGGGACCTAGGTTTGGCTACTCTGCACAGGGGCACCCAAGTAAATCCGAACACAGGAAGCAATAACTGTAATGTCCAGAACCAGGAATGGGATTCTTCAGTGTGGCTTTTATTCACATACAAGCTGAACAAACAAAACATTGATGGACCCCCACGGGGCTACATTCCTGGTAATGCAGATTAGAGACAAACAGAACACTTTATCACTATTTCCAGCCCTCAGGCTCTAAACCCACCAGACACAGAGCCCGGATTTGCATGCAGCTTTGGGTACACAGCCCGACTTGTACACTACTTGGGCTTTCCCCACTGGCCCAGCTCCCCTGCCGGCCACTTGATCCGCAGTCCATTTGAGGAATGAACCAATTATCCTGTTGTGGCTCCCCAAACCACACTAGAGTCTTCGACTCCTAGAGAGAATTTTCCTTACAATCCCACATCTGGGTACTTCCGTCATCACTTGCCAAGTGCCTGAGGTAAAGTAGAAATCCACAGAAGAAATCCGTAGAGGTGGACCTGGTCACTAAAGATGGGGGGCCACCCACTTCCAGCACCCACAGCCCATACCCGGCCATTTCTCTGGAAACTGAACAATTCCTTTACTGAACTTTCAAATGTAGATTCTGGGTAGACATCTGTCACATCTTCTCTACATATCATTTGCATCCCAACAAGCTCTGGACTTGAACCTACTTTTAATTTGCTTAGCCCATTACTCTAGGCTTCCACTATTTTAGTAGTTCAATCCCCACATTGTCACACAAGTCCCAGGGTGAAAAACATAGGCCCTTTTAGCAAGAGCAGACCCTCACGTTGCAGGTGCCCCACAGGCGACTCACAAATCTTCTTGTTCTCCCAAATAAACTCCGGAACACATAGGCAGCTTTTCCTGTATAAGCAGTATTAGGGGGTTGCCCCAGGAATCTGCAGGGAACCCTTCCTGCCCCCCATCCCCGAAGGGAGGGGGCACTGAGACCCGAAAACAGCGGTCTCCACCACTTCAATTATCTTCTGTGTCTCTCTTTAAGGTGGAGACACACACCCTTTTACTTAAAAGTAGCCCTCTGTCAGGGCTGAGGCTCCCAGAGCCTTACTGAGCTGCTGAGCTGCTTTTTCAGCAAGCTCCCAACACCAACTCCTCACTGAACTGACTGAATCTCTTCAAAAACCTCCCAACGTTCTATGCCAACTCCCTTGCTGCAGATTCCAATGTGGCTCATGTAGCTGCGATAGTTCTGTTTTTGATGTCATCCCTCAGTCTCAGCTGAGACTGAGAACAGAGTGAGACAGTGTGAAATCCATTTAACTGGAGTTTCACAGGGTACCTACCCTGCCTACCACTACGTCTTACTTGGATTCTAGTAACCCCGGGTAACAAGGGGGTTACACTCGCCCTTGGCCAGGAAAATGACTGTCCGCAGTCATTGTTTACCCGGTCTTAGGCCATCCCACCCTATGTGCTACCTGCGGAGGGGGGTGATCAGGCCCCCTCCTACCATGTGCAAGTACAGGCAGGCAACACTAAGGGCCTAGAGGCCTTTAGCTGTCATATCAGCCTCTACACTATCCACTTACTATGGACACCCAGTGGCTCTGGTAGAACTATCCAGAGCATAGCCCTGATAGATCAGCACTGCGGTCCCAATGGACACATTCAGGACCACAGCCTGTCTATCCCTCCTAACCCTCTAGGGAAAACCTATCTGCCCTTAATCTAATACCCCAAAAACAAAAACAACCCGGGGACCTCCCTGACCTTGGGCAACCTGCAACCACACACCATTAAAATACCACATTTTATACCACTTTACTGTCTCCTCCCTACTCCCACAACCACACCTGTGGAATGAAAGGGTTAATACAGTAACAACAACAATAACAACACCACAGTACTTTAAATTACTACACACTAAAGTACTAATGAGGAACTCAGATGAGCCCCTCCTCCTCTTCTTGTCTTCTCTTCTGTCTTCCCAGGAACACCTGTAAGAAAAAGAAAGACAACACACACTCTAATCTGCATACACAGTCTACCTAGACCCCTACCATCAAAACACTGCAGAATCCCAAAAGATTATTTTTTTAGAAAAGGTAGAAAACAGTATTTACATTAGAAAACAATGACATTATTTACAATACACATTTGGGGGGATGGAGTGCCCTAAAAGTCCCAACTAGTGACCACAATGCCCGAAGGCTAGTCCAATAAAGAGTCTCTCCTGGGCCAGAGCCCGGTGAAGCACAGTTCTAACAGGCCAAAGTCCCGAAGGGGAGAGTCTTTGCAGACAGTTCACACATTCTGAAGTCTGCTAGTGTAGGGTATGTACTGCAATGTCATAAAGATAGAAAAGTTCGGACTTACCAGCCACTTGTAGTACGAAAAATTCTTAACCGACCTGCACGACTGACGAAGACTCTCCCTGGCAGCATTTCTTCCAATACAGCTGGGCGGACATCTTCAGGGAACCACAGGAGGGCACATCTGGGAACAGCTGGGCTGATGTCATCTCTGGAGATGGAACCTTAGAACAGGAACAATAAAGAAAACAGCTTGTCCAACGTCATCCGATTTCCAGGCAATGGCTCAGGATACAGCTGGGCTGGTGTCCTCTCTGGATCTGAAGTCATCTGGTGGGCCAATCGATGGATTCTGGAAAGGCCAGTATACTGTAGACTGATGAATGTGGGGCACCTGAGTCCTGGATGTCCATACTGGCGGATCGATAAAGGCACTTCACAGGCTGGTGTGGCAGTATTGACTACCACTGCTCGGCTTTCCATTTAGTAGGCATGGACACATTTGCTGGGAGGTTCTTGCACTGAGGCCAATAGTACCGGGGGTCAGGAGCTTGAATTATTACCCTGTCTGGGTGCACATAATTCACACAGTGGGAGATTTCACATCCCTCTCCGTCCACTATTCTCACTCTGTCTATAAACAGTGTCCTGCCTCTCTTCCACTAGGTATACTTCTCATGAAACAGTCTGTTCTTTACATGCTTGTTGGCCCCAGTATGCACATTTTTCATTGCTTCATCCCAGATCCAGGATTTCCTGCTGTTCTCAATCTCCTCCCAGACTTTCCGAGGAAAGGTAGGAAAGGTCATACCATAGATCTCATTTGCCTTCCTACGAACCAGTCTCTCCTCTTTACTTGCTTTGGTCAATCTGAGACCGCTGGCCTGGCTTGGGGGTGGCCAGTCCTAGTTCTACCAGCTTCGCATCCTTAAAGAAATTAGAAACGTATCCCTGACTTCTTCCTCTTGCGAAGCCAGGGCAGTGGCATCACCACTCTTCCATGAATTATTCCGAGGCAAGATCTTGAGGCTGTGTACCCGTTCCTTTTTCACAAGGCCACATAGGTTCCCCCTCATCTTCCTCTTCACTGAGGGTCTGAGCCCAGGAGTGAGCAGTCGTCCTCACTTCTGAGACTATCCACTCATCACTAGGTGCGGAGGTCAACACCTCCCACTCAAAGGCCTCCCGCATCTCATCTTCTCCTAAGAGACTTGGGCTAGGCCCCTCCTCCAGGGGTCTATTGATGCTTTATCCGAACTTTCCTTCTGGGATCCAGCATCCGAAACTTCAACTTCTGATTCTGGCTCTAACTCTGCACCCTCTAGCTTTGTGCCACACTCCCCTGAGGGGCCTTCCTCCACAGGCTCCACCTGGTGCTGTGTGCTGCCAAATGCAGATTCCTGAGCCTTTGTCCATGTGGGAGACAACTGAATTTGAGGCACTTTATACAAGCCATATTTTTCTAGGCATCCAGCACAGTGAGGAGTCATGAAGACGTCCCTTCCAGCTCGCAAGCATATTTGACATACATGCACTAGATATCCAGGAACCACTACATGAGAAGGTAGTTGTCCTCCATAGCACCACTTTTCAATATCCCTCAGTCTATTTACTGCTGCTGTTACTGCAACCCGGGCATGATCCGGGTAATGAGCTGGTCCTGAGGCCATAACTGCAGAAAAACAAACAAAAGTTCACTGTAACTGAAAGTCCCACTTTATTGAACACACTCTTTAGTTGTAAAATGGCTCCTCTGCTGCTGTGTTTACTTTACTACCCCACCCTGTAATCACGATGGCAGCACTCCTGTGCATCAACATACAGAATCTGGGTCAAGCCACTGCGCACCCGATTTACACAAACTACTGATAACTTTTGCTCAAACTGCACAACTTGCTCTGTTCTTGCTTTAAACACATGTACAGGATTTTCCACAGACTTTTTACATGCTGGTAACATTTATTTGATTCACAGTCTATTAAAGATTCAGGTTTTTAGCACAGGATTGTCGGTGTAACTAGTGCTGCACATTGGCTACAACCCACAGTCTCTCTCTGGCTTCAAACTTTAAACTGAGGCTGAATTCATTACTATGAACACAGTCAATGGCTTAACAGATTTGCACTTGCTGGCAGGACTTGACACAGTCGTTACTTGCAAAGCGACTACACTGCTGCACACACATTTATATGACATAGGGCAGAAAATCACTGTTTGAGCAGTTTTTAAGTTGTTACTTACTGTTATCAGTAGCAGTTTGCTGCGATGGGGAAAAACGGCCTGCAGCCAGTTCTCGGAGGCCTCAGAACAGAAATGGCGGGCAGTCCTGCCGATTGTCTTCTCAACCACCACGTTTGCAATTTCGACTATCGATTAGCGGGTTGAGCCTGATTTTAAACCAGAAAGTCTATTTTTACAAGGTTTACAGTGATTTTAACACTCCGCGACGCTCCTCCACTAGCCAGTACACGCACTCCACTCACACTCCCTCTCGAATGCTGGGGCAGTCACTGTAGAGCGGGCTAAGGGGCGGGACTGATCTCAGCCTGACCAATCACACGACACCATGCAAATGAGCCTCTTCTTCCTCACGAGGGCTCTTCTCCTCACGGCGATCGTCGAGCAGGCAAATTTAAACTGCAGAATGTAACTTTTTTTCCTTTTCAACTGACTCCACGGCGAGAGCCCATTTCAGCCATTTAACATAGCCATTACACCTGCAAGTCTCTCATTCATTCAAAAAGCATTTCCAACGTCCAGGGCACAATTTTCCTGTTGCTACCCCTAGTCTTCCACACTTTTCTTTACCACAGTTCATTTTTAAAGCAGGCAAAAACACTGTAAGCTATTTGATGCAGGACAAGGGCACACTCTTTGGCTTTACTGCTCCTTGGTAAACAGTTGGCAAATATAAGACAGCAGCACAAGATCCACAGCACACAGCAACACTAGGGAAATTGCTTCAGCTTTTTGGGCTACCCACTTCCAGATAGCCAAAACGCTAGCCCCTTGCCGAGCTCCTTCCTCCTAGAACAAAATCCAAAGTGGTGCCTCCATTTTTGTAACCCCTCACCCCTGCCTTTTTAGCAAAATGACAGTTGGCATGCTGTTGAAGCTGACAGCAGTACCTGGTGGGGACTGGGTTCAGGGAGGATGAGGTTACTTGGCACAGGGGACCTAGGTTTGGCTACTCTGCACAGGGGCACCCAGGTAAATCCGAACACAGGAAGCAATAACTGTAATGTCCAGAACCAGGAATGGGATTCTTCAGTGTGGCTTTTATTCACATACAAGCTTGAAAAACAAAGCATAGACAGACCCCCATGGGGCTACATTCCTGGTAATGCAGATTAGAGACAAACAGAACACTTTATCACTATTTCCAGCCCTCAGGCTCTAAACCCACCAGGCACACAGCCCGGACTTGCATGCAGCTTTGGGTACACAGCCCGACTTGTACACTACTTGGGTTTTCCTCACTGGCCCAGTTCCCCTGCCGGCCATTTGATCTGCGGTCCATTTGAGGAATGAACCAATTATCCTGTTGTGGCTCCCCAAACCACACTAGAGTCTTCGACTTCTAGAGAGAATTTTCCTTACAATCCCACATCTGGGTACTTCCCTCATCACTGGTCAAGTGTCTGAGGTAAAGTAGAAATCCACAGAAGAAATCCGTAGAGGTGGACCTGGTCACTAAAGATGGGGGGCCACCCACCTCCAGCTCCCACAGCCCATACCCGGCCATTTCTCTGGAAACTGAACAATTCCTTTACTGAACTTTCAAATGTAGATTCTGGGTAGATGTCTGTCACATCTTCTCTACATATCATTTGCATCCCAACAAGCTCTGGACTTGAACCTACTTTTAATTTGCTTAGTCCATCACTCTAGGCTTCCACTATTTTAGTAGTTCAATCCCCACATTGTCACACAAGTCGCAGGGTGAAAAACATAGTCCCTTTTAGTAAGAGCAGACCCTCACGTTGCAGGTGCCCCACAGGCGACTCACAAATCTTCTTGTTCTCCCAAATAAACTCTGGAACGCATAGGCAACTTTCCCTCTACAAGCAGTACTGGGGGTTACCCCAGGAATCTGCAGGGAACCCTTCCTGCCCCCATCCCAGGAAGGGGGCACTGAGATTCCAAACAGCGTCTCCACCACTTAATTATCTTCTGTGTCTCTAAGGTGGAGACACACACACCCTTTACTTAAAAGTTGCCCTCTGTCAGGGCTGAGGCTCCCAGAGCCTTACTGAGCTGCTGAGCTGCTTTCTCAGCAAGCTCCCAACACCAACTCTACACTGAACTGACTGAATCTCTTCAAAAACCTCCCAACGTTCTATGCCAACTCCCTTGCTGCAGATTCCAATGTGGCTCATGCAGCTGCGATAGTTCTGTTTTTGATGTCATCCCTCAGTCTCAGCTGAGGCTGAGAACAGAGTGAGACAGTGTGAAACCCGTTTAACTGGATTTTCACAAGCTGCCTTCCCTGCCTACCACTAGGTCTTACTGGGATTCTAGTAACCCTGGGTAACAAGGGGGTTACATATAGTACAACCCCTCTTCCTTTTTTTTTCTCACTCTGTCTTTCCTGAACATAGTGTAGCCCAGTTTCTTACTTTCCCAGTTGTGGTGCTCAGTACCCCATGTCTTTGTTATAGCCACTAAATGTAGATTAGCCTCTGACAGGGTGACTTCCAGTTCTGGAATGTTGTTACCAAGGCTTCTTGCATTAGTGCACATCACTTTCCAAATACCAGGCCCCCCTTCCCATCTACTACCCCACATCTCCCTCCGAGCCCTGGCTGTTTTGTTCTCTGTCTTACCTCTTAACTTGCTCTTTCCCTTTTTACTTTCACTATATCTAGACCCCTTTTATCATATCTCCTTCCCTACCTGTGTTATATTTCCATTCTCTTCTTTCCTGTCCCTGTACCTTTCTTTTCACACATCTGCTATAGGACAGTTTTGTCTACTGTGGTCTTCCCTTCCTACCACTTCCCTTCCTAATACTTTACCATCTGCATTACCTGCTGGGAGGAGGCAATGTTTGCTTCCTTTGGTTTCACCACCTCCCCCCATCTAGTTTAAATGCTCATCCCTGTAGCATTTAAACCTGCCATCAAGGACTGCAGAAACCTTCCTAGAAAGATGCAGGACATCCTTCCCAAAGAGGACCATATCCTCCCAGATAGGTGGCCAATCTCTGATGTATCCAAACTTTCCTCCATGCACCATGCTTTCAACCATTTGTAACACCCCAGTTCCCCCTGGGTTACTAGCACCCTGTTAGTTTAGGTTAGATTAGGTTGCTAGGTAGGATTGCTTGGCAGTTCAGGTCCATAAAACCCGCTATGGTTCCCATGGCAACTTCTGTCAGTCAGCCTGGCAGAGGCTCCAAGGGAATGGAACTCTTACAGCATCATAAGTTACACTGGAATCTTGGCTTGGAATGCTGCTAGGGAGAGTTTTCTGCCTGAGTGCAGAGTTGTATGGGAGTTGCCTTCTGTCTGCTGGCAGAGGAGTGGGACTGACTGGGGGGAGGTCACCCCTCCCCCCATGGCCTTGCCAGCCCCAAAGCTGGCAAATATGAGTGGTGTCAATTGGTGGCAATGGCTGGCAACATTTCCATGCCTTTGTAAGGGTGAATACTTCTGAGTGATTCTGAAGTCTATACCTGTGAGTAATTGAGGGGGATTCATCCCCACCTTAAAAAACTCAATGTAGAGTGTTGCCTAGTGTGGAACAATAAGGAATTGCCTATCGAGCTCAGGGAACTCCTTGGGAAATCAGACACTGAGGGAAGTCAGGCTCAGGCACAAAGGCACCTCCTCAGCATGGATCTGAAGTAGTTAGAAAGAGATGCCCCTCAGTCCAGGAATGACCCCCATATACCACATCTGGCAGAGGAGGAGCAAGGTCTCTTGCAGTTTGGGATAAGCTCCACTGAAATTACTCCAAGCAGGTGTGAAGACAAGAATGTCCAGTGGGAGTGAAACCCTGTATGAAATGTTGGAATTGAGGCAGCTAGGAGTGTTCACCCCACGGGATGAGAAATCCTGAGTGTCCAGTGTCCATAGCCCAGAAGAGGGATGGACAGAAGAAATGTAATTTGAGTCCATAGGGAAAGATGGTGGGTTTCCTACCTGTAACTGTGGAAATTACTACTTGGAAAAGATAAACTGTGTACCTGTTGTCACTGCACATGCAGCCCCAGTGGACAACCAGTGGACAACCGTTGTCCTGTCAGTACCAGCTTGTCAGAATAAAACCTGCTACTTGTCCCTATTTTTCTGTTGTGAACAGCTTGTGAGTGTAGACTGTCAAGTTTCTGGTGTCCCCAGTGCCATGGCCCTCCCTAGTTCTCGGTAGCAAATACAAATGTTCTTTTGTGCCCCCCCAAGACCAAGCTAGAGAAATAATTGCCTGTGGAGTGTATGGCCTTTTTCTACAAATGCCAAATGGGGTGTCTTCATGCCAAATGTAGTACCCTGAAGGAAGGGGTGAATTACACATTCATTAAAAGCCCTGGTGTGGAGTTTCCTTGCCGGACATGCGAAAAAGCCACCATGTGTGCTACTTGCTTTAGACTGTTTCCCAGCTCCCCGAAACTTCTCTTCAGTACTCCCACCTTCTTCTTACTATATCATCCATCCCATTATGGAAAATTATATCCAACGCCCTCCCAGCTCCCTGAAACTTCTCTCCAGGACTCCTACCTTCTTCTGTACTGTATCATTCATCCCCATTATGGACAATGATATCCAACACCCTCCCAGCTCCTTGAAACTTTTCTTCAGTACTCCTACCCTCTTCTGTACTACATCATTCATCCCAATATGCACAATGATATCCAATACCCTCCCAGCTCCCTGTGCCCTAGCGATCCACATGAACCTTTTTGCCCACTGAGCCTTTCTGAGCATCAGACACTCTCTTCCAAACAGTGTCATATAAATCTTGGATGAAACAGTTAAGAAATAGGTCCATCTGGGGACCTGGTACTTTGGCACTGCCATAAATGCTTTAAAATGTGGGTTAGCCACAAGTAAAAAATTTTAGCAAGTCAGTGACTATCATTTTCTCAACTGCCTATGTTAATCTTTTTGCCCCCAGCTTGTTGGCCTAAAGTTTTTATAACTGATCAAAAAAGTCAAAAGAGAAATTTGATCACCAGTATACTGTCTGACATCACTAGATTTTTGGGGGCTACCTCCCTTGGCCTTTACCCTCATGGTAGTGGATGACGTGGATGGTATCTGACTCCACTGAGGCTGTGGGGGTGGACTCAGAGGGATAAAGAACAAAGAAATTGAAAACGCTGTTGTACTGTTACTGGAAGTCAGACTTACAACATCCTCCCCCTCCTCATCAATTACTTCCTCACATTAGTTAATAACAACCACTCACAATCTGGGACACTTATGTCACAGCATGTGAGTGGAACATTGCAGGAGTGGAACAGATATCCTAAGGCATCTGAGGCATCTGCAGGCATCCACTGGCAACTGCAGGCAAGCAGAGGACTCTGCTGGACTGACAAGGGATGGTAAGATACTCTAAAGATCTGAATACACTTACTGTTAAACTGCATAGGTAGCTTCAGGTGGTAGGGTAGTGGTAATTGCAGAGGAAAAAAGCAGGCAGATAACAACTACAGGTGGAAGTATAGGAGACACTCCATCCAAAGTAGAGTAACATAGAAGTTCAAGAAGGACACTAGGGAAAAACTAGCAAAAGGGAGGAGAAAAAAGGTGAGGGGTAGAGGGAGAGCTTTACCTTGAAATAAAATTTGTTTAAAGGAAAGCAGGTAAGACCCAATCTAGGGTAATATGTAAAAAGAGATCCTGATGAAGGGTGTAGCTGGGAAAGGAGCAAGTAAAGGAGGAGACAGTAGGGGCAAATTACATTTGGAAAACAGAAGAAAGTGATCGATAATAGCAGACATGGGAGTGATACAGTGCAGTGGCTGTGGAGCTACAGTTTTCTGGAAGACATTCTGAAGACTGGGGTGCTTCTCCATCTGCATGCACCTCTCTGGGTTGAGGGCAGAAGTCATTGGTCTCCTTTCCAAGCTGGCTAGGATCCAGAGACCCTCTTGCCCCACCCAGGGGCCACTGAATTTGCTGCCATTGCCCTAGAGGTTGCCTAGACAGTAAATGGCTGGCTGGACTAAGGTAGATTCTGGGAGGGTGGGGTTTGCAGGTCAGGGGCACATTCCTCAGCCTTTGCCATTACAGAACTCTTTCACCTTTCTGGCAAGATGGGACTAACATGAGGAGGCACCCATAGCGGTGGCAAGGGAGGATGCAGGGGTCCTCTAAAGGCAAGGCCCCAAGGTCATAAGTTGAGGACCCCAGCAGAGGAGAAGGCTGATTCTGGTGGGGGACTCAATCGTTGGGGAGATCTGGGAGCAGTAGTGGGTGGAGAGAGGGAGGCTAGGTGCCTGTCTGGTGCCTCTGCTCAGAAGGCTAGACAGCAGATCCTAAGGATCACTAGGGCAGCAGGAGAGGGTGGGAAGCTGGATGTCATTGTCCACCTGGGGACAATTGATCTAGTGAGGGCTGGGACTGGGGCAGTACAGGGAGAGTTTTTGGAACTGGGGAGGGCCCTAAGACAATTAGCATGAACAGTGACATTTGCCAAAGTGCTACCTGTCTATAGCCAAGCAGGGGATAGGGTACTCCACACAAGGAGCTTCAACACTTGGTTGAAAGAAAGGTGCAGGGAAGAGGGGTTTGGCTTCATTGGTGAGTGGGACTGGGGGCCTACCTGGGATGATGTGGGTCTATACAGTGATGATGGCCTGCATCCATCAGAGGAGGGATCATAGTCCTCAGTGGAAGGTTTAGAAGTTACTTTGATGCACATTTAAACTAGCTGAGGGGGAAGGAGGTAATACAAAGGGAGACATGAACTCTGCCCTTGACAGATTGAAGCAACAAGAACAGAAGGCCCAAGGGGAGGAAACTCCCCCAAGGCACAAGTTAAAGGAAGCAGAAGCATAGTAGGGGCAAGTGGGACAAGAACAGAAGAGGTGGAAAGGGAGGTGTTGAGAAGGCAAAGCACGAAGAGGGTAGTGAGGAGGAGGGGAAGAGAGGGAAGTTTCAAGTGGTAAAGGCAAGAAAAGGGTAAGGGGAGGTTGTAGGCAGAATGGGAGTAAGGTGCGGAAAGCCATGCATGCCAAAGCAAAAAGTCTTGGAAATATAATTTCAGATCTGAAGGCCATCATGGCAGAGGCAGACCTGGATCTTGTGGCCATTATTGAGTTGTGATGCACAGGGAGCCACAACTGGGACATAGCCATACCAGGTTACATTCAGTTCAGGAAGGCTATGGAGGGGAAGATGGGTGGAGAGGTTCTGCAGTATGTGAGGGAGGATATTAGAGCAATGGAACTTCAAGGGAACATACTGGCAAAAGAAGGGTTGGAGTTGCTGTGGGTCACCTTGATGGAAAAGTGGGAGATGCTGCTGGTGGGGGACTTCCATCTTCCAGCTGTAGATTGGAGCTTCCCAGCCATGGTCTCAGCTAGAAGCAGGGCCATCCTAGACTCCCTGCAAGGGAAGTTTCTTAGGCAACTAGTCAGAAACCCCACTTGAGATGGGGCAATACTGGGCCTGGTACTCACAAACAGGGACGGTATTGTAGATGTCAAGGTGAGATGCCACCTGGGGATCAGTGATCACTGTACAGTGTGGTTTAACATAAGGATGGTGGCAGAGGTAAACCACACAAGGATGAGGGGCCAGGACTTCAAGAGGGCAGATTTAAAAAAAAAAATGGATGAATGCCTCAGAAGTGACCTAACAGGGGGGACTGCCAGGGTGGAGTGGAGGAATAGTGGGGAGATGAGGATCGGGAAAAAGCAGATATCCTGAACAGATACTTCTGCTCAGTCTTCACAGTGGAGGGAGAGGGGGATGGACCACGTAGAAGTAGCAGAAACACTGGGGTGGGTAAGGAAGTTGACACAAGTCCATTCATAGAGGAAAAAGTCCTGAGAGGACTTGAAAATCTGGAAGTGGATAAGACTATGGGGCCAGAAGGGATACGTCCAAGGATGCTGAGGGAGCTCAACCAATTTCTAGAAAAGGTAGAAACTGGAAGAGCCTAGGCCCACCAATAATGCCGTGGATCCTCCTAGGTGACCAGGTAAGTTGGTAATGATCGATAATAGTATGAAATTAGATGAGTAGAGGGGGGCTGAGTGAAAAGAAGGAAACATTTAATTACTGAAGAGACTAAGCCATGGACCATTATTAAAAATTTGCAAAAACATATGGGATAGTTGAAAAAAGTCTGAAAACAGAGGTAATGGGCCAACAGTATAGGGAACTTGCTTCCTGAAAGGAGAGCATCTTCTGATTGAGTATAAGATCTCCAACTATGCACACTTTGATATCAGGCCAGAATCTTCTTGAAAGCATCCTTCCAGCTATCAGAAGATTAGGATTCCCAGATATGGGCTGGGAGGTGTCTTTGTATGGATAGATCTTAAGTAGGGAGCAAAGCTGCAAATGAACCTGAAGTGATGCCCCTAAGGGTGTATCCTGCAGGGATGGGGGAAGTTTCCTCCTGGGGAGATAGGGAAGTGACCTAATATGAAAGCCATTAATAGAACACAAGGAGTGCTCTATATCTACCAAATATGGAACATGCAGTATGATCTAAAGAAATTGTCCCCAGGTGCTTCAACCAGTGAAAAAGTCTCACAAGATGTAGGGCCAAAGAATACAGAAAAAAACTGGGGGCCTGTTGCTGACTGTTGACAATTGGTCCATGAGCAGATCCACTTAATAGCCAAATCAGGTAGAAGGATGGAACCAGTAGTTGAGTATACTCAAGTGACAAGTTCTTTGTGGCTATCCATCTCACTAACCCCTGTGTGTAGTGAGATCTTGAGGGAATGCATTGGTTGGAATCTAGCTTCGCTCAGGGATGAGTCCACTGGATAATTAACCCTGCTCCAACCCAGCTTACTGCCCAAATCAAAACCATAAGGTGAGGCAGCAAAATACAGGGATACTTATTGGGCACCATGCCAGAGGGGAAAATGGGGGAAAAAACAGGGAATACAGTCCAAGCCATTACCAGTGACTCAGGGATGAATGTTCATAATAGTTCACCCATACTTTTGTTTGGAGGATGATCCAACTGCCGCAAACCAGTTAGGGAGTTGAAGTATAGAGCCTGGAGTGTCACAAGTAATACAGTCATAGCGGGGCATATAGATTACATCCAAAATGATGTAGAAACCCTTGCTGGGTTAAAAAAAGCAAAATTGTACCGTATAATATGGGCACTGTGAAAAGCTGAATCAAACTAGAATGCCGCAGGGTCACAGCTTCAACATACAGTAGATCGAAACAGGATAATACAGAGCATGGGGACACTGCATCTGAACAGCCCGACCTCTGCCAGATAAAGAGAATGTAAGTGAAGGTAAAGATATACAGCAGGTCACAGGCAACATAGCAGGGCTGAGAAAACCAAATGATGTGGCAAGTTCCTTCACAAAATAACCGCATCAAAAAAGGATGCTGCAAATTCATGGTACCAACTTGGATCGAAGTAAGATGACGTTTAAATGCATCAAGGTACTCCATCCACACTGCCACTACTGCATCCAAAACTGGTCCAGCTGTCACACTGTAAAATAGAAAATCAAAGTAATAAGAACGGAAACTGGCTATAGCAGTAGCACGAGGGAGCATGCAGAGCATTAAATTGGCAGCACAGAAAATATTGTAGAACAGAGGGAGCTAAGTTTGTCCGTGGGTTTCCCATTTGGAAGCAGAACACAATCGAGCTGCAGCAAGCGAAAACCACCAGTGTATGTAAAGACCAGATGATGAGCCATGATTTCGGGACACCATAACCAGCCTATGTGAGATATCAGAAAAAGAGGAGTTACAAAAATAAAATGTCAAGTGTCTCTGTACAGGTCCAGGAAAAGCAACTTGAGCTCCAAAGTAGCTTGTTCTGCTGAATCAAAGGAGTGCCAGACATTCTGGTGGAGAATTGAAAGTTTTGCAGGATATGATACTCAGAAGCGGACCCCTGCTGCTATCAGCTTTGTCACTAGTGGGTGGTAAGCCGCTCTTTTCTGTCTGGTGGCCATGGGGCAGATCTTGAGCTAGGCGAAATCTGAAACCCTCCTACAAAATTTCACGAAGCTCCCTAACTTTAGACAGCACATGCTGTTTATCAAGGTAATTGAGGAGCTTCATAATAAATGGACAGGGAGAGAAGCCCTCTGGAGGTCCCGGACATATAGATCTATGGGCCCTTTCCACAATGTATGTCGGGTTGTTTGGGGACAGGCCTGCCACTTTAGCTAGCAGTTTCTGCGCAAAAAGCACCAGAGAGGATGCCTCTGCATATTCGGGGAGGCCGAAGATCACAATATTATTTTGTTGACTTCAGCCTTACAAATCTTCTAGTTTGGCCTTGATCTTCCCTAGTTTCTGTCAGAGGGAAACGAGATTGGGGTCCATGTTATCATGCCATTGCTCTAAAGAGGTGGTGCGAGACGCCACATCAGATATTTGTTTAGTGGCTTCACCAGGATCAGCCCATTAGGATTTGAGTTCCATGGTTAATTCTTGAATGACCGATTTTAGCAGTTGGAATTTGGACAGAAATCGTTCTTCTGTGAGGGGGGCTGACCCCAGACTCAAAGTAGCAGTTTTGCTTGAAGCACATCTCAGATCTTTGGAAAGTTTACAACTTTTGTCTGGCATCTGTGGCAGCGTATGATGAGTAGGGCCCTGGCACATCTCTGAATCCATCACTGCAGATAAAGCGATTTTGCTTCCAAAACTTCGTATCAAAGTCTGTATAACAATCTATCCACCTTCAGTAGCAGCACTGTTGTAAAAAAATTGATAATAAACTGCAGGTGAAGTAAATAAATACTGAAACAGTGGGCGTGTGGTCCAAGATCAGCTACTCAGAGGACTGCATCACATGACTATCATCTAAAAAATGTTATGTCTAATCTGACTTTGATAAGTCTCAATCAAATCTATTATGTAGAAGGGTGTCAAAGACCTTAGAAAAATCTAAATAAAGTACATCTACTGATAGGTCCAAATCTAGTACACCGCTGATCAGATCAGAAAAGTGCAGTAGGTTAGTTAAGCATGAACGGCCTGACTGGGAGCCATGTTTATTTATATTAGTATGCCCTGCTTTGGCTACATGATTGCAAATTAGTTCTTTAATTACACCTTCAAAAACTTTTCTCACAGTAGATGTCAAGCTTATTGGTCTAACATTAGCACAGTTTGTTTTGAAGCCCTATTTATGAAGTGGTGTCACAGAAGCATCCTTCCATGCCTATACTACAATACCATCTTGTAAGGAATTGATTAAGATGTATGTCAAGAGGCCAGATAGGACATAGTAAGCTTCTTTAATAAAGCTGGATGTATGTTATCAGGAGCTGGAGATTTATAAGAATTTAGAATGTGTGCTCTTAACATAACAGCACTTTCTGAGATGGAGATATCATTGTTGTGTAGTCCCAAAATGAATTGATCCCATCTGTAAGGTGTCATTTCACTCTTTGGAGTATAGATGCTAGCGAAGTATGCATTGAATAAAGTAGCTATCTCATTTTCTCCTTTCACCAGAAGTCCATTAACCTCCAGATGGTGTGGAGTTGGATTTCCATTTCGTGTATTATTTACATGTCCAAAAAAAAGCATTTTTTATTATCCCCTGAGTTTTGTAGCCAAATTAATTTTGTATTTCTTAGCTTTTTTTATACTGTTTTTGCAAAGCTTGCATTTCTTTTTGTAATCATTATAATCGTTAGAGGTCAGATTCTTTTTGTATTTGTAGTATGCCTTTTGATGAAGGTTTATCATTATGTTTGCTTGCACGCATGTGCAAGAAACATAGTGCCATCATCCGAGTTTTCGTAGGTGTAGCACGCTGCCTTCCAATGCAGTCAGTGTGTTTGCAGGCGCGGCCACAGTTCGCCAATGAATGCTGCATCTGTCTATGACAGCAGTTGAAAATGCAGTGCCGTAAAGCTGAAAGGAAAAGCTCTGCTTCACTGAGCAGCAAGAAGCTACTGCCTGAGCATGCGCTCCCCCCCCACACACACACACACACATGAACGCACGCATATTGCGTGCTAATGCGCTCCCCCAGCACACACTGTATGGCTGATGGGGGTGCCCAATCCCCCATTGGCTCTGCTGCACCTCCCCCAACAGAGTTCCAGGTGCCACACTGGGAGCTTACCACAGCATGGCAGCGGTCTGTATGGCTGACGGGGGTGTCCAATTCCCCCATCGACTCCAATGGTTCCCCCAACAGACAACCGGGTGCCACGCTGGGAGCCCACCCCAGTGTGGCAATAGTCCATATGGCCGACGGGGGTGCCCAATCCCCTGTCGGCTCCACTGCCCCCCCAAACAGCCTTCCAGCTGCCAAGCTGGGAGCCCACCCCAGCATGGTACAAGTCCCGCGTCACCCAAGAAAAAAAAAAACCTGAAAGAAAAAACCTTCCCTCGCTGACTGTCCTGACCCCCGTTCCTCCCACCTGGGCCCACCCTCTGCGCACCCTGCCTCCCCACACCCGCCCTCACCCCATACTTACCTCTGGAGCTCGGAGCAACGATTTTCGGTGGACTGGGAACACGTCTGCACTCTTCAAAGCCGACCGCGAACTGAAGAAATGCCGGTAAGCTGTATAATGTGATAAATAGGGGTTTTTTTCCAACTTAGGTGCGTATCTTGGGCATCTTGGTGAATTTTTTCACCAAATTTTCATCATGGGGTTTTTAGGACCCCTCCTCATGAATTCTGTCACGATCATTTTGTTAATCGGCCCCGAAAAGTGATTTCATGGTCACTGCGCGGAACCACCTTTTGGGACTGATTTACAAAATGACAGTATCACAGTTCATGAGGTAGGCCCCCAAAAACCCTATGTTGAAAATTTGGTGAAAAAATTCCCAAAAATGACTGTTTTACGAGCATACGTTGTGCTGTTACTACGCACGCTTGTAAGTTTGTGAATTTGAAATATTTTCACTCCAGATTTTTAACATTGACATTTTATCACACCTCCTTATGAGCTGTGCAGCTGTCATTTTTCACATTTCACCCAAAATGTGTTTCCGCGCATGTAGTGCACAATGGTGCAGTTGGTGTGCGAAATCAATGTTCAGGACAGATTAAGAAAATGACAGTGACACTGTTCATGAGCAAAAGTGTTAAAATGGCTATGTGAAAGATTTGGTGAAAAAATTCTAAAAAATGACTGTTTTATGAGCATTCGTTGCGCTGTTCCTACGCACGCTCGTAATTTCTTGAATTTTCACTATTTTCACTCCAGATTTTCAACATTGCCATTTTACCACACCTCCTTATGAGCAGTACAGCTGTCATTTTTCACATCTTGCCCAAAATGTGATTCTGCGCATGTAGCGCACAATGGCACAGTCGGTGTACGAAATCAATGTTCAGGACAGATTAAGAAACTCACAGTGACACTGTTCATGAGCAGAGGTATTACAATGGCTAGGTTAAAAATTTGGTGAAAAAAGTCCATAAAATGACTATGTTACGAGCGATCATTGTGCAGTTTCCACACACCCTTGTAAGTTCATGGATTTCTAATGTTTTCAGTCCAGATTTTCACCACTGGCATTTTTCCACACTCCTTATGAACAGTGCAGCTGTCGTTTTTCACACCATGGCCAAAATGTGTTTTCCTACTTCCAGGGCAGAAATGCGTGGTCACTGTGGGAAATCACTGTTTGGGACAGATTAAGAAAATCACAGTGACACTGTTCATGAGCAGAGGTTCCAAAATGCCTGTGTTGACAATCTGCTGTAAAAATCCCCAAACTAATTGCACTATGGGTGTGCGTTGTGCAGTTTCTACACACGCTCGTGACTTCACCAGTTTTTTTAATATTTTCACTGCAGATTTTCAACATTGCCATTTTTTGCACCTCCCCATGAACACTACAGCTGTCATTTTCACATCCTGTTCGGAATATGTTTTCGCACCTGTGGTGCCAAATGGCATAGTCGCTGTGCAAAATCAGTTTTCGCTAACAAACTGATATTGCCACTGTTCATAAGGTCACAAAACCCATGTTGAAAATTTGGAGTGAAAATGCCAATGAACGCCTGAGACATTAGGGTTTCCAACCATAATGCCCCACCCTGTAGAGATTGACAGGCATCAGGGGTGTGACTTGGGATTCTTGCCTGTAACGCTCATACCATTCCACACCCTGCAGCCAGTGAGAGGCATCGAGGTGTGCCTTGGACTCTTCAGCCCCAAAGTTCACCCATTCTCCTATACAGCACCCATTTCACTGTATTTCCTGATGGAATGCGGTGAGCATAAGGGACAAAGACCCCAAGGCATACCGTGACACTTGTTGGTGTCTGCAGGGTAGGGTGTGGTGAAATGGCATAGCTGTTATGCCTGACAACCCAAAGGCACACCCCAATGCCTGTCAGTCTTTGCAGGGTGGCAGAGTTGGCTTCAGTTCAATACTTCACTGCCATTCCTATTATACAGCTTTCTAACTTCTACACTACCAATGCCAATGCCAGCAAGCAAACATTCGGCATTGACAAATGTTTGTTTTTTTATAGATTTATGGAAACCAGGGTGGAATTTTGCCATTTTTGCTGTATTTAGTTCTGATAGGGATATAGTTTTGGATACAGTGGTTAAGGACATCAACCAGTCTGTTCCATTTTGTCTCTAATGTTAAATCCTTGAACTCGGGAGATCACGTGATGCAGAGTGCTGAGTAGAAGCTCCTCCGTTAAGCTCCTGCCTCCTGATCATTAAATCGTCTTTTTTAGACGTTTATATTTTTCCATTTCTTCTGCTTTTGAATTCTTCTGCTATCTAAGCAACTTGTGGGCCTGTTTTGTGAGTTCGATTGGTGGATGGAGACTTATATGAAGAAAGCCCCGCAGAAACACACACCCCCCACCGCTACTCCCGAAAAGGCCTCAAAGAAATCCCGGGCCTCGGGTGGGCCAGATAGGCCTGATCCTTCGAGTCAAGTTGGGGAACAAGAACCTTTAATGTTTAATAGGTTCTTAGAAGAGTTCAAGCCCTTTCATGAAGAGATGAAAGAAATGGCGACTGACCTGAAAACTCTCTCTAGAAAACTGGATGAAGTCTCGTTAACTGTCTCTGATAATACAGCTTGAATAGTCTCATTGGAGAAAAGGCTAGAGAATCTTGATCCTGAATTAGTGTCTACGTGACAGAAGCTAGCTTGTCTGGAGGCAAAACTCGAAGATTTGGAGGGCCGTAGCTGCAGAAACAATGTTGTGATACTAGGGCTACCAGAGGGAGAAGAGGGCCAGCATGCTGTAGCATTCACACAGAAGCTGGTGGAATGGGTTGCTGGCCCCTCTCCCTTTGGCCCAGTATACATCATAGAGCGAGCTCACAGGTCACTGCGACCGAAGTCTTCTCCGGTTGCTCCCCCCGTCCTATTATTTGCCGCTTTTTGAATTTCCTAGAAAGGCAGCACTTCTTGCAGAAAGTGAGAGCTTTACAAGAGGTTAGTTGGGAGAATACGAAACTGAGAACTGCACAAGATTTCCTTGGATCGGTTTGTTTGAAATGAAAAGCGTTTCATCCCATCGTATCTAAGATCATCGCAGCAGGTCTGAAATTTAGGATGGTATACCCGGCCAGGCAATAAGTTTTTGTAAACGGATCCTGGTTAAATTACGATGATCCTGAAGCTGCCCTTTCGAGCCTTAAAACCATGCTACTGGACCTGTTCCGAGAGCCCTGAGAGGCCCTGTTCGTATGTTGAGGAGCTGCTTGGAGTTGCCTTTTTGGAACTGTTATCTCTCTTCATCTCTGAGGAGATAATGTCGACGAGCTGTATTTGGAAGTTCTCGTTTTCTCATCTGGACTGTGTTAATCAGTACATGGCCTACCTGCTAACAGCTTCTCAAGCCCTAACTCCGTAAAGCTAACTCTTGCTCAGGGCAAAGACACTTGGAGTCTCGGGGTTGGCTTGATTAGAAAAAGAGCTTTGTGTCCTAGTATATTTAGTTTTGTCAATTGCATAGAGAGGGGAAGTTTGTGTTATTAATTCTAGGACTAACGTTCACTTTACAGTTTGCTGGAAATGGGAGCGGTCTTGGGCTTTCTCAGTAACTCATATTTGCCTTGTCAGGATTGGGTTGTGACCACAAGAGGGCGTATCATGCATATGTAGTGTAACGCCGTGTTGTTCTTAATTCGAGGAGGAGCTCCCTCAGTGTTCTCACCAGTCCCGAGTTCAGGACAGCAAATTTCCCCAAGGGGAATTCTCATAACTAAGGGCTGGTATATTTCTGGGAGGAGTTGTTTTTTCAGTTTTCTTTCTCTTGGGTTCATGATCTCAATGCTTTTCTCGATTTCTGCTCTCAGTTTGTTGGGAAAGGGCTATTCCCCTTCATTAGTTTTCCGATCGGGTTCTGGTTTGTGTAAAGATTTCTCATGTAGCAAGGTTACCCCTATTTTTCACTCGGGTTCTTGAGGTTACCTGGCACATTCATGAGTTTGGCAGTTTACTCTGCTCTCCCTTTCATTATCATGTGAATGCATATGTGTGTGCATGCATTAGAAGCCCAAGGCCGCTCTCTAGTTTTTTGGGGGTAATTAATATCATTAGCATTCTTAAATAGTTACTTCTGGATGTAAGTTGTACTGTCATTAGCAGAGGTGCATTATCGGGAGGTGGGAGAAGGAGGAAAGGACCCAGTACTGTGCTAAACGTTGCTTGTGGCAGTGTGGGGGTTGGGTGGGGGTGGATCTGGGTTTTGATAGGTGGAATGGGAAGTTGGGGAAGGGAATGGGCTAATTGTGGGGGGGTTGGGGAGGAGGGAAGGTTTTACAGCAGCAACTTTTGGAGTATGGTTGCATGCATTATGTATCCTGTGTGCAGGGCTGAACATACTAAGTTCAATAACTAGTATCAGATGGCCAAAGAGGTGACTTTTGCTACTTGGAATGTTAAGGGGATCAGGAAAAAATCCAAACAATATCAGGTTCTCAAACATTTAAGCTTATTACGTTCTCAGATAACTTTCCTACAGGAATCCCATTTATTAGAAGCTGAAGCTTTACAGTTAAGGAGGCAACAGGTGGGGCTGGTTTACGATGCTCAGGGTTCCACTAATAGTTGCGGGGTCATGCTTATTATTAATAGAGGCATTCCCTTTGTCTCTACACAGGTCATCAAAGACCCTGAGGGCAGGTTTATCCTAGTTAAAGGCACTCTCTGGTCAGTTCCACTTTTACTAGGTAGTATATATGGCCCTAATATGGATGATCCAGGGTTTTTATGAACTCATAACCATTATTCTTCCAATGCTTCCCATCAGGATTATTTTGGGCGACTTCAATCAAGTCATAGATTCTAATCTTGACAGGTCAGGTAGTGGACCGGGTGGTCTCTCCGGGCAGAGGGCTTTTAGGACTTAGTAGACCAGTACGGCTCTGTGATGTCTGGCGGCTTTATATCCTGACTTTAGGAGTTTACTTTCAGGTCAATGGCGCTTTTGACTCGCAGTCCCATTGATTACATACTTATTTCTCAGGCTTTCCTACCCGGGGTTAAGACCTCCTTGATTCAACCTGGCCCTGTCTCCGATCATTCACTGGTGTTATGCAAATTGGCATTCCTTAATTTACCTAATAGGGAAACCAGATGGAAACTCAATGAACAACTTCTTAAAGATGCTAAATATTGCAAGCTCATAAGGGAGCAAATTGAATTCTTTTTTTATCTAACCCTTTAGACAGTGCAAAGCCGGATAGTTTATGGGGGGGCCTTCAAGGCTTACATGAGAGGGATCCTCATTAGTATGGCAGTGAGTAGGAAAAGGGCACAGGAGAAGGAACTATTATCATTACTGTCCCAAATTCAGTCACTTGAAATTAATATTTTGGCTAGTGCACCAGATGAAGACAAGAGGAAGCTCCTAGTGTTGAAGGACAGATATCTAGAGTTACTTCGGTAAAAAGCAGAATTAGCTATTATTCGTACTAGGGCTAGTTACATGGATCAGGGAGAGAAGGCGGGGCACCTATTGGCATTGCGTATAAAACAACAAGAATCGGAAAGATTCATCCCTTCAATTCGGGCAGTGGCAGACGGGTCTCTGAAAGTATCTCCTACCGAGATAGTACAAGAATTTGCCCTATATTATGAAAGACTGTACAGTGACATGGAGTATCCTCCCTGTCCTGGGAGTACAGAGAATTATCTGAGGGATTCCCATCTGCCCTTCCTTTCAGAGCAACACAAGGGTTTTTTGATCATCCCTATATCACAGGAGGAAATTGCTGAGGTTATTAGTGGATTACTCGTAGACAAAGTCCCAGGCCCTGACGGATTCTCCTCCCTATTTTACAAAGTTTTTCAGGATCTCTTACTACCAGTACTTTATCGCCTATTTCAATATATTTTAACCGGGGCAGAGGCAGACCCTCACCTCTTTGAGGCCTTGATTGTTCTTCTCCCTAAACCAGATAAAGACCCTGAGTTTGTTCAAAGCTACAGACCTACATCCCTTCTAAACCAAGATATTAAATTCTTTTGAAAATACTAGCCAATAGGTTAACTGTAGTTCTCCCTGAACTAATAGGTATAAACCAGGTAGGATTTATGAAGGGGCGCTCATCATCTGACCATTTGCGTACCCTATCTCATGTCTTCTTGGCCACCAGGGATGCTGAGTTTCCCACAGGACTGGTTTCCCTGGATGCCGAGAAGGCATTTGATCATGTGAATTGGAATTTTTTGTTTCGAGTTCTGGAAGCTTTCCAATTCCCCTCTGTATTTATATCCTGGATTACTACATTATATAAAACCCCTACAGCAAGGATCTCTGGGAACGGGGCCTTTTCCAACAGTTTAACACTTCATTCAGGGACCAGACAGGGTTGCCCCTTATCTCCTCTGTTATTTAATTTATATCTGGAACCTCTCATCCAAAACATTCTCAATAATGCCTCTATACAAGGCATTTGGGTTGGGCGCCATGAAATTAAGGTCACTGCATATGTGGATGACTTGCTGATACACTTATCCCATCCGGTATCTTCTGTACCGGCTTTGTTGAGTGAAATAGTAAGATTTAGTGCCCTGTCCAATTACAAACTGCATGCTAGCAAATCCTCATTCTTTCCATTAAACCATAAGGTAATCAAAAATGACATTAGTCCCTTAGGTCTATGTTGGACTCCCAGGTCATTTAAATACTTGGGCATTAAATTATCCTGTAACCCCCTAACATGGTTTAAGGAAAATCTCGAATCTCTCTCACAGCTTATAATTCATGACCTTGATAGGTGGTCCAAACTTCCCATTTCACTATGGGGCTGGATCAACATAATTAAGACGAATATATTCCCTAGAATTTTTTACCCATTATCTCTTCTCAATACTTTTATTCCGCTACTCTGGTTTAAAAAGTTGCATGGCATATTTACTAGATTTATTTGGGCCGATAAGTATCCTCGATTGGCCTATTATAAATTGGCAGCTCCAAAACTTGAGGGGGTTTGCGGATTCCCCATCTGGCTATATATTATTGGGCCAGCCATTTAGCAAAATGTTTGAGATGGGTATCTCCCGGCCTGGAAAAAAAAACAGCTGGCTTGGCTTAGGATTGAATGAACTGGATGTATTTAGGTTTAAGAATCTGGATCCCCTAACCTTATTCTATCTTAAAATCTCCCAGGTGCTTATGGCTGAGGAATGCCCTATAGTAATTACCTCATTAAAGGTATATGCACAATTATGTTCATTTTTGCACTATACCCCTCAGTTAGATTTGGCCCAGTCTATCTGGAATTCCCCATCTTTCACTATTAACAAGACTCAGATTCCCCGTAAATGGTTGTCCCAATTGGGGGATGAGAAAGTGCTCTCTTTCGTGGATGAAGAGGGGCAATGGTTGTCAGTAGGAGATATTATTAGGAAATTTCTTATTCCGGCCCCCTCTCACTTCAAAGTAGTACAGTTAAGGCACTTACTTACAGTACAATAGTTTTTGGCAATACCACCCCCCCCAGACTGTTACAGCCCTGATACCTGAGGTTTCTTCACTTCTTGGATTTTCAGGTGTCATATCCAAATTATATCAGGTCTTGTTTTATAAAAGATATGGGGACTTTTTTGGACCCATGAGATTTTGGAACTCTATCCTTCCTCAGTATCATCTGGATTGGCAATCCCTGTGGAGATCCTGTCATAAATATGTTTCTCAAGACAGATTGCGTCTCATGCAATATCACATATTACATAACATGTATTGCACCCCGGTAAAATTAAAGAAATGGGGTCTCCTGAACTCCAATATATGTACTAAGTGTTCGTGGGAAGAAGGAACACTTCTTTACATGTTCTGGTCCTGCCCTAAAATTTCCCTTTTATGGGATTCAATCAAGACTTCCCTGGATCCTTTACTGGGCCTTCAGGAGTATTTTACTCCTGATAGTTGCCTTTTAAGGGACCTGTCTTCTGTCAGAGTTAAAGTAAGAAGGTTTCATATTTCAGTGATTGCCTTATCTGTCAAGAAGCTTATTTTACATCACTGGAAAGACAAGTCCACCCCAACCTTTCAAGAATGGGTGAATGAAATTCTTGCCAATCTACGTACAGAAAAAGCGATTGCCAGTCTTCACAACATATTGGCAACATATATCAAAATATGGGATCCCCTTCACTCTCTAATTTTAGTGGCTCAGTCTTAATCATGTCACAGTCTAAAATGGCCTGCAGGTTCTCAGGTAATGAGCTTAGTACTTAAGGGATACATGGATTTGTTACTGCTGTAAGGGGAGGGATGGGAGGGTTAGGCAGTCATCTCTTTACAAGTGGCTGTATTTACATCTCATTTTCATTGTAACTGCCTTTTATTGAGGAAAATGTACTAATAAAGTTTGAATTAAAAAAAAAATCCCTGAACTCGTCTTTCAACCCCAACCTTTGATAAACTGTCTAATTCTGTTACAGTCAGCCTTGTCATAACACCTGACCTCTCTGTTATTCCTGAGCAGGATCCAGTCATTAATGATATCTAGCTGTATCACATTATAATTGCTGGTACAAAACAGTTCTCTCACATTACATTTGATAGTATTACCATCCACATTTGTTAATATGTCATCCAAGATGTTATTACCTTGGTGGGTTCTAGCACTAATTGTCGGAAATTGTTAAGAAAGATAAAGTCCAAGAGTCTCTTCCTGAAATAGGAATATGCAGAGTAGCTGTCCCACATTATATCTGGGAGATTAAAATCACCAATTATAATAATATTAGTGTCTGGATCTATGTTATCTAGTTGATCGAAGAAGAGCTTATTGTCTTCATGTGATAAAGTTGGTGCTCTATATCCAACACAAATCATGATTTTCTTCCTTGTCTTAGGATAGATATTAACCCACACTTGTTCGATATTTTCCTCATTTGTATTTGAAACTTCGCTAGAATACAACAAGTTGGAGATGTAAACGGCCACACCGTCGCCTCTTTTATAACCCCTATTAATATAATACACTTTGAAAACAGGTATTGATAAATTCCAATTATTATCGCTCTACCAAGTCTTGGTGACTCCACATTTATGAACCTTTTCAGTTGTTAATAAGTGTTCATGCTCATCCTTTTTATTAACTAGACTACTGGCATTTATAAGGAGTATTTTTAGGTTGTTAAGGTGAAGTTTAGACACCTCCCAGATAGAGATGGGCGAAGTGGCCCCAATTCACTCCGCAAAGTGGAACGCGGAGTGAAAGCGAAATTGCGGAGTGCTCCGCAACGTGAAGCGGAGTACTTTGCGTTATTAATGGGTAACGCAAAGTCCATTGAAAACAATGACTTCGTGTTACTCCACCTTCCCAAACCACTACTCCACCAATTCTTAAGGCGAAGTACATTGAAAACAATGTACTTCGCCTTACTTCACCTTGTTTTTATGTTCCAAAGGCGAATTTTGCAGTGATTCATGGAATGTCCGGTCACATGGGCTCTAGATTGTTCTGCACAGCCTCAGTCTGAGGTAGTGTGTGTAGGAAGCCGTTGGAGACAATCTGCTCTGAGAGCTCTCTGTGATTCAAACCTTCTAAAAGCTGTTAAAAAAGCCTTGTTGAGTCATTTATTTTGCTGAAACTTTAGTTCATCGATTATAGGAAACCCTCCTGTGCTCATATCATCGAGCGTTTATTGTTTGTGTTTGTATTTTGAATGTTAATGTACAACATTCAGTCTGTGTACCGAGAGACAGTGGAAGTGTGCTTTTGGGGAAGGGGTGTATCTGTGGTGTAGGTAGATTAACTTGGAGAAAAAGACAGTGCTTTCTGTTTTGGTGATATTTTTCTTGTATGACTGTGTTAATGTACACACAGTAATATTTTCAATAATTCTTGCCATTTTTTTGCTGATTGTTGCGGTGCAGCAGTGCATAATTTTAGTTTGTTTAAAATATGTGGTTATATTACTGAAGTTTTCAATTTACTAAGCATTACTTAGTGAGTGTGTGAGTATGTGTGTGACACATGTCATCAAATCAGACACCTTTTATTGTGTCACATAATTTCAGCAATGTGAGCCTGCTATCCACTGCAGCTGTGTAATTTTTGTACTTCTTTGTGGAATCTTTACTGGTACTAGTGACTGTTACTGCAGCAGTGCAGTACACTGCCCCATAGCCCGCCCCAACCGGCAAAGATATTCTTTTCCATATTTGAATTTCTGATGGTGAGCACTGGTTAGGTGTTGTGCCTTTGCATCTGTATCTCTTCAATGTGCAGTGTAATCTTAATCTGGCTCTACATTTGCATCTCTTTAGGGCCCAATCTCCATCTCTAAATTAAGTCACAATTATTTCTTTGGCTTCCCTTCAGAGTACTGGACAAGTGTGGTGCATAATTCAGCATGAACATTGTACTCATTAATATGTGTTTTTAAGTCAGGACCATCATCACGAGTCACTCGTGATACAAATCATGTTCTTCATCATCACGGTCACAAATACAGTCACAAATCACAATTTACAATCACGTCATGAATCACAACATTAATTTTTTTTACTAGTTACTTGGATGTATTGTAAGCCTGTTTTGTAGTCTCTCTCCACGCTTCACCACCCCACCATTGTACTCATTAATGAGTGTTTTTAAGTCGGCGAGTTTTGTGCCACACCTCATCGGGGCCTGGGGAAGTACAGCTATAAGCATTTCTTTATCATCATGGTATCAAATGCAGTCACAAATCACAATTTACGATTACGTCACGAATCACAACATTAATTTTTTTACTAGTTACTTGGATGTATTGTAAGCCTGTTTTGTAGTGTCTCTCCAGGCTTCACCATCCCACCATTGTACTCATTAATAAGTGTTTGTAAGTCACGGAGTTGTACAGCGTCTGCAGTACATACACAGACTGGAAAGAAGACTGCACCCATGCAGTTTAGCACAGTATACTTCCACTGCTCAGAATACATACAGAAGACAACAAAAAACGGGCATAATTACATACAAGGGTCGGGGATGGTGGAGGAATACATTTTATAACACGGCAAGGAAGGTGTGGGGGGGCACATGGTGTGAGGAAAAAAAAACTAATGTGGGATCCCATGGTGATCCAGCAGCAGTTCCAGCATGGACATAATTTGCAACTGATGTCCCTCTATATAAGAAAAATAAAATTTACAGAAAGAACAAATTAAGTAAAAAAGAGTACAGACAGAAAAGACAAAAAAATGTAGCTTTTAAAAAAGCTGTTGGGTCTAAATTAAAGTTTAAATCTCCTCCTCGTTCTGATCTCAAAATATCAGCAGTCACAAAACACACTCCTCTCTCTCTCCGTCTGCACAGGAGAAAGTAAAAGTGTCTGCTTGTATGACTCACTTCCTTCCTGCCTAGCTAAAGAGCATGTGACTTACAGTACTGTAAGCCTTGTGATGTGTGGGGGGGCTGCCAAATCTGAAACACCAAGTGGATCACTTAGAATCATAATGAGGAACGCGAAGTCCATTGAAAACAATGACTTCACCTTACTTCGCATTGCCATTCCGCCTTAAGGCGAAGTGGTAATGACAAGGCGGAGGGAGCACTTTGCACTGCCCACTCCGCATAGCGGAGTGGCAACGCGAAGTGCCCACTTTGCGTTCACTTCGCTGGCGGAATTTAAATTCGCTGCATCTCTACTCCCGGACTGAATCAATTTAAATCACTAGATTTATTTATTTTTTTGTCCTTATTTAGAGCACTGGATATAGTTCTTGCTAAAATGCTCTTTCTGGCTTTATCAAGATGTAAACCATCTTTTGCATAAAGAAAAGTTTTTCCATAGAAACCATTCCAGGTATTCAGAAAAGCAAAGCCCAATTATCTAGATTGATACTCTAGTCTTGCATTAATTCTTTGGATTGTATAGTTTTTTTCCAGGTGACAATTATTTATAAGTAAGATTTCAGAAATCACAGCCTTAACACTCTTTTCTTTAATTAGAGTCCCTATTGAAATTAATTCAGCAGTAATGTCCTTTTCATGTTCTTTCCCTAAGTCATTAACTCCAGCATGTACAACAACAGTTTTGTAATCAATACCACTGCTAAGTAATTTCTGAAGTATTCCATATATGTCAGTGCTCTTTGCTCTGGGCAAGCAATTAACTTCTTTTGCAAGCTTGTCATCATTACATGTTATTGAGTCACACTCTCAAGAGTGAGTCACCTATTCAAGCTCCATGATTCTGCCTTTACCTTCAGTATCTACTATATGCCTGAGGGTTCGTTAGCTTCTAAATTCATTTAAAATCCATTGTCTGTTGCATAACATTGAAAACCTGTTTGAAAGATCTAGCATAGAATTATCCAGAGCCCTTCTATGTTTTTTTTATTTGGTTGTGCTACAAAAATACAATCCCCTGCTGCAGCAGAACTAGATTCCCCAGAGCTTGACTAAGATGTTGTATCACTGTCCATGTTCCTTTTATCCATTTTCATTCTGTTAGGGAGATCCTTATTATACAGTGAAAGTTTTAATGACATTAGCTCAGATTTAAGTTTATCTAGTTCAATACCTTTAGAACATTTTAAGTCTAATAAGGTCTTACCCAGATCAACAGACATATACATGTTACACGAGCCACATTTGATTACATACCCCGTATCACAAAGAATATCCAACAGTTGCTCATTGGGTTCAGTCATAATATTCTGGATTAATTTAAATGAGGACTGCAACACTAGGGTGTGTATATCATGTAATTTAATGCACTTACAGAATAGCCAAGTTCTATGTAGAGGCAGAAACCAGCTCAGTTTATTAAAGGTGAGGGTGCCTATAGTGTGAAAAAAAAACTTAAAGTGAGTGATAGAATTAACACACTTACAGTATGTAGCTTGATCAGGACAGATAAATTAGAGTCTGGGGCTATAGGGTACTCACAAATGATAGTCAAGTTATTACAGTCTGGTGTGCCTTTTACCCCTTCAACCCCACCAAACACACCAGACACGCTGAAACACAAGTGTCTCAGCATGTGTCTCCACATGCAGCAACTGCGTGCTTGCCCCACTCAAGCTCTCCCTGCTCGCTTGGGGCAACTATGATGTACTGCGTGACTTGGAAATCACCCCTGGTTACATGGCCTGCCGAGTGAGCTAGCACTACAACAGATGGATTTAAATGAAAATATTTTAAAACTCCTAGCTCCTTTTCTTACTGTCTAGAGAGTCCAAGACTGTATTAGTCCCCTTGAGTGTGCTTTGCAGCAAAATAAATAGTTGATACTATGGGACTGTAGTCCACTGTTGGCTCTCAGGACTACAGTTCCCAGATACACTTCCTGTCTCACAGCATTCGTTGCTACTAGACCAGCTACGCCTCTAGAGCTCCTCAGTCAATCAATTTAAAAGTAAATCTCCCAAAAAAATCTCCTGCCAGACCTGCCTCATTTTTTTTTTCTTTTTTTTAAGTGCTGACTTTTCCATTAGCAGATTATATCCTTTAGCCACTAGAGGGCCCAGTTATAAGCACACTTACCCAATCCGACACAATATAGTTCCTGTCTCATTTCACTTATTGTGTGGTCAGTCTATCACTATTCATCTGTCTTTGCCCCTCCCTCTTCTACTGATTGATACTGATTTTTCCCATTTGCAGCTTATAGTCTTTTTTCCCACAAAAGGGGTTTTCCTCCAATCATTCTAAATCTGCTCTACATCTGCTTACTGTCTACTACTCATGGTACTCTTCCTTTACTGCTCAGCTGCTATGGGTACCTACACTCCATTACTAAGTCTGCTCTCCTTCACCCTCTTGGTACAGACCTCACACAGACTGGAGCACCTTTCCTCCACACTAGGCACCTCATCCCCAGACTACCCCACAGTGACTCAGCCCTCCCCCACCCTCGACACACCCATGACCCCCCAACACCCCCACCCTGCCAACACTCCCGCTCCCTCCACCCTCCAAGGCCTGACCTGGACCCAGCTGTCCCCTGCCATTCCCACCCTTCGTACTTTATCTACCCCATGCACCCTGATTCTAAAGTCCTCAGCTGGGTGTGGACCCAAGGGTCTCCATCGTCACCAGCCACTAACCAGAATAATTACACTGCTATTATTATTATCTGGTAATGTACACCCAAACCCAGGACCTATTGCTTCCAGTCCTTCTAAACCCTGTACTGCAACTGGCCTCCACTTTGCATCCTTAAACATTTGCAGTCTCCTAAAGAAATCTGCTGCCCTCCAGTGCTGGGTCATTCAACGTCGACCTGACATAATTGCACTGGTAGAGACTTGGCTCTCCAAAGCCACCCCTGACTCCGCTATCACTATCCCTGGATATACCATCTACAGGGAAGACCGAGTAGGCAAACACGGTGGTGGTTGCGCATTACTCATATGGGACTCCCTCATAGGTCAGGCACTCCTAGCTCCTAAACTTGATTATAGAGCCCAAGCCCTCACCTTAAAAATCACACCTGACCCCGCCCGAGGCCCTCTCTTCCTCACGGTCTCCTACGTGCCCCCGAGGAATCAAAACCAAGTGGTCCAGTCCCTCATTGACTATCTCACATCTCTCCCTCACAAAGTGGAGCAAGTCATCCTAGGTGATCTCAATGTTAACTGGCTTGCCTCTACTGCCTCCCATATAAGGGACTCCTGTGCTGCCCTGGATATGTCCCAGTTAGTCATGCAGCCCACCAGATTCAACCACTCTACTGGCACCAGCACTCTCCTAGATGTTGTTATATCTAACCGTCCCTACAAAATCTGGGATGTCACTGTCCTCCCCAACTCTCTTAGTGATCACTCCCCAGTCCTCTGTCTCTGGTCATCCTCCACTCTGAAGCCAGTGTCCCAGGCCACTCTATGCTGCCATTTATGCCCCGGGGCCTCAGAAAATTAAAACAATACCTAGCCCAGCTAGACTGGTCCCCTATCCAGCATGCCCCTGACATTGACTCAGCTCTTGACCACTTCACAAATGCCTTCTGTAGGGCTTGTGACCTTTTCACCCCCCTCACCAGGATCCGCTCCAAAAAATGCAATGCCCCATGGATCACCCCACCCCTTCCCCAGAGACTCAAAAACAGAGATAATCTCTGGCACATTGCTGTAGAATCTGGAAAGGCACCTAATAGACAGGCCTACAATGCAGAACGCAATAAGTGCACTTGGGCCATTAGGCGGGCCAAGGCAGAGCACTACCAGACCACCCTCACTTCCACTTGGAGTTCAGCCCCGACCTTCTGGGATAATATGAAAGAGCTAAATGGGAAGTCCCGCTCCCTCCCACCATCTCAGCTCTCCATCAATGGCACCCCCACCACAGATCCACTCCTCATAGCCGATTGACTTAACACTGACTTCTCTGACCTAAGCTCGGTCCTCCCCAGCAGCTTCTTTGACCCAATCCCCACCTCTCTCCCTCTGGTTCTGCATCACCCACAATTCTACCTGCACAGCCTATCCCCCCAAGAAGCCAGGCTGCACCTGCTAAAAGCCTTAGGCAGCAATAACCCCAGCAGTGACCCCCTTGACTCCAGGATCCTCCGTATGGTCTTGGACGAAGTCCTAGTCCCCCTGACTGACCTTCTAAACTGGTCTCTATGCCTGGGTCAGTTCCCAAGTGCTTGGAAAACTGCTGAAATCACACCCATACATAAGAGTGGGGACTGATCCACCCCCAACAATTACTGGCCCATCTCCATCCCCCCACTCTCTAAAGCCCTTGAAAAAGTGGTGTTGATCCAGCTCTCTGAATACCTAACCAAGTATGACATTATGTGCCCAGAGCAGCACTGTTTCCGCCCAGGACACAGTACAACCACGGCTCTCCTGGAATTCTCCCAACACCTGCATGCTGCTCTCGACTCTGGCAGCCTTGCAGGTGCAGTGTTCATTGACCTCTCCATGGCCTTTGACACTGTCTGTCATCCCCTTCTACTCAACTCTCTCCACCAACTTAACTTCTCTGGTGGTCCCATTTCTTGGTTCTCTAGCTACCTCTCTGCTAGAGCCCAGCGTGTCAAGATCAGCGGCTCCCTCTCCAGCACTCTTCTCGTTCTCTCCGGGGTCCCTCAGGACTCCATCCTGGGCCCAATACTTTTTAGTCTCTACCTCAACACCCTTCCCAGCTCATGTACTGATAAAATGCTCCTCTACACTGATGATGCAGTCCTCATTGCCTCACATCCCAATCCCACCTCCCTCCAATTATCCCTCCAGCAAGCTTACAACCAAGCTGAAAGGTGGTTCAGAGACCACAGATTGGTCATTAACCTAAAGAAAACCAAGTCAATGCTCTTCTCCCACCACCAAAATAAAGCTAAATATACCCCCCTCTTGATTATCCCCAGCACTCTGCACCCACTAGAACAAGTGACCACATACAAGTACCTAGGCATCATGTTCGATACTGCCCTCTCCTTCCACACCCACATTAATGTCCTGTCAGCCGCCATTAACTTTCAGACTGGCCTGCTATACCGGCACAGGGACTGCCTGCTCAGGTTGCCCTCAGACTGGCCATCACCTCCTCCATCTTGTCCCTCATGGACTATGGCTTGCCCATCTACGCTGCAGCTGACAACACTGCCCTCTCCAAAATCCAACTCTCCATCAATAAGGCCTGTAGGCTCCTGACCGGTGCCCCCAGCTAAACTCACACCTGCCTTCTCTATACTACCAACAATCTTCTCAACTTTGAGGAGCGATTGCTCTACCAGACCTGCCTTCTCGCTAAGAAATCTCTGCTAGGACTCCCCGGGTCTCCACCTCCCTACAGCAGCCATCTTCGTCTGTCACCACCCGTAGCTCTGCTAAGGCCACTTTCAAGGTGCCCAGAACCAAGGCCTCTCTTGCCCAGAGATCCTTCCTCTTCCAAGCCCCCACCTGGTTCAACTCCCTCCCTAGCTGCATCTCCAACTTGCCAAAAATTGGCTCCTTCAAAACAGCTCTTTGGAACCATATCTTTAATACCCGCTGTTGTAGGTGCAACTAACCCCCTATTGTAACCTGTGGTTCCTGCCCGCCTTGCCCCCTGGCTCGACAACGTTACTGGACAGCCTCTCCCTCCCCCAGACCTACCCCTTCCCTACTAGGTCCAAACAGGGATGTAACCCACTGTCTTCTCTGAGGACCTACTATATCCATGAGTGTAACTCACAATTTTGTAACATTATGTAACCTAAGTAACATAAAAACTACTACATTATGTAACCTAAGTGTATCTATGTTAAATGTTCCTTTTACTGCACTTGTAATGTTATCCTCTGTTTTAATCTGCACTGTAATAACTATCTTGATGTCTCCCCCCGCGATGAGGTGCCTTTGTAAATGAGTCTCTGACTCAAAGGTTGTAAACCTGATTTGTAATGAATAAATGGCAGAAGCAGTCACAGAGTATGTGGACAGGATAATAGCCACTCCGCTCACTCAGGGAAGCTATGATATAGTGCGCAATCTGGAAATCACCACAGGTCGTGTGACCTGCTGAGTGAGCTAGCGCTACAAGAGAGGGATTCAAATGAAAATATTTTAAAATTCCTTGCCCCTTTCCTGACTGCCTAGAGGGTCCTAGACTGTATTACTGTCCTTAAGTGTGCTTTACAGTGAAATAAATAATTTATACTTCGGGATCATAATGCACTGTTGGCTCTCAGGACTACAGTTCCCAGATATACTTCCTGTCTCATAGCACTCATTGCTATGAGATCAGTTACACCTCTAACGCTCCTCAGTCAATCAATTTGAAAAATAAATCTCACAAAAAATCTCCTGCCAGACCTGTCTCACTGCCAAAGCAGTCACACAGTATGTAGACAGGATAATAGCCACTCTGCTCGCTCGGGGCAGCTATGATATAGTGCGTGACTCGGAAATCAAACCGGGTCATGTGATCCGCAAAGTGAGCTAGAGCTACAAGAGAGGGATTTAAATGAAAATATTTAAAACTCCTCACCCCTTTCCTGATTGTCTAGAGCAATGGTTCTTAGACTTTGTCACAGTGAGCCTCCCCAAATCCATGGAAAAGATTTTGAGCCTCCCCCAAAAACTGAAATAATCTTGGGCCTCCCGAAGGAAAAATAACATGATGTACTTTGCGCAGTACACCATGAATAAATTGAAACCCCTTTGAGTACTTGGCTCACATTCAGTTCTTTGTCTTATACTGATGTGGAACCTTTGAAAAAGAGCTCTTGTGCTCAAAGGTGTTATCAGAATAACAAAGAAATAAAATAAACAAATATTATTATTCAGTTTATTGTAACACCCCCCACACACACACACACCAGCCTACTTGCTCCGCTATTTTCATTCTTGAACCATTGTTACCCCTTGTTGCAGTACCTTCATGGATCAGACTACTTGCTCTGTTTCCTCTCTATATGAAATAACCTTCCTGCATACTTTGCCTCTCCCCCTCTTTCTCTGCTCCTAAGCAACTTCTCAGGGATTACGTTGCTCCTTCCTGCTATTGCTCTTAGCACTTCTATGCTCAGCCCTTGTATTTGGCTGTTCTACCAACAGTCTACAAACTGATCAATTACCAGCACTCATTATTAGTTTATTGTTCATATTTGTTTGCACTATTGTTCAGTGTGTATTTTTTGATTGTTTTGCAGTTACCTTTTGAAATGTATTCACTCCCTACCCTTCCCGGGTACACCTGAAATGAGCTTTGGCTCATTCACCTTTCCTTGTCACCTATTAGTAAATAAATACAAAAAATTCACCTACTATTATCCTCTTTCAGTTTGCTCCATCTCTTTACACAAAATATATAAAACTCAAAATTTAAATTAAGTACTTTTTCAGACTTGCTTGGTCCTCCCCTGGAACAGGTTGGGGCCTCCCCAAGGAGGCTGGCCTCACCATTTGAGAACCCCTGGTCTAGAGGGTCCTAGACTGCATTAGTGCCCATCAGTGTGCTTTGAAGCAAAAAAAATTGTTTATACTATGGGATTGTAGTCCACTGTTGGCTCTCAGCACTACAGTTCCCAGATACACTTCCTGTCTCATAGCACTCATTGCTACAAGATCAGCTGTGCCTCTAGCGCTCCTCGGTCAATCAATTTAAAAAGTAAACCTCCCCAAAAAATCTCCTGCCAGACCTGTCTCACTGCCAAAGCAGTTGAACAGTATGTGCACAAAATAATAGCCCATTCCATCCCATGCTTTACTGAGACTTGATTTTGTGTTGCATAATTTGCAAACTACAGCACCATCAGCCAGGGTGCAACACAATACCTTGCAGTATTACTGCAAAATTCTGCTGTATGCTGCTAGGAACAATGTAATTCAATGGCAATTAAGCCCTTTTGTCATGCAGTAGTTTGTGATGCATCATTTACTGCAAGTTACTGTATCGCATCCTGGCTGGCTCAACTGTACCTGGCTGCAAGTTTAATTTATTTTGTAAGAATAAATCACACACCATGGATTTCACCGGTTTAGTTGCATTGCTGTTTATAAGGAGGAGATGTGCACCACCACCACTAGCTCCACCACTTCCAACACAACAGCCACCACCACTGCCAGTATCTTTTTGATGTCTTTCTACCCCCATGCCTTCAATGCACAGTCCCTCTGATTGGCTCAACTGCTTCTACCACTACTCCTCTAGAACCTTCTCCTTCTGCCCTCTGTTTTAACACTGCAAGTATGGTAGTCTTCTTGTTTCCCACTGTCATTTTTTTAACCACCTCTTCCATCCTGCCTATTAGTATTTTTGTTCTTTTTCTGGTCCTGGATTACTCCTCTTCACACTCCCCAGAACTACTGCTACTTGAAAAACTGACTGCTACCATACTTTACCTACTGAAAACACAGGCTCTGTTCTACCTATTTCCTTCTCAGTCTCACGCTCCCCATGTGCCTCCTCTTCCTTCTCCTCCTCCTCCTTCTCATACATCTCTCTCTCTTAACAAAACTGGCCACAGCTTTGTAAAACTAGTCTCACAAGCATTCTTAGGGTATGAGAACCATGAAATGAAGGTGAACCATTCTGAAACCCTAAGAATCAAAGTGAGACCACTCTTACAACCATAAGAGTGGTCTTTGTGGCGGTATTAAAATATTCTAGGGACAAGGATATGGTGTTCCATCCATACTTCAGGCACTATTTCTTTCCCCTTTAAGGTTTGCCGAAATGTCTTCAAGCTGGCTCATCCCACCCACCCGGTTGGTAACTCCTTCGGCACCACCCGGTGATGTCAGATCTTACTTTCCACTGGAAGAAGAAGGTTCCCTTCCTGCAGCAATTGCACTGAGGAGGCCCTTTGCTTAGTGAACTTTGATATTTTATAAAAACTTTGTCTTCAGTCTACTCCTTCTAGTCTCCAGTATGAATGATGGGAGGTCAGCGCCCGGATTCTGAAAATGTGCTTGCCGGCAAAAGATATCTTGGATAGACCCGCACACCATGTGAATCAACTTCCTGGGCCATGAGCATGATCCCCAGGCATGTGGCCTGTGCCATACTATCCATCCATCCACATTGGAGGATCACCATGCCCTCCTGCTTCTAGGTCAGCTGAATGATCAGGATCCCCCTGTTAAATCTATGGATGCCCGTCAGGTGGGCTCTGAAGTCTGCCAAACAACTTGAGGCATTTGAGGAAGCTGTGGCCCAGACTGCAGCTCATGCTTCTTTGGCTTTGGCCTTTTTTGCAACTCTGCTTGGGTGCCTCCTTCACAGGGGCATTCAAAGACTTGTGCCAGTCCCTTTCCATCCATAGGCAGGGTCCCTTGGGTACTGAGTTGATGTCAAAATCAAAGAAAGAGACCAAGAAATGGTCATGGGATTGAGAGTGTTCTCAGGCCTCCGATTCCTGTGCTTCTCCAGAGGTTCCGACTTTGGTCAGTTCTTCAGCCCTGGCTGCCTGCCCCATGGTCTCCCCATCAGGACAATTGGTTGAGATGCAGGTCAGTCTTCTGCCTGAGATATTTCTTGAGCTGGTAATCCATTGTCACCAGAAGAGGCTGATACTTCCCTTTCTAGGGCCCTGGTCCTACTGCTCACTCAGGGAGGGATGGACCAGTCCACTGATCCACCACCTCTCGACCCAGAGCCTCCAAACCAGGAGGAGACTCAGCTCTCACTGGCCTTCTCTGAGATCCACCATTGGTGGCCCTGATGGTCAAGGATGTGGTCCTGCTCTCGGAGTCCTGAGTGGAGCAGCCAGCTGTATGATTGATGTTTGGGTAAGTGGCACTGCTGCTATTCCTTGTCCTCCTCAGGTGAGGAGAGGCTCTGGTCCAAGCTATGTCAGTGCTGTGAGGACTTGATGTGGCAACAACTACTCTTTACTGGTGTAAATCCCATTTCAGCTTTGACCCCGGCCACCATGTGATTTTTGTCACAGAGGCTGCAGCCTTCCTTGCCTCAGCAGGAGCTAACCCTTCAGGTCCCAGCTCAACCTCACCCAGCCTATCCGACAATTTTGATGCAGCCACCACCAAAACAGACGAAGACTAGTGATCTGACTAAGGGGGCCTGCCCAGACTCAGATCTTCCCCATTGGTTGTCAGTCAATGTTACCCCTGACCATCCCTGGAGGTTCAGCAGGGGACTCTGATGGTCGACTTCTTTTCCATGAATCCTCGGAATTAGAGGGCTCCTCCTTGCATTCCCAGCAGAAATTGTCTGCAGAAGGAAGTGAAGAGAAAACACAGGTGCTTAACAAATACTTCTGCCCCATTTTCTCTAGGGAGAAGGACGAACCCGTGCCACAAGGCAACAGGGGAGTGAAAGTGTGGAGGAGGGTGTAATTAACAGTGTAATAGAGGTGTACTGGGTGCTAAAGGTCCTAAAAGCTCTAAAGGTGGCAAATCCACTGGATCAGGTGGAATACACCCAAAGGTCATAAGGGAACTGGCGGAGGTGCTGGCAGCCCACTGACAGAACTGTTTAACACCTCTCTGGAATCCAGGAGTGTACCACAGGACACCCTGTTAGCAATGCATTATGCCAAAATCCAAATGCCTTGTCAGTATGTTTTTTTTTTTGTGAAACTGACTCTGCTGTATAGTGATGTCAGCAGTACAACCCTGGGCCCAGGGCAACACCAGGCTTCCTATAGAAGCTCTGGTACACTCTGCAGATTTTAGCAGCTCAGAATGCAGAAACTAATTGCAGCAGACAGTAATGAAATACAATTCCAGAATCAATGCGAGAAGGGGTAATTTATGCATGAAAGTCAAAAGGACAAGGGAAGTTCTTCTTTAAAGGTATTAATAAGTTGAATATGGTGGGTCTCTTCAGTCCTAGTGGGAACAAGTCCACTAGGGGGCATAGCCTGAAGCTGGTGGAGGGAAGATTCAGGAGGGATATGAGGAAGCACTTTTTCACTAAGAGAGTGGTGGCCAAGTGGAACAAGCTGCCAAAGGAGAAGATCCTCCTGAAAATGGTGGGTAGCTTCAAGAGAGGATGGGACAGAAGGAAAGGAAAAGTTTTTGAGGGAGAGGGAACTGAGGGGTCGGAGGGATTTGAGGAGGGGACAGATCCCACTGTAGACACAGAGGCACCTACACAATTGAGCAGGCAACACATACCATAAGAAAATGAAAAATCTTGCAATTGCAGAGTAAAACCACAGGGAGGGATAGAATACATAATTATTTATTGAGAGCTCAAGGTACAAGCAGATACTGTCTGGCAGCCCCAGTGCTTTGACCTTTAGGTCTTCCTCAGGGGCATGTCATGGCCAAGTTTTAACCCTTTTTAAATCACATCAGAGATCACATGTTTAGTGCTTGTAACATTTGTAAATTAAATTAGAAAATTAAATGTAATAGACAAGGCTAAATTATTAAACATATATATGTGTATGTATATATATATACATATATATATATATATATATATATATATACAATGTATGTTTTGGGATAAATAGCAGGATAAAAAGTAATATCTCTGCCAGGCCATGGAGATATCAATGATATCTTCACATGTGAAGATATCACTGATATCTTCACACTCCTATACATCATCGTAATGAAAGTGAAAGTGTTTCACTTTCCATCATCCAGCTATCTTTGCTGTGTCCCTTTAGGAGCTTGCCCCACCCCACAACACAAACATCTCTGTGATCCTGTTTGCATCTTCTAACAAATGAATTATTGAAAAACAAACTTTATCTGGTTGATCCTGCAACTTTCTTTTATCCACCTGTAACTGTAATGTAGCGTGGCGGCGCTATGCCTGAAATAACAGCATGACGGCGCTAGGCAGATTCAAAAGTGAAGCACCATAAGATATTTTTCATTAGGGAGCCTGTGCTGTAAAACTTACAAAATGCTTCCTTTTGTGAATGCTGCCTGTATTTTGCGAAAAGAAGCTGCCGACAGTATTGAGGGACGAGCGAGAGACACGGCAGCTTCACAACACCAGACAGAAGCGCGAGCATGCGTTGCTATGCAACAGACATGCGCTGTTTTGGAGCAGGGGGGTATGGAGAGTTGTTGGGGGTAGCTACGACTACATAAACTTAATACCAAACAATTTTTTTAATAATAATTTTAAAGTAGCAGGATCAACCACATATATAGTTTTTCAACAACATATGGCATCTGTTGAGTTGGTAGAGATACTGCAGTCTTGTATTGAAATAGCCATCACCTCTATGTAGGGGATTGTATTAAGTGGACATCTGGAGCTTTTGTTGAGTGCAGCCCAAAACATACATTATATAAACAGAACATGACATGGCCTGACTGAAGATATCATATTTATCTTCACTCGAGGCCAATGACATCATGATATCTCACTTGTGGCTTCGCCACTCGTGAGATATCATGACATCATTGGCCTCTCATGAAGATAAATATGATATCTTCAGTCAGGCCATGTCATATCCCCTATATATACACATGTATGTACAAAGCATGCAGTATAAACAAAAGAATTCTTTGAGAGAATAGTCACAATTTTTTTTCACATCTGTAAGTGAAACATGACTATTTTATTTACAATTACTAATAGCACTAGTATTATTAGTACAGTTCACAGGAAGTCAACATAACTTCATTTACATATTTTAATATGGGTTATTCAGAATAAAGGCTATGATTTTCAGGCAGTGCTCTTCAAAAATGTTTTTTCCCCAATTGGTACACTGTACAGTGCACTCACCCTCTCCCATTTGTTTTTCTCTCAAGGGAACTTCAGTTTGAAAAACATTTCTTTATAAATGTATTTTGCTGAGCAGTAGCCCAGTCACAATCTGTCAAGGGTAATCAGAAAAGAATGGGATGGGAGGGAGGGCATAAACTGGATTGGGACAAGTCAGCAAAAATGAATGTAGGCTGATGGAATACCCACTAAACAGTTCAAGAAAACTAAATCAGCACTCAGCAGGATCAAGGAAAAATTGAAAATTATATATGGAACACTAACACTAATTAATAATTATTTTTGTTATTTTTAAATTTTCCTTGATCCAGCTGTTCGCTGATTTAGTTTTCTCAAACTGTTTCGTGGGCATCTCCCTCGGGCTCCTCTAGTCATTTTTGCTGACTTGTGCCAATCCAGTTTATGCCCCCCCCATCTCATTCTTTCTGATTACCTCTTTGGACGGATAGTAACTGGACTATTGCTCAGCAAAATAAATGTATAAAAAAAAATATTTTTAATTTGAAGTTCCCGGGAAAGAAAAACAAATGGGGGAGGGTGAGTGCACTCTGGAGTGTACCAATTGGGAAAGAAATGTTTTAAACATTTTTGAAGAGCACTGTCTGAAAATCACAGCCTTTATTCTAAAGAAACCATATTAAAATAAGTAAATGAAGTTACTTTGACATCCTGTTAACGGTACTAATATTACTGGTGCTATGGGTAAATGCAAATGAAATAATTATGTTTCACTTATAGATGTGATTGAAAAACCTTATTTTTATTTTTCAGAGTGACTATTCCTCTAAGAATCCTTCTGTTTATATTTCATGCTTTGTACATATATATATAGGTTTAATAGTTTAGCCTCATTTATTATGTTTAATGTTCTAATTTTATTTACAAATGTTACAAGCACTAATCATGTGATCTCTGATGTTGTGACTTAAAAAGGGTTAAAACTTTGGCCATTACACGCCCCTGAGAAAGAACTAATGGTCGAAGCACTGAGGCTGCCTGAAGGTGTCTTCTTGTACCTTGAGCTTTCAATAAATAACTACATATTGCATCCCTGTCTGTGGTTTACTCTGCAAGTGCAAGCTTTTTTGGTTTTGTTACTGTTTTGGGCTAGCTGCCCTTGTTTGCAGCAATGGCCCAGGTCCTGATTGCACACCTGTACCACTTTTGTTCAGATCTGAATGCTTTTTGGGTACTGCCAGACATGCTACAGTGAGCACTGGTACCATTGACTGAACCCTACAGGATATTTGCAAAACGACAGGAGAAGAACTCTTTGTGTTGTATCCCCATATTGATTCCGTCAAAGAAACAGTGAGTAACTACCTACTTTCTCAGTTTGAATACGAGCAATTTCCCTGAAAATTGGGGAATAAGGTAGCATGCAACATTGGGGAGCAACACTGCCTGGAAGACACCGAAGTTGTGTGTAGGCATAGCGAGAAAGCCAGACAGGCGCTCTTCTCAGAGGAGACTGTCAGTATCTCTGATACAGAGGAGCTTGTGGATCTGTTCAAAAAGTTCAAGAAACTAAGAATCTCTGAACTTAGCCACTTCTATAACCAGATTACATTTGAGAAATATATTGAGCAGGGGATATCACAAAGAGGGCTCTAAATTGAAATAGAACCCACTTGTGGTTTCCCAGAAGATGAAGCAGAATTTAGAGAAGAGTGGGAATTAGCTCTTACTGATTGCACTGACCGTCTTATAAAAGCACTGATTAAACATGACAAGAAATAGTAAGAAATGTTATGTAACCAGCCAGTCCCTGGGGTTACTAGGACCCAATCAGTTTTAGATCAGGCAGGGAGCCTGGGCAGTCCAAACGGTGTAAAACTTGCTGAAATATATTACATCATCACTTGCTTAGCTCCCTTGAGGCAGGAGATGATGACATGGAATTTCAAACTCGCAGCAGCAGGAGCAATAGTGCTCTGCTGTTGTGAAAGCTATGAGTGAGTTGGAGTTTGGGAGTTGCAGCTGAGAGTTCTACAGGCAAGTGGTGCTTTGCTAAGGCCACTTGTCAGAGGGAAGGACTATCAGTTTGCTATTTTCCACCATAGTACAGTAACCAGCAGCCAGCATACCTCTCAACTGTCCCTGATTTTCAGGGACGTCCCTGATTTTGCCTCAAAATTGTCCTTTGTCCCTCATAAAATTTGTGTTTTTTTGACAGAACAGTGGGGACTAAAATCACAAATTAATGTCAAACATTAAAGTTATAGACTTATTCTTCTTCAGAAAATGCATCTTAATACACATCCCTTTATTCTACCAGTTTTCTGAGTGAATAGTATCAATTTTTAAGATGTGTCCCTGATTTTGGATCTTTGTCCCTGATTTTTTTAAGCTTTGTCCCTGATTCATGAGGCAAGAGGTTGGGAGGTATGATGGCCAGTCTTGTGGGACATAGTGGTTACCAAATCCTGTGAAACGCAAGGGGCTGAAGATTTCTCAGCAGGAGAAATGGGAGTGAAGGTTTCAATGAGTAGTATTGGGGCAACCCCCAAAAGACTGTAAGAAATAGCAATGCTGCCCAGATTCAGACTTAAAGAGTTTTAATATTGTCAAAGTCTCTAGCCAGGGACAATAAAGATTTCTTGAAGAAATGTTAGATTCAGGAAAGAGGTACAAATGCTTGAAGCCCTGAAAGGTTCTGCAGAGTGTTTAGAATTGAGAGATGGGGAGACAACATGTGCCCCCTGAAGAGATTCAGGTGAGAGTTAACTCAGTTCTTTCAAAATGTTTGTTGTGAAAGTTGACACAGTTCTTTCAAGATGCTTGTTGTGAAAGTTAACAAAGTTCTTTCAAGAGTGCTAGCATGGAAGTTAACACAGTCTTCCAGCTGGTAGAAGTGTACATTGGGGAGAGGTGAAGACTCTCCATAGAGAAGAAAAGAGTAAGGTGTGGAGTCCTATGGGCTCTGAGGGGTATTAACTAATTTCACCCAGTGTGTGCTCGAAGTGAGTGCTGTGTCATCACCCACATAAATGCACTGGTAAAGTCCAAAGATTACTAATCACAGGAGTGGACGTCTATGCGAAGTGTTCTTGGGAAAGATTTCAGTACTGCAAGAAAGAGTTTATAAAAATGTTTCTGTGTGCTACAAATGTACCATCTGTTTGGACAGTGATCAAGCCCTGAGGGCACCACCATTTTCTGTTACCATTTGTTCAGGAACAAAAGACATACAGTACAATCCCAATTCTCTGGCTGTGGATGTTACATCTCTGAGTGACCTGAGTAAGTGTTTGGGGCCCCCACTGATAGGAGACACACCATAGCCCTGGCACCTCTTCCTCAGACCTGGGTAGAAATAGACGTGTTGTTTTGCTCCACTCCCCCACCTCCTAGATGCCCAAGCCAGAGATTGCCCTAATGCCAGGGGTATACTCTTTGTTGTGGTGGTAGTTGCCTTGCTGAAAAACTGCCAGTAAAAGGGGGAGCTGGGTTACAAAAATGGGGGCTTGTCTGGAATTTTAGGGGACAGCAAAGGTTGCCATGTAGAGGGTATCATTGTGGTATTTTGGTCTGGTGGTGGTGCACCCATCAAGGGACTGTTTTTGTGAAGAAAAAGTTGCAATCTGCTAAGAAAAATGACACATGTATAGGTACAGCTTTAAGAGAGTGAACTTCAGTGTGGGATTCTGTAGGAAATATGTTGCCAAGGACTGCTTTGGTGGAACTGTGTAAACTCTGCTTTAAAAGTGCTTAAAAATTGAACTGTCAAAATCGTCAGCTGCAGAGTGATTTTGAGCAAAGGAATGCTTGTTTGCTGTAAATACAATTTTTCCCATGCCTGAGGAGAAAAATGGTGGATTGGCTGTAAAGAACTGTGTTTTAAGTGAAAAAAAAGCAGTGAAATTGCTTGTTGAGACTGAAAACAAAAACCACTTAGAAAAAAAGTCAGTTTGCACTTTAAAATTGTTTCCGGTGGTTCGAGAATCAGCACAGGAAAGAGAAAGAATGTGCCCCTAGCTCATTTGCATGGTGTTGAGTTATTGGCTCTTTTTGTAAAGCTCTGCACCCTGGCTAGAGTTCTGTGAACTGGTACAGTGTTCTAGGAGAGAGACCAGGAGCGTGTGAGGCAGCAAGGCCTAGCAAAATACTTTGTTGGTGTACTTGTGGATTTAAGGGCAAAATGTTGTGAAACTGTGGAAAAAGTCTGGCATTTTCCCATTTGTCTGTGGGATCGTTCATTCTGGTAGCCACCCCAGTGTTTTCCCTGTTGGTCGTCAGGCAGAATTGTTTGCAGCTCAAGTGTGATTGCCATCATCTCATACACAGGCCGCATTACCAAAAGTGAAGAAAACAGCTTCTGTAAGTACCAGTAAAACCTGTGCAAAGTAAAAGTAAGAAAAAGTTATCTGAGCAGCTGAATAGTAAAATAGAACTGTGTACAAATAAAGAGAGCAACTTGGAGAAAATGTGAATGTGGTAGTGATGCAGAGTAAAATGCGACATGCCATTCTAGGGCAGGGGCCAGATTGAAAAGTAACAGCCAAAAGTAAAAGCAAACTGCAGATCACCAGAGAAAGTGGGCAGGCTACAGGAAAGACTTTGTAAATGGGAAAAAGAGAGAATTGTGCAAATAGTAATAGCAACTGTTGTAAATGTGTTTTGCAGGGAGCAAACATGGCCAGTGGAAGCAAGCAATACCCACTGCATGTAAAAACATGGGTGGCACAGAAAAAGCAAGAGTTGAGACACTGCAAAGAAAAGTATGGCTGTGTTGAAGCTTCCCTCGACATTTAGTGCTCCCTGGTTATCAAGTTAGCACGTACATCATATGCCTATACACTGGATGAGATGTCATAGCCACCCCCCACTGCCAGGACTGCAGGAGAAATTTCAGCATGTGTATGGCTAGTGGCCCTCCTGGAGCGACTGTCTAATGTGTCCAGTTGACCCCACTTGGAATCTTGGTGCAGAGCCTAGTTGTGGAATACAGAGTGGTGCCAAATATCAGCAGGAGGAAGCAGAGGGTTTCCTCAAGGAATTCTTTGAAAGTGTGACTGAGTATAGCAAAGAGGTGCAAGCAGCAAGTAGCCCCTTGAGTCAAGGAAGAGGCTGAGAGGGGTTTGGCAGTGACAGGACTAGAACTTGTGGCCCCTGGTGCAGAGGGCCCAAGTCCGAGTGTGCTCGGGGAGGATGAGGAGTTGGAGGACCTCATCACATAGGAGGCACGTGCCTCTGGCAGCAGTGAAGAATGGGTGTTCACAGGGGTTGAACCAGTAACTGGCTCCTGAGCAGCACATAGGGAAGCATTGGAGGAGGCAGAAGCATCTAGTGGTGAGACTGGGCAACCAGATGCAGCAGTCGAAATTTTGAAGCCCTCAGCAAAAGAGACAGGCTCCAGTGTGCAAGAGGTGGAGGAGGACACAGGAATTGACTGTATTTTTCCTCTGTGGAACAGAAATGCCTGGTTGCATCAGATCTGGATGCCCCCAAGCCAGGCTAAGGGCCTGCATCTGCCCAAGAGTAGTAAGGAGGAGAAAGTGACATGGAGAAGAGCTGAGAAGGAATTCAGAGTAAAGTACCCATTCATACAAGGGTGGATGTGGGAAGAAACTGGGGACCGGAAAGAGGAGTGGTTGCTGGAGGAAGCCAGGGCATCCACAAGTTTTCTTTGGTGCTGGATGAAAGGAATGAATCTGTCTGGCACAGAAAAAGTGTGTAAAGACAATGTTAACTCATGGAAAGTGGGATGCACCCTCCACCTGGACTCGGCAATTATAACTGACAGAGACAGAGATGAGATGATGCACTTAGTAAGGATGACCTATCCAGATGAAACAATTATCTATGGTCCTCATCCCCGGTGGTACTACCCCTAAATGTACCTGGAAGATTCAGTATGAACAACTAACCTCAGAGACTGTAAGCCATGGTCAGCGGGCCGTAGGACCAGCAGGCAATTGGCTGAAGAAAGAACAGCCAGAAGGTTGAACTGCTTTCTCCCCCCCTAGGAGAAATGAGGGATGTCGTGGCTGCAGTTTCTGTTTTGGTCAGCAGAAACCAGAGCCAGAGGTGTTATGGAAGTGTTTGATCTAAAGACTTGTCTTCAGCCATGGGAGAGAAGAGGTCCGGAGCAGTGATAGAGGTGATGCAGAAAAGTCAGCCTGCACTTCTGAACTGGTAGGGCAAAGTTTCTCTTATTTTTCTGTTTGAATGACTATCTTCTAATGGTGTGATGCCCCTGCTACCTTGGTCCAGTGGACATCTGGTCTGGAGAATTCCAGTAGTCCCCATGCCTGCTTTCAAAAACTGTTCTGGGATTGCATCCGGCCATATTCCAAGACATTCGTGAGTGTAAGTGCCCTCTGCATTCAGGACATTATATCCTTAGAAGGACAATAAGGGTATCTCCTTCCTCCAAAAGTGTTTTGTATGTATTATGTTTGTACTTTATACTGCCTTTTGTAGAAAATACCCTTAAATGTTTTGGGAATTGTGCTGTATCCTGCTTTGGGGAGGGTGTTTGCTGTTGTTTCTTTTGCAGGTTTTTTTCTTTTACAGATGTACCTGAAAGAAGAAAAGAAGAAGATTTAGGGCTCAGCCAGAGCTCTGGTGGTTTCCTAGTCTTTTAAAGTGTTTTAAAGTGTGTGATTGAGAAATGTTTAAAGAGCTACTGATGCCTCAAAGAAAACATTTTAAAACATAATAATTATGTACAATTCTGCCTGCATTCGATTTATAGTTTATGTATTTCTCCTCCCCATTATTTATTACTAAGGAAATTTGCATGAATATATGATCTTTGTCACTTAGAGTTTCTTTAGAGTCCATCTGCCTCTATAGCTTACTCCCTACTTCAAGTCATAGTCCTCTGTTGTGAAATCATAATCTGTTGTTATGGGAGTAACTGTAATATCACAAGCAGTGATCTGTGACTTTAGGTAGGGAGAAAGCAGTAGGAATAGACAAAGTCTTCAGGAGCAAAGATTCTGTTTTCATACAAATGACCTCAGTAATAAATAATGGGGAAGAGAAATACAGTACTAATGGGAAATACAGGATATCCAATCCTGTTCTGTCAGAAAGTGCTCCTAGAAGGTTTCATTTGTCCCTGGTGGTGGAACACCTTAGCTAGTTTGTTAGTGGTGGTTGAAGATACTTCTGCATGCCTCTATGTTCCCTGTGGTAACCTGCCTACATTAAATCATAGGTAAGGGAGGGACTGATCACCCCTCCTTATAGGGCACCCAGGAGTTGGATTACCTGTGCTGCAATCCAAAGCCCTTGCTGTGGACAGCAAGTTTGTCTGGTGGCAGTGAGTGTAACCAGCCAGTCCCTGGGGTTACTAGGATCCCATTAGTTTTAGATAAGGCAGGGAGCCTGGGCAGCCCAGAGGGTATAAAACACATTGCAATACATTCCATCATCACTTACTTAGCTCTGTTGAGGCAAGAGATGATGTACAGTCAAAGCTGATTATAATGGTCACATCTGTGCAAGCAGATTCTGCCTGTTATAAGGAGTGGTCAATGTAACCAAAGACAATGATTTTAAAATGCCATGCTGATTATTACTATTCCTGCTAGTCCCGCTAGTCCATGCTGTAAACCTGCTTCAGAATTTTACAGTAAAGGCTCAACTGTACTCCCATTCCCATTCACATTATGCAGCTAGTCATTGGGTAGGTGGGAACAATAGGTAAGAGTGTGTGTGTTTGTATTGCACAGATTTGGAAGTGCTGTTTCAGTTGTTTTGCACTCACCTACCCTGTTGCCGCAACTCTGCTCTAGTCCTCAGTTACTGTATTCCTGCAGCACTCTATCTCCATGCCAGAGCAAAGCAGCATTTGCAGGGGTCTTCTTTTCTGTTCAGAGACACAGATGGATCCACTCTTCCCTTCACTGTCACTACATTAAAGCCAGGACTTCCCCTCACAGCTGCTGCATTAATGTGACCGATTAGTAGCTAGTTAGCACTGTATGCCCACCTTCTATTTTGGGCAGATTAGCTGTTAGTTAATGTCAGTTCACACATCTGCAACAGCTAATCTGCCCAAAATAGAAGGTGGGCAAAGATTGCTATAACCAGTTGTTTTTACACTGGAGTCTTTGTATTGGGCAAGCTGAAACCACAATCTGCCCACAAAAAGCATTGCCCACATAAACCGTGGACACTGTAAGTGGTGGGGACTACAATAGGATTTAGAACTCTTGCAACAGCAGGAGCTACAGTGCTCTGCTGGTTTGAAAGCTGTGAGTGAGTTGGAGTTTGGGAATTGCAGCAGAGAGTTCTACAGGCAAGTGGTGCTTTGTTAAGGCAAAGTGGACAAGTCGTCAGAGGGAAGGACCTTCAGTTTGTTATTTTCTGCCCTAGTATAGTAACCAGTGGTCAGTCTTGTGGGACATGGTGGCTACCAGATCCTGTGAAGCCTGAGGGGTTGACGATTTCTCAGCAGGAGAAATGGGACTGAAGGTTTCAGTGAGTAGTGTTGGGGCAACCCTCAAAAGGCTATGAAAACTAGCAATGCTGCCCAGATTCAGACTTAAAGAGGTTTAAAAGTGTTAAAGTCTCTAGCCAGGGAAGCGAAAGATTTCATGAAGAAATATTAGATTTCAAGAAAGAGGTACAAATGCGTGTTGTCTAAATAGTCCTGAAAGGTTCTCCAGTAGTCCTGAAAGGTTCTGCAGATTGTTTAGAATATAAAGATGGGGAGACAACACATGCCCCCTGAAGAGATTCAGGTGAAAGTTAACATAGTTCTTTTAAGATGCTTGTTGTGAAAGTTAACACAGTTCTTTTAAGAGTACTAGTGTGAAAGTTAACATAGTCTTCCAGCTGGTAGAAGTGTACATTGGGAAGAGCTGAAAACCCTCCATAGAGAAGAAAAGAGCAAGGTGTGTAGTCCTATGGGCTCTGAGGGGTGTTAGCTAGGTTCACGCAATGTGTGCTCAAAGTGAGTGATGTGGCATCACCCACATAAATGCACTGGTAAAGTTCAGAAATCCTTAATCACAGGAATGGATGTCTGTGTTAATTGCTCTTGGGAAACATTTCAGTATTACAAGAAAGAGTTTGCAAAAATGTTTCTGCCTGCTGCAAATATACCATCTGTTTAGACAGTGACCAAGCCCTGGGGGGCACCACCATTTTCTGTCACCATTTGTTCAGGAATAAAAGACATAAAGTACAATCCCAATTCTCTGGTTGTGGACATTGCATCTCTGAGTGACCTGTGTGAGTTTTTGGGGCCTACTCCGATAGGAGACACACCATAACCCTGGCATCACTCCCCCAGACCTGGGCAGAAAGAGAAATGTTGTTTTGTACCACTCCCCCACCTCCTAGATGCCTGAGCCAGGGGTTGCCCTAATGCCAGGGGTATACTCTTTGTTGTGGTGGTTGTTGCCTTGCTGACAAACTGCCAGCAAAAGGGGGAGCTAGGTTAAAGATAAATAAAGAAACTGAAGAGATTCAGTCTAATCTGAGAGTTCACCAACAAGACTCTGTGTTTGCAGAACTGAATAAGACCTAGATTACAAAAATGTCCAGACATGAAAAAGAACTGTTTCAACGGAAAAAGATGAAATTGGCAAGGGACGCCAAAGACTTTGAAAAAGGAGCAGTCTTTAATTGGGAAAGGAAATATCATTCATATGGCCAAGGAAGGGATCATGGTAGACACTGTAGTAAAAGTCACAATAGACAAAGGAATTCTGAAAAAGAAACAAAGTGTACATTTTAAAACTGACCCCACAGTTACAATTTCCTCGGAAGCAGAGTCGGGTCTATGAGAACAAAACCTTAGTTATAAAAAAAAATTATTAAAATATTATTTCGCATTATTATAATTACTATTTTATAGTCTTTATAAAATGTTTAATTATTAAGGTAATTGTGGTATAATACAAAGACAACTGGTCTAAAGATTTGTCTACATGAGCACTCTGAGCAAGGAAAAGAAATTTCTCTGAGAAGTGGTTTCAAAAGGAAAAAATCCTGCCTATTTGGAACTTAGGAGACATGGCATCTAAGTCTCTCCATTTAAAACAGGAAGACATCCTTGAACTGGTCCCTTAACAAAGCAATATTGAAAGACTCTTTGCATCTCTGCCAGCTGTTGGAGGAGAAGAAGCCTTACTGATAGTAGCCATAGTAACCACATTCTTCAATGACATCTTAATGATGTACAGTATACTCTGGTACCATCTCATATAGAGTAGCCAGCAGGAAAAAAAAGGGAATGTAGGGACTTTTTAAATTTCCATAATCTTTAACAGGAGTAAGGAACTTTTGTTTCTTGCAAGACTATTTTTAATGCTGCTGGCATAAAACTTACACATTAGATAAAGAACATCTTGACCCATTGGCTGGCTGAATTTGAAACATGCACCCCTTGGAGAATGTGAGTTATTTGATTATCTATTTTGTGTCAAAAGCCTGAAAGCTAAAATACCTGAGTTTGATCTTAAATGAAAGATGGTATCGTGACAAGTTCAAAGATATAATTTTTGTGTGTGCAACTTGGTGAGAACTGAAGTTATAATCATTATTAAATTATTTCAGAAACATCGGCCCAGTGTCGCTGAGGGTTAAGATGCTGGATGCCACACCTCGCTCCATGCCAGCGACCCATGTTTGGGGATGAGCATGGACCACCAGGGGTTGGCAGGGGAAGGAGAGGATTGAGCATCTGGAGGACAGCTCTCCTCTCCCGGGCAGGGAGGACCGGCACTCCCACCAAATGACTGCCCCCAGCTGAAGGCCTGGTGGCAGTGTGGGAATGTGGGTGCCATGAAAGGGAGGGTGCTGTGGGACTTCCATGGACGTGCACATGCCTCAATGTGTGCATGACCTGTGTGTGCACCCTAGCAATGGGGAAGGGGAAACAAATGGAAGAAAAACACCTCCTGCTGCAGGATGACAACCAATCCCTCCCAAGCTCTGCACCAAGCGACCGGGCTGGCTCTGGGTAAGTCCCAGTGAGACAGGGTGATGGGGCTGGGAGGGTTGATTAGATAGGGGCAGCTGGGGGCAGGAACGGAAATAAACACCTTTATAAAAAATATTATTTCAGGAAATAGTTGTCTTACAGACATGTGAGGCACCTCAAAAGACTGCGTTAATGCAGGGAGCTTGGAAATGTATGTCTGGAGACTGTATCTTGTTGCATTCAAAAGTTATAAGAAAAATTTATTTGGGACTTAAAGTTGAACAAGGTACCAGGGAGGGGAGTCCTTAAAAAAAGTGAAGAGCCACCCCTTACATCATTTGCAGTATCCAATCAAAGTTGGTAAAATTTGCAGGAAATGATTTCAGGATGATGCGCTGACCAAAGGTAATAAAGCCAACCACTTGGAAAAATGATCAGTTCTTGCCTGTACAGCATGCTGAGAGGATCTGTGCCTGTGGACCTGCCAATGTTTCTGTTTGTCTTACTGTTTTGAAATCCCTGCCAGAACCTAAGACAAGAGACAAGCCTGTCTGGTGATGTCTAGACCAGCAAGGGACCAAGCCTTTGTTGCCGTGTTTATACCAGAGGTGCTGAGATCAACAGCCTGAGGTTTGAGCATGGAAAGAAACACAAATGGCAACAGAGCCAGTCATAAGTAAAAAGGACATTTCACAGCAAGAATAAAGAAGGAATCTCACCAATATCCTGAAATTAAGGAAGACAAACAATCCAGCCTCTACAGATAACCAGATGAGTATTATTTTAATTCATTTTTATGTTTGCTTGCTTGCATGCATGCGCAAGAAACATTATGTGACAGCTTAGGAGAAAAGTGGGGTTTTGGAGGTGAGGCATTTTCCTGGCGCTGCCCCAACCCGATTGTGTACCACACTGGGAGCCCACCCCAGTGTGGCTAACATGACCCCCCCCAACCAAATGTGCCACACTGGGAGCCCACCCCAGTGTGGCCAAAACCTGTAAAAAAAACAGAAAGTCCGCAGTGATGTTTTTTCTATTTTTGTTACCTGAAACAAAGGAAATGGTCCCTCGCCATCGAGTCCCCTCCCCCAGCCTGCACCCACCCTCTATGCACCTGCATCCCCCAATACTTGTCTCTGGAGCCCGATGTGATGATCTTCAGTGGACAGGGAACACATCTGCATTCTTCAAAGCCGACCACAAACTGAAGAAAAAGCTGTATAATGGCATAAATGTTTTTTTTTTCAACTTAGATGGATATTGTGGCCATTTTTGCAAATTTTGGCACCAAATTTTCAAAATGGGGCGCTTTGGACCCCACCTCAAGAATTCAGTCACTGTCATGTTGTTCTTCAGTTCCAAAAGGTGATTTTGCAGTCACTGCATGGAATCACCTTTTGGGACCGAGTAATAAAATGACAGTGATACTGTTCATGAGGTGGGCTCCCAAAAAGCCTATGTTACAAGTTTGGTAAAAATACCAAAAAATGGCTGTGTTATGAGCATGTGTTGCACAGTTTCTATGCACACTCGTAACTCTGAGAATTTTTTATATTTTCATTTCAGATTTTCAGCATTGCCATTTTTTCACACCTCCTTATGAACAGTACAGCTGTAATTTTTCACATCTTGCCTGAAATGTGGTTTCGCTCATGTGGCACACAATGGCACTGTCTCTGTGGGAAATAAGCATTCGGGCAGAGTAACAAAATCACAGTGACACTGTTCATGAGTGGAGGTCTCAAAATGCCTACGTTAAAAATTTGGTGAGAACATTTCACAAAATGACTATTACGAGGGTGCATTGTTCAATTTCCATGCACACTCATAACTTTGAGACTTTTTAATATTTTCACTCCAGATTTTCAACATTGGCATTTTTTCACAACTCCTTATGAACAGGACAGCTGTCATTTTTCACATCCTGCCTGAACTGTGTTTTCACACATCTGGCACAGAATGGTACGGTCACTGTAGCAAATCAACATTCAAGACAGATTAACAAAGTCACAGGGCCACTGGCCATGAGCAGAGGTACCAAATGCTTTCATGAGGTGGGGGTTACAAAAAGGCCATGCTGAAAATTTGTAGCACAAAAATCAACAAACGCCCTGGGCATTATGGTTTCTAACCATAACATTCCACCCTGTACAGACTGACAGGCATCAGGGGTGTGTCTTTGGATTGCTGGCTGTAATGTTCATTCCATTCCACCCCCATCGTGCAGCCAGTGACAGGCATCAAGGTGTGCCTTGGACTCTTCGGCCCCAGAGTTCACCCCTTTCTCCTATACTGCACCCATTTTGACATATGTCCTTATGGAACGGGGAGATTGTAAAGTCGAACACCCCAAGGCACACCTCAACACTTGTTGATGTCTGCAGAATAGGGCAAGGTGAAATGGTGGGAGCGTTATGCACGAGGACCCAAAGGCATACCCAATGCCTGTCCATCTCAGCAGGGTGGAGGTGGGGCTCTCATGAAGTTCAATACTTCACTGCCACTGCCATTCCTATTCTGCATCTGTCTAAATCCTGCACTTCCAATGGTAATACCAGCAAGCAAACATTCGGCATTGACAAATGCTTATTATAATATTCTAATTGGGCTTAGCAGACAGGCTGCATAAGGAGAATAAATGTAGAAAAGCCTGAATTCAAGAAATGATATGTAAACATTTTTGCCACAAAAAAGGTATTTGGAATAAGTACAAAGAGAGTTTTGAAACACTAATAAGACAAAGCTATTTGAAATCTTTATACATGAACAATTGTACTGGTTGCAAAAGCTTCCAAACTGCAAGCTGTCTGTTTTTGATTTTGTTTTGTTTTTGTTTTGTTTGTTTTCTGAAACATTTATTGTTTTGCATTTATGCTGCTTTTCATTATGTTTACAATGTTTTATTATCTATTTAAAAATTATTAGTAATTAGTTATATTGTATAGGGAAAATAAAATCTATTTTTTATATTACCTTAGGTGTTACAGAAAAGTTATTTGCTTTTATCTTGAACCGTATACAGTAGGTGGTAAAGTAAGGTTTGAGCCAGTCTTACATTGTTTATATGGTTTTATGCAAATTTTGTGACACAGGCTGAAGGCTTAGCTAAGTTCTGATAATAAGAAATTGGTATTTCAGCCTATTGCTTTGACAGGTCATTGGTTGACAGCACCTCCCAACTCCAAATCAAGAGGCCTTAAAAATGCATCGAAACTGAAATAAAATAATCAGAAAGCAGGACCCTCAAAAAACTTAAAGAGAGACAATCACAAAAACTGAAGAAATCAAGACGGGGAGGAGGGGGAGGGGAAGGAACAAAGCCGGGACTGAATAGATACTCACGGAGGAAAATATAGTAATTATAAATCTTTCAGACTACCTCCTTACCACACAACAAAAACAATTATTATCTAAGGGACCATCATTTGTACCAGTATCCAGGGTTGACCTTTTTAAAATGAAAGTAGATGCATTTAAGTTTATATGGAAACTTAGGTTGCACCTCTTCTTTCAAAACAAATGAAGCCACAACATTGGTCTCAATGTTAATCAATTTGACTCAATTGACCCCTCTTTGGTGTATGAGAACAATGAACTAAATAACACCAACCCAGACTTTGGCTATCAAATACATTAGTATGAGCCACTAGAACAACTGATTACAGTACTGGATTAAGCTGATTATGATGAATATCCACATCAACGAGAGGAACTGAATGAGGGAGCACAGTCGGATTACAGCTAATACTGGGGACAACATTTGATAGATGAATTGGATTTGGAGAACATTTTGAAATGTAATACTTGTGATCAATACAATTTGAACTATATGAGCACAAGATTTAGACCTAAATCAATATTTTATCCAAATGTGCAGAATTCCACTCTAACCTAGTCTGAAAATGTTTTGAACCAGGAGGTCGATAGAATAGTAAACCAAAGAAGACTCAGGTATAACACTAATCTCTTAGCAGTGGAACAAGATGCCGTGACAAAAATGTGTGGTACAACAGGTACAGTTATAAAATCCTCCAATAAGGGAGGCAACATCGTATTAATGACGTGAATGTTTTATTTTTCTAAGGTACAGGAACTGTTGAGAGATAGTAAAAACTATGAAAAACTAGGAAGCAATCCCACTCTCAGATTTCAGAGGAAACTTTTTTGTTATGTGGACCAGAGGCTAGAAAGAGATTTTATCTTGGCAGAAGAGGCAGGGTTCTTAAAAACGGAACATACGATAGTGCCCACTTTTTACATTCTCCGTAAGGTCCGCAAGTTCCCTAAAAACTCCCCAGGACAACCGATTGTATCAAGGGTGGGATTATTGACACAAAATCTATCCATTTATTTGGACCACTTCCTACGGCCAATTGTTTCCACTTTAGAATCCCATATCCATGATACCATGGATTTGCTACATAAATTGCTAGGATTTAAGTGGAAACCTGGCTAGAAATGGGCTACAATAGGTGTTACCAGCCTATATACAAGCATACCACATGAGAAAGGTACAGTATTTCTGTAGCTGAAAGTTTTCTAGTGCGACAAGAACAACTCCCCACACCTTTCATTATGGGGGACTTGAATTTGCTTTAACTAGAAACTACTTTACCTTTGACAAACAATTCTTTGTGCAGAGATGTGGAACGGTGATGGGATGGCATATGCCCCATTATATGTCAATTTGTACATGGGACACTGATAAAAGCGACACATCTATGATGCCCAAAGTAACATTTTACTTAAAAATATTATCTGTTGGTTTCGATTTATTAACAACATTCTGTGCGTGTGGAACAGTGACATGGAGGAATTTTTGATTTTCATTGAATACTTAAACATGAATGATAATAACATAAAAATTCACTCATACAGTGAAAGAGATGAAAATCAGTTTCCTAGCTGCCACTCTTACAGCACACCCTGATCTATCCATTTCTATTGAGGGTTTTAGAAAAGTGACAGCTGCAAATAGTATTTTACACAAGAGTAGTTCCCAACCAAGGAAGCTTACCAACTTTATTCCCTATGCACAATATCTAGGAATCTGCAGGAATTGCACAGATAAAGCAGTGTTTGAACAACAGGCCAAATAACTAACTGACAGGCTAATAGTGAGGGGATATAAGATACAGGATCTATTTCAGGCATTAGAAAAGGTGTGCTGATAGGATCAGGACAGATTACTAGTTCTTAAAGAAAGAAATGTCACCAGAGATGCACTGCATAGTTTTTGTAATGACTAGAGCCCAGTGGCATGTGAGATGGGGGGTTGTCCATACATTCTGGATACTAGCCACTACTACTTGAGTGATAGATAAAAGATAAATAAAAACTTTCATTTTTTGACAGGAAAATAACTTTTAGGACCAAAAGAGGCCCTGCTTATCAAAGTTGTCCTGTTTTAAAATACAGTTTCAAAAGGTACAGAACATCATGTAATAAATATATTACAGGAACAATCTTACAAATATCACAGACATAATTTCACAACTTACATACAAAAGACATATATACACAAATTATCAGAGAATCCAAAAGATTTTCATGGCAAAGGATAAATATAAGCATTTCAAGATGGACTGATAGATTAAACGCATAATTAAATACAAATAATTTTTAATTTCCAGAATTTCCATACTAGAACCAATATAATGGAAAGGAAAAAAGGGGAAAGGAAAGGGGGAGGGAGGGGGAGAGGAGGGGGAGGTGAAACAGAATAAAAATATCATTCTCATATACAACCTAGTACCCTATATCCAACACACACACAAATACATCAAAAGGCAACTTAAAGAATCAATCTAGAATCCAGGACAAGAGAACGGATGGTAGTATTCTAGGTAACACCGTAACAAACACACCTATCTCTCCAAATGGAGTCCAAAGAGTGCTTGAGTTTATTTAAACTATCAATAATTCTAATTTCTGGATCTATCTCATTCCATATTTTTGGTAAGTAAAAATGTCTTTGCATTTTACTATAAATATTTAGTTCCAAGGGAACTTTTTGACATCTATGTTTCAGGTGCCTCAAATTATACCTATGAAAAATACAAACATCAAGAGAGTTCATACCATGTTTAGCCTTCCCCCCCATATTCATTAAAGGCTTTATACCCTACATATTTTTGTCGGTGGGTTGCAAGAGAATCCCAGCCAAGGTCTTGAAGTAAATTACAGTGATGAGTGAAAAATGAACATTTCGATACATATCTTGCTATTCTATAATATGTTTTATCCAAACAATTTAAAGATGATTTAGGAGCAAACTGATACATTAAACTACCATATTCTAGTGTTGGTAAGAGTAGTTGTACAGCCACTCTATTTCTTGATTCTCTTGATAGAATCGATGTTTTCCTTCTTAATACTCCCAATCTAGAATTAACCTTTTTAGTTACATTTGTTATGTGTAGAGAAAAAGTAAGAGAACTATCCATATAAACTCCCAAATACTTGTATACCTGAACCTGTTGTAGCACTGGACCCCTTAGAGAATATATGTTTAATGTTTGATTATGAGACTGTTTATTTCTCTAATGGAAAAGCATTACCTGAGTCTTCTTTGTGCTAAGAACCATTTTGGATTGTATTAACCAGTTTTGTAAAATATCAAAATCGAGTTGTAACGTTTTTTGTAAGTCATCCAAATTTCTAGCTTTCCCTATAAGGGCCATGTCATCCGCATACAAATAAATCTTACTATTTTGAATACACGATGGAAAGGAATTTATATAAATCAAAAATAACAAAGGACCCAAAATTGAGCCTTGGGGAACTCCCCTAAAGGTACCCTCTATATCTGACATTATTCCGTCTATACAAACCTGTTGTGTACGTTCAGTCAAATAGGATAATATCCAGGTCTGAACAGGTTCTGATATACCAATCTGAGCAAACTTCTCAGTAATATATTGAAATCAACCAAATCGAATTCCTTTGAGAGGTCGACAAACACCGCACTGACAGACTTCCGGGCCTCAAGACCACTGATGTGATGATACATTCAAACATGTAATGGGCTCAAAACCCAGAGTCACTTTCAGGAAGGGCAAGAACCTGGGTGACCTCCTTATCAGTAGCTTCTTTAAAAGATCACAACCTGATGAACAAATGAATTGGTTACCGCATAGACCAGAAGGATTTCATAACTGCAGTAATTGCAATGTGTGTAGGTATGCCTCTGTATGGAATGTGAATGCATAAGTAAGTAAGTAAATAAATAAGTAAAATTGTATCTACTGTATATAAGGCGCCATACCTGAGCTCAGGGTGCTGTTACAATACTCCATACAATAACAATATATCTAAAATCAATAAAACTGATGACATAGATAATAACAACCACTCAGTAAGTCTTTGAAAATGCCTGGTTAAACAAATACGTTTTTAAGAATTGTTTAATTCTTCCATGGTCAGGCTATCTCATATCGGGCAAGGTAGAGAATTCCACAGGGTAGGTGCCATAAAGGCAAAAGATCTTCCTCCAGATGTTTTCAGTGATAACCTGGGAATATCTAGCAATCCTTCGTCAGAGGATCGGAGTGAGCAGGAGAGGCAGTAAGAAAACAGGAGCTCTTTCAGGTAGTGAGGTCTCAACTCATGCAGGGCCTTATAGGTCAGCAATGCCACCTTGAAGGTGATCCGTCACTGTATGGGCAGCCAGTGCAGTTCACGCAGCACAGTTGTTATGTGACTGGATCTAGAGATTCCAGTCAACAACCTGGCTGTCACATTCTGACTAGCTGCAAGAGACGGATATCCATCCCCAGTAGTCCTAGATAGAGGGCATTGCAGTAATCAAAATGACTGATGACAAAGGCATGGACCAAGGTAGGAAGATCTTCAGGTGGGACTAGGTGCTTCACCTGGGCTATATTCCTTAGATGGAAAAAGCAGGACTTCACTACAGCTGACATCTGCACCCTCTGGGTCAGGCCCTCATCAAATACCATGCCCGGGTTACGTACCTAGCCCGAGGCCATAAGCGGGGTTCCCCCAAGGTATAAACCTGAGGGTTTCCCTGCCCATGCCCCCGTCATCGTATAACTAGGGTCCACCACCAATACCTCTGTTTACTCGAGTTCAACCAAAGCCAACTAGTACTCATCCAGTTCTGTATCTCCAGCAGGCAGTTATTAAACACCGTGAATGAATCAGACACCTGTTCAGGCACAAAAGACATGTAGAGCTGAGAATCATCAGCATAGCAATGAAAACTTAGCCCATACTGTCTTATAATGTTCCCCAATGGAAGCATATACACCACAAATAACATGGGGGACATCACCGAACCCTGTGGAACCCCGCAGGGCAGTCAGTGAGAGGACGAAAAATTAATCCCTGACACCACTCTCTGCAATCTGCCCTCAAGGAAGGATCTAAACCAACTGAGGACTGCCCCCCCTCAGTCCACAGAAAAACCACAGGTGCTTGAGCATCACTCCATGATCCACGGTGTCAAATGCTGCTGAGAGATCAAGAAGAACAAAGATGGAATGAATTCTCCAATCTCTCGCCATCAGGAGATGATTTAGTACCCGCACCAGGGATGTCTCAGTGCTATGCCATTTTCTGAAGCCAGACTGGAGAGGGTCATAGATATTGTGGCTAGACAAATGATCCTCCAGCTGCAGAGTGACCACCTTCTCAATAACTTTCCCTGCAAAGGGTAAGTTCAAGACTGGTCTATAGTTAGCAGTGCTCCCACTTGAACATAATAAAGTCATTAGAATCAAGTAATTCATGACATGCAGAAGCACTTACACAGTATACATTGTTTGGTGCACTTGTGGCATGCAATATGTGGGCATGACAACGCGGATGCTTAAAACGAGGTTCTAGGAACATATCAGGGCTATAATCAGTAAGAACTACACAAATGCAGTTGGAGCCCATTTTACAGTGGCTCACTGTTCGAACCCAGTGGTACTGAAATTTATAGCTTTAGAAAGTGTTCCACATCTTTTTAGGGGTGGTGATCATTTGAACTTGTTATTAAAAGAAGAGAGCCACTGGATTTCTACTCTGGGCACATTCAACCCAAGGGCACAAATGAAGAAATAGATTACAGACCTTTTTTGAAAAATACATACTGTAGGAAAGTACTGGAGCCCCCCCCCCCCCCGAGATGACATAGGAGTACATACATAGAGTATGTTAAAAATATAAATGCAAAAAACTATAAAACTAAATAGTTCATATTTATGTTGCCTTTGTTAATTTCCATTTGTTCTGTCTTTAACAGCTTTCAGAAGACTGGTTACATGTTAAATTTTGGATAACAGTCAGCAACCTTTTGGATTTCTGATTGACTTTGTAAGCATTTGGGCTTGATCTAAATTGTGTTTCCTTTTTCATTTTGTTCCGTACTGATTCTGGAACAATAATACTAATTATTTCTTGTTATTTGTTTTATATTTTTAATTTTCCTTGAGCCTGCTGTTCGCTGATTTAGTTTTCTCAAACTGTTTAGTGGGCATCTCCCTTGGGCTCCTCCAACCATTTTTGCTGACTTGTCCCAATCCAGTTTATGCTCTTCCCCTTTCCCGTCTCATTCTTTCTGATCACCCCTTTGGGCGAATTGTGACTGTGCTATTGCTCAGCAAAATAAATTCATAAAAAAAAATTCAAATTTAAGTTCCCCGGAAAGAAAAACAAATTAGGGAGGGTGAGTGCACTCTGCAGTGTAACAACTGGGAAAGAAAATATTTAAATATATTTGAAGAGCACTGTCTGAAAATCATAGCCTTTATTCTAAAAAAAAACATATTAAAATAAGTAAATTAAGTTATTTTGACCACCTGTGAACTGTACTAATATTACCGGCACTATGGGTAAATGAGAATAAAATAGTTATGTTTCATGTATAGATGTGAAAAAAACTTAATTTTTATTTTTCAGAGTGACTATTCTCTATAAGAATCCTTTTGTTTATATTGTATGCTTTGTACATATATAGGTTTAATAATTTTGCCTTGTATATTACGTTTAATTTTCTAATTTTATTTACAAATGTTACAAGCGCTAATCATGTGATCTCTGATGTTGTGATTTAAAAAGGGTTAAAACTTTGGTCATGACACACCCCCTGAGGAAGACCTAATGGTTGAAGCACTGGGGCTGCCAGAAGGTGTCTTCTTGTACCTTGAGCTTTCAATAAATAACTACATATTGCATCCCTGTCTGTGGTTTTACTTTGCGAGTGCAAGCTTTTTTGTTTTTGTTACTATTTTGGGCTAGCAGCCCTTGTTTGTACCGATGGCCCGGTCTTGATTGTGCATCTGTGCCTCTATTGTTTGAACATAGACCATAAGGCCTTTTTCTGCTGGCATCTTCATACGTTCTTTTGTATGTAATCTAGTCTTGATGTGACAGGAACTATTGTCAATAGATCCCCAGGCAAAGATGTGGTTTAAACTGAGCAATATGTTGCAGATGAAAAAAGCCACTGTGGACTACAGCTGACATTTGGATTTCTACAGTTAACTTTCAGTCTATTGTAACCCCCAAGATTCCTTATCGCATCCACAGCTCAAACTCCTATGCTATTTAAGGATGAATAACATAAACTGTGTTTTAGCAGCTCTGTTTCGCTTTTGTTTTTGATTTATTCAATTAAATAAAAATAAAAGAAAAACAAGCCTACTGTCTAGGGTTGTCAGAACTAGAAACATAGAAACATAGAAGTTGACAGCAGATAAGGACCGCAAGGCCCATCCAGTCTGCCCATTTCTTTTTCTACCTTATGAATGTGCCATTGGCCTTTGCTCTGTCAATGGCCTATCTATTCATACTCATCTGTATTGCTCCCTTATGCCTATCCCATGCCTGTTTGAAGTGCCTGCACTGTATTCATATCCACCACTTCCTGAGGTAGACCGTTCCATGCATCCACCACCCTTTCTGTGAAAAATAACTTCTTCACATTACTCCTTAATCGGCCTCCCACTAATCTCATGCTGTGTCCTCTTGTCCTGTTATTTTTCTTATATTGAAACATGTTAGACTCTTTCACCTTGTTATTGCCTTTAAGGTGTTTGAATGGTTCAATCATATTACCTCTCTCCCTCTTTTGCTCTAGGGTATACATATTGAGCTCAGTTAATCTGTCCTCATATGTTTTCTGATGTAGTCTCTGCACCATTTTGGTTGCCCTTTTCTGGACTGCCTCAATTTGGTTAATGTCCTTGTGAAGGTGTGGCCTCCAGTACTGCATGCAGTACTCCAGATGGGGCCTAACCAGTGTCTTGTAAAGAGTGATTATTACCTCCCTCTTACGACTTGTGATACCCCTACTAATACACCCCAACATCACCCTAGCCTTACCTACTGCTTTAGTGGTCTGCTTGGATGATTTCAGGTAATCGGTAATGATGATGCCCAAGTCTCTTTCTTCCGTTGTGACTGCCAGCAACTCTCCTCCCAGCCTATAGGTGGTTTCAGAGTTTCTCTTCCCTATGTGCATGATTTTGCATTTCTTTGCGTTAAACCCCATTCTGACCATTTTGCTAGTTTATCCAGATCTCTTCTCATTCTGCCCACACCATCTGGATCATCTACTCTGTTGCAGATCTTAGTGTCATCTGCAAACAGACTAACCATACCCTCCAGTCCATCTGCAATGAAGATATTGAAGAGAAACTGGCCCAAGGACTGATCCCTGAGGTACCCCACTTGAGACTTGCATCTCTTTTGACTGTATACCATTTACCACCACTCTCTGTTTTCCTGCCCGTCAACCAGTTTGCCACCCAGTTGACCAACTTCTGACCCACCTCGAGCCTACCCAGCTTATTAATCAATCTTCTATGTGGAACAGTATCAAAAGCTTTGCTGAAGTCACGGTAGGTGACATCAACTGCTCCTCCTTGGTCCACCACTCTGGTTAACCAGTCAAAGAAATCTATGAGATTAGTTTGACAGGACCTTCCTTTTGTAAACCCATGCTGTCTTGGATCCTGTGCTCCAGTGGATTCCAGGTGTTGCACTATCCTTTCCTTAAGGACTGTTTCCATAATCTTGCCCACTACTGAGGTAAGACTGACTGGTCTGTAGTTCCCTGCCTCTTCCCTGCTGCCACTCTTGTGGAGCGGAATCACATGAGCCCTTCTCCAGTCTTCTGGGACCTATCCTGTGCTCAGAGACTCACTAAACAGTTCTGATAATGGCTCTGCTAGTTCCACCCTTAGCTCCTTTAGTACCCTGGGATGTATGCCATCAGGTCCCATTGCCTTGTCCACCCTGAGCTTATAGAGCTCTTGTAGGACCCTTTCTTTTGTGAAGGGACTAGTGCACACCTCCCTCCTCCCTGTGTCCATGGTGCTGAGCTGTGGGCCCTGACCTACCTTCTCTTCAGTAAATACTGAGCAGAAGTATCTATTTAGGATAGATGCTTTTACATGGTCCTCCTCCTCACATGCCCCCTTATCCCCTTTGATCTTAGTAATACCCCTCTGGACTTTCTCCTTTCACTAATGTATCTATAGAAAGTTTTATCACTTTCTTTTACTGTTTGTGCTAGTGTTTCCTTTGTTTGGGCCTTTGCCTGCCTTACTGCCTTCCCTACTTCCCTTAGGGAAGTTTGGTATGCCTCCCTATCTTTATCCTGCTGCGTTCCCTTATATTTCCTGAAGGCCAGCCTTTTGGCTCTGACCTTTTCTGCTACTGTGTTTGAGAACCAAAGTGGTTTCCTTCTTCTTTTGCACTTCCTTTTCTCACTAACACAATGGGATGTTGCTTCAAGTATTGCATGTTTAATGCCTGCCCACTTTGCCTGTACCCCCTCACCTGTATTTCTTTTTGCCAGGGCTAGCTTAACTCTGTTGGCCATCTTATCAAAGTCAGCTCCTCTGAAGTCCCATATTTTTGCCTTGGAATGGGATGATTTTGTTCTAGTGGCCAAATTGAACCATACCATGTGATGGTCACTGGCCCCCAGGTGACCTTCTACCTGGAGATCTGTGATCCTTTCCTTGTTAGTCAGTACTAGATCTAGGATAGCCGTGTCTCTTGTGGGTTGTTGTACCAGTTATTTGAGGTCCTCCCCCTGCAGGGAATCCACCATGTGTCTAGTTCTGGCAGATGTCCCTGCTGGTACTGACCAATCTACAGTACATCTGGCATGTTGAAGTCTCCCATTATCAGAACCTCCCCTTTAGCTGTCATGTTTAGTATATCTTCTAACAGTAAAGTGTCTATGTCCTCCCCCTGGTCTGGAGGCCTGTACACAACCCCAGTTCGTATGGCTGTCCTATTTCCTGTTTCCAGTGTGAAGGTCATGTCAGATGAATCTAATAGATTTCTTTGACTGGGTGACCAATGTGGTAGACCAGGGAAGGGCAGTGGACATGGCCTACCTAGACTTTAGCAAGGCATTTGACACAGTCCCACACAAAAGATTAATATACAAGTTAGCCAGCCTTGGAGTGGATCCCAAGGTGGTAGCCTTGGTTAAAAATTGTCTGGATAACAGGATACAAAGGGTAATAGTACACAGAGTTTACTCTGAAGAAAGGAGGGTTACTAGTGGGGTACCATAGGGTTCAGTACTGGGACCGGTCCTCTTTAATGTCTTTATAAGTGACATTGTAGAGGGACTGGAAGGAAAAGTATGTCTCTTTGCAGATGACACAAAGATCTGCAACAGGGTTGATACAGAAGGTGAGGTGGAGAGGATGCAAAGGGACTTGGCAAGGTTGGAGGAATGGTCTAATATATGGCAGCATAGATTCAATGCAAAGAAGTGCAAAGTAATGCACCTGGGAAACAAAAATCCAGAGTACACAATGGGGGTGAGATAATAACAACTACAGAAATGGAAAGGGACCTGGGGGTAGTCATATCAGATGATCTTAAGGTGGACAAACAATGTGAGAAGGCAGTAAGAAGAGCTGGTGGGATACTGGGATGCATAGGGAGAGGCATCACAAGTAGAAAACAGGAAGTTGTTATCCCTTTGTTCAGACAGTTGGTGAGACCCCATCTGGAGTTCTGCGTCCAGTTCTGGAGACCCCATCTCCGCAAGGACATAGAGAGGATGGAAGCTGTCCAGAGGAGGCAACTAAAATGGTGCAGGGTCTGCACCAGAAGACATACGAAGAGAGATTAAAGAAGTTTAATATGTATACACTTGAGGAGAGGGGGAGAGGGGAGACATGATAGAAACTTTCAAGAACATCAAGGGAATCAACAGAGTCCAAGATGGTAGCATCTTTCAGAAAAAGAGATGTGCAAGAACAAGGGGGCACAATTTGAAGATAGAGGGGTGATGGCTCAAAGGTAATGTGAGGAAGTATTTTTTCACAGAGAGGTTTGTGGATACATGGAACAGCCTTCCTGAGGAGGTAGTGGACTCAAAAACAGTGGAGGAATTCAAGAATGCAGGGGACAGACATAAGGCAATTCTAGTGGGGGGTAGGAGGAAGTAGGCTGTTGGTTAACTAGGATCTGCAGCCTATGTATTAGGTAGGGAAATGGGCAGACTAGGTGGTCCAAGCGGTCATTATCTGCCATCAAATTCTATGTTTCTATGACTCACAGTTCTTCTGGCTCCTTATATGTATTCTGAATTTCTGTATCTTTGATATTTTCATTGACATAAAGCCTCTCCACCCCTTTTCACACCTCGGTCTCTTCTGAACAGTACATAGCCAGGTATTGAAACCTTTTAGGACCCAGGGGTTCAAGTTTTAATTTAGAAGAATACCTGTATGTTCTAAGTATCAAGGGTTCCAAATACTAAATATAATGCTTTTTTAGTTCAGACATTTCCAAAACAGGAGATGCCAGCCTAGAAAACAAACTAACAATGACATCCCACTGTGTTTTAGAGAGAGGCAATATAAGAATGTACTGCTCATATGCAGATGTACCAAACACATGGAACTGTGACACTTGGCATTTGCATTTTAACAGGCACAATGTGTTTCTCTTTTCTGCATGTGCACTGAAATGATATTATTGCTGTGCCGAGAGGGCAGGACTTTTATTTATGTTTCTTTTTTCTCTTCTCGGTATCTTTATCTGTTGATTCTCTCCAGTCCTGTACACAAAAGAGTTTGAGTTCTACACAAAATTAGAACCCTAGAACTATTTGCAAAGTTCTGGACCAAAAATAGAACCCAGAACTTCAGTGGGTTCTGAAAACCCTGCTCCTGTCACTGGTGCTATGCTGATGGGTCAGCTCAGATGAGGTTGCTGCCATTTGCTTTTTTGTCAGTAAAAGTCTTTCTCTGCCTTGCATGGAGTGTGCAGCTGCTACTTAACTTCTGAGGGCTGCTTTGCTCTGCTGCAGCCCCTCCAGTTTTCTTTTCTTATTTTTAGTGGATATAGCTTTCTTATTAGGTGTGGTGGGCTTGTTTGCTGCAGTAGGACTTCACAGTCCCAAAACATGCTATCCTCTCTTTCACCTGTCTTTTCTGCCCCCCTTACAGAAAAGAATTGGCCTTTTCTTTTTTAAGGTTAGGAATTTCATTTTCTTTTACTGCTAGTGCTTTTTAAGTTGTTGCATTTCATTCCCAGTTCACAAGATAAGAAGCTATTGTCACCTGTCTTTCCTCTCTAACCACTGTGCGGTGAATGAATAATCAGTTGCATGCAGTGGTGAGCAAACACAAATTCCTCAAGATCAGTGCTTCCCATGGTATTTTGTGAGCACCAAAATCCAGCCACATTGTATTTCTAAGGGGAATCACCATAAGAGTCAAGTAAGCGTTTGCATTATTTTCTCCTGCTCACCCATGGCTACTTGGGAGGAAACAGTGTATGAGGGTGCCCTTGGGCCTGATACACTGTGGTAGGGGCACGTACTGGCTGCACAACTATGCACCACATTCCCAGCCCTCAAAGAATGAATGGAGCTGGGTTGCATGACTCCCAGCTGGCCCAGTGTGCAATCACGTACATCCACGCATGGGGCGAAGCTGGCTAGGGTAAAGACTGGCACTGGACTGTATACTCCATTTGGAAACCCCGACCAGTCCCACAGTGGATCTGCTCAATGGACCTGGTGGCCTGCATACAATCTGCCATGTCTTCTACAGCCCACCTGTGTTTTTCTAGTTTTGGCAACCTGCAACCTGCAGCCACCATGCAGCACCCAGCCCTCTGTGGCATGGAGGGGGATAGGAACCATGGCTGCAGGGTACCATGCAGATGACTGTATGTCAATCAGGGGGCTGCACACCCCTAATGACAGCCCTCTGGCTGGTGTAACAGAAAGCTCCTGTGACACTGACCAGGTGGAGCAAATCTGGTATTGTGCATGCCATGCTGTACCGCCCAACATGTGCATGCCCATAGCCAGCCCCCTACCTGGACCAGCCATGTAGTTGCACAGAACCCTGTGTGGATGGCACCAAGCAGGGGTGCTCAGCAGTCACCCAGCATTCATGCATCTGCAGGTATCCATTGGACACCTGGGATGTGCCTATCCTGTCTTTACAAGCCCTTTGTGCATTGGCCCTTTGGGTGCACAACAAGGAGTTCGTGCAGCTTGTATTATGGCAAATCATAACTGCTCAGCCTTAATTTTCATACAGGTGCCAGGGAAATGCAAACAGTACAACAAAACTATTTAAGCAGCATAAACATTTCATATATCCATTTTATATATTCAAGTATCTTTTAGAACTACCTTAATCTTGAGAAATCAGGTAATACAATGTAAGACCTGCTTGGCCTTTTATGGATATTGCATGCTACTGGTCTCCACATCTTCAAATATCAGTAACTAACACAAACATAATATATTTAAAAAAATCTACAATTATTTTGTGCATTTCTATCAAAATATTTTAAAGCTGGAGGGGCATGACTTGGAACCCTCTGTGCATTTCTGGCAAAATATTTTAAAGCTGGAGGAGCATGGCCCACAAAATAGCCGCCTAATCTTCTTTCTCTACTGACCCCTGTAGACTATCCATTGTAATCTACTTCACTGTGTGCCCTACCTGACCCACAAAGTGTCTAATCTGACAAAGGAAACTCTCAGGGTCATCCCAGAGAAAAATATTTTCAACTCAGTCCGTCCTGGGGAAAGTTACCCTCAAGTATAATTTTTCACCTCTTTTGTCTCTGACAGGAAAACAAGATGGTGAAGGCTGACAGCAGCTCTCCCCCATCAGCACTCTCTGAAATTAATGGGTATTTGAGACACTAATGGTGAAAATCAGCAACTTAGAAATTACCACCCAATCATACTAATGGTGACACTGTGCAAATAGAGGACCCCCCAAATGTAGCTGAACAGCAAATTGCTTCCCCGAAGATAGCTCTGAATGAGTCATTGTGCACCTCAGAGAGCAGGACTGAATAATCAGACTTCTCTAGGATAAAGTGGAGGATCTAGAGAATAGGGGCTGTAGAAACAACCTCTGGTTTGTTGGCTTCCCAGAGGGGTGTGAAGGAAACAATCCAATTGTGTTTTTACAGCAAGCACTCTTCAAAGTGTTGACCTTAGATTGTCCCCTAGCTATAGAAATAGACAGAACATTCCAGTCCCTAGCTCTCGCTTCTAAGGCCAGGGAGTGACTGCGCCCATTATTCACTAGATTCTTGAGGTACACTGACTGTGAACAGATTCTGTCATGGGCTAGACAAAAAGGTAATGTTTCTTGGCAGGGTCATCAGATTAGCATTTTCCTGGACTTCTCACTGAAACTGTCGAACAGGCGGAAAGCATATATCCTGCCAGGAAGGCCTTTGTGGAGCTGGGAGTTCCCTACACCTTACACTATCTTACTGTTCTTTGGATCGTAAACAATGGAGTATCATGGCAGTTCAAGGCCTCAGGTGTGGCAGAGGTCTGCATCACCAAAACTTGGCCCCAAATGAAATTTAACAAATATAAACCTTGCTCACTCCCCACCACAAACCCAAATGTTGCCATGGACACTACACGTGCTCCCCACCATAGTCCATTGCTTCAACTGCCACCCATGAAATTAGACCTTTAGTACACTGCAACTAGGCAGAAATGCCACAACAAAAAACAAAAGGCAGAAAAAAGATAGCCCCATTAGAACCTGGAGCTGGAACCATAGCAAAAGTGATGACACTTCAACCTCCTTTCAAGCACCCTCGCCTGTACTGGGGAATAACTGTTTTGCTCCCCTGCTGAAGGGGTCTCACGATGGTCAGAGATCTGTACCTCCTCACCTTTGGCAACATGGTCCTGATCCATGCACAAGGCCCAAATCCTGTGTGAACACAGTAAGCCTGGTGGCGGCTGTCACCAGTTTTCCCATGAGTGAAGCTTTGGGCCTGGAGGCGGCCCATTGACCAGAAAGAACCCCTAGTTTCTCTGTGGCAGTGGCTGTTCCATAATCCATGCTGGACAGTAGCCACACCCCAGGCTAAACTGACCTTGATCTCAGCTATTATAGCCCTGATTCTGTATGCATGATGATTGATCACTGCCCTGTCAGATTGCTACATCAATTAAGCTGAAAGACCACTGCTAATATCCTTAATGTTTAGCTTTCTGTTTTATTAACATAATACTTTTTTCTTTTCTTTTCCCCTCCACAGGTTAGGACTTCTGTTTGACCTTTTAAAAATCACTAAGTTTCTCAGCTATGGGGGGAATATCTGCTTTTCATTGCTGCCTACAGTGATACCTTCAGTGGACAGAAATAGCTTTAAATTGGAGTGGTAAGTTATTGCATGGGACAAGGGGTCAACTGTGTTACCGAGTGGGGACAAGGGGTCAACTGTGTTACCGAGTGGGTACTTTGCTGTCACCCTGACAGTTTTCATCTTCTTTACTCTGTGCCTTTAGGTGTCCTCCGCTCTTCACCCCACCAATTTTTTAAAATACGAGAGTGTTCACATCCCTCCCTTGGCTACCTCAGGTCTCTCCCTTAAAAAAGACACAGGGTTTTAGTTCACTGCAGTTGTGTGATTGTGATCCCACTTTACAGTGTAAAAATGGTTTTCAATTGTGTCAGGTCATGGTAGGGTGGGTGAGGTTTTCCAGCCCCTGGGTGACACTGCACTAAATTTTTATTGTCCATGTAGCCTCAAAGGATCAGGCAAATATTGCACTGAAGTTTTCCTCTGCTGCATCCTGGCCGCCATTCTCAGTGAGGGTTTTCCTCATTAACATGCACACTTTTTGGAGAGTTGTGAGTGATGGACCGCCACAGGATAGCTCTTTTGTCTTGCTGGGTATCCCAATCCCTTGTTTTCCTAAACATTCTCCCATTATCAAATAGGTGGTGGCTATCAGTATGGCCACTGAGATGCTGATCCTTTGCCAGTGGACATCCTCAAATACCCAACGGTGGTAGAATAGCTTCTGGCAGTAGGACAGCTAGCAGATTAAGATAAATTGTCACCTAAGAATGCTGGCACACTCCAAAAGTTTTAGATAACTTGGGGGGCTTACCTGGCATCAGAACTCTGTCAGACCCATGATAACTCATTGGTCAGGCAAGGTGATGAAGGATAACTCCATGCTCTCCCTATGTTCCTGATGACAGCAAAGTCACTCCATCCAGAGTGGTTGGTGAGCAAATTAGGTTTCTAGGGATGTGGCTATGATGCACAGTTCCACACTTCTGGCAGTGTTCCTTTCCACTTTAAATCCTGCTGGAATGTCTTCAAGCTGGCTCCTCTCACCCAACCAGGTGGTAACTCCACTAGTGCCACCCCATGATACCAGATCATCCTTTCCACTGGTAAAAGAAAGTTCCCTCCTTACCATGCTCATGCTGAGTAGGCCCTTTGCGTTCTAAAACTTTGAACTGCGAATTATTGATCTTCTGGTGATCACCTTCACCTCTCCCATAATGGATGACACAAAGTCAACTCCTGGTTTCAAGAAGTGGGCTTGTGGGCAGAAGATGTATCAGACAGACCCACACACCATGTGCATCTACTACCTTGGCCACGAGCATGATCCCCAGGCACTGAGTCTGTGTCATACCTTGCATCCCTCTGTTCTGGATGTCCAGCATGCTCAACTTCTTTAAGATTCCCAGACAAATGGGATCATCCTGTTAAGTCTAAGGCAATCATAGGGTAGTCTATGCAGCTTCAGGGTCCACTGAATAGTTTGCGGCACTCAAAGAAGCTGTGGCTCAGGCCACAGAGCATGCTTCTTTGGCTTCAGCCTTTTTGCAGCTCCCTTTAGGTGTCTCCTTTTCAGGGGTGTTTAGAGACTTATGACAGGCCCTTCCCACTCTTGGGCAGGGTGCTTCTTTGGGCATGAAATCCAAATGGAAGAAAGAGACTAAAAAGAAGTATCACCATCTATTGTGGGATCACTAGCACTCTCAGGCCTTGGATGCCCACGCTTCCATGGAGGTTTTGACTATGGTCAATCCTTCAGCACAGACCACTGGCTCTACAGTCTCCCCATTGGGCCAGTTGGCTGAGATACAAGCCTACCTTCCAGCAAAGATTTTTCTTGAGCCAGTTGACTTGCTGTCACATGATGAGGCCAATACCTCCTTGTCTAGGATTCCAGTCCTGCCTGTTATCTCTAAGGGAGCGTGAGACCAGCCTGCTTATCAGCTCCCTCTCCCTCAGGATCTGGTGGACTTGGAGGATCCTTGACTTTTGCCAGCTCCCTCTGAGACCTGTCATTGGTGGCTCTGATGGTCAAGGTCCTGATCCAGAAGTCCCGGGTCGAGCAGCCTGTGTCAGTATAGGCATTCCCACTCTCAACACTCAGGCAATCAGTGCTGCCACTATTCCTCCTCTTCTTCCTCCTCAGATGAGGACAAGATTCAGTGCAAGATGTGTCTGCTTTGAAGAGCCCATGTGCCACCAACTAATGTTCACTGGGGTGAAGTCAATCCCAACCTCTACCCAGGCCATCACTTGGTTCTTGCCACAGAGGCCCCAGCCTAGCCAGGCTTGGCAGGAGCCAACTGGACTGGAGTCGGTTCTGCTTCCTCCGGTTTCTCCACCGATTGTGGTGGAGCCACCACTGAAATAGCCAAAGTTCTGCCCTCCTTCTAAGGATGCCCATATGGTGTTGGGGATTCCTCATCAGTTGTCAGTTACTGTCACTCCCAACAGGCCCTGTAGGGTCAGCGAGGACTCTGGTGGTCGGCCTTTATTTAATGAATCCTCAGAGTCTGAGGACTCCTCTCTGTACTCCCATCCAGAGGATGCAGAGTCGGTGGAGGATTTGTCTGAGGAGCATGGCCCCACCTCTTTCATGGGCCTTCTCCACCTTTTCTCAGAATCCACTGGACTGCCAATGAAACCCCTCCAGAAGTGGGCCAGGTACCAGCTCACCGAGATTCTTGACCAAGTGACTCCCCTTGGGAAGCCTTCCCAGTCACAGAGGCCATTCTTGGCCCTGCTCTGGAGCTTTGGCAGCATCTGGCCCCTTGCCCTGCACCATCAGCCTGGATGGCCTGCATGTACATGGTCCCTAATGGTTCCCTTTCGAGTTTGACAGAGCACTCTTCAGCTGAGGGTCTGGTGGCTGACTCTGTCTTCCAGCACCTTGGGAATGTTGGGGACATTGATAAACCCCTCGAAAAGGAATCCAAGAAGTTGGATTGCATGGCTAAGAAGGTCTATACTGCCTCCTTGCTCAGCCTTTGGCAAGCGAGTTCAGCACTTTTAATGGCCCATGCTTGATGAGATGCGTCCTCATCTCCCAGCCAACTTGCAGACCACAGTCAAGTAGGTCTGAGATCAAGGCTGAACTGTGGCTAAGCAGCAGCTCCAGACAGACATGGATATTGGTGACTCTTGCCCTCATTCCGTGGTGGCCATGGTTGCCATGAACCACAGGGCATGGCTGAGGATCTCAACCTTCACGGAGGATACCCAGCACAAGTTGGTGGATGTCCTCTTCTTGGGCACTGATTTGTTCAGGCCAAGAATCATGGAGCACCTCACTTGGATGGAGAAGTTCAGTGCCACCCTGGACTTGGTGACCTCTGCCCAGAGGAATCACAAGGGCTCTAATGCTTAGAAGAAGAAGCCCTTTTGGCCACTGTCTGCCTCTATGGCCAAACTGCCCCAGCCTCTGGATTGGCAGCAGACTCAGTCTTGGTGCGCCCAACCGAAGTCCTTTGCATCGGTCATCCAGAAGCCAGGAGGTCAAGACCCCAGTGTCCCCTCAGCCAGTTCTTCTTCCGGCTCCAAGCCTGCCCAGTGACTAGGTGGAGGGTGTGATCCCCCATTCCTATCCTGACTCCTCTGGGTCTTCCCATGGGGGGTCTGCTCCACCTCTTCCTTTCTGCTGTTCTGATGTCACCACAGACAGGTGGGTTCTTGAAGTAGTCAGTCAGGTTCTGCCTCTGAAATTCACGACTTACCCATCTTGCTAATCCCATGTCCCATGGGAGGATGTGGTGTCCACCTACATTCTGTCAGCCCTTTGGGATGACATCACCCAGCTCCTCTACAAGGAGGTCATGGCTCCTGTCTCGGACCCTCCAATACCCCCAGGATTTTTCTCCATGTACTTTCTGGTGCCAAAACAAATGGAGAGCTGGCGATCCATCTTAGTTGTGCACGACCTGAACAAGTTTCTTTGACAGTGCAGCTTCAGGATGGTCACTCTATCTCAGATCATACAATCTCTTGAGCAAAACATAGATACATAGATACATAGACAGTATCAGCAGATAAGGGCCTATGGCCCACCCAGTCTGCCCATTTGAGCTTGTAAGTTCAGTTTGTTTTCCTAGAAGTCTGTTGCCCCTTACCCCTGACCTCTAGAATTCCTTTATGTCTATCCCATGCATTCTTAAATCCAGTGATTGTTTCAGCTCCCACCACGCCCTCTGGCAGGGTGTTCCACTTGTCCACCACCCTTTCTGTGAAGAAATTCTTTCTCATGTTTCCTCTGAATTGTCCTCCCTCCAACTTCATCCCATGCCCTCTAGTCCTGGAACATCTTTTCGCTTAAAAATAGTGTTTTCCTGCACTCTGTTTCTCCTCAGAGATACTTGTATGTCTCTATCATATCCCTCTCTCCCTCCTCTCTTCCAGGGAGTACATTCCAGTTCCTTCAACCTGTCTTCATAGGACTTGTGATGCAATCCATGCACCATCTTTGTTGCCCTCCTCTGAACCTTCTCTACCCTGTCTATGTCCTTACATAGGTATGGTCTCCAGAACTGTACACTGTACTCCAGGTGGGGCCTCACTAGTGTCTGTATAGCGGAATTACGACCTCCCTTTTCCCTGCTGGTGATGCCCTGCCTATACATCCCAGCATCCTATTTGCTTTACCTGATGTCTTGTCACACTGTTTCCTTACCTTGAGGTCATCTGAGAGATGACAACCCCAAGATCCCTTTCCTGCTTGGTGCATGCTATATCCTCACCCCCAACTGATATATTGTGCCAGGGTTTTTGTGCCCATGTGCATTATCTTGCACTTTTGGCATTGAATTTCAACTGCCAAATCCTTGACCATTCTTCAAGTTTCTGCAGGTCCCTTCTCATTCTGTCTACACCCTCTGGTGTGTCTACTCTGTTACAGAGCTTTGTGTCATCAGCAACAGTGAAATTCTGCCTTCTAGATCCTCATGCAATGTCACTGATGAAGATGTTGAATAGGACCGTCCCAGCACTGATCCCTGTGGTACCCCACTGGTCACTCTTCCCTCTGTGAGTGACAGCCATTTACCACCACCCTCTGTGTCCTGCCACCCAGCCAGTTACCTACCCACCACACTACTGTCCTGCCCACACCCATATTCCCCAGTTTGTGTAATAGCTTCTATGTGGCACAGTATCAAAGGCCTTGCTGAAGTCCAGATAGGCCATGTCCACTGCCCTCCCTGATCCACCTCCTAGCCACCCAGTCAAAAATTCAATGAGATTGGTCTGACATGACCTCCCCTGGAAACCATGCTCCTTGGGTCCTGTAGTCCATTGACAACCAGATGTTCCACCAATCTCTCCTTCAGAAGTGCTTCCATGATCTTTCCCACTACCGAGGTGAGGCTGACTGGTCTGTAGTTCCCTGCTTCCTCTTTGTTCCCGCTTTTGTATAAGGGGACTACATCTGCTGTCCTCCAGTCTTTGGGTACCTCCCCTGTTTCCAGTGATTGGCTAAACAGCATAGCCAGAGGTTCAGCCACCACCTCTCTTAGTTCTTTAAGGACCCTGGGGTGCACCCCATCTGGCCCCATTGCTTTGTCAACTCTTATTACTTCCAGTTCCTTCAGGACCCTTTCTCATGTAAAGGGACTTGTGTCCATTTCTGCACCATTCTCACCCCTTGTACTCCCTTCAGACCCATTACCCCCCTCTTCCTCAGTAAAGACTGAGGAACATTAAAACATGTGGTTCTGCTTTCTGGATCTTCAGGATGCATTCTTCCATGTCCCAATCTGTCTGTCCCCCTGCCAGTTCCTCCAGTTCTGTGTGGAGGGGATCCTTTACAAGTTCCAGGCCGTGCCATTTGGCCTGTTCTTAGATCCTTGGGCCTTCACCAAATGCATCACATTGGTGGCAGCTCACCTGAGGCACCAGGGGGTCTGAGTTTACCCCTACTTGGATGACTGGCTGATTGCAATTCCCTTCAGGGAGGAGGTGGAGTGGTCCAGGGATCTGACCCTCCAGACCTGCATTTTCCTTGGTCTCCTGGTCAATGATGCTCAGTCAGAACTCATGCCCTTGCAGGTGATTCATTTCATCAGACAGAGCTCGACTCTTGCAGAGCCAGGGCTTGGTTTCTGGTGGACAGGGTAGAGGCTGTCTCCTCCTTTGCCCAATCATTTCATATGGGGCAGTTGTGCCCTGCTCGGGACTTCCCTGTTCTAGAGGTTCCATTGCTGCCCTATTTGCAGGCACCTCTCTGGTCTGAGGGAGGAGGTCACCCATCTCCATGCTGACTTGGCTAGGATTTGGGAAACCTCCTCCTCCCCCACCCAGGGACCACCCAGGCTACCACCACTTCCTCAGAGGTTGCCAAGAAAGAGGTGGTGGAACAGAAGCATATCCCTCCAGTTGTTCCTCTTCACAATTCATTCACCATTCTGGTGGAGTGTGGTTCCTCTGTGGAGGAACCTGAAGTGGAGACCAAGGAGGATGCTATGAACCTCCACAAAGGAGACCCACAGGAGGGTGGCACAGGACCCCACAGTGGAAGGAAACAACTCCTGGTGGGGGACTCAATTGTTAGGGGGTAGAACTGGGGTAGGGAAGGGAGAGGGAGAGGGAGGTAAGGTGCCTGGTTTGGAGGGACAGGAAGCAAATTCTCAGGATCGTGGGAGCAGCTGCACAGGGGAGGGAGCTGGATGTCATTGTCCACCTAGGGACAAATGACCTGGCTGGGAATGAGATCAGAGCAGTGCAGCAGGAGTTTGTGGAGTTGGGGAGGGGCCTTAGACAAGTGTCACACATGGTAAGTTTCTCGGAAGTGCTACCTGTCTATGGCCACCTATGGGTGAGGCTAGGATACTCTGCACCAAGGGATTCAAGGACTGGTTGAAAAACTAGTGTGGAGCTCAGGGATTTGGTTTCATTGGGGACTGGGGGTCCACCTGGAGGGATACAGGCCTATACTGGTGTGATGGTCTGCTTCTGTCCAGGAAGGGAACCAGGATCCTGGGTGATAGGTTTAAATGCTTCACTGGCAAGCATTTAAACCAGCCAAGGGGGGAGGCACTGAAGAGAAGCAGGTGAATCCCAGCCCCCCCCACAAAACAGGGTAGTTAGTGAAGTAGACACAAAGGTAGAGAAGTCAATAGGGAGCAGAACAGGGGTAAATCCAGAAAAAGGCAAAGGCAGTAAGGACAGGGATGGGCCTAAAAGGGGTAAGGCCATCAAAAAGTGGAGGGTGGTCAGTACCAATGCCCATAGTCTGGGTAACAAGCTCCCTGAACTTTTGGTCTTGATGGAAAAGGGATGCCTTGATATCGTGGCAGTCACAGAAATATGGTACACAGAGAACCATGACTGGGATGTCAACATACCAAGGTACACAATCGACAGGAGGGACAGGGAGGGTAAAAGAGGAGGAGGAGTAGCTCTCTATATAAGGGAAGGAATCAAAGCAACAGAACTAAAGGGTAAACAGGGAGGGGAGGAGGCACTGTGGGTCACCCTGGAGACAGGAAATGGCACCACAATCTGCACAGGGGTTGTTCACAGACCCCCTTCTCAGGGGAGGCAATGGGCAAGGAAATGTACAAGGAATCCTTAGAATGGCAGAAAAGGGAGAGATATTGCTGATGGGTGACCTGAATATGCCAAATGTTAACTGTAGCACCTTTACTACAGCCACATCCAAGAGCAGGGTCATTCTCAATGCCCTACAGGTAGCATGCCTCAGACAGCCAGTGTTGGAACCCACTCCAGAGGGAGCAATCTTAGACCTGGTACTTTCAAATGGGGATGGAGAGAGGATCTCAGAGTTAGAAGTGGGTAGCCATCTGGGAACAAGCGACCACCAGACAGTGTAGTTCACAATAAACACAGCTGTAGAGTCAAGCCATACAAAAGCAAGGGTGTTGGACTTTAGGAGGGCTGACTTTGACAAAATGGGAGCATGCCTCAGAAAAGCCCTAGCAAACAGGCAAGACGGAGGGGTGAAAGAACAATGGGGAAAAATCAAAACTGCCATCACAAAGGCAACAAGCCTTTGTGGAAAGCAAATCAACAAAACAAATTGAAGGAAAAAGCCACTATGATTCTCAAAAGAGTTGGCAGGGAAAGAGAAAAGGATAGAATTCATGAAATATAAGGAAACACAGAAGGAGAAGGACAGAGAACTATATCAGTTAATGCTGAAGGAGGCAGGGAAGGCAGTCAGAGTAGCAAAGGCCCAAACAGAGGAAAAGATAGCCAACTATGTTAAGAAGGGGGATAAAACCTTTTATAGGTACATTAGGGAATGAGCAAAGACCAAGGGAGGGATACTGAGGCTTAATAAAGGGGAAGGAATGTGGGCAGAGGGTAACAGTGAAAAGCAGGGATACTGAACAAATACTTCTGCTCAGTATTCACAAAAGAAGAGGAGTAGGAGGTACCTAAACCAAACAATAGAAACACTCTGGATAGGGCAGTTGATACCAGTCCATTCACAGAAGAAAGGGTTCTGAAAGAACTCTTAAAACTGAAGGTGGACAAAGCAATGGGGCCTGACAGGAGTCACCCCAGAATTCTAAAAGAACTAAGAGTAGAACTAGTGACACCACTGATTACCCTCTTTAACAAATCATGGGAGGATGGGGTGGTACCTGAGGACTGGAGGAGGGTGGATGTGATTCCACTTCCCAAAAGTGGGAGCAAGGCTGAGGCAGGAAACTACAGACCTGTTAATTTGACCTCAGTGGTAGGGAAAATTATGGAATCACTTTTGAAGGAAAGAATTGTTGAGTACCTAGAGGCCAGCAGGGCACAGGGCCCAAGGCAGCATGAATTTACAGTGGGAAGGTCATGTCAGATGAATCTAATAGATTTCTTTGACTGGGTGACCAAAGTAGTAGACCAGGGAGTGGCTGTGGACATGGCCTACTTAGACTTCAGGAAGGCATTTGACACAGTCCAACACAAAATATTAATATACAAGTTAGCCAGCCTGGGAGTGAGTCCCAAGGTGGTAGCCTGGGTTAAAAATTGACTGGACAACAGGATGCAGAGGGTAATAGTAAATGGAGTCCTCAGTGAAGAAAGGGGGTTATTAGTGGAGTACCACAGGGTTCAGTACTGGGACCGGTCCTCTTTAATGTCTTATAAGTGACACTGCAGAGGGACTGGAGGGAAAAGTATGTCTCCTTGCAGGTGACACAAAGATCTGCAACAGAGTCAATACAGAAGGTGGGGTGAAAAGGATGAGAAGGGACTTGGCAAGGTTGGAGGAATGGTCAAATGTATGGCAGCTTAGGTTCAATGTAAAGAAGTGCAAAGTAATGCACCCAGGAAACAAAAACCCAGGGGAAGAGTACAAAATGGGGAGTGAGATACTAACAACAACAAAAATGGAAAGGAACCTGAGGGTAGTCCTATCAGATGACCTAAAGGTGGGCAAGCAATGTGAGAAGTCAGTAAGGAGGGCTGGCGAGATACTGGGATGCATAGGGAGAGGCATTACCAGTAGAAAACAGGAAGTTGTTATCCCTCTGTACAGACAGTTGGTGAGATCCCATCTGGAGTACTGGATGCAGTTCTGGAGACCCCATCTCCGCAAGGACATAGACAGAATGGAGGCAGTCCAGAGGAGGGTATCTAAAATGGTGCAGGGTCTGCACCAGAAGACATATGAAGAGAGATTAAAGGAGCTTAATCTATATACCCTCGAGGAAAAGAGGGAGGGGGGGACATGATAAAAACGTTCAAGTACTTCAAGGGAATGAACAAAGTCCAAGAGGGTAGCATCTTTCAGAAAAAGAGATGTGCAAGAACAAGGGGTCACAATTTTAAGATAGAGGGGGGACGGTTCTGAGGTAATGTGAGGAAGTATTTTTTCACAGAGTGGGTTGTGGATACATAGAACAGCCTTCCTGAGGAGGTAGTGGAGTCAAAAACAGTGGGGGAATTCAAGAATGCATGGGACAGAAATAAGGCGATTCTAGTGGGGGTAGGAGGAAGTAGGCTGTTGGTTAACTAGGATCTGCAGCTTATCCATTAAGTAGAGAAATGGGCAGACTAGGTGAGCCAAGCTGTCCTTATCTGCTGTCAAATTCTATGTTTCTATATTTCTGTTTCCTGCACCTCTTGGAATACATGGCGGCATGCACCAGCATGGTCCATTAAGCCCAGTGGAGAATGTGCTCTCTGCAATGGGAGCTTGCCCACCAATAGTCTCAGCGCAAGGGCCACTTCAACCAGCCAGTCACTGTGACCCAGCTGATGTGAGACACCCTCCAATGGTGGTCAGTCCCAGCACATCTGCAGGAAGGGATCCCATTTGTCCACCCAGAGCCGATGGTCATCCCAATGACCGATGTCTCCCTGATGGGCTAGGGTGCCCAACTAGGGGACCACAGAGTCCACAAACTCTGGACCCCCAAGGAGTCCTGATGCCATATTAACCTGCTGGAACTGCAGGCAGTTTGGCTGGTGCTGACAGCCTTTGCTCTGCATGTTTGGGGTCAGGTGGTTCAGGTCCAGACAGACAACACCATGACCATGTACTACCTCAACAAACATGGCTGGATGTGTTCCCTTTCTCTGTGCAGGGAAGCTCTCCACAGCTGGACCCTCATGCTTAGTTTGAATGCAGATCTCCTGGCCATCCATGTGGCTGGTGTATCCAACCAGCTGGCAGATGCCCTCAGCTGGGTGAATGAAGTGTCTCACAAGTGGTCTCTCCATCCAGAGGTAATACACAGTCTGTTCTCCCAGTGGAGCACCCCTCTGGTGGATCTATTTGCCTCCAGGGAGAACGCAAAGCTGAGGCTGTTTTGTGCCTTCCACTCTCAACAGGGAATGCTGCAGGGAGATGCCTTTTCCAAGCCCTGGACTCCGGGCCTTTTCTATGCCTTCCTTCCATTCCCCTTGATCCACAAGGTATTGCTCAAGGCTAGGAGGGACAAGGCATGAATGATCCTGGTGGTTCCAGACTGGCCCTACCAGTTTTGTTACCTCGATCTCCTCAGCCTCAGTGGCAGGCTCCCAAGGCATCTCCCTCTATTTCTGAACCTGCATTCTTTCAATCAGGGGAAAGTAATCCATCCAGACCTTCAACCCCTGCACCTGACAGCCTGATTCCTGAGCAGCTAGAGTTCCAGACTTTGGTTCTCTCTGACAATGTCCTCCCTATGGTTGAGGCATTTTGACCCAGAAATGTTATGCCTTCAAATGGAAAAGGATCTCCATTCGGTGCCAGAGCAAAGGCCTGGGCCCATTATCTTGCCCGTTGGTTAACATTCTTGACTACCTTTGGTTCCTCTCTAAGTTGGACCTTCAATCGATGACCCTTAAGGTGCACCTGCCAGCCATCTCTGCTTACCAGGTGCAGGCTAGCACACAGTTGGTGGTGCAGGAGGAGTGGGTCTGTCACTTTTTAAAGGCTTTGACCACATTTCCTCTCCAGTGTGGTGGCTATCACATCAGCCAGAATGATCAGTGAGCTCCAGGTGCTCTTGAAGGAGTCTCCTTACCTCGTCTTCGACAGGGATAAGGTTGTCCTTTGCCCCAAACTAAAGTTCCTCCCAACAGCTATGTCAGATTTCTACCTTAACCAGGTGATGAATCTCCTGGTGTACTTCAGCAACCACACCTTGTAGGCCAAGCAAAGACTCCACACTTTGGACCTGCAGTGGGTGCTAGCCTATTATAAGAAGCACACGGCTGGAGTTTGGGGAGAGGCTCGCCAGCTATTTGTCAACTACTCTGAAACTGCACCTGGCAGACCAGCAGCTAAGCAGACAATTGGCAGGTGGATTATATCCTGCATCGACCTCTGCTATAGTTTGGTGGGTAGGGAGCCTTCTGTAGTGCTAAGGGCTCATTCCATCCGTCATACTGCTGCCTTGGTGGCTGCTTCCAGTGATGTCCCTTTTCATGAAATCTACACGGCTGCAGCTTGGAAGTCAGCACACACCTTCATCTCCCATTACCACATCGACCTTGAGTCACGCCAGGATGCTGGTTTTTGGGGCCTCAGTTCTCCAATATCTGTTTCCTAAGTAGAGGGTGGGTGCCTTGCCCCCTCCTCCACAGGGAACTCCTAGGGTTGTGCCAGAAGTGTGGAACTGTGCATCAATATCCACATCCCTATAAAAACAGGTTATTCACTAGTAACAGTAGTTCTAGGAGGGGTATATGATGTATATCCACACTGACCCACCCATCCTCCCTTGGCAAATGGCACACTGGACTTGCTTCAAGAAGGCAAGATCTGATGTCATGGGGTGGTGCTAGAGGACTTACCACCCAGGTGGGTGGGAGGAGAAAGCTTGAAGATGTTCCAGCATGTTTTAAAGGCGAAAGGAACACTGCCAAAAGTGTGGATATACATCATATACCACTCCTAGAACTACTGCTACAGGTAAGTAACCTGTTTTTCATCTCCCCTGCTGCACAGAACATGACTGGTGATCAAAACTACTGTCTGTTTCAGAACTGTACCAACTGGAATGTAGGTTCTTGTAGTGCTCATATCATTAATTCTAAACTGCTTGTAATAGCACAGTTATCAGACTATCTACTTGCCTTTATAAAACTCTGGGTTGCAAATTTGTTTTTGTTGTTGTTATATATGGGGAATATACAATGGGCTGATTCAAAATATGTAATTTATCCTAAGTGTGAGGGTGCAGGACCATAACTCGTGAGTGGCAGAGCCACAAGTGAGTTATGAAAGTCCTGCCCACTCACAAGTGAGGATAAATTGCCTATTTCGAGTCAGGCTATTGTATATTTATTATATACAACAGTAATTTATTTTTATTTAGTTATTTATTTATTAATTACTAGGATTACAAATACCTTTGAACCAAGGGCTCTTTTACAAAGGTTCCACATCAGCAATAGGTGCATGCAAAACAGTGGTAAGATACAACACAAGGTCAGGAGGTTAACACAGAAGCAAACGGTGGTAAGATACAATACAGGTCAGAAGGTTAACTTCGTAGCAAAAGACAGTACATGTGCATAGACTAGCACAGTAGAAAACAGTCAGTGGCAAATAACAATGCACAATTAACAATACGGGGTATATATATAGCAAGACACAGATACAAATGAAAACCATCCTGGGGTAACATAAGAGGAGCAAGGAGTGATGGATAAGAGGGGGAGGGGTGGGGATAAGGGGGGTAGGCAGTCAAGGATTTTACATTGTCGTAAGTGCAAGAACAGAAAGATAAGTGCTAGGTGGTCTGGGGTGGAGCAACCAGAGATAGGGTGATAGGGACGGAGAGACAGAAGAAGAGCGGGAGAGGGGGTGGAATGGTTGGTGGGAGGTGAGATGGGGTAGAATGGTAGATGAGAGTGGGAAAGAGATGGGGAGTAGGAGGGGACAGAGGAGTGGAGAGAGGTGGGGAGGGTAGCAAGGGAGGAGAGAAGGGGAGGGAGCGATGAAACAAAGCCGCAAGTCTAGGCAGAGCAGGCACAACTGCTAACGGCACAAAAGCCAAGGTAATGAGCACTCCAGGATACAGAAAAATATACTGCAAGTGATTTTAATCCAAATGGCAAGTCCAGACCCCTGCGCTTCGGCTCGTAGTTTCCTCGTTGATGGAAGAAAAGCGAACTCTGGAAAGGCTCCTGCTTCTATTTTGAAAGCTGCCTCTTCTTTTCCAAACAAATATCCTGTCGTTATCGAAGTCTTCCTGGTCCCTTATTAATGTTTTCTGTTTTTTCATTTTTTGTGTTTTGTCTTGAGCCATTTGTATGTTATTTAGTCACCTCACCTGATATTATTATTGTGTGTTCCACCTCCTTCATCTCATCTGTACCCGCCTAGTGTGTTTTATAACTTCTTCCTTTACAGTATATGTTATACTGAACTAATAAATTTTGGATTTAAGAAAGAAAGGAGGAGATATAAATATACCTAGTTCTTACTAATTGACAGCTTTGTTTAAACATTTAATTATTTATGTTTTAAAATAATTTACAAAGGGTCAAAAGTGTTATAAAGGTAAAAACTGGAAGAAATTATAGATAGTCTTGTATAGTAATTTAGGTACATATATGTTTTAACATATTGTTTCTTTTGGTCTGTATTTACAAACAAAAACATTTTTCTTGTTAAGCACTTTAGTACACACTTAGTATACATTTTGTAATTAACGTTTCACCAGAAACATTAGAGTAAGGGAATATATAGAAGACAGAATGGGGTATTGAAAGAGTTAACTGTCCCTTAATTGTGATGTCATCATTATGATTGTATATATGTGGTTGTTTGTAAAGTTTGGTTATAACCCCCTTTGAAGGCATAGAGCCGAAGCGCAGGGGTCTGGACTTGCCATTTGGATTAAAATCACTTGCAGTATATTTTTCTGTGTCCTGGAGTGCTCATTACCTTGGCTTTTGTGTGAAGTATTGAGTTTTGCACCTCACGCCGTGAGCACCCACTCGTAGTGTTGCGCTGTTTTTCTGTTGGATTCGATTTTACAGCTGCTAACGGCAATGAGGTGCTGGCACATTTGAATGGACCAAGCTTGTTTTCAGCTGCATCTTCAGGGGGAAGGTTGTTTAGAAGTAGGGGGGCCCCTGGTGTTGAAAGCACATTGAGCCTGGTTGGTATGTCAGAATGGAACGATAAACGTTTGTTTTTAGGGAACTGCACATAAAATGTGCAGTGACTGTGGGCAACATTAAGGCATAAGTTGCAGAGGGTGTGAGGCTAAGACAGATTTTCTTAGCCAGTAGGCAGGTCTGGTAGGCAAGTCTACTATTTAGATTGAGCCAGTTGGATTGCTTGTAGAGATCATAGGTATGCGTATGCTTTCTGGTGCCCATGAGAAGTCTACAGCATTTGTTAAGCGCCATCCTGACCTGTTTTAGGGTGGTATCACTGGCAGCCCCATAGAAGACAAGCCCGTAATCAATGACAGGAAGGATGGAGGCAGTTATGGCTGTGTGCATAGCTTCATTGGTAAAACAGCGACAGTGGTGGTAGAAGACCCCAATTCTTGAGTTGACTGATTTTGACACATGTTGAACATGCAAGCTGAAAGACATCATGCAAAGAAGGGTAATACCAAGGTATTTAAACTCCTGCACTTGCTCAAGTGATTGTTGAAGCTGATTATGTGTGGTGAAGTTTATGGATCTGTATTTGCTGTGAGAGCTATGGAACAGCATAGACTTTGTTTTTTTGTAATTCATCAACAGTTTATATTGGAGAAGCCAGGTTTCAACTAGACTGAAGTTAGTCAGTAGGACCTTGGAGAGCGAGACAGGGTCAGTATGGAAGGAAAAGAGGACTGCATGATCGGCAAATAGTATTAAGTTATTATTGCAAGCTGCAGGAAGATTATTGATGAGAAGGCTGAAAAGTAGAGGGCCAAGGATGGAACTCTGGGGTACACCAGAGCAGACAGGAAGGGCACTTGAGAGACAGTCAACGATTTTGACTTTTTGGCTCCTTGCCAAGAGGTAGCTTTCAAACCACTTGGCTACATCATTAGATAGTCCAAGGGAGGAGAGTGAGTGAAGCAGGAGCTGGTGGTTCACGGTGTCAAAGGCCTTGGTCAAATCAATGAACACTACACCCAGAAGGTGTCCAGTGTCAGTTGTCTAATGAATATGGCTGGTGAAGTTAAGCAGGGTGGTGGTAGTACTATGGGCTTTTCTAAAGCCATCTTGTTGCGGGTAGAGTATGTTATATTTGTTGAGGTGTTCAGACAACTGGTCAGCTATAATTCATTCCAACACCTTGGAGAGTGGTAGAAGGATAAAGATGGGGCAGTAGTTAGAAAGAAGAGACCTGTCACCACTTTTATGAATGGGTGTGACCACTGCTGATTTCCAGAGTTGGGGGAATTGTTTATAAGAGAGTGAGAGATTCAAAAGTTTAGTGAGAGGTTGTAGGACAACATCAAGGGAGAGAGAGAGGAGTTTGAGGTCAAGGGTATTGCTGCTGAAACTGGCTTTGCTTAACTTTGTTAAGGTATCTTTTAGCTTCTGACATAGATACCCTCTTGAAGTAGAATGGGGGGGTATTATTGTGGAGATTGGTTTTATTATTGAGGCAATGCTGGGCTGAGTCGTCAAAGAAGTTGGGAGGAAGAACGTTGTTAAGATCAGTGAAAGCGACATTAAAGGAGTCCGCTATTTCTTTGGGGTCCTGTAAAATGGAGCTGTTAACCTCAGTCATAGTGGGAGAGAATTTGCTTGGTTTACCTGTGAGGCTCTTGATGTTCTCCCAGAAGGGTTTGCTATTTCTCCAGGAGTTAGTAAGTTCCTGGTTGTAGAAGGCTTGCATGGCTTTGCATATAGCTATTGTGCACTGGTTCCTAGCCGCCTTATAGAGCTGCATATCGAGCAGTTTCCCTGAGTCCATGGCTTGGTGCCAGAGGTTATTTTGGTTTTGCATCATGGAGATGAGTTCAGAGTTAATCCAATGATTACTGGTGGACTGAGTTTTGCATTTACGTAGGGAGGCAAAACTGTTACAAACTTTGTTACACTGGGCAATGAAGAAGGCAAGTGCTTGGTCAACACTGCTCAAGGAGTCAAGGGGTGTCCAGTCAACCATTGACAGGGCAGCAAGGAATTGTGGAAGCTTTCCTTTTGTTAAGATTCTTTTATAGGAGAAAGAGGACTTAGGTATAGGTGCCTTGTTTGACCAGTGGCAGATAACTGGGGAGTGATCACTGATGGCATCTGGGAGAACTTCCATATTACTGATTCTGCTGGGATGAGAGGTGAGGATCAGGTCAAGTAAGGAGCTACTACCTGACTTATAATTAAACCTAGTGGGAGAGGCAACCATTTGAGTAATGTCTAGGGCAGCAATGGCATCCTTATATGGGTCGGCTTCTGGAGCTAGCCGGTTAACATTTAGGTCACCCATTACAATTGTCTCACCACGGGAGTTGCTGGCATCCATGAAGTCTGTGATCATTTGGAAGCCTGTAACATGTTCAAGTGGGGGGATGTATACCGATGCAACTGTGTGGGATTTTCCCTGCTGGCCAAGGATTATTTTAACTGCTAGGATTTGAGAGTTGTTTGCAGAGGAAGGTAATGGAATGACTAGCCCTTTAAGAGTGTCTCTCAAATAAGTGGCGCAGACACCATCTCACTTTGCAATTCTGTCGAGTCAGAACAGGGCATAGCCTGAAATGGATACGGCACTGTCTGGGACCTTAGGAGAGAGCGAAGTTTCATTAAGGACTTTAACGTCTGGCCTATGTTGTAACACCCAGACTTGGAGTGCATCGAGCTTAGCTGGCAGGCTGCAGATGTTAAGAGTCGCCAGCTTGTGGAGCCTTGTTTCTTGTGTCGTTCGTATGCCGAGTTAGGTGTACCGGGGTTTGAGTGTACGTTCCCAGCTAGAAGCAGGAGGAGAAGTGCAATCCTAGCAAGATAGTGAGCAAGGAGCTTGTGAGCCAAACTCTGTCTACTCCTGATGGATATTTTAGCAGGTGTGTTACTGCAGGATGTGAGAAATTGAAGAAGAAGGGGGTACTCAGGGATGGGGAGGAGATTATCTCGGTTATTAATGAGGGAGGCTAGCATGGGAGCATCACAGTGTGTTTTGGAAGGCAGTAGGGTACACTAAGGAATATATCCCAACATAAAGCGGCAATACTGGTAAATGAGGGGGGTACCGGTACTAGTGGAGTTGAGGGGTGTGAAAAACAGAAGTAGAAGCAGAGTTAGAAAGGTGTTTATGGACATAGTGAATAGGGGTACATATGTCCAAAGCAGAGGGTAAGGAGAGAGAGTGCAGAGCTTATAAAGTTAGGGTGGTGGAGGGGAATAGAACAGGGCTGAGTGTTAGGCAACAGGGGGTGAATCCAAAAGCACAGGCCTTGACAGAAGTAGAAGAGGGAGGGGCAAAGACTGATGAATAGTGATAGACTGACCACACAGAAGTGAAACGAGACAGGGATTGGATTGGATTGGGAAAGTGTGCTTATAACTTTCCCCTCTAGTGGCTAGAAGATATAATCTGCTAATGGAAAAGTCAGCAAAAAAAAAAAGGAGCTGAAGTCAGTAAGGGAGAGACGGAGTGCTGAATCTGCTTATAGTAGACTCAGTTTTAGGCACCATCCACCAACTGAGTTCACGGATAGCAAGCTGGACTGGAGCTGCTTTCCCGAAGAGTACCTGGAATCTTGCTCTTGAGGGCAGCACCAGACCGCTAGTGCAGAAGATGGATCCCCCTCAGGGACTCTTGGAATCTTGCTCTTGAGGGCAGGCTGGGGAGCACCCTGCAGCTGGCTGCGTTCAGCACCAGACCGCTAGTGCAGAAGATGGAATCCCCCTCAGGGAAGTTTAGAAGTTATAGCTTTTAAATCTGTGGTTTATTTAAAAAGTTTGCTGCTTTTCTTTGATTTTAACTGCTTGCTCCAGTGCTGCACTAGGCATCGTGATGTCATTTGCATTGTAGAAGCTGCTCTCTGATTGGTTTAGCATTCCACTGTGATGATCGTAACTTAAAAAAATATCCGTTGTGACAACAGTAATAATGACATTTTTTGATATTTTGCTGTTACTGATGTCACTAAGATATACAGTACTTTTATCTTGTCATTTTCACCCCCACTCCTGTTGTTTATTGTGCATGTGTTGTTGGGAATTTAAAATTCTAATAAAAAGATTAATTGAAAAAAATATTTAAAGCTTTGCAACCTAGTGGAATAGCAATTCTCAAATGTAGCTAAAATGAAGGGAGTTATGGAATTCACATTCAAAATATTTAGTCAGGTGGATCCACTAAATGTCTGGCATAGTTTGTGTGTTGCTCCAAAGCCAGACTGGTCAAGCATGCCAACAATTCAGCCATAGCTCCGAGCTACAGCAAGATCTCATATAAGAAGTGAGCCTTTAGGGGAAAAGTCTTAAGATGCTTAACACTTTTATTCTGAGAGCACTTTTTTATGCCCAAGTGGTAGATAATGCCAGAGAAGAGTATACTCATATTACTGCTTTCCTGAATTCTGTTTTTGTATTGATTTGATGTTTCCACATTTCTTTTGCATGTTTTCATTTAGAAATATACAGTATGTATTAGTACTGTTGAATTTCGGAGGTGAAGCCTTTATCTATGCCATTACTTTTTCCTCACATCATTCAATCACAACATCTTTTTTAGTGCTACATCTTATGTGTATATTTATATCTACATTTACTGTGGCTCTCATCATTATAAGAGTGGATTATCGGGTTCTTTGAGTGAGAGAACAGCAAAGTGGAGCTGAGCAGTTCTGGCACACAAGGATTTGAGATTAAACCCTTATAAGACATATGAATTGTTCTTATTAAGATGTCTTTTTTTTTAATGGAACTTAATTTTCAAATTAACCTTGTTTCAATTTGCAGAAAATTAGAGAAACCATCTGTGTGGAAAATAGACTATGACAAACTGCATTCAGAATTTCTGAATTGTAAAAAAATGCATAACATAGGATTTGGGATTTTTCTAATATATTTTGCATCAAGATGAATTACAATAGACCAGATTTATCTTCTAACCACCATGGAGTAAGTTATCCAAACAGTTTAAGAGTTAAACAGGGAACTCAAACTGTCTTTAGCAGGAAATAACAGTGTTACTGAAGTTTAATGTTTAGATATTTGGAAAATGTCATTCATAAAAGGGGAGTAACTCATGTCATGGAAATAAGACAACCGGCTGGATCTGGGCTGCGTGAATTATGATAGATTAGAGCTTGTGAGACTTTCTGAAGGCAGATCAAGGCTGTTTATCAGATATTAGGACAGATTTTCCCATACTGAGCACTAAGGAGATTAAATGTTCTATAGGTGAAGGTACACTGTGCTACAACTTGTTACAGTACACCACACTACATTATACTACCTGATTGCACTATACTGTATTGCACTGCACTACACTACACAGTCTGCATGTACTGTGGCTGATTAGTTGTTACAAAAAAGGACAGTTTATAGAATAGCTTTAAAGATGAACTTTATTTCTCATTTTTATGTTGCACATGTGCAAGCAACATTTTGTGGCAGTAGGAGACGGTAGTAGGAGAAATGCAGAGGTGTGTCAGTTTTGGTGAATGTAAGGCACACTTTAGAAGGTGCATCCCTCATTCACCAATTAGTGAGCATGCTAGCGGTGACACAAGTTTTATGCAGTGCCACCAACTTGAAACAAACTTGCCACTGCAATCAGAGACAAGCTTGTCATGCAGCGTCACAAATGACATGCCTCCCCTATGTGCCTTTCCTGATGAAACATTTCAATAAACATAGCGGCAGCTCACACCATCTGCCTCTCACAATCCCTAGAAAGCCAACTTTGGGGGTGCCCAATCCCCCTGTGGGCATGTTTAATACCTCTCTCAAGATTGTGTGGCACACTGGGAGCCCAGCCCAGTGTGCCTTCATGGTGTTTGGAAGCCGACCGCATCAGCATGTTCCTGGCCCCACCCCAACCCCATTGTGTGCCATACTGGAAGCCTACCCCAGTGTGGCCAACATCACCCCCCTCAAAGTCATGAGGCACACTGGTAGCCCACCCCAGTGTGTGCAACATTTGTTTTCTTACACCTGTAAAGAAAGAAAACAGTCCACAGTGTTCCTTTTTTTTAAAAGGTACCTGAAATGAAGAAAACAGTCCCTCGCTGTCAGCAGCACCCGCACCCACCCTTAGCGCACCCTACCTCCCCACACACCCCCACCCCATACTTACATATGGAGGTCAGTTCCACGATCTTCAGTGGAGCAGGAACATGTCTGCACTCTTCAAAGCCAACCGCAAACTGAAGAAATGCCAACAGGCTGTATAATGGCATCAATGGGGCAGGTTTCAACTTAGGTGGATATCTCGGCCATTTTTTTTACTTTTGGCTCCTAATTTTCAACATGGGGTTCTTGGGATCCCACCTCATGGAATCAGTCACTGTCATTTCATCATTCCGTTCAAAAAGGTGATTTTGTGGTCACTGCATGGAATCATCTTTTGGGACTGAGTAACGAAATGATAGTGCCACTGTCCATGAGGTGGGCTCCCAAAAAGCCTATGTTGCAAATTCAGTGACAAAATTCCAAAAAATGACTGTGTTATGATCGTGCATTGTGCAGTTTCCATGCACGCTTGAAACTTCATGAATTTTTAATATTTTCACTCCAGATTGTCAACATTGCCATTTTTACACCTCCTTATGAACAGTACAGTTGTCATTTTCATATCCTGCCGAAATGTGTTTTCATCATGAGGCACAGCATGAGTTGCTGGGAAATCAATGTTCAGAATAGATTAAGAAAATCACAGTGCCACTGTTCATGAGTGGAGGTCTCAAAATGCCTATGTTGAAAATGTGAGAACAAATTCCAAAAAATGACTGTTTTAAGAGCATGTGTTGCGCAGTTTCCACGCACGCTCATAACTTCAAGAATTTTTAATATTTTCACTCCAGATTTTCAACATTGCCATTTCTTCACACTTCCTTATGAATGGTACTGCTGTCATTTTTTACATCTTGCCCAAAATGTGTTTTCGCACATCTGGCGCATAATGGTGCAGTCGCTGTGGGAAATCAATGTTCGGGGCAGATTAACAAAATCACAGTACCACTGTTCATGAGCGGAGGTCCCAAAATGCCTATGTTGAAAATATGGTTAAAAAAATCCCCATAATAATTACGTTACGGGTGCTGTTGCGCAGTTTCTACGCACGTCGTGACTTCACCAATTTTCCATATTTTCACTCCAGATTTTCAACATTACCATTTTTTTACACCTCCTCATGAACAGCACAGCTGTCATTTTTCACATCCTGCCTGAAATGTGTTTTTGCACCTGTGGCGCCAAATGGTGAAATTGCTGTGCAAAATCACCTTTCGGCTAACGAACCGATAGTGCCACTGTTCATGAAGTAGGGTCACAAAAAGCCCATGTTGAAAATTTAGAGTAAAAATACCAACAAATGCCCAGGGTGTTAGGGTTTCCAACTGTAACATCCCATCCTGTAGAGACTGATAGGCGTCAGGGGTGTGACTTGGTATTTTTGACTGTAATGCTCACGCCATTTCACCCCCACCCCTAGCCTGCAGTCGCTGACAGGCATTGAGGTGTGCCTTGGACTCTTCAGCCCCAAAGTTCACCCCATTTTCCTATACTGCAATAAGGTACTCCATGTTGTGTTATTGTGGACTTACTGCGCTTCTTGGGTGGTGGAAGCACTTAGCTTCACCTCATGCTTCAACCCACCTGAGATGGGCTGTTATCCACCATAACACCCCCCCATCATGCCTTACTGCTTAATTACTGTTCAGAGACTGGCACAATCCTTTTCTCACCTCCTCAGGTGGCTGCCAATTGAAAAATTGCAAACCGCAAAGCAGAAAGTACGGTCTGCATTTCTCAGTCAGCAGCCAGCTGAGGAGTTGAGAAAAGGGCTGTGCTGATTGACAAATATTAAAGAGGAAATATAAGTGGTTTGGGGAATATGGAGCTGGAGGGTGTGGGTACCACTGGGCACCAGGGAAAAATAAGTGTAATTTTCATTCACAAATAACCTGTTCTGCGAAAGTATTTGGCTCTTAACTGATCATCGGCTGGCCAAGGAGTGTGTGTGTGGGGGAGGGGGGGCCTGTGTGGGTCACAAAACAATGAGGGGAATTGCAGTCCCTTTTTTGCAAAAGACAGAATGAGAGTTTTGGTACCTGCTAAACATCTTGGTATAAAGAAGTATATTAACAGGGAGTATTTATGATAATGCTTTGCAGCCCAATTCTGAACACTTGTATGACAATAAAAATAATTGCAGTTTGCAGCATTTGGTTTACTGCAACCAGCCAAGGAGGTGAGGTGAGGGATGCACAATGTATGTACGTAGCATTATAAAAATAGAATACCCAGATTCAGTAGTGAAAAAAAAGGCAAAATCTGTAATCAGATTAGAATATTTGACAGAAAAAAGAAAAGAACAAAATCTATAATCAAATTAGAATGACAAAAGAAAGAAAGAAAGAAAGAAAGAAAGAAAGAAAGAAAGAAAAAGAAAAGTCATGGATTATCGATAGCAACACTGTAAGTGTGTTGTCAGTGTCATTATGAGAAAGTTCAATGCAACAGTGCTCGTGCTGTGGCACTGGCTCAGTTGTTTGAACGGATTGTGGATCAGACCAAAAAGTGGCTTACTAAACACTGAGAAATAATGATTAAATTATCTAAAATTTATTAAAAAATGACAACAGGCTTTGATTGGTTATAAATCTCAGTTCTATTGCTTTATAGAACATTTCCTATCACCTTTAAAAAGAGCTCAGAGGAGTAATCGGGGGGTGGGGGGATACACTATACCACTAGGGAGGCTTAAGGACAGCTCAGAGGAGGCGATGGGGTGGGGATACACCAAACCCCCAGGGAAGTTCAGGACAGGTCAGAGGAGTCATGGGGGACACACTAGGCTACCAGGGAGTTTAAAGACAGCTCAGAGGAGTGATTTGGGGTGGGATACTCTAAACTCCCAGGGAAGTTTAAGGACAGCTCAGAGGAGTCATTGGGTGGGGGACATACTAGGCCACCAGGGGAGTTAAAGACAGCTCAGAGGAATGATTTGGGGTGGAGGATAAGCTAGACTCCCAGGAGAGTTTAAGGACAGCTCAGAGGAGTGATTGGGGTGGGGGTGGATAGAGTGGACCACCAGGGTATATGCAATAGCTGGAACAAGAGGATGGGAAGGGTGCTCAATGCAGCTGCCCTGCCTCTGGGGTGGCTGTGGGCCTAGTGTCTCAATAAGACATGGTTTTTGGTGGTGGTAAGTAGCATCACTTAGGAGGGTGCTTACGGCTGCTGCAAACCTTTTAATATATCATTGTGCCAGTATGTGTGAGGGGATCCCCTTACTTGCTTAGGCACAGTGGTATTTTGGCACTTTGGTGCTGTCAGGTTTAAAGGGCACTTATGAATATGGGCCGACTGGGAACACTCACACTAACCCAGTTAGCACCCATACTAACCATATTAGCATGGGTGGTAATCTTTCAATATCTGGGCCAATATGTTTCTAAAAGAACAATATAGTATATTTAAAAAAAAACATTAAATAGTGTTGTGCATGTAAACTTGTACTGATATAACAGAAGTGAGAAATGGAGACATTAAGTAAGGCCTTTCTAGTACACAGTGCCTGGCTGCAATTTTGTGACTTGTACAGTATCAGCTACTTTTCCTTCCTCCCTTCTCTCAGACCAATTTTATTCACATACTTCAGTAAAGAATGCATTTACTTAGAGACTTCTTCCTCTTCTCTCCACAGTATAACAACCTGTGTCAGAGCCATCCTCTTCTGCTATTTTGCCTTTTCTCCTTATTTTTGTCTACTGAATTTTATAGCTAATGACTCAATGTACTCTGTAAACTGAATTTTATGTCTCATGGGTTCTACATAAAGTCTTGCCTGACACTGGCAGCATGGTCCTTTAGCACTCCACCTGGTTACCACATAGTCAACATACAGTACATGCACACAGTGTGCCTATCCCAGTCACACAATTTTAAATAAATACATTCAGTATAAACTCTGTAGTGTAACATGCTGAGACATATTGTAAATTCCTTTATTTTGAGGAGGAGCAGTGCATGTGCAGCCCCAGCACAGTAATTTGTTTATTTGCTTTTGTTTACCAGGTAAGTCACACTAGACATCCAAGTGCCTATTTTCAGGTGCGACCTGGAGAGTTACAGACTTGAGTTTTACATGAACAGTGATTAATACAACTTTTACATACAGTGAGTGACTGATACAGCTATTGATTAATACAAGTTTACATACAGTGAGTGACTAATACAACTATTGAATACACTGAAATGACAGAATTCATAGAGTGGTGACATTCAGTAAAAAACAAGACATTAGTAAAAAACAACACGTGCGCCGGGGAGGTTACAGATGACCAGGGCACAATAATTAACAGGCACATTTACCCACTATTTATCATGGTTTGTGAAAAAATGAGTTCTTACAGTTAATGGGCAAATAATCAGCATCCATATGCCTTTGGGATGAAATCCTCAAAAACGAACATATGTGCAAGAATTTCCTCACTATTTTTAATGGCTAAGGTGTTCAATATGAGGAACTGAACAAGTACTCATGCGATAGTGCTTTTAACTAGAAAAGCATGCTGCTCCAGTCTGAAAAAAACACCTTTACTATTTGTGGCCTAGTGCTTCACTGGATGATTCAGGTATGTGGATAATCTCCATTCAGTTTCAGATAGTGTTAACTACCTGCAGATGAAGACTATAATAGAGTTATTTATAAATTTAGAGTGTACTATTAAAAGTTTGTAAATACTGACTAATACAATTTCAAGTAATTGGCATGATAAGGTAAACTACTAGATGACTATGAGGTGCATATGCAGCTTGGGAATGATTATGAAATGCAATGAACAAAATAATATGGGATTGCTAGCAAAATGCATGTCTTATGCTATGGTGACACATGTTGTTTCAAGATTTGCAAGATAAAAATTAATTTATGTAAATATGAGATTTCTGATGCATCAGTAAGATGTATGTAACCCCTCCTATTTCGGGGGACTTACATTAAGTATCTCCCTGGGCTTCACTAATACCCATTGCCTGGCAGACATCCAGTAATAGAAGGTAAAATCCATGTGCAGAAGGGTGTTACTGTTGCTCTGCATGTGTGAACACATCTATGCCGCTGCACTGTCTCTTTACGATCTCCAGCCTTGGGTATAGTGTAAATAGTCTGGGCTGGGTCCGAGTACAACGGACTTAGCGACCAGCCAGGCCCTTCCCAGATTGAATCCACTCTGCTGTTGCCTGTAGAGCAGAGGGAGACCTTTCATGTACTGTAAATAGTTATTTCTAACTCCCTGCTGTTCTTTAATTAAAATAAATTGTTTGGACTGCCAGCACAGCCAGTATCAGTTCTTTCCAATGGGAGACGCCATCTTTGGTCCTGGACTCTGCTTTGGACCAATCGGAACCAAGGAGTCCTCAAGGGTCCTAATTACAATGCCTTATGGGTGAAACTGTGAACTTTCCAGGTTGGCGCCTAAACTGACTACTAGTAGCTCTTAGACTGTGATTGACAGCTCCTTTAGCCAACCAGAATACAGCATTCTCAAATTACCTATGGGACTATTTTAAACAGAGGGAGTTCTGCTCGAGGCACCAAGAAGGTAACAGCCTGTGTGCAAGCTGAGGAGAAACTCCATCAGGAGAGGCCTGAACTTGCCTCCCGGGGACTCAACTTGGACCAAAAAGGGGATCAAGAGCAACAAACTACCCTTTGTGCAGATCAAAAGGGATTCTCAGCAGTCGGCTGAGGAGAAACTGACAGAACCAAGGAAAAGGGAAAGTTTGTTGTTTCTTCAGCCATGAGCCTGTTGCCTATGGTGTGTGTTGAGACACTGATCCTGGGACTCCTGTGTCATATCAGGAGCCACTCCAGTGTAGAAAAGACTTTCATCAATACCCAGCTGTAGGGTTCACCAGCACACAGCCTACCTGTAAAAGACATTTCATTCAGCAGGGCCTGTGCCAACATCGGCCCAGCCAGACTGTTCCTGTGCCATTTTTACCATTCACATGAGAGACCAGCATCGGGGATTCAGCCCTTGCACAGCAATCAAATGCAGGTTGCAGCCACCTACAGGGAAAGACAGTGAAGCAGAGGTGAGTCTTGTTGGCCCCATTTCCATCAACAGCTCAAGCAAGCAGCAGGCCTTAATGTGCGCAGTGCCTTCTTCCATTCATCTGGGTACAGTGAGTAAAGCCAGGGTAGCTTCCTGCAACAAATCAATTTTAAATGGTGCCATCTGATTCAGTTTGCCAGTTAATATAATCTGCATAGATCATTGCTACTGCCTTTCATGGACTGTTTGTCATCAGACTGATATAGTGAGAATATGAATTCCTTCCAGAAAAGCTCGAGACACATAGAATTAAATAGCTCTGTATAGGAAAAAGGGAGAAAAGGAATTGAACCAGTTTCAGTACAAACATAGCATTTACTCATGGCAATATTCTACTAAAAATGTTGACAGTTTAAAATACCAATTCAATCTTTACCAGTTTCTTTCTCCTGATTGGTATGCAAAACAATTTGTGCTTTAAAAGCTTCACATCAAAATTAAAACATCTGTTTAGCCCAACTTTCTCAATCATCACAAATCTGAACCCATGACTTCTTTGACCTCTAGAATCTGAAATGTGTGCAGCTGTAGCATAGCTGCATCATATTTTTCTAAGGCCCTAGCATGTTACTCCACCCAAACTTTGAATCTCCATTTTGGTTTTCAATATAAAATGCCACACAGAAACAACTCATTACTGTGGCCCATCCCCTCCCCAATGTCTAAGGGCATCTCCGATCTTCCGCGGGGAAGGGGGAAACAGCACAGCACAGAAATTTCACCAGAAGTATCCCACAGGTTCAAAGCTTGGAAAACATTAGGGCCTACCTGAAGACATCTTCATTTCGGCTAAGAAACTTTGGGGATCATGGCCATGAACACTCTGTGCGCTTCAAACTCCACAAAGGATCCTCAGCTTCTGTCATCTTCTCTGTCTTTCACCGCAGGAACACCGCCCCGATCCTGGACACAGAGGTACAGGATTTAACATAAAACCCACTGGAAAGAAAACTCATTTGAAGATTTAAAACCTAGTATTTACAATTCATCTCCTCTCTAGTTACAAATTGAAATGACTCAATTAATCTTTTAAAACTCAGTCACTTTATTTCTCCTATGCCCAAGCAATTTAACAGGATACAGAGGTTCATCTTTGACTTAACTTCAAACCTCAGCTCCATGGGGCTAAACTTTGTACAAGTCAGAAAATACGGCAGTTTTTAAGGCAGAGCAAGGGTTTTCTACAGCTCTTAAAACAGCCAACCTGGTATTTTACAGGGACACAGTAACCTCTTCTTGGACCTTGAAGCTCCAACAGATCACCAGCACTAGTAAGTACCTACTAAAGCTTCCTACTTGGTTTCCACAGGGGTCCTACATTATCCTCTAACTGGGAAAGCATACAGCTTCTCCCACACCATTCCCTGACTCTCTATTCTGGCTTTCCAGGGACACGGATGGTGCAGTACCAGCAAAACCCACTGTACCATATACCCCCATTCTCTCCTGCTCGGTTGCTGTCCTGGTCTGCCCGGCCTCCCCAGACCACCTCTAGCTGCCTTAAAGTCCTGGATCAAGGCGTAGTAACAGGGTGCGTGGTCTAACCCCTGCACGGCCAAAGCTCCCCTTCCTCATCCATCCCACTGCCCGATAAGTGCAACCAGCACCTTGGGAAAAGTACACCTCCAGGGCATTCCACAGCCCACTCAGCTAAAGACCAGCAGTCCCCAGGCCTATTCATCCAAACAGGCCCTATACAGGGTAGAGGCTTCCCCAGGCCCCCTCACCAGTGAACCTTGGGACGCCTTACCACACTGGGATGCAGAGGCCCTGCCACAGCCTGCTGCAACCCTGATGACCCAGGCCCACTACCAGCCTACTGGGGCCTAACCAGACCCATGGGGCCTACCTATCCTGCATCTCCATTTCTCTCCCATCCACCTCCCAGAGCCCCACAAATAATGGTTGTAGATGCCTGTCTAAACACCCTTCCATGGACCACCCAGGGGACCCGATGCATCGCCGCTGAGAGTCTTCCTGTCTTACGTGGTGGGGACCCACCCTGCACTGCCCATCAGTATTCTCCTCTCTCATGACTAGCACTCCCCTAAACTTCCTGTCCTACTTATTTATATACCCAAAACCCTGTTCTCTGCTACCACCGAGTGACACAAAAGAAATTGCGCCCCCAGAGCACTAACAAATCCCTAAGTTCTTGGGGCAATAAGAAGGGAGGGGTTCCAAAAGGGAGTATAAATCTCTCTCAAATGAGAGAGGGCTTACAATGCTATATTAAATAATTAATTGAATTTTGTTAATAGGGTAGGCCCACCGATACTAAAAGTCCCTTTTTTCAGGGGCAACCTTGATTTACAATAAGAACACCAATAAGCATTGGCAGAGGAAATACAAGGACCAGAGAAGGCTGGGAGTAGTGGCTTAAGGTTCTATGTCATAATGGCAATCACGGAATATCGATCATCGATACGGTGAGTGTACATAACTGAAAAGCAAACTGGCGATATACTCTTACCGGCAACATAGACCAACACAATGGAACAAGCATTAATTCGCGGGGCTGTGCACCCCAACACCACTCTTACTTTAAATAACCAACTCCAGCGGGGTGCCTGTCGGGGAAGGGGAGAAAGTAAAAAAAAAAAAGTAAGTACACTATGCACACTAGCAAAACATACTGCTCTCCAGCCCCGAACCCTGTACCTACTGCTCCCGAGCTAGCCACCCTCACCATCACACCACACGGCTATCTTGGCAGTGGTACGCCACTTGTTCCACGTAAACCCTTTTTTCTTATCCCTCCCCTTCCAATCACTGTGTTACAGTGCACAACCCTGCCTCGCTCATCACTACCCTCGCTGTACAATCCCTCGCTACCCTACAGGGCAGCCCACATGTGAGGCACTGCAAATAAGTTGCTATTATTGTAGTCACTCATTTGCAGTTGGCAATATCATTGGATACCGTGGCGTAAACACTTCGACAGCAGTATAGCACCAGGGACAACGTAGTATTGGAAAATAATTGTTGTGACAGATTATCGCTTGAAGGCACATTGGCTGCGCCCTTGAAGGTAGTTCTTAAGAGCATCCTTAGAGCCTCCACGAGGGAAACAGTTTTGTAACTCTGAAGGAAGAATATTCCAAAGGTATGCAGCAGTATTAGTAAAGGACCTCTTGCCAGAGCCTGACTTAAACCTAGATACCTCAAGTAAAGTGCAAGTGGAGGACTGTAGCACTCGCCTTTGGAGTTTTGTTGCAAAGTTGGCTCTCTGGTTGACTAACTCTTTGCCATTACCTCACATTCCTTTTTTGACAAACTCATCCTTCTTGGGGATTTTAATATTAATTGGCTTTCCCCAGCCTCCAGGCCAATCTTCCTCAGGACTGAGTCCCTGAATCTCTCACAACTCATTACTGAGCCCACCCGGCTCAATTAAAACTCCTCAAACCATACCCTTCTGGATTGGGTTATCTCCTCACACCCCCACCACATCATTGCAGCAGGTATTTTGACAGACATCTTTAGTGACCAGTGCATGGCATTTTTTGTCTGGAAATTCCAGTGCCTTCCCTCCTCCCCTAAGTGGGTCTGGTCCAGGTCCTTCCAGTCACTGAACATAGACATTCTACTGGCTGCAACTGATTGGTCACCCATTCTCTCCACCCCAGACATTGATGTGGCCCTCTCCTCTTCCACTCAAAATTTACTTCTGTCTGGGACAAGCACACCCCCATCAGGAAGTCCAGGGTTAAGTTTTCCCACCATCCCTTGATCACCTATGAAGATCTCACTGATATGTGTAAGACCCGTGATCAAGCCTAAGCCCAGTTCAAATTATCTCACTCTCTGTATTACCTCCTCTCTTACAGCGTGCTTAGAAACACTTCCATAAAGACCATCCATACTGACAAATCCCTTATTTTAAGACCACCCTCCAGAACAATTTTAACTCCCCAGTCAAATTCTGGAAGTTGAATTACTCCCGGTTTGATCCTCCAGCCCAGTCCACTCCCCTGGTCCTCATCGTTAATGGTTCATCTGTCTCTGACCCTCCCTCTGTTGCTGTTCATTTCAATTAGTTTTTCACTATTTGTGCTAACCCCTCTCCCTCTCCTCCTGGCTCATCTCCTCTCCCACCATCTCCACCCTACTCTCCATCCCACCTCTCCATAGGGTTTCTTTCCTTCCCTGCCATTACCCAGACAACCTTGCTTGCCCTTTCCTTACTCAAGCTGTCCAAATCTAGCCCTGCTGACCTGGACCTAAACTTCTCCATCTTTCAGCTCCTACCATTGCCTCTCCCCTTACTCACCTCCTCAGCCTCTTCTTCACCCTCTGCTCTGTCCCACAATCTTGGAAACTTGCTAAATCAATCAATCAATCAATCAGTCAATCAGTTTATTTGTTAGGCATCCAATCCCAGAGGCTCTGGGCACTGTACAATAAAAAGATATAACAAACAAATTAAGAAAGTAGATTACATACATAAAATCACAGCATACAAATAATTAAAACTTCTGTAAGCAAGTTAAAAGGCACCAGCAGGGAACGCTAAATTAAAAAGATGAGTCTTTAGGCCTCTTCTGAATGCCTCCACCATAGGGACCTCCCTCAGAGGTCTTGGCAGCAAGTTCCAGAGGAGTGGGCTGGCCACCCCAAATGAACGATCACCTGAGATTTTCAGTCTTGTCCTTGGAACCACCAGGTGGCCCTCAGTGGAGGAACGAAGGGAGCGGGCTGGGATGGCAGGGGTAAAGAGGTCTGACAGGTAACCAGGGCCCGATCTGTATAGGGCCTTATAGGTGAGCTAGCCCACCTTGAAGAGAACTATCCACCTGAGCGGCAGCCAGTGCAGACCTCGTAAGACGGAGTTCACATGACAGGACCTGGGTAGTCCTGTCAGCAGCCTGGCCGCTGCATTCTGCTCCACCTGCAGCCGATTGGGATTCCCTCCACTGACCCCGAGATAACGAGCATTACAGTACTCAAGCCTGGATGTTACAAAGGTGTGCACCAATGACAGCAAGTCTTTGAGCGGAATTAGGGGATTATTCCAGTGATGTTCCTTAAGTGGTAAAAACCACTTTTGATGACAGCCAACACCTAAACTTCAAATGTCAGCTTCTCATCCAGGACAACACCCAGATTTCTCACCCTAGATGACTCCATCAATGGGGTCGACCCAGGGACCAAGCCCGTTGTCATCCCGGAGGCATCCTCATCATGCCCATGACCCGGCTCAATCACCAGTACCTCTGTCTTGTCCAGGTAGTGTCAGCCAGTTAGAGTTCATCCAGTCCTGGATCATGGCAAGGCATTTAATCAGCACATCGGTCACCAGTTTTCCTGGTGCAAAGACATATACAGCTGAGTATCATCCAGCATAGCAGTGGAAAGCTCAAGCTGTATTGTCTAATGAGCCTGCCCAGAGGCAGCATGTACACCATGAACAGCATCGCTGATAGGCTCAACCCTGAGGAACTCCAAGGTCAGGGGCATTGGGGAGGAGGAGAAATTCCCCATCACCATCCTCTGCCTCCTGCCCAAGAGAAAGGACGGTGAGTCACAATACTCTTTAAGGTGATCTAACAACACAGTGCAGTCCACGGTGTCAAATGCTGTTGACAGATCAAGAAGAATGAGAATTGATTGCTCCCTCAATCTTTAGCTCTGAGCAGATCATTATACACATGGACTAGTGCCATCTCTGTGCTGTGCCGTGCCTAAATCTGGACTGGAATGGCTCGTAGATGTCAAAAGCCTCCAGGTTCTCCTCAGAGCTGCAGAGCCACTATCTTCTCAACAACCTTCCCTAAGAATGGGAGGTTGGAGATGAAGTCTATAATTTGCCAGGACATCATGGTAGAGAGATGATTTTTTTCAGAAGGGGCTTCACCAGTGCCTCCTTCAAGGTGTCGGAATAGACTTCCTCTGGAAGTGAACACCCAACTATTCTGGCAAATACTGGACCAATGGCCTTGATGCAACCCACTAAGAGAGGCATCAGGCCAGGGTCCAGTTCACAAAAAAGTGGGCCACAGCTTTGAAATCACCTTGGAGACCTCGGCCACCTCCACTGGGCTGAAACTCCACCCAGACAATTGGAGTGTCTCTGCTCCACCTAGGCTCCACCCTGCGGAACTGAACTAGACCCACTGGTGAGATCTCAGCCTGAATAGAGGCCGGGATCTCACCTCTAAAATTCTCCCCCTTCACAAAGTGGGGTAAGCCCTCCATCCCTGGCAACTTTCATCTTGTCTCCCTCTTCCCCTCTCTTTCAAAGCTGCAAGAGAAACTTGTCTACTTCAGGCTTGCTGACTTTCTCCACTCTTCCAACTTCCTCTCCCTCTTTCAGTCTGGTATTCAGAAGCACCATTCCACTGTCTTGTCCCTGCTATGGGTCAGTGACTCCATCCTCTCTGGAATGAATCAAGGGACATCATGGTGGCCATTTTCATTGATCTGGACAAAGCCTTTGATTGGCTTGCCTAATCACTCTTCCTGGATAGCTGAGCTCTGTCAGTCTCTGAGCCTCTGCTGTTGGTTGGTTCCATTCCCACCTCTCGGGCTATCAGCAGTTGGTAAGGTAGGAGGCGTCCTGTCCCCTCTGTTTCCAATACAGGATGGAGTCCCACATCCATCCTGGGCCCTGTCATCTCTTCCATTTTCCTCAGTGACCTCTCCTCTGTCTGTGCAAACTCACATATTCACACATATGCAGATGATACAGTTCTCTACACCTTATGCCTCTCGAATGAAGCTGTAGAAATCTCGCTCCAGCAAGACTTTCACAATGTCCTGCACTAGTTTCAGTCTAAACAACTTCAGGTCAACACCAAAAAACAATGTCCTCGATCTTTGGCATCAGCCAGAAACTGGCCCGGTTTACCCATCTCCCTACCTTCTCCACCCTGGATGGTTCTCGTCTTAAGTGATTCCCTCTTTGAAGTATCTTGGTGTTTGGTTTGATAGCAGGCTTGACTTCTTTGCCCACATTGATGCCATCCACATCAAGCTCCACCCCCAAGTTTGGTGCTTTGTACAGTAAACAAGACTTCCTGTCTTCACAGGTCCGTCAGAAACTGGTTACGAAATGGTGCTCCCTGTTTTGACTACACAGATGTGATCTATGGTACTGCTCCTTCCTATTCCCTTTTCATAGTGGACACAATCTGTAACAGCTTTTGTCATTTGCTACCACCCCACACACAACTGCTTCCTCTACACCTCCCTCTCCGTTCGCCCCAACCTCATGTTGCCAGTCACACTGTGCCTTCTTCATTTCTAAATACTTTTTGGTGGCTACCTTCATACCAAGCCATGCTCTTCTCACTCACTACCTCTGCCTCATACTCCCTTCACTTCAAGGATACTCTCACCTTCTCCATCCCCCAACCTTACTCATCAGCTGGGCACTCAGGATTCTCATATCACCTTCCCTCCTTCTGAAAGTTGCTCTCCTCCTCAGTCTGTCTCTTACCCTCCCAGGCTTCCCTTAAGCACCAGCTTAAACCTCTTCTCTCCCCCTCCTGCTCCTGTGAGCCCCCTACCTGACCTGACCCTGATGCCCTTTTCTTCCTGGCTATGGTTCCTCCACCGGGCAGTTTATGTCCCAACTACTGTTGCACTAAATTGTTTCAACCTGCAGTTATTAGTTTTAATGGGGCTTTGGTACTTATACATAGCTTCAGCTTTTGTCACCATTATTATTATCTACACTTGTATTGTACCATGGTGTATTGAACAGTGTTTGCTTTTTTTTGGGGATGCTTCAGTACTACTGTGTATAGTATATTGTATTCCCTTTCCCTTTTCTCTGGGTCATCCCTGAAATGAACCTTGGCTCAGTGTCTTTCCCAGTGACCCGTTTTCAAATAAATAAATAAATAAGAATGCCTTGCATGCTAGGACGGATATAGAATCTAACCAATTTGAAAAATAGGCAGAGAGAGGCAGACCAGTTGCAGGTTCTAATGAGGGCCTGTGTAACAAAGAGAACATACCACAATGATGTTCCTAGGTAAGAGCTCCCCAGCAAACTGCCCAATTTTATTATACAGCACTTTGAGTCTCTTTATGTTGAAACCCTAATGATATGAAGGACTGGGGCACCAAACAGTAGGACAGAATGCAGGATACTGTCAGCAATGTCTAGTCATACCTCATTAGTGAGGTAAGTTCTTAGGTGATACAGTAGACCAGGTTTTTGATGAAGAGATTATGTCATATCATCTACTTAAACTCTAAATGAGAATTCCTGTTCCAATTACGCCTCTAGGTTCCTCATAGACGAGAAGACTTCAACAGGGCAGCCTGTTGAGGTGGTCATATTTAACAAGTGCTGTCTTTCCTTACCCAAGAATCTGGATCCAAATAGTAAGGCTATTGTTTTAACATTTAGCACCAACTTATTAGCAAGGATCCATCGTTGTAGATGCTGGAAATCATTTTCTAGCTCACTGCTGATCTAATTAGAGTCACTGGAACTTCTCTCAGTATAGCATCAGTAGCATATAACTAGTTTAGCCCCACCACAGTTATCTGGCATGTTATTAATGAACAAGGAGGAGAAGGGACCCAATATTGAATCTTGGGGACACCATCCATAATAAATCTTAACAACAGTCCACCTTTCCACTTCACCTGCTGTTTCCTGCCAGACAGGTAGTCCTTGAACCAGCCGTAGGGGAAACTATCAAGACCTAATTACTGTAGTTTAGTTAAAAAGAGACTGTGGTTGACCAGGTCAAAGGCCTTATTGAGGTCTATAAAGACTGCAAAAGTCATGAGGCACCAGTCATGAGGTCAATGTCCGTTGCACCATGAATGTCTGAGGACGGTGGTACCAAAGCCAGACTCATGTCATAGTATATTCTGAACCCATACTTCACATCGGAGAGAAAGAGAGTGATGCTGCTCAAAGTACACTTGGAGCTGGCTATATACCAACGTCTCCTGAACTTTGGATAAAGAACTTAGCACAAAAATGGGGTGATAGTTCTATACTGGTTCTTTAGGACCATCTCCTGGGATAGGTACTACAAGGGAACTTTCCACCATTCAGGGATTTCCCCCTCCATTAGGGACCTGTTAAAGAGCATTTGAGAGGAAAGTAATGACTGGGGCAGCTCATTTTAGGATCTTAGGTTTGAGCTTGTCATAGCCTGACAAACCAACAGTTTTTAACTGCCTCAGCTGGATACTGTAAACACCTCCTTCTGAATAATCAGACAGAAATTAAATTCAGCAGATAGCCTCCTCTTGGCCTGGGACTGGGAATGGAGAAGAAGACCATTGGTAGAAGATTTAAACCTATCAGGACACTGAAAAATGGTTGAAGGCATTGGCAGTAGCCACTGGATCACTGTATCAGTGGCTGTCAGCTGCAGTATCATGTGCAGGTGGCCTGAATGGCCATTCAGTTGACAGCTATCTTGCACCCAGAAATGTTTAAGATCAGTTAGCTTTTTTTCCCAGTAGATTTTTAGTGTACTTTCTTTTGGAATTTTTTGGGTTCAATTTGCAGGCATTTCTATATTTCCATGGATTTGAGCCAATCACGTACTTAAGCCAGAGGACTTAATATGTCCCTATGCATTGTCTTTTAGCCTTGTGAATTTTCTCAGGTCTCCATCCATCCAATCTCTAAGCTGCTTCAAAGGGGCATATTTGTCAACAACAGTAAGGAAGCTATTAATCAAAAAGTCAAGGGTGGTATCAGCACTGGGGAGGTCTCTAATTGTTTCCCGGTGTATTTCAGATAGGTTATTTAAGAAGGAGGTGTCATCAAATTTGGAATAATCACATAGCAGGCTAACTCTGAGGGGAGGTTTCTGGAAGTTGATTTTCCAGATACAGAATACCAAGCAATGATCACTAAGGGAGTCAGCAACTACTCCAGTGACTCAGATTCTGTTGGATATGTTTACCAGAACCCAATCAAGGAGAGTGGGATTACCAGTTTTGTTATTCATTCTGGTGGGCTCACAAGCATCTAATGGGGTGAACATCACTGAAAGCAGACCTTCAGCCACTGTCTACCTCATTATTCCAGTTTATGTTAAAGTCCTCAAGAAGTATTAGCTCCCCTATGGGACTGTCCACCAGAGTGCCAGTAAGGGAAGTAAAAGATGGAATGGCAACTTGTGGGAGATTACAGACACATCCTATACAAGTGGCTTAGTGCCACCTAGAGTGTGCAGATGAACAGAGACTTACTCTGAGAGTTTGGCAGACCTGGGATGATAGCCAAAGTGGCATGTAGGGTGGATTTATATACAATTGTACACTGCCACCATTCTGTCCAGTCCAATCTTTCCTGAAAACACTAAAATGAAGCATGACCATCTTGTGTGTTTGCATGAAGAAGCTTAAGCCAGGTCTCAGTTATGGCTATCACATGATGGGAGTATAGATCTACACAAGCTTCAAGCTCATGGAGCTTGGTCCTAAAACTATTGATGTTCATGTGAACCATTTATAAGCCTCTTGTCTGTATCACACATTCAATGTCACACAATCTGAATATGTTGGTATGGAATGATTAGGCATGGACCTCGTGGAGTTACTCAGTTGACTTGGGCAGTATTTCAGCCATTTTTGATGGAAGAGGTCTATGAGATGATTTCAGAGCTACAGCCCACTTATTGTGAACTAGGACCAGGACCCACGTGTCTACTAGTGAGCTGCAAGGGGTCTTTGTAGTTTGTGTTCTCTGGGATAATTCAGTGCTGTTTGTCAGAGGGGGTCTTCCCAATGGCACTGAAAAATGTGCTGGTTCAGCCTCTTCTGAAGAAGCCAGCTCTGAATCTAGATATTCTAGTGAACTACCATCCTGTCTCTAACCTACCTTTTTTAAGTAGGGTTATTGAGAAGGTTGTGGCTCTACAGCTTGAGGTGCACCTTGCAGCTCATGACATATGAGCCCCTCCATCTGGTTTAGATCCAGGCATAGCACTGAGATGGCATTGATCAGGGTGCATAATGACCTTCTCAGGGTACATGATATAGGCAAACAGTCAGTTCTCATTCTCCTGGATCTCTCTCAGAATTTGACACTGTGGACAATGGATTGCTGTTGGACCATCTGCAGGAGTACGTTGGATTCACTGACACTGTCATCTGTTGGTTTGAGTCTTATCTCAGGGATAGGATGCAGAGGGTGATGATGGGAACTTTCTCATGCGTCCTTGATGCCTCTGTTCTGTAGGGTGCCCTAAGGTTCTATCCTCTCACCTATGTTGTGCAGTGTACATGCTGCATCTGGGAGGGATCATTGACAATACAATCTGGGTTTCCACAGCTATGCAGATGATACCCAGTTGTATAAGTTCTTTGCACCGGGATACCTGACACTGTCAAGATGTTAAATTTGTACCTGGCTGAAATTCAGAATTGGATGCCATGTAGTCGGCTGAGAGTTCAGGGACCAGTTAGTTTCCTTATTTTTCAGCTACTTTTAACAGAAATACCAGATCTGATATTTATTTTATATTGTATATTTATTTTATCTATTTATTTTATTTGCTTTAAATTGCCTGTTGTGTATATACGGCACTCTGAGCCTTTGAGGAAGGCACCTTAAATAAAGTTACTTCTACTTCTACTAATACTATTACTACACTACTGCTATGTGGCTCTGTCATGTTGCCTGTCTTAAGATCAATGAAACTTTTTGTTTCCAGGATCAGTTTTCAATATTTATACTTACCACAGTGAAAACACCCAAATGGGGGTTCAGAAGCTGGTTTGTTTCTATACTGCTTTTGTTCAAAATGTACCAGTTCACTTTCTGAGTTCCTTCCTTTCCTATATACCATGCCGAGGATTCTGGGTTACTTCTCTAAGAGTGGGTTCCATTTGTAAAACGTTCTAATTTTTAAGAATTATGATTTCCACCTGCTTTGCTCTAGTACTATATGTGGCTACAAATATAACATAGGTATGATATTGTTTTTAGGTCTAATATTATACATAATTTCATCCTTGCATCCATGTTCTGCTTCCCTTTTACCTTTTTCAGTAACATGTCTGCCGTATCCCCTGTCAATAACTTGTCAGCGCATTACTTTTATGTTGATATATCTCTGCTGTGTTATATTTACATAGTATCCTGATAAACTGTTCTCTGGGGATATTGCCACTGTGTGGTGTTGATGATTGCTGCTGGCTAATGAGAGGGTGTTGCAGTCTATAATTTTTCTATATAAATCAATGTCTACCCCCCCTGTATTATTTTTTTTATTTCCAAATCCAGAGAATTGATCTTGGCCTGACTTTTAATTTTATTGAATATTAAACTGCAATTACTGTTATGTAAAATACTCAACAAAACTGTTAAGCTCAGTTTCATCACATCACACAAATGAATGAATGATCATCAATAAAACTTTTATAAAAGGGAATGCTTGCCAAAAACAGACTTCTGCTGCTGTTATAAATGTAATCCTCCTACCATTTCCCCAAGAAAAAATTAGCAAACTTGGAGGTAAAATCTCTCCCCTTAACTGTTCCTTTGATCTGGTAATATTTAGAAAGCAAGCCAAAGCACCCAAACCCTCATTATGGGAGATATTAGAGTACAGCAATTCAATGTCATGGGTTACCAACCATGGTGTCTTTTTCCACACACTGCAATTATCCAAGATTCTTTTTTTTTTTTTAGTTATTTAACCAGGGCAGCACACTAAGCTGAAGCTTTTTACAGGAGCAACCTGGGAGCACAGGAAGTTAAGTGACTTGCTCAGGGTCACACAGTATGCAAGTAGAAGCTGTGGGATTCAAACCCAGGTCTGGTCTGCTGGATGTCACCAGATTTGCAGCTCAGAGCCTTAAACCACTGTGCTATACTGCTTCCCCTTAGTATGTCTGTGTTGCCTTTTAAATGATAGTGGAAGGTTGTAACAAAAAATTTCCTAAACAAGTTTCCACATAGCAAGACAGGCTTGGTTAGGCACCCTGTTCTCTAATGATGTACCACCTTGGTTGAGGATCCAGTGTTTTATGAACATCAGGAAGTACATAGATCAAATGTTTAACTAGGAAACCCACTATTAGAAATTGTTTCACCTTACGCTGCCCACCAGTGCAGCAGTATATCACTACCATTTGCAACACCGATGACCTAGGTTCAGAGGCAAACTTGTGGTGTTGGAGGTATGATTGGGGGAAGGAGGATCAAGCATCTGTAGGACTGCTCTCCTCCTCTGGGGAGCAGAGCCTGGTGCTTGCCTAGCCCTGGTGGAAGCTCTGAAAGAAAGCCTGGGCCCAGACATCAAGGACATTGGCATCAGCACACGTTGTGTGGGTGCATGTGGCATACACCCTGACATCACTGCACGCCATGCCTCCCAGGGCACCAAGGAAATGGGAAAGGCCAGTGGCAGGATGGTGATGAGAGCTCATAGGCCTACATTTTGACTAGCTGGGCATGCTATCCTGAACTGGATATGGACCACAGCAAGGGTTGGAAGCCCTGCTGACCCCACTGGGGGGTAAGCCATGGGAAGATGGCCTGCAGTAAGTTCTGGTGGAGGTCTGGGTGACAGGGCTGGCATGCTCATCTGAATGGTGCTGACCAGAGGAGATAAACAGAATGTGCAAAAAATTTAATTTTTTTTTCACTTTAAGAGAGGAAAAATGATTATTAAAGGCAATCTCAGTTTCCTTCTCCAATACTTCTTTAAACTCAGCTATGGGGTTACTGTATAGTTTTTTCCTTTTTAAATCCATGTTTGACAGCAGTCTTACTATCTCTGCAATGTAGTAGAGGTACCCAGTTCCATAAGGACAATTCTGCCTCCTTTATCTGCTGGTTTGAAGTTCACATTGGTGGGTTTTTAAGGCTAAAATAGCAGAAATGGCCCCAGCATCTCTCTTTCTCTCGTTGAACAATCCCTATAAATCATCTTCAAACACCTTCTGGAAAACATTTTATACTGTTGGATTTGCAGGAAGGCAAAAGGTTGATTTCTTCCTGAAATATTGTTCATCTGCTAATGTTGCCACATATTTCAACCTGTTTTCCTTCTGCAAAGACATGAGTGAGATCAGGGCTTCTACTTATTTCTGAAGAGAAGAAACATTTCAGATTTTAATTTCAAGTGGCCTTATGGAGGTTTATTTCTGTATTAGAAAAGAACATTAAAGAAGAGATTAATGATATTAAAGGTTATTTCCTCCTCCCCAGCTGATCTCTCTCTCTCTTTTTCTGCCTCCCCTACTTCTTTCTTGATATGGGAACCAAAACTAGCATGATCTGTTGTTTCATTTCGGTCCTTGATGGTGTGGGGGACTTATATTGTGAACTCTCATAGTCAGTTTTGATCAGATCAGTCATGAAATCAGTAGCAGAACTGGTGCTGCTTTAAGAATAGATGTATTGGCCCTATTGCCTTTATTTCGATTTTCTTTTCTTTTTCTACTTAAGTACTTGTGATAAGTTTATAATCTATGGAGTCCCTGTAAAACTTCTGTTGTTTTACTGATTTATTTCATCATATATTTTGTTTCTTCCAATCCTTGATTTCTTTCCTCAGATTCAGGGAGTGCACATCTGCAATCCCCGTGCACCTCATTTATCTTCAAATACTGATTTGGGTCTCTGCCCTCTTGCTTATCCTCATTCCTCTCTCCCATTCCCTCTTCATCATACTCCCTCTACTCCAGGGATGCTCACACCTTCTCCCTCACTCACTCCTCTGTTAGGCAATCTGCCTTCTCCTATTGCCTTCCCTCCTTTTAAAACCTTCTCCCCTTAGGTACCAGCTAAAACTTCTCTACACCCCATCTGTTACTGTCAGCCCTCTCCCTCCCTCCCACCCAGGTTTGGAGTCCCAACTAGAGATGCAGCGAATTTAAATTCTGCCGGTATGTGAGCTAAGTGGGCTCCCATTGCAGTGGGCAATGCAAAGTGCTCACCTCCACCTTGTCATTACCACTTCGTTAAGGCAGAATGGCACGCTAAGTATGGCTAAGTCATTGATTTTAATGGACTTCACGCTCTCATTATGATTCTAAATGATCCACTTGGTGTTTCAGATTTGGCAGCCCCACACACACATCACATGGCTTACAGTATTGTAAGTCACATACTCTTTAGCTAGTCAGGAAGAAAGTGAGTCATACAAGCAGACACTTTTACTTTCTCCTGTGCAGAGGGAGAGAGTAGTGTGTTTGTGACTGCTGATACTTTTAGGTCAGAGCGAGAGGAGATCTAAACTTTGATTTAGACCCAACAGCTTTTTAAAAGCTACATTTTTGACTTTTCTGTACTCTTTTTACTTAATTTGTTCTTTCTGTAAATTTTACTTTTCTTACCTTTATAAGTAGTTAGTTGTTTGTGTCTGTGTGACTGTATGTGTGTGTGTGTTGTGTGACAGTGTGAGTAGTGATTGCTCGGACTGAAGGAGCTCAGTAGGAGAGATGGACAGGGTGAGGGAATGTCTGGGACAGGGCAGCTCTGGGAGGCGTGGTAGTGATAAGCATCGTACTTTGTTCATGTGTGGAGGGCTTGGGCACCCATTTCTATTGGACTGCTCAAAACTTGTGAGTGCCCCCCAACGAAGCAGAACTAGCACCGCCTCCTGTCCTGATTCTGAGGCAGTTGAACCACCACCACCAAGTCCAGCACCAGGTCCTCTGGAGCAGGATGTGCCTGTTCCCCTCGGCCCAGGTGTGGATCCCATCCCTGTTCAGCACCGTGACCAGCAGGCTTACAATACATCCAAATAACTATTTAAAAAAATGAATGTTGTGATTCATGACATGATCGTAAATCATGATTTGTGACTGCATTTGTGACCGTGATGATGAAGAAACGTGAATGACTATGGCTGTACTTTCCCGGGCCCCGATGAGCTTTAGCTTAAAACTCCCAGACTTAAAAACACATATCAATGAGTACAATGGTGGGGTGGTGAAGCCTGGAGAGATACTATAAAACAGGCTTACATTACATCCTCCAAGTAACTAGAAAAAAAATTAATGTTGTGATTTGTAACATGAATGATCATGAATCATGATTTGTGACTGCATTTGTGACCGTGATGATGAAGAAATGTGAATGCCTACCGCCTACAGCTGTACTTCCTGATGAGCTGTAGCTTAAAACTCTCAGACTTAAAACACGTATATCCAAGTAACTAGAAAAAAGATTTATGTTGTGATTTGTAACAGGAATGATCGTGAATCATGATTTGTGACTGCAATTGTGACCGTGATGATGAAGAAACGTGAATGCCTACAGCCTATGGCTGTACTTCCCTGATGAGCTGTAGCTTAAAACTCCCAGACTTAAAAACACATATCAATGAGTACAATGGTGGGGTGGTGAAGCCTGGAGAGATACTACAAAACAGGCTTATAATACATCCAAGTAACTAGAAGACAAATTAATGTTGTGATTCGTGACGTGAATGGTTGTGAATCATGATCTGTGACTACATTGCGACTCGTGATGATGAAGAAAGTGATTTGTATCATGAGTGACTTGTGATGATGGTCTTAACTTAAATTGCATATTAATGAGTACAATGTTCATGCAGAATTAAGCACCACACCTGTCCAGTACTCTGAAGGGAAGCCAAAGAAACAACTGTGACTTAAGTTACAGGTGGAGATTGGGCCCTAAAGAGATGCAAATGCACAGACAGATTAAGATTGCGCTGTGCACTGAAGAGATGCAGACACAAAGGCACAACACCTAACCAGTGCTCACCATCAGAAATTCAAATCTGGAAAAGAATACCTTTGCCGGTTGGGGTGGGCGTGGGGGGGCAGTGTACTGTACTGCTGCAGTAACAGTCACTAGTACTAGTACCAGTAAAGATACCACAAAGAAGTACAAAAATCACACAGCAGCAGTGGATAGCAGCTTCACATTGCTGAAATTATTATGTGGCACAATAAAAGGTGTCTGATTTGATGACACGCGTCACACACATCCTCACACACACACTAAGCAATGCATAGCAAATTGAAAACTTCAGTAATATAAGCACATATTTTAAACAAACTAAAATTATGCACTGCTGCACCACAATAATCAGCAAAAAAAGGCAAGAAATATTGAAAATATTACTGTGTGTACATTAACACAGTTAAACAAGAAAAATATCACCAAAACAGAAAGCACTGTCTTTTTCTCCAAGTTAATCTACCTACACCACAGATACACCCCTTCCCCAAAGCACAATTCCACTGTCTCTTAGTACACAGACTGAATGTTGTACATTACCATTCAAAATCCATACACAAACAATAAACACTCGATGATATGAGCACAGGAGGGTTTTCTATAATCAATGAACTAAAGTTTCAGCGAAAAAAATGACTCAAAAAGGCTTTTTTAACAGCTTTTTGAAGGTTTGAATCGCAGAGAACTCTCAGAGCAGATTGTCTCCTACAGATTCCTACACACACTACACCAAACTGAGGCTGTGCAGAACAATCTAGAGCCCATGAGACCTGAAATCCCATGAATCACTGCAAACTTCGCCTTTGGAGCTTAAAAACAAGGTGAAGTGAGGTGAAGTGGAAGGTGGAGTAACTGAGTCATTGTTTTCAATGGACTTGTTACTCGATTATAATGTGAAGTACTCGCTCGCATTATGGAGCACTCATGACCCTCGCCTTCACTGCCGGCTAATTGAGCCACTTACCCATCACTAGTCCCAACCATCTCCCATGTTTGGCCTCCTCCTGGGATCTCCCTCAGCATCCTTCCCATTTTATATCTACACTGCCTCATTCCACCTGCACTTGTCTGTCTATTTGCACACCTAAGTCACTCACTGTACCTTAATTAGTGATGTTTACTTGTTATTTGCATGTGTACCATGTTAAATTGTACTCTGATTTCACTTTACTTTGTACCAATCATTGATACTGTGCATGTTCTACTGTATTTCCTGTTCCCTTTCCCTGGGTCACGCCTAGAAATGAGCCTTGGCTCAGTGTGCTGTTTCCAGTTGCCAGTTTTCAAAAAAAAAATTAGTTGCAAGGAGGCCATCTGTAGGATAGACTCCCATTTGGTAATGAAGGGCATTCTGTCTAGGTCAAATAAAGTTAGTTTTTATGTTTGCTTGCATGCATGTGCAAGAAACATTATGTGGCAGCTTAGGAGAGAAGCAAGTTTTGGAGGTGCTGCACTGTGGTGGCCAATGCCACCACTGCATTCTTAGGCTTGGCCCTCATTTCCCAATGTGGTGGCATGCTGCTGCTGACACTAGTTCAGCAAGTGTGCCATCAGCTTGAAAGGAATTAGCTGCTGCAATGAGGGAGTGACCCGTCATTGCAGGGCAGTGCCTTGCCTGGTGAAACATTTAAAAAAAAGATGGTGGCGGCTGTCACTGCCAAAGCTCACAGTCCCCATAAAAGCTGACGAGGTGACCAATCCCCCTGTTGGTATGCCCCCTCCCAAGTTAATTTGCTGATGAGGGAGCCCAATTTCCATTGGCATAATGTCCCCCCATGTAATAGTTATATAGTGCATGGTAGAACATTGCTATTAGTCAAAATCTGTCATTTACTAGTCTTGTTGTACCATCGTTGTGACATCAGTAAGCTGTTGTACTATTGTTGGTACACCACAGCGATGGTACAACAGCATTGACTATCTTTGCACATGTGCAATTGGCGGTAATTAACACATCCAAAAACTTCTGTCCACTGAGGGTTTACATTCAACCTGCCAGCCTGTCTAGAGCTGCCACCTTCCGAGTGGCATCCCACAGATGGAGAGGAGTTACCTTCCAGTTGCTGTAGCTGAGTCACATCCCTACTGTCTTGCACTGTCAGCCGCTGCCTGTTGCTGATGGAGAGGAGGAGGGAACCATGACCTGCATAGGTATATAGTATGAACTTTTGAGTGGGCGCATCCACAGAAGAAGTGACAAGCTATTTATTTACTGTTGCACATACACTATAAAAGACAAAGGATGGGCAACAATAAACAACAACACTGTTGATCATTTCTCAAGGTTGTATGACAATCATAAACCTCTCGAGCTTTGCTCTGGAGGTTTACATGGTTGTCATGACAACCTCTCGAAGTGACCAACAGTGTTGTTGTTCATTATTGCCCATTAATTATCCTCTATGTATGCCGAGGGGGTGCCCAATCCCCCTCAGCATGATGCGCCCCCCCAAACAGACACATTTTCTGTGCTGACGGGGGGCCCAATCCCCATTAGCTTCAGTCGCCCTTGTCAAACAACACAGGTGGCACATTAGAAGCCCACCCCAGTGTGCCAAAAACAAATCTGTGAAGGAAAAACCTTTCCGTAATTTTTTTTTTACCCTGTGAAGGAAAAAAATGGTCCCTCATTGTCTCCAGTGCCCCCACCACAATCCGCACCACCCTCTGCACACTGACCTCCCTACACCCTTCTCACCCCATCCTTACCTCTGGAGCCCGATCGACAATCTTCATGGACCAGAAACACCTCTGCACTCTTCAAAGCCGACCGCGAACTGAAGAAATGCCAGTAAGCGGTGTAATGGCATAAATGGAGGGGTTTCAACTTAGGTGGATATCTTGGCCATTGTTGCGATGTTTGGCTCCAAATTTTTAACATGAGGTTCTTGGAACCCCATCACATGAATTCAGTCACTGTCATTTCATTATTCGGTCCTGAAAGGTGATATCGCGGTCACTGTGCAGAATCACCTTCCAGGACAGATTAGTGAAACGACAGTGTCACTGTTCATGAGATGGGCTCCCAAAAAAGCCTATGCTGCAAATTTGGTGAAAAAATTCTAAAAAATAACTGTGTTACAAGCGTGCATTGCACAGTTTCTACACACGCTTGTAACTTTACACACCTCCTTATGAACAGTACGGCTGTCATTTTTCACATCCTGCCCAAAGTGTGTTTTCACACATGTGGCGCACAATGGTGCAGTTGCGTGGGAAATCAACATTTCAGGACAAATTAAGAAAATCACAGTGACACTGTTCATGAGCGGAGGTCCCAAAATGCCTATGTTGAAAATTTGGTGAGAAAATTTCAAAAAATGACTGTGTAACAAGCGTTCATTGCGCAGTTTCCATGCATGCTCATAACTTGGAGAATTTTTTATATTTCACTCCAGATTTTCAACACTGGCACTTTTTCACACCTCCTTATGAACAGCTACAGCTATCATTTGTCACATCCTGGCCAGAGTGTGTTTTTGCACATCCGGCACACAATGGTGCGGTTGCTGTGGAAAGTCAATGTTTGGGACAAATTAACAAAATCACAGTGACACTGTTCATGAGCAGAGGTCCCAAAATGCCTATGGTGAAAATCTGGTAACAAAAGTCCACAAAATGACTATGTTATGAGCATGCGTTGTGCAGTTTCCATGCACACTTGTAACTTCAAGAATTTGTAATATTTTCACTCCAGATCTGCAACATTATCATTTTTGCACACCTCATTATGAACAGTACAGCTGTCATTTTTCACATCCTGCCTGAACTGTGGTTTCTCACATCTGGCGCAGAATGGTGCAGTCACTGTGGGAAATCAACGTTCGGGACAGATTAACAAAATCATAGTGCCACTGTTCATGAGCAGAGGTCCCAAATGCTTTCTTGAGGTGGGAGCCGCAAAAAGGCCATAGTGAAAATTTGTAGTGCAAATACCAACAAACGCCCAGGGTGTTAGGGGTTTCTAACCATAACGTCCCACCCTGTACAAACTGACAGGTGTCAGGGATGTGTCTTTGGATTGCCAGCTGTAATGCTCATGCAATTCCACCCTGCAGCCAGTGACAGGCATTGAGATGTGCCTTGGACTCTTCAGCCCTGGAGTTCACCCCATTCTCCTATACTGCACCCATTTCAGTGTATGTCCTTATGGAATGGGGTTACTGTAAAGCTGAACACCCCAAGGCACACCTCAACACTTGTTGGTGTCTACAGGATAGGGTGAGGCGAAATGGCATGAGCATTATGGGCGATGACCCAAAGACACACCCCAATGCCAGTCCATCTCTGCAGGGTGGAGGCAGGGTTGGCGTGAAGTTCAGTACTTCACTGCCATTCCTATTCTGCATCTGTCTAACTCCTGCACTTCGAATACTAATACCACCAAGCAAACATTCGGCATTGACAAATGCTTGTTAAAGTGTTGTTACAGGATAGTCCAAAGGTTAGCATGGTGCTAACATGAATAGTGCCACAATAACCAGACATGGTGTGTCTAAACAGGGCAAGGGCAATACTGAAAGGTGCCCACAGCATGAAGCTCAATGATTAGTGAGAAAATAGCAATGCACCACCTTGCCCACGCAAATGGGAGAACCTCTTTGGTTACAGGGCACAGTGGTATATTCAGAGGATTTATCACTTCCAAAACCCCACCCTTGACAAAGCATCCAGTTGCGTACACCCCCAGGCTCCACCCATGCCAGCACTAGTACCAGTGACTCCTTCCCACCACTATTCTCCAGATAATGAACTTTAATTCCCTGCAGTTTAGTGGTGTTCCCTCCTGCCCTGATCACCATCTGAAATATTTAAACAATATCAAATCCTCCCTTGTAGTCTAATGTGTCCACTCCCTCACTCAATATCCATTGAAAATATGAAATTGTCAGACTCTCACTGGTAGTCCAGTGCTCCCCCTGCAGCAATCCATAGGATACAAATATGCAGTTCCTTAGTGGTACAATGGTACCCCCCCCATACAAATCTCCATATTGTACTCTCATACCCCTATGCCCCTACCCAACATACCAGCTCAACAGTCAGTATCCCCTTTATCTGGCACCTGACTCATCCTAACAAAGTCTGTCCTTGTCAGCAGGCAGAACACTGTATAGCAACTGGCAAAGACCCTCCTCTCACAGCCTCACCAGCAGCTACCTGAATGATGGGGACCGAGCATGTGCATACTCTAGAATCAGCTGATTCTATTTAAGAAAAGTAGTGCTCGTCATATTCAGATAGCAGCCAGGCAAGGTGGTGAGATTAGGGTTTGTGCACTTACCACGCAGTGCTCTGCCCACTGATGAGGACTGGTGTTATAGGGTGAGTTAAGTGCTGGATGAGGGAGGTTGAGGTGGAGGGTGCTGAGTGGATGAAACATGAAGGAAGTGGAGATGCAATAAATAAATAGGGATTGGGCTGTGAAGGAGCTACATTGGACTACCAGCAAAATACACAACTGTTCCAGGGATTGTGGTGGGATTGGAGGGGAGGACAACCAGACTACCAGGTAAGGTTTGACATGATTTTGATTTTCTGATGGGGATCTGGTGAGGGGCAACTAAACCATCAGGGAGGATTTGATATTATCTTAATATTTCAGATTGGGATTGGGCAGGACAGAATGCTGCTAGACCGGCATGAAATTAAACTTCATAATCTTGGGGTTTGTGGTAGGAGGGTAATGCCTTTGTGCATTTGTGCACAGAGGCATTACTCAAGCTGCTAATGGCCACATAATGTCATGCAAATGGTCCCTTAGCTCCCTGCTTGCCTTATGTGGTCACTAGCATGATAGATTCTGAATTTGGCTTCCAGCAGCAAAGGCAATATCCCATTTCAGAGGGGTTGTCCCCTTTTGCTTCTCCATGTATTTTGCTAGCAGGGGGCTGTGGTGGGCCATGCATATGTGCATTGTGCAGTACAACCATGGCACAATATTCATACAGGCAGTGCCCACTGGATAGGCATGCTACCTGTATGAAAATGCTGCATTGGTGGATGCACACTATTCTGCATGCAGCACCCTGTTTTGCATGATGCAGACTGCCACTTTTGAATATCAAGGCCTGGGCCCCCTTGGAACTCTATTGACTTATATGCTTAGGAAGTACAGCAATCTGTTGCCAAAAGACTTCTAGCTAAGTGCACTTTTTCCACATTAGCAAATGACTCTTTTACATTTGCAAGTTGTGGCCCTACAAACTTTGGCCTACTATTCTATATTGTGTTCATGATGCTCTGTTAAAAGGATTGACACCAACTTCATGCTCAAAGAATATCAGCACATATCTGTATCTAAAAGTGCTCTGTTACCAGCCATGGAAGAAGCTTGCTTGGTTGATAGATTCTGGAGGTATCTTCAGTCTCGAGTTGCAATTTATAGTGAATATCTTTGAAGATTTAGTGATACCTAAACATGAACTCAAAAAAACGGAAGCAGAAACAACCAATCTGAGTTCACTCCAGGAATAGTGGCGCTCAGATAAACTCAAACTGCACAATAACAAACCAGCCCTGGCATACCACTTTTCTTTGTTTAAGGAAGCACTGCATGACATGCCTAAAAAATGAAGTACTAAAATGTTATTAAAGTGTTCAATGTGCCAAATTCACAGTGACAGCGTTCACATGCATGTCCTGATATTTCACATCAAAATGATGCTTTTTCAAAGGTATTGCCTCCTACTACAGTAGCTCTGCACTTATTTACACAGAAAGTGTAGCACCTGTTTTCTAATTGGCTGTCCTGAAAGCACTTGTTGCTGCTGTGCATTTTGATTTTCTGTATTGGTTTTGTGTTTGTAAAGCACTCAGAGCCCTTGATGGACTGAGCGCAATATAAATAACATTTGCCTTGCCGCTTCAATCTGGTGCTGAGAGCAAATACAGCAAATGTATTTACTGTCAGAATTATATGGAGAGCAGGCAAAGCTAAACATACAATCTGTGTAGATTAATTTGTTGGTTTTATCCATACATTGCTGTTTACATGTATGTTGTCTTTTTTTTTTAATTCATGTTTATTAACAGCAATCAGGTACAAATTCCATACATGCTCATTTCCGAAGATATCTTTTAAGCTAGTTAAAGAGTTCATTATAACTTTAGTTACATATGTTAGACAGGATTTTATACACAGCGTCACTAAATCACTGGTACTTATTTTATCCTTATGATTTTACTTCATTGTTCAATTCAAAAACTTATGTATGTCCCTGGCAGGTTGGTCAGCAGTTCGAGCCCTCCTTCTCCTCTTCTCTTCATCTTGATCTTGTTCATGTGAAAATGGACAATTTATGCTCACTATGTTTACCGGAAGGCTAAATAGATGAAATGAAAAACATGTTAAAAACAGGGATTTGCATAGTCAGTGGTTCCATTTGCTATATCAGACGTAATTAATTCAGCATGTATCATATTAGATATCACAGTGATTCATCAACAGATTATACAACTGCATTCTATTTAGGTAATAGAGAGACTCAAAGTGACTCTGTAGCCCTTTAAATTAGTACATTTAGCAAAATATGAGTAAAATATGATATTACTAGAACATAGTTACTTTTATTCATGGAACTTTTGCCATCAGATAGATGGAGTGGAATACAAATCCCTTCAGGAGAGCCAGATGGAAACATAAAATTAAATTGCTGTACAGCAATTTAATCTTTAATTTCAGGATGTGCATGTGAGAATTGTTACTGTCAGTTTTGCACATTGAGCACTTTATTAAAGTTTTCAGCTCTTTGTTTTGGGGATATGCCTTATCGTGCTTCCTCACTCATTCAAACACAGAAACATAAAATTTTATGGCAGATAAGACACTTGACTCACCCAGTCTGCCCTTTTCCTACCTGCATTGTTACTGCAGACCGTACTTGGTCTACTGCTCTTTCTCCCTCACCCCTTCCTTTCCACTGTAATTCCCCTTTGCCTATCCCATGCATTCTTGAACCCCACCACTGTCTTCGCCCGCACCACCTCTGCTGGAAGATTGTTCCAGGAATCCATCACTCTTTCTATGAAGAAATAACTCCTCACATCTCTCCTGAATCTACCACCCCAGCTTCATAGCATGTCCCCTTGTTCTTAAGCATCTTTTCTTCTGAAAAATGCTTCCCTCCTGCACCTTATTTACCCCTGTGAGGTATTTAAAGGTCTCTATCATATTCCCCGTCTCCCTCTTCTCTTCCAGGGTGTACATATTGAGGTCCTTTAGTCTTTCCTCATAGGGCTTTTGATACAGACCCTGAACCAGGGTTGGCAGTATAGCCTAGAGGTTAGAGGAACGAGGTGTGACGAGTTTGATACATCCAGCAAACCAGACCTGAGTTTGATTGTCAGATGAAGATCCCCAGAAAAAGAGGCACAACAACTTTTGTGGGTGCTCGACTAAATTTGATTTATTAAACACATCTTACAATGATTGCATTTACTTTTCTTACATTTTCAACAGTCCTTCTTTTCAAAACTATCCATTTCACATCCATCTTTCAAAGATTTACATATTTCAAATCCATGTTTCAAACTGTCCTTTTCCGTTGTCTTCTGAGGTCCAGATGCTTTAAAAGCCAGATACCCCTTGGTCCTCTTCCTCTTGTGGTCCTCATCTTTTTGTTGTCCATAATCTTCTTGGGCTCTGGATGTTTGGAAGCCCAATACCCCTTCTCCTATTCCGCTTGCTGCCCTCCATTTTCCAGCTGCCGATGGCAACTGTGCCTCATATTAAACCCTTCCTACCTCATCCTTTTTGCTTGCCTCCATGTCTGGGCGTCTGAGCCTGGCCCATGGTTTCTACTTGGCCCCCCCTTGACCCCCCATTTTAATTTTTAATTTTCTGAAAATTTCCTCCACTAGCCCATCTCCAGCTTATGTGATGGAAACTGATGGGCTTCCCCTTACCCTCCTTCTTCCCACTCTCTGTGCTGTCCTCCAGTTGCACTCACGACAAGTTGCCATCCCTACTGTTGAAAGGTGTGCACCCCATCCTGTCTGTACATTCCTGGGTTGGGATAGGATATTCTTTATGTTCTATGTATACTCCCCCTCCCTTAGCCAAGCCACACCTTCCTGTTAATTCTCTCTGGCCTGCTCCACCCTTTTATATCCCAGGCCTGCTGCCACACCATCCTGGGCATCATCTCTGACCAGGCTATCCTTGCCTGTGGCCACCACTGTTGAATTGTCCACATATCCCTTATCATCTCCTTGCACAGAAAACCCCATGGACGTTCCCAAATCATTACCTCCCAAGTGCAATATTAACAGGTCTGGTTTCAGCCATTTCTGTTTCAGATCTTCTAAGGTTGGTATAATCTGTGCCCACCTCATTCCCCTTACCCCCTTCCAGTGGACCATCACTCTTTCAGGATCCTGTCCTAGCTGTCTCCCTCCTTGATGATTAGCAATCCACCTCTCTGCCCAGTAAATGTAAGAGTGCCCTAGTATCCAGACCCATTTGCATCTTCCCTGACCTGTGAAAAGCAAGTGTGGATATTAGACTATTTCTCTCACATATGTCTTATAGCAGTTTGACCTCCACCTGCCTGCTTTCTTGACTTCTTCTTCAGACCCACCTTTTTCTGCTAGTGCAGATGCAGCTCCTATTCTAAATGAATGACAGTAATAATTTTGCATGCCCTCCCCTAGGTATGCCATCCCCTTCTTCAACACCCCCATTACCTGGAAACATGTCACCGGTTTTCCGTCTATATGTGTAAAGAACTGCCTGCTTTTTTCCTGTCTCTTCGCCTTGTACTTCCATAGTGCCGCTACTGGGCATGTTCTCTCACTCTCATGCTTGTCTAATACAATCTCCGCCCCCTTCCTGTCTGGGCTGTTTTGAACGTCTCAGCCAAATTGTGATCTTCTTTATTTCTTCCTCCCACAATCCTCCTACCGTCCCTTTTGTTGGCTGCTACTACCTCGCTGACCTGAATCCGCCTCCTGCCATCACCGTGAAAATGGCCCTGAATAACACGGTCTAAGGGTGTGGTACAAATCTCTGCCAAGGTTTCCTCCAGCCCTTCAAGTTTGTCCCCAGCAATAGGTTTTCTTATGTCTACCTTCCTCCTTTAGCTGCTACACCCCATCAACATGCGCTGCACCATCTTAAACTTATTCGGCTCGGCCCAACCTTTGTGCTGCATGCCCATCCTATCCCGCCAGCTGTACTCCCATTGTGCCACTTGCCATTCCTGCCTTCACTTCTTCACCATGTACTTTGTTACCTGGTACTGTGAAACTAGCTCACTTACCTTGAACTCTTCCTGTTTCCGAACTCCTGGAAGGACCCCATGCCCCTTCGTATGCCTTCAGCGTGTTGGTGGACCAGGAGCTCCTGTATAACAGTTGGGCTCCTTCCAGCCAATTTCCCATACTTTTTCTTCCACCGGTGTTCTCTTTGCAGCCACTTGTGATGCCAAGGACCTGAATCTTTCCAGCTGTAAACGGGAAAGGCTGTCAGCTATGTCATTTTTTTACCCCCTCTATGTGCTTGGCTTTAAACGACATGCTTAGTTGTAATCCCCTCAACACTAACTGTCTCAGGACCCTGTTTGCCATCTCTGAATGCCCTCCCTGCCTGTTGATAACCTCTACTATGGCTCTGTTATCGCACCAAAACATTATTTTCCTATTCCTTAGGACTACTTCCCATGTCAACTTCACCAAACATATTGGGAAAATCTCTAGTAGAGTTATGTCCTTTAGCAGCCCCTTCTCTTTCCAAGAATCCGGCCATGTCTCCACTATCCATCTCCCTCAGAAATAAGCCCCCAAACCAATAGCCACAGATGCATCCGTATATAGATCCAGATTGTTATTTCCTAGCCACTCTTTCTGCCAGAATGTAACCCCGTTGTATTCCTTTAAGAATTGTTCCCACACTTCCACATCTTGTCTAATCCCTCGTGGTATGTTATCCAATGGTGCAGATGCTTTTTGGCCGCTGTTGCCTGGCTAACCTCTTGGTGAACACCCTCCTGGTGCGACCGCCTGGCATGCTAAGTTCAAGTGCCTCAACAGCTGCTGAACCTACCCTCAGGGGAACTCTCCTCTACATTTTACCTCTTGTAGCAAAGCCCTGAGCCTGTCCACTTTCTGTTGTGGTAATCTGAAGACTTGCTCATCTACATCAATCTCAATCCCCAGGAATTCCATCTTCCTAGCTGGACCTTCTTGTTTTATCTCCGCAAAGGCACCCTAACTGCTTCGCACTTCTCCTCAAAGTCCACAAGCATTGTTCCTCTCTCCTCCCCCATCATGAGAAATCATCCAAATAGTGCACCATTGCCTTGTGCCCATAACTGTTCTCAAATGCCCATTGTATCCAAGAGCTGAATGCCTCAAACTTGGCACAGGCTGTGGAGCAGCCCATGGTCATTGCCTTGTCAAGAGTAGAAGGACCCTTGGAAGCAGAATCCCAACAGGTCCCAATCCTCCTTCTGGACTGGTAGTAGCCAGAAAGCTGACTCTATATCGGTCTTGCTAGCCAGGCCCCCCCTTGCTCTGATCAACTCCACTGCTTGATCCAGGGTTCCATACGAAACTGTGCTACACTCGTCTGTATAAGGTCGCTCACAGAGATCCCTTCTGCAAGACAGGTGATGAATTAGCCTAAATTCCCTTGTTGCTTCTTGGGCACTAGGGCCCAATGGGAAACCTGCAGGTTGGATAATGAGTTGTCTGGAATGGCCCCTCCATCCTCCTTGCTTCTATTTCTTTCCTTATTTTTCTGAAAGCTATGTCCTCCCTCCCCTTAATGGATGAAAAGTTTTTGACTCTTGTGCCTTCCTTCTCCCCTTGCTATTCTAAACTAAATCCCTTTAGAGCCTTCCACTAACATCTGTCCTGCCTTCTCCTCTGGGTATCCCTTAATCCATTCTTTTAGCACCCCTATCCTGACCGGCATTCTGGCCAACCTAACCCCCAACCTCTCCTACCCTCTCAATGGTTCCTTACTCCATTCCCAAACTCCCTCTTCCTGAAATCCCTCCTCACCCCAATTGGTATCCTCCTCAAAATGGCTGCCCATTTTCCCATTGCCTGCTCTTTTCTATCCCATTGCTCTGCAACCGGTTACTGAAAGCTGACCTGCACATTTTGAACAAATGTGCCTGAATTTGCAATTACTCCAGGAGCACAATGCCTTGTTGAAACCCCAACACACTTTTTCTTGCAGCCCACCTCCTCCTTGTCTATTCCCTTTTTCCGTTCCTGTAAAACCTGCTAGGCTCCTTACCCATAGTTCAGAATGGGTCGAATCCCACCTCAGATCCCCTCTAGCTGCCATTCTCTGTCAGAAGGCCTCATCATGCTTTAGCCAACCTAACCCCATCCTAGCCTTGTAGGCATCTTTTATAGTGGTAGCATATGTGAGTAGCGGGATGGCCAGGTCTGTTTTTTTCTCCAGCATGATGGCACTGTATATCGAGAACCCTGCCTGCCAGGCCTCTATACTCTTCCCCTTGTAACTTGTCTCCTCTACCTTGTTTCCGGTGATCACCAAAGCCACCGCCATCTTAGATTTTCCTACAGTCTCGTTCTGCACGTACCTCTTCACCGACTCCTTATCCACTAGCGCAAATAAATCCACGTACTCCCCTTTCCATATATTTTCTTTTATCGTTAGGGGGACGTGATCCCCCATTGTCATTCCTGGTATCCCTCATTACCCTCTAGTTTTGTATTCCCTTCTACCCCTGCAGCCTTAATTTCCTGCAACTTTTCAATTACTCTAAGCCCTTCTCACCCATGTCCCCAAAGCAAATCTGCTAGATATTCAGTCAAATACCCCTCTGGGGTCTGTTTGCCCCTATCCTTACCACTCGTACCTCGTCTGCATCCAGGTCCATCCAACCACTCCAGATCTGGCACCTCTCTTGGGGCTCTCTTTCCACTGGGCTCTTCCTGACCTCCAGCCAGTGTCTTCAACCTATCCCCCTTCTTCATCATTTCTGCTGCCTGCTCCATCATCTGCATGCTTGTGACTTCTGCCATTCTGGATAATTAAATACTTAAAGGGCTATATAACAAACAAAGTTATCCTTGTCCAGCGTTGAAATCACCCAATATGTACTTACAAAGTTTTTGCACACCTCTCTACAGACCTTACACCCCTTTTTGGTCCCTCTCTTCCGGTGGCCTCTCATCTTTGGCCAGTCTCTGTCACCTTTCTAGCTGGGAATTGCCCCAAATCCCCCTTAGATTTTTTCACCGCTGCTCCCTACCCTGGTTCACTGACCTTTCCCACAAATTCTCAAATTTGAACATTTTCCTATAGATATAGATAGAGAAGTGTGAGAGAAAGAGACAAGTAATCCATAGAAGCATTTTTAATTACCATTGCCTATGCTGAAACTTGCCCTTTAACCACATTTGCAACGTTCTGTTGCAACAATGCCACTACAGGAATCCGTAACACCACCACATAAGAGCTACAGTCCCTGAAGCCGCTGCCAACAGCAGTGGCCTGAAGAATGGCAGCGTGTTTCACTCGGGAGAATCCTGGGCCCCTGTGCTCCTGTGTGCAGCCCTATCCAACCCTTGACTCCTGGGACCCTTCGCATCCAGCTGCATCTCAGGTACATTTGTTTTACTGTTTACATAACAAGATGGAATAAACTCCCATTTTCTCACACTTTTTACCCACTTGGGATCCCCTCCAACTGGAGGCAGTCCCCGCTTTGGTAACTCTGCCCTTACTGAGCCACAATGCTCCTATTCCCCCATGTGGTCCCAAATTCCAAACCTGTATTTTGCCTCTTCAGTATTCTGGCTAAGCCATTACACTTAAATTACAACCATTTTTTTTTTTTTTTGTATTTCTGTTATTAATCGTCTCCACCACAGGTTTGGTCGTAAGTGGCCTCCCCAATAATTATTTTACTCACCCCTGCTACTGCCTTCCTGCCCATGTGCGCTTGCTAGGGCCCCATGTCCAAACTCCCGGCCATGTGGCCAGGCCTACTTTTTCCCCCATTATGCCTTACCTCAAATCCGATCCTTAATTCCTCACTTATGTGAAATACAAACAGGGCAGCAGTGCCCTGTAACTGTTACATACTCGGTTATTTAGAACAACTCCTATATAAATACCTCCCAAAATGCTCCCTCAGCATCTAATTCATGAGGGAACCTAGTACAAGATTATTAAACTACCTCTCTGCATTTGTCATATGGTCACAGTTCCTGCCCAAAAACAATCCTCTGTGTAGACAATACAAGAAGGAAGAACAGAAGCCAAATACGCTTTCCCCCAGCGGTACTATTACTTTCTAAATTGCCTAAAAATGCATCTACTGATTCTCTATTTACTGATTTATATTTATATATATATATATATATATACACATATATATTTTTTTTCTTGCCAAGCCTGCTAACATTGTATTTCTACCCATTAACAGATCTTGCCTCACATGGCTCTAAAGTTCCTCTGCTACTTGATGTAATTCCTGCAATTGTTAACCAAATTGAACTGTTTCCTTAATTGCAGGTTATGTGCTGACTATAAAACACCTCTAGGAAAAATCCCAGCGCAAAAGGCCTGCTATTAGCACACTGAAAGTTAACTCCCTTGCCTAGTTACTGCTCAGGCTGCTCCCATGTGGCCAGGCCTACCCCACCTGAAAAAACCTTACCTCAAGTAGTTGAATTGCCAGTCGAGTGCTGAGCTCTGTTAATCTTGAAAACCCAGCAAAGAGGAGACCCTTCCTCTGCTGGCTCCTAAATACCCTCAAGACCCCTCCTTTTCCTTCCAGCCAATCCTCACCTGGCCTACCTGCCTAGTCATATTGAGTCGTATCAAGGTATTACATCATGCCCCTCCCCTCCTTACCTGAGCCCTCCTTCCCTCTCCCCCCTTTCTTTCCTCCTACCCTCCCCGCCCCTGATCTGACCTGCCTTTGACTTGCCTAGCCTTCCCCTCTCCAACCCCCAATGCCCCCTTTTCTTTTGGGATCCCCCTGACAATTTAGGTTGTCCCTTGGGGCAACCGAATTTCTCATAACCTCAACTTGCATACTGTGTGACTCTGAGCAAGTCACTTAACCGCCCAGTGCTCCCAGGTTGCCCCTAAAAACAGGCACTTGTGTCTAGTGGGCCTTAGCCAGTTACCAAAGACTAAAATAAAAAAACAAAACAAGCATTTGTCAATGCCAAATGTTTGCTTATTGGCACTGGTAGTGTAGGAGTTAGAGAGGTGCATAATAGGAATGGCAGTGAAGTATTGAACTGAAGCCAACCCCACCACCACCCTGCAGAGACTGACAGGCATTGGGGTGTGCCTTTGGGTCATCAGGCATAATGGCCATGCCATTTCACCACACCCTACCCTGCAAACACTGACAAGTGTCACGGTGTGCCTTGGGGTCTTTGGCCCTTATGCTCACCCCATTCCATCAGAAAATATGGTGAGATGGGTCCTGTATAGGAGAGTGGGGTGAACTTTGGGGCCGAAGAGTCCAAGGCACACCTCAATGTCTCTCACTGGCTGCAGGGTGTGGAATGGCATGAACATTACAGGCAAGAATCCCAAGTCACACCCCTGATGCCTCTCAGTCTCTACAGGCTGGGGCATTATAGTCAGAAACCCTAATGCCTCAGGCGTTCATTGGCATTTTCACTCCAAATTTTCAACATGTTTTTTTTGTGACCCTCACCTTATGAACAGTGTCAATATCAGTTTGTTAGCCGAAAGCTGATTTCGCACAGTGACTACGCCATTTGACACCACATGTGCGAAAACACATTTCAAACAGGATGTGAAAAATGACAGCTGTACTGTTCATGGGGAGGTGCAAAAAATGGCAATGTTGAAACTCTGCAGTGAAAATACTAAAAAAACTGGTGAAGTCATGAGCATGCATAGAAAATGTACCACGCACACCCATAATGCAATTAGTTTGGGGATTTTTTACAGCAGATTGTCAACACAGGGATTTTGTAACCTCCGCTCATGAACAGTGTCACTGATTTTCTTAATCTCTCCCAAACAGTGATTTCCCACAGTGACCATGCATTTCTGAGCTGGAAGTGCGAAAACACATTTCGGCCATGGTGTGAAAAATGACAGCTGTACTGTTCATAAGAAAGTGTGGAAAAATGCCAGTGGTGAAAATCTGGACTGAAAATATTAGAAATCCATGAAGTTACGAGGGTGCATGGAAACTGCGCAATGGTCACTCGTAACACAGTCATTTTATGGACGTATTTCACCAAATTTTTAACATAGCCATTTTAACACCTCTGCTCATGAACAGTGTCACTGTGATTTTCTTAATCTGTCCCGAACATTGATTTCACACCGACTGTGCCATTGTACGCTACATGGGCGGAAACACATTTTGGCCGAGATGTGAAAAATGACAGTTGTACTGCTCATAAGGAGGTGTGGTAAAATGGCAATGTTGAAAATCTGGAGTGAACATATTGAAAATTTGTGAACTTACAAGCGTCTTGTCAAGAACAGTGCAACACATGCTTGTAAAACAGTAATTTGAGAATTTTTCACCACATTTTCAATATAGGGTTCTTGGGGGCCTACCTCATGAACTGTGACACTGTCATTTCATAAATCGGTCCCGAAAGGTGGTTCCACACAATGACTGCAAAATCACCTTTCAGGGCTGATTAACGCCATGACAGTGACAGAATTCATGAGGTGGGGTCCCAAACATCCCATGTTGAAAATTTGGTGAAAAAATTCCCCAAAATTCCCTAGATATGCATTAAAGTTGAAAAAACCCTATTTATTACATTATACAGCTTACCGGCATTTCCTCAGTTCACGATCGGCTTTGAAGAGTGCAGATGTGTTCCCAGTCCACTGAAGATCATCCGCTGTGCTCCGGAGGTAAAGTATGGAGTGAGGAGGGTGTGGAAAAGCAGGGTGTGCAGTGGGTGGGCGTGGGTGGGGGAGATTGGGTCCAGGACAGTCAACGAGGGAAGGTTTTTCTTTCAGGTTTCTTTTTTTTTACTTAGATGACACGGGGCGTTTGCCACGCTGGGGTGGGCTCCCAGCATGGCAGCTGGAAAGCTGTTTGGGGGGGCCGTGGATCCGGCGAGTTGGGCACCCCGTCGGCCATATGATCTGTTGCCACGCTTTGGGTGGGCTCCCAGTGTGGCACCCTATAATCTCTTGGGGGGACAGTGGATCCGGCGAGGATTGGGCACCCCGTCGGCCATATGATCTGTTGCCACACTGGGGTGGGCTCCCAGCGTGGCATCTGGAATTCTGTTGGGGGGGAGCGCAGCACAGCTGACAGGGGATTGGGCACCCCCGTCGGCTATACAGTGTGTGGGTGGGTGGGGAGCATGAGCATGCAGTATGCGTGCGTGCTCGTGTGTGGGGGGAGCGCACATGAGCACGCAATATCGTATTGCTGCTCACTGAAGCGTAGCTCTCCCTTTCAATTGTACGGCCACTGCATTTTCAACTGCTGTCATAGACAGCTGCAGCATTCATTGGAGAACTGTGGCCGTGCCTGCAAACACACTGACTGAATTGGAAGATGGCTGCCACACCTTCGAAAACTCGGATGATGGCACTATGTTTCTTGCACATGCATGCAAGCAAACATAAAAATTTAGTTTCCCTCCTCTGGATAGCCTCCAATCTGTCTATGTCCTTCCAGAGATGTGGTCTCCAGAATATCATACAGTACTTTGGTGGGTTCTTACCAGAGATCTATACAGGGGTAACACCAGCTCCCTCTTTCCACTGGTGATACTCCTATCTATGTACCCCAGCATCCCACTAGCTATCTCAACTGCCTTGTTGCACTGCCTGTCCACCTTTAGGTTTATTTATTTACTTATTTCAGTTCATGATTAATACCTTTGAGTCGAGGACTCATTTACAAAGGTTCCAAGTCAAACACATACAAGACATGACATATTATTTCATTTGTTTCATAGGAAGTATGACAACATTACATTGGTTACAGTAGCAAAACAGCATACAAGGAATTAGCAAAGAGGAAAACCATGGTTACAGTAAGGATGCATAATAATGACAGCACTTCTTGAGTGCAGAGCATCACTTTGTTAAGTGCAGAGTACACCCGAGGGACAGAAGAATACAGGCAGCTGAGTATCAGGGAGAGAAGCAGCCAGAGAAGGCTTTGTTAAGGGTGAAGTCAGGGGTGGGGGCCAAGATGGCGGAGGAGGTAGGCAGGAAGGTGGTAGATGAGGGTGAGAGGGATGACAAGTGCTTAAATTAAGGTCAGTCTAGAATTAGGTATAGCATCCACAGACATTAGCAAGGGCTAGGTGGGAACGGAGACCAGATTTGAAGTGGCTGATCTTACTACACTTGATAAGTGCAGTAGGTAGGTCATTGATCCACTTAGGTCCCCAGTAGGAGAGGGATCTCTGGGCTAGCACTGTGTGCTTTAATGGCACCAGTAACCCTCCATTCCCTGCACCTTTAGAGCTGATGGTAGATTGAGCAGTTTTAAATAGACAAGAGGTAGAGCCAGAGATAAGCTCTAACATACATTTCTTAACCTGAAGGCAAGTGTGGTTTTGCACTCTGAGGTGGTGAGGGAGTCATCCTCTCTCATTGTAGAGGGCACATGTGTGGGTCAAACGGTCAGCCCCCAGGACCAAATGGCAGGTTTGTTGAGTAGTGTTTTAACCCTTCAGATATTTTCTAATATGATCACCCCCAGGTCTTTTTCCAGCTTGGTGTCAGTACCTCTCCACCCATTTTGTACTCTTTCCCTTGGTTTCTGTACCCTACTGTAGGTGCATTATTTTGTACTTTTTCACACTGAAACCCAGCTGCCATACTCTTGACCACTCCTCTAGTTTTCTCAGGTCACTGCTCACTCCCCTGGAGTGTCCACCCTATTGCAGATTTTGCTGTCATCTGCAAAAGGCAGACCTTCCTTCCAGCTCCTTTGCCATGTCACATATAAAGACATTAAAGAGAACCAGTCCCAGCACTAATTCCTGAGGCACACCACTGGTCACTCTCCTTCCTCAGAATGAACTCCATTTACCAACACCCTTTGTCACCTACCTATCTCCTAATTTCTTACTCAGTTTACCACCTTTGGACCCACTCCTGAGCTACCCAGCTTGCTTACTAGTTTCCTATGTAGAACAGTGTCAAAATCCTTATGGAAATCTAAGTAGGCCACATCCATCGCCCACACTGATCTAATTCCTTTGTCACCTAGTCAAAGAAATCTATCAGATTAGTTTCACATGACCCCCCTCCCCCATGAAACCATGCTGCCTCAGGTCTTGTAACCCACTGGATTCAAGCTATTCCACAATACTTTTCTTCAGCAGCAATTCTGTTAATTTTCTCACCACCAATGTCAGGCTGACTGGCCTATAATTGCCAGCCTCCTGCCTGTTACCACTTTTGAGTAATGGGACTTCACCTGCCCTCCTCCAATCCTCCAGAACCACTGCTGTCTCAAATGAGCTGTTAAACAGGATTGTCAGAGGTACAGCTAGTATTTCCCTGAGCTCCCTCAATACCCTTGGATGCACCCCGTCTAGTCCCATTGCTTTGTCCACCTTCAGATTAATGAGCCCTTCAGGACTCTCTCCTATAAAAAAAGGACTAGTGTCCATCTCCCTCCCTCCAAAGCTTAGGTTAATTTTTGTAGCCCCTCCCTTCTCCTTCTTCTGTGAAAACTGAACAAAGTATTTGTTCAGAATATCTGCCTTTCCTGGTCCCCCTTTGCACAGTCCCCCTTCCATTTTAACCTTACAATCCCACCCCCAGTCTACTTCTTTTCACTTATATACCTCAAAAAATGCCCTGTTCCCTTTTGTTACCTCTTGGGCCATTCTCTCTTCAGTTTGCACCTTTGCACTCCTTATCACTTTCCCTGCTTCCCTCTGTTTCCCCTGATACACCTCCCTATCCTCCTCCCTCTCCGTCTCTGTATACATTTTGAATGCTACCCTTTTTGCCTTTACCTTTTCAGCCACCTCTTTCGAGAACCATAGCAATCTCTCCTTCCTCTTGCTGTTGCTCACTGATTTGATGCAGAGATTTGTTTCCTTTACTGTGCTCCGTTTTAACTTTTCCCACTGCTCTTCTACCCTCCCAGGTCATGCCCCTGCCACACATGGATCACTAATATGCAAGCCTGATTTGTTGTTGTGCATTTTGATTTTGCCTGTGCCCTCCTATTCCCACAGTGAACTCTGGTTTGTTACTGTGTGCTTCCAGTTCTTGAGTTTATGTTTCAGTATTACTAAATATTGGTGGATATTATCTGCCATCAGTTTCTTTAGTAAATATGATATTCATAGATCATAGTTAGGAATAATCAGCATCAGACAGATAGAGTAGGAATACAAATTAATTCGTTAGAGCTAGATACATACAGATATATATATATTTTTAATTACTCATTAAATCCTTTAGGCAGTGTCTATTTTCAAAGGGTTTAGCATCAGGAAAACAACATGTTACATAGATTGAATGAAGGCAGTTTTAATAGAGTAGTTAGAATAATACACAAAACAGTTATGGAAGAGATCAAATAATACAGAGCAATCTTATCACTTTACATTATTACATTATTGCATCCTAGATAGCATGGGTGCTATATCATACAATTACAATTTAGGGTTCATAGATATACATTCAGTAGTTGAAGATTCAGTAGTGGTAAGGTGCCATGATAAATTTAGCTCAGTGATGGTAGAGCCCTGTCAATTAAAGCAGTTACAGGTCCCAGTGAGTGAGAGTAGGCAGAGCAGTCTAGTCTTGAAATGTTCAGCAGAGGAATCAGTCTTTAGGTGGATAGGGAGTTAATTCCACCATCTAGCAAACCTATAGGAGAAACATGATTATCCTAGTTTTTTTTTTACATGACATCAACAGTGAGTGTTGTTCCATACCTCTTGTAGAGTATTTATTCTCTACTGCAGTGAACAAAGTCATTACACTAGGAGACAGTAGGCCGTGAATTGCTTTGTAGTCAAGTATGAGTCGTGTAGTTGTCCAGCTGAGTGTCCAGGTCAAGCCAGTGAAGGGAACTGTGAAGCACACAAGTATGTGATGAGTTTATAACCAAGGGCAAACTGGCAAGCCCTATTAAGAAGACCCCTGACTCTGGATAGTACAGTGTCACCTGCAGAGCCATAGACAACAATACCATAGTCAATGAGGCTATATATGAGGGTCTGCACAAGTTGCTTCCTGATTTCAGGTATGAAGCTATGCCTGTGCCTGTACAACATACCCAGCCTATGGCTGGCCATTTTTATTAATAAGTCTACATGTGTACTATAGGTCATAGTGCTGTCCAAAGTTACTCCAAGGTATTTGAAAGTTAGTACCTCTTTGAGCTGGGAACCAAATGCAGCTGTGATGGAGAGAGCTGGAGCCATGTTAAGCTTGCTCTTAGTGCAAAACAGGATACATTTGGTTTTCTGCTGATTCATGACTAATAAGTTGGATGAGAACTATTGTTATATAGCTTTGAAATCCGATTGCAGTTTGTGCTGCAGTATATCAAGGCTAGTATCATTCGCAAATAGGACAGGATCATCCATGTACAGTAGCATTTTGGTAGACCTACAGGTGGCTGGAATATTATTTCTAAACAGGCTAAATAGAAGGGGCTCCAGGACTGATCCTTGGGAACCCCAATAGAGACAGGTAGATCCTGCGAGAGAACACCCCTATACTTTACTGCTTGGGTTCAACATGACAGGTAGCTCTTGAACCAGTCTACTGAATCATGGGACAGTCCCAGATGTTTTGGTTTGTGATTGAGGAGAGAGTGGTTCACAAGATCAAAGCCTTTGTCAGGTCAATGAAGATTAAACCGTAAACTCTCGTCTGTCCAGGGCACAGTGAATAGAGTCAGTGTATTCAACCAGGGCAGTCATGGTACTATGAGTCTTTAAAAAAATGTGTTGCTCCTTAGCCAGTATCTCATATTGGCAGAGGTACTGGGTGTGCTGGTCATTAACAATTCTCTTGAGGGTTTTTAATAGCAGGGGAAGGACGGACATAGGGCGATAATTTGTGATCAGGCAAGTGTTGCCTTTTTTTAGCACAGCAGTCATGTGGGCTATCTTCCAGATGTCTGGAACTATTCCAGTTGATAGGGACAGATTGAAGATGGCCTGTAATGGAACATGACTTCTTAGTACTGACTTTAACAGTTTAAGGTCTAGTTGGTGAGGGCCAAGTCTTGTTTTGATTTTTGTCCTTTGAGATTAACCAAGTGAATCTTCAAGTAGAAGGGGTCTGTTAAGGAGAGCAAGTGTTTCTTCTATGGAGTCATGTAAGAGCCTTTAGCCAGGTGTATATGCTGAGAGGTCACAGAATATTCTGTTGAAGGTGTCTGCTGTGTTTTTGTCCCCATGATTGACATACCATCCTGCAGTATAGAGTAAGGCAATGTCTGTCTAAGTTTCCTGATAATTTCATTTTATTAATTTATTTTTGTTCACGGAAAGGAGGACTAGATAATTCTGCCTATTTTCAGCCTTGTCAAGGGAGGGATACAGATGGATGCCAACTGACACTGAACCAGATTAAGCTGTTGGTGTATTTTTAGTAAATGGGGAATTTGGACAGGACACAGGTAAAGTTCCCTACTCTTTCAAGAAGTGCCATGGGTTCTTTAAACTCCTATTTCAATTTCTAGGAAAGAAGGCAGCTCAGTCTCAGTTTTTCAATATCTAAAATTCGTTCACACCTAAAGCATTTATGGTGACTAGTTACAGCAATCAGCAGACCTTGGGCCACAAATTTTTAGAGGTTAAGAAAGAAATGCAGAGCCTACAAAATGATATGGCCAATACCTTGTGGGCAGAATTATCATACGGGACTGTTAAAACACACTTTTCTGATCCCTGTCAGGCATGTAAACAGAGGAAAATTAAATCTACTATCCAAAACTTGTTAAATGAGAATGGAGAACTGATCACTTCACCTGAAGGCCTTACTAAAATAATAACCAGCTATTTGGACCCTACTCCTACACATCTGCCTGCAGTTTCTAATATGTTACAATATCTTTCTCCTCCTGCGAAAGCCCAGCTGAGCCCAGATTAGGTTAAATTATTAGTTTCCCCATCATAGATGGGGAAGTGGCAGAGGTTATTGAATCCCTTAATACCTCTGTGACACCAGGAGAAGATGGTTTACTGGCAGAATTTTATAATGTCTTTGTTTCTGAGATGTCGATATGCTTACAGAAGGTGTTCATTCACTTCTTGGACTCAGTAATTCCAGAATATTTTACTAAGGGTTTCATTATTTTTCTGCATAAAAAGGGTGACAAAAATAGAATACAAAACTGGAGGCTGATAAGTCTTTTAAATACAGATTTAAAGATTGCATCCCAAATCCTTCATATTAGATTATGGAAAATAGCTATTAACTTAATACACCCTCTCAGTTTTGTTGCCTACCAGAATGCTGTATCCAACACCCACTAATCATTTTTGTGAAATTTGGGACTTTTACCAGAAACATGACTTAAATGTTTTTTCTGTCCTTAGATCAGCAAAAGGTCTTTGACAGGGTTGATCACAAATTATTGCTCCTTGTATTGCAGACCTATGGTATACCATCAGACTTCATTCAGTGGTTGCAATTATTATATAGTACAGCTACATTATGACCACTAATCATGAGGAAGGAGGGACCGGACATTAAAGGGACACTGTCAACCGGTTTTACTTCATATTATTTCTAGTTTAAACCCACATTTTATGGTTGTTTACCTTTTTAAAATTCATTAATGTTACTGTTTGTTTGACTGTCTCTTTGTTTAGTAGAACTGAAATGCATGTAAATGTATATTTATAAACAACTTTGTTTTGTTTCAAATCCTAAATCAGTTCTTCTTGAATACTTCCTAAACATTAGACACACCCCCAAACAGTGCAGTCACTCATGAGGGAGTAGCCACCTAAATTGCCACTGCATCATGAGGGGCTAGACTGTGTTGGAGGTGTTACCAAGTCCAGGAAAGATGCAGTGGAGTTGACCAAGGAATGTAAACAAACCTGTTTTGGTATGGTAACACCAGTATGGTGGCGGTGGGCAGTCATTTTTCACTTTTAAAATAAAAAGAATCAGAATCAAACTACTAGCTACATCAGTAGTCTTTACAGAATATTAGCAATCATAAAATGTGTTTTTTAAACAAGGGATACTTTGAGGCCTAAAGGGGTTGACAGTGTCCCTTTAAGTTCCAGAGAGGGTGAGGCAGGGTGGCTCCTTAAGTTCACTGTTATACATTTTCTCCCCTAATCCCTTGACTGAGAAATTACATCTGAATCATAGAATAGTGGGTTTGACTGGAAACTGTCCAGGGGATGAAGTAAAACTAGTCACTTACATAGATGATACATGCCTCCTGCTGAAAGATCCTGAAAGCATTCAAGAAGCAAAACAGGAATTATTACAATTTTCAGAAGTATCTAATTCCAAATTAAATATGGAAAAATGTAATATTGTACAATTGGGTAATCAGACTTTAGAGTGCAGAGAAATTGCAGACTTTCAGGTAACTCCAAATCCAGTTAAACTTTTGGGAATTTGATTTGGGAAAATGGATATGGCTATACATAATTGGGAAGGGGCCTTGAAAGCTTGTGAAAATAAGGTTATGGTATGGAAAAATTTAAAACTTTCTAAACGTAAAAGGGGGTTCTTTATAAAGAAGTTCCACTTCCTTGTATTTTATATGTCGGGGCTATTTTCCCATTGCCTTTAGCTATGGAAGTTAGAATACACAGAATTTTTTTTCCAGATGATGTGGGAGAGCTGCCTTAACCCTGTAGAAAAAGGGTTTATGTATCTACCAAAAGAAAATATGATACAGCCAGTAGTCTTTTCCCATTCCTTTTTCTTTATGTCTTCAGTGAAAATGTTTGTAGATGGACAACTGTCCTTACCCAGTATGTGGATTTACAATAACCTTAATAACTTTCTGGTTAAATGGGAAAATAAACCTGTGAAATTTTCAAAGTATTTACTGGTGCCCCCTTGTATAAATCAGCTGTGCTGTGCAAAAATTGTATAAATGGCGCATCACTAAAGATATACTGAAGGCACTGACTCATAAATCTCTTTATGCACATGTTTTAAATACAGAATACCCTATTGCACCAGAATTTTAAAAAGCTGTGCCTTCAAGAGGCAGTATAGCGCAGTGGTTTAAGGCTCTGAGCTGCAAATCTGGTGACATCCAGCAGATCAGACCTGGGTTTGAATCCCACAGCTTCCACTTACATACTGTGTGATCCTGAGCAAGTCACTTAACTTTCCTGTGCTCCCAGGTCGCTCCTGTAAAAAAGCTTTCAGCTTAGTGTGCTACTCCTGGTTAAACAACTAAAAAAAAAAGTAAAGGAAGTTTTAAAAGTGTTCAATGAACCAAGGGTACCAGCCAGAATATGGGAAGTTTTATGGTTGCACTGCTATGGCAAATTGAATATAAGGGGCAACAACAAACACAAAGCAATGGAAGAAAGGGCACGTCCTTATACGGATTGTTTAGCTCCAGAAGAGACTATGGGACATTTTACTTTAAATTGCCAGTATTCACAAAATCTTTGGATCTTTCTGGTTAGCCAATGGAAACTGATTTGGCAATGAAATTTTACTTATGAGGTCTTTATTTTGGGGATTATGCTAACTTCTGGAAAAGATGTGACACAGGGACTTTAACAGTCTTTTTCTCTATTCTAAAATTTTATTTATGGCACGCTAGAGTGCAGTGGGTATTATGGCAGCAATACATGACTTATTATGTTTTTCAAATTTCGTGTGAAAAGCACAACAGGCAGTATATGGAAAGATATAGCACTTCATCCCTTACACAAAGTTCAAATGTGGTGGAATGGAGTTTTTCTTTATCAAACATAAATAATTGGATTGAAGAATGTTATTTAGATTAATGTATATACCAGTTTTATATATATATATCTTTATATATATATATATATATATATATATATAGCTATTTGGTTCCCATCACCTCCTACTGCCTGCCAACTGGCAACAGGGACACAAATACATTTTTGTAGGATTTCTCCTTGACCCCCCAAGGCCCTGCACATAGCTGTGTGAGCATGTGGAGGCATGCTTTGCACCCCATGGCACCATCTCAGACCCTTCCACCTCCTGTTACTTTGCTGCCCCCTCTTGCCTGTGCTACCCACCAGACCTCCACCTGGTTGGAGCAGAACTACAGGAGGGTGCCAACCCACCTCCACCACTCTCAGCAGAGGAGAGCTGCCCACCGGCATGCTCAATCCTGCTCCGCCCTTCCCCCCACACCAGCACCCCAATGACTGAGGTCGTTCCCAAACCTGGGTCACCGGTGTAGTGCGAGGTAAGGCATCCAGTACCTCAACCCTCAGCACCACTGGGCAGGCACTTTTCTATATATCTTTATAGGCTTTGTTGTTTACTGTATATATTATCTTTTGTTGTTTTCTGTTTTCCTTCAATAAAACATTCCCCTACTCTTTGCAAGAAGTGCTAAATCCACAGAGAGAGAGAGACTACGGTCAAGCAGAGGGTCGGTGCTCTAAGAAGGGTAGCTAGCCCAAAACTAACAGTTCCACGCAAAGAGCACTCAGTGGCAAAATATTACTGCAAAATACTTAGGTATTTATTTGGGATCTCAGTCCCAAATCCCAGTGCTTTGGCAGATGTCTTTTCAAGAAATGCCATGGAATCTTTAATATCCGCCTGAACTACCACCAGAACAGGCAGATGGGACCTCAGTTTAACGTCTCATTCAAAAGACGGCACCTCAGGAGTGCTGCACCCCCCTTATGCTGCACTACAGTGTCAGTATTGGGATTTAACCCAAGTGCCTGGTGTGGGGATAAAACCCACAGCCTTCTGATCTTCTGGCCTCAGAGGCAAGTGTGCAACCTGCTGAGTCACTGACACTGTGACATTAACAGTGCCCCATAATTGTTTTTGGGTTGGGGGGGTTTATAGGTGTTGCTGCTGTGTTTTATGAAAGGTGGCCTTGGCTTGTTTGATGTGAGTCTTCACAAGGTTGTGCTTCTCCTTGTACTTAGTAAGGTATGTAGCACATCCCAGGTTTTTGTAACAGGCCCAGGCTCTGTCCCTCTGCCTAGATAGGGATTTGATGTCAGAAGTATACCATGGTTGAGAGTTACCTTTTATATGAATAGGTTTCAATAGGACAATGATATCACAGACCCTATTGAATTGGTGAATGAAATATTCCAGGGCTAAGTTAACATCCTAGATTTTCACAAGGAAGGTCCAGTCCAGTTGACCGATAAGTGCTTATAGAAGAGGAAGCTTATGAAAGCAAAAGACATGGGCCTTGGTAGTAAGGGGTTCACCTTTGACCACTTTGGCAGGTCATTTGCAGGTGACTGGCAAGTGGTCACTGAGAGTGTCAGGAAGGACAGCACTGGATATAACCATGTCAGGGTGGCTGACTAGAATCCAGTACAAAGGATGGCAGTACCAGTTTTGTAATTTGTTCTGGTAGGTTCTTTTATGACTTCAGTGAGGTATAACATCAGCATACTTGTCCATAATAACCTCCCCAGTCCTGCCCAGGCAAAATGTTGCTCTACACGGATGCCGCCATCATCACTGACAGTCATCCCAACCCCTCAGCACTCCAAACTGTACTCCAAGATTGTTTCCGCACCATAGAATCAAGGCTCATTGCCCATAAACTAATTCTCAACTGAAATAAAACCAAATTCATGGTCTTTACCCACAGCCAAAAGCAACATAATAGCCTCTCCCTCACCATCCGTAATAACACCAATGTCCCCATTGAGCAAGTCACCTCTTTAAACTATCTGGGGATTACCCTTGATACACACCTCTCCTTTCATAACCACATCCAAAGTCTTCTGTCTGCACTCAATACCAGAATTGGTTTGCTATATCAGCACAAAAACTTCCTTTCCCATGAGGCTCTTCTCCTTGCAGTATCCTCATTTGTTCTCTCCCTGGTTGACTGTGGCCTGGTGATCTATGGGTCGGCTGACCCGACATACCTCGCCCATGTTAAGTATACCCTGAATGAGGCTTGTAGGCTGATCACTGGGCATGACAGATTGACTCACACCTCCACTTTATATCTAAGTCTTCAGGCTGATTAAATCTGGAAGCCAGACTTAAATACTCTACCTGCACCCTTGCAAAGAAAATAGCCCTCAAAACAGCTATACTGTGTTCCGCCAGGACAGGCTGTCTAAGTGGGATGGTGGCTGTGCTGTATACATGAAAAATTAGCTTAAAGCACAACCACTGCCTAGCAGTTTTCAAAACAAAGAGGGACAAACTTTAACCTTAAAATTCACCTTGGGCAAACAACACAAAGTCCTATTACTATCCACGGTCTACATCCCTCCTAGTATATCCAAAACAGGTATCCAGCAAGTACTCAATAATCTGGAGCAGCACAACAACAACTGGTGATTTTAATACCAACTGGCTGTCTAATGACTCCCATGCAGTCCGTGATCAGGTATCCGGACTCTACCTCACTCAGCTAGTACCACAAGTCACTAGGTTTAACTACAAAACAGGCACAAGCACACTAATCGACTGGTTACTACTAGCTGCTCGGAGCATATCTCCAAGGTCACTGTACTACCTGACACCCATAGCGATCACTCCCTGGTGATGTGCACCTGGTCAATAAAGCCACCACTAGTGCCTCTAAGGTTTCACGCAACCACTGTCTGAGAGCTGGGCAATTGGATTCACTCAGACAATATCTGCAGTTGGTAGATTGGTCACCCTTGGACGGAGCCGAGGACAGGAACCAAGCCCTCAACTTCTTCATCACAATCTTTATGAAGGCCTGTGATATCTTTACCCCCTACAGAACCAAAAAAACACATGGATCTACAAATCCCTGGCTCTCTGGCACCATTCTCAAGCACATGACGGAAAGGGATAATCTATAGCATAGATCCAAATCCTCAGGTAGCAAGGTAGATCTTACTAAATATAACACTGTCAGAAATGTATGTACCAAGCTAATCCGAGTAGCGAAGGCAAGCTACTACAATGACCTACTAAAATGGAGCTGGGGCCAGGGTAAGGAGTTCTGAGACTCTGTGAAAACACTCACAGGAAAAGCCTCCAAAGTTCCACCAGGTTTAATGGTCACCACTTCAGAGACACTCCATGAGCCAAGTGACATTACTAATGCATTCAACCTTGCTTTCTCTGACCTAAGCACTGTTCTTCCTTAGGGACTACCTGTTCTCCACTACCACTATTCAGAACAGCACTACTGTCCCGCCACCCTCAACCCAGAGCGTTGCTCCCCCTTTCTACTTTAGACAGCTGACCAGAAATGACACCATCAAATATGTGAAACGTGTCCTTGGTAAGACAAGAATAGAGTGACCTTGTGGACATGAAGTTGGTCACACTCACATTAAATGAACTGGCTGACCCACTCACTAAAGTTTTCAATGCCTCGCTTAGGTCGGGTGTGTTCCCAGACAAGTGGGAGAAGGCTGTCGTCACCCCTGTCCTCAAAACAGGGAATGCCACAAATTTGACAAACTACAGGCCCATCTCTATGCTACTCCCTCTGTCCAGGGCTTTGGAATGGATTGTCTCTGACCAGCTAACGGAATACCTTACACAGCACAACCTACTTTGTCTTCAACAGCATGGGTGCCAGAAAGATCATCCCACCATTACCGCCCTTATTGACTACACCACCCAGCGTTACAATGCCTTCGATGAGGGCCAAGCCATAGGATCAATCTTCATAGACCTTGCAAAGGCATTTGATACCATGAACCATCAACTCCTATTGGAATACCTACCCTCTATTGGCCTGTCTGGATACGGTCACCTGGTTTAAGAGCTACCTGTCTGACAGGTCACAAGAAGTCAGAATTGGAGACACGCTATCCAAACCCACAGCAGTGACTCTGGAGTCCCTCAAGGCTTGATACTGGGTCCACTTGTTTTACCTCTTCATTAACTGCCTGCCCTCAGCCTATCTCGCACACATGGTGCTTTATGTGGATGATGCTGTCATCTCCGTTAATGGGACAAACCTTCCTGCTATCAACCAAGAGCTCAAAGCTAACTTTCACAGGCTTGAGGCATAGTTCCATGACAAAAAATTGTTGCTTAATTACAAGAAAACATAGAGCAAGCTCTTCACGCTTCCACAGAACAAGAAGAAATTCAGGCTACTACAAATTCAGAGCTCTAAAAGGGTTAAACTTGAGCAAGTCAACACTTTTAAATATCTCGGTATCTCCCTGGACAGTACCCTCTCGTTCTCAACATATGTCGACCATGTAGTCAAATCCGCAAATGCAAAGCTGGGTGTTCTTCATCAACATCGTCATTACATACCACACCTGAGGCACTGAAGCTTGTAACCCGCTGCTCAGTGCTATCCTCCATTGACTACGGCTTCCTAATCTATAGTGGAGGGACTGACACTGTCCAAAAGGGTAAAACCTACTAAATAAAGCTTGTCAGCTACTTTTGAGTGCTGATCACTGGACATACATGTGACCTCTACAAAGCTGCTGGATGGCTACTCTTCACCTCAGGGCCCAATACCAGGCCTGCCTTTTGAAAGAAAGCCTTACTAGGGCTTGCCCAGTTTCTATCTCGCGTCTTTTTAAAATAGACCAGCCAACTATTAGTACTTGGAGGTCCTCTAAGAGCTTGCTTGCTGTTCCTTTCAAGCACACCTCATCTGCTCAATGGTCCCTGTCCTTCAGAGGACCTAAGTGGATAAACAACCTACCCCCTGAGCTCATCGAGTATCAAAAGGTCGGCAATTTCAAAGCTGGTCTCTGCACACATCTTGATCTATCCTGCATGTGTGAATGCCCCTCCTAACTCAACCATACCACTAACACCTATCAACACTCCCCCTTCTCCTACACCCTCCTGTCCACTCCCACCTGTTTCTCCCCTATCCCTCTCCCATCTTTCCACCATCCTCTTGTCCACCCTCACCCTCCTCCTCCTCCTTTTGTTACTACTTCTCTATCATTTTTGACCTTCTAACTCCTTTGACAATGCCTCCCCAGGCTGCAGCTACTCCTGCTATCCTCCCATTTCCCAGTCTTGCTGCCTCCCTTACCCTGGCTTGGTTTCACTCCAACCTTGAGCTGCCTACCCCACCCTACAGTTTTGTCTTACTAGTCTATCTTTGAAATGACACAGAACTCTCCCTGAGATCGCTAAGCCTCCTGGAATCAAATGTGTATTCTCTGACTTTGAAAATAATTCTATGTATGTAACCAGTGTAACCCCGAACCCATTGAATCATTTTCTTTGAAACTATTTTTTATTCTTCATATGTATTTGTATTGTTCTTAAGTTACTGCTGTTAAAATGCCTGTCTTGTACTTGTCTGACCTGGAACCTTTATAAATGAGCCCTTGGCTCAAAGGTATTTAATTCCAAACTGAAATAAATAAAAATAAATAAAAACCACCCCCCGCCTTGACACCCTAGTCTCAATCGCCCCTTCTGCCCGAGTCTCCAGAAGTGCCTCAAGACAATCCTACACTGCTGTCCCATGTTGTAGAACCTCTCAGTGTCAAAGGGCCCTTTTATATCAAGTTCCCCTGTGGCTCAATGAGCTCCCCCTGGCCCTCTTGCATATACCCCGCATTGGCTTTTTCAAGCCTGCCCTCAAGATCCATCTACTAGAACAATCACCCTGAGATTGCTGCTGACCTTTACTGCCCTGGATCTCTGCCATTATTTTCAGACTCCTGGCTATTTTTGATTCCTCACTTTGTTATACGCTCCTGGCTCTGGGCTCTTGCCCTCCACAACCCCTCATTTGTGTCTTGCTGTACAACAAGGGCCCACTTTCATTTTGGGCCTGCTTCACTTGTATAAGCTGCCTGTGTTTGCCACAGCCAACTGTATAACTTTGAATAACTGTATAACCTCTACAATTTGTATAACTGCTTAACTTGGGCATTTGGCCTGTATTATCAACTTTGTACCCTCAATCGTGCTGTGTTGTCCAACTGTATAACTTGGGCCACTTGGTCTGTATTATCAACTTGTACTTTTATCGTACTCTGTGTATAATGCCACTATACTTGAAAGCTTGTGTGTTGCTGTTCAACTATGTGTCTGTGATAACTGTTGTCCTCTGTAATCAGTGATGAGGAGCCTTTTATGAAAGAATCTATGACTCATAGGTTGTATTCTGATGAATTTAAATAAATAAATAAATAAAAATAATAATATCATGGTTTGAACTTGCTAATCAGGTAATGTTCAGGTCTCCTAGCAGGACTTTTTTGTGACGTTTGTCTAAATTAGCTACCACTTCAATGAGACAGTTGAGTCTGTCCCCAGAATTCTCTGGTGGAATATAAGCTACTAGGATTTTGACTTTTTTTTCACCTAATGGGCCTAGTTTCAAATTAGCTGCAAGGGGTTCACAGCCAATGACATTTGGGGAGAAGAGGCGTCTGCTAGGCCGAAGATAGGATTTTATAAATAGGAGGCAGCCACCACCTCTTTTGGATTCTCTATCCTGTCTGAGTGTCAAATAGCCATCAATGTGAACTTCAGTATCAGAGATCTTATCAGTTAGCCATGTCTCTGTGACAGCTACCACGTCGAATTTGGTGTGCCACCAAGAGCCTGAATTCATCCAATTCATCCAAGCAGGGTAGGAAATAGACTTCTAGGAAAACAAACTGAACTTACAAGCTCAAATGGGCAGACTAGGTGGGCCATAGGCCCTTATCTGCCGACACTGTCTATGTATCTATGTAATGTTGGCATGAGACCATCAATATTCACATGTGCCACCTCAAAGGTAGCCTCTGTATGTTGCCTGTTGTGTGGCAGGGCCAGGGTTAGGGTGAACATTGCCCCCAATGATTAGTAGGAGGAGAAGCATCTGTCTTATAGCAAAGAGTAGTCTAGTTGATTTTGGACCAGTACAACCCCTTATGTTAATTGTCTTGCTCTTAACAAAGTAGGTTTGCTGGGTGGAGCTTAAAAAAGTTGCACCAGCTTGACCTTTGAGGTTGACACCCTGTGGAAACACCACTTTTACCAGGCAGTAAGCTTTAAAGGTTCTTGGTCTGTACTAGTCATAGTCAAAGTACAGTGTAAATGTGCTGCCTCCACAGACCATTCATTTTGCTGATCTGTCCAGGAGAGTAATCTGAGAGATTTTGGCATCAGGTGCTTGGCTGGCTCTCACAAGGGGTTAAATGGCTATAATGGGAGGTATGTTAGATCAAAATACTTAGTTGTAAATGAAGGGCACAATAAGCCCATGCCCTCCACATTGGGGGAGAGTTGAGATATATACATAAGCAGGACTGCAGTGATAATAGCTGTACCTACAAAATGCACATGATTTAAATATTGTATCAGTGGATTACTATGTTAGGGAATTTCCTGTGAAACTCACCAACATTAGAAAGCTAGAGGTGAACAATATGGAGAACCGAGGTGTCCATCCTGTGTAAATGAGAGACCTCAGATGTATGAAACTGGGTGACCCAGGTTCTGTTGGCTTGATGTGGGACTACCTGGTAACAATGAGCTGCATGTTATAATGTCTATGCATGTTTGTCACTCTAAAACACCAATAAAGATATCATTCAAAACAATAAAGCATGGCAGCATGGTAGTTCTAATCCCCACTCCTCTGCAGTATTCTGCCCTACCCTTGTGTCTCTCACCACTCTGATTTTCTGTGCAATATGTATCCCTGAGAGTTGAAAAGACTTTTAGACCAGTAGGGAGCAGAGTTTCATGTAAGGGAATTTGTGTTTTAGCATCTTGGCAAAGACCTTAGGGGGTTAACTCAGTGCATGGGCCTTTAGCCCAAATGCTTACTAAGAGGTGGTGCTCTTTCATGCTTAACCAAATGGTCACTTGGGCCTCAGCATCAAAGGGGCTCACTTACTGTAAGTATTAGCAGAGATCATCTTAAAAAGCAAACAAATACAATATACAAAGCCAACATTGTTGTCTTTGTCTCTTATCTTCAAGGCAGCTCAGCTACTGCAGTCTCCACAACCAAAGAAACACCAATGCTGTGCTCAGGCTAACACATTTTATTGTTAAAAATCCAGCGTAAGGATGCTATATACTCTCCTGTAGCAGCCAAACATTATGCTGGATTTTGAAACAATAAAATGTATTAGCCTGAACACAGCGTGGAGTTTCTTTTGGTTGTGAGACTGCAGTAGCTGAACTACCTTGAAGATACTTGTATATAGTGTATGGTAGAACGTTGTTATTAGTAAAATCTATAATTTACTAGTCTTCTTGTACCATCATTGTGATGTCAGTAAGCTGTTGTACTATCGTTGGTACATCACAGCGATGGTACAACGGCATTGACTATCTTTGCATATCATGAAGTGGCGGTACTTAGCACATCTGAAAACGTCCGCCTCTGAGGTTTACATTCAAACTGCCAGCCTGTCTAGAGCCGCTGCCTTCCCGAGCAGCATCCCACAGACAGAGAGGCGTTACCTTCCAGTTGCTGTAGACGAGTCACATCCCTGTTCTCTCGCACCACCAGTCACTGCCTGTTGTTGAGGGAGAGGAGAGGAACTGCAGCCCGCATAGGTAGATAGCATGGACTTTGAGGGCACAACTACAGAAGAAGTGACAAGCTATTTATTTACTGTTGCCCATACACTATAAAGATATGGATGAGGCAATAGTAACGACAACACTGTTGATCACTGAAAGTTAGTATGACAACCGTAAACCTCTCAAACTTCACACTAAGGTTTACATGGTTGTTATGACATCCTCTCAAAGGAAAAGTGTTGTTGTTCACTGTTGCCCATCCATTATTCTCTATGTTTTTTTTTTTTGGTTTTTTTTGCTGTGGCATCAGTCCTGAGCCGGGTTGGAAGCCACCTCATTTTTGCTGACTGTGTCTTCACCTTTATCTTCATAGAATTGTTACCACTTTTTGGATGTAGGGTGTAGAAAGGGAGGAAAGGAGGGTGGTATGAGTGGAGAAGGGAGCAACTCAGTGTTTGCCAGATGATTATTTAATTGTTTACATAGATGTTTACTGTAAGTACATACTGTAGATACTGCCCTTTGGCCCTTCCAGTCTGCCCACCCTACCTGACTATCCTGCACTGGCCCTGCTTAATGATGTTATTTATACAGGATAAACTCAGGGGACATAGTTACACAGTAAAATAAGGAAATTAAGTCTGCTAAAGAAATGAAGAGCAAGATGTTATTGAAGAGGCTGTGTGCTGGCAGTGTGCAAGCAGATATTATGATAGGAGTTTCTTTATTGGGAGATATTGCATAAGAAAATCGGGAGAGTGTAAAACAGTGAAAACATATACTGTAAAAAAAAAGTAATTATTTTTCAGCTGAAGGGATGTGATATTATTTATTATTTGCACTATATGCAGGGAGGAAGCTGAAATCCCACTTTACAATGCTTAAAAGCAAACAAGAATATTCAGGGCTCTTGGATCTATTGATATTCTGGTATGGGAAATAGAGTAGTCTGTAAGAAAATTGCTATTATAATTTAAGGAACATACAGCAAAATCATCCTGCAATTACAGAAAACTGCCAAACCGAAAGGGAGCCCTGAATTTTGTGTTTCACCTTTCATGTTCAGTATTGCTTTGCAGCAATGCTCTTTGTTTGCTAGCTATTCATAAGAGGTGTGCCTTTCTCTGAATGGTAGCCTGGGGTGGGGCTAGCAGTGACAGTTTGTGCATATGCTTGGTTGTGGGGGGGGGGTTGAAGTTAGCAGTTATTACAGCAAGGACCAACTTTAGTGATATAATGAAGGTGGAGTTAGCACAGCATGCAGCTGGTTGGGAAATCTGATACCAGATCAAACCCTGTGGGCATATAATCCGTCTGCAACAATAACTAACAGAAGCAGAAAAATATCGGACAAGACTGTATGTTGCTCAGGGGGACCTACTAAAACTTTATAATGCTAACTTTATTACATAATATTTTTATAATACTTAAAGTGAAGAAATTATGTTCTCTAAGTGGGTGACTATATTTTCTGCATGAGGAGGGAGGTTACCCCCATTGAGAAGCGTTCTGAAGTGTAGTTTGTATGTAAGACACTATTCAACAATTAAGCAATTCCATGCACATTTACCTGATATGAAATGTGCCTTTAATGCTTGCAAATAATATTAAGTAGTAACAAACAAACCAAAACAATCTGTAGCTTGTTTCAAGCAAACCCTCTATGCCTAACTTGTAAATAGACACATTGGTAATAACTTCAAACTGAAGCAAGCACACCAGTTAATTTCAAACAAAAGCAGTCCCTGAACTATTGCTGTTTTTTTGTAAACAGACCACACAAGAATTCCAAATAACTCATTATTAACTGAAGAAGCTCACCAAAACAGGATTTTAAGTTACTGTCCACTAGCAGTAGCATTGATTTGTGTGTCTGTTTTAGTGCAGGAATGTGTGTGTGTTTGGGGGGTATAGGAACTTCGCCACCATAACCATAACCCTGAAATGAACTTGGTTCATGAAAAACTGTCGACTTATAAGGGGTAGGGGCTCAGTTTATAGACACCCAAGGCCCCTAAAGCTCACAAAATGTAATTCCAACACTGCTTCCACACTGCCCCTCCTCCTCCTCTCATGGCTCTCTCATTCACCACTCCGCCTGCTGACGTTAACTTCCCTTTCTAGACCCTCAGACTACTCTCAAGCAAGCAGCTCTGATTTCTCCAGCAGAGCAGAGCTAATGGACTGATTTACTTAGAAGGAGAAAATAAAACTTATAGGAAGTCAAGCTTGGTGCTTTCAGCAGCGGCTAAGGATGTCGAGTGGTCCTTTGGAAGAAGTTAAATAAAAGGAGAAGGAAGAGGTGAAAGAAGGGACTTTGTAGCAGCCAGCAGTGACCTGATGAACTACCCACAGCTTTAAAACATCAGAAACCTCCGCTTTAGAGAGCTGTAAGTGCAACTACAATTTCAACTTTTCAAACTTAAGATAGACATTAGCATTTTCCAGTTAAGGAATCCAGATGCAGTTATAAACACACAGAGTAACAATCAGGAAATACACTGTAGACTTATACAGTGCATACTTGTTGCAACTGTACGATCTGATTTTGGTGTTCAATTAAAAAAAATACAGCTACAGACTCCAGCCCAGCTGTGTAGTGAAGTAGCATCCACTACTACTTCAGGACAGCAAACGATATATTTTAACCTAATCTGAGTTTCAGAAAGAAAATGGTACATTTTGTACAGAGGAAAGTGCTACCCACCCCATGACAATACTCATACCCCCTATAAAAAGTATAGATCCAGCCCCATAAACTCCTACCCAGTAGTTGATTTCTCATTTCAGTAGATTCTTAGAATGCGGATGTGGTAATTCATATCAGCATAAGTTATCTTGGCAGCAGTGTTTTCTCCTTCACTAAAAGGAATCTTAAAGAAATTGATAGTATTCTTCTGAAAACACTTAAATTGTGTTTTCTTGATGCAAAAGTCAAAAGCAAACTGGTAGTTTTATAGCAAAGTACTCTACAGTTACATTTTTGCAGCTAGTGGTACAAGTGGAATAATACTTTAATTTTACGTGTTTACTGGCTGATAAATGAGACTTGCTGATGGATGACACTACGATACTTGCTTAGGGAAGGTGCCTACTCAACCTGAATTTCCTTTGTATTTATACTTGCCACCTGAGGCCTTGGATTGAAGGGCTTTAAAGGAGTTGTGGGTATTAACTTCTATACAGTTTTTAGATTAATGTTAAGGCATTTAAAATGAGATGTCAAGTAATTAAAGAAATACAAGATTCTGTTGGCTTCTTTTTCTTTATCATGGGACCTTATTTAACCACTGAAATCTATTGCTCATTTCCATTATTTTATTATTTTATTTATTGAAATTGTTTCACCAGGATGGCACACTGAGCAAAAAGATGCTCATCTCCCAGTGCGGCCTGGGGGGTGAGGGTACAGTGGGAGATAACTCGCAGGTTATCAAGAGTTACATACGTGAGGAAAAACAGTAGAACATAGCACAATTACAGCAATACAGTAGTCAGATTCAGTTGAACAGTTTACAGAGAAAGATTCAGTTATGTAGTTGCAGGATACAGTTGTGTGATGGAATAGGGATAAGACAAACAGTACAGTTCAACAACAACACTTGGCAGGCATAGATTATATTACAGAATGGGATAGTATTGGATAGATGAGGTGTGACACTGAGTGGAGAAAATGTGAGGATCAGGCAGTATCAAGGAGGGTTTGGGACAGGGCAAGCCCATGTACTACAAGTGCTGAAGTAGGTATAGATGAGCCAGCTTCCATAGCGTAAGCTAGGTGCCACTGGTCAGGCAATCAGGAGGGGGTGATTAGGGGGACACCTTTGTGGCTTAAGTGCAGGAGCAATTTACTGAGAGGTAGTTTGCTAGTGCTGAAGACAGGGAGTGGGTAGAGGAGGAGTGGCGAATTTGGGGAGGGAGTTCATTCTAGAGTTTGGGGAAATGGTAGGAGAAGGCAGATTGTCTAATAGTGGTTTTCCACCTAGGGATTTGAAGATTCCAGTCATCGAAGGATCTGAGGGCATGAGAAGGGGAGGGAGCTGGGGTAAGTAAGGTAGAGAGGTATGAGGGCAGGGCGTCATGCCAGAATTTGGCTACAAATTTAGCACAGTGCTGCAGGCGGCGGTTTTCAAGGGAAAGGAATGCGAGGGCATGGTAGAGGTTGCAGAGATGGGTGAGGGGGGTGGCATCGAGGGCTGAAGTGACAGAAGGCATGGAAAAGTGTGTCCAGTCTGGATAAGGTAGATTTGGGAGCGGCACTGTATACTATGTCGCAGTAGTCAAAAGAGGGGAGGATCATCTTATGCACTAGCTCACGCCTAGCCATGACAGGGAGGCAGTTGCAGTTCCTGTAAAGGGCTCCGAGCTTGGGGCACAGTTTTTTTATGATGGCATCAATGTGGTCGGAGAAGGACAGGTGATGGTTGAGCCAAACCCCGAGGTAGCGGAAGGAAGTGACGTCCTCCAGTACCATCCCATCAAAGGTGTGGAAGGTAGGGAGGGAAGGAAGCCTGGTTAGACGTTGCCGAGTGCCGAAAGTCATGGTGGTAGTTTTGTTCACATTGAGAGAGAGCCACTGAATAGCAATGTTGGAAAAAGCAAGGAGTCCACAAAATGCATTATTTTGTTCTGTCAGAATACAAGGTACACTTTTCAAGAGACACACAGTTATTGTTTTCAGAGATAGAATAGTCCCTTTTCTTTCCTGTCAGTATTATGCAATCTGATCCATGTGTGTATAATTGAAAAAACAAGTTGTGCATCTTTATGGAAATATATAATTAATCTATATTATTGATGAGAAATGCAGGAAGCTGATTGTCTGAAGCAGTCTTTCGCCCGAGATTATATCTCAGTATATCATCACAGTTCAAAACTGCTTACCAGTATCTGCCACTTCCTAACACCTTAGACGTGTGTCATCAAATCAGACACCTTTATTGTGCCACATATTAATTTCAGCAATGTGAAGCTGCTATCCGCTGCAGCTGTGTGATTTTGTACTTTGTGTATCTTTACTGGTACTAGTACTAGTGACTGTTACTGCAGCAGTGCATTACACTGCCCCCCCGTGGCTCACCCCAACTGGCAAAGGTATTCTTTTCAGATTTGAATTTCTGATGGTGAGCACTAGTTAGGTGTTGTGCCTTTGTGTCTGCTATCTCTTCAGTGCACAGTGAAATCTTAATCTGTCTGTGCATTTGCATCTCTTTAGGGCCCAATCTCCATCTGTAACTTAAGTCACAGTTGTTTCTTTGACTTCCTTCAGAGTACTGGACAGGTGTGGTGCTTAATTCTGCATGAACATTGTACTCATTAGTATGAGTTTTTTAAGTCAGGACCATCATCACTAGTCGCTCCATGATACAGATCACGCTCTTCATCATCACAGTCACAAATGCAGTCATAAATCATGATTCACCATCATTCACATTACGAATCACAACATTAATTTTTTTCTAGTTACTGGGATGTATTGTAAGCCTGTTTTGTAGTATCTCTCCAGGCTTCACCACCCCACCATTGTACTCATTGATATGTGTTTTTAAATCTGGGAGTTTTAAGCTACAGCTCATCAGGGAAGTACAGCTGTAGGCAGTAGGCATTCATGTTTCTTCATCATCATGGTCACAAATGCAGTCACAACTCACGATTCACGATCACGTCACGAATCACAACATTAATTTTTTTTTAATAGTTACTTGCATGTATTGTAAGCCTGTTTTGTAGTATCTCTCCATGCTTCACCACCCCACCATTGTGCTCATTAATGTTTGTTTTTAAGTCGGGGAGTTGGACAGTGTCTACAGTACATACACAGACTGGAAAGAAGACTGAATGCACACATGCAGTTTAGTACAGTATACTTGCACTGCTAAGAATACAAAGTGTCACACATACGGAAGACAACAAAAAAAGGGCATAATTACATACAAGGGTCGGGGATGGTGGAGGAATAAATTTTATAACACAGCAAGGAAGGTGGGGGCCAGGCGTGTGAGGAAAAAATAATGGGATCCTATGGTGATCCAGCAGCAGTTCCAGCATGGCCATAATTTGCAACTGATGTTCCTCTATGCGATCCAGCCGCTGCTCACAGCACTCACCCTGTCATTGTTATCCTCAACAGCACTCCAGAGAACTGCCAAGTCAACCTGTATTATATGCAGTTCTTGGGGTCCACACATTCTACAGGCTGACCTGCTGCTGGTGGTGGTGGTGGTGGGGGGGTGCTGGTGGAGCAGCAGGTGCTGCTGTGGCCCTCCTCTTCTTAGGGATGCCACAATGCACAGCTGCACCCTCTGCCGCAGAATGACCAGCAGGTGCAGGCATGGTCCGTTCTGTGGCAGCCTGCCACTCCAGCTGCTGATGATTGAGCATATGGGTGCACTGGCCCTCAGTCCCCAGGTGAGTCCCCTGGAGGCCACAGCGCACCTCCACCTCACATAGGCGGCACTTGGCCACACTGCAGTCACCCCACACAGTAAAAAATCTGCCAAACAATGGAGGTGTGGGGAGGACCAGGCACAGGCAGAGGATTGCCAGATGAACTGGCAGCCGGCTGGTCACAGTGCTGAACAGGGATGGGATCCACACCTGGGCCTGGGGGAATAGGCACATCCTGCTCCAGAGAACCTCGACTTGGTGGTGGTGGTGGTTCAACTGCCTCAGAGTCAGGACAGGAGGCGGTGCTAGTCCTGCTTCCGGGGGGGGACACACACAAGTATTGAGTGGTCCAACAGGAATGGGTGCCCATGCCCTCCACATATGCGCACGGTATGATGCTTACCACTACCACGCTCTCCCAGAGCTTCCCCTGCTCCAGACATTCCCTCACCCTGGTCCATCTCTCCTACTGAGCTCCCTCAGTCCGAGCAATTATTACTCACACTGTCACACAACACACACACACACACACAGACAAACAACTAACTACTTATTAAAGTAAGAAAAATAAAATTTACAGAAAGAACAAATTAAGTAAAAAAGAGCACAGAAAAGACAAAAAAATGTAGCTTTTAAAAAAGCTGTTGAGTCTAAATCAAAGTTTAGATCTCCTCCTCGCTCTGACCTAAAAGTATCAGCAGTCACAAAACACACCACTCTCTCTCCGTCTGCACAGGAGAAAGTAAAAGTGTCTGCTTGTATGACTCACTTTCTTCCTGCCTAGTTAAAGAGCATGTGACTTACAGTACTACAGGCCATGTGATGCGTGGGGGGGGGCTGCCAAATCTGAAACACCAAGTGGATCACTTAGAATCATAATGAGGAACGCGAAGTCCATTGAAAACAATGACTTCACCTTACTTCACATTGCCATTCCGCCTTAATACGAACTGGCAATGACGAGGAGTGAGCACTTTGCATTGCCCACTCCACATAGTGGATTGGCAATGCGAAGTGCCCACTTTTCGTTCACTTTGCCAGTGGAATTTAAATTTGCTGCATCCCTACTTGGTACTCACATTTGCAGGATGCATTTCTGATCATAACTGCCATTATTCTAAACAATCTGGGTAGGGGTTACTGTGGCCCTTCCATGTCTCTCTCTCCACCTCAATTAGTGGAGGCATTGGCTCCAGAAGCAAGAGTACCTTCTCCGTTTTGGAGAAGTCTGCCTGGATATCCTCCCAGAACATGGATACCATGACCATGCAGGTCTGAAGTAAGGGACATTATGTCCCTGGGTCTATTTTACAGTGAGCACATTTGGTTATTATTTGCAGGTGAAACTTGTGTACTGGGTATGGTGGGCAGAAGAGGAAGTTCAGGACTCTCTGTTGAGAGTCTTTCAATTTATTACACACCAACAATCCTTGGGTGCCAAAAAGAATATTCATGTTACTCCTTAGGAAAGAACTGAATGTTTAAGTCCAGTTCCCATTAGGATTTGCAGTGAATGTTTGGGTACCTTGGAAACTGTTTAAATAAGTTGATGTCTGACATATCACGTGACAGTGCACTGATCTTTTCTATAGTGTGTGGGCTTCCTTTGATAAAGGGTACAGAGTGTGGGGCTAACTCCATGTCCTACTTGTAGGAAGTAGTATGTTGAAAATATCAATAAAAATAGTGCTGAGATGCCCTACATTACTCAGCTCCTGAAAGGACTCTAACCTGGATTCCACCAAATGGTTCTCAAAAGTGGTTAGGCCCTTACATGCTGATTTTCTCAACGCTCAGTCTTCTATACCTGGAAGATTTACGATCTGTTAGAAAAGGAGACCACAAGGGTTTGCAGCCCCTATATACAATTTTTCACACCTGAAATACAAAAGCAACCAAAATGTTTGGTCTCAGATGGTGATTGCAGCTTCTGAGGCCTGCAGCACCAAGCTATATCAGAAGTGAACAAGATGAAGAGCCAGTCTCTAGGGTTATCCAGTGGTCTTCATGGCCCTGTTATAGGCAGCTAGTCAACGATGTATCAAGACTGGCCTGTGAGATGAAAAAATGAAAATCTGCCAATGACCCCCATCCCTAACTGAAATTCCTCTTATCCTCAACAAACCACTCTTGGGGTATTTATATGCTAGATAAACTAGAACATTTGCAACTCACTGAGCTACAATTCAACTACAATAAGGCTAAAAGATAACAATTTGTAATGGGCATAGGAGATGTAGGAGTATGTTGATTTTGGGTAGAATAATGTATCCTATATATGACGGGGCACCTTTTCCCACTTTGCCAGGTCTGTTTTAATGGTATGAAAAAGTGGACAACAGTTTAAGTCATAGAGGTCCATCAAGTTGTTTGAAACTGATGCTGAGATTGGTAATTGCCCTAGGGAAAAGATGGAATAATACTTGCCATTTATGTATATTTTGTTTCCCTGACTCTCAGAGGCAGGAGGTCCAACTGTTGAAAGTTAACATTGTTATCCAAAAACTATGACTCTGTGGTGATGATTATAGTTGGGATACACCAATCTGGTTGAGTAACAAATAATAAGATTTTGTTTGAATGAAGTGTGAACTTATGTGGTACATTACTGTGTAACTAACCCCCATGAATTCCACGATAAGTCCTGATCACCATATCAAGTGGATCTACGGCCTAGTGAGTAGCAGGGAGGGAAATGAGCATCCATCTAGGCTGCTTCACTTTAAGGTGAATTCTGGGAGCCATAATCTGGTTGTGAGAACCAGCACACATGGGGCTCTTTATAGAGCTTGGGCCACATGTGAACCAGACCAGTGCATTGCAGTGCCTAAAAGATACACAAACCTCATCTTAATGAAATGTATATGCTATCTCCCATGTATCCTCCCCCAGTCGCACTGTGAGACAAGCATCTTTTGTCTAGTGTGCCCTACCTGGTGAAATATTTCAATAAATAAATAAATAAATAAAATTACCCGGTGAATCAGGTGAGGCAAGGCCATCTATAGGCTATGCTCTAGGATATACTGCAAATCTTTGCTTCGACATTTGGCAGTGACATGGTGCACTTCAACTCACCAAGAGTATCATCTTTGCTTTTTGGGGATAACAGGATGGTAGCTGACATACTGTATATCGATACATACATCATACATATGTCGATGAGATGCTCACTCTCTCCCACCTTCCTAAAGGTCACAAGTAATGAGGCAGAGATTATGTTGGATAACTCTCTAAAGAATTTGAGTGCAAAGTCATCAGGCCTCATGCCTTACTCCTCAGGGTCCCATTAATAGCCTCCAGGACCTCCTGTATCTAAATCAAGAAGCTCTAATTCCTGCACCTTGGTATATGTGTGGGGGAGAAGCTTGCAACTGGAAAAGAAGATCTTGGCATGATGTTCTATCCTCACCCATTCCTACCTGTAAAGTTCACAGTAAAATTTCTAGAAGCTGATTAATCTCTGAGTTCTGAAGTCTCCAAGTGAGAGTCATGATCCTCTTTTCTTTAAGTTTTTTTTTCTATGTGTGAATTTAGTGCCTGTGAAAGGTGCTGGATTAACAGCACTGGGATATGAAGTCCTCTTATTTATCCACATGAAAGGCACAGAATGAGTGACCACAGTGCAAACTTCCACAACAATGTGCCACAACTAGTTCAGATTCCATGCCTGTTCAGTTTTTGGCCTCTCATGTGAAGCTGGCAACAAGGATGCCAATTAGTGCCTCATTGTGTTGGTGTTTTTGTTATGGAGATACTTGCCCACTGGGAAGTGGATTGAGACATTTTACGACTCATTTCACATAGGTCACTGAACAGCCCTCATGTTGTAATGGCTTTTGACCACTACTAACCTGTGCTGGATTTGAACCCTGACCTAGAGATGAAAGGCTCCCTAACCTAATATCAATCCAATGAGCCATCTAGTTCACTGTGAGTCATAATCTTTGTGGTTATGTTAGATATATGCCTACCCTGACCAATATGCCTACCCTGAGCTAGCTATGCAAGCAAGGAACATGGCTAGTTGCTACCCCACCCCTTTAGGAGGTAAAGGACACTACTTAGCTTTTTGGGTTAGAAGTAGACTTGAGGATGCATGGGCTATGAGGAATTCTGCTTTGACCATCTGGAGGTTGGATTCCAGGCCTGTAACAAAGTCATTTAAGACTGAAGGATTCATCATGTCTGGCCCCAATGCTTCACAAGCAAGGATGAAATAAGACTGCTGTGCAACCAAGTACCAGTTTTGAGCAATTCCCTTACACACTACTACCAGGGTCCTAACATTCCGTTGGTTTGCAAAATTTGCCCAGACTTACCTTAAAGGCCTGTACTGTCATTATATCAATTGCCTTTATTGGTATACTGTTCCATAGGTTCTTTGTCCTCTGGGAAAATGTTCTTTTTACATTATGCTGAATTTACCACCGTTTGAGCTTCAGTGCATGTCTCTGATACCACTAGAGGAGATCAGACCAAACATGTTTGATCTGATTGATAGCCTTGAGTGTGTTGGAAAACTGAAAGCATGCCCCCTGTTAACCTCTCTATACAGGAATAGTATGTTAAAGAAACACTACAGGAGCTGCATTTTGTGCCATGGTTTGTGCATGCCATGTGGAGTGACTAGCTCCAAAGCAACTAAACACCATAAGTGGCTACACTAATTCTACAGACAGACAACAAAGAAACAGCAGATATACTGCAAAAGGTATGGGGTCCTAATCGCGCATGATACAATGCCGCATGGCAAGATCGCACTGCCAATACAGTGCGATTCTTGCCATGTGGCATATCTCTTTTTTCCTGTGAGGGGCTTTCCCCCCACACACACCCTTATGAGGGGCCATGACCCCAACCCCTCCCACTATAGATTCTCAACCCGGGGTCATATCGGGGAGCACACAAAGTTGTAAAAAATTAAAGTTTCTGGGACCAGGAATCAAACCTGGTCCCAGAAGCACTGCCAGGGTTCCTTGCTGCTGTGGCTCAGTCAGTTGAGCCACAGCAGCTGGTTGGCAGAACCCACTTCCAGCAGAGGTCTTATCCTCTGCCTGGGAGTGTGAGAATGGTGCAACACCTCATTCAGCAGTATATGCAGTATTGCACCATTTGCTCACTGGGGTAGCGCTGTACGGGGGTAAGCCATAATGTCATACATTATTAAGCATGCAAGATTATGACCCAGTGCCACTGCCAGCAAAATTATAAATTTATTAATACTGTACATGCATTTTATACCACAACCCATTCAGAAAGCATGAAAGAGGGGAGACTTCCAGAAAATGTCCCAGGGATTCAATCTGTACTACACCTTCATCCGGTGGCAGCTATTTCAGTCAGTGGGAAAGACAGCTGATGAGCGGTTAGGGAATGCTAATAAAAACGTGATTCACATAAATTCTAAATTGCAAGTTGCAGTATCCATACAACTACTGAAATGCTAGGGACAGTTCTAAAACAGGAATCTAATACCCTCTTCATTTAAACCTTGTCTAGGAGCAGTGGCTCCAAATCTGGTATCCAGAATACCTCTCCTGTGAGTAGGTGTGTAGGTACTAGGTCTAACCTCTGTTTTTCCTCCCAAAGTGCAGAACCTTACATTTGGTTACATTCAGACTGAGGCTCAAGGATGTTGAGCAATCACCAAACCTGTATGGGTTCGCTTGAGGTTTGTCTTTCCAGGCTCCTGCTAGTTTATCCATTCTAACCTTGTTTTGTAAAGCTGAAAAGCTAAAAGCATGCTACTGAAACAGTCCTTTTCTGAATTCCGTGCAACAGGACCATAGAATCTGTTATCATAAAAGGACCACCTGACCCACCTGGTTGGCTCAAATGTTCCCTGCCTATGCTACATCTGCAGATCCTATCTGGTCACAAGTGAACCTTCATACTCCTCTGTTCTACTATATCCCTATGTTTATCACATGAGTGCTTGAAGCCCTCAACAGTTCTAGTCTCCACTACTTTTGTTGGTAGTCAGTTCCAGGCATCAACCACCCTTTCAGTGAAGAAACAGCTCTACTAAACTCAGTCCCCCCCAGCATCATCTCATGCCTCCTGGTTCTTCTCTTTTATTCAAAATAGGCCTCCACCTGCATTCTGTTCACTCCTGTGAGGTGCTTGTAGGTCCTCGATCATGCCATCTCTTTCTCCTCTCTTCCAGGATGTAGATGTTGAGATTCCTCAATTTCTCCTCCTAGGACTTCCCCTGCAAACCATATATCATTTTAGTTGACCTCCTCTAGACTGCTTCTACCCTGTTTATGTCCCTTCTGACATGTGGTCTCCAAAACTGGACACAGTACTCCAGGTGGGGATGTACCAGGGAGTGATACAGTGGCAGAACCACCTCCCTCCTCCTACTGGTGATTCCCCTTCCTATGCAACCTCAGCATCCCACTGGCCCTTTCCATGGTCTTGTCACAATGTGCTACTACCTTAAAGTACTCTGATATAATAATCCCAAGGTTCTCCTCCTGCCTAGTTACTGTCAGTACCTCCCACCCCATTCTATATTAAGGACTGGGGTTCATATGTCATGGGTGCATGATTTTGCACTTTTTGGCATTGAACCGCAGCTATCATATCTTTGATGACTCCACAGGTTTACCTACATCCCCTATGCAGTTTATCCACCCTCATCTGAGTATCCCCCTACCTTCCCCTCTAGTTCCTCTGCAATGTACCCTGTGAAGAAACTGTATAGGACTTGTTCCAGTACTGAATCATGTGGTGTACAACTGGTCACTTTCCCATTCTTAGTTAGTGCCATTAACCACTACCCTTGGCAAGGCTAGAGAATGGTCAAAAGTATGGCAGCTTAGAGTCAATGCAAAGAAGTGCAAAGTAATGCACCTGGGAAACAAAAACCCAGGAGAAGCGTACACAATGGTGGGGGGGAGTTGTTAACAGCAACAAAAATGGAAACGGATGTAGGGGTAATCATATCAGATGACCTAAAGGTAAGCAAGCAATGTGAGGAGACAGTAAGGATGGCTGGGGGGCTACTGGGATGCACAGGGAGAGGCATCATCAGTAGAAAACAGAAAGTTGTTATCCCTCTGTACAGACAGTTGGTGAGACCCCATCTGGAGTATTGCATGCAGTTCTAGAGACCCCATCTCCGCAAGAACATAGACAGAATGGAGGTAGTCCAGAGGAGGGCAACTAAAATGGTGCAGGGTCTGCAACAGTAGTCATATGAAGAACAACTAAAGGATCTTAATATGTATACCTTTGAGGAAAGGAGGGAGATGGGGACATGATAGAAACTTTCAAGTACCTCAAGGGAATCAACAAAGTCCAAGAGGGTAGCATCTTTCAGAAAAAGAGATGTGCAGGTACAAGGGGACACAATCTGAAGATAGAGGGAATGGCTCAGGGGCAATGTGAGAAAGTATTTTTTACAGAGAGGTTGGTGGACGTATGGAACTGCCTTCCTGAGGGGTCAAAAACAGTGGTGGAATTCAAGAATGCATGGGACAGACATAATGCAATTCTGGTGGGGGTTAGGAATAAGTAGGTTGTTGGTTAACAAGGATCTGCAGCATATCCAATAGGTAGGGAAATGGACAGACTAGGTGGGCCAAGTGGTCCTTATCTGCCATCAAAGTCTGTTTCTATGTTTCTATTACCCTTCCTCTCCTGTCTGCTAACTAGTTTCTAACCCAATTTACTGCTTTGGGCCCCACTCATAAGCTGGCTAATTTCCTAATCAGCCTCCTTCCTGTGTGGTACAGTGTCAAAGGCATTGCTGAAGTTCAGATAGGCCATGTCAACTGACCTCCCCTGATCTATTTCAGTGGTTACCTTGTCAAAGAAATCTATCAGATCTGTTTGACTTGAACTGCTCCCCATGGATCTGTGCTGCCTATGATCCTACATCCCTTTGGATTCTAGATATTCAATAAGTTCCACAATTTAAACAAACAAGATGCAAAACAGACAGAGAAGAGTACAGGAATAAACTGAAAGAGGCAGGAAAGCAGTCAGAAGGGCAAAGCACAGACCAAGAGAGAAAAAACACAGGGTGTTAGGAAGGGTGATGAAACCTTTAACAGGTACATAAGGAAAAAGAAAAGTAAGGACAGAATAGTCCAACTAGCAGCCAAGGAGGGTAAAATGGCAGAGAAAGATGAGGAAAAGGCCAAAGCTCTAAGCACGTTCTTTTGTTCCATACTCACCATAAAAAAACAGCAGCAAGGGTCCCACACTACGTCAGACAGAGCACAATGTCCAGGGAGTGGACAACAGCCCCTTCTCAAAAGAAAGAGTCCTAGAAGAGCTGAGTAGACTCAAGGTGGACAAAGCCATGGGGTCTGATGACATGCACTCTAGAGTATTGAAAGAGCTTCGAGAGGAACTGGCCACACCACTGGCTGAGCTCTTCAACAAGTCACTAGACAGTAGGTTAATTCCTCAGAACTGGAAAAGGAAAACAACTGTGCCCTTGCACATAACTGGAAAACAAGGAAGAGGCCTGAAATTACCACCGTCAGTTTGATCTCCATCACAGGGAAAATTATGCAATCATTACTAAAGGAGAGGATAGTGGCATACCTGAAAGATACCAGAAAAGTAGACCCAAAGCAGCATGACTTCACAACAGAATGGTCTTGTTAAACCAACATGATTGACATCTTTGACTGGGTTACTAGAATAGTGGATCAGGGAGGGGCGGTGGACATGGTATGCCTGGATTTCAGCAAGGCCTTCAACACCACACCTCACAGAAGGTTAGCCATCAAGCTAGAACATGCAGGAGTCGGACAAAAGGTAGTTAACTGGATCAGCAACTGGTTACACGATAGGACCAAGAGAGTGCTAGTAAATGGATCTCTGTTGGGGGATGGGAGAGTAACCAGTGGAGTCCCACAGGGGTCAGTGCTGAGACCTGTCCTCTTCAACATCTTTATAAGAGACATAGCAGATGGACTAAAGGGGAAGGTCTGCCTGTTCACAGATGATATAAAGCTCTGCAAAAGACTGAACTCACAGAAAGAGGCAAACAACATTGAAGCTGACCTTAAAAAGTTGGCAGTTAAAATTTAATACCAAAATATATAAGGTAATGCACCTGGGTAAAAGGATCCTGGAAAAATAGAGGACACCAACTAGAAGAAACACAGAGTGAGTGAGATCTTGGCATAGTAATCATTGACAACTTAAAGGTAGGAAAACAGTGTGAGAAGCTAGCACAGAAACCAAATAGCATCCTGGGCTGTACTGATATAGTACTAGTATGAAGCAGGAGGTGATTCTGCCTCTCTACAAGTCCTTGGTGAGGCCACACTTGGAATAATGCAGTCAGGTCTGAAGACCTCACCTCAGAAAGGACATTGACGGTTTGGAGACAGTGAAAAGAAGAACCACTAAAATGGTACAAGGTTAAGACATTACTCAGGAAGTTAAACTTATACTCTCTTGAGCAGAGAAGAGACAGAAGTGATATGATTGAAGCATTTAAGTATGTGAAGGGTCTAAACACAACCCAGGCAGGATATCTCTTTCAGCAGAACATGGCAGCACATTCAAGGGGCCATAATCTGAAGTTGATGGGAGGAAGGTTTAAAAGCAATCTCAGAAAGTACTTCTTCATGAAGAGAATGGTGGACCCATGGAACAATCTACCCCAGGAGGTGGTGGCATCAAAGATGATTAGAAAATTCAAGCTTACATGGGACAGGCATAGCGAACAGGTTAGGAAGCAGGCTACATGAGGGGGGTAGGGGTCTTGGGCAGACTAAATGGATCATGCGGTCCCCATCTGCTGACACTTTTCTTATGTTCTTAAATCTTTCTTAGAAACATAGACTTTGAAGGCAGATAAGGACCGCCTGGCCCACCTAGTCTGCCCATTTCCCTACCTACAGGATAAGCTGCAGATCCTATTTAACCAACAGCCTATTTCTTCCTACCCCCCACAAAAATTGCCTCATGTCTGTCCCATGCATTCTTGAATTCTCCCACAGTTTTAGACCCCACAACTTCCTCAGGAAAGCTGTTACATGCATCCACCACTCTCTGTGAAGAAAACCCCACATTGCCCCTGAGTTGTCACCCTCTATCTTCAAATTATGTTCCTTTTCTTTCACACCTCTTTTTCTGAAACATGCTACCCTCTTGGACACAGTACTCCAGATGGGGTCTCACCAACTGTCTGTACAGAGGGATAACAACTTCCTGTTTTCTGCCAGTGATGCCGCTAGAGTTTTGATTATTTTCCCCACCAATGAAGTTAGACTGACAAGCCTATTATTGCTAACCTTCTCCCTGCTGCCTCTCTTATGTAGAGAACCAAATTTTCCCTTCTCCAGTCCTTTGGAGCCACACCTGTTTCCAGTGAGCTGCTAATTGAAGCTCTCAGAGGGGCAGCTAGCACCTCTTTGTGCTCTTTCATTACCCTGGGTTGTATTCCCATCCACTCCCATAGCCTCATCTATCTTCAGGGCTGTGACTGAGTCCATTCAAGACTCATTATGGCTTTGTGTCCTAAATAAATTATTGAGGTGGATATACCAGCACAGAAAACCTATTTTTCATCAATGTAATGGGTAGTGTAATTGATCCATATATTTCTTATCCATGAAAAAAATTGACTTTAACTTATTGAAAGTCCTTATAAAGACAGAAAGTGAGCATTTTCCTGTACAGTTAAACATAAGCACCAAAGTGTACGACTATGGTCAACAACAGCAACAGCCAGAACAGAATGACTTGGAAACAAGGAACAACAAAAGAGTACATTTTAGTAAAAACTTACAAACAAATTGCAATGGTGCTGAAACATTAACATTTCTTTAAAATAATACACTCAACTGAAGAAAGAGACAAGGGTTAAATCACATACAACAACATCTTGAATATATTCTTCCATTATTGTATGGCAAAGGTAATGGTTTACAAAGCCAAACATGGTTTAATAATACCTGTTAGAAATACAAGAAGAGTTATTAAAGTTGGTAAAATGGACTAAAAACATTTGTCCAAGAAAAATCATTGATATCTAAACAGAGCCATAAAATGTATACTGAGATCCTAGTATCTGTAAAGTACAGCTATAAAATGGGTAAGAGAAATACTTTTATTGTGACTGGTGAAATCCAGTCGCATAACCTTGTTGTTATCCCAGCACAACAGCACAGGTCAGAAATGCTTAACTTTCTGAACCTCATTATTTTGTCTTAAATAAAAAAATCAGGAAAGTTATTTTATAATTGTAATAAGGCATTCCAGAGTGTGTGTAATTGACGGAATATAGCACTTTTCGGGTGCGTGAAGCACTTCCCAAGGTATGCCGTTATCCCACTATAACGCACACCCTGTCATGCCTTATTGCTTAATTACACAATGGCAAGAAAATCCCAAGGCACCTGATTGGTCAGTGGCTACCATGTACAGTGATGTTATCCCAGCACAACATCCTTGTATCAAGGTCCACGTATGATTAAACAACATTAAAAAAAAAATCACCCAGCTCCCACATCCTGCCTGAATTGTCTACTACTGCAGTCTAAGCCCACACTAAACACTGTGCCACATTCTCCAAACACACAAGTAGAAATGCTTTTCCTAGAAAAAGATGTCTTCCACTTGGCTTCTGTGTCAGTGTCTGCCACCAACCAGGGTCATCACTAACGCACTGTGCTTGCACTTCCTCTGAATGCTGTCAGCATGTGTGCTTTTAAAAGAACATTCCACTAAACTTACCAGTCGCCATCTCCATTTTTTCATCTGCACACATACAGTAATGATTTTCTTCTCCCAGTATGCAGCCAACTGTATCAGAAGAATGACAGTGATGTTATAACAAAACAGGGAACAGTTAACTGCAGCTAACACATAATGGGTGGGTGGGTGGGCAGGTAGGCAGGCAGTTGAGTGGATGGAGGAAAATGTAAATGCAACATTGAACAGGTGGGCTAACGGTCAGATGGTGGGAAGGAGCAAAATCTTGATAAAAACCAAGTGGACAAATGGGGGGCACATTCTTAAAGACTGAGAGAGAGAGAGAGAGAGAGGGAGAGAGGTAGCAGAACAGCAGCACCTTGAGAGCAGGCAGCATGAAGTAGCATCACCATCACCTAGTGGAGAAAAAATATATTGTTGATTATTTATGTATTTATTTATTTGTTTATTTATTTAGTTTTTGTTGACCAGGTAAGTCACTAGACAAATCCTGCCTATTTTCAGGCATGACCTGGGGGAGGGATACAGATAAATGCCAACTGACCTTGAACCAGATTAAGCTGTTAGTGGTATTTTGAGTGAATTTTTAATAGGTATATCTGCATGTTGCAAAATTAAGCCAAAATCTATTTTAAAAATATATCTTTTAATCCTTTTGACATATTGAAATGAGCCATTGTATAACAGCAATAATGCAGTCCAGGTATGTGTGCTAAGAGGTAAAATGTCACTTGGTGTTGAATGCACCAGCCTCTGGCCTTGTGTTTCAACCACCCAAGGTGTGTTGTTATTCTAGCACACACACATCCCTGTCATGCATTATTAATTAAATATCACATGGAAAATGGGAAAAAATACATAAAGCAATTTTGAAGAACAACCCGAAAAATATTTGGCTTCTTGTACTAAAGGGCACAATAAATTTTAATATTAGTACTGCAACATACATTCAAACCCAAAATTGGACATATTATTACCAACAAATTTTCCTACATCAGGTGAAATTATATGAATATAAAGATTTCATTACTGAGTTAGATCTCAGAGGAGACCCAATTATTATTTCCTCTGAAGACATGAACAATGCTGTTCATCAAACTAATGGAAATAAAGCCCCAGTTGAAGCTAAAATTCTCCGTTTGTATACACAATTGAGAAAGGTTGGTAGAACCACATTTATCAATTTTAATAAATGTATTCAAGAATATAGATACCCAGAAGCATGGAAAGGGACTGTAATAATTCCCATACACAAGAAGGGCAGCCTAGAGTCTCCATAAAATTATAGGCCTATCAGTTTAATAAACTCAATAGCCAAAATCTTTGCAAGAATTATCTTAGAAAAGTGAATATTTGGGAAGAGGAAAATAACATTTTGAACCCTTACCAAGTAGGCTTTAGAAAAGCCTATTCAACCCTGAACTAATGCTTTATTCTGCAGCACGTAACTTAAAAATATCAAGGGAGGCAAAAGCAGAAGATCCACTTTGCTTTTATTGATTTCAAAGGAGCCATCAGTGGCTGTCCAGAAAGATTTTATGCTAAAAACTTGACGGTCTGAGCCTTAACCAAACCATATTAAGAATGATTGACTTATGCTCTAATACCTGGGGCCCAGTATTCAAAGTTTCACCTGGTGGGCAAAGTGACTGCCTGCTGGTTGCCTGGGGTTTTTACCCATGCAAATTATTCAAAGGGGTCAGGAGTGTGTGCTAAATGTGATGACGTGCACACAAGGATCAGTGCACAAAGGAAGGTGATGACATGAATATGGGTTCACCACAATATTCAGCTAATAAACGCTGTACAAAAGGAACAGCGCTGAACACTTTGCACAGCGCAATTACCACCAAGAAAAGGCTGACTTACTCTGGGCAACTGTAGCGGTCAGCAGTGACATTGCAGCCAACAAACAAGCTGGCAGTTAGGCGAGCACATTTGCACTCTGGTCTAGTAGCATCCCACACCATCCAAACCCCATCCCCGTAACAGAACAAGCATTCCCATATCCAGTGGTATCCCCCACCCTAAAATACCCATCCCCATTAAGTAATATCATTCCCTGGTATCTACTGGCACCCTGCATCCTTTGATCCCCATCCCCATTAAAATACCTGCATCCCTGGTGTCCAGTGGCACCCTTGCCCTTTGATCCCTGTTGCCATATTATATTAAATATTCCCTGGTATCCAGTGGCACCCCCTCTCCTTTAATCACCAGCCATATAGTATATTAAATATTCCCTAGTGTCTAGTGGCATCTCCCAACCTCCAAACATTGTCCCTGTAAAAAGTGTTCTATTCCCTGGCATCTAGTGGCATCCCCCACCCACCAATCAATGTCCCTTACAAGTATAAGTAGACCCTTGCATCTAGTGGGCCCCCCACTGCTGGCACTGAGTAACCCACCCTGCCACCCTCCTTACTGGTACTGCCAGTGCTGTGGATCCAATATGGCAACTGGTAAAGCCCTCTTGTCGCCACCTCAGCCAGCCACTGTATGGACTGAGAGGGCCTGCGTATCCTTTGCACTGTAAAGGGAGCATGTGCACTGTTAGACAGGGACACTAGAGAAATTTATTATAATACAGTGCCATAGATCGGGGGATGTCAGTATAGCCTAGAGGTTAGAGGAACGGAGGTGTGAACAAGCTTGATACATCCAGCAGACCAGACCTGAGTTTGAGTCTCACAACCTCCACTTGCATACTGTGTGACTCTGAACAAGTCACTTAACCGCCCAGTGCTCCCAGGTCACCCCTGAAAACAGGCACTTGTGCCTAGTGGGCCTTACCCGGTTACCAAAGATGAAAAATAAATAAATAAATAAATACATGTGGTGTGTCACTGGACACCAGGGAAGTTTAAATGACTAATGATAATCTGTAGAGATTGCTCATGTAGCTGGTAGTTTGAGTTTAATTTCTATTTTCTTTTTAAAAGTGAAAAACAGACTGTCAACCATACTGGTGTTGCCACACAAAACTTGTTGTTTGCATTCCTTGATTAACATCATTGTATGTTTCCTGAACTTGGGAACACCCCCAACAGAGCCTAGCTTCTTATGATACAGTGGGAAGAGAGGAGACTATTGACACGTAAGTGGCTGCAATGTTTGGGGGTGCTCCTAATATTCCGGGAGTATGCAAGAAGAGTAGATGATGGGTCTGAAACAAAACAAATACTGGTATGATTACACCATTAGCATACATTTCAGTTTGACTAACATGCTAACATACTAAGATACCAGCAGAGTAGGCCTAATGGTATATTGAGTCTGCTCGGGAAGCAGCACCTGGTCAGGGCACTGCTGCTGCCCTCCCCCGTAAGTCCCCGCAGCCCCATCCCTCATTGGGGTGCACCTCCAGGTCCAGCGTTAGTCAGTTTCAGCTTCCCGCTATACCTGTCCCAGAACCTCTTGAATCCTTCTACAATATTTACAACCACCAGTTCTGCAGGCAACACATTACAGTGTTCCACCACCCTTTCCGTAAAGTACTGTCTCCTAGTATCCGCCCTGAGCCTCCTGACAATCAGCCTCATGGAGTGTCCTCTGGTGGTCCATGCCTCCCTTTAGCTAGAATACCCTGTCAGGGCTTGCCTTATTTAACCCCTTTAAGTATTTATCGACTTTGATCATATCCCCTCTGTCCCTCCTATCCTCCAGGGAGTGCAAGTTGAGCTCCTCAAGTCTCTCCTCATAGGACCTTTCCCCCATGCCCTGTATCATTCTGGTTGCCCTTCTCTGAACCCTGTCAAGGAGTGCAATGTCTTTTTTCAAGTATGGATGCCAAAACTGCACACAGTATTCAAGGTGCAGTCTAATTAGGCAGTCATACAGAGGGAGAAGCACCTCCCACCTTCTCGAGGTTACCCCCCTAGCGATGCACCTCAGCATTTTATTTGCTTTGGCTGCAGCCCTCTTACACTGTTCATAGTTGTTCTGTTTGGCATCCACAACCACCCCAAGGTCCTTTTCCCCTCCTGAAACCTGCAGTTGCTCCCCTCCCAGAAAGTGCTCATGAGCTGGGTTCCTAAACCCCAAGTGGAGAACTCTGCATTTTTTAGCATTAAACCTCATTTTCCAGATGCAGGACCACCTCTTCAGAGTCTCCAAGCCCCCCTGTAGGGCTCTTCCACCCTCTTCCCCATCCACCACCGCCCCCAGCTTCGAGTCATCAGCAAAGATGCTCATCTCACTCCTGATACCACTTCTGATGCCTGAGATGTAAGCGTTAAACAGGAGTTGACCCAGCACAAACCCTTATAGTACCCCGCTAATGACCCTCCTTATAGAGGAAACCTCCCCCGACCACCACCTTCTGAAACCGCCCAGTCAGCCAGCTTCCTATCCATCTAACCATCTGTTCCCCCAACCCCATGTGCCCCAGCTTGTCCAGCAGTCCAGGGTGTGGCACCGAATCAAACGCCTTGCTGAAGTCTAGAAAGAAGACATCAAGCGGCCTGCCCTGATCTAGTGCCTTTGTCACCCTATCATAGAACTACACAAGAGTTAGTCTGACATGATCTGCCATGAACAAAGCCATGTTGGTGACCATTCAAGTGGCCCTTGCCTCCAGAAACCCCTCAACCTCTCTTTCAATATAGACTCCATCATTTTGCCTACCACTGGCGTCAGCCATGACAGGCCTTATTTACCGGCTCTCACATGAGCCACTTTTGTGGATAGGCACGATGTTGAGCCATCCTCAATCCTGAGGCATCCACCCGACTGAAGGAGGTGTTAAAGGGTCCACTGGGGTGCAGCAAGGACATATGCCATTCCTTTAACACCCTAGGATGATGGCCATCCGGAACCAGTGCCTTATCCATTTTCAGGGACTTAAGGGCTTCCTCACCCTACCAACAGGAATTTCAACATCCGTGACCTCCCCTTCTTCAAATCTAACCTTCCTCCCCCATAATGTGCTGCCCTCCTTCATCCCTAGTGAAGACTGAGGCTAAGTAATCATTTAGTACCTCCGCTTGCTCCCTGGCCTCCTCTCGCTCACCCACTCCCTGACCTCAGTCTGCTAATCTGCATCTTCACTTTCCTTCTTTCCCTGATATACCTAAAGAACCCTTAATCACCTCTCTTGCCTTTTTGGAAATTATGACATACTCCCCCCCCCTCCCCATCCATAACGCCACATGATCTACTTAGAAAGAATGCAGATCTAACAACCAGCAACATCAATGAACTTAAGAGAAGGTAAGCAATCATAAAATGAGAATTTCCAACTAGAAATAAAGTAATATGATGCAAAAGTGGTTGACAGAGTCCATGCATGGGAAACCCTCTATGTCTAGATAACTATTGTAAGGCTTCAAAACTTCAGGTCAATAAGGAAAGGAGTAAAGTTATGGTATATGGATGGGAAACAGTAAAACTATATGGTGGTTAGAAGATGAGGAACTGGAAGAGGTTAAAACTATTGCTACTGTACCTAGAATTCCTTTAGCAAACAATATGGACTACACATATTAAGGGCTCAGATTAAGGCATAGGCAACATAGGCTTTCAGCCTAGCCCCCACCTGCCAGGGGGGGCCCCAACAAATCCATCATCATTCATGTTGAAGGATAGGAAAGCCAGGACAGCCTGCTTATTGGAGAGCCTGTTCCAAGTTCCAGGTGTCTCTCATTAGCAAATGGATGTTCTGTGACATGTCCTGGCCCTGGGTCATGCAGTATGCAGAGAGAGGTTGAGGCTCACAAATCCAAGTGCTCTGAGTCTACATGTTTTCTAAGTTCTTGGCTTGGGGCTGTAGCCATTAGACTATACTGCCTAATGTATTAAATAATGTTTGCACTCACTGACTGGAAGTAGATTATCATTGTTAAATGCAATTCTCCTCTCAAGGAAAATTAGTAGGAGGTTTTATGGTTGTGTTTGGATTGGGGCAATGAGTGTCATATAAATGATCATCAAATTTATGTTAAAAAAGGAAAAATGGAGCAGAATTTTCTAAATCCTTTAACAATACTATATTGCAATTTGCAAACAGTATGGCTAAGCCTGATCTTTAACACCGCCTACAAAACCACATTTTAATGACACAAAGTATTACTATTTTTATACATTATGATGCATTAGGTAGGAAAAGGGGCAGACTGAGTGGGCCAAGGGCTCCTTATCTGCTGTCATCTTCTATGTAAAAGTAGCAAAGAGGCTAAAGTGCTACAGATAGGCTTACAATGCCATCAGGGGCAGCAGTGGCCTTTAGATTATATTTACATTACATACAAACATACAAATCTGCCAGCAGATAAAGGCCCTGTGGTCTATTGAGTCTGCTTGAATGTGCAACTAGCAACCCTTATACTGCAGCTGTCCCTCCCTCCCATCCCCTCAAGTGACCTCCCTTACCCTGTCCCATACCCGTTTGAAACAGCCCACCATATTACAGGATACCACTTCCTCTGGTAATGCATTCCAACCTGCCACCACCCTCTCTACAAAAACGTGTCTCCTCATTTCCCTCCTGAACCTCCCCCCTCCAATCTCAGATTGTGCGCTCAGGTGACCCTCCCCCTCCTTAACTGGAAAAGCCTTCCTGTGTCAGTCCTTTTTATCCCCTTCATGTATTTGGAGGTCTCAATCATGTCTCCCTGTCCTTCCTGTCCTTCAGGGAGTACATGTTCAGCTCCATCAGCCTACTGTCATAGGGCAAGTCCTCTAACCCATGGATCATTTTTGTTGCCCTGCACTGCACTGCCTGCAGTAACCTAATGTCTTTTCTCATGTATGGCCTCCAGAACAGCACACAGTACTCCAGGTGTAGCCCAGCCAGTAACCTGTACAGTGGCAGGATCACCTCCACCTCCTGGAGGATATGCCTCTGGCAATGCAACCCAGCATGTTGTTAGCCTTAGCAGCTGCCTTTCTACACTGTGCAGAGTTGCTCATTGCTCCTGTTATGATTACCCCCAGATCCTTCTCCTCCTCCATCTTGGCCAGCTGAATACCCCCTGTCTGGTAATTCCTCCTTGGGTTCTTTGCTCTGAAATGTAGCCCCTTGCATTTATTACTACTTACTATTACTTTACTTTACTTGGTATGAAAGAACAGAAGAAGGCCAGAGCCCATCGAGACTGTTCCCCACACTATGTGGGACTTTATTTATCTATTATCCCTCAACCAAACACCTAATTTGTTTTTAAAGACAGTGGCACTAGTTGCCTCTACCAATTCTTTTGGCAAGGTGTTCCATACAATGGATGCTCTTATTGGAAAAAAGTTTCCCCTTTTGCTGGTTTTATAAGTTTTTACTTCAAGCTGTTTATTATGCAGTCTCGAACATGTCTCCTTCTGGAGAGTGTTAGACCACATTTTTCCATTAGATCTGGTGAATTTATTAAATTAAAAACCATAAGCATATCACCTCTTAATCTTCTAGTTTGAAGAGAGAAGAGACCAGTAGCTTTTAATCTGTTCTGATAATCCAAGTTTCTTAATCTTGGAATCATTCTAGTTACTCTCCTTTGAACCTGTTCAAGAATTTTTTATGTCTTTTTTTTTATTTGGATTCCAGAAAGGGGAGCCATAGTCTACATACTGTCTAATGTATGCCCTATACAATGGAATAAGGCATTGTTCAGTGCGATTAACAAAAGTGCGTTTTATTTGCGTCAAAATCTGTTGGTCTTGCAAGCAGTTCTAACACAGTGATCATTTGATATAAGTTTATTATTAACATATATCCCTAAATCTTTTTCACAATTTGATGAGTAAAGTGGTAGTCAATTTATATAATGCATCGTTTTTGGATTATTTACACCGAAATGCACTACTAAACATTTGTCTTGATTAAACTGCATATGATTTTCATTTGCCCAAAGTGTTAATTTTTCCAAATCCTTCTTTAATACAGAAATGTTTTCTTGATTATTAACCTTGCCCCCCCAATTTAGTATTGTCTGCAAATTTAACCATTTAACCATTTCTTAGCATTGAACCCCAGCTGTCAAGTGTCTGACCAGGCTTCCAATTCTGCCAGATCATCTTGCAACCCCTGCCACCCCTCTAGGTCATCCACTACAGCTCCCATCTTGGTGTCATCTGCAAACAGACTGATCTTGCTTTTGATGCCTATTGAAATGCCTGCTATGAAGATCCCAAATAACACTGGCCCCAGCACAGATCCCTGTGGCACCCCCATTTGTCACTGCCCTGGGTGACGTGAGCTCCCCTTCCACCACCACCACCCTCTGCTGTGTCCCTTGAAGCCAGTTCACTACCCATCCCACCAGCTTTGTCCCAGCCCCTGTGCCTTCTAGCTTACTACCTAGCCTCCCATGCAGCACCAAATCAAATGCCTTGCTGAAGTCCAGATACAGGACATCCACTGCATGGCCCCTGTCCAATTGCCTGGTTACCCAATCATAGCACTTCACCAGGTTAGTCTGACAGGATCTGCCTGAGACAAACTGATGCTGCCTGCTGTTCTGCAGCCCATTAGCCTCCAGAAGGGAAACTAGCCTCTCCTTCAAGATTATCTCCATCAGCTTCCCCACAATAGATGTGAGGCTTACTTGTCTGTAGTTCTCTGGCTTGTCCTTGGGGCACTCTTGTGGAGGGGCACTACTTGTGCCATCCTCCAGTCCTGTGGTACACCTTGAGTCCAGTGAGGTATTGATCAGGTCTGCAAGTGGTTCATCCAGGACATCTGCAAGCTCCCTTAGCACCCTGGGGTGTATGCCATCTGGACCCAGTGCCTTGTCACCTTCAGTGCCTTCAAGCCCTCCAGTACCCTGCCCACTGTGATTTCTCTGTCTATCTCTTCACCCCCGTGACCACCCCAACCCACCTGGGTACTGCCCCCCCCCCCTTCTCTTTGGTAAATATAGAGCAGAAGTACTCATTTAATGCTTCTGCCTGTTCTGCCCTGGTGACCACCCCTTCCCCTTTTTAATCCTCACAATTTGATCTCTGCAGCTCCTTTTCTCACTGATGAACCTAAAGAATTCCTTTTCCCTATCCTTAATGCCCTGTGCTAGCCTGAGTTCCTGGATGCCTTGTCTGCCCTGACTACCCTTGTCACCTCCTTTGACTCCTTCAGGTATTTCTCTCTGTCCTCCCACTTCCCTGTTCTCTTGTACCTTCTAAAGGCAGCTCTTTTCTTCTTACTTTCTCCATGACCCCTGCTCATCCAACTTGGCTTCTTGGCCCTTGTCCTCTTACTCTGGACCGTTGTACATGTTGCTGTGCCTCCTCATTCCCCTTTTATGATCTCCCACCTCTGATTAATGTCCATATTGGACTGATCTTCCAGAGCCCCCTGCATCCCTCATCTTCCCGAGTCGGCCCTTCTGAAGCCTAACACCCTTGTGCCTGATCCTACTCCTTTTTCCCCATGTTTATCCTAAACCACACTGAGTGGTGGTCGCTGCAGGCAATTGGATATGTTGTGGAGCTATATATATATATATATATATATATACAGTACTACCCCCATTATGTACAATTACCTGCAAAATAAACAAATACTGTCTGAAGACCACCACTAACCCTGACCATTATAAGTCTATAGCACTACGACCCCTTCCCTTTGTGGTTTTGTGGCTGGGACTGTATCAGGAAGTAAGATTGTACTTGCAGTATGTTTATTTATTTATTTATTGGATTCTGTTGACCAGGTAGGCCCACTGAGACAATGTCCCTAAAAAGGTGGCAATCATGTATGCTGAGAGTAGCCTTCGACATGCTTGATTATCCACCAAATGTTTGTACAAAATGATAGCTATTCAATTGCCCCTTATTACCTTGCACCCTTGATTATCCACCCAACTTTGCTTGTATGAAAATGAGTGGATAGTCAAGGGTGAATTGTAGATTATCAGACTGAAATCAAACAGCATTTGACACTTGGGGAAACGGGAGAGGAGAAAATGTTATACACAGTCACTAATATGATTTTGATAGAGGGGAAGAGAATGGTAGAAATTTTGATTTGTATTCTGTTGCCCATACCTCTTTACATGCAAACTATATCCTAACATTGGATACAGTTTGTATGTAAATGGATTTCCAAGGTGTCTTGCAGTCTGCCCCAGAGTCCCGCTGCAGCAAAGGGGCATGGTCACGGCGAGAGGGGACCCCAGATTTCTCTTGGGCTTAGGGCTCCAGGTTATCTTAATCTGGCTCTGCACATATTGATAAAATTATAGCAAAACTAATCCAGTTAAAATCTGCATTACTTAGTTTTAATGTATAATACAGAGGGCACACAGTGACGGTGGTCTTAAAGGTAGTAGATACAAAAATGTCTAGTGTTGCAATATAGATGACTAGAATTTGGCTGGAAAAGAGATTACTGAGAATGGAACAGCTGTTTTCCTCACGTAATAAGTCACAATTATAGGTGCCTGAATACTTTAGGCACCAAATGAAATTTCTACTGCTGAACTGGGTAGGAGAAAACTTCTGAACATGGCAAAGCTGAGAAAATAAGCATATTGACTTAAATGTCAAAATCAACCGGATAGTAACAAATGTATGTTTACAGAAGAAAATGTTATGACTGGGAAAGACTACTGAGTCATCTTGGTTACTGGAAATTAAAAACACTCTGGAAGAAATCACTCTGGTTCATTTGTGGACAGATCATTTAAGACAAAGTAAAATTAGTCCTCTTTATATAAAAGTTAAAAAAGAAAGTCTAATAGCAGTATCTACAAAAGAGGATTAGGAAAAAGTCTTATAAACTAAATCTAGTAACTGGTATGCACAAAACAAACTGTACCATGACCTGGAACCATACCTTGAACATAGAGGCCAGGATATTCAGAAAGGTTGCTCATGGCGCAACACTGTTGCTGCGCCATGCAACCCACTGATCCCCTTGCGTGATATTCAAACGGGACTGTGCCTGGCACAAATCCCAATGTGCCGGAGCGCATCAGTAATGTATGCGTGGTGGGGGGGCGTGCTCATGCATACCCACACATCCCAATATTCAGCCCAGGATGTGCTGAGCACATGCATTGTAACCCCTACTTGCACTGCACACAGGTGAGCAAAAAAAAAAAGGAACAACGGCTGGCCACCCACAGGTGAGCTGATATATTGCAGGGCACAACACAGCAGCTGCCACCTGTGGGTGGCCACCCGAGCTCCGACTGCACCTTCGTGGCAGCGCCCCCCATGCCTGATCGCAGGCATATGTTAAAATATAAATGTCCAATATCCCCGGTGGTCCAGTGGACCACTCGCAGCCCGATCGTGGGCATATGTTAAATTTAAATGTCCAATATCTCTGGTGGTCCAGTGGACTGCTCACAGCCCACCAGGGATATAGGACATTTAAATTTTAACATATGCCCACGATCGGGCTGCAAGTGGTCCACTGGAACACCAGGGATATGGGAAGATTTTGTTTATACTTAAGCCCATGATCAGGCTGCGAACGGTCCACTGGACCACCAGGGATTTTGGACATGTACTTCTGACAACATATGCCCGTGATCGGGCAGTGGAGCACTTTTCTGCACTGTGCAGGGGGCGTCGGTCCCTGACAGCTGAAGCCTGGCAGGGTGCCAGGCGCAAGTCACTGGGAATCGGCACACCTGCATGCAAATGGGGCCATGATGACATGCAAATGGCCCCATTTGTGCCTTGCATGCATTATGGCCCCATTTGCATGTGCACTTTTGAATATCGCGGTTGTTGCACCTAGCGCAGTGGAACTTGTTCTAGCGCATCCCTCTGCTCCACTCTTGCCACTTGCGCTGGCGCAGTGCCACTGTGCCATGCGCACTGTGGGGTGGCCAGGGTGTGATATTCAATGATGCTTTGCCATGGCGCATCTCCGTTAAATATCACCCTGTCAATGCCCCTACATAGCCCATTTGCGCTGCGCCCAGGATTGCGCCACAGCCTGGCGCAGTCTGAATATCCAGGCCATAGTATAGTATTATGTATAGGAAAGGTAGAAAAAATGTTATGAGTTTCCAGCTAGAAATATATCCATCAAAATCTCTTTATGTACATTATCATAATGAAAAAGCCAGATACATGGCTACTTTTTGTGACTGTGGCATAAAAACAACAGAGGATGTGGTGTACATTTTATTATACTGCCCTAACTATACAGAGAGGATAGAACAAGATATGTGTTCTCATATTTCAACCCATGTTATCAAATTATAACAGAAACTGTAAGAATGTTACTTTCCAAGGGGTTGAAATAGTCACAAAAGATGTCATGGATTATCTAAGGAAAGTTTCCAAGAAATTAGAACCAAAAGATATAGTATGAAATAGGGGAAAAAAAGAAATGTACCAACCTGCATCAAAAAGGACAGAAATGATGAAAATTATATACTCAGAAAATACTCATTCAAAAGAGAGCAGGAAAGAAAAAAAGTTTGATAAACGTTGCATGGATTGATATTTCTTTCATTACAGCATCAAAATATTAAGATGAAGTACGGAAAACAAGTGTTTTAAAGTCTAGAGAGACCTCTAGATTCTGTTTAGAATTAAAAGATTACTGACTGATACTCTGAAGGAGGTGTATTGTAGGGTAGTCAGGCGGACCCTGCTGTGTCCAGTTTCCACTAAGTTCCTGGTGGTAACCTGAATTAGCTAAAACCTACATCCATAATCCCTTATATTACAGTGTGCAGAGGCTAGTGAGGAAGAAATAGATAAAGGTGCAAAAACACTGGACCGAAATGATTACAAGGTAATGCAGTCTGCAATGATTTGGACAGTTTTATACACTACAGTACGTGTTTATTTACTAGCAGCTTCCTATGTAATGGATGTAATTTATGTGTACTGCACTTTTATGTGGTATGTGTTTTAACTATATTGTAATGATTGATATGTCATTCATTAAACTCAACTTGAAGGTTCAAACAGGGTCACTCTGAGTCTATGATGGTCTTGTGCAACAAAAACTAACAGTCAAACAGAAGCAAAAATTGCATGTCACACCCCACTTAACAAGCAAATATATTCAAGGACCGCAGCTTGGAAAAAGTCCCTATCGTTTTGCTCTATTGAGCTCTGTCAAAAAACTCAATAGAGCAAATGATAGGGGCCTTTTCCACACTGCTGTTTGTTGTTATTAGAAAGTCTAACCTGTGTGTTTCCAGAAATAAATGTATTTTTTTGTAACACGGGACTGAGTCTTATCAACATTTTTTCAAAGGGGTAGTGCTTACAATTTTTGTTTCTGTGAAACTGCACTTGAACTTGAACACTTTCAGGACTCTTTTCTCTGTGAATGGATTTGAGTCCACCTCCCCTTCCGATATTCTTGCCAGTCGCTGGTGGTCGGTCCCCTCCTTCCTCTACTGTGAAGACTGAGCAGAAGTACTTGTTTAAGATGTCTGCTTTTCTCTTGGTGCCCTTCAGCACAGTCCCCCCCTTCTGCACTCCTAATCATGACTAGCCCTCCACTTGCTTATCTCTTCTCCTTCACATATCTCAGAAATGCCTCATCCCCTTTAGCCACCTCTCTAACAATCCTTTCTTCTGTCTGCACCTTTGCTCCCCTAGACATCTTGCCTTCCTCTTTCTGCCTTGCTTGGCGCACATCACTGTTCTCCTCCTTTTGCATGTCTTTGTATCTCTTGAATGCCACCCTTTTTTCATTTACCACCTTTGCCACTTCTTTGGAGAACAATAGCAATCTCCTTTCCCTTCTGCTTTGGCTTACCTCTTTCATACAGAGGGTTGTTGTAATTATATCCTACCTTATTATATCCCACTGTGCCTGTACTCCTTCTAGGCAATCCCCAGCTTCAAGGCAATTTCTCAGTTCTGTAAATGCTGCCCTTTTAAAGTCCAGGACCCTCATTCTTGTGTGGCTGACCTCTGCTTCTTTCCCTTATGTTGAATCACACTATGCGGTGATCACAACACTGGTACCTAGGGGACTGCCCATTGTGATATCTGCAATGCTTGTTCCAGTTGGTTGGCACCATGTTCAACACTATGCTACCCTCCTAGCAGATTCTTCAACTGGCTGCCTGAGAAAATGGCTTTAAAAGTAGTATATATTGTCTTACTGCTCTCCATACAACTTTCCCACCATGTTAATGAATTGTCTGAACTCTAAGTCTTCAAAAGTCATGTCTGCAACTTTCATATGAAGTCATGCTTCTGTACATGAAATACGTTCAGTATCATTGAGAAGTCATGCTTCTCTATGTGAAGTAGGTTCAGTATCATTGAGAAGTCATGCTTCTGTATGTGAAGTAAGTTCAGTACCATTGAGGTCATGGGATGGTCAACGAATATGATAAGGATTATTTTCATCTTTTTGTGAAAATAACTGGACTACTTATAGATCCCAGGGTGACACATTCATCACATGCTGTATCTATGTGCTATGTTAGGATAAAACTAAATCCCCTCAATCTTGATGACATTTGAATGATTATGTGATGCAGTGTTGGCATTGCCCTATCCTTGGCCGGTGGGGGTTGGGGTGTCCCATCAAAACTGTGAAAGCAAAATGGCATGGTCAAAAACAGAGCATCATAACAGCATGCATGGTTTCAGAGTTACAGTAGTTTGCCTAATCTAGTGTGGTTTTGGACTGCACCATTTTGTATTGACTGTGCAGTGCCCTTTTTTGCCCTCGCCATTTTGCTTTCACTCTTTTGACATGGAACCTCCTTGGCCCTATCCAAGCACAGTCACACATGAATGCTAGGAAAGGGATTGCTGAAGTTATGACTATGCCAGCATTGCATCACCTGACCATTCAAATCCAGAGAAACACCTCCGCACATTTTCACCAAAGCCCAGGGAAATGTTTTTTTATCCTAACATCACAGTTCCACATTTTTGTGGTGTTAAGAGGTAACCTACCCGATGCCTAAACAAAGTTTTTTTGTTTGTTTTCCAGCCTTCATTTAGCATTGTCAATACTTTTAATGGCAAACAGTATCTGGTCACAGTACCACTCCTCATCCTTATCCCATCCTCTGCAAAACAGTTCCAGTTGTACACTGTCCCATCCACCTTTACCCCAACTTAAGCGGTCTCTGGTACAGTATCAGTTGGTACCCCTACCGCTATACAAAGCAATCCCTGGTGTTCAGTGGCACCATGCTCCCATGTCCAGTGGCACCACACTCCCACACCCTGCACCGTGGTCCAAGTATCCCAGGTTCGAATGGTATCCCTTTGACATATTTCCCTCATATCCAAGTATCTCTGGAGTCCAGTGGTACATACTAACATATTAAGATGCCAACAGAATAGGCCTAATGGTCTATCGAGTTTGCTCAAAATCAGCATCCAGTCAGGATACCATTGCTGCCCTCCCTGTCTCCCCCATAAATCCTCTGACCCCATCCCCATCAGAGTTGCACCTCCAAGTCTGGTGTCACCTAGTTTAACCTTCCCTTATACCTGTCCCAGCCCCTCTTGAATCCCTCCATTGTATTAACAGCCACTAGTTCCACAGGCATGCATTCCAGGGGTCCACCACCCTCTTGGTAATGTAGCATCTCCTAGTCTCCCCCAGAGCCTCCCACCAACCAGCTTCATGGAGTGTCCCCTGGTGGCCCCCTCCTCTCTTCGCTGGAACACCCTATTTAGGCTGACACTGTTTAGTCCCTTTAGATACTGTATTTAAAGACCTTCATCATATCCCCTCTGTCCCTCCTCTCCTCCAGGGAGTACAAGTTGAGCTCCTCAATCTCTCCTCATAGGATCTTTCCCCCAGACCCTGTATCATTCTTTTCACCTTCCTCTGGACCCTCTCCAGAAGTGCAATGTCATTTATCAAGTACAGTCGACAAAACTGCATGCAGTACTCTAGGTGTAGTCTAACCAGGCAATTATACAGAGGGAGAAGCACCTTTCACCTCCTCAAGGTTATCCCCCTGGCGATGCACCCAAGCATTTTATTTGCTTGAGCTGCAGCCCTCCTACACTGCTCAGAGTTATTCATTTTGGCATCCACAACCACCACAAGATCCTTTCCCCCTCCCAAAACCTGCAGTTACTCCCCACCCCAAAAGTACTCATAAGCTGGATTCTTCAGCCCCAAGAGGAGAACACTGCATTTCTTGGCATTAAACCTCAGTTTCCAGGTGAGTGACTACCTTTCCAGAGTCTCCAGGTCCCCCTGTAGAGCTCTTCCACTCTCCTCCCCATCCACCACCACCCTCAGCTTTGAATCATCAGCAAAGAGGCTTATCTCACTCCTGATACCTTCCCTGATGTCCAAGATGTAAGTATTAAACAGGAGTGGACTCAGCACTGACCCTTGTGGGACCCCGCTAATGACCCTCCAAGGAGATGATACCTCCTCCCCCAACCACTGCCTTCTGAAACCACCCAGTAACCAGTTTTCTATCCACCTAACCATCCTTTCCCCCACCCCATTCCCCCCAGCTTGTCCAGCAACCCAGAGTGTGGTACCAAATCAAATGCTTTGCTTAATTCTAGAAAGAGGACATTCACCGGCCTGCCCTGGTCCAGTGCCTTTGTCACCTAATCATATAACTCCACAAGGTTAGTCTGACATGATCTGCCCTGCATGAAGCAATGTTGATGATCATCCAGATGGACCCATGTCTCCAGAAACACATCCAGCCTCTCTTTCAAGATGGCCTCCATCATTTTACCTACCACCACTGTCAGGCTGACAGGCTATAGTTATCCAGCTCCTCCCGTGAGTTGCTTTTGTGGATAGGCACAACATGAGCCATATCCAATCCTGAGGCACCCACCCCATCTGACAGGAGGAGTTGAAAAGATCTGCCAGAGATGCAGCAAGGACATCCGCCATCTCTTTTAGCACTCTGGCATGACAGCCATCTGGACACAATGTCTTATCCATTTTCAGGGACGTAAGGGCTTCTTGCACCCTACCATCAGGAATTTCAACATCTGTGACCTCCCCTCTTCCTCATTCCTAGCCCGCCTCCCAGAAGGTGTTGACCTCTATTGCCTCTAGTGATCGAGGCAAAGTATTCATTAAGTACCTCCACCTGCTCCCCAGCCTCCTCAGCCCACCCACTCCTTAACCTCAGTCTGCTAGTCTGCCCCTTCACTTTGCTTCTTTCCTGATATACCTAAAGATCCCTTCTTCCCTTTTCTGATCCTGAGTGGCAACCTCTGCTCCATCCTCGCCTCGGCCGATCTCACCACCCTGGTTACTTTTTTCATATCATATCGTACTCCCTATGTCCACGACTCCATGTGAGTGCTTTTATCATCTTAAAGCTCTCTTTCTCCCTCACCACCTCCTGGACCTCCCTGGTCCACCATCTCGGCTTTCTGGCTCTACCAAATTTTCACTGGACCTTTATGCAGGCCTTGGTAGCTTCTAGGAGTCCTCTTTTCTTTGTTAAAATTTTTATTAGGATTTTCAAACTTGACAGAGTCAACATAAATGCACACAGACAGTATGGCAGAAAACCAATGGCTGCAATACAGTCATTGCATCCTGTCAGCAGTATAAGAAATGTACATCAATTTTGTAAACTGTAAAGGCAGAAAGAATTTCTGCCCAATGCATGGAGTTGGTGGGATCCAAGTTTAGGAGACGTATTAGTACTCACCTTGCCACATGGGGGTAGGAAGCAGGAGCTCACAGAAGGTTAACAAATCAGATCAGTATAACAAGGCATCGTCTGTGACTGGGGTTTCTTAGCCTCTAGTGGATCCACACCTTTCATCCTCTGTAAGGCAAAAGAGGCATCTACAAAGTAATATAGTCTCACAGCAAGCGAGCAAAATCCAAAAGATACAACAAAACTATATACATCTATATACATTGTGCCATACCTCTCAACTGTACCACATTACGAGGAATGTTCCGCATTTTACTTCACAAAAACTCCCTGTTCCACATTGTGAGGACTTGTTCCTCATTCAGTATTTATATTTTAAAGCAAAAATCTATAGTAAATTATGCAAATAATATATTATTCAATTAATAACAGACTTTCTTAATATAAATGCAAACACTTTAGCAGTGTTATGAGGCTCCTAGATAAAGATTTGATTAAGTGTTCCACATTTTGCTCACTCGTTCCACATTTTGAGAGGCAATGTTCCACATTTGGGGGAAAAAAGGTTGAGAAGTATGCATTGTGCAGCCTATATTCTTACAATATGGAACAGAATTCGGAGAACCAGGGGATTTCACTAAGGTAACTTCACCAGGAAACCATTTTGTAACTCAAGGCCCTGTAACATTTTACCCTATACCTGTGCAAGGGGCCGGATATGCCAAGTAATGGCCCCAGCATGCACTGAAACAGCCTAATTGATGCCTAACCAGATGGGCTCATCTCTCCATCTCAAAAACATTTTGCAGGGAGTTTATAATGTCTGTTACCTTGGAGACTTTTGTTGTGCACCAGTGACCAAGGAGTAGGCATTTGGCCTGCATACAGAACAGCATAAACCACTTAAACTCAGAAGTCAAAAGTCTGAGAGTCGGGGGTAGGATACCCAGTAGTACCATGGGTGAGGAAAGTGGGATAGACTTACCCAGGACCATGCCGCTGAATTGGCATACCTTGCTTCACATACTCTGTATAGCCTTACAGGATCAAATTATGTGAAGAAGATCCCCTCCTGGCTGGTGGCATCTCCAACCTTTATCATCCCCTAGCAACTTAATTTGATGCAGTATGGCCAGCATCCTGTACCACCAGTCGAGCACTTTGTTGTGTAAGAGTCTGGGCTAGGCATCCGTGTAGAATCTATGACCTATGGTCCTGCAATAGGCCCATTCTGTATCTGAGATCTCCATACCTAGGGCCTTTTCCTACTTCTGCATAGATATCTCAGTTTTGCTAGGGTGGTTATCCCTGAGCTGGGCATAGAGGACTCCCACCTGACCCTTAGTTATAGTTAACCATTTACCAATAGGGGATGGTGTGAGCTGAGGAACTTGCTTGTCTAATAGGAGGTGGTTAACTGCAGCTCGAATCTGGAGGTATTTACAGAAGTCTCTTTGTGGAAGTTCTCACCATGTTTGAGGTTTTGAAATGTATCTTTGTATGAAGGGATTATCCCATGATGTCTAATATAGCAGATACCCTTATCTGCCCAAGATTGCCAGTTAATTGGTTTGGTGCCAATGGTAAGCTGAGAGTTTTGCCACAGGGAGGCATGTAACAGGGGGGTATCCACTGTTTTAATCAAGCAGTGAAGCTGTTTCCAGTACTTTATTGTGGGGCTATAGTAGGATGACCTTTCAGTGTTCTCCTAAGTATGCTTCAAAGAACCAAGGTGAGCAAAGGGGTGTTGGCATATTCTTGCTCCATATTGAGCCATTGAGGGGAGGTGGGGGACCAGGGCCAAAAGTACTTTAATGTTTTGGCATTTTGTAAGGCAATTTCAGGGAGCCCTCTTTTAATAATTTCCCACCTGCTCTCTGTGTCCATGTCCAGTCTGATCCCCTCCAAATGCCCCTTGAGGATCCCCACCATACCCTTACAGTCTACACCCCTAAAGTCAACCACCACTGTTTTAGTGTGATTTCCCTGTCCCCCAGGTCTAGGGAAAACCAAACTGTGGCATGATCACTCCCTGCCAGTGGGTCCCCTACCACTAGGTTCCTAACCAAATTGCCATCCGACAGGGCAACATCCAGGCAATAACCATCCCTCATCGGGTCAGCCACCAGTTGGGAAAGTAATGCATCCTGGAAGATCTCAGCAGGTGCTGCTTCCTAGCCGATGAGGATGCAATAGCTTCCCAATCAACCCCTGGCATGTTAAGGTGACCCAGCACCAAAGGTCAACCTCCCCCGGGTGGTGGCACTCTCTGTAAAAAGTTGTACCATGCTCGTCTGCACATTTTAGAAATTACCCTTCCTTGTTTTTTTTTTTTTCTGAAAAAATGGACCCCTTATCATAAAAACAAGGAGTCAGTTACGACTTCCAACTCCCTTTTTGCTTCAAGTGAGAACCTACCATGGGAACCAACATGGTAATACGGTGGTAATGGTTTGTATCACATGTACACATAATGTAGTTAAACAGTAATAACTGTGTGGAAAAGCTTCTTTACATGTTTGAAATGTGTAAAAAAGGGTGCTGTCCCCAGCTGCACAGTAGTGCCCGTGTCTTTTGAGTTAAAAATGTAGCTATTTATTTAGTTATTCTAAATATTTTACCAGGACACTGAGCTGCGAAGAGATTGTTTACAGGTTTGTTCCAGAGGGGTGCCATTATGGGATGAATGTAAATATGTCAATAATAACTAGAGTACCACCATGGTACCATTATTAAAATATAAAAGCAATTTATTCTTATAGTGCTAGAAAAAAAAAAGACACAGAATAATTTCCCAAAAGTACAGGTTTCCACAATATTCTGACATGGGACACTGTGTTTTTCAACTCATAGTGCCTTCCTAGTTAAATAAAGAGTGTAAATAAATAGTGGTTTTGTGCCATAGATACATACATTTGCTTCACAGTATTTACCATTTGCAACCACAGTGTATGACAGGTACAAAGAAAGCTTCATATATTTCTGCAGCAACCACTGCCAGTCGTCCTTCTGTGAGAAGAATGTCTTTGCATTCTGCAAACAAATCTTTACTTTACAGACAAGAATAAAGACCCCAGAACAGATGCAGGATTGGGACACCATGTCCCAAAAAGGAGGGGGAAGCAGCAAATTAAAACAGGGTTTATTTGCATGTCACATGTGAGAATCTCATCTCTGTCTACTCAACATGTGTGAGCCCTATTCATAGTAACATGGCACTCCAAACAGTGGGCCCTCTTTCAGTACTTAATTAGCAGTCGGGCAACAGCCATGACAGCAATTAGATAGCCCTTTTGTCTTTTGTTGCCCCACAGTTACTATGTTTCTACCCCTACTGACACCATGCTGAAAAAAATTGGTATGTTGCGCAAACTGTAAAACAGTCACTGCAAAATATTTATTACACAAGACATGTTGCAAACAAATGGAATTGTATACAATGAGAAAAAGGACAACAAGCAACTTAATTTTATTGAACTATAGTCAGGTGATCTCTGCAACAGCCATTATGAGGAAATGCAACAGACCTAGTCTGAGGATGTAGAGAATACAAAACCGGTCGGGGTTACTGCATGGTCCTACATGCTCCTGTGCGGCATGCTATTTTAGGCATTTCTTGTCTGTTTTCAAAATAAATTATATGTTTTGCATCTTAAGGATAAGGAGTGTGGCTTTTTGTTTGCCTTACCAGTAATTTATTGATGCACGCATCCTCTGTGCAGTGGAGCTGTTTTGCTATTGAGTAGAATAGAACTAGTCTACAGATATTTCTAAACACTAGGATTACACAATAAGTTGGGAAAAGTCAATTCATCTAGTTTGCTCCCCAACTAATCAGTAGCAGAATTACTGAGCTCTGTGATCCCAAACAGTTCACCTGCTAGCACAGGTTGTTGTCATAAGTAACAACCTGTTTTAGCAGTCTACCAACCCCCTCACACACACACACGCACCTTTTCCCTGCCCAGCCTAGTTTGATAGCCAAACCATCTTAACCAATAGAATTATGAACAACATGTTTCCATACACTGTGCTATTCCTGCCAAGATACCCACATTTAGAGAGCATGCAAATGCAAATGATCTCTGTCTAGCTTCCGCTCCCCTGCTCATGACCTCTAACTCCCACTCCCTGCCTGCAACTAAAAAGCTGTTGCTAGCATTTTCCCGGGCCTTGTCCTCAGCTCCCCATCCTATATGTGTACCAATTATTACAACAGAGCTAAAAGTGCTATAAAACATTCACAAAATGACCTGGGCCCACCTCCACCTCCCTCCAAAAAAATGTTTAGGATCACAGTGCAAACCATTAAAGAGCTTAGTAGCCATTGTTAGTAGGCCTGCTGCATCAATCTGTAACGTGTGCAAATTCTTTTTTTTTAAACACAAATGCATACCCAGTATCGTTGATATATATAAACTGATTTCCACTTCAAGTGTTTCTGCTAAGACCCAAAACTGTAGGTGAGCCTGGGAGGTGAGCCAACAATTGGACAAAAACCTCTGGATCCATCCTGGGGATCTGGGCTCACACCCAGGGCTCACATCACATCATGTTGGGCAAAAACCTCTGGATCCATCCTGGGGATCTGGGCTCACACCCAGGGCTCACATCACGTCATGTTGGGCAAAAACCTCTGGATCCATCCTGGGGATCTGGGCTCACACCAGGAGCTCATCACATCATGTTGGGCAAAAACCTCTGGATCCATCCAGGGGATCTGGGCTCACACCCAGGGCTCACATCACATCATGCAGACCCCCCCCCCAAATTCGGGGTAAAATCATCCATTACCTGATGCCTGAACCTGAGGGCTGAGGGGGTGAAGCTGCAACCGGGAGCTGCAAGAGTATTGGAGGCATGGCCTGTGGCACGGGTGGGCTGTTTCCGTTTCTCTCTCTGGTTTCTTTTGAGTGTTCTATGGAATCTGCTCTTCTCTGGGTTCATCTCGAACTCCAGGTTGGCAGCACACGTAGCCGGACACACGGGGTGGCACTACGCTCTCTCTCTCTCTCTCTCCTGCTCAGGAGACAAGAAGACTGGGCCCAACACCCGGCCTGGTTGGGAGCAAGCAGGGGGGCAAGGAGACAACACAGGGAGATGACACAGGAGATGAATGGGGAGCCCGGGAAGGAGGGACGACCAGACAGCAGAAGCAGCTCTGGACTGAGAGCAGCAGCAAGGCCACAAGCAAATGTGAAAAAGGCAGAAGGCTTTCCTCCTGCTGTTTTGATGACATGAGGACTGACGTGATGAGGGTCAAGTGATGACCTCCCTCAAAGTTGCACATGCATACAAGCTTGGGCACAAGCTGCACCACAGCCATTGAGCAGCCCAGGGGATGGCTGGGGGGCAGCCGCTTCAGTTGGCTCTACAGTGCTAAAAAAAGGGTAACAGCTCAGGGCTAGAGACCACATATGCCCATGTCCTGGACACCCCGCTAATCTACATAATCGCGTAGAAACAAGTCCGAAAAAAATACCCCTATTAAAAAAATACATGAAGGTAAGCATCCGTGTCTGCACTTTAAAACACACCCATTTTCCATGATTTTGCAGATGCAGATGCATACCTCAATGCAAAGGAAGTGCCACCACCGGGACCCTCCCCATGACCATTGGTCCCCGAGATTCACCACCAGGCCTTCCTCAAGTTCTTCCGCCTGCATGGGCTGCCTATAAACCACCCCCAGATTTACCCTCTTATCCCCAGGTGCCTGCAAGGTAACCCATAATGCCTCTACAATTCCCTCTGCCCCCTCCACCCTGCATATATCAATGCCATTCATAATGATGAGTGCTACCCCACCTCCCCTGACCACAGCCCTGTCCTTCCTGAACACAGTGTACCCCATCATGTTCAGGTCCCAATTGTGCCAAGGAGTGGCCCAAGTTTCAGTGACTGCCATGACATCCAACTCCCCTTTGGTTAGCATCACGTGAAACTTGGGCATCTTGTTACCCATGCTCCTGGCTTTAATCAGGACCACCTCCATCCCTGCCCTTGCCCTCACCCATTCCCCAAGCAGAGATCCCCAGTTAAATGCATGCTCCAGCTCCCTTGCGCACAGTTTGGTGCCCCAGTTTGGCACCCTCCCTCCACTGGAGGAAAGGCTAAGTCCTCCCTTGATGTGCCTGCAGCAGCAGCCTCAAGCCCCAGTATTCCCCCCTCACAAGTTTAAACCCCACTTAGCTTCAATGAGCTCAGCCAGTTTTAATGTCAAAACCTCTTTCCCTCCCAAATTTAAGTGCGGCCTATCCCTAGCATACAGCCCCTTGTCCTCCCAAGTTGCACCCCAGTCCCCCACCAACCTATACCCCTGAGCCACACACCATGTTCTGAGCCTTCATTAACCTCCCTGATTTTCTGTTTGTTTCCCACGCTAATTCTAGGTACTGGGAGAACCTCCAAAAAAAAGACCATGCAACTCGCAGCATGACACACCCTGGCTAGCTCCTGGAACCTTGCCTGTTTCTCCTCAACACTATTTTCCTCTATGGCATTAGGGCCTAGGTGCACTAATATGTTAGGGAATCCACCTCCTTCCTTCAACAAAGCATAGACTAAGTGCTTGGCCTTGTGCACAGTCAAGCCAGATATACTCTTGACCCCGACATTACAGCCTTGCCCTCATTCCTCCCTTGCCACTTACCACCTCTGATCATGGAGTCCCCAGCAGGAGCACTTTAACCTCCTCCTTCCCTTGAGCCTACCTCCTTCCTCTGCCACACCCCCTTCCTCCACTACCTCTCCATTTTTCTGGCCACCCCAACAATTTGATTGCCATAGGCTGCCTTTACTCGCCCGTTCAAGCTTTTTCTCCTGTCAGCCTGTTCTCTCCTAGCTCCCCTTACCCTGCCTCACCACTCTGGTCTGTCCCAGCAGCACACCTGTTAACTTGTGTCCCTCCTGACCATCAGGGCTCTTGCTTCTACACCCTCTTCATCCTTTTTCTGCTCTCCCAGCACTTAATCCCTGCTGGTCCCTTTCCCTTGGGATCCATGCTCCCTTCTTACTATCCCTCATTCTCCCTTCCCTGGACACCCAACTACCAGCTCCCTTCCCGTGGATCCCTGGCTCCTCTATTAGTCTCAGTCCCATGCCCCACTGCTGGCTGCACCCCATGCATCTTCTATGGCCCCTCCATGGCATCCATCAATGACAAGTACCTATTTGAGACCGGGATTCCCCCCAGCAGGTTGCTTACCAGTGATCCTTTCCTGTGAGGTGAGCCCCTTTGCTGTATTCCTTAGAAGCCCTTTTGCTGGTCTGCCGATAGCCCCCACTTTCTGTCATCTTTGCTCTCCTTCCTGTCCAGTATCCTTGATCTCTCCCTCCACTTCTGCCCCCACGCTGGTCAGACCTAGCATGAGTTCCATTGGCCCCCCCCATCCCCTTGCACCAGCATTTGCAGGCATATCCCATCAACTGTCCATACTTTACATGCCTCCCATCCCCTGCACTCATGTCCTCTCACCTACCTATTCAGTTCATACCTGAGTCTGCCCAACTCAGCCTCCAAACCCATTAACCTGGCACATACAGGACAGTGTCCTAGTCTCCACAGTGTACTCATGGTCATTGCAGCTCACAGCCACTGCAACCCCAACCTGCTTCTCCTCCATCCTGTAACCAAAGTCCCCCACCCATCTAGTGGTGACCCGGCACAGAACCGCTGCCCCCTGTTAGCCATCCCATGATGGGCATCCCTCACTCTATACCAATTTCCCCTAGCATGTTCCTAACTAGGTGCAACCATGTCTCCCTGGTCTCCACAAGGGAACTGCCTATTACACAGTGACTCCCCTGTCACAAGCAGCAGGTTGAACCAAGGCAGATCAAATCAGCCCAAAGCAATGCAGTATCAAGCTAGCTCCAAATGTGTCATCTAGCTATACAATTTAAGCAGTTTTAAGCCTACAGACAGTTTGGCCTGAATTCAGCCCAGGATCGCCCTGAAACCAATGCAGCTAAAGGCCACTCTAATATGATTTCAAAGCAGCTCAACACCACTCTAAGGAGAGCAATATAATTTCAGACTAGCCAACTCATTTGCCCTTTAATTAGCCCAGAGTATCCCTCAGCCCCAATCAGTTCCCTTGATCAATCCAATTGTATCCCTACCCAGTATAGTGCAAATCCCATCATGGCAAAAAAAATAGCAACAAATTAGACATTAAGCCTGCCAAACATTCACCCTACCCCACGTCCAATAGCACTGGCAGCCAATGGTCTCCTCTTCCATACACTGCCCCATGTCTAAATATCCCTGGTGCACAGTGATAAGTGATACCACCATCCCAAACCCTTCCCCATGTCAAAGTAGCCCTGGCAGGCAGTGGTCATCCCCCCACACACATCCTGCCTCCATCCAAGAATCCCTAGCATCTAGCTGTCTCCCATCCACACCTTGACCCATATCCAAGTACCGGTGGCATACAATGGTACTCCTAATCCTCTATAACATTCCAGCCATTCTGATACTGTGTACCCAACCCTGGTGTCAGGTAAAATAGGTTTATTTGGATTAAATTGTCTCAGGGGAAAGGGGATATAAAGCTTGGTGTTGAGGTGGGAGAAGAGGGAGGTATACAATAGGTGTTAGTGGATGGGGGAATGGAAATAAGATCTATACTTTATCCTTTACCAGGACTGAGAACCCAGTGTCAAAAGGGGTGGCATCTTTGACAGCACCAGGACGGGGCTCCCAGAGTCCCTGAAGTGTTTCTTATTGAATCTTCTTCACACAGGGATTGGACACCTGGTGTCAGAATGGGAGAAGGGGGCATCTTCAGTGGTGTCAGGGTAGCTCCTGGTGTCCACAACATTTTTTTAATGGCTCTTCCTGCTACTGGGTTGGGCCAAAGAAGGATTGTAATCAGGGAAGGGGTCATTTTTGACAGCCTCATGGTTGGGTTTCCAGTGTCTGCAACCAACTTTATATTCCTGGCACTGGGGTTAGGCACCCAGTTTGGGTGGAGCTTGTCGACGGCACCAAGGTTGGATGCTCAGTGACTGCTTAGTTTTTTTCAGTAATGGCGGCTTTAGGCCTTCAACCAAAAGCCAGATCCAAATGTCTATGCTTTACACATATCAGAGAAAGTGGTGCTTGAATTGACATATGTTTGAAAAAGTTAATAATTGTGATGCTATTTGCTCATCGCTAGCCAAAAAAAACACTAAACCAAATTTCGTCTGGAGATTTTGGGCCACAGATCACACTTACAAAGGTTTTGTGGCAATCCATCAAGAAAATGAATTAGATATAAGTGGCTGGAATTCATGATTTAAAACTAAAATGCTTATACTTGTACCTAACTAAAGTGGCATTATTGTGCCATGGCAATGATCAAGTTAGATATGCCTGTCCCTTAAGTACTAACTCATCTCTGAGGCCAGGTGATTGGAAGGCTGTCAGTTCCATCCCCACAACAGGAACTTGGGATTAATCCCAGTGCTGACACAGTAGTGCAGCATGAGGGAGGTGCTGCATTCCTGAAGTGATGTCTTTCAGATGAGATGTCAAACTGAGCTCCTGTCTGGCTGTTCTGGTGGTTGTTCAGGTGGACATTAAAAATCCCATGGCACTTCCCGAAAAAGAGGTAGGGAAATTTCACCAGTGTCCTGGCCAAATTTCCCCTATTTACAAAAAATACCACCAACAGCTTAATCTTGTTCAGTATGAGCTGATTTCTGTCTGTATCCCTCCACCCCTGGGACGAGGCTAAAATTAGGCAGAATTGCCAAGTCCTCCTTCCCGGTCAGCAAAAAATAAATACATTAACACATAAATAAATAACTAAATAAATAAATGCATACATGCATACATACATACATGCATACCTACATAAAAAGAAAAGAAAAGAGATTCTGACCTCCCCCCCCCCCCCCGATCACTCAAGGCTCAATCTATTGATTGCATAACACATTTAACCCCAACACCCAAGATTGAATATGGAAAACATTTGCTTTGAATAAGAGCTACCAGAAAGTGGAGGAAGACTGGGTTGTAGTCAGCTGGGGCATAAACACTTCCAAGGGTCAGGTGCTCCTCTGTTACAGTATTCTGGACCAAAATGTATTCTCACCTTCCTATCTATGATAGAGGGTTATAAGCGACTTGATATGTTTAACAAACAGGGTGCTAAGAGCATTGCACTATCAAGGATAATGTTAGCTCAATGTTTGAAAATATGTTCATTAAAGTTATGCACTTAAAGGGTTGTTTAAGCCCAGTCCCTGAATGTCTAGAGTGTCTTTGACAAAGGTAATAAGATGCTTTATGTTTAATCATGTTTCTGACTGGTGACAGCATGTCCCTGTGCCACTGCACAGCAACTGCCCATTGGTCAGGAGGCTTCCCATGTGTTTTCTCACCTGCTTGAGACACAAAAATAGGGGCTGCAGACCACTAAAGTTTAGTTCTTATGGTTCTAAGCAGGAGCAGACACGCCTCACACAATGACTGAAGAGCAACAGACCAGGTTATAGTGCAATAAAGCAAGTATCTGTTTAATGATGTGCATAAAAATTCACAAATAATGATTTACAGCCCGTGTACACTGTGCACCTACACCATCAACATTTCACACCTGTTTTCTTTGTGTAAGTTCTTGTAGTTCCCCAGACTGGGCACAAATGTGGAGCAGGTCCACTTCTCTGGCTGTGACTGGATTACAGGAGTCAGCGGTGTCCTCCTCTAGCGCAGGTCTCTGGAGGCTTGGCCCCTGACTGGGGTCTCAAACTGGGGACACTAGACAGTCTATTGGAGGTGCATCCTCAAAGAGGGCTTTATGGCTTTTTCACTGTGTCCTGTAATGGTGAAGAAGTAGCAGACTAAATTTTGCTCTGGTGTGGCCAGAAGCCTAAAAAAGTTGCAAAGCAAAGGCAATCATACTATGGAAAATCAAGGCAGTTGATGTGCCAAGGATCTGAACTCCAAGGGACAAGGGACAGAGCTAGTAGCTGGGAAGCCACTGTTTCTTTGACCACATGGGTGCTGACTCAGAACCTTATGGAGGCACGGGGCTTGGGGCAAGCCATAAAAGGTATCTCTACATCATTTATGTTTCATGTCCTTGCTGTACACAGTGTGTGTGTGTTTTGGGAGGGTATACCCCTCTGTTTGACCTCCATCAAAGCACTGATCATTATATTTTTGCTAAACAGGACCAGGTACACCCTGATGTCCTCATCCCATTCACAGCTGTATGGGAAGCGTAAATGTACTGTAATTGGTAACCCTTTGAGTTTGTATCTTCTGTAAATATGGTAAATTATGTCACCTATGCTAACTGTAAATATCTGGGACTATTCTGCTACTGAGAATTAAACCTGTGACTGGCTGGTTGGGAACATATATAACACAGCAATTACTGCCAGTTATGACTATTGACTGCTGATAGATAATTGGACCCAAAATGGGAGTTGTGTTCCTTTGTTGTTTTTTTTTTGTTTGTTTTTTGTGAATTGCTGCCAATTATTTGTTTCTCCTCTGTAATGCTTTTTAACACTGTCTCTTATTTCATTGCCCTTGTTTTTATTGCTACTACTTGGACTTCGTTGTCTATTAATTCCCTTGGATATCACATTACTTTTTGAACTACTAGATCTTAGTTGTGTACCAGTTTTTCAGCAATGCTACTGTTTTTACAATTTTAACTGCATCATTTATTTTATTGCATTATTACCTGAATTTCTTATTGTATCATTTATTGGATTTGTTATTGTATTATTTATTGGATTTGTTTTTGTAGTATTCATCGGATTTGTTATTGTATTATTTATTGCATTTTTACTGCATTATTAATTGGATGTGTCAATGTGTTATTCATTTGCCTTGTTATTGTAGTGTTCATTGGATTTGTTATTGTAGTATTCATTTGATTTGTTCTTGTATTAAGTTATTGAATTTGTATTGTGTTATTTAGTGGAATTATTTATTGGAGTTGTTGCAGTATTATTGATATGATTGTTGATATACTTGTTTTAAATATTAATTATTGTAGTATTTACTTTATTTGTGACTGTGTTAATTATCAACTTTATTATTGCATTATTAATAGGATTTATGTTACTATATAATTTATAGAATTTGTTGTATTATTTATTGGATTTTTTACTGTATTATTTATTGTATATTTTTTCTTAATAAAAAAGGTGTAAAATCTTTAGTAATGACATTTTATTTCTAATAAATCGACCACACTGTGACTGCCAAACCTAGACTGGACATGGTGCCCCTTACCTATCCATTGACCAAAACACCCACCCTGCAAGCCTCACACCTTCCCCTCTCCTCGCCTTCCCACCTTTTTTCATTTCTAACAAAATCTAATTAGACAGATTTTTTGTTCTCTTACTGTGATGCACTTAGTAACCAACTCTCCACCTCCCCTCCCCCCTTTTCACTTCTGACAAAGTCCAATTAGACTGATATTATCTCTTATTGCACTTCCCTTAGTAACCAACTGCTCATGTTGTAATATACTTTGTGTAAAGTATCTAATGTGTTTCTACTTGCTACCTCTTGTGCCACAGTTACTGTACCAACACATTGTACTACTGTTGTAAAGAATGTTAAGTCTCGTGAACCTCACAGTGAACTGTGTTACAACTGACTTAACCTTTGCAAAATAGCCATATGGCTACAAGGTATTAATCTGAAACTGAAATAAATAAATAAGGTCTTAGTAGTCTATCTTATATTTATTTTATGTTGTAGCTACTATTTTATTTAATTTTCATTTGTATGTTAACCTTTTTAAATAGCAATGTGAAATGGGGACCCAATTTTTCATTGTTCTTCATTATTATCTCTAATATACTGAATTTTTCAAATTTCATTATGTGCAGCATGAAGTTTACCCATGTCTCATAAGCTAGGGAGTTGAACCTTTCAATTTAACTAGGATGCTATATTTCTTATAATTATACTGTTATAATGAGTTTAAATTATTTTGTGTACTTTAAAACAGGATCAGGAATACCTAGTAAAGTGAATGGTGGTGTAAATGTTATGTTAGTTTCTATTGCTCTTGATAAGGTTCTAAGTGAGTACTGGTGTAAATGTTAGCTTAGGTTCTATTGTTCTTGCTAAGGTACTAATAATTTTGTCCAGATGTTAGTAAGATATGGGCAGAAATATATCAAATGCATAAGGGTTTCTATTGTTTGTGGGCATCTAGGATAAGCCAGTGTGACTGAGTTCATCATTTTATGTAGTCTTGCTGGTGTGTCATATACTCTATAGGGTGAATTGAACTGCATTTATTGCTGTTTAGAATTCTTATATGTTTGATTTGTTATTATAGTATTTATTAAATATGTTATTGTAAATTTTTTATATGATATATATGGATATGCCTAAATAATATCATCATGACCCATCGGAAAATTTCCTTGTAATACACGACTGTCGATGTCATAGTAGTATCATTACAGGACTGACAATACATTGTTTCAAAGTGACAATGCCATCATGCAGATTTGATAATAAATGGCTTTAGTTCTGAATGATAGTATTATTGGTACAGCACAAATGCACAAGACAGTGAGCGGTATGTCCTGAGTGGGAGGTGGCTTTCCACTAAACCTGGTTGCCAAGCTCCCAGCTTTCCACCTAGGACAAATGACTTGACATTTTTTAAAGCACATCTCATGACTGGCTGGTTTCTGTCTGTGGGAAGACAGAACAATTTTGAAAACGTGGTGGCTGGCTCTCGCTCACCGAGACCACTTCATCCCCACTGCTCTTTTGATGGTGTTTTCCCCTAGTAATTTAGAACAGTATCTGGTTGATCCTGCTTTCACTCAAGCTGAAAACATCTCACAGGCAGGACTCCTACAAAATTTTATGAATAACGCCACTCTCACGCATCACTTCAGTAGAAGTTTGATGGGGTAGGAGTGAAACAGAGCAAAAGAGTGCTCAGTACATATGTCAGTTAGCCCATGCAGCTGTCGGCTGGCCTCACAGCATATGTGAGAAAAAATCAGAGCTATGGGAAAGGTTTATCTATATATTACAAAAAATTATGGATGCACAAGTATATATTATAAGAGAGTAATACCATCTCAAGGTTTGAGGACTTTGGGAACCTCCTAGCTTTGCTTTCAAGGTTCCAAGTCCCTAAAACCTCTCAATGATATTACTGTCTTATAATACAACTTATCTATCTATTATTCTATTTGTATTGCATTATCTATTGGATTTTCATTGTATTATGTATGGGATTTTGTTAATGTATTATTTTTTGAAAGTGTGATTGCAATATTTATGTGATTTTTTATATTATTTATTAAGTTCATGCATTGTTTATCGGGTTTGTAATTGTATTATTTATTGGAATAGTCAATACATTGTTTATTGGATTTCTTAATGTACTTTTATTGGATTTGTTATTGTGATATTTATTGAATTTGTTATTGAGTTATCTACTAGATTTATTGCAGTATTTATTGGACTTGTTAATGCCTTATTTATGTTATTTTATAATGTATTTATTGTATTTGTTATTGTATTTTAATTGGATTTGTTTTTGTATTATTTAATGGATTTTTTGTTATTGTATTGTACAGAATTAATTTTTATGCTTAATTGTACTTAACAAAATACACAAAAACATAGAAAATTATGCAGAAGGAGACCAAGGGTCCATCAAGTCTGCCAATGAGGAATCCATTTACTCCCCTTCCTCAGCTCATATTTATAACATGTTTCATCTCAGTGAGCCTTTCCTGACCTACATTTCTTTGTTTTTATACATATTTTATATTGAAGAATAAAGAGGTCAAACACTTACCTGAACCACATTTCCGAATAAATAACTGTCAGTAGTGTCATGTAGAGGTGGGGGCCCTGAAAGGTCTTGTTAAATTTGAAAAAGCAAAATTAGACCAACCCAGACTGGGTGTGCTACCTGTTTTGATTTCTGGTACAGTTTCAGTGGTAGATATAGCCCTGTGCCTGGGCATATCTGATACCATGTATTTCTTCTCACACACACAACTGTAAAATCAGTTGTTGGCAAATAAATGTCCTGAAATGTCTAGTGTAATAACAGACAAACTGGTGAGACAGCCATACTCTAAAAACAATGACATTAAATACAATTGCAATAACAGGAAAACAAATACCCCCACACACACACACACACACACTTGCAGATGGTCAAAGTTGAAACATTAGTTTGCTTATTTAGTTGAGAAAGAACTCATCTTGCTAAATGATTTGACCTAAAATGGGGCAGTGATGATATATGACCTGTGTGGCAGTTGCCCCCCACATGTTAACATTCTGGAGTGACACAAAGCACCAGTAATTATCTGATCTTAGGTGTCAAGCAATAGGATTTACCACCTTGTAACTAAAAAATGGTTTTAGATGTATTATTTAAGTATACACCATTTTTTAGTACAAACTGTGTTTGTATTAGAAACTACAATCACCAGTCCATGACATCATTTATTTTGTGCTGCACTGGAAAATCTAGTAAGCTTATGACTAAGCAGTGTGATTTGTTTGAATAGTGCATTGTTTTACTTGTGAATATTATACAGTGGTTTGGACTGAAATATACTGAGGTTGTTTTTCAGTAATGCTAATGTTGTACCATACAATGTACTTTCAGTAAAGATTGACATTTTACAGCATGACAAGCTATGACATTTTCGATTTTTCCCCCATAACCAACTCGTAAATTCAGTTTCATCCATGAATTACATAGGGCTTAATTATAACAAACTGTGAGGAGGACTTGTTTTTTTTTTGGTGGGGGGGCAAACACTTACCATCCAAGAAGTATAAAAATCTAGATTTTTAAACATGCACACATCCCAGTCAATGGCAAAATACATATGTGATCTGTTTAATTACTGTGTTGTTTACTGTTGCTTTAACCAGCCAATCAAAAAGCTGGATATCTTTCTACAGTTTAAAAATTGTTCAGAAAACCAATTAAGTTATATGACTTGTTGGACTTATTACCTTTATTAAACAGAAAAGGAACTAGCTTTGGCTGAAGTGTTGCGGCAGAACCAAATACGTTACAGGCTCTTTTAATGGAAGCTGTCATTTACCCACCTCCCCAAAAAGATAAATAATTGCTTGCTTTATTTCATGCAAAGGGATATAAAGTATATATGTTTATCTGCACACTGTTATTGGAGGTTAAAATCCTTTAAAAATCACATAGCAAAACATTTTTAAAAATATTTTTACATGTCTTAGTTTACATGCCACACTGAGCAAGATATAAGAGTCACTGAAACAGCCTGACACTCAAACGTACCTAATCCTGAACTTTAAACAGCATTCATCATTCACCACTGCACTATGTATGTTTAGTAAATGGTTTTATACGCACCTTCACACTAACCAGTAAAGTATGGATGTTTCTTAGTTATGGTCTTATGCTGTAGCTTGATTAAATAAACCTGTCTACCACATGAAGGTGGGTTGACCTACTGAGGTCCACTCATACGTCAACACAAACAATCCGGTTCCATAGATGAACCCTGCCAGAGATTCCCAACCACCCACAGCCTGATTCACAGTAAGTCTAACTCCTTAATTCACTTCAATTGAAGGAATTAGAAATGTTAAGCATTAAAGGTGAGACAGACATTTTTTTTCTCTAGAATGTCCATGAGAAGAGCATTCCCATGGTATAAACACCTGAAAGTAACATCTAATGTATTAATCCAGAATAGCCCAGTTAAAATGCTATGTGTCAGGTCATACTTCATCCTGATTTTACAGCTAGCAAGCCAGTAACACACGAACGGTCACAAGATTTTGCCACGGTTATTGAGTGAGTAACTAATTAGAGATTCAAATCAGGGCCTACTACAGTAGGTCACTTTTCAGCCACCATCAGACTACACTACCCTTTCTGTAAATCCATCTAAAGGAGTTCCCAATCCCTATTCCTGGAACTGTATCCCACAATCATTACACTACACATTGCTTTCTGTGTGTCACGGCAGATTTGTTTTCTATGAAACTCAGTCACTAGTGTAAACATTTTTTTTTTAATTTAAAACCACGGGTTCACTGAGGAGCCAGCTTAACTGAAATATATTATAAAAATGACTGTGCCTGTACCACTCTGAACTTAGCATTTTCCCTTACAATATTTACACTTCAAAGTTAGGGATGCATGTTATTTATACTGCAAGTAATCCTGATGCCAGGAGTTGTTCCCCCCAGTTTATGGTGACCTTGAATTTCTTAGTGCAGAAAACAACTGTCTCATCACATGTGGCTGAGTATCTACATAATGTTATAGCAGAATGTCCTTAGTAGGCTCTGAGACAGTATTTTCTAAAACTTTTATACAGCAAACCTGTGAACAAAGGTGTAGGTGTCTTTTAAACTTGATGGTGCCAATAAGAGCACTGATGATTAAACATAATTTTTTTGTCATTTTTTTATTCTGTACTTAGGGCCTATCATTTTCTGATTGCTTTCCTTCTGCCAACTACCACAGCACCATCACCTCACCTGCCTTCTCAGAGTGCTTTTACGCCTCACCGCTGCCTACATACTGTAGCTTGTCCCACCATTGTGGGGCCGTTAAGGTTACCCAAGTCCCTTCAGAGTTCATGTGCACAGGAGAAAGGGGAGAATACGACATAACAATTAACTATTGTGTCAAATGTTTCTTATGTAGTTTATATTTCCACCAATACACCATTGAGGTTTCATTGCTAATCATGCCCCTTCTTCAGAACACATGGTTCCTGCTGTCATATGATAGCAATCTCTCTCTTCTTTCTCATTTATAGGTATAACTGCTCACCGTGTGTGCTTTTTTTATTTGAGCTTGACCTCTCTGTGAAAGTGAAGAAGGTGGCCCACCTGTAGCTCAATAACACTGGCTCAAACTGCAGAATGTAATGTGCTGAAAACAGATATGAGGTCAAGTAAGCTCAGGTAGCAAAGCCGATGTGGCAATGAACAGCTATACCTGTAAAAGAGAAACAAGAGAGCTTTATATCAACTGTAAGCAGGAACCACCATGTGTTCTGAGGAGGTGGCATAAATAGCCATGAAACATCAATGGTGTATTGGTGAAAATAAAAACTACACAAAAAACATTCTACACAGAAGTTGATCCTTTAATTTTCATATTCTCATTGCATTTCTGTGTAGGATCCTCCAACCATGATACAAAAACAGGGAACACAAGGGCATCCTACTGCCTTCTGCATTTAGGAGAAAGGTGCCTCCGTCTGTGGTGTGGGGCCCAGGGAGCTGACTTCATTCTGTTACAGCCAGGATTCCTTCCCCTTTCTCCCAAACCCTGGGATGCTGCTGAGAGGACAGCAGGGCACATGTGTATCAGCAGGGCTTTTATGCTATTAGGCATTATCCCCACCCCACCCCAGAGCAGCTTCAACCTTCACTGCCACCTGTGGTCACCTAGGGTGGCAGTAGTGCAGTGGATCTCACTTGGCCCTCCCACCAGAGAAGAGAAAAGACTCCTGGGTTGTTGATCCTCATCCCCCTATTTGGTGCCAAATACCCCAAGTTCATTCCCATACACATGCATCAGTTTTTTTAAATAGATTGTAAACAATATACTATTGCATGATCCAGGAGCCACTCCCAAAAGTGTCTGATTGAAGATGGGCAAATTGTAGCCACTACATTATTTATGATATTGCCTGCACAGCACAACAATTGATGCATTTTTGCATTCCTGAAGTTATTATTTATCTGGTGAAAAAAAATAAAAAAAGTGGAAAAAATTCTGCAAAATGCATTTTGCCTTTCTTTCTTTCTTTCTTTCTTTCTTTCTTTCTTTCTTTCTTTCTTTCTTTCACAGAATGTAAATTTTGAAGAATTATTTATCCACATACTGTTTAGCAAAAATGTATTTCTGGCAGCCTTAGAGTCATCCTCATTGTATTTTTAGTTTTCTCAGATACTGTTAAAACTGTTTCTGAAGCCAATTGTGTAACCAATGATGCAGGTCATTAAAGGTGAACTTCACTCACAATTTTTAAAAGTGTCTTTTACTGAGCTTACCTGTTGGCTGTTAAATGTACACACTAGATCCATGCACTGGATGTATTAGGACAGTGTTACCATGTTTCTGATGCTAGCTGCCATAGCACTGTGCCAAGATATTTACGTTTTTCATGGCAGACATGGCACGGGAGTGGGGACTTTTAAAAACTTCAAAATACTACATGCTGGTTCAGGAATGAAAGAAAACAAAAAGAAAAATGGGTATCTTTATCCTGATAGCTTTGCCAGACAAAAATATTTCTAAATAAAACTACAGTATATGGTGACTTACAAATACTGCCACTTTAAAATTATGAAAAGGGTCTCAAAAATGCTGCACTCTCATTTGCTCTAAACATTTTAAGACCCTTTACCTTAACACTGTTAAACTGTCATGTAATGCCTTATCACCATGATTCGTGAATTATTTTCAGAAAACAGCAGTATTCAATTCACTGGCACTGCTGAATATCTAAAACTGCCTGTTCTGACATACTGAACTAGCATTCTGGGCAGATGATGAAAGGAAAACTTTTCAGCATTAAGGCTTATCTCTGTTATTGTAACCTTAGGTGGGGGTCATTAGACATGAGACATAGCAGTATCTTATTCAATTAACATTAGATTAACAAAGGTAACCAACCATGGAGTACCTTAATGCTATTATTAAACTTTTTTTAAATGATTGTCTTGTAAAGTTAAAACTCTAACTGTTCCAGTGTGCATGAGAGTTTCCAGCTGTTAGCATAACACTCTTAGAATGCTGTCAGTCAATCATAATGTTCTATTTCTAGCCATTCTTTTATAATATTAAAAAGCGCCCTCTCCACAAGAAAAAAAATATTCAAAAGGAACAATTTTAACACTTGATAAAATATTTTTTATAATAGGAGTAAGGCGCTCACAGGAGTTAGATTAACAGTCAGTTAACCACTCCGTAGAGGCAGTATTGCATGTGGCTGCGCCTTAACACAGAAACATAGAATTTGATGGCAGATAAGCACCGCTTGTCCACCTAATCTGCCCATTTTCCCTACCTATTGTAACACCACAGATCCTACCTGATATCCAGATTTGTCCCCTTTCCTAGCCACTAAGGTTTCCTTATGCCTATTCCATGCATTTTTGAATTCTGTTACCATTTTGCCCCCACCATGTCCACTAGGAGGCTGTTCCATGCATCCACCACTGCTTCAGTAAAGAAATATTTTCTCCCATTCCCACTGAGTCTACCCTCTCCAGTTTCACAGCATGACCCCTTGTTCTTGAACATCTTTTTCTCTGAAAATGCTTCCTCTTGTACTTTATTTATACCTGGAGGTATTTGTAAGCCTCTTCGTGTACCTCTCTCCTCCCTCCTCCAGGGTGTACATACTGAAGTCCTTTAATCTCTCCTCATGGTTACTGGTGCAGATTCTGTACCATTTGAGTTGCTCTTCTCTGGATCACCTCTGCTCTGTCTATGGCCTTCCAGAGATGTGGCCTTCAGAACTGGAAATAGTACATTAGATGAGCTCTCACCCATGATTTGCATAGCGGTATTACCCCTCCTTCTTTCTGCTGATGATACCCTTCCCTGTGCACCCCAACATCCCACTGGCTCTCCCCACTGCCTTGTCATACTGCTTGGCCACTTTTGAGTCATCAGATATGGTTATTCCCAGGTCCCTTTCCTGTTTGGTGGCCATCAGTACTACTCCCCCTGCATGTACTCTGCCCCTTGGTTTCTGTGCCACAAGTCCATGATTTTGCACTTCTTTGCATTAAATTGAATATCAGCTGCCACACTCTTTGCCACTCCTCAAGTTTACTTAGATCCCTCCTCATTTTTTTTACACACACTTGAGTGTCAACCCTGCTGCAGATCGTTGTGTCATCTGGCCCACTGGCCCTCTCCACTGCACACAAAAGTAGTGGGGAGGGCCAGTGGCATGTTGGGATGCATAGAAAGGGGTATCATGAGCAGAAGAAGGGAGGTGCTGATGCCATTATACAAAACACTGGTTAGGCCTCATCTGGATATATGGAGTACATTTCTGGAGGCCACATCTTTGCAAGAACATAGTCAGGGTGGAGGCGGTTCAGAGAAGGGCAACCAATATGGTGCAGGGCTTGCACCAGAAAGCATATGAGAAGAGAGATTAAAATACCTCAATATGTATACAGTGGAAGAGAGGCAGGAACAAGGATATAATTGAAACCTTCAAGTATTTTAAAGGGAATGAACAAAGTGCAAGTGGGGAATAACTTCCAGTATTGGAGAAGTACAAGGACAATATGAGATTGGAGGAGGGCAGGCTAAAGGGAAATGTAAGGAAGTTTTTCTTCATGGAACAGGTTGTGTATGTATTTATGACCTGACCCAGGAGGTGGGAGCCACCACAGTGAGGAGATTCAAACCTGCATTGGATAGGCATAAGGGAATCCTAGAGGTGGGAAGGAGAGGCTAAAGTCACTAACCAAGTAGGGACAGTGGCCACTGATGTAGGTAGGGAGTGCAGGCAGATGAGGTGGGCTTTGCAGTCCTTATCGGATGTCCCTTACTATGTTACTATGTTACTATCTGCAAAAAGGCATACCTTCCCTTCTAATCCCTCTGCAATGTCACTAATAAAGACATTAAAGAGGATTGGCCTCAGTACTGATCCCTGTGGCACCCTGCTGATCACCCTCCCCTCCTTGGATTGAACTCTATTTATCACCACTCTCTGTTGCCTATCCCTCAATAAATTTCTTACCCATTTTACCATCTCAGGACCCACTCCCAGGCTGCCCAGCTTGTTAATGAGTCTCCTATGTGGAACGGTGTTAAAGACCTTACTGAAATCTAAGTAGGCTGCATCCACCGCTCCGCCCTAATTCCCTGGTCACCCAGTCAAAGAAATCCATCAGATTTGTTTGACATGACCTACCCCCAGTGAATCCATGCTGCCTTGGATTCTGTAAGCCATTGGATTCAAGATATTCCACAATCCTTCCCTTTAGTAGTGATTCCATTAATTTCCTCACCACTGAGGTCAGGCTGAGTAGCCTGTAATTGCCAGCTTCCTCCCTGCTCCCACTTTTGTGAAGTGGGACTACATCTGCTCTCTGAGAGGCTGAACAGGACTGTCAATGGTGCTGCAAGCCCCTCTCTAAGCTCCCTCAGTATCCTTGGATGTATCCCATCTGGCCCCATTGCCTTGTTCACTTTCAGTTGTGTGAGTTCCATCAGGACTCTGTCTTCTGTAAATGGACTGGTACCCACCTCCCTTCCATTGATGCTCCTGTCATTTATCTGTGATCCCTCGCCTTCCCCTTCTTCTGTGAATACAGAGCAAAAATATTTGTTCAGAATTTCTGTTTTTGTCTGGTCTCCCTCCACATACTCCGCTCCTTCCCTCCTTAGTCTTACAACCCCCCGATCTTTCTTCTTTCACTTATGTACATGAAAAATGCCTTGTCCCCTTTGTTTACTTCCTGGACAATTTTCTCCTCTGTTTGTGCCTTTGCACTCCTGACTGCTTTCACTTCATCCCTCAGCTTCTGCTTATACACCTCCCTGTCCTCCTCCCTTTGTGTATCCTTATACCTCCTGAATGCTAACTTGTTTGCCCTTACCCTCCCCGCCACCTCTTTTGAGAACCACAGTGGTCTTTCTGTCCTCTTGATTTTGCTCTTTACCTAACACAGTTTTGTTGCCTTCACTATGGTTCCTCTTAGTTTCACCCATTGTTCCTCTACCCCACCCAAGTCCTCCCCCTATGCCAGGGCATCACTGTGGCATTCTCCCATCTTTGTAAAATCAGCCCTCCTGAAATTCAGGACCATCACCACTGTGTGGTTCGACTCTTCCTCTTCTTATTTTGAACCACACCATTCGGTGATCACGGTCTCTAGGTGGCCACTCACTATAATGTCTGCTGCTGTCTATGTTTGTAAGTACTAGGTCAATATTGCTCCCTCATTAGTGGGCACCCCCACTAATTTCCTGCGAATGCCTCCTGCAGGGAGTATGGGATGTTATGCTCCTAGCTGAAGCTGCAGTTAAGATGCTCTATCTATATCTGGCAGACCCGAAGTCTCCACAAAAGCACCTCCCTTTAGTCGCTATCCTATGAATGGCCCATCTCCTCCTGCTGCGCTGAGGTCTTTAGATCACCCTAGTGAACAGCGGCTCCAATTCCAATCTCAGGGTGACCCACAGTGCCTCCAGCCCTCCCTGTATTCCCTGTATTTCAGTTGCTTTTATATAATCCATCACATAGACAGTCATCCTCCCCCCTCTTACCCACCCTGTCCTTCCTAAACAGAGTGTAGCCTGATATGGCTATATCCCAGTCATGGTTTTCATTGCACTATGACTCTGTAATAGCGGCAATGTCCAGGTCTGCCACTGCAATTAAGGCCACTAGGTCTGGGATTTTATTTCTCAGACTACGAGCATTTGCACACATGGCCTTCCAATATATGCTACCACTCCTCTTGTCAGTCACCTTTTTTCCCTCCTGCCTACTCTCCTTATCCTCTGTGCCTTCATTCCTATCCCTCTTTTTTCCTACCATGCTGCTTTTCCTGTTTTTAGGTACATTTGGTGATTTCCCTCCCTTAGGTTTCTCCATACTGACCACTTCAATTTGTTGGGTGGGCAGTTTGATTCTCCCTTCTTCCTTCCACCAGCCTCCTTGGCTAGTTTAAATTCTTGCCAATGAAGCATTTAAATCATTCACTGAGGACTTTGGTCCTCCTCCCAGATAGATACAGGCCATCTCCCCTTTAAAGCCTACATCCCTCCAGATGGGACCCCGGTCCACAATGAAGCTGAACCCTCCTCTCTGTTATACTCCTTCACCTATGTGTTGAAGCTACTGGTGCAGAGTGCCCTGTCCTCCCACCTGTCATAGATGTGCAGCACCTCGGAAAAGGCCACTGTACATGCTACCAGCCTAAGACCCCTCTCCAACTCTCTGAATTTCTCCTGCACTACCGTAACCTCATCCCTAGCCAGGTCACTAGTCCCAGGTGGAGAATGACATCTAGTTCTCCCTCCCTTCCTGTTGTTCTAGCGATTCAAGAGAGAAGGGACTGGGGGACGTGATAGAGGTCTTCAAGTACATGAAGGAGTTAAATAGGGGAGAAGCAGTCAAGGTGCTCCGAAGGAAGGAGGGAGGGGGGGCAACTAGAGGGCATGGGTGGAAGCTGGAGGGGAGGAGATTCAGGAGAGAAAGGAGGAGGTGCTACTTCACTGAGAGGGTGGTGGAGCCATGGAATGCGCTGCCCAGGGGGCTGGTGGAGGGAGAGACAGTGGAGGGGTTCAAGAGGGGGTGGGACAGGTGCAGGGGAAGGGTTCTGGATGCAAAGTCCTGTGCAGTGGGAATATCCGGGACTGGGAAGGGAGACGCCAGAGAGGATGAGGGGGGCAGCAAGGTCAGCTCCCAGGGTGGGGGCCGACCAACTGGGCAGACACAAAAGACCGTTAGGCCTATTCTGCTGGCATTTTAGTATGTTAGTATGTTAGATTCCCTGGATCTGCTGTCCATACCTCCAAGCCATAGTGCCTTGTAGGCATTTTATCTCCCTCTTTCCTTCCCCTCCTGCCCCCAAATCCACCCCCCTAATGATGGAGTCCCCCACCAGGATTTACTTCCTCCTCCTCTGAGGTCCTCTGCCACCCCCTTGGGGTCTCCACCATGGAGGATCCTACATCTTCCTTGGTCACTGCTGTGGGCACCTCCATGGGACAGTCCTGGCTAGCCAGAGTGGTGTAGTTCTGCAGTTATACTGTCTGAAGGATGTACCTCTTACCCACCACCCTGACCCTTTCTGAGCCCACTGTAGTCCAGCCGCCCCTACTTTGAGGCTGTGGTGGTAGACCAGGTGGTCACTGGGTGGGGGAAGAGGTCTTCCAAATCCCTGCCAACTTAGATTGGAGTCAAGCAACCTACACCCTCAGCCCAGAAAGGTGCAAGCAGATGGAGCAGCACCACAATCTTTAGAAAGTCTCCCAGAATACTGTCGCCCTGCAGCCACTGCATTGCACCACTCCCAGTGTATTTAATTTCTACCTGCCTGTTTTTGTTTACTTCCTATAAACCCTTTCTTACCCCAACCCTAGATAGAGTGTTTCACCTATTCCCAGAACTCTTCTTTCTTTAAATCCCTGTTATACCCCTACCCTAGATAGGGTGTTTTGCCTAATCCTGACTTGTTACTTACTCTTAAATCCCTTTAATACTCCTTAATCTAGTTAGGGCGTCTGACAAAATCTAACATTCCTCCTACTCTTTAACCTTCTTTTAACCCTACCCTAGATAGGGTGTATCACCAAGTCTCAAACTTTATACATCACTATAACACTCCTACCTCCTTGCGTGCATAACCTATGGCAGGAGATTTGCAGGAATCTAACCTCAGTTGTCAGGTATACAAGTTGGTTCCGTGATTTCTCCTGTTGCTTACTTCAGTTCTTTAGCATTCCCTGGCCTGCCACTGGGATGCAGAGTGCCTGGCTGCTGGCTGTCTCATTGGGTTGACTCTGGTGGGCAGACTCCACTGTCCTTGTCATGTTGGGTCCTTAGTGCAAGAGGCCACAATGCAGGGGGCTGCTTGATGTCCACTTCCTTATGAAACACCAGGAAGTGTGCTCTGCACCACTGATTGGCTGCTGAGAGTGGAGGAGGTGTGGCTTTTCCTCAAATTGGCTCCTGCTGGAGCCCTCTTCTGCCATCAAACTCTGCTTGCCATTTGTGGTCTTCTGTGTGGGGGAGGTCTCCCTTTGTTTCAATCAGGAGACCCTTGCTGCCCTGAAAGTTGTTTCTTGAACGCTGCTCTTGGCGAGAATGTGGGGTTTTAAATCTCTGTCTCTCTCCTCCTTGAACACCAGGAAGTGTGCTCTGCACCACAGATTGGCCGCTGAGAGTGGAGGGGGCCTGGTTTTCCTCTGATTGGCTCATGCTGGAATCCTCTTTTGGCGTCAAGCTCCACTAGCCATTTGTGTTCTTCTGTGCAGGGCTCCCTTTGTTTCAGTCAGGAAACCCTTGCTGCCGTGATCCCTAGGGGGTGAGTAACAGACTGTTTATCTAACCCCCAGTTGTACCTCTTTGCTTAAATGGCTAAAACACAGGACTGTCTTGCAAACAGGGTGTAATAACCCTCATGACGTGTATTTCCTGTATAAAAATAAAACTTTTATCTAGCTAAACTATTAAAGCAATTAAGAGCACCCTTTTAAGGTCAGAAATAATAAGTGATACTTTCATTTTTTTTATGTAAATAGTGCTTTTTTATGTTGTGCACTTACTGTTTTCTGATATTTTGCATGGCTTGTGTAATGGTAAAATTACCTTTTTTAACTAGATCTCATTTGATAAATGGAGTACAGTATGCTATCAGACACTAGCAGCCTTTTTTTCTTTTTTTTTTTTTGAGTAGATAAACGGACTGTTGTATGTTGTACTGCTTCCTAAAAAAGGGGGCAGGGCATTTTCATAAAACACAGTTTTTATCTGCCGTGCCTAGATACATGCATTGCAATTTTGCCTTAAAGTCCCAATGCTTCACAAGAGCTATAATACCAGACTTAATATATGGGCGGTTAAATTTCTCATTCTAGTGAGTATGCCTACATGTGATTTTTGGATCAGTTTCCCAGTGGTGAAAACACAGTTTCACTTTCACGCAGTCCACTTACTTTTCAGAAGTGATGAAAGCAATCATGTTCAATAAAACCCAATCCCTTAAACAGTGACTGTGTTACTTAGTAGACAGTTTTACACCTCTTAAAGGTTAAAGCAGTTGACTTCATTGAAAATACTGCTACAGTAGGAGAGGGAATGGATATGCCTAGTTCTGTTTATAAGGAATTGCTCTTTTGTGTCAGTTACTTACCCCCTGTAGTGTGCAGTTGTCAGAAAATGTACCTATGCAGTGAGAGTAAAACACAATCAGTAGGAGTAGAGATGTACAAAATTGCCAAATTTTGTTACGCAAAATATTTTGCATAATTCGGCCATTTTGCAAAATGTTTCGGCAAAGCGAAAGGCAGAATTTCACCCACGGAGTGTGAAATTTTGCCCACAGAGCACGGAATTTGGCCCACAAAATGGTGAAATTCGCTAATTGCAGGTGAAAATTCACAATTTTTGTGTGAAATTTCACAATTTTGTATCCCAGAAAATATTTTTTTTTGCAATTTAATATACTTTTCCCCACAAAATATTGTGTGGAATGGCTGAATTATGCGAAATATTTTGCACTGCAAAATTGCTGGTTTCGAGGGAATTTCACCCACAAAATTTAATTTTTCAACATCTCTAAGCAGGAGTGACTACTTTTGTCATTGCACTAACCTACATATATTATACATAGAAAAATAGAATACATCAGCAGAAAAGGACCGCATGCCCCAACCACTCTGCTTATTTTTCCATACCTATATCATTACTGCAGACCATACTTGATCTATAGCTATTTCTCCCTTCCCACTTCCTTTCCACTGTGATTTCCTTGTGCCTCTCCCATGCATTCTTGAATCACACCACTGTTTTCACTTCTACCACCTCTGCTGGATGGCTGTTCCAGGAATCCACCACTCTTTCTGTGAAGTACTTTAGCACATCTCTCCTGAATCTACCGCCTCCCAGCTTCATGGCATGTCCCTTTGTTCTTGAGCACCTTTTTTCCTGAAAAATATTTTCCTCCTGTACCGTGTTTACCCCAAGAGGTATTTAAATGTCTCTGTCATATCCTACTTCTTCCTCCTCTCTTCCAGGGTGCACATATGGAGGTCTTTAGTCGATCCTCATAGAGTATTTAACCTGCACCACTTGAGTTGCCCTCCCTTGGACTGCCTCCACTCTATGTCCTTCCAGAGATGTGGTTTCCAGAACTAGACACAGTACTCTGGATGGGGTCTTGCCAGTGACCTATAGAGAGGCAACACCACTTCCCTCTTTCTGCTGGTGATAACTGTGCACCCTAGCATCCCACTAGTCCTCCTGACTGCCTCGTCACACTGCCTGGCCACCTTTGGGTCATCAGATATTATTACATCTGGGTCTCTTTCCTGCTTGGTAATCATCAGTATCACTCCACACAGTTTGTATTCTTCCCTCGGGTTTCTAGTCCCTAAGTGCATTATTTTGTACTTTTTCACATGGAAACCCACCTGCTAAAACTGCACTTTAAGAACCTACTTACATGGTCATCAGTCAGTAACTGCTAGAAGGGAAGTAAATCAGAATGGTTACTTGAAGCACTATCTTATTATCTCAACTAGGTCATTTAAAAGAGGTAAACGCAGGATATACTTGTATTTTTGTGTATTAGTTTTTGCTTTTCTTATGTCTTAATAAACCTGCCTATCTTTTTTCCACTGCAAGCTAGATAATGTAACACATTGTCATTTACTCCGCTATGTATGTTCCTGTTTCTGTATGACGATGTACCAGTGTTGCATGTGCCATCTAATATGGTCCAGGTTGCACCTGCAAACAATCCCTAGGATCAGCGTACTTACCTGCTTACCAAATAAATAAATAAATACAAATAAAATATCCTGGACCAGTCCTCTAGTTTTCTCAGTTCTCTGCTCATCCTTTCCAACCCCCTGGAACGTGATGCCTTTTTAACATTACAATCCCAACCCTGGTCTTCCTCTTTTCACTTACATACCTAAACAATGTATTGTATCTCTTTGATGCATATAATGCATACACACTGTACATATTTAGGTGGTAAAGAAGACTAGTGGTCCATGGATTTCCACCCTACTGCTTGCTCAGTTGGAATACCCTGCCACTTGATTTTCCACAAAATAATCATCTAGTCTGAGTTTGAAGTTTATTACAGCATCATCTGATCCCTCATGATCTGTCAGCCTACTTCAAGTGTTCACCACTCATTCTGTGAAGTATCTCTTTCTGATTTTTCCCTTAAATCCTCCTCCCTTCAGTGCAATTGAGCATTCCACTGTCCATTCATTCATGTGCCTTTTAAAGAATCAGACTTGGTCTGATGGTGTTATTCTGTTTAGATATTTGAATACACATTTTTCTCTCAGTATTTCTCAACTCAAGCTTAGAGCCATGGACTGTGCAACAGAGGGTTACTTTTAAACATTTAATACCCATCTGCTTGGACAAACTGAATGAGAAAGCATGTCTTAACAGTTCAGATTCTGCTTAGCAGTTTACATCTTAGAACATGATAAAGGAACAAATAACCATTGTACTAAACAGATGTTTCATCTTTTTCTATAGCAAGGAAAGCAAGCCAAGATCCTTACCTTAGTTAATAATTGACAGAGTCAGAATCAAAAAGACGGCAACAACATTCAGAAATTATATACAGTACATTTTTATCTTAAACTGATTAAAGCACATACAGACAAAAGTAAAGTGCATAAAGTGCAAAAAAAAACAACCCTGATTCAGCCTGGAGTAACTTACAGATTGCCCTAGCACATCACGTGATGTGGTTTGATAATGTTTGGACGTTAATTCAATTATATATGATATTTTGTATTGAAGATCTATCTTTTTGGTATGGAATTTCTTCTACAGTATATAGGTATACTGTCTACAAGGCGAATGGTAGGTAGATGGCAGGCTGGGGTTGGGAGGGTGTCGGGTACGATTCTGGCCACAATCGTTTTTGCGTCGGGTTAGGTTTTTATTTCTTTTAAGTTTTGCACATGCTCTGACATGCACACCTCTGGAGTTGAGAATCCTGAAGTAGGGGGCTGCAAGGGGCACAGACACCTGCATAACATAGAAAAACAGTTGACGGTTTTTTACTTGCTGCGAGTGTACATCGCCATAATTCTTTTTTGGTGATGTACACATGCCCAAATGGCAAGCACTCTTCCGTGATCATGGTTATGAAATAGGACCTCTTTTTTTTTTTCATTATGTGTTTATCCTCCTTCGCCCTGCCGGCATTTCTCTCTCTCTCTCTCCTTCTCTGACTCCCCTCGCCAGCTGCTGCTAGTACCTTCCTGGCACCTCCCAGGCCCTGTATCCTCCATGGATTACCCCACATGACAGAAGGGGGAAGGACGTCCTCCCCCCTGAACACATATCCGGAGTGGGCCCAGGAGCTTCATGAGGCCGTGGCATAGGAGCAGTGGAGGGGCTTCCATGGAGACAGCAGGTGATGTTTTCTGCTTTTCTAGGTCCCTCCCCTGCAGCTGTGGAGGCACATGCATGCCACGATGCCACGCTACAAGTCTCCCTGACTCTGGTGCTACCCCCATCCTCCAGCTGGGGGCAGCCATGGAGCAGGATGGCATGCCCACCCTTCCTCAGGAGAGGAGAGCTGTCGTTGACCACTCAATCCTGTCCCTCCCCTGATGACCCTGGCTGCCCGTGCTCATTCCCAAACACAGGTCGCTGGTGTGGCATGTGGTTGGCATCCAGCACCTCAACCCTCAGTGCCAACGGGCCGGTTATGACATAGAACCTTTGATATACATATCTACGTACCAGTATGTGAAGTCTGAATTTGGTATACGTTAATCAAGCTACAAAATAAGCTACCAGCTGTATGATAATGTATTAATGAACAAGTTGAAACTGCAAAATACTGTCTCGCTTCCCCCTCTTTCTCATGACTCAAAGCTTTTTAAATGAATGTGCAGCTTAGTCGCTGTTTTTTATGTTTTAGGGGTTATAACATTTGTGTCTCTTCAGAACCACTTGAGCTCATTCATTCAGAGAGTGACATTACAAAAGCAAAATTACATTACTTATGTATAAAAGGGATATCTGGCATCCAATATCTCTTGAAAACATAGTTCAGATGTGGCCATCTGATGAGTAACCCATGCCTTCTGACAAAGCTCTAATGAGCAATGTTCTATAGCGCTCTGTCAGTTAATCCAGACTGACTTGAGCTTTCTGCACTTTATGCATTATACTTTTGTCTATATGCACGTTAACCATTGTTTTCATTTTTTATTTTCTTTGAAATTTTTTAACTGGGTAGAACCCAAAAGCATTAGTTGTCCATTTTAAGGCGGGTGCTGACAAAAGCAGTGCAGAATAAATATGCAATAAATCAGAGTACACAGTAATCAGGTAACACTACACTTGCACATGATCAAATCTAGACAGTATTTTTAAACACCATTTTAAACGTATAATCTTCAGCAATGTAAGGTTGTCAGCTTTGTGCGTGTGGTCAATTGGACTTCTCCAAAGTTAAAAACAATGCTTCAGTCAAGTCACTAGCTGTTTCTAGAATCATCTATTGATTACTCAAATCTTTATAGAAAATAGATTCTGTCAGCAGAAAAGGACGCTTAGGCCCATTCAGTCTGCCCCTTGTCCCTGCTTATTCCATCACTACTGACCCTAGCTGGTCACAGGTACAACTTCTTCCTCCTTTTCCTCTACCTAATATAACTCTATGCCTAGCCAATGGATGCTTGATACACCCCACTGTCTTTGCCCCTATTACCTCCTCTGGCAGGCTGTTCCTGTCATCTGCTACCCTTTCCATGAAGAAGCATTTCCACACATCTCTACTAAACTTCCCCTCTTTAGCTTCATTGCATGCCCCCTTGTTCTAGTGCCTTCCTTTTTCGAAACAGACCCTTCATGCACACCTTATTCACACCTGTGAGGTACCTGTAAGTTTCAGTCATGTACCCTCTTGCTGTCCTCTCTTTCAGGGAGTACATGTTGAGTTCCTGCAGCTTTGCCTCATATGACTTTTTGTGCAACCCCTTCACCATTTTGTATGCCTCTCTGTACCACCTCCACCTTTTCAATGTTTTTGCAGAGGTGCGACCTCCAGAACTGGACACAGTTCTCCAGGTGGGGCCTCGCCATTGATTGATACAACAGTAGCACCACCTGCCTCCTCCTGCTAAACATTCCTCTCTCAATGCACCCCCAAGCATCCTGCTAGCCTTTCCCACTGCTTTGTCACACTGTCCAGCCACCTTGAGGTCACCAGATGCAATGACCCCCGATCACTTTCTTACTTGGTGATGGTAAGCTCCACTCCCCCCATCTTGTACATAGCCACTGGGTTCTGCAGCCCTACTTTAAGTGCATAACCTTGCACTTTTTGCCATTGAAACCCAGCTGCCACCCCCTAGACCATTCCTCTAGTTTCCTCAGATCCCTCTGCATTCTAGTCACCACTTCCTGAGTTTCAACCCTGTTGCAGATTTTTGTATCATCCACAGAGAGAAACATCTTCCTCTCAAGCTCCTCCACAATGTCACTTATGGAGATGTTGAAGAGGACTGGTCCCAGCATTGAACCCTGTGGCACCCCACTAGTCACTCTCTTATCCCCAGAGTGGCTACCATTCTGCACTATCCTTTGCCTCCTATCCCTTAACCAGTTTGATACCCAGCTTGTCACTTCCTCCCCCATCTCAGACTGCCTACAAGGCACAGTGTCAAAAGCTTTACTGAAGTCCAGATAGGCCATGTCCACTGCTCTCCTTTGATCCACCTCCCTGGTAACCAAGTCAAAGGAATATAGTTAAATAGAAAATACAAAATCACACATGCCCCCACAGTGCAAAGCATCATGGGCTGCATATGCAAATCACCACAGAATGTTATGCTGGTCCAACTTTAAGCAGAATTGCATGGTGCCTAAAGGCCTCTCACACAGTTTGCAAAGGGTACTAACAGAAGACATAGACACGTGTTTCGTCCTACCAGGACTCATCAGTATGCCTCATCTGTTTGACACCCCAGTGGAATGGACCAGCTACCCCTAAGGCAGTGTGCCTGGGATATATTGTGGTGAACCCATTAAAATAAAAAAACATTTAAAAGACAAAGAACCTCTGTGCGTAAACACTGAGGCAAGGGTTACCCCAAAGGGCATTTGGCTGGGAAGCCAAGTTTCAAGAAAATACAAAATCACACATGCCCCCACAGTGCAAAGCATCATGGGCTACATATGCAAATCACCACAGAATGTTATGCTGGTCCAACTTTAAGCAGAATTGCATGGTGCCGAAAGGCCTCTCACACAGTTTGCAAAGGGTACTAACAGAGACATAGACACGTGTTTCGTCCTACCAGGACTCATCAGTATGCCTCGTCTGTTTGACACCCCAGTGGAATGGACCAGCTACCCCTAAGGCAGTGTGCCTGGGATATATTGTGGTGAACCCATTAAAATTAAAAAACATTTAAAAGACAAAGAACCTCTGTGCGTAAACACTGAGGTAAGGGTTACCCCAAAGGGCATTTGGCTGGTTAAATGTTTGTTTCCAAAGTTCTACAATATTTGACAGATATTTGCAAATGAAACCATCTGCAAAATTAATTTGGTACTTGAGGAGTAGCTCAGTCCCAGCTTCCAGCACCATCAGATACTTACACAGGAAACAGAAGATGGGTTTCAAAAAAGAGTAGAAGATCCTCTGCAATAGGTACAATGTACAAAGATAGATAGCTATGTGCAAAAAACATTCCTGCTGTGGGGAGTTGGGGGATGTTGAAGGGGAAATTACAATAAAGTTTTAAAAGCTGCTGAAAATGTCTTCAGGTATAGTACTTTCAAAGAGACATTCCAAATCAATCAATGTAGAATGGGCCTCGTAGCAGACTTCCTGCTGTGCTATTTTATTTGGTTGAGGTCTGCCACACATAACAAAATGTGTGCCACGGAACCCAAATGTTTCCGTATAAACTGACAATTTACACTGCAGAACTGGCCCCAAGCTTCTCATTTGCAACAACTGATTATAACTTTAAAAGAAAAAAGTCCTAACTAATCTGTAACTCCTGGAACTAGCATAGTGGCTTAGCGCATGCTGCTGTAGTGTGGAATAGATCTGACAGGCAGCATAGACTACATTTTATAACACCAAATTGTAAACCTGGAGACCCAGTAGGCCCGGGTTTGAAACCCACAAACACCACCTGCATACTGTGTAACACTAAGCAAGACATTTTACCTCAGTTAAAACAGACAGTTCAGTGCACCCCCCTTCCCGTGGCAAATCTTTCAAATACAAAACTCTTTCTTCCAGAATTGGCTACTTACTTATTTTATCTCCAGTGTGAGTGGAGATCTCTTGGGGTTTATATCAGAGCTCTGAGTGAAGTAAGCCCAGCTACCAAATGTCACAGTGAACTGCCTATTAGTTGAGTCTGTATTCTAAAATGTAGCTGTCTGAATTGACTTCTTTTATATAAGGTCCAGAGGAAGGCAACTAAAATGGTGCAGGGGTTGCATCAAAAGCCCTAGGAGGAGAGACTGAGGAATCTAAACATGTACAACCTGGAAGAGAGACGAGCAAGAGGGGACATGTTAGAAATCAGCAAGTGCCTCAAAGGGGTGAACAGGGTGCAGGGGAGGAGTTTCTGTCAAATGAGAAAGAGCAACAAGACCAGAGGGCATGTGAAGAAGCTGGAGGAGCAAGTTAAGATGTGAGGAAGTACTGCTTTACTGAAAGAATAATGGGCACCTGGAACAGACTTTCAACAGAAGTGGTAGAGGTGAAAACAGTAGGGATCTTCAAGCATGCATGAGATAAACATAGGGGGATATTAGTAAATAGGCAGGAATGGGGGGTTGCCAGAGACCAGTTAGGGTCTGCAGAGACAGACTATGCAGGGACCATCTCTGCAGACTGGGTGGGCCAAGCAGTCCTTTGCTGCTGGCACATTCTATGTTTCTATCTTTCCAAGGTGCACAGCCTAAATTGGTTACCTTTTATTAAGGTAAAATCACCAACCAATGTGGGAATAACTGGTGACGGTGGAACATGGCCTTAGTCATGGCCGGAAGGGCATGTGGGCAAGCCATGCAGTGGACAGCCAAGGCAGCAGGCAGAAAAGCAGAGGCAGAGATAAAGGGCCAGTAGTGAGAGAAGGGTCCATCCCAGCAGTGAGTGGGGTCAGAAGGGAATGGCAGCAGTCAATGGGGAATCCAGGCAGCAACAATCAAAACAGCCCACCTCACACACAGAATCCAGTACAACCCTTTCCCATGTTAAATCTGTAAAGTTAAAATTTCTTCTGCCTGAACTGGCTAATTTCTTACTTTTACTTCCATGGGAAAGGGGCTCCCTTAGTTGTCATTTTACAGCTGTAATGAGAACAAGCCAAGCCACCAAACTCCAGGTGGAACCCTATGGTTTGGTCCTAGCTATTGAATGACCACAGGGACTACCCTTATATAGCGTGCATTGCCTGAATTGGCTTCTTTTAAGGTAAAGTACTTCCACCTAGGTAATTCACAGGTGATCAAAGGGCATGCTAAAAGGAGTGCCACACAACTCCCAAACTCTAATCAAAATCCAGATCTCCTCTGTAAACTCTAAACAGTGGTAATCCAAAAGCAGGACTGTATTTCTGTAACCTTTCCTGAGTAGGTTTTACATTTCATTTTAGAAACTGAGGCGTTCAATGCAGAGTTACTCTCTGATCCTCATATTCAGAAAGACTGCATGGCATGTCCTTGCATGATTGACCCCCCCCCCCCCTGTAAACACTCAACACTGAAAGCAGGGCCATGTGGTGTGCTGGTACTGTAATCAAAAGGCAAGAAATTAAGCAGAGCTCACATTTTTAAATCACAGTTGGGACTGAAACTGAATTTGGCATACTTGCTGAATTTACAGTTACCCTCTGATTAACCTGCTTAGACCAGTAGTGTGTGTGTGCGTGTGTGTGTGTGGGGGGGGGCATGAGTGCAAACCCTAAATTGTAAGTTCTTTTTATTGTGGCTGTACTAAACATGTACAGCAACACAGCAGGAGTGTTTGTAGTATTTCCTGTTGAAATTTTGAAGATTTGCATTCCCCAGTGATATAGTACAGCCTTGCATACCAGAAACCAGTTGCAGTACTGTATTAGAACAAGCATTTGTCAATGCCGAATGTTGCCTCACTAGCACTGGCATTGGTAGTGCAGGAGTTAGAGATGCATAATAGGAATGGCAGTGAAGTATTGAACTGAAGCCAATGCCACCCTCACCCTGCAGAGACTGACAGGCATTGGGGTGTGCCTTTGGGTGGAATCCAACTATAATGCTTATGCCATTCTACCTCAGCCTACCCTGCAGACACTGACAAGTGTCGTGGTGTGCTTTGGGGTCATTGGGCCTTATACATGCACCATTCCATTAGAAAATATGCTGAGGTGGGTGCAGTATAAGAGAATGGGGTGAACTTTAGGGCCAAACACTCCAAGGCAGACCTCGATGCCTGTCAGTGGCTGCAGGGTGGGGGTGGGGCAGTGGGGGGTGGAATGATGTAAGCATTACAGCCAATGATCCCAAGTCACACCCCTGATGCCTGTCAGTCTCTACAGTGTGGGGAGTTACAGTTGGAAACCTTAATGCTGTAGGTGTGTGTTGGTATTTTCACTCCAGATTTTCAACATGGGCTTTTTGTGACCCCACCTCATGAAGAGCAGCACTATCAGTTTGTTAGCTGAAAGGTGGTTTTGCACGGTGGCTATGCCATTTGGCGACACAGAGACAAAAACACATTTTGGGCAGTATGTGAAAAATGACAACTGTATTGTTCATGAGGAGGTGTAAAAAAATTGCACCGTTGAAAATCTGGAGTGAAAATATTAAAAATTGGTGAAGTCATGAGCATGCAGAGAAAGTATGCAACACAAGTCCGTAACCCAATTATTTATGGGATTTTTTTAACCACATTTTCAAAATAGGCATTTTGGGACCTCCCCTCATGAACAGTGGCATTGTAATTTGGTTAATTTGTCCCAAAAGTTGATTTCCCACAGTAACCACACCATTGTGCGGCACAGGTGCAAAAACACATTTTGGGCAGGATGTGAAAAATGACAGCTATACTGTTCATAAGGAGGTATGAGAAAATGCCAGTGTTGAAAATCTGGCATGAAAATATTGCAAATTTGCAAATTTACAAGGGTGCGTGGAAACTGCGCAATGCACGCTTGTAACACAGTGATTTTATGGACTTTCATCACCAGATTTTCAACATAGGCATTTTAGGACCTCTGCTCATGAGCAGTGTCACCGACATTTCCTCAAACTGTCCCGAAAACTGATTTCACACAGCGACCACGCTATTCTGCACAGGCTGTGCGAAAACACATTTCGGCCTGGATATGTAAAATGACAGCTGTACTGTTCATGAGGAGGTGTGGAAAAATGCCAATTTTAAAAATCTGGAGTGAAAATATTACAGATTCATGAAGTTATGAGTGTGCATGAAAACCGAGCAACGCACATTCATAAAACAGCCATTTTTTTTAATTTTTCCACCGAATTTGCAACATGGGCTTTTTGAGAGCCCCCCTCATGAACAGTGGCACTGTCGTTTCATTTATCAGTCCCAAAAGGTGATTCCATGCAGTGACCGTAAAATCACCTTTCAGTACCGAATAATGCCGTGACAGTGACTGAATTCATGAGGAGGGGTGCCAATACCCCCATGTTGAAGATTTGGTGTCAAAATTCCCAAAAATGCCTGAGATATGCACCAAAGTTGAAAAAACACTATTTATGCCATTATACTATACAGCTTACTGGCATTTCGTCAGTTTGCAGTTGGCTTTGAAGAGTGCAGACATGTTCCCGGTCCACCGAAGATCTTCGCGCCAGACTCCAGAGGTAAGTATGGGGTGAGGGGTGTGTGTGTGGGGAGGCAGGGTGTGCAGCGGGTGGGTGCAGGTTGTGGGAGGGGGCAGGGAGACCGCAAGGGACCGTTTTCTTTTTTACAGGGTAAAAAAAAAAAAGGGGGAACAGCGCGGGACGGTTTGTATTTTTCAGGGGATTTGGCATGCTGGGTGGGCTCCCAGCATGACACCTAAAGTATTTTAATTGGGAGGGATGCTGTAGCCGATGGGGGGATTAGGCACCCCTGTCAGCACATATCGAAGGGGTGGAACAGAGCCAAAGAGGTGATTGGGCACCCCCTCAACCACACAACAAAAGTAAGGGGGGCATTATGCCGACAGGGAGTGGGCTCCCCCATCAGCAAAAGAAATGGGGAAGGGGGATTAAAGCCGATTGAAATTGGGCCCCCCATCTGCAAAGAAAAACTGATGGGGGGTGAATGATGCTGAGGGGGACTGGGCACCCCCTCGGCATACATTTTAAATGGGAGGGGGGTCATTATGCTGATGGGGAGTGGGCTTCCCCGTTGGCAAAAGAAGTGGGTCGGAGCACTCTGCAGGTGCTGTCATCAGGACAGGCACATCAGGAGGGCGTGTTATTGTGCTGCTGCATGACTGCAGTGGACCTTTTGTTAGATCTGGTGCCCACTTGACGTATGCCTGGTGTCAGTGCCTGCAGCTGCCTCATTGGGGAATGAGGGACATACCTACTGATGCATGCCCTGCATTCGCCCAACAGTAACCGAACCTCCAAATCTGCTGCTAACACAAGATGTTGGCTGGCATGCAAGCACGAGCCAACATAAAAATGGGCAACAAGGGTTGTGTTCATTAGATAGGGAGTTCTTGATGATCAGGGTTCACTATATCAGGATTCTACTGTCGTTTAATCTGAAACACCACAGGGCAAGGCAGGCTATGAACACTGCTCTCTGTCTACAGTCACTGCAGACTCCAGATGTAGGCTGGCATGCTGAATTAAGAAAAGAACCGTGCCACCATGTCTCACCTGTGATGAATTTTCTGCTCCTACTGTTTATGGATCTTTAACCTTCACTTGTAGCTGACCCCTGGACATTGGTTACTACAGGCACTTCATACTTTTGAGTGGGCAAGACAAGGTTTCTATATGTTTTGTGGGGCCACAGGCATAAAGAAAAAATACAGAGATACCTTAAACACTTTAAACAAACACATCCACTTGATTGTCCACACCAGATCTTCTAGTAAAGCAGCACAGGCATGTTAAACAAGCCCAAAACTTCTTTTTTTTTGAGAGACAGCTTCTCACCCCTGCAGGGGGTTCTGATCTCCCACTCCACTCACCACCCCTCCATCCCCAGGCTTACCCCCCCTTGGTAGAGCTGCCGAGCGGGCGCCCCCTCCCAGGAAACATGGGTCTCTAGCCCTGGCTTGGCACCCAGGGTGGGGTCACAGGAGCAGGATCCACACCTGGTGGACCATTGTCTGAGTGGGAGCAGCAGCAGATGTGGGGGCTGTCATTTAGTGGCCGGCATTTTTTGCTGATATTTTCCTTGGGGATATGCAATGATGCCAGCATCACCCGCCCCCTAACATGTGGTGCTGGCTGCGGTGAGACCCCAGCCTCCACCAGAAGATCGATGTGCCAGGCAATCTTCCCCCTCCCGGAGAAGAGAGCAATCCCTGGGATGCTCAGTCCTTCTCCGCCACAGCCCTGCCGACTCCTGAGTCTGTCCCCAAACCCGGGATGTCAGCGCCGCATATGGACGCCTTGCCAGTGCACCAGCAGTCCAGCCCAAGCTCATAACTTCTGTCCTTTCTTGGTTGCTGAGGGCAGACAGCACTGCACAACATGTTACCTTTCTTCTGAGGCAGATAGCACACATGAAGTTCCAACACTGATCCTTTTTACTGTACCCTACCCTCATGCTCAGCTCTCCAGACAGATAAACGTTCTTGGAAATCCGTGGGTAACAACAGCAGTCTCTTTCATAGAAACACAGAATTTATTGGTAAAAAAAAAGAACCAGAAGGCCTATTTTGTCTGCCCTATTTTTCCTGCATTTTCCTGCACCCTGGACCCTATTTGGTCACAGGTGTCCCTCCCTCCTCCCTTTCCTCTACCTATTATACCCATGTGCCTATCCCATGCATGGTTGAAGCTCCCCACTGTCTTCACCACCACCACCTCTTCTGGCACGCTGTTCGAGGCATCCACTACCCTTTCTGTGAAGAAGTATTTTTTCACAACCCTCAAACTTCTCCCCTCAAGCTTTATAGCATGCCTCTATGTTCTGGTACTCCTCCTCCACTGAAAGGGACTTCCCTCTTGCACCTTACTTGCCCCTGTGAGGTACTTATAGTCTCAATTGTGCCCCCCTCTTACCTTCCTCTCCTCCAGGGTTGTTGAGCTCCTGCAACCTCTCCTCATGCAGTTTCTTGTACCACCCCTGCACCATTTTGGTAGCCCTCCTCAGGACTGCTTTCACCCTGTCAGTATCCTTACGGACATGCAGTCTCCAGACCTGGACACAGTACTCCAGGTAGGGTTTCACTATACAGCGATATAGTGGCAACACCACCTCCCTTCTCCTGCTAGAAACTACTCTCACTATGCATCCCAGCATCCAGCTACATTTGCTTGCTGCCTTGTTGCACTGCCCCGCCACCTTGAGATGATCAGATATGATTACTCCAAGGTCCTTTCTTGCTTGGTGACCATCAGTACCCCCCCAATCGTATACACAGCTCCCGGGGTTCCCTGCCCCAGGTGCATGACTGCACTTTTTGGCATTGAAACACACCCAGCTGCTGCACCCTAGACCACTCCTGAAGTTTCCCCAGATGCCTTTTCATTTTCTCCACCCCTTCCTGGACGTGCACCCTGTTGGAGATTTTTGTATCATCCACAGAGAGACACACCTTCACCTCCAGTTCCTCAGCAATGTCACCTATGAATACATTGAAGAGGACAGGGTCCAATACTTTCAGCAGAGCTCAGCACCTATGAGTGACCTAAAAGTGAGGGAAGAGGGCCATTGGTGACTTCCATTCAGCTCCAAGTTTGGCCTTATGAATTTGGTTCAGATTTGAACATTTGGCCTAATCACTTCAGCTTCAAATACAGTAATTGGCATGGACTAAAGCAGATTAAAAATAGAGGGTGTGAGCCAGCCCGGTGACACTGAGGGTTGAGGCACTGGACGCCACACCTCGCACCATGCCGACGACCCGGGTTTGGGAACGGACTCAGGCCGCCGGGGGCTGGCAGGGGAGAGTTTGGATTGAGCATCCTAGGACTGCTCTTCTTCCTCTGGGGTGGGTTCGTGGGGATACATCATGCTTGGGTGACCCCTGGTGGAGACTGGGAGCAGCACAAGGTGTGGCGTCAGCATGGGGCTGAGTTCAGCAAGACGCTTGCGTAAAGCACGGCGCGTCATTGCACTGCCGGCTCCGGAGGACAAAATCTAGGTGGAAAACTAGGCTGGGCGTGACTGAGCAGCTTGATGGCCACGCACCTGCCGACCTGGAGGCCTGTCATTGAATTGCATCAGAGGGTCAGGTGATGGCCGTGCTGAGACCCTCTAAAATGAGTGAGCCTGCTGTCATCCGGGTCGGTGGGGGCTGGTGGCTGGATGCCCCCGCCGGAGCACTGCAGAGGTGTGAAAAATCGAAGTAAAATAAAAAAAAAACAGGGGGTGTAAAAATGTCTTGAGGTCAGCAGTGAATATTTATCACTGTAACTGACTTGTGACAGGTGGTGTTAGCTGCCACTGCAGTGCATTGCTGTAATTACTCTTTGCTATAGTTTATATTTAATTGTTTATACAGTACATGATTAGGGCTTATTGTGTATGGACTTCAGTGGCTCTCAAAAAGTTGTGCATGGATGAAAAAGTGTTGTACACATTCTAAAGGTGTTGTTGTGCATGTTCTATCAACAAGTGCACCTGCATCCCTGCTTGCACTGGCTCCCGACTGCCAGCCCACCTTCAGTTTCACTGAGTGCTCCCTACGCATGCTGACTCCTGCCTGCCAGCCCACTTTCATTTTCACTGTGCACTCCCTGTCTCTGTACTGGTGCTCAATGCTGCTCACAGTGCCTGCTCACTACTTCCCTCTACAAAACCATATACTGTACTATAAAAAAAATACATGAATGATCATACACAAGTCGCCTTGTGTTTCCACCTCTGGGTTGAGACAACAACATGGCTGTTCATCTTCGCTCTTGAGGTCCATATACTTTTATCTCTACCCCTCAATGGAAACACAAGCCTTTTGTTTGTGGTCACCTATAGATTATTCCTTATATGAAAGATAACAGTTGTAGAGAAGGATGATGATGATGAGGAGGAGGAGGAGGATGAAGATGGTGAGGCAAAGTTGCAATAAACTGACAAGAGGAGCTGAGAAATTAGCAGTCACTCAAACCCTTCCTGTTCTCATGGTGGAGTTAGACAAATTTGTGACAGGGTCACACAGTATTAAGCTGGTTGGGGTGCTATGTGACAAGAGCGACTGCAGGACAGCGACCCGCAGAAGGGTGTAAAACCACCAGGGCTACTGAAAAACAGTATGTTTTTTAATGTGAGGGGGCTTTGCCCCCACTGCTGTGGTGGGCTTTGCCCCTCGCACCTCCCTTACTTAGGGATTCCTACTTGGGGGGCAACTCAGGGAAAGAGGTGAAATCCCAGGTCGCTCACATTGTCAGTGCCATTGTGCCATCGCCCTTATGACCAGTCGCTGACATACAGTTACCCACATCACAGGCTACCGCTGGTTGGTGATAATAATGCCACCTTGGAACTGTGTCAAGCTGGATGGTGATGACAATGCTGTAAGTACAACCTAGTGGTAAAAACACTGACTTGTGAATCTGGAAATTCAATGGCTCCCTAGGTTTAATACTGCACTTTGTCACTTTCTCACAGTCTGACCCTTAGCAAGTCATTTAACTTAACTGTGCTTAATTCTCCTTTTTAATGGAAACCCTGCTGAAGGAAAGATCAGTAGAGTATTTTGAATCCAGTGGGTTGCAAGACTACAGGCAGCATGGATTTTTTTTTTGGGGGGGGTAGTCATTCCAAACAAATCTGATAGATTTCTTTGACTGAGTTACTAGGGAAATAGATCAGGAGAGGGCAGTGGATGTGGCCTATCTGGATGTTAGAGAGGCCTTTGACACCATGCTACACAGGAGGCTGATAAAGAAACTGAGCAGACTAGGAGTGGGATCCAAAGTGGTGAAGTGGGTTAGAAACTGGTTAACTGATAGGGGACAGAGGGTTGTGATATAGGGCACTCACTCTAACAAAAGGAGAATGAACAGCAGGATCCCACATTGCTCAATGCTAGGACTGGCCCTCTTCAGTGTCTTCATAAGTGACATTGCAGAAGAACTATAAGGGATGGCATGCCTTCTTTGCAGATGATAAATCTACAATAGGGTGGACACTCAGCAGGGGAGAGGATAATGCACAGGGATCTTGGGAAACTCGAGGAGTGGTCAAAAATTTGACAGTTAGGGTTCAATGCCAAAAAGTGTAAAATCATGCATCTAGAACATAGGAACCCAGAAGATGAGAATAGGTTGGAAGAGGTATTGACAGTTACTAAACAGGAAATAGACCTTAGGGTTATCATATCTGATGACCTCAAAGTGGCAGAACACTGTAACAGAGCAGTGAGTGGGGCTATTGGGATGGTGGGATGAATAGAGAGGGGTATCTCCAGTAGGAGAAAGGAAGTGGTGTTGGCAATCTATCACTCACTGGTGACACCCCAGCTGCAATAACATGTCCAGTTTTGGACACTACTTCAAAAAAACATAGAGAGGGTGGAGGGTGACTAATATGGTGCAGGGGTTGTAGGAGAAGCCCTAAAATGAAAGACTGAGGGATCTCAACATGTACACCCTGGAAGAGAGGAGGGTGTGATGTGGCATGATGGGGACCTACAAGTACCTCACAGGGGTAAACAGTATGTAGGAGGGGAGTCCCTTTCAAATGAGTAAATGCCCCTGAACCAGGAAGCATGCAGTGAAGATGTGTGGAAGTTTAAGAAAGATGTGAGGAAATATTTCTTCATTGGAAGGGTGGTTGGCATCTGGAATAGGCTGCCAGCAGAAGTAGTGGGGATGAAAACAGTGAGGAACTTCATACATGCATGGGAGAGACATAGGGGTACATTATAAAATAGACAGGGAGGATCCTGTCTGGTCCATGGACTTATCCACTCTAAGTATGCTTAAGCCCTCTAGTACCCATTTCTTTGGAATGAGATCAACATTTACCCCTTCCCCTCCTTCCTTTACCCTGATGGCATTGGTCTGCTGTCCTCCACTGTAAACACAGAGCAGAAATATCTATTCAGAATGTTTACCTTTCCATTATCTTCCTCTTTCCACTCCTCCTCTATGGCAAGGGTGATGCTAGGGTACTCCTCACCAGGGAATTCAATGAATGGTTGAAAAACTGGTGTGGAGCTCAGGGTTTTGGCTTCATTGGGGACTGGGGAGCCACCTGGAGGGATGCAGACCTATACTGGTGCGATGGTCTGCATCTGTCCAGGGGGGGAACCAGGATCCTAGGTGAGAGGTTTAAATGCTTCATTGGCAAGCATTTAAACTAGCCAAGGAGGCACTGAAAAGGAGGAGGGAAATCCCAGCCTCCCCCTACAAACAACAGTAATTAGTGAGGTAAACACCAAGGTAGAGAAGTCATTAGGGAACAGGCCAGACATAAATGTAAAAAAAGGCAAAGGCAGTAATGACAGGAATGGGGCTAAAAGGGGTAAGGTCATCAAAAGTGGAGGGTGATGAGTACCAATGCCCGTAGTCTGTGTATCAAGCTCCCTGAACTAGTGGCCTTGATGGAAGAGGGTTGCCTGGATATTGTGGCAGTCACAGAAACATGGTACACATAAAACCATGACTGGGATGTCAACATACCAGGATACACAATCTACAGGAGGGATAGGGAGGGTAAAAGAGGAGGAGGAGTAGCTCTTTATGTAAAGGAAGGGATCAAAGCAACAGAACTAAAGAGTAAACAGGGAGCAGATGAGACACTCTGGGTCACCCTGGAGGCAGGAAATGGCACCACAATCCACATGGGGGTTGTATACAGACCCCCATCTCAGGGGGAGGGAATGGACAAGGAAATGATAGAAGGCTTCCTTAGAATGGCAGAAAAAGGGGAGATATTGTTGATGGGGGACCTGAATATGCCAGATGTTAACTGGAGCACCTTTGCTGCAGGCACATCCAAGAGCAGGGTCATTCTTGATGCCCTACAAAGGGCATGCCTCAGACAGCTAGCATTGGAACCCACTCGGGAGGGAGGGAGCAATCTTAGACCTGGTACTCTCAAATGGGGATGGAGAAAGAATCTCAGATTTAGAAGTGGGTAGCCATCTGGGAACAAGCGACCACCAAACAGTGTGGTTCACGATAAACACAGCCATACAATCAAGCCATACAAAAGCAGTATTGGACTTTAGGAGGACTGACTTTGGGAAAATGAGAGAGTGCCTCAGAAAAGCACTAGCAAACAGGCAAGAAGGAGGGGTGGAGGAACAATGGAGAGTAATCAAAACAGCCATCACAGAGGCAACAAGCCTTTGTGTAAAGCAAATCAACAAAACACAATGAAGGAAAAAAACTCTATGGTTCTCAAAAGAAGTGGCAGGGAAGGTTAAGGAGAAAAGGATAGCATTCAGGAAATATAAGGAAACACAGAAGGAGAAGGACAGAGAACTTTATCAGTTAAAGCAGAAAGAGGCTGGGAAGGCAGTCAGAATAGCAAAGGCCCAAACCGAGGAAAGGATAGCCAACTCTGTTAAGAAGGGGGGATAAGACCTTTTATAGGTACATTAGGGAGTGAAGAAAGACCAAAGGAGGGATACTGAGGCTTAATAAAGGGGCGGGAATGTGGATAGAGGGTGACAATGAAAAAGCAGGGATACTGAACGAATATTTCTGCTCAGTATTCACAAAGGAAGAGGAGGGGGGGAGGTACCTAAACCAAACAAGAGAAACACTCTGAAGATGAGGGTTGATACCAGTCCATTTACAGAAGAAAGAGTTCTGAAAGAACTAATAAAATTGAAGGTGGACAAAGCAATGGGGCCTGATGGAATTCACCCCAGAATTCTAAAAGAACTAAGGGTAGAACTAATGACACCGCTGACTACTCTGTTTAACAAATCATGGGAGGATGGGGTGGTACCTGAGGACTGGAGGAGGGCGGATGTGATTCCTCTTCACAAAAGTGGGAGCAGGACAGAGGCAGGTAACTACAGACCAGTTAGTTTGACCTCAGTGGTAGGTAAAACGATGGAATCACTTCTGAAGGAAAGAAATCTTGAGTACCTAGAGGCCAGTGGGGCACAGGATCCAAGGCAGCATGGATTCATGATGGGAAGGTCATGTCTGATGAATCTAATAGATTTCTTTGACTGGGTGACCAAAGTAGTAGACCAGGGAGGGGCTGTGGACATGGCTTACCTAGATTTTAGCAAGGCATCTGATACAGTCCCACACAAAAGATTAATACACAAGTTAGCCAGCCTTGGAGTGGGTTCCAAGGTGGTAGCCTGGATAAAAAATTGGCTAGACAACAGGACGCAAAGAGTAGTAGTAAATGGAGTCCACAGTGAAGAAAGGAGGGTTACTAGTGGGGTATCGCAGGGTTCAGTACTGGGACTGGTTCTTTTTAATGTCTTTATAAGTGACATTGCAGAGGAACTAGAAGGAAAAGTATGTCTCTTTGCAGATGACACAAAGATCTGCAACAGGGTTGATACACCAGATGGAGTGGAAAGGATGAGAAGGGACTTGGCAAGGTTGGAGGAATGGTCAAATGTATTGCAGCTCAGATTCAACACAAAAAAAGTGCAAGGTAATGTACCTGGGAAACAAAAACCCAGGGCAAGAGTACACAATGGGGGGTGAGATACTGACAACAGTAAAAATGGAAAGGGACCTGGGGGTAATTATATCAGATGACTTAAAGGTGGGCAAGCAATGTGAGAAGGCAGTAAGGAAGGCTGGGGGATATTGGGATGCATAGGGAGAGGCATCAATAGTAGAAAACAGGAAGTTGTTTTCCCTCTGTACAGACAGTTGGTGAGACCCCATCTGGAGTACTGTGTGCAGTTCTGGAGACCCCATCTCCACTAAAGACATAGACAGAGTGGAGGCTGTCAGAGGAGGGCAACCAAAATGGTGCAGGGTCTGCACCAGAAGACATACTGAAGAAAGACTAAAGGAGCTTAATATGTATACCCTTGAGGAAAGGAGGGAGAGAGGAGACGTGATAGAAACTTTCAAGTACCTCAAGGGAATCAACAAAGTCCAAGAGGGTGGCATCTTTCAGAAAAAGAGATGTGCAAGAACAAGGGGGCACAATTTGAAGATAGAGGGGGACGGCTCAGAGGTAATGTGAGGAAGTATTTTTTCACAGAGAGGGCTGTGGATGCATGGAACAGCCTCCCTGAGGAGGTCGTGGAGTCAAGAACAGTGGGGGAATTCAAGAATGCATGAGACAGACATAAGGCAGTCCTAGTGGGGGGTAGGAGGAAGTAAGCTGTTGGTTAATTAGGATCTGCAGCTTTTCTGTTAGGTAGGAAAATGGACAGACTAGGTGGGCCAAGCGGTCCTTATCTGCCGTCAAATTCTATGTTTCTATGTTTCTCTTGTTTCAGTCTTACTCTTCCTTCCCTCATATTTTGCTATCCCTTATGTAATGAAAGAGGGTCTTTTTTTTTTTGTAACTCTTTTTATCACCTCCTCGAGCCCCATGAACTCTCTCCGGTGACCTCCCAGACCTGCTCCATCATATCTACTTCCTGTTGTGGCCTCTTTCCGCACCCCCCAGCCTGGCACATCCCCCAGGTCTGAACCCTCTGGGAAAGGGCTGCCCTATCCATCCAGGGTGTTCTATCTTCAGTGCTGAGCTCTGGACTAGGGGAGGGAGGCATCGGAGAGGAAGCCTGACTTTGGGAGTGTGGATGACTGGAGGTAGGGCGCCTTCGCCTATCACGGGAGGTTTTTTTAGGCGTTGGTTCCACCCTCCACCCTCCCCTCTGAACCCGGACATGCAATGACGTTCATGACGTCCTGATGATGTCAGGCACTGCTTGGCCCAACCCCTTTCTGAGCCCTATAGCTTGGCAGTGCCTTTGACTTCCACCAGAGGCCGCTGAGGTGCCAGACTATACCCGGATCCCTCCCTGAGAGAGGAGAGCTATCCTCCGGACACTCAATCCTCTCTCTCCCCTGCTGACCCCTGGTGGCCTGGGCTCATTCCTGAACCTGGGTCGCCGGCATGGCATGAGGTGTGGCGTCCAGCTCTTCAACCCTCAGTGCCACCGGGCTGGCCATGAAAAAAGATCTTAGAATCTTATTATCTTTTCTCTGCAATTCTCAATTACATGTCAATATTAGCCCTCCTCACTGTTTTGTTAGCCTCCTTCATCCTGCTGTGAAACTCCACCATGTCCCCCTCTGCTTGGCTTGTTCTATATTTTTAAATGCCCTTGTTGTAACACTCACAGCTTCCTCTAGTTTCTTCTTGAACCATAATATTTTTTACCCAGTTTCTTCTTGACAATTACCCTGATGCTGATATCTTGAGACCTCGACATCCTAGTTTTTTCAATCAATCAATCAATCAATCAAAATCTTTATTTATTCAGGCGAACATCATTGAGCATAGCTCATTTACAAGATGGACCTGAGTGGTCATAACAATTTTTATCAATACTCACTTTGCTTCTACTTCCCATGTCTCTCTTATCCCCTCTAGTTTCATCTGCAGTAGGTCCTTCATTCCTCAAAACCAGCCCTCCTACATACAGTTCAGGATTTTAGTTTGTGACAGATTTCTCTCTGCTCTCAGTTGCAAGTTGGTCTCTGTTATCACACTTTTTTTTATCAATCCTTATGTTGCTTCTAGTTCCTTTGTCTCTCTCTCACCCTCCCTAGTTTCTCTTGCAGCAGCTACCTCATTCTTCCAAGATCAGCCCTCCTACAGTTCAGGACTTTAGTCTGTGACTGATTTCTCCCTGCCTTCAGGTGGAAATTGAACCAAACTTTCTGATAGTCATTGCTTCCCAATGGGTCCAGCACCCTCACCAAGCCTACATTGTCCCCATTGGTTAGCACTAAGTCTAGGATGGCTGACTCTCTAGAATGCTTCTCTACTATCTGCACTAGAAGTGCATCCTGAAAGACTTCAACCAGCTGTTGGCTTCTTGCACTTGCTGCTACTGGGATCCTCCAGTCCACATCTGGCATGTTGAAGTCCCCAGTAGCAACACCTCCCCAAGCCCTGCTGCCTTTTTAATCTCCTCCCCTAATTCACCTTCTGCTTCCTCCTTCTGAGATGTAGGTGGTCTATTAACCCCCTCTATTCTGATATTTATACTGTGTACTGTAAAGTTAACTGTACAAGATACTGTGTGTAAATTATCTGTGGAATAGTGTGCATGATACAGCAATCTGTTTAAAAATGAGTCTTGGCTGAATTGGGTATACCTTTTTTGTGTTTTTATGAATAAACTTGTATATTACTGGTACTCCTACTCCTCCTGTCATACATGTTCCCTGTCTTCCTCTTCCCCGTCTTCTCTCATCATCCTTCTTCCCCTTGCCGCTCCTTCTTATCACATGGTTCATGTGCACTGACCTGCTTTTTCACCTTCTTTTCTTGTGCTTCCTCCTCCTCTACCTCCTCAGTCTCGTGCTCGTGCTCTTGTTCTGTCATGCTGTCATGTCGAGCCTTTGTTGTTTGTTGAAAATACTAATAAAGTTTGGAATTAAAAAAAAAAGCAACCCCAGATAGGATATCTCTAAGATCCCTTACATTATCTGCCATGCCACCTAGAAACTGTGCTACCAGATACCTGGACTGCCTTCCAGAATCCCCTGCAAAATCCCCCTCCACAGTCCTGCGATCTTCTGCAGAGCCCTGCAGATAGAGATGTCATACTCCTTCTCTATTGTAGTACTAGTAGTAGTAGTAGCAGAAGTAGTAGTTTTATTTATTTTTGATGTTAGTCAGATGTCACACTCCTCTCTGTAGTAGTAGTAGTGCAGCAGTAGTAGTAGTTTTATTTATTTGGTGCCCAGTCCGGCAAGTAGAGCCAAAAGCACATATTTATAAACAATACCACAGAACAGGTTCATATACATACAATTCAAAAAATAATGTAGTAGATGGCACAATATCAAACAACTCACTGGTAAGAGAAGGCCAGTGGAGAAAAAAATATTTCAGTCCCTCTTTGAATACTTCAGCAGAAGGGGCCTCCCTGAGACTGCATGGCAGCTGCTTCCACAAGATGGGCACAGCTACTGCAAATATCCGGTCCCCCTAAAGCTTTAGCTGGGCCAAAAAAACCCCAGGAAGCCTGGGGGTAAAAGAAAAGTAAGGAAAGTTAGAAGCACAGGAGCAAAATGCCTTTTTTCAGTTAGCCAGGTTTTAGATTGCGTTAACAAACTTTGAGTGTTAACAAACTGTTTTAAACCATAGTTAATTAAAGATGTTCAACACCAAAAGAGTACATTGAAAAGATACAAATGTTTTTTTGCAAAACTTCAGACTATGAGCACTGTCCATGGGAATTCTGAGGATTTAAGAGCTAATATCCAAACATCTGACCATAGTTAATGTTATTTGTGGCTACCAGGAATATAAAACAAAAGCAGTCTTGTATAGTAAACAGAAATGTTCACAGTTTCTACATAAGCATGATATTACTAACAAGACTGTCTGGGGTCTATGGGCACAGATGGGACATTCACACAATGGGACATGTGGGTGAATTGGATTTGAAATCTAAAACAGGGCTTCCTGCTCCTCCCTTATTGGTCCATGGTGGTCACCTGGTCTCCTTTGTTCTCAGCCTCACACTGAGCAAGCTAAGATGGCTCAGTTTCCTATGGGACAGGAAATTCACATGACCAGGCTAGAGAAAGGGGGGGGGGGGATGCACACTCAAACAAATATATAATGCTACAATCTTAGGGCTGTGTGCAGCTAGATGTCACAACTGCACAAGCACTCAGTTTTATTTATTGAAATGTTTCACCAGGAGGGCACACTGAACAAGCTGCTCATCTCACGGTGTGACCTGGGAGAAGGGGGTTACATAGGGTTGTTAAGAATGATCAGTTACAATAGTATGTGGGTAGTATAAACAATACAACATTGTAAGATTGTGCAACAGTTGGAACACATGGTGTTGTTAAATAAACAGTAGTATAACATTGGGTAAATTACAGTACATGTCCAAAATCATACAAAAGAACATATAAATGTATAAAACAGTAATAATGCGATAGAACCATTTATAGTGCATGAGTGTACCAGAAGTAGGCTCGAGTTAGTATGCAGGTGGTGTTAGAGTAAAAAGGATGGGGTAGGTTGTGCACACTGGTGACCCAGAAGGGCAGGTGGAGAAGAGAGGGGGAGAGGCAAGAACTGAATATGAGGAGAGGGGGTAGCCATTTCCTGATTCCCCTTTCAAGATGTTGAGAACCCTGCCAGGGGGCCATGGTAGGAAGGCAGAAACTGGGGATAGGTATTAAGGAGGGTTAAAGGAGGAACAGTTGAGGGAGAGATAATTGTATAGGGCAGAGATAAGGGAGTAGTTGGAGGAGGAGTGTCATATTTCAGGGGGAGGGAATTCCAGATTATAGGGAAGCGATGGGCGAAACCAGTCTGATCGATGAAGGTGGAGCGGCAAGGGACCGTCAAGATGCAGGCATCATTTGATCTGAGTGAGTAGGTGGGAGGAGGTGGAGTGGATAGAGAGGATGAGAGATAGGAGGGGAGTCCCAGACCAGAATTTGGAGGTTAGTTTGGGACAGTGAGAGATGCATCTGTGAGATAGTAGAAGGAAGGTTAGAGAGCGATAGAGTTCACAGTGGTGGGAGCGCGAAGGTGAATCGAGAGAAAAGTGGCAGAAGGAGTTAAGCAAAGTGTCCAACTTGGTCAGGGAAGATTTGGGAGCAGCACCATAGACTACATCACAGTAGTCAAAGATGGGGAGTATCATCTTCTGGACAATTTCGCACCTTGCAGTCAGTGGGATGCAACTACAATTCCTGTACAGAGCACCAAGCTTGAGGTACAGTTTCTTCTGGATAGCATTGATATACACAGAGAAGCTGAGGTGCTGGTTCAGCCAAACCTCCAGTTATCTAAATAGGGAGGTGTCCTCCAGGATGGTCCCATCAAGTATGTGGAAGGTGGGCAGGGCCTGGAGCCTAGAGAGTCTCTGCCTGGTGCCAAAGGTTATTGAGGCTGTCTTCTTGGCGTTTAGAAAAAGCTGGTGAGAAGCAAACCAGAGCTGAACTTGGATGAAGTCATGCTGTAAGCTGGTTTCCACAGTAGCAGGGTTTTTGCCGGAACTGTACAAAACAGTATCATCAGCATACATGGCAATAGTAAGCCAACAAAAGTGTATATGGGGGTACATTTTACGTGAATATTAGCTATATTTTTTCCTCAACATTTAAAGTAAATGTACTTGTCTGTTAGAGCTGTGGTTAGGATTTGATCAGCCCTGAATAAGATCCACAGTATTTTTATACTGTCTGTATCTGCTTTCTGCTCTGATTCATTTGAATCTGTTAGCTCTTCTGTGCTACTTGTTGCTTATCTTTAGTAACTTCTCCTAGTCCTTTAACCTCTCCTCATCTAAGAATTCCCAGAATTCTTGCCTGTTCCCTGGGGAACTGTGAGCTCTGTTTTGACTGACCTTTTCAAGAAAAGGTTAAGAAAGCTATTTCAAGTTGCAGAATCATTTATTTTAAACAACATTTTATGTCTACAACATCTACTGAAGATGTATTTGATTGCCCTCCTTCTCAATATTTCATAGGCAGAATATCACTGGTTTCTGAATCAGCACCAGACATCAGGTATGGATAAACTGCATATGTTGAAAATGCATTAGAAGAAACACATCCCCAGACTTTCAGTACAAAGCTGCTTCAGAGGCCCAGAGATGCTGTTTTGCCTCCTGTTTTATAAGCCAAGTCAGCAATGAGAAAATTCCAAACAGAAAACTCACCCTTCATCATTTTCCTGACTATGTTTGGTATGTGCACCAGAATAACTGATGCTACTGTAAATTTAACCCATGGAGTGTGGGCTGTTTGCATCATTTCAGTGCTTTAACAGTGAGCTGCCTGTTATGTTCTCTACTGAAGATTCTTGTTGTCATGTTGCAGGCCTGAATTAGAATTGCATTCCCTAAATGGGAGGCCAGGTTCTTATTACACAGTTATTTTCCGGTGTCCTGAGTTACAGTATAGCAGGTGAAATAACCCCTGTTGAGATCGGTAGCTCCATTCAGCAGAGCCAAAGAATTCTGCGAGGTCTAACAAGGGGGAACAAAATTGTGAGCCTTTTGTAGAAGCCAATTGTTTCACTCTTAAGTGTTTTTTTTTTCTTCAAAATTGTACGTAGCCAGCTTTTTCCCCTTGCCTCTTTACACCAGTTACCAACAGATTAAAACCTCACCCCAAGAAAGACATAGACAGGGTTAAGGTGGTCCAGAGAAGGGCAACCTAGATGGTGCAGGGTTCGTATGAAGCTCTAGGAGTAGCAGCTGAGGGACCTAAAAACGTACACTGTGAAGGACAGAAGAGCAAGAGGTGAGGTAACTGAAACCCTCAAGTACCTCACAGAGTTGAATAGAATGCAAGGAGGATGAGCTCTAGGACAAAGGGGCATGCAAAGAAATTGGAGAGGAAAATTTTCAGGAAAGATGTGCGGCAACCTTTCTTTACAGAAAGGGTGGTAGAAGCAAGGAACTGACTAGTAGTCGAAACTGTGGAGGTTTGAATGGTGGAAGGCATCAAGCTTTCTTGAGATAGACACAGGGGCATATTACAGAAATAAGGAGGGAAGAGTATCCTGGAAACAAGTTATGGTCTACCAAGGTACAATATGTTGGGAACACGTGGGAAGACTGGGTGGACCTAGTTGTCCTTTTCTGCTGACATGGTCTATGTTTCTATAGAGTGATTAGAGGGGGTTCTTTCACATTATGCCTGATCCGGGCCAATCGGAGGTTCTTTCACATTATGCCTCTGATCCCGGGCCAGTCTGGAGGTTCTTTCACATTATGCCCATGATTCGGGCCATTGGGGAGATCTACATCATGCCCACAATCGGGCTGCGGGGAATCAGTCCCGGCGACTGCTGCCTGGCAGGGTGCCAGGCGCAAAGTCGTCGAGGATCAACACCTGCATGCTAATGGCATGCAAATGGGGCCCGTAATTAAACAAATGGCCCCCTATTCACCTTGCATGAATTATGCCCCATTGCATGTCACCTTTTGAATATTGGAAATTTGCGTATGGCGCAATGGAACTAACACACATCTGAATGCTCCCTCTGACCACTTGCGGTGGCGCAAGTTCCACTGCACCATGCACAGTGGCTGTGGCGGAAGCGATATTCAAAGGGTTGCTCAATAAGCGTAACTCCGTTGAATATCACCAGCCCCACTCTTGTAACTTTTGAGCAGCTCAGGGCTTGCGCCACAGAATGGCGCAGTTTGAATATCCAGCCCAGTGTGTTTAATAAGGTATATATACAGTATCTATATATATATACACATTATAAATGGATTCCTTGACATAGCATGTATTTTTAATTACTTATTTAATGAGAGACTTTTCCACTGTGATGATAGCATGATGTTTTCAAGTGTCCTGACAGAAGCAGCAGTACACATAGCTGTGCAGCGTGCACAATACGTGTACTGTTTAACGTGAAACATTAAAACAGAACTGTTGCATGTTAGTTTTGGATAGTTAATAAAATAATTTTCAAAATATGACATCTGAGGGTTCATGACTTTAGCCCTGACTCAGCTTTGCCCAGCTCTCACAGCTTTGACCTTTAAGATTTGAGAACTCCTGCTGCCATGTACTCTCTGCATGTGCAGGAGTCTGGTGTGTTATGTATCTGTCACTCAGGAGAGCACAAGAACATGGAACATAAGAATGTAGGAGCTGTTCCCTTTGTAAATGCACAGGGAGCTGCACAATTGAGCAAACTAGATAGAGTGTAGGGGATAAACCATTACAATAATGAACCCCCACAGTGAATCCATAACTCCGACAACAACCTGTTCAATCCACAGTGTTGAATGGATTGTTGCAACGATGAATGGATATAGCAACCTTCCTGTAAGCTGCTCTCCCCCATAATCTGACCCCCCCCCCCGGAGTTGACAATCATTAATTCCAAGGGATGCAGGGGCAAAGTCCCCCACAAATAGTAAAGGGCTCTGCCACTGTGGGAGTCCATCGGCACTTTGCTGCAGCACTCTGCTTGCCATCCGCAAAATGGTGTCGATGTAAAGTCATTCAATAACTTTGTTGTTGATGCAACTTGGTGGAACCACTGTAGGGCCTTGCTGGCAAGTCCATATGTTCGCATGTTCATATGCTTATGAAAGGTACCTGATTACCCACACTGGAAACTTAAAATAAGTCACTCTTTTGATCCACATGGTTGGTACTGTACAGTACTGGTGGCCATAATACAAGATTCTTCAACACTGCCTCACCAGTGTGCCTCTGCTCTGAGGGACCATTTCTTACATATAAGAAAAAGGTAGTTCAGACTTCATGGTCATTCAGTACTATAGCTGGACTTTTATGTGAGATCATAAACAAGATTGACAAATTGTGCCAATTCAAATGGCGGTACAGGTGGTGTGTACTCCTGACCCCTAGGAAGGGTACTAAGAATCACAACTTATTTCATATCATCTACTCAATACACATCAGATTGATAAAGACTTATCCCACATTCAGACCAATGGCCTAGAGTTCCAAAGGAAGTCAGTTTGGCCTAGTGGCTAGAATGTATGACTGTAAACTTGCAGATCAGGGTCTGAATCCCGCAACCACCACTTACTCACTGTGTCACCTTGAGCAAGTTGTAAGCCCCATAAATCCTGTGAGTTCCTAAGTGCAGAGAAATTGCCCACTAGCACCTCAGGAGTTACAGTTGGAGAACTCTTGCAGGCATGTGCTCTTGTGCATGTGCAGGGGCCTGGTGTGTTGTGTATTTTTTGCTCAGGAGAGCGTAAGAAGAATGAAAAGACAGAAGTAGGCATGTGATCCCATTGTAACTGTCCCAGCTACTCAGTGGTTATAAACACTTCTATTGTTTGTCCTCATGTAAACATCCAATTCAGCTTCAAATGCCCTAAGTGGTGAACTACAGATTATTTTATCAGGCCATGTATTCTAACTGTCTACCACCCTTCTACTCAATTTAACATTTTTGACACTCTTGTTGAAAGGGATATACCCTAATTTGTAGGGCTGCATGTAGGCAGAGCCTGCAGCCCTATTGCATCAGCTCTAAAAATGAGCTACAGGATTCAGACCTTGGAACACTTCCTTTGGAGTTTTCAGTTGATCCTTCCACCTCTTTGCAGCCCTTCAATTTAACCCTTGCAGTGCTGCAGACTGAACATTTATCCAGAGCTCAAGCAAATAGATTAATTCTAGTTCTTTCAGCAGCCTAGGGATTAAGAAAAGAGAATCACCTCTCCTCCCCAACCTTATAGTGCTTCAGTGAGTGCAAGATACACGTTTTCATTTGAATCCAACTTGGTAAACAGCTGTATCCTTCTACCCTGCCTGCAGTATATAGCCCCTTAAATAACTGTGTCTCTTAAAAGAGCTTAAGGCAGTAGTGGCTGTAATTTCTATTGAAACACATTCATCATTTCAAGAGCATGTAATATATGGAACAGTTAACTTCCATAAACAATGAAAAGATTATTTCTTTTCAGTGGCACTTCTTTTCCTGCACTCTAGCATATTTACCTGATTCTGTAGTATATGTGTTGATCGCCTGCAAAATGTGTCTTTAAAACTAAGATACTTATAATAATTAGATAATTAGTGTTGTTGTGTGCCTTTTCTGGTGTTTTAATGATTTCAAGTCTTATCCTTTGATTATGCTGTTTATTAATCTTCAGCCTTCTTGTGTGCTTTTATATATATAAACATTGACATTTTATTTTCTTCTTCATTGCCATAAAGACATTGTGTTTTTGCAGCGTTTTTTTGCAAATTCCTCGCCTCTTTCATTTAATTTTTCTGTCCAATGTCCACCTCCAAATTTACATTTTTTATTTCTATTTGATCAAGTTTCACAGCATGTAAATCTAGCAACAGTGGCAGCTCTAGCTTCTGTTGGTTACCAGGGCACTGGCTAGGCACTACTGTTGGAAGCCAGGGCACCTATTGAAACTGGAACGGAAAGCATATGTGCATATTCATGCTTACTTCTTGGAGTATTTGAACTAATGATGAATGTTATGTTTCTAAAAATAAAAATGCAAATTCCATTTTAATTTTTTATAAGGGCTGGCCCTGCTTCTTTTGCCTTGGGGGTGGGGGTATGGATGGCCCAGCTTATCTTGGCTTGGGATGGATGGCTCTGCTTCTCCTGGCTCAGTGAGGGGGGCAGTGGCCCTGCCACCTGCTTTTTCTAGTAGGAGAAGCTGTGCCACATGGCCCAGAAGATAGGACCACTCCCAAGCCAGGAAAAGCAGGGCCACCTCAAGCCAGGAGAAACAGGGAGATATCCTTCCCCCAAGCCCAAAGAAGCAGGGCCATCCTCAAACCCCCCAAGCCGGGAGAATCAGGGCCCCCACCTACCAGGAAAAGCAAAGCTATTCCCTCTGGGGCAGGAGAAATAAAGCCTTCCCCATCACCCAAACAAGAAGAAATGGCCATCCCAATCCTTTACAGCAGGTATCCACCTACCAAAATGGTCCTCAATGAATTGGCCACCCACAGTGGCAGGCCAGAAGATGAAGGGCCATGCATTCTTTCTTTTGAGTCTCTCTCTCCTCCTCTCCCCACAGTACTGAGACATTTTCAAATAAACCCATTCACTTATCTTGTTTCTTTCTTGGTTGTTTTTGCTGCTGGCAGGACTTTTACTTGAGGGACTGACTCTGTGCTGCAGCTACTGGCTGGGCAGAGTGGTTAGCTGGTGCTGCACTCTCTCATTACCAACCAGACTATGCTCTAGCATTTTATGAAAAAAGCACAGCACAGCACAGCTATTTTAAGGTTTGCTTCTGTGCTGCAGCTTGCAAGCAATGGCAATGCAGTTCTGGTTTGGTGGGCATGGTAGGCTGGGTGACTCCTGAGTCAGGCAGCTAGGCAGTCACCAGGAGCCAAGCTGCAGTGCCACTCACTGCCCCCAACACTGGGTGCCCAATTATGGGGTAGGGTGGCAAACTAAAATGAAAGCAAGTAGCCACTTGCTGCTCAATCCTGTTGCCACCAGACTTCCTGAATTCTGACACCAAGTCCCTAAACCTAGAGTCAGACAGTAAATGAAAAAAAGTAAGAAAACAATGACAGCCAAACCCCAGTGCTGCCAACCCTCCATTCTAACACTAGGTGCCCAGCCCCCTGTCCAACAGTCAATGGAAAAAAAGTAAGTAGACAATGGGAGTCCATCTACAGTGATGCTTTAGAAAGAAATGTTAGTTGTTTTCTGCATTAATCTAGTGTAGCATTGCTCCCTGTTATTCATTGTACTTTTGCACATTTGTGTACTTGACACTTGTACATCAAATAAAAAGCAGTGTTATTCCATAGTCAGCAATAAAACTTTAACCTGCTTAATAGAAGAGCATATGGGAATTCTTAGGATGAATACTAAAAACAACAAAAGTGCAGTAGTGCAATGACTATCAGGGAGCAATGCTATGCCATAATAGTGCAAAGACAACTAATGTTTCACTCCAGAAGCAGAGTTTTCAGAGTTAGTAACTTAATGCAGAAATGCCCTTATATTATCTGTCACTTGGTCTGAATAGCACATGTATTAACAGCGCTGTCAATAAAAGCACCTTCCATACAGCACTATGCAGAACAGTGGGAGGAACAAATGTGGTAAGTAAATGCAATGCCACTGGTAGCGGTCACAAAGCACACTGATGACTGCTACCAGTCCAAACACTTATTTTAGTGGGGACTCTGCCCCCCACCCCCCTTAACTAAAATAATCAACTCTGAGTTGGAGTTGGATTACGGGAGAAAAACAACATTTTGACTGCCAGGATTAGAACCCTGATTTCCACCACCATTGTGGCCAAGCAGCTCCATCTCTCAGTCCTCTCTGCCATGGGAGCAGCTCAGCCACTCTTTTCAATTTCTCAGCCCTTGTCTTCTTCCTAGTACTACAGACAGCAACCTGGGTGGTGCTTACTGCACAGCACTGCTTAATCCCTGTCTCTGGCTGTGGTACATCATTCAGACATCGCTGTTATTTCCTTATGCTATATTTGTAGCACTATTGTAACTAGTTATTATATTATCCACCGCCAATGATGTGTACAAATACAAAATTTTAAATAATGAATATGCTGCATCCTCAGGATACAAGGAGGCACTTATAAAATTACAACCTGCAATTAAGATAATGAAACGTATATCAAACCTGATTTAAACTACCTAAAAGTCATATTTTCACAGCTGGTGAGTGCATGTAGTTATACAAAAAGCTGTACACATAAACTACAATATCAGGAAATATAAACTGTATAGAAATGCATTTTATGGATGTTGGAGTGAAGCAATGAGGATATAAAATTGACAGGTATTCATTTATATACATATATCACTCCTCTTGAGAGACATTTTCTTAGAACTGTGGAACCAATGAACCTTCACTACAATGATTCCAAATATCAGGAATCTATTCTAAAACATTAGATAAAAAGTAGGGCGTTATTATATCAGATGCTCAGCCATAATGGATTTATACCTTGGGAGCTCGCTATAGCCCAGGTGTGCATGATTTCAATAGACCATCTTTATTGCCTGTGTATAAACATGGCAGGCATACTTTGCAATGGAAGTGTTTTTTTTTTATTGTATTAAAGTGGTAGTTATCTAAAAGTTGCCCACCTCAAGGTACCACTGAGGCACTCAAGTTGCAATTTGCATTGACTGCAATGTGATTTTGCCTCATTCTGCCTCAATATAACTAGGTATACCTCAGTACTGAGAAAACTTCTAGCTATACCTCAGTACTGAGACACTTTTCTATGGCTGCCACTGTATGATTGACTAAATGAGTATCTGATATATTAATGTCCTGCTTTTTATTGTTTTTTTAGAATACATGCCTGACATTTGTATTTTGTATCACAGAGTTCATTGTTTCCACAGTGCAAGAGAAAATATCTCTCAAGAGAAGGAATATATATGGATGAACACTTAAACATTTTATATCCTCAGTGTGTCACCCCAACATGTGCAACATGGACTTCGATATAAATTTATATTTACTGTTATTGTGGTTTATATGTAAAGTTTTTTTTAATACTTTCATCTACTAACCAACTGTTGAAAATATGCCTTGTGGGTAGTTAACACCAGGTCTGATGTTATACTTTTCATTACGTTTATTGCCAGTTGTAACTTTATGAGCCTCCTCATATCCTACGGATGACCCACATCCCTCTCCTGCAGCCCTATCAGCTCTGGCCAGAGTTTGTTATGTCTGCTTGCAAGCATGTGCAAACAAAACATCTGGCAGCCTCTCAGGCTATGTAGTGGCCAGAGAGGAGTATGCTATAGTAGCCAATGGAGCAGAGACTGTAGCAGGCATGTCAGTGAACACCCAGTGCTGACACAGCTGCTGATGACCCTGATTCGCTGCCTGATTAGTGGAAACATCTCACATATGAAAGGATGCAGCCTTACATATCTGTGTGGCAGCATCTTTTCATGAGTGTCATCAACCAGCGTGCCCCCACTCCTGCCTGGCCAACCTTTTGAATAGCATCAGTGGTGGGTGAAAAGTCCCACTGCCGATATTCCCCCAATCCGACCCAGCTTTTACATACATTAGTACCAGCCAGGATGCAAAGTAATAGTGTAGCATACTGCAGTAAATTCAATGCAGTAAACAAGACATCTTAATAGCAGTTAATCACTTTTGTCATCTAATAACTCATGGCCAGGATCCCCACTCCCACCTGACCTAGGTGTTAAATAGCACTGGTGGCAGGTGCCCAACCCCACTGACAGTATTTCCCCTTCCACCTGACCTAGCTGTTAAATAGTGTTCCAAACTATGTAAGCAACACTCACAGTAAAGACCTGGTGCTAGGCAAAAAAGAGACGAGATAATAAAAAGCCAGCACTCAGAAGGTCAGTGAAATATATTAATTCTACTGTGTTTTGACCAAAAAGCTACAACATGCATAGCCAGTAAAAATACTTTAATGTATAAAAATGTAAATTGCAATCAGGTCCAAATGCAGTGTCTGACCAGCCTGGCGCTTCGAGGTAACAAGACCTTTTTGTCAGGGGCATCACCAAATAGCACTGATGGCTGCTGCTCAACCCCACTACCAGCATCCCACCTGATCCAGCTGTTAAATAGCACTGGTGGCAGGTGCCCAACCCCATTGCCAGTATCCCCCCCTCCCACCTGACCAGCTGTTAAATAGCACTGGTGACTGTGACACTTGGACAGCTGGTTCTGATCACTGTATCATTTTTGTGATATAAAAATGTGTTATGGACTGTCTTTCATGAGAGATGATGAGACAGCATATGAGTTGACACACACACACACACCCAGGTTTTAGATACAAGGTGTTACCTGGAAGGCCAGAAGATAATTACAGACTAGAACCGGCCTTAATTAAGAAACTCCTGTTTTTCTAAGTTAAATATAGCGTTAATTGCTAAGAGGGAAATCAGTGTCCATTTTATGACGTTAGAGGAGGAAACCAGGTGATAGCACACTGGTGCGAAATCCTAAATGCTTTGATGTCTGTGTGAGAGAGGATACTGCTTATAGATGAAAGGAAATTTACAGACTTGATTGGGGAAGTCACATGGGGAAAGGAGTTTCTGCTGATGTAACCTTAATTATCTTACCTTCTAATATGATAAAATATCCTGGGTGTATGATTTTTCATAAACAGAGGAGAAGCTAGGTGACCTCATTCTAAGGGATTGGCCAAGACAGTTTTTAAAACAGTATTCTGTTTTCCTTCAGAGACTTTTATCTATGCTCTGACAAAGAAACATCTTTGAGCACTTTAAGCAAGGATACAGGTAGAGAGAGACAAAACCTAAGTACTGTAGTAGGAATTGCACTGTTAAAACCGTGTTCTTTTAAAAGATTGTATGGTTCTTGTGATATATAGTTCTGTAATTTATGGTTATCTGTTTCAGTAAAACTCTGTTTTTAGGGCCTACCTGGTCTGTCTTTGAATTTCTTTTCTTTAACAAGTGAAGTATATATGGTTAATGCAGACACTGTGCATAAGCTTGAATGGTGATACCAAACTGGAAAAAGGTAAGAGAAATCTGAGGTCTTTTTTTACAGTTTTTAAGTGTTCATTTCCGTACACCTGGTTAGGTGCCCATAGGCAAAGATATTTGACCCCGCCTAAAGACAGAATTATCTGAGCCTGTGCATTGGGTATGCTAACAAGAGGTTCACAGTTTGAATCCCTCCAGAACTGAGACCAAAGGTTGATTCGAACCCACAAAACAGACAGGAGGGTTACCCTGTTTCTGTTAACTGTTCACAAGACTGCGCTCGGAGGTTGGCACTTTGGGAGCAGAGGGCTGACCTGCTGATTGGGTTTGTGACAGTGACAGGTGCCCAACCCTGCTGCTAGTATCCCTCTTTCCATCTGACCTAGCTGTTACATAGCACTGATGGCAGGTGCCCAACCCAGCTGACAATACCCCCACCTGACCTAGCTGTTAAATAGCACTAGCAGCAGGTGCCAACCCTGCTGCCAGTATCACCCTTCCACCTGACCAGATGTTAAATAGCACTGGTGGCAGTTGCCCAGCCCCACTGCCAGTGTCCCCCCACCCACCTGATCAGCTGTTAAATAGAACTGGTAGCAAGTGCACAACCCTGCTGCTAGTATCCCCCATCCCACCTGACCAGCTGTTAAATAATACTGGGGGCAGGTGCCCAACCCCACAGAAAGTATCCCCCTTCCACCTGACCTAGCTGTTATACTGCACTGGAGGCAGGTGCCCAGCCCTGCTACCAGTACCCCCTCTTCCACCTGACCAGCTGTTAAAAAGCACTGGTGGAAGGTGCCCAACCTCGCTACCAGCTTCCCCCCAATATGACCTATCTGTAGCTTTGCACAGTGGCAGTATCGTAGCCAATTAAGTTTATTTGAGGCATGATTATTGCTAACTGAAATAGCACTGGTGGCAGGTGTCCAACCCCACTGCCAGTATCCCCCATCCAGTTTGATCTAGCTCTTAAATAGCACTGGTGGCAAGTGCTGAACCCCACTGCCAGTATCCCCCCTCCCATCGGACCTAGCTGTTAAACAGCACTGGTGGAAGGTGCCCAAGCCCACTAGCAGTATCCCTGCTCCCACCTGACCTAGCTGTTAAGTAGCACTGGTGGCAAGTGCTCAACCCCGCTGCCAGTATCCTCCCTCCCACCTGACCTAGCTGTTAAATAGCACTGATGGTGGGGACGTGATATGAAGATAAAGGCAGGTAGACTGAGGGATAAGATGAGAAAGTATTTTTTCACAGAAAGGGTGGTGGATCCATGGAACAGCAGAGGTTGTAGGGGCAAAAATAGTAGGGGAATTAAAAATGCATGGGACAGACCTAAAGAAGTTCTAGCAATAGGAAAGAGATCATTTGCCTACTTGGCAGTGTTCTCCTGGAACTCTCTGCCTCCCCCAATCCTGGCCTGCTCCTCCATTTCTCAATTTCAATGTGTTCTGCTCGCACACCCTGCTGCCCTCACTTACGTGCATATTAACATACTAATGTGCCAGCAGAAACAGACCACTGGGTCTATCTAAGTCTGCTCGAGTGTGCAGCTAGCACCCCTAGTTTGCAGCTGCCCCACCCACCTCCCATTTGTCATCCCACTGCCACCCCCCACCCTCACTCTCCCCCTGTTCCCTATCCCATGCCCTTTTGAAACTGTTCACAGATTTACATGAAACCACCCATTCTGGTAGGGTGTTCCATTTTGCTACCACCCTCTCTGTGAAATAGTGTCTCATTTCCTTCCTAAATCTTCCCCCCTCTATTCTTAGCACATGCCCCCTGGTGACCCTCCCCCTACTTAACTTAAAGACCCCATCTGCCCCATCCTTATTGAGTCCCCTCAGATCCTTGAATGTCTCTATCATGTCCCCCCCCTGCCCCTTCTGTCCTACAGGGTGTACATATGCAGGTCTCTCAGCCTGCTGTCATAGTCTGTTCCTTCCATTCCACATATAATCTTTGTTGCCCTCCTTTGCCCCCCCTCCAGTAGCCTGATATCATGCTTTAGGTATGGCCTCCAAAACTGCACTCAGTACTCTAAATGCGGCCTTACCAGTGACCTATAGAGGGGCAAGATCACCTCTCTTCGCCTAGATGAAAACCCCCTCACTATGCACCCCAGCATTTTGTTCACTTTTGCAGCACTCTCCTGCACTAGGCAGTGTTGTCCATGGTCCCTGTTATCATTACTCCTAGGTCCTTCTCCTCCTCAGTGATCCCCAGCTTAACCCCGCCCAGCCAGTATTCTCTCCTTGGGTTCTTCACCCCAAAGTGCATAACCTTACACTTCTTTGCATTGAACCCCAGCTGCCACCTCTCTGACCACTCCTCTAGCTTGCTTAGGTCCCCTTGCAGCTGCTTTCATCCCTCCTCTTCATTCACCACTGCTCCGATTTTGGTGTCATCAGCGAACAGACTTATCTTGCTCACCACCCCATGTGCAATGTATGATATGAAGAGCCCGAACAATACTGGCCCCAACACAGAGCCCTGTGGCACCCCACTTGTCACTGGCCTTGGAGTTGAGAGCTCCCTTCTCACTGCCACCCGCTGCAGCCTCCCACTCAGCCAGGTTGTAATCCAGTTCATCATTTTTGCCCCTGCCCCTACACCAGTTATCTTCCCCCCAAGCAGCCCATGAGGCACAGAATTGAAGACCTTGCTGAAGTCCAAGTAAAGAACATCCACCGCATGACCCTTATCCAGCTCACCTGTCACCCAGTCATAATATTGTATCAGGTTGGTTTGACAAAACTTCTCTGAAACAAACCCATGCTGCCTCACATCCTGGAGGCCATTGTCCTGCTTAAAAAAAAAAATCTGCTAATGTGGAGTGGAGGGCTAGGGCATAGAGCAGCTCAGCCAGTGACAGTAGAGATTAGGGTTCTAATCCTGGTCTCCAACATTTACAAAAATGGAAAGGGACCTGGGGGTAGTCATATCAGATGACCTAAAGGTGGGCAAGCAATGTGAGAGGGCAGCAAGGAGGGCTGGGGGGATACTGGGATGCATAGGGAGAGGCATCACCAGTAGAAAACAAGAAGTTATTATCCCTCTGTACAGACAGCTGGTGAGACCACATCTGGAGTACTGCGTGCAGTTCTGGAGACCCAATCTCTGCAAAGACATAGACAGGATGGAAGCTGTCCAGAGGAGGGCAACTAAAATGGTGCAGGGTCTGCACGGAAGACATATGAAGAGAGAGACTTAAGGAGCTTAATATGTATAGCCTCGAGGAAAGGAGGGAGGGGGACATGATAGAAACTTTCAAGTACCTCAAGGGAATCAACAAAGTCCAAGAGGGTAGCATCTTTCAAAAAGAGGTGTGCAAGAACAAGGGGCTCAATTTGAAGATAGAAGAGGCGGCTCAGGGTAATTTAAGAAGTATTTTTCACAGAGAGGGTTGTGGATGTATGGAGCGGCCTTCCAGAGGAGGTTGTGGAGTCAAAAACAGTAGTGGAATTCAAGCATGCATGGGACAGTCATAAGGCAATTCTAGGGGGTGGGGGTAGGAAGAAGTAGGCTGCTGGTTAACTAGGATCTGTAGCTTATCCATCAGGTAGGGAAATGGGCAGACTGGGTGGGCCAAGTGGTCCTTATCTGCCATCAAATTCTATGTTTCTATGTTTCTATGTTCCTGCTGTCCATAACACCTGAGTTTACCAACTCTTCTCTGACTGCAAATATGGCTCCCAAGAGCTACCTCAGCACCTCTGTCTCCCTCAAGCTATGCTGAGAACTAGGTGTAGAAAGGTTTGCGGCCTGTACGTAGTATTGATTATCCTGTATTGTATTGTACCCTATTGCATTAATCTGTTTGTCTCTGCATGAAGTGTTGTACTTATTTGCTGAAGTAGTTTTATCCTGTTAAACTTTTCTATCAACTACTGTACTCATTTGATGTATGAGTTTTATCCTGTACAACTTTTGTATTGGGAGTGCTTTGCCGTGGAGAGCTTCAAGAGGGCCCTTAAGATTCATTTATGGCAGCTTGTGTATGGGGTTTAAATTGTTATAACCTTATCTGTATTCATTGCTTGTTGATGAATTTGTATGTTTTTAATTTATTTGGTTTTCTCTGTTTTAAGCTGTACAACACCTTGACTAGAGAAAGGAGTTTTATAAATAAAGTTATTATTATTATTATCAACTGCTGTACTATCAATTGTGCTGCTCTTCCTGGGTCCTACCTCATTGCCAGTATCCCCTCTCACACTTGACCTAGCTGTGAAATAGCACTTATGGCAGGTGCCCATCCCTGGCACTAGTATCCTCCCTCCCACCTGAACTAGCTGTTAAATAGCACTGGTTTCAGGTGCCCAACTCCGGTGCCAGTATCCCCATCCCACCTGACATAGCTGTTAAATAGCACTGGTGGCAGGTGCCCAACCCCGCTACCAGTATCCTGCTTCCCACCTGACATAGCTATTAAATAGCACTGCTGGCAGATGCTCAACCCCACTGTCAGTATCTCCCCTCCCACCTGATCTGGCTGTTAAATAGCACTGGTGGCAGGTGCACAATTCCACTACCAGTATCTCCCCTCCCACTGACCAGCTGTTAAATAGCACTGATGGAAGATGCCCAACCCCACTATCAGTATCCCCCCATCCCACCTGACCTAGCTGTTAAATAACACTGATGGAAGGTGCCCAACCCCACTACCAGTATCACCCCCTCCAACTTGACCTAGCTGTTAAATAACACAGGTGGCAGGTGCCCAACTCTGCTGCCAGTATCCCCCCCTCCCATCTGACCTAGCTGTTAAATAGCACTGGTGGCAGGTGCTCAACCCCGCTGACAGTATGCCCCTCCTGCCCAACCAGCTGTTAAATAGCACTGGTTTCAGGTGCCCAACCCCACTACCAGTATCCCCCCTCCCACCTGACCTAGCTGTTAAATAGCACTGCTGGCAGGTGCCCAACACCACTACCAGAATCCCCCTCCCACCTGACCAGCTGTTAAATAGCACTGATGGCAGGTGCCCAACACCAATGTCAGTATATCCCCCTTCTACCTGAACTAGCTCTTAAATAGCACTGGTGGCAAGTGCTCAACCCCGCAGCCAGTATCCCCCCTTCCACCTGACCTAGCTGTTAAATAACACAGGTGGCAGGTGCTCAACTCCACTGCCAGTATCCCTCTCCCACCTGACCGAGCTGTTCAATAGCACAGGTGGCAGATGCCCAACCCCACTGACAGTATCCCCCTTACCACCTAATCTAGCTGTTCAATAGCACAGGTGCCAGTTGCCCAACCCCGCTGACAGTATCCCCCCTCCCACCTCACCTAGCTGTTAAATAGCACTGGTGGCAGGTGCCCAACCCCACTGACAGTATCCTCCTCCCGCCTGACGAGCCGTTAAATAGCACTGGGGGCAGGTACCCAACCCCGCCGCCAGTATCCTTCTCCCACCTAAACTGTTGTTAAATAGCACTGATGGCAGGTGCTCCATCTCGCCGCTAGTATCCCCATCCCACTTGACCTAGCTGTTAAATAGCATAATGGAAGCTGCCCAACCCCACTACCAGTATCCTTCCTCCCACCTGACCTATCTGTTAAATAGCAGTAGTGGCAAGTGCCCAACCCCACTGCCAGTATCCCCACTCCCACCAGACCTAGATGTTAAACAGCACTAGTGGAAGGTGCCCAGCACCCGCTATCTGTATCCCCCCCATCGGAACTAGCTGTTAAATAGCACTGGTGGCAGGTGTGCAACCCCACTACCTGTATCCCCCCCACCTAAACTAGCTGTTATATAGCACTGGTGGAAAGTGCCCAACTCCGCTGCCAGTATCCCTCTCCCACCTGAACAGCTGTTAAATAGTACTGCTGGCAGGGCATAACCCCACTGCCAGTATCCCCCCTCCAACCTGACCTAGCTGTTAAATAGCATTGGTGTCAGTTGCCCAGCCCTGCTGCCAGTGTCCCTACTCCCTCCTGAACTAACTTTAAAATAGCTCTGCTGGCAGGTGCCCAACCTCGTTGCCAGTATCTCCACTCCCACCTGACCAGCTGTTAAATAGCACTGGTGGCAGGTGCCCAACCCCACTACCATTATCCCCCCTCCCACCTGACCTAGCTGTTAAGTAGCAATGATGGAAGGTGCCAAACCCCAATACCAGTATCCCCTCTCCCACCTGACCTAGTTGCTAAATAGTACTAGTGGCAGGTGCCCAAACCCGCTGCCAGTATCCCCCCTTCCACCTGCCCTAGCTGTTAAATAACACTGGTGGCAGGTGCCCAACCCCGCTGCCAGTATCCCCTCCCCCACCTGACCTAGCTGTTAAATAGCACAGGTGGCAGGTGCCCAAGCCTGCTGACAGAATCCCCCTTCCGCCTAACCAGCTGTTAAATAGCACTGGTGGCAGGTGCCCAACCCCACTGCCAGAATCACCCCCCACCAGACCTAGCTGTTAAATAGCACTGGTTTCAGGTGCCCAACCCCACTACCAGTATAACCCCCCCACCTGACCTAGCTATTAAACAGCACTGGTGACAGGTGCCCAACCCCATTACCTGTAAAGAAACATAGAATCATAGAAGCATAGAAGTTGACGGCAGATAAGGACAGTAAGGCCCATCCAGTCTGCCCATTTCTTTTTCTACCTTATGAATGTGCCATCTGCCTTTGCTCTGTCAATGGCCTATCTATTCATACTCATCTGTACTGCTCCCTTATGCCTATCCCATGCCTGCTTGAAGCCCTGCACTGTCCCCCCCCACCTGACCTAGCTGTTAAATAGCACTAGTGGCAGGTGCCCAACTTGCTGCCAGTTTCCCTCTCCCACCTGAAAGCTGTTAAATAGCACTGGTGGCACGGCATAATTCCAGTGCCAGTATCCCCCCTCCCACCTGACCTAGCTGTTAAATAGCACTGGTGGCAGATGCTCAACCCCGCTGACAATATGCCCCTCCCACATGACCTAACTGTTGAACAGCACTGGTGGCAGTTGCCCAGCCCTGCTGCCAGTGTACCCCCTCCCACCTGACTTAGTTGTTAAATAGCTCTAGTGGCAGGTGCCCTACCCTGCTACCAGTATTCAACCCACTTCACCTAGCTGTTAAATAGCACTGGTGGCAGGTGCCCAACCGCACTGTCAGTATCCCCCCTCCCATCTGACCTAGCTGCTAAATAGCACTGATGTCAGGTACCCATTCTCACTGCCAGTATTCTCCCTCCCACCTCACCCAGCTTTTAAATAGCACTGGTGGCAGGTGCCCAACCTGCTACCAGTATCCTCCCACCTGAACTAGCTTTTAAATAGCACTGGTGGCAGGTGCTCAACCCCACCACCTGTTTCCCCCCTCCCAACTTACTAACATACTAAAATGCCAGCAGAATAGGCCTAATGTTCTTTCGTGTCTGCTCGTTTGGTCAGCCCCCACCCCGGGAGCTGACCTTGCTGCCCCCCTTGCCTTCTCTGGCTTCTCCCTTCCCAGTTCCGGATATTCTCGCTGCATTGGATTTTGCTTCCAGAACCCTTCCCCTGTACCTGTCCACCCCTCTTGAACCCCTCCACCTCTCTGCCTCCACCAGCCCCCTAGGCAGCATTCCATGGCTCCACCACCTTCTCAGTGAAGTAGCACCTCCTCCTTTCTCCCTGAATCTTCCCTCCTCCAGCTTCCACCCATGCCCTCTAGTGGCCCCTCCTCCTTCCTTGAAGCACCCTGACTGTTCCTCCCTATTTACCCCTTCCGCATTACCTGAAGACCTCTATCATGTCCCCCCGGTCCCTTATCTCTTCCAATGTGTACATATTTAGCTCTTCGAGCCTCTCCTCATAGGTCCTGTCCCCCAAGCCCCAAATCATTTTGGTTGCCCTCCTCTGGACCCTCTCCAGGAGTTTAATGTCCCTCTTTAAGTGTGGCCTCCAAAACTGCACACAGTACTCGAGGTGCGGCCTCACCAAGCAGTTACACAGAGGGAGTATCACTTCCCTTCTTCTGGAGGTGATCCCCCTAGCGATGCATCCCAGCATCCTGTTGGCCTTTGCTGCTGCTCTCCTACAAGTCTCCGAGTTGTTCATCTTGACATCCACCACCACCCCCAGGTCCCTCTCAGCCATCGAGACTTGTAGCATTCCCCCCCCCCGGGTGTACACTTGGCCCGGGTTTCTGGCCCTCAGGTGCAGTACTTTGCATTTCCTGTCATTGAACCTCAGCTTCCACTTTCTAGACCATCTTTCCAGAGCCGCCAGGTCCCCCTGTAGGGCCACCCTCCCCTCCTTCCCATCCACCACTGCCCCCAGTTTTGAGTCATCCGCAAAGAGACTCATCTCACTCCTGATACCTGTCCTTATGTCAGAGACATAGGCGTTGAACAGGAGGGGCCAAAGGACTGATCCCTGTGGGACCCCACTAATGACCCTCCCTGGGGATGAGACAATCCCACCAACTATGACCCTCTGGGTCCGGTCCTGGAGCCAATTGCCTATCTATCTGATCATCTGGTTCCCCACCCCCATTTCTCCCAGCTTATCCAACAGGCCCACGTGAGGAACAGAGTCAAATGCCTTGCTGAAGTCTAGAAAGAGGACGTCCACTGGTCTACCCAGGTCCAAGGCACTCGTCACCCAGTCATAGAACTCCACAAGGTTTGTCTGACATGATTTCTCTGGGATGAATCCATGTTGTCTATTGTCCAGGCACCCTGACTTTTCCAGGTCCCCCAGCCAATCGTTGACAATGCCCTCCATCACCTTGCCCACCACTGATGTCAGGCTGACAGGCCTGTAGTTCCCTGCCACCTCCCTTGATCCCCCCTTGTGGATAGGCACTATATGTGCCACCTTCCAGTCCTGGGGCACCCACCCTGTCCTCAGAGGGATGGCAAAAAGCTCTGCCAGGGGTTTCGCCAGGACATCCGCAAGTTCCTTCAGCACTCTGGGATGTAATTTATCCAGCCCCGGTGCTTCCTCCATCTTAAGGGACCTGAGGGCTTCCCTCACTCTCCCTGCTGTGATTTCAACTTCCGGTACCTCTTCACCCTGCTTAGTCTTCCCACCTCCTGCCAGTGATGCCTCCCTCCTCCCCAGACCCGCTGATCGGTAAGGGTCCCCCACTCCTCAGTATCACTGTCTCCTCCCATGTATGATGCAGCACCCCCATTTTGCTTGGTGAAAACTGAGGTGAAGTACTCATTTAGTACCTCAGCCTGCTCCCCCGGGTCTTGTGCCAATTGCTCCCCTGTTTTAACCCTGCTAATCTGCCCCTTCACCCTTTGTTTTTCCCCAATGTATCTAAAGAACCCCTTCTTCCCTCTCCTAATTTCCCTGGCCAGGTTATGTTCCTTCCTTGTCTTAGCCGCCCTCACCACCCTAGTGGCCCTTCTAGCCATCAGCTCGTACTCCCCTCTATCCCTTTTACTCCTTGAGCACTTGAATTGCCTATAGGCTGCCTTCTTTCCCCGCACCATCTCCTGGACCTCCCTGGTCCACCAGCAGGGTTTTCGGGCCCTACTGCATTTTTGTCTTACTGTTGCACAGGAGCTGGAAGCATCCTGCACCCCTCTCCTGATGATTTCCCACCTATTATCAGCGTCCATGTCTGACCCAATCCCATCCAAATGCTCCTTAAGGATCCTTCCCATTTCCTTAAAATCCACCCCCTGAAGTCAGTTACCTCTGTCTTTGTGCAGCCTTCTACCCCTCCTAGATACAGGCAGAACCAGACCATGGCATGGTCACTCCCCGCCAATGGGTCCCTTACCTCCAGGCCCCCAATCTGGTCAGTGTCTGCCAGGACCACATCCAGTACCCGCGCCTCCCTGGTTGGTTCCCCCACCTGCTAGTTAGGAACGCGTCTTGAAAGACATCCAACAACCTCTGTTCCCTGGTCACCCCAAGGATGTCATAGTCTCCCAGTCTGTTCCTGGCATGTTTAAGTCCCCCAACACCACCACCCTTCCCCTGCCCAGTCTGCAGTGTCTCCCAACATCTGCCACCAGACTCTCCTCCAGCTCCTCCGCCATTGCAGGGGGTCGATACACTACTCCTATTTTTACTCTCTTGCCCCCCCTTGTTATCAAGGTGACCCAAATCGCCTCCACGGTTCCCTCCGCCTCCTCTACTCCCCCTATGCCATTGCAGTTTTTGACTAACATTGCTACCCCTCCTCCCCTTCCCTCCCCCCTGTCCTTCCTGAACATAGTGTAACCCTCCAGGTTCAGGTCCCAGTCATGTCCTGTGGTGGCCCAGGTCTCAGTGACCACTGCCATCCACCGCTCCCTCAGTTAGCATTGCCTGGAGCTCAGGCATTTTGTGCCCAAGCTCCTGGCATTTAGCAGGACTACCTTCCACCCTTTCCCTATACTTCCATTCCCTGCTCATGTTCCCATGGGGATTCTGTTTTCCCCTGGTCTGCACTTTACCAGTCGGCCTTTTCCCACAATCTTCCAGCTCCCAAGGGGTGGAGACAGAGTCCCTCCTTTATCGGCACCCCCTCGACAGCCTTTTCTCCCATCCCTCCCCCCTTCACAAGTTTAAACCCCACTTTTCACCAATGAACCCCTCTATTTTCAACTTAAGGATTCCCATCCCCTCCAAATTGAGATGGAGCCTATCTCTAGCATACAGCTCCTTATCCTCCCAGGTCTCCCCCCAATCCCCCATCAACCCATACCCTCTGGCCTCATACCACTCTCTGAGCCACTGGTTTATCTCCCTAATCTTCCTTTTGTGTTCCCCACTAGCCCTTGGCACCGGCAGGATTTCTGAGAAGGAAATTGTGCATCCTATGTCATGACAGACCCTGGTAAGCTCCCTGAATCTTGCCTGTATCTCTAGCTCACTATTTCCCTCAATGTCATTTGTACCCAGGTGGACCAGCTGATATACCTCGTGCTTGGCCCTGTGCACCATTAGTACAGGGAAGCATTTTGTTCTAACTGGCCAGGCTTCTCCCTCCCTATCCCACTTGATACCCCTGATCATAGAATCCCCCAACAGGAGCACTCTTACCGCTCCTTTTCCTCCATTCCCCCCTTCCATGTCCCTCATCCTTTCTACTGGCCCTCACCCAGCCGGCTCCTTGTTCCTCCCCTATCTGGGTGCCATGCACGCGCCCTCCTTGTTACCTGGCCACCCTCCCTCCGATCCTATGCCCTCCTCCTCCCGAGTATCCTTCTGTACCGCTAACTCCCCTCACTGCTCGTGACTGGTCCTTCTCCCCATCCGCTAAACTAGCCTGGCTTATCCTCCCTTCCTTCTTGTCTCCATTTAGTCCCTCCTTGCTTGTCATGCTCCCCTGGCCTAAACCCTTAGCTCCCTTTACTGTATCCTCCTTGTACTTCTGGTCCTTCTCCTTGCCCTTTCCTCCCAACTGGTCCTTCTCCTTGTGCTTTCCTCCCTCTTCCCCCAACCCTCCTGCTCTGATTGACTGCTCCCCCCATTTTCCTGCATTCCAGGTTCTCCCGTTCCTCCTGCTATCCGCCCCGCTCTGCCCCCTCCTTTCCATCTATAACCACCCTGTCGTCGCTCACTCCCCGCTCATCCTCAAGCAGAAGAAGAGAATTGAAGTGGTTACTGAGCAAGGTCCGATCCACCTCCCGCCTTGCTTCCTTCTGTCCAGCCCCGGCCATCTGCCTACTTCCCTGATAATGTTGTCCCTCTGGCTCCCCTTTGTGAGGGTCCCCAGTTACCTGCCTGCTTCCTTGGTAGTGTCCTCCTTTTGGACCCTTTCTGCCAGGGTCCCTATGTGACCCCCAAGTATTCTCCTGCACTCCTTTCCCTATGCCCCCACCCCCAGTGCTTGGTGCAACTTATCTAACTGTTAAATAGCATTGGTGGCAGGTGTCCAACCCAGCCACCAGTGCCCCCCACCTGGCTTAGCTGTTAAATAGCACTGATGGCTGCTGCTTAACCCCACTACCAGTATCCAACCTGATCTAGCTGTTAAATAGCACTGGTGGCAAGTGCCAACCCCGTTGCCAGTATCCCCCCTCCCACCTGACCTAGCTGTTAAATAACAGAGATGGCAGGCCTCAACCCTGCTACCAGTATCCCCCCTCCCACCTGACCTAGCTGTTAAATAATACAGGTGGCAGGCCTCAACCCTGCTACCAGTATCCCACCTCCCACCTGACTAGTTGTTAAATAACACAGGTGGCAGGCCTCAACCCTGCTACCAGTATCCTACCTCCCACCTGACTAGCTGTTAAATAACACAGGTGGCAGGCCTCAACCCTGCTACCAGTATCCCCCCATCCCACCTGACTAGTTGTTAAATAACACAGGTGGCAGGCCTCAACCCTGCTACCAGTATCCCCCCTCCCACCTGACCTAGCTGTTAATTAACACAGGTGGCAGGCCTCAACCCTGCTACCAGTATCCCCCCTCCCACCTGACCTAGCTGTTAAATAACACAGGTGGCAGACCTCAACCCTGCTACCAGTATCCCACCTCCCACCTGACTAGCTGTTAAATAACACAGGTGGCAGGCCTCAACCCTGCTACCAGTATCCCACCTCCCACCTGACTAGTTGTTAAATAACACAGGTGGCAGGCCTCAACCCTGCTACCAGTATCCCACCTCCCACCTGACTAGTGGTTAAATAACACAGGTGGCAGGCCTCAACCCTGCTACCAGTATACTCCCTCCCACCTGACTAGCTGTTAAATAACACAGGTGGCAGGCCTCAACCCTGCTACCAGTATCCCCCCATCCCACCTGACCTAGATCTTAAATAGCACTGGTGGCAGGTGCCCAACCCCACTACCAGTATCCCCCCTCCCATCTGACCTAGCTGTTAAATAGCACTCTTGGCAAATGCCCAACCCCACTACCAGTACCCCTCTCCCACCTGACCTAGCTGTTAAATACCACTGGTACCAGGTGCTCTACCCTGCCACCAGTACTCCCATCTGACCTAGCTGTTAAATAGCACTGGCAGTGGGTGCTCAACCTCGCTGCCAGGCTCCCCCTCCCACCAGACCTAGCTGTTATATAGCACTGTCAGTGGGTGCTCAATTCCACAGCCAGGATCTTACCTCCTGCCTGACCTAGCTTTGAAATAGGACCAGTGGCAGGAGCTCAGCCCTGCCACTGGATCCATCCTCCCATATGACCCAGCTAACATCCCAGGACACACTCTAGCACTGTCATGGTGCCCACTAACCCTCCCAACAGGATGTGACACCATGGAGTCTTCCCAGTTCTGCTAAACAACACAACAACACTGGGGTGTCCAGTCCCTAGTGTTTGTCCCTGAAATAAAGGAAACCATCCCTCATCATCCTATTTGAAACATGCATTTGTCAATGCCAAATGTTCGTCATGTGCACTGGTGTCATGGGGAGGAGAGGATGTTTGGAAACTGCTTCAGTGAAGTTGTTTGTGAGGTGGAGTCCCAAAAAACATATGTTGAAAATTTGGGGCAAAAATATTTAACTAATTCAGGCCTAGATACGTCTGTAGGCAGCGTCTAAAAGCATAGCTATTCAGGACAATAACGCCTGTAGACGTACTCAACTGACTTTCACTCAGGCCTAGAAACGTCTGAGGAAGTCAGCAGTTTTTACCTATTAAGCAAACCAAATTGCTTAGAATTGATTGCATAGCACCGTTAGAAAGGTAATTTTGCTCTGAACAATTTTGCTGCTGATACTTTGTGTCTATCATGTATACATTCGGAGTTATTCATATTTGTTTAAGGTATGGTGTGCATGTCTAACATTTGTCTCTCAAGCTTCACATAAGCACCTTGAATAAATCTGAAAAAAAAAACAGTTGTTTGGTATTTCAGCTACTATAAAATAAAAACTAAATGGATTACAATTGATTTCATAGAACCATTAGAAAGGTTATTTTGTGATGAACAATTCTGCCACTGATACTTTGTGTCTACCACATATACTTTAGGAGTTATTTGCATTTGTTTAAGGTATGGTGTGCATGGCTGACATTTGTCTCTCATGCATCACCTAAGCACCTTGAAAGAAATCAGAAAAAAATCAGTTGTTTGGTATTTCAACTAGTATAAAATAAAAACTAAATTGATTACAACTGATTGCATAGCACCATTGGAAAGGTTATTTTGGGCTGAACAATTTTGACACTTATACTTTGTGTGTAGCACTTACGGTTCAAGAGGTATTCACATTTGTTTGTGGCATGCTGATTATGGCTTGATTTTGCTTAGAAAGGCCCAGGTTGCAGTGCTAAGAGTATACAGGGCACAAGTGGGGGAACTCTCAAATAACTCTTGTGGTGTGAATGAGTTAAAAATGGCCAAGTTATGCCACTAAGTTGAAAACCCTACTGAAATACATGGACACCGAAACCCCCACTGAAATTCATTGAAGTGCTTAACTCAGTTCATGGTTGGGCTTTGAAGAGCGAAGATGTGTCTGCAGTCCAAGGTCAATTATGGCGACAGACCTCCGGTGGGTAAGTATGGGGACAGGGGGTGTGGGGTGGTGGGTCCTGAGTGGGAGGGTAGGGGGTTGGGTAACAGCGGAATGGACTACGATGGACGTTTTTCTTTTTACAAGGAAAAAAAATGATGAGGGACAGTTTTCTTTTTTTCAGGGAGTTTGTAGAACAGATGAGGACAATGGGGGATTGGGCACCCCCAGTGTCTGTATACTGTTTAGGGGAGGGGGGTTACACAGTGGACAATGATGGACGGTTTTCCTTTTTTTTAGGATAAAAGAACAAGCATTTGTCAATGCTGAACAGTTGATGTATTGAAAGATGTCCACCTCTGCACCTTGTTTATGCCCTTGAGGTACTTAATCATATCTATCATGTTCCCTCACTCCTTTCTTTCCTCCAATAAGTACATAATGATGTCCTTTTAATTTTGCCTGATATGTTCTGTGTTACTGAGCCATGTACCATCTTGGTTGCCTTTCTGTGGCCTGCCTCTACCCTGTCAATGTCCTGTCCAGTACTGTAGGTGAGGCCTCACTAGTGCATTATACAATGGCATCACCACCTCATGCCTTCTGCTAGTGATACCTCTGCCTATGCACCCCAGCATGATACTGGCCATCCTTGCAACTTTTGTGCTCTGCTTTGACACCTTTTAGTCATCAGAACTGATAACTCCTAGGTCCCTTTCTTCCTTGGTGATCATCAGCACCTCCACCCATCCTGTAACTCTCCCCAGGTTTCCCTCTTCTCAGGTGCATTATTTGGGCTTCTTTGCATTGAACCTCAGTTGCCACTCCTCAGACCACTTTTCAAGCCTCTCCATGTCCCTGCTCATTTTCTCCACCCCTTCTGGAGTATTCACTCTGTTACAGATGTTGGTGTCATCTGCAAACAGGCAAACAGACCTTTCCTTCTAGCCCTTTTGCAATGTCTGTAATGATGACATTGAACAGGACTGTTCCCAGGACTTATCCCTGAGGTACCCCACTGGTCACCCACTCTCCTCGGATTGGATCCCATTACTACCACCCTCTGCTTTCTGTCTGTCAGCCAGTTTCTAACCCAGTTTATCAGCTTGTGCCCCATTGCCAGACTACTCATCTTGTTTATCAGCCTTCTATGTTGGATGTTGTCGAAGGCTTTGCTGAAATCAAGGTAGGTGACATCAAACATCCCTCCCTGATTTACTTACTTAATGAGGCATTAGGGGTTTCCAACCCTAATGCTCCAGCCCCACCCTGTAGAGACTGACAGGCATTGGGAGTATCCCTTTGGGTCGTCAGTCGTAACTCTCACACCATTCCACCCCCCCCCCGCAGACATTGACAGGCATTGTGGTGAGCCTTGAGATCTTCGGCCCTAACGCTCACCCCATTCCATAATGAAATAAGTTGAGATGTGTGCAGTATAGGAGAATGGGGTGAACATTTTGGTGAACGTTTAACATGGAAAGACACTCTAAGTCACAGCTGAAGGGCTTGCATTTCAAAGGACAGTGCTGCGCTCAGTGTCGGCTCGGTCCTTTGAAATGTTTGCCGAGATGAGCCCCCTCAGCAAACCAGTGTAATCAGGACACTGCCTGCTGATTTGCTGGCCAGATACTGGCCCCTGCAGCCCTGCTGGCCATTGGGCTGGCACCCCTCACACCTCTCTCTAGCAACTCTCATATCAACATGTTCATCTGCGCTTGTGCACTCGATGAACATAAAAAATGAAAAAGGTCCAGTGATGTCTTCTTAGCCCACTCTCTGACCCCTCCCTCCCAGCACCAACCACCCTGTACCTGTCCACCACTCACTTACCTGTTTATGTTCTACCTCTGTAACTCTTTCTTGGCCACAGAAAGTTCTGCTTCTACCAAAGCTGAATGTGAATTGACTGAAACAAAATAAGTCTGGTTAATGGCTTTTTAATACATTTTGAACTTTTACTCATAACTTGGTTAGTTTTCAACATTTGTGCCCCAAAGATTCAACTTAGCATTTTTTTACCCCAGCTTATTAACAAAAAAGAAGTAAGTTTAAAATTCCCCCCGGAAGCATGTTTTGGCAGTCACTCAGTGAGATTACCTTTTGGACGGGATTTAAAAACTCCACCTGTCTTGATCATAAAATTATAAAAAGACTATGTTGAAAATTTGGGATCAAAATGCCAAAAACCAACAAAGACCTGAAAAACATTGAAATGTGTTTTGTTTTTGGCAGGTTTTGACTCCAAGTTTTCAACATAGTCATTTTTTGCCCACCTCTTAAAGAAGACGGGTGTTATTTTTCAAATTCTGCACAAAATATCTTTTTACACTCATGCAGCAAAATGCCATTTTGGTCAGTATTTTATAAATGACACCCATCATGTTCAAAGAGTGGCATTATAAAAAGACTATGAAAATTTGTGGTTAGAATCTTAAAAAACAACAAAGTTCTGAACAGACATTGACATGCTTCAATGCTTGCTTTTAAAATGGGATTTCTTCTACTTTTTTGAAACCACATTTTTTAACATACTTATTTTTTTACCCCATCTCATGAACATGGCAAGTAATATTGCCAAATCCCACTACAAAACCTGTTTTCACAGTTGTCCTGCAAAAATCACATTTTTGGGTGGCATTTGCTAACTGACACTTTTCATGTTCATATCCTGGGTAAAAAAATAAAATCTTGAAAATTCAGGGTCACAATCTTAAGAATCAACAGCACTATGTGTGAACCTCTTCATTTCCCAATCATGACAATTTCACTGTTATAACTGGTGTTATTAATTTGTTAATTTTAGAACAATTACTTAACAGCTGCGCTATCTCTGTCCAACAATTGCACAACAAACACAAACATACATTTGTCATTGGCCATTGCTTGTTTAAAATACACTGCATTATAGTTACTACTTCCTAGAGGTTTCCTCATGTCCTAATTTGTTAGGTATTCTTCAAAGTTGCTGATTACCATTTCTAAGATAAGATGATTTCTAGTGGGCTCCTCCACATGTTGTGTGATGTCACACTGTGTTCATATATGATATTTAGGAAAGATGTGGATGCTGAAATTCTAGCTCCATTGTCTGGCCAGATATTATCCATAATATATAGGTACCTATGATGATCAGCTCTCCCACCATGCTTGCTCTGTTTCCTTTATTATTTCAGCATCCCTTGCCTCATCATAATCTGGCAGCCTATATAAAGTACCACAAAATAGGTCCAGATTGACTAGCCTCTTTAATCTAACCCAGAAGAATGCAGTACTTCATTTGCGACGTTAATGCTTTGCAATATTGATGAGTGTATGCTATTCGTAATATAGGGGGTGACTCCTCCACCTTTTCTGTGAGATTTTTCTTGTCTATGAATAGAGATGTGTGAAGTCCGTGAAATTTGCTCAGCAAGGTCATTTGTGAATTTCACAGATTTCATGGAACAATTTCACAAATGTGAAATTTCACCTGTAAATTTCTCACTTTGTGGAAAAAATGGCATAATTTGCCAAAAACCTTTCACAAACTGTGCAAATTGAAGATCTGATGGCCAGCCAAAATTCTGCACATTCCATGAAGCACAAATTTTTCAATGCTTCACATAAAATTCATGGGTGAAGTTTAACTTCATGACATCTCTATCTGTTTTTTTTTTTTTGCAGTTACAGTCTCCCCTGGAGTCCTTCTGCCAGAATCTGACATCCCCCCATGTAGAGGCACCAGGTATGAGACCCTCCTCATAAGCCCACGCACTTACCCTTCAGGGTGAGGTGGGAGCACTCAACCCTCTGGTCCAGATTAGCATTCAGGGAGGTGCCTTCCCGGGCCATCACAGAAAGGGACCATCATCATTCACAGAGGACTCCTCTATTTCTGTATTTACTCTGTTCCCTCTCGAGGTGCGGCATGCAATGATGCCAGCGGCGGCTGTGCGCACACTCCCACGCACGTCCCGCCAAGTGCCTGCCGCACTCTCGTCCTACTTCCAGTGCTGACGTGCCACCTCCCAGCTTCCACTAGGTGGCAGGCACTGCCGAGCCCTGCAACCTCTCCCCGAGAAGGAGAGCAGTCCAGGATGCTCGATCCTTCTCCTCCCTGCTAATCCTCGCTTCCATGTCTGTTCCTGAACATGGGTCGCTGGCATGACATGAGGTTAGGCATCCAGTGCCTCAGCCCTCAGCACCACCGGGCCGGCTGACATCTCTATCTGTTAAGTGTGTAACCATCAATGTCCTTCCCCCAAATGTCATCAGGTGACCACCAGGTTTTAGTGAGTCCAGCTATATTGGTATTATTAGTGTTTAATAGCATTACTAGCTTGCTAAACCTATTTCAAGGATTTCTTGCATTAACTGATATGTATTTTCAATGGTTGTCTATATCTGTCAGATTTGCGTTCGGTCAGTTTGAAGCAGCAGTGCAATGAAATTGGGCAAAAAAACTGACCCTATTTGTTTCACTATAAAAGATTCTAGGCATCTTCCTGTTTTATTTGGTGGTACACTTTTCTAATTCCACCCAAATCTGAGTGCTTTATAAGCATTTTAATTCAGTTTTTTCTCAAGAAAAAAAGATGCCACCAAATTTTGCATAGAAATTGCATTATAGGCATGGCAAAGGTTAGGAGTAAAATAATAAAGATTGACTCATGGTGCAGAACATTTGAGGTACCTACAGAAGTAGACTTGGCAGCCATGCTAATATTTTTTCTTAAAGAGTACCTAAACAAGCAGTTTTTTAAAACTGCAAATTCCAAAATTTGGCTTTATATCGAGGTAAAGTAAAGGCTGCTGTTTACATTCATGCTAAAACTGCATTTATGTAAATAACATAAATGCAGTTTCATAGCTTTTGGAAAATGTAAATATCAACCTTTCACTTTCAAAAAACAGCCTTGGTTTCTCCCTAAGATGGCTGCCAGGTCTGTTAAGTGATGAGTCATGATGACATCATAGCAGCCAGAGACAGAGATCCACATATATATCTATAATGCTAACTAGTTCTTCTTTCCCTCTTTATTTTGAATTGTTGTATCAGAATGATCAACACCATGTATTAACTCATGGATTATTTTGATCAGTACACATTAGGCTATGATTTTGTTCATTTTGTTTACTTTAACTTGTGGAAAATGTTTTGCAATCCAGCTGACTTTTTCTTTGGCAAACTGCATTACAGTACAACACTTCAAATACCTGATGATCTAGTGGTTATATGATGCACTGAATTTTGTTTTTTGTTAACCAGGAGAGATGCACTAAGCTGAAAGCTTGTTTACAGGTGTGGCCTGGGAGCACAAGGAAGTTTAATGACTTGCTCAGGGTCACACAGCACAATACCGGTCTGGTTCAGTTCCAGAGGGTTACAAAGCTCATGGTCTCTTGTTAATCCACAAATAAGGCTTTCTTTTTCCATGTGAACCCCCCTGCACCTAGCCTGCCTTCTGTTGCATGCCCCACCATCCATATCCTGTCCTTAGTACTGCCTGTGGCCGCATATGAGCTTGCCGTCTCATGAAGAGAATTATCACACCTCAGATTGTAATATTGTACCTCAGAGAGTTTTGCACACCTATTCTGATATGCATCATCAGCTAGCACTGTTAAAAATGCCTCCCAAATCACTTTCCAGTCCACATTCTCAATGTCTGACTTCTGGTCCCACAGTAAACAGAGTGGATCACCACTCTTCTGCACAGTGAACGTAGTATGTACAGTTACCGGTTGTGTTTTTTTCCCACCTCATTAACCAACAACTAGGTCTTCCTGGAAGGGCAAGCAATACGCATCATGACCCACCAGAAAAAACTGCTGCTCATGCCCTCATAAGGGCTGCACTTACAATGGATAACAATGTTATTAGCAGGAGAGGAATACTAATACATTGAGTGAATCCACTGGACTTCCAGTGTCAGTCTACTCCTTTACCTGTGATCTGCAGAACCTTTCAAGACAGTTCCCAGCAATTCTTCTCCAATACTTTTCTGTGCTCTACTCCACAATGTGAGTTGGCTGGCTACCACCCTTCCAAATCTTGAATGAGCTGCCAGCACCTTGATCACTACCTGACTCCATTGTCCTGGCCAACATTCTCCTTCCTATAAAACCAGTTCATGCAATTGTCCAAGGCTGTGTGTGGATATTAATGTATGAAATGGCTGCCACTACACGTTCAGTCACTTCACTACCAGTCTAGTATTGCTTGTAAAGCACTTTGGGATGCAATGTGTATGAAAATCACTTTATAAATGCTGATTCTTCTTCTTATTATTTCCCATGGAAAAAGAAGACAAGACAAGCATATATTTGAGTTTCAAGAAAGTATGAACTCTAACATTGGACTGCACAAGAACTTTGCTACAAAAAAGTGGTGGTTCTAGGGGATGGTGAAGGGTGTGACTGCAACCCCCATAGTAATGTACTTCGTTGCTGCTGCTGTATTTCACTTTGTTGAAGAAGTCCAATTTATTGATTGTACAAATGTTTACATTCAAACTATGGATTACATGTGTAGGTTCTGTCAAAAACGTACTAGAAAAGAATAATAGTAGAAAATATAAAGGTTTAATAAAATGTTAAAAGTACATATTAAGCATGCATACCACCCCAGCATCCCCATGGTAACATCCTGGATCCACCATAACCACTAGACCACCAGGTTATTCAAAATTTGTACTGCACTGCAGTTTGCCACAGAGAAAGTCGGTTGGATTAAAACACATTTTCAGCATGTTAAAGTAAACAAAATGAACAGAACCATAGCCTAACATGAGTATTATATGAAATAATGCACATAGTTTTGACCATTTGGGTAAAACAATTATATACAAAGAGAAATAAGAACTAGTTAGCACTATAGACAGCCATATATCTCTCTGACTTTGGCTCCAATGATGTCATCACATAACAAATTTGGCGGCCATTTTAGGAAGCAGATAAAACAGTTTTTTTGAAATTGGAAGGCTGATTTTACAATTTTCAAATGCTCTGGAACCACATTTAGGTAAATTATGTAAATGTAGTTTTAGCATTAATGAACACAGCAGCCTTTCCTTTAGTCACCTACGAAGTCAGATTTTTGAATAGTTTGGTGTCAAAATGTTGTTTAGGTATCCTTTAACTGCAGCTGAAACTAGCTCTTTTGGAAAACATTTTTGTTGCACTGCTACTTTAAGTCAGAGTTCAGAGGAGAGTCACCTGTGCTACAGCTGCAAGGGAGGTTTCTTAATTTCAATACTGTCATGCTGCTCTGATAATATCTGCACTTCAGTGAAATGTTGAGGCCATTGGAATGTTATCCTGCTATCAAGAGTTTGCCCTAAGGGGGTGAAACTACAGCTGCAGCTGTGATCAGCTGGGACTTTGTCTGCTGAAATTTGTTAGGAGTGCTGCTACAGCCATGTTGCTTTTTACTTCTCATCACCTACCACCAAAGATGTAGAGTAACACCTTTCCTGATGCTAAAGTATTTCCTAAGTTTGCCACTGCAAGAACTGGAGAACATCTAGTGGGTAGGATTTTGAAAAGGCTGGACACAGCACTTGCATCTGTATTTTGGACACCTGCTGCATCCGGTCAGATGTGTCCAGATGTATGCATCCTATTCACGGACATCTGGATGCATATGTAACAATTTTCAAAGTTTATGATAATTTCTACCACAACTGAGGGAATCACATCTGCTTTCTGTATGCAATTGCAGAATTCCATCCCGAGTATTAGACCGACTTTTTGTGCTCTAACTCACAGGACAGATTTTAACATGTGCATCCACAAAATGGACACGAGTGTCTGAAAATATCTCCCCCCATTGTCTTTACTTTACTGCTTTGGAACAGTGTTATACTAGAATTGAACCAAGTACTTTTTATGTTTGCTTGCACGCATGTGCAAGAAACATAGTGCCATCATACGAGTTTTCCAGAGGTGTGTCAGCCTCTTCCAATTCAGTCAGTGTATTTGCAGGTGTGGTTGCAGAGCACCAATCACTGCTCCAGCTGTCTATAACAGCTGAAAATGCAGTGGCATACAGTTGAAAGGGAGAGCTCCACTTGAGTGAGCAGAGCTCTCCCCCACCGCTCACACGCGCATGTGACGCACGCACACTGCATGCTCATGCGGCTTCCCCTCCCCTCCCCCTCCTCCACACTGTAACGGCCGAAGGTGCTTCCATCCCCCGCCGGCTCCACGCCTCAAAGCATCCAGGTGCTATGCTGGGAGCCACCCCAGTGTGGCAAAATAATGTAATGGCCGATGGGGTGCCCAAACCCCGTCGGCTCCACTGTCTCTCCCACCCCCATGCTGTCGCCGATGGGGTGCCCAACCGCCGGCTTCACTGTCCCCCGAGTACAGGGTGCCACACTGGGAGCCCACCCCAGCATGGCAACAGATGCCATTGCTGGCGGGGTGCCCAATCCCCGTCGGCTCCATGCCCCTCCGCCATCCTCTGCCATGCTGGGAGCACCCCAACGCAAACGCCTCGCATCATCTTTCAAAAAAAAATCTATAAAAAAAAACGGTCCCTCGCAGTCTCCTGACCCCCACAACCCGCACTCCAACCGATCAAGCACCTGCCTCCCCACACCCTCACCCCATACTTACTCTTCCGAGTCCGCACGACGATCTTCGGTGGACCAGAACACGCTTGCACTCTTCAAAGTCGACAGCGAACTGAGGAAATGCCGTAAGCTGTATAATGGGATAGATAGGGTTTTTCAACTTTGTTGCATATCTCAGGCATTTTGGAATTTTGCACCAAATTTTCAACATGGGGTTTTGGTCCCCCTCCTCATGAATTCTTGCACTGTCATGGCGTTACTCAGGCCCGAAGGGTGATTTCACAGCCACTGTGCAAAATCACCTTTCCGGAATGATTAACGAAATGACACTGCCAGTGTTCATAAGGTGGGCTCTCAAAAAGCCTATTTTGAAAATTTGGTGGAGAAATTCCTTAAAATGACTGTTTTACGAGCATGCATTGCGCAGTTCCTACGCACACTCATTAGTTTGCAAATTTTCAATATTTTCACTCCAGATTTTCAACATTGCCATTTTATCACACCTTCTTATGAGCAGTACAGCTGTCATTTTTCACATCTCACCCAAAATGTGTTTCCGCCCGTGTAGCGCACAATGGCGCAGTCGATGTCCGAAATCAATGTACGGGACACATTAAGAAAATCACAGTGACACCGCTCATGAGCAGAGGTCTTAAATGGCTATTTTGAAATTTGGAAAAATTCCTAAAATGACTGTTTTATTTAGCGCTTTCAGAGTTCCTATGCGATCGTAGAAGTAACGAAATTTTCAATATTTTCACCCAGATTTTCAACATTGCCATTTTACCACACCTCCTTATGAGCAGTACAGTTGTCATTTACATCTCGCCCCACAACGTTTCTGCCCATGAAGCAGATAATGGCGAGGTCAAATGGAAATCAATGTATGGGACACATTAAGAAAATCACAGTGACACTGGTCATGAGCAGAGGTGTTAAATGGCTATGTTGAAAATTTGGTGAAAAAATTCCCAACAAGCATTTGTCAATGCCGAATGTTGATTGCGTTGGTCTGTTGAGCTCGTGCAGTGGGCCTCTGTCAGTGGCTCAGTGTGTTAGTCCCAGTGCTGCAGGCTGCTCTTTTGTACTGGGCTCGGTGCATGCTGGCACCTTGTTCTGCCGAGGAAGGAATACGCAGCTGTCCCGAGAGAGCTCCATTGAGGTGGCTCACTCCCCCTCTGTCACTCACTCATTCTGTGTCTCCTGGCACTGCAGGCTGCCTTTTTGTACTGGGCTCCTGCCTGTGTTGGTGGCTTTTTCTATCCATGAAGAAATCCACAGCTGTCCCGGCAGAAGTCCGTTGAGGTCGCTCAGTCCGCCTGTCTCACTCACTCACTCCAGTTCTCCTGGTGCTGCAGGCTGCCCTTTTGTCCTAGGCTCCTGTTTCTGTTGGCACCTTTTTCTGCCCACAAAGAAATCTGCAGCAGTCCCGACAAAGCTCCGTTGAGCTCGCTCACTCCCCTTCTCTCACTCGCTCATTCTGTTCTGCCGGCGCTGCAGGCCGCCCTTTTCTACTGGGCTTCTGCCTGTGTTGCTGCCTTCTTATGCCCATAAAGAAATTTGTAGCGGTTACAATACAGCTCTGTTGAGCTCACTCACTCGTTCATTCTGGTTTTCATGCCACTGCAGGCTGCCCTTTTGTACTGGGCCCCTGCATGCATTGCTGCCTTTTTCTGCCCACAAACAAATCTGCAGCAGTCCCAACAAAGCCCCGTTGAGCTCACTGACTTCCCCCTCCCTCACTTGCTCATTCTGTGTCTCCTGGTGCTGCAGGCTGCCCTTTTGTACTGGGCTCTTGCCTGCAGTGGTGGCTTTTTCTGGCCAGAAAGAAATCTGAAGTAGTCCTGACACAGCTCCACTGAGCTCGCTCACTGCCCGTCTGTCACTCCTTGCATTCCGCTTTCTGCCGGCGCTGCAAGCTGGCCTTGTACTGGGCTTCTGTCTGCGATCGCATTTCTCGCCACAAAGAAATCTGCAGCAATCACACTACAGCTTCATTGAGCTCCGCCTAGCATCGCCTGTCACCGCTCGTTCTGTTTGTCTTGGCGCCGCAGACTGCGCTTTTGTATGGGGCTCCTGGCTGCATTGGCACCTTTGTCTGTCCACAAAGAAACCACAGCTGTCCTGACAGAGCTGCGTTGAGGTTGCCTGGCCCTCCTCTCATCGCCATTCTGTTTGTCCTGGCGCTGCAAGCTGCCCTTTTGTACGGGGTTCCTGTCTGCATTGGCCCCTTTTTCTGCCCACAAAGCAATCCCAGCAGTCCTAACAGAGCTCCGTTGAGCTCACTAAGTCCCCTTGTCTCACTCACTCGCACTATTTGTCCCACCGTTGCAGGATGCCCTTTTGTACTGGGCCCCTGCCTGTATTGACACCTTTTTCTGCCCACAAAGAAATCTGCAGCAGTCCTGACAGCGCTTTGGTGAGTTCGCTCACTCCCTCTCCCTCACTCGCTCTCTCGTTCTGTTTCTTCCAGTGCTGCAGGCTGCCCTTTTGTACTGGGTTCTTGTGTTGGGGCCTTTGTCTACCCACAAACAAATCCACAGCAGTCCCGGCAGAGCTCAGTTGAGCTCGGTCACTCCCCACTACGCGTCGATCTTAATCTGTCCCAAACACTGATTTCAGAGTAACCGTACACAGCGGCAGGAGTGCAGAAACATATTTAGCAGGATGTGCAAAATGACAGCTGTAGTGTTCATAAGGAGTTGTGAAAAATGCCACTGTTGAAAAATGTGGCATGACAGTATTACAAATTTCTAAATTAGAAAGGTGCGTGAAACAGTTCAACGACTCTGTAACACAGTCATAGTTATGGCAGTCCCAACAGAGCTCGCTGAGCTCAGCTCACCTCTTCTCTCACTCGCTCATTCTGTTGTGTCGGTACTGCAGGCTGCCCCTTTCTACTGGGCTCCTGCTCGACGCGCATCTCTCTTATGCCTGCAAAGAACATTGCAGCAGTTACAATATAGCTCTGTTGAGCCCACTCACCGCTCATTCTGGTTTTCCTGCCACTGCAGGCTGCCCTTCTGTACTGGGCCCTGCATGCATTGCTGCCTTTTCCCGCACAAACAAATCTGCAGCAGTCCCAACAAAGCCCTGTTGAGCTCACTCACTCCCACCCCTCACATGGTCGTTCTTGTGTCTCCTGGCACTGCAGGCTACCCTTTGTACTGGGCTCCTGCCTGCATTGGTGGCTTTTTCTGGCCAGAAGGAAATCTGAAGCAGTCCCAACACAGCTCCACTGAGCTCGCTCACTGCCCCTCTGTCAATCTCGCATTCCATTTCTGCCGGCACTGCAAGCTGGCCTTTTGTACTGGGCTTCTGCCTGCGCTGCTGCATTTTCTACCCACAAAGAAATCAGCAGTCACACTACAGCCCTGTTGAGCTCACTCACTACCGCTCTGTCACTCGCTCGTTCTGTTTCTCTTGGCGACGCAGACTGCACTTTTGCATGGAGTTTCTGGCTGTGTTGGCAACTTTGTCTATCCACAAAGAAATCCGCAGCTGTCCCAAAAGAGCTCTCATCGCTCATTCTGTTTGTCCTGGTGCTGCAAGCTGCCCTTTTATATGGGGCTTCTGCCTGCATTGGCGCCTTTTTCTGCCCACAAAGAAATCCCAGCAGCTCTGACAGAGTCTGCTGAGCTCACTAAGTCCCCTTGTCTCACTTCGGCGATTGTTTCTCCAACTGCTGCAGGCTGGCTTTTGTACTGGGCCCCTATGCCTGTATCAACGCCTTTTCTGCCCACAAAGAAATCTGCAGCAGTCCTGACAGCTCTCGTGAGTTCGCTCACTCCCCCCCTCACTCGCCTCTCTGCTCTGTTTCTCCCAGTGCTGCAGGCTGCCCTTTTGTTCTGGGCTCTTGTGTTGGGGCCTTTGTGTGTCACAAACAAATCCGCAGCAGTCCTGACAGAGCTCAGTTGAGCTCGGTCACTCCCCCCCTCTCACTCGGTCGATCATAATCTGTCCCAAACACTGATTTCCCACAGCGACTGTGCTATTGTCTGCAGGAGTATAAAAACATATTGTAGCCAGGATGTGAAAAATAACAGCTGCAGTGTTCATAAGGAGTTGAAAAAATAAATGCCACTGTTGAAAATGTGGCGTGACAGTATTACAAATTTGCAAAGTTACAAGGGTGCATGGAAACAGTTCAACGCACGCTTGTAACACAGTCATGTTATGGAGTTTCGTCACCAAATTTTCAACATAGGGATTTTTGGACCTCTGCTCATGAACAGTACCACTGTCATTTTCTTAATCTGTCCCGAACACTGATTTCCCACAGTGACCATGTTATTCTGCGCCGGAACTGTGAAAACACATTTCGGTCAGGATGTGAAAAATGACAGCTGTACTGCTTATAAGGAGGTGTGAAAAAATGGCACTGTTGGAAATGTGGTGTGACAATATTACAAATCTGCGAGGTTACAAAGGTGCGTGGAAAGTGCTCAATGCACACTTGTAACACAGTCCATTGATGGGCTATCAACACCAAATTTTCAACATAGCCATTTTAGGACCTCTGCTCATGAACAGTACCACTGTCATTTTCTTAATCTGTCCCGAACACTGATTTCCCACAGTGACCATGTTATTCTGCGCCGGAACTGTGAAAACACATTTCGGTCAGTATGTGAAAAATGACAGCTGTACTGCTTATAAGGAGGTGTGAAAAAATGGCACTGTTGGAAATGTGGTGTGACAATATTACAAATCTGCGAAGTTACAAGGGTGCGTGGAAAGTGCTCAATGCACACTTGTAACACAGTCCATTGATGGGCTATCAACACCAAATTTTCAACATAGCCATTTTAGGACCTCTGCTCATGAACAGTACCATTGTCATTTTCTTAATCTGTCCCAAACAGTGATTTCCACAGTGACTGCTCTATTTCTGCTGGCAGTGTGAAAACACATTTTGGCCAGAATGGGAAAATGGCAGCTGTACTGTTCATATAAGAAGGTCTGGGAAATGGCAATGTTGCAAATCTGGAGGAAAATATTAGAATTGAAGTTACGAGCGCATGCGTGTCAACTGCGCAATGCACACTCGTAACACAGTCATTTTACCGGAGTATCGCTACCAAATTTTCAACATAGGCATTTTAGAACTCTACCATGACCAGTGTCACTGTCATTTTCTTTAATCTGTCCTGAACACTGATTTCCACAGCGACTGCACTATTCTGCGCGCTGAAAGTAAAACACATTTCAGCCAGGATGTGAACAATGACAGCTGTACTGCTCACAAGGAGGTGTGACAAATGCCAATGTTGAAAATCTGGCATGAAAATATTGTACATTCGCTGGGTTACGAACGCATTTCTTAGCAACTGCGTAACGACGCTGATAAAAAAGTCATTTTTTGATGTTTCACTAAATTTGCAACATAGGTTTTTGAAGCCCACCTCATGAACATTGGCACTGTTGTTAGCCTGTTAATCAGCCCGGATAGATTCCACACAGTGACCGCGAAACCACCTTCGGGGCCGATAACGCCATGACAGTTCAAGAATTCATTCGGAGGGGTCCCAAAACTCCATGTTGAAAATTTGGTGAAAAAATTCAAAATGCCCGAGATATGCACTAAAGTTGAAAATCCTATTCATTACATTATACAGCTTACGGCATTTCCTCAGTTCGGGTCGGCTTTGAAGTGTGCAGACGTGTTCCCGTCCACGGAAGATCGTCGCGCCTGTGCCTGGAGGTAAGTATGGGGTGTGGGGAGGCTGGGTGCGCAGTGGGTAGGTGCGGGTTGTGGGGGGGGTGCGGGGAGACTACGAGGGACCGTTTCCTTTCTTTTAGGTACATGAAAATGTTGTGGGACGCTTTTCACATTTCGGGGGCATGGGGCATGCTGGGGTGGGCTCCCAGCATGCCACCGGAGTCTGGGGGGCTGTAGCCAACAGAGGATTGGGCACCCCTGGCCGGCAAACAACAAAAGGGGTATTTCTGCCGACGTGGGATTGGACACACCCTGCCGCAAACAACAAAAAGGTGGGGTTCTTCTGCCGATGGGATTGTGCACCCCGCTGGCAAACAACAAAAGGATTTATTTCGCCAACGGGACTGGGCACCCCTGGCCGGCAAACAACAAAGGGATTCCTTTCTGCCGACGGGAGTGGCCCCCCTGGCCGCAACAAACATTGGTGGGGGTGTATATTGCTTGTGAATAGGGGCGCAAGCTGCTGCCATGTTCACAAACAATACCACAGCTGCTACATCCTGCCCTGCAATGATGGTTCGCTCCCTCATTGCAGCGGATGGCTGATGCTGCAATGATGAAGGGGTCCCTGATTGCAGCGGCTATTTGTTTTTAAGTTGTGGCACTGCTAGCTGAACTAGTGTCAGCAGCAGTGTGCCATGGCATTGGGGGACGGTGGACAAGCATTTGCAGGCTGTGGGGGCATTGGGCACAACAGTGCCACGCCTCCACAACCTGCCACAACATGTTTCTTGCGCATGCATGCAATCAACATAAAAATGACTGTTTTAAGAGTGCATGTTGCGCAGTTCCTACGCACGCTGGCAAGTTTGCGAATTTGTAACATTTGCACACCAGATTTTCAACAGTGCCATTTTACCTCACTTCCTTATGAACAGTGCAGCTACCATTTTTCACTTCTCGCCCAAAATGTGTTTCAGCACATGTAGCGCACAATGGTACAGTCGGTTTGCAAAAACAATGTTTGGGACAGATTAAGAAAATCACAGTGACACTAGTCATGAGCAGAGGTCTTAAATGGATATGTTGAAAATTTGGTGACAAAACTCCATAAAATGACTGTGTTACGAGTGAGCATTGCGAGTTTCCACGCACCGTGAGGTTCATGAATTTGTAATATTTTTAGTCCAGATTTTCACCAGTGGCATTTTTTCACACCTCCTTATGAACAGTACAGCTGTCATTTTCACAACATGGCCAAAATGTGTTTTCACACTTTCAGTGCAGAGATGCGTGGTCGCTGTGGAAATCATTGTTCGGGACAGATAAAGAAAATTACACTGACACTGTTCATGATCGGAGGTCCCAAAATGCCTGTTAACAATCTACTGTAAAAAATCCCAAACTAGTTACATTACGGGTGTCGTTACTGGTTCTCGCCTGATACGTGACTTCACCAGTTTTTTAAGATTCACAGCAGATTTTCAACATTGCCATTTTACACCTCTCCATGAACAGTACCGCTGTCATTTTCACATCCTGTTCGAATGTGTTTTGCACCTGTGGTGCCAAATGCCATAGTCACTGTGCAAAAGCAGTTTTCCGCTAACAAACTGATATTGTCACTGTTCATGAGGTGGGGGTCACAAAAAAACCATGTTGAAAATTTGGAGTGAAAATACCAACGAATGCCTGAGGCGTTAGGGTTTCCGACCATAACGCCCCACCCTATAGAGTATGACAGGCATCAGGGGTGTGCCTTGGGATTCTTGCCTGGCATGCTCATACCATTCCACCCCCACCCACACCCTGCAGCCAGTGAGAGGCATCAAGGTGTGCCTCAGACTCTTCGGGCCCAAACTTCACCCCATTCTCCTATACCGCACCCATCTCACCGTATTTCCTGATGAAATGGGGTGCGCATAAGGGCCAAAGACCCCAAGGCACACCGTGACACTTGTCAGTGTCTGCAGGGTAGGGTGTGGTGAAATGGCGTGGTCATTATGCCTGACGACCCAAAGGCACACCTCAATGCCTGCCACTCTGCAGGGTGGTGGTGGGGTTGGCTTCAGTTCAATACTTTGCTGCCATTCCTATTATGCAGCTCTGTAACTTCTACACTACCAATGCCAGTGCCAGCAAGCAAACATTCGGCATTGACAAATGCTTGTTAATATTGCTGCTATTTGAAACTGTCGTTCCATCATTTTCACCAAGAACTGTAATATGTATGTTTTACTATTTGCCTGAAGCTTAAGCTGCTTGGATGGATTGTGGTGACAGACTATGGGTCAGCCTTGTGGAGATCCTTGGCCACTGCTATGGATAGTGTCAGTATGATGCCTTCCTGCTCATTAGGGTTTAAAAAGTCGCTCTCCAGTTGGAGCAATGCCCACAGGTTATGTTCTCTGTGCATAGAGATGGTGGACCTAGATGTTAAATGGTGGTGCCCAGGTAGGAAAGGGGGAAAGTGTACATTGTTTAACTAGAAAAGGCACACTAAGCCAGAGTTTGTTTCCAGTTGTGACCTGGGAGTACACAGAAATTAAGTGACTTGCTCAGGATTACACAGTATGCAAGTGGGGGCTGATGGGATTTAAACCCAGGTCTCCAGGTTTGCAGCTCATTGCCTTTGACCACTATGCTACACTGTCTCCAAGTAGGCCTAAACCATCCCTTTACATGCTTATGGGCATGGAGAAGTCACACAACTACTTCTATTTATTTGTTATGTAAGCCACCTCTCCCTGTCTAGGGGCATCCAGATGGTAAATTGGTGGGAGGGGAGCACTGTACAATCCAAGCAACACAGTCCAAAGACAAAAAAAAATGTGTTCATTACCTGGTTCTTCTGAGGGTAGCGAGTCGGCGTCCCTTGTGGATTAGCAGGAACACTTCTTAGATATGATTGGTGAGCTGCAGGGGCAAGGGTGATAAGCAGGCACAAAATGCACAGTTCAGATTGATTAATTCCACTGTCCACTCTGGAATCAAAATGCAACAAACAGGTTTAATGAACAAGAAAGTTAATGAACCACTCCATGGAGCATGAGGGTAACACATACAATAGGGGCATCCACATGCAACCCCTTAGTTTTTCTGCAACAATCTCATTTACCAACAGACTGAATTATTTCATGCAGTAATTCCCTCGAGCTGACAGGGCTACATTCCTGGCAGCAGCTATACAGTGGGCCAAAACAGGCCACATCTAGAGGTAGTTTGTACTTAGCAGCACTTCCATTCCAATTCCATTCTTTCAATCCACATCCTTAATCAGGCCTCTCTGGCTCACTTTCCATTCCTTAATTCTCAAACACTAGGCACTCACTATGGACTATAGTGGCATGAGACATTTCTACAGTCCCAATGCCATTTCCAAACCTGGCCTTCCATACACTTTCTCCACCGTGGACCGGGGGAGGGCGGTTACCTTACAATCCCTGGAGCACCTTCTTCACTTCAAGGTCTTAAATCAGTCAAACTGGTGTTCTTTAACGAGAACAGAACCACCAAAGACCTTCTGGACATCCAGTCACTGAGGCCACGTGCCTAGAATGGCTTCCAAGGTAATTCTGCATCCTGATCTGGAAACCAACAGCACCTCCGCTCTTGCAGCGATTCCAATTTCAAAACTGTCTTCACCAAGGGCACTAATTGCCCCCACCACACAGAGCACCCAGACAATCTGCCACCCCACTCTGACTCCACGATCTGCACTCGCCCACGGGTGAGACCATGCAAATTACAGGGCCCAATTGGTGTTTACCCTACCAAGGTGCCAAAGTTCACTTGATGGGCCTCCATCTTCATTTATCTCCTCAGGCTTCACCTCCCAAATGCACCGACAGGCCACGGACCATAAGCTCCAACCTTTTCCCAGTCACTTTCATGGCCCGAACCACTGCACATTTCATACATGGATCTTCAAGGGTGGAGGGACATGCCCCCTGTCTGAACTCGCGGGTTGACCCCCTGGACTCTTCTCTCCCCAGGGGTCTCTCTCTCTCTCTCTCTCTCTCTCCCCCCCATGGCACCAAAATCCCTCTCTGTGTATACCCCTGATGATGGGGCCCCTTGCTGCCAGCCAGCAGGCTGTACATCCCAGACCTAGTGGTACCAAGCTCTTTCTCTCTCTAGCGACACCTAGCAACCAGAATTAACTAGTAAGTGCCCAGAGCTTGCTTACACTTCCCCCCACAAAAAACATTTACCCCCTTGATGAACGCCTAACCAGGCTACACCACCACCTCCCCAGATGAGAGATATTACCATCTCTCCCTCCCTCCAAAGGTCAGAGCACCATGCTGGTTACACCACCAAAATGGTGGTGGACATACATATACCTCAGACTGAACCTTGACTCATCTTACAGTTTCCCATCCTAAACCGGGGCACACTGGTGACCCACTCACTGATTCCCATGGTAACCTGCCAGGTACTACAGCGGAGGCATCCCTCCCCCAACTATACCAACTTGCTACAAAACTAACTTCACAAAAGAATGCTGCTGCCAGGAATAGGAAAAGAACTACCCACAGTCTCCCTGTATGTGATAGTACAAATTGGGAACATTGTAACATTAAGTACTTCACAACAGCTAACTCGTGTCCTTTTCAAACTAATAGCACTAAAGCATATTTTATCACATAACATTACATTTGAAAAACATCCAACCAACTGCTCTAGTTTCATTTACACTCTCAGATTTACATAAAATCTTACTGTCTGTCTCTCTTTTTTTCTTCGCTACCCCAACCATGCGTACCCAATCACAGCAATGCACTTTAGAGGAGGATATTCCAGTTCAGCCACCTCTCAGTTGACACTAGATTTTGAAAACTGTAAACATTAGTTGTTGTAAAATTTTACAATACACTTTTAATTACTACATTACTAAAGAACAAACTTCACATAATTTTAAATAGTAGACAGTAATAAATGGGTTGAGCTCACCCAGTACATAGATACATAGACTCTGTCATCAGATAAGGGCCTACAGTCTGCCCATTTGAGCTTTTAAGTTCACTTTATGTTTTCCTAGAAGTCTGTTATCCCTTACTCCTGACCTCCAGAATTTTCTTATGTCTGTCCCATGCATTCTTAAATCCCATGATTGTTTCAGCTCCCACTACTTCCTCTGGCAGGGTGTTCTACTTGTCCACCACCCTTTCTGTGAAGAAATTCTTCCTTTACATGTCCTCTGAATCGCCCTCCCTCCAACTTTATTCCATGAACTCTAGTCCTGGAACATCTTTTTCGCTGAAAAATAGTATAATCCTGCACTCTGTTCCTCCCTGTAAGATACTTATATGTTTCTGTCATATCCCCTCTCTCCCTCCTCTCCTCCAAGGTGCATATTCAAGTCCTTCAACCTGTCCTCATAGGACTTGTGATGCAATCCATGTACCATCTTTATTGCCCTCCTCTGAACCTTCTCTACCCTGTCTATGTCCTTATGTAGATAAGGTCTCCAGAACTGTACGCTGTACTCCAAGTGGGGCCTCACTAGTGTCTTGTGTAGTGGAATTATGACCTCCCTTTTCCTGCTGGTGATACCCCTGCCTATGCATCCCAGCATCCTATTTACTTTACCTGCCTCCTTGTCGCACTGTTTTCTTACCTTGAGGTTATCAGACAGGATAACCCCAAGATCCCTTTCCTGCTTGGTGCATGCTATATCCTCACCCTCCCCCCCAACTGATATGTTGTTCCAGGGTTTTTGTGCCCCATATGCATTATCTTGCACTTCTTTGCATTGAATTTCAACTGCCAAACCCCTGACCATTCTTCAAGTTTCTGCAGGTCCCTTCTCATTCTGTTAACACCCTCTGGTGTGTCCACTCTGTTATAGAGCTTTGTGTCATCAGTGAACAGGGAAATTCTGCTTTATAGGTCCTGTGCAATGTCACTGATGAAAACACTGAATAGGACCAGTCCCAGCACTGATCCCTGTGGTACCCCACTGGTCACTCTTCCCTCTGGTGAGTGACAGCCATTTACCACCACCCTCTGTGTCCTGCCGCCCAGCCAGTTACCTACCCACTGCACCATTGTCCTGCCCACTCACATGTTCCCTAGTTTGTTTAATAGCCTTCTGTGTGGCACAGTGTCAAAGGCCTTGCTGAAGTCCAGATAGGCCATGTCCACTGCCCTCCCCGATCCACCTCTCTTGTCACCCAGTCGAAAAATTCAATGAGGTTGGTCTGACATGACCTCCCCCTGGTGAAATCATGCTGCCTTGGGTCCTGTAGTCCATTGGCAACCAGATGTTCCATCAATCTCTCCTTCAGTAGTGCTTCCATGATCTTCCCCACTACTGAGGTGAGGCTGGCTGGTCTGTAGTTCCCCCCTTCCTCTTTGTTCCCACTTTTGTATAAGGGAACTACATCTGCTGTCCTCCAGTCTTTAGGTACCTCCTCTGTTTCTAGTGATCAGCTAGACAGGATTGCCAGAGGTTCAGCCACCACCTCTCTTAGTTCTTTTAGGACCCTGAGGTGCACTCCATCTGGTCCCATTGCTTTATCAACTCTTATTTCTTCCAGATCCTTCAGGACCCTTTCTCATGCAAAGGGACTTGTGTCCATTTCTGCACCATTCCCACCCCTTGTACTCCCTTCAGGCCCATTACCTTCCTCTTCCTCAGTAAAGACTGAGCATAAATACCTGTTCAGTATGTCAGCTTTACTGTTGTCATCCTCCACACAGCACCCATCCTCCCCCTTCAGTCTCACTATCCCTCCCTTTGCCTTTCTTTTTTCACTTATGTACCTGTAAAAGGTTTTGTCCCCTCTACCCACTGATTAGTAGTGAGAGTTTGTGACATCAGTCTTTCCTCAAGGGAACCCAGACCTTTCTGCAGCAGCATGGAGTACAGATGAAGAAACAGGGGAGGTCTTGGAAGTAACAGGGACTAATAATATTTTGCATCTGATTTGGTGACTGCACCACCAGTGGAATCCTTGGAAATGATAGAATGTTTAATTCTTAATCTGTCCTCTTCCTGCACCAAGGAAAATATTTTAAAAAGGGTAACTCCAGTCCAGATGGAAAAAAAACATACCTCCTTTGTGCTCTCCAGTGAATACAATTTCTCACTTGTTGGGGAAATTTCATAATCAGAGTCCTTGCAGGTCATCATTTGATTTACCACATCCTGAAACATCCATGCTTCCCAATTGTCCTCAATAGCATCAATGATTCTCTCCAGCAGATAGGAATACTCAGCGCTAGGGTACTCCTGAACATGCTCCCTTGTCCAGCATTCAGCATTGGACCACTGAATTGAATTGGACTCACCAGTTCCTGCAGTGGTACCTTTCTGCAATCAGTGCTCAAATAATCCAACACCCATGGGTGTTTTGGGTCGAGGGCTTCCATCCAGCGCTGTTTGCATCTGCACACGTTAGGCAATTGCAGGGGACTAACATCCAGCCCTTCAGGTGATAAGTGATAGGGCTTTGGAATGTCCTCTTCGATGCAGGGATTGATAAATGTAAATGCCCAAGGGGTGGGTGGTGGAGCAGAAGCCGCACAGGTCAGTTGATTCTTCATATGGGAAGTCAGATTGGTAGGTAAAACTTACATAGGTCTCCAGTGCTTCAGACTCCACCACCAAAAAAGTGCTATCAGGATGAGCTGATACGGTACTGGCTGATGGCTGTTCCCCTCCAAGGCCTCTCCTGCTGCCACTGGGAGGTAGAATCCACTTGTGGAAAATGGCTGGGCAGATGTCTATTGCCATTTCCCACCGATGTACCAGCAACCTTCTTCAAAGCTCACCTCATCACTTGGCATGCCATTGCCCCTCCTAGGGTCTCCACCTGTCTCTTTGGGAAAGATGACCTCACCAGCCACAACTCTCTAAACAGGGCAACAGCTGCTCACTAGGCTATGGCATCGTTCCATCTGCACATGCTAAGCACACTAGCAGCAGCACTACCCACTCCTCAATAGTATGGCACACCACACAATGGTCCATGGTGGAACTCCACTCCATCATGTCCCAAGTCCAAGCCAGCAGTGACACCAGAATGGTTACTCTGTGCTCTCTTGCATGCTCCTTGCATGCTGTAGATTGTATTTTGAGCAGTAGCTTTCTTTGCAGACTTTTTCTTTATACGGCCATGTTAAAATGGCAGCGGCTCTGTGCCAAAAATGTTTGCACATTGGTACCTCAATTCCAGTCAATCAATCACAGGAGTGCCTTTGCCAAACAAAATTGTAGTCATATGCAAGTCCATGTGCCACCCCAGGGAGGGAGACAGCAGTTCATACAAATGGCAACACCCCCTGGCAAGCAGCACTTACTAGCCTGCAAATTTAATGCAACGGCCCCCTTGTAGCCCCCAAACATTAATCCAGGCTAAAACTTGCTCCCCAAAACACTCTTTCAAATCTTGGATGAGCCCCCACTTGTAAGCCCCCTTCCCTGTCTAGGGGTATCCAGATGGTAACTTGGTGGAGGGGGAGACACTGTACAATCTAAGCAACACAGTTCAAAAACAATAAAAATGTGTTAATTACCTGGTTCTTCTGATGGTAGTGAGTTGGCTTCACTTGTGGAGGAGCTGGAACACTTCTTAGATGTGAATGGTGAGCTGCAGGGGCAAGGGTGATTAGCAGGCACAAAATGCACAGTTCAGATTGATTAAATCCACTGTCCACTCCAGAATCAAAATGCAACAAACAGGTTTAATGAACAAGAAAATTAATGAACCACTACTTGGAGCATGTGCATAACACATACAGTGGTGGCATCCACAGGTGGACATCTTAGTTTTCCTGCACAGTCTGTTTTGCCAACAGACTGAATTATTTCATGCAATGATTCCCTCAAGCCAACAGGGCTACATTCCTGGCAGTAACAATACAGCAGGCCAAAACAGGCCACATCTAGAGGTAGCTTGTACTTAGCAGCACTTGCGTTCCAATTCCCTTCTTTCTATCCACATCCTTCAGGCCTCTCTGGCTCACTTTCCATTCCTTAATGCTCAAACACTAGGCACTCACTGGGGACTATGACAGCATGAGACATTTCTACTGTCCCAATCCTATTTCCAAACCTGGCCTTCCATACACTTTCTCAACTAGGGGGTACCTTACAATCCATGACGCACCTTCTTTACTTCGAGATCTTAAATCAGTCAAACTGGTGTTCTTCAGCAAGAGCAGAACCACCAAAGACCTTCTGGACATCCAATCACTGAGACCACATGCCTAGGAATTCTGCATCCTGATCTGGAAACTAACAGCACCTATGTTCCTGAAGCAATTCCAATTTCAGGACTGTCTTCACCCAGGGACCTAATTGATGTGTGACATGGAGCAGCCGGACAGTCTGCCACCCCACCGGGGTCCCATCCAACCATTTCCTACATGGACCTTACCCTTTCTGCTCAGGCTGCCCAGCTCGGGAGTCCCAGATCTGTGGTGGCCACCAGCCAGGGGGAAAAGGGGTAGTGCTGGCACTACTACACCCTCAATAGTCCAGGCTGCCACCTCTGGACCATGCACCAAGTCCAATTTGCCATAGCAGGACCACCCACAGAACACAGTCTGACTTCACAATCTGCACTCGCCCATGGGTGAGACCATGCAAATTACAGGGCCCCATCGGTGCTTACCCCACCAAGGTGCAGATGTTCACTTGGCGGGCCTCCATCTTTATTTCTTTCCCTGGGCTTCAGCTCCAAAATGCACCGACAGACCCCAAACTTTCAGCTCCAACCTTCTCCTCCTCACTTTCATGGCCCAAACTGCCACACATCTCACACGCAGATCTTCGAGGGAGGAGGGACAGGGTTGCAAGTGGCCTGCCCAGCCTCGCCTTGGCCCTCCTGCCGAACTCATGGTCTGACCCCGTCTCTCTATCTCTTTCCGCTCTGGTGCCAAAATCCCTCTCTGTATGCACCCCTGAAGATGGGGCCCTCCGCTGTCAGCAAACAGACTCTACAGCCCAGACCGAGTGGCACCAAGCTCCTCTCTCTCTCTCCCCCCCCCAGTGACACCTAGCAACCAGAATTAACTAGTAAAACCCAGAGGGTGCTTACAGTTATATGTAATACAACTACCCCATTAACTAGCAGTGATTGAAAGTCTCTGCTCCATAACTGTCAGATGTCCGATGATCCAAGGTACAAGTCATGTCATCACAGTTATACTGTGGGATGTAACAAGAGAGATCCAAACTGTATATTAAAGTGCCCTTCCATTGCATTGATATTTTCTTTTGATGGCATAACTAGCATGGCAACATCACAGTTGTCCTCACCTTTCCAGAATAGTGACTTATTTGTAATTGTTTGGGGCTTCATCATCTAAAGCTCCTCATTTCTATTTAAGTGTCGAGCATGCCATACAAATGCTGATATCTGTCTGTGTGAATAAAAGAACAGTTTGACCATACAAGTGGTGTGGATATTTATGTAGGTAACTGTCACTGCATGGTTCATCACTAGATTTTATTCCTCCAGGCCCATGATTCCAACTTCATAAAATATGAATGCATTTGTGGTATGCTGTACCTTCTCTAGACCCATGTATCACCACTTGAAAATCCCCTAGAACTGGACGGTGGACTTACAAAGTCCCTCTCTCTTGTGGATTGTTAAGTGCATTGGGAAACAGAATGAAATGCAGAACATATTAAATGCTTCCTTTCCTTCCTGTGCCAACATTTTTCCTGAACCACTGTATTACTCTTAGAAAGTCACTGGACATGTCTGGGCTTCAGTCCTGCCACTACTAACAATGCCTAATGTTGGCTTGCTGGTATTGGCATTGGTAGTTCAGGAGTTAGAGAGATGCATAATAGGAATGGCAGTGAAGTATTGAACTGATGCCAACCCCACCTCCACCCTACAGAGACTGACAGGCATTGGGAGTGTGCTTTTCGGTCATCAGCCATAAAGCTCATGCCATTTCACATCACCCTACCCTGTAGACACTGACAGGTGTTGCGGTGTGCGTTGGGGTCTTCGGGCCTTATACTCACCCCATTCCATAAGGGAATACACTGAGATGGGTGCAGTATAGGAGAATGAGGTGAACACTGGGGCTGAAGACTCCTAGGCACACCTCGATGCCTGTCACTGGCTGCAGGATGGGGTGGATTGGCAGGAGCTTTACGGCTGACTATCCCAAGTCACCCCCCTGACACCTGCAAGTCTCTACAGAATAGGGCTTTATGGTTGGAAACCCTAACACCCCAGATGTTTATTGGTAATTTCACTCCAAATTTTCAAAATGGGCTTTTTGTGACCCAAACCTCATGAACAGTGGCACTATCATTTCGTTACTCAATCCCGAAAGGAAGTTTTGCCCAGTGACCATGCCATTCTGTGCCACACGTGTGAAAACATATTTCAAGAAGGATGTGAAAAATGACAGCTATACTGTTCATAAGGAGGTGTGAAAAAATGGCAATGTGAAAATCTGGAGAGAAAATATAAAAAATTAGCAAAGCTATGAGTGTACGTAGAAACTGCACAATTTGCAACATGGGCTTTTTGGTACCTCCCCTCATGAACAGTGGCACTGTTGTTTCGTTAATCGGCCCCAAAAGGTGATTTCTGGGCAGCGACAGTGAGATCACCTTTCAGGATCAAGAAACTAAATGACAGTGACATGTTCACGAGGTTGGTTGCCAAGAATCCTATGTTAAAAATTTGGGGCCAAAATTCCCAAAAAGTGGCTGATATATCAACCTAAGTTGACCCCCCCCCCCATTGCCTCCCATTATAAAGCTTGCCATCATTTCTTCAGTTCACAATTCAGCTTTGAGGAGTGCAGATGTGTCCCGATTCAGAGAAGATCACAGCTCCTGACCTCCGGAGAATAGGTATGGGTGAGGTGGGGGGGAGGTGGGTGCACAGAGGGAAGGTGGGGATGGGGGAAGGGGATGAGGGAGACAATAGTGGACTATTTTCTTGTTTGCAGTGGGGGAAAAAAAGACAGTGAGGTAAGGTTTTCTTCATTTACAGGTTACACACAAAAAAAGAAAATAGGCACACTGGGGGCTGGGCTCCAGTGTGCCACAATTCTGGGGGGGATGCGATACAAGGATTGGGCACCCTGATGTCAGCAACGCATATAGACGGGTTGGGGAGGCATGCATCCGACACCAGGAGTGGGCATCCTGGTGTTGAAAAGAAAAGGGGAACTCTTTAACCAGGAAAAACACACTAAAAGGGGGGATGCCAACACGGGGATTGGGCACCCCATGTCGGCTTTCCAGGAGTGTGTGGCGGGTGGCAGGAGGTGCCATGTAATGGTGTGTTACATAATGTGTGTGGGGGGGCAACATGCTGACATGGGGATTGGGCACCCCGATGTTGGCTTTCTGGGGATTGTGTGGTGAACGGCAGGAGCCACCATATTTATTGAAATGTTTCACCAGGAAAGGCACATGACTGAGGCATCATCTGCCACTGCAGTGACAAGTCTGTCTCTGATTGCAGCGGTAGATTCGTTTCCACTCTTTGGCTCTCTCTGAAACTGCTGTCATTGGCAGCATGCTCACTGATTGGTGGCTGAGGGATGCACCCACTAAATCATCTCCTGCATTCGCCACAACACCGACAGACCTCTGAAATGTGCTACTACCACAAGATGCTGCTTGCATGTGTGTACAGACTAACATAAAAATAGTAGAATTTGGGTCTTACTGATTATGAGATGTAGCTCTCAGCTGGGCTATCATGGGTAAATAAAATTGTATGAATGAAATGGCATGTAATAGTAATAACCCAGTACCAGTCCACCTGAGTCATTCAGCCCTCCTAAATTGCTGATGTTCTTATGGAAGTGAGGTGAAGGGGGATCCCTAAATACAAAACTTGTACTGCATCAGCTATGGATGAAATAGGCACTACCTTGTAGTGATGCAGAGGCTCTTTACAACCCCACCCCCTTATTGGGGCATCATAACAGAAATAGACAGCCCCAACAATATCCTTATCACTGCAAATCCCACCCCATATATCCCTGTTCACTTACATCAAGTATCACATGGTTACTTGTACTCTCCTACAATTATAATGAATCTCTAAAAGTATAGGAAGTACACAAATTAAGCAATAAATACCTTAGAAAAGTGAGACACAGAACATTTGGAAGAAGTGAGATCATCGAGACAGCTGTGAAGCTCCTTGTGGTCTGTCTCCATGGGGTCTTGTGTGGCTGCACAGTTGGCTTTAGAATAACATGGGGCTGTGTTTGAGATGAAAAGGTTTACTGAATGATGCACTGCAGCTGCAAAACCTGCCGTTCACTATTCATATACAATCCAAATGCAAACTACTAGTTCATTTGCTTACAGCTGACAAAGTCACACTCACAAGAGTAAAGTCTTTTTTCTTTAAAGGCAATCCTTCAGTAAACTTTTCTAGAGCAAAAGTCTATTCAATATGTAAGCAATATTGCATGGCAGTGTGCGCATTGAGCTACGTCGACATATGCCTTGGGTACTTTCTGAGGTGCAAGGCCTCAGGCCGAGTGCCTTCAACCACCTGGGAAGTGTATTGATTTAGCAAGATGCACACCCCGGCATGTGTAATTCTACATATATATATATATATATATATATATATATGTATATATTTTTTTTCTATTAAACTGTAAGTACTTAAAACAGAAGAGTTTAAAATATATGTCAATCTTTTTATCAGTTTTTGGCAAAGTAGTTCTGCCTGCTGAATCTTCATGCTGTTTTTATTTTGCCTCTTACAAAATTGTCTTAATTTGCCATCCATAGTTGTAGTTGTAGTTTCATACTTGCAGCTTGGTTTGCTTACCCTCCCATTCCTAGACACCATGACTAGTGCCATTAAGGAGACCATGTGACTTCTGCAAATAATGAGAGCATGACTGCTGCCAGTAAGGGGAGTGTGAATGACTGCCACAGGCAATGAAGGAGAAAACACAACTGGGGCCAATAATGAGACAGTACCACTGCTGCTAGTTCACAGACAGCACACAACTGATGCAGAAATGGTGGCTAGGGGCTGTTAGTGTGTGGCCTGTAGTGAGGCATTTCAGTGTGTGGGCAGAACTCTGTAAGTGCAATTAATATTAGACAGTTTTTTCTTTGGTTTCTGAAGTACGTTTACTTTTTCCTTTAGTGAGCTGTACAATTTTCACCACGGAAATTAAACATGTGATGCATAAGTTAAAATCTACTGCTTATTAAAATATGTGTCATGCTTCTGTTTTATAATGTGATGTGGGGAAATCCAAGAGAAAAAATGGCCACTTATTGTTTATATTTTTATATGAAGTGCAATTTAATGATATGTTATGAGGCTTAAGACCAGAATGACTGTGTTCTGGCTGTATTAATGCATGTTGGTGTGACCTATTATTATAACCAACTGCATTCCTGTATTGTCACTACCCATGTTATAACTCACAGTACTGTACCTTCACTGTTGTAACAATAATTCTCAGTTACAGTATCACAGAATAACTGACTGGGCAGCAGGATGACTAATTAGGTAGAGAGCACGTCTTTACTTCTAACAATTGGACTACACCTGAAGCTAAGGGGAGCAGGAAACAATGGACCTAAAGTACTGCTGTATGGAATTTTCAAATTCAGGTGAAATGAAATTCTGTGGAATATCCAAAATTCCACTGAAATTCCACTGAATTCTACCAGAAATGGAATGGCAGAGTTCCACAGCATAAAATAGTTGTAGAATGATTTTCCACAGAAAAATCACTGTTCCATGGAATATTATTCCCCAGATCTCAATATTTTCCACATAAATTGTTGCAGAAAAATTTTCGGCTGAATAAAATACTGTTCTGCAGAATATTTTTCAATGAATCACAGTAGGTGGAATTCCGCAGGTGAACAAGTGAAATTCCAGTAAAAATTCCACCGGTGGAATGGTCATTCTGCATTAATTCTACCAGTGGAATTCCACATTCTGCACTGCACTAACCTAAAGCCCTTCCCAGGCATTGTAAAATACATCTAGATAAGAGTGAGAGTGCTCTTGAAAATTGTGTTCTTGTCTGCTGCTCTTACTGAGGGCTGCTTGTTGTTCCCTACTCCATTGTCGAGAAGTTCTCTCAGCACCAGATGAGTTGTGCAGTTACAGTATTACTTCCTCCAACCTCTGACTGCTACTGTTCTTCCTTTCATTACTATGTGGTACTATTACATCTTCCTGCTTACTCTGGGACACTAATACATCTACCTGCTGCAAACCTCTTCAGTATTGATGCCTCTGAGTTACCTGCACTGTAAAGGCCCACACAAGTGTCTGTTCCAAGATATCCTCACTTGGGGCTGCTCTCTTTCTCAGGGTCCCACCTGCACATATTCATAAGAGGATGTGCACTAACAGCCATTAACAAAAGGCCAAACTCCTGTTTGTACTTAATCACACCTATAACATTTAAATACTTATTCAACTGGTCAACAAGTGATTAAGTATAGATAGAGGATGTTGCTTGCTCAACTTAGTATGTTATTTTGTAGGATCCTTGTAACTGAAGAAGTTGCTTGTTTGGTAGTAAGCAGTTTGAATGCTCACTAAAAATGTCACCATCAGCTTATTATGGTTCCATTGCAGTTGGTTTGCATCTCCATCTTCCCCTAGGATACAGCTAAAATAGCCAGTATTGTCTAGCCCGTCAACAAAAACAAAGTAAAAAATGCTTGTACATCATACTTCTGGCCATTCGTGGTCACTGTCCCACACAGGAACTATAACCATGTTGGGGTACCACAAAGGCACATGGATCTCTTAAGGAGGGTTCAGCCCCTAGAGGTGCTGCTGGAACGAAATTCCTTTAAGCTTGAGATATCTTAAGGAAGGAGCCCCCATGATTGAGCTTCTAAAAACTCTGATGTGGCCCTGGAATGGATAAATTAAATAGATTGTTATGTTTTGGACTGGGGAATGGCTGATGGGGGGGGGGGTTATATGTATGGAATGCTTATTATTAATACTGTCTTATCTTTATAGTTTGTGTAAAATAATCAATACTCTCAAATGTGTCTGCTGGGCTGGGAGTGGTGTAGATCTCTACCTCCAATAATAAGAGGTTAAACATGCTCATATGGCTGAGCACTCCACAAACCGAGTTTTGTTGATTCTAACATAAAATCTAAAATAATATTTAGCAGACAGAAGGGGACAAATTTAGAAAAATATGAGACATTTTTTCGTATGGCAATGTGAACTACTTAGGAGAAGAGAAGAGGGCAAGATATGGGAAGGTGGAAAAGCACAACATAAGAATAGCCAGAGGAAGGACAAGTACAGATCTGGAAATATAACTGAAATCAGATAGTTCAAAACAAGGAGCCAGGAATAGAAATAGCAAGGTGTGGCACTACACTGGAAGACAAACTATTACCTATGAAAAGACAAATCAAAAGCTTAGAGCAAACAAACAAAGAATTTCAAGATAAATTCATGGACTTTGAAGCACAAGCCAGGAGAAAGAGCATTAGAATTCTTAAGGTACCAGATGCCTGGGATGGTCAAAGATCCTTAAAAGATGTTTTAACTCAAATTATGGCAGCTTATTTAGAGCTGGACATTCAAAATGTTAAAGCAGATATATATATAGACCATATTCATCATACTTATGGCCCAAATTAAAATGCACAGGGCCCCCCCAAGACCGACTGTGATGACATTTTTTTGTTTGGAGGATAAAGAAAAACTGATGACTGAGGTCTACAAAAATAAAAAAAATCACACTAATGAGGGCTACAATTACAATATTTAATGACCTCCCTCCAGATCTGATTCAAGAAAGGAGCTGGGAATAAAGGTCTCTGCTGGCCTGAACTGGTTGCCCCCTAAAAGCAAACTCAGCTCCTACATGCTCCAGGATCCTAAACACAGGACCTCCAAATGTTCTAATATTAACTGTAGTTACATTCATGTATTATGTGCCTTAATATATTGTGTCGAACTTTTGTAAATATTGTGCCTATAATATATTATACTTTTGTTATTCTTTGTCAAATATTTTCTACTGTAACAATGTTTGCTTTCTGTGCCTACCTTGAACCCGGGTCACACCTGGAAATGAGCCTCGGCCCAGCGTGCCTTTCCCCATCACCAATTTTAAATAAATAAATAAATAATAAATAAAGGAAAAAAAATATTACACTCTTTGGAATGAGCTCAGGTCTAACAAATATAACATCACAATGATTTATCCAGCAGATTTAAAAGTGATAACAGATGGTGTGCAACACACTTATGATAATTGGAAAAAGATTTAAGGGTTACATTTCCAGGCAATTTTTAAGCTGTTTCATCATGTTTAAACATTAGTATTGCTAATGATATCACCATCTGAATGTAACTTATTGATTGTAAAAGTATTAAGTTTGTAGTTACTAATATGCTGGGGGGGGGGAGTCTACAGCATGTAATGGTAATATATGGTTGTCCATTTGGTCAGCAGGAGATTATTTTTGTTTCTTTTCTTTTAATTGTTATCCAAGAAGTGATGGTTGGGGAGGAGAGAGGGAAGACAAGGTCAGGATGGAGGGAGGTGGTCAATTTTGTTCAGGAGGTGGAGCTTTCTAAGAATGTTTTTATTTTTTTCCATTCAAGTTGCAACTAAATATTTCGGGATCTCTTCTTGTTGCCTTTACAGTTTTTGACATGAGTAATCACCACACATTTGTGAAATGTGTGTCATTCAATGTGAATGACCTCAACTCACAAATTTAACGATTAAAGATTCTCACTTACCTGAATAAAATTAAAGCCGATATAATAGCTTTATAGGAAACCCATTTAGATGTTAAAGAGTCAAAAGAACTGACAAAAAAACTGGATTTCACATACATATTTTTCTCCTAGCACCACAAAGAGTGCTGGGGTAGCATTACTAATTAGAAAAAGACTTAATATTCAATTGGATAAAAAGTGGACAGATAAAGAGGGAAGGATCCTTCTTTTAAAAGGCAAAATACAAAATTATACTGTGACAATAGGTTCTGTTTATATCCTGTTTGAAAATTATAACTTATTTCTAGCTAAAATCACGGGGGACTTGATTGATATACAAGAGATCAACATAATCCTAATGGGAGATTAAAACTCACTATTAAATCCTTATATCAAAAAAATAATAACATAACTCCTAATAATAAGTGAACTTCCTGTATTTTAGGGAACTGTCTTAAAACTAATGATTTAATTGATCACCAGAGAATCAATAATCGAATAGCTCATGAGTACACCCATCGTGATTGGAAAAACAATAACATTTCAAGAATGACTACATTTTTATATCCAAATCACTAATGTCCTCAGTTATTACAACTTCTAATAGATCAATTATTTATTTGGATCATGCTGTGGTGGAAATGAATATCAGCTTTAAAACCACTGATATTAAGGGAACTTGAAGTTGAATCTTCAACAGTGAGTTATTAAAAAAAGAAGATTTTGTAATAAAAATTAAGGACGTAATTCACAAATATTGTTTTTTTTAATTATTCAGGGTAGCAATCAATTTCATCACTTTGGGATGCACTAAAATCTGTCCTCAGAGAGGTATGCATATCCTATCAAGCATGGATAAACATACAGAGATTAGCTAAAAATAATTAAATCAATCTATGGTTAAAAGAATTAGATACATTAGTGGCACAAAATCATAATAAACATTGCCTGGAGTGGGTGGATTATAGACTTAAGTTACAAGAAAGGTTAATGCTGAAACAGAAGAAAACATAAGAACAGTTAAACAAGCAAGGTTATTTACATGGGGACATATCAGATAAACTATTAGCTCATCTAGTCAAAAAGAGAAGGGAACAAAATGCAAAGGTTAATTTAATAAATAAACAAAATATGCAGGTTACCAAATGGGAGGATTTAGCTGAAACAGTTATACAGTATTACAAAGAGATCTGTCAGAGAAACAACAGCATAAATTACCCTAAAATTGATGAATTTTTAACAAGAGCTAATTTACATGTAATGGAGTTGAATTCAAATCCATTTTCAATTATTGAAATCAGTGAGGCAACTGAAGCACTTCCTAGGGATAAGAGCCCAGTTTCTGATGGATTCACCAATGAGTTTTACCAAATGTTTAAGGACTTGCTTGCACCCTAGATCTTGCACTTCATGGTGGAATGGGTCAGTGAGGTGGGGGAGATCCCTTCAGCTATGATGGATGCAAAGGTGATACTAATCCCAAAAGAATCTGAACCATAGGAACTAGTTGAGAGCTATAGACCCATAGCCCTCCTAAATTCATGCTATAAAATTATAGCAAAAAATATTGCTAACAGATTTCTGGGGGCTCTTCTCCACTACATCCACCATGACCAGAAAGGTTTTATTTCGGCTACGACCATAGTAACAGCAGTAAAAAGGTTCAGTCTCTCACAGAATACATACAAAAATACAATACAATTTACTTTGCATTAGCCCTGGATGCAAGTAAAGTCTTCAACTTAATAAACAGATCCTATTTGTTCCATGTTTTGGAGAAACAGGAACTACCTACTAATATGAGAAATACTATTAATGCTTTACACAGCAACCCCGTGGCCAATTTTCTTGTGAATGGACAATTATCCTAAAAATTCAAATGAAGGATGGAGTATGTCAAGGCTGCCCCCTTTCTCCAGTACTATTTATTTTATGTATTGAGCCCCTATTAATAACAAGAATGAATCCAACGATTAAGGGTATTAAATGGGAACCCAAGATATAACATTCAGTGTGTTTGCTGATGATATGGTTGTACTTTTTAGAGATTTAAATAATTCTGTACATGTTCTACTAGACCTAATCAAAAATGTTTCCTCTTTTGCCGGGTATAAGTTTACCCAACAGAAATCCATGCTAATTAATATGAGACAGTCTGGATGAGGACTAGAAAAAGTTATCAACCTTTAAAAACGTAGACCAGATTAAATATCTGGGAATAATTATAACAAACCAATTGGGAAAAAAATATTTGCTTAACTATAAATAGCCAAAGAGAAAATTTAAAAGAAATTAGAGCTTTGGCAGAACTGTCTCTCTGAAGAAGAGCTGAGATAGTTAAAATGATGGTTCTTTCACAATTAACGTTTATTATGCAATCTAAGTTCTTTTGGATAGGTGGGGATACACAAACTGCTTGGCCAGTTTTGGCCATGTCCAGGAAAAAGGTGGGCTTCGGCTGCCCATACTCATATTTTATGAGTCAAACATTAGTTAATATGTGGAATTGGTCATTTCTTCCCAGGGAAGATTTCAGAATTTTATAGGGAATATTAATCAGTGATGAAATAACTAAGCAATCAGAGGACATACTTTTTTAATGAAGTTTGAAAAAAAAATGAAAAAATCACCATTCTTCCATCCGATTGTTATACATGGAATGCAAGCAAAAGCAAAATTTGGAATGCACCAGATTTCACGGTTGCATGCCTTTTGCAGAATTTATGAACATTCTAAATGAGAACATTTCAAAAAACTTACAAGATTATTAAGCAAGAATGGCATTGTTTCTTGGAACCACTTGTTAAAAGATAATGGGCTGGATTTTCAAACTCTAAGAATGCTGTAAGTCCCTGATGCACCGAGCATGTAGTGCATGGGGCTTGTGGCATTCTCCTGCCCAAGATTAGGATTTTCTATCATGTGCACAAATTGCTGCACGTTAGATCAACATTTTGTGGTTTAGCTTGCAACAATACCAAGGGCCTTTTTTACGGAGCTTGCACCAGATATTTGGTGCAGGTTGCCGAAAATATTGGAAACTGTCACAACTGTGCCTAAAATTATAAAAGTGGGTGCAGCTGCAGTGAATGGGTTTGGTGCACTGCCAGAACCTAAGTGCCATGGCTCAGGGCTTGTCACAAGTCCTGCACCATACTTTGAAAAGTCTGCCCAATAAGTTTATTTCTTATCAACAGTTTCACAGCCAAATAAAAGAACCAATACTTTTACCATGTCTCCTATATGACTGTATATGAAACCTTTAAAAATTACTGTAAAACATTGAAAATATACAGCTCGGACTTCTCTGTTCAAATAGACAAATAATAAAACTGCTGTTCTATTACAGAATGAAAATTGTATCACATTGTTACTTTATGGTAACCAAATCTTACAAAATAACCAAGATTAAAAAGCATAAAAGTTGGAAAAAAGAACTGGGTTAGCAATTATGTGCCAACCAATGGAGAAAAATTTGGATTGGTACAAACAAAAACATTATATTAGGAAAGAAAATCATACTATACAACACAGATTAATCAACAGAGCATATATTACTCTGCCAGTTATTGCCAAAATAAATCCAACATATCACAATCTGTGTTGGCATGGGTTTAAAGGAATAATAACTTCTGGGAATATCCTATTATTAACAAATGGTGGAACAATGTTATTGTGTATTTATCTCAATTATTAGATCATAACATTCCCTGTACTTCAAATGTTCTATTTAATTTGTTTGACTCACTAGATGTACTGTACAATCAAAGTAAAGTTTGGTATTTGGGTACACTGGCAATGAAAATAATTATTCTTAAATACTGGAACAGCAAAGGCCTCCCCTAAACATTGAATATGAATGGTGGCACACAATGAAAGAGGCTTTAATGTTTGAGAAATTAGGTTATATTATAGAAGCCATCGATTATCCACAGAACGACTCATTGAGAGAACTTTTATTGCTATTTCCACCTTTAATGCTGATATAAAAATGATGTGATTATTTGGAAAGCAAGGGACAGGTAAGAGGGAATGGGGGAATATGAGCATACTGGTTTCAATTAATTTGGAAGATTGGGAATTATACATGGTTTCAGTGTGGGATAGGAAGAAAGCCAAAGTTGTATTAATTCTATCTGGGGGGAATTCAATAGAACAGTTGCATATACTATATTCTAATGAGTAAGCCAACTGAAACTTTAGTACTGCTATGTATTGCTAACTAGTTGGAACTATGGCTATTGTAAATGTGGGAAAACTATAATAAAAATTATATTTAAAAAAAGGAAGTTATGTCCAACCAAGGTGGTGGAAATGAGAAAAACCTGTCCATCAGCACTCTGTTGGGACTTAAAAGAGTTTATGTAAGATGTTAAAGAAAGCAAATGGCAATAATGCAGTAATATAAAAACCAGATGATTAATAAAACTTTCATCTTGGATTGATAAAAAAAAAGATACTTGCACTCCAGAACTGCCCCAAAAGAGATAAAAATCTGTAAATAACAGCTAACTGTTTAAAAAATTATTTGTATAAAATTTACAGACCAAATAGATATGCAAAGGATCTTTACATATTATTAACAGATCAAGTAGGCCATAAGGATTAATAACATCAAAAACAAACTTTAAAACAAATTTCAAATTGCCAGCAAGCCTGAGAACAAAGTCAAAGCTACAGGACAATAATGAGTTATAAAGACTGTCACACAAAATACTGAAAGCAAAGTCTTAAACTATAAAAGTCAAACTGCAAGCAATGCATGAATATAGCAGTACAAAGTTAACAGAACAGGAAATAACTTTTAGTTGTACTTGCAGTTATGTCCAGCCTTTCCCAGTCCGACTCTAGTCAGACTCCTTGCTACACTTTGCTTCTGCATTTCACTGCTGCTGCTTTGACACTGCTGCATCAGCTGGGGGTGTGGTTTTTGAAGTGGTTCAACCCCGCCCCCTCATGGTGAGTGATTGGGCTAACAGTCTGATGGACAAGATTCTGAAAGCAGCAGGTGAGTGGTACTCTGATGGACCTTCTGAGTAGCAGTAAACACAATAGGGAAGCTGACACCACACGGGAAGGTACAGTGTCAAACAACACAGGTCAGTGGGTGACATAGCTCAGGCTCAAGCTGATAGTGAAGCAAGTCCGAAGGATGATCTGTAGGAGAGTTCTGGGCAGTCTGACAATGAAGCCTGCCACACTCCAGTCAGACTTCTTGCTACACTTTGCCTCCGCAGTTCGCCAGCACCATTTTGACATTGCCGCTGAAGGTAGTAATATATTAAATTGGGTTGATTTGATATTAGATGGAGAAATGTGATCATATCAGGAGATTAGTAAAGAATAGGACCAGTCAAATTTATAAAATATAATGCCAAAAAATATGTCTGCTAGAAATAAGTAGTTATGGGAGAAAAAAAGGTAAATTGAATTTAGGAACATTAATTAAAAAGGAAGACAAAATTATTAAGAAAATGAGTAAAGACACTATCTCCTTCTCTAAAATCACATTCTCCTTCAAATCAATAATCTTAAAAGAAGTAGAAGACCTTCTATTCCAAATAGATACAACTAAAAGTGCAGGTGCAGACTCCCTGGACCCCTACTTTCTAAAAGTAGCACTGCACGCCTTAGCTGCCCCCCTCACCCACCTCTTCAATCTCTCCCTAGCCACTGGTTCTATCCCCTCAATATGGAAGACAGCTCAAGTGTTTCCACTACTTAAGGCAGGTGATCCCATGGACCTCAACAACTATAGGCCCATTTCCATCTTACCAGTACTGTCCAAGATGCTTGAAAAGTTAGTGAACTTTCAGTTAAGTGCCTACCTTGATACCAACAATCTCCTTAACCCAGCTCAATCTGGTTTAGATCTATGCACAGCACCATCTCTGCCTTAGCAAAGTTACAAATGACTGGCAGACTGCCTTAGACAAAAAGAATAACACCTGTGCTGTGTTTCTGGATCTAAGCAAAGCCTTTGACACTGTGGACCATGAACTACTAATCTCCTCTCTGAACTCCATAGGCCTTGACTCACTCTCTTAAATGGCTCAGATGCTATCTCTCGGAAGATTACAACTGGTAAAAATGAAGGTGACCTATCTACCTCTAAACCACTCCTAAGATGTGTACCGCAAGGCTCCATCCTGGGCCCCATCCTCTTGCTATTTACATCAACAATATTGACTCCAATCTCTCACAACTAATATTCACCTTTTGTAGAGATGATACTGTACTATATGTCAGTAATCCTCACCATCAAAAGCCTGTGAGCTTTACAGTCTGAGTTCTCCTCCTACAGCACAACTTATTAGAAAAGAAATTACTACTAAATGCCAAGAAAACGAAAGCTATGTTCTTGCCACCAAGAACTGCTCTTCCACTGTCCCATCACTCACCCTCCCACAATTATCTACCATCCTGTGAGAAACCTGGAATATGTGGACAAATTCAAATATCTTGGAGTCTGGATTGACAATAAACTTGATTACACTAGCCACATTGAAGAGCTCCTGAAAAAGCTTAGACAAAGACTTGGCCTATTTTATAGGATCAAACACTACCTGACCAGAGATTCCAAACAAAGGCTAATCCTGGCATCATTCCTATCCCTCATTGACTATGCTGACTTCCTCTATGGCCACTGCTCCTCTCCCATTTAAATAAATTAGACACCTTGTATCATAGAGCTATTAGATTCATTACAGATCTTCCCTCCAGCACCCATCATTGCTCTCTCTACAATGCAGTCAGTTGGACATCCCTGCAACACAGAAGAAACAAAAATGCTGCTGTCTGGATCTACAAAGCTCTGACAAACAAACTCTCTTCCTACATCTCAGACTGTTTCAACCGGATCACATCCAGGCCTTACACCCTAAGGATCAATAAACTCATCATGCTGAAGATTCCTATCACCTGCACCCGGTATGGAAGGGCTGCAATCAGCTATTCCTAGCACTTATCTGGAATTCTCTTCAAAATACCTTGAAATTGGATACCCTCATTCCTTTAACATCCTTCAAAAACTGTACACTAGTCTATTCCCAGAATCATGCAACTGCTTCCATAAGGCCTAGTTCTCCCACACCCCTCCTTCCCCACCCCTTTTTATGCTATCCCTATTTCTATCGCTCTTCTAGCTTGTTCTCCAACCAACTTCATACAAAAATGCTCACCCAAGTCCAACTATCCGAGCTTATCCCTACTATACTGTTTGTTTCTTTTCTTTTAATATGATTTAGGTTTATTGTCATTTTGCCTTGTATATATGTAAATATTTGTATATCTGTCTCATTCATAAATCACTGTATTGTGTTTATTCAGTACCATGTTTTTGTGTAAAATTTGTAACCTTATATTGTTATGACCACTCAGGTCCATCTTGTAAATGAGCTATGCTCAATGATGTTCGCCTGAATAAATAAAGATTTTGATTGATTGATTGATTGATTGAAGACACCTTAACAGGTCATTACTCATATTTCAGCACACATTATAAAGACATATAATACCAACTGGTACCAGGAATTAAAAACTGATCTCACAGAATCCCAATGGTCAGAATGTCAGAAAAGTAAACAAGATTTATTCCTTCACTAGGAATAAAACCATTCAAATGAAGATCTTGGGTAGGGCATACCTTACCCCTGCAAATATGCATGGTATGAAATGCAAAGCAGACAATCTTTGTTGGCATGGGTGTAAGGTAAAGGCAGACCTGGCACTCTGGAGCTGTCCTGATATCTTTAAATGGTGGGAAGAAACAGTCAAAGAATTAAAAAAGATGTTTCTTAATTATTGTAACCCCCCCCCCACACGGTGGGGACTTACTTTGATGCCACCTCCCCCATTTCTTGCCACCATGTCTCCAATCCTGGGTGGTACCTGTTATTTTCTTGCCATGCTTTGTGGACTGACGGAGTGAGTAAAAGAAAAGCCGCACACTGTGATGGGTTTGCTGATCACAGCATGGCTCAGTGTGCAAGCTGCTGCAGTTGGCTTCCACTCTCTCTCTCTCACTCTCACATTGTGTGAGTGCTGTAGCACTCAGATGTAAAAGCCAGTTCTTAGACCAACAGAGCTTGTTTGTGTGTGCCCCAGCCCCTGAGTGCAAAAAGAAAGTGTAAGGAGGACTGAAGGCACTTAGGGGGAATAAAATAAATGTTGTTTAAAAGTGCTCTTAAGCACTAAGTAAATACTGGGCACCTGTCTGTTTAAGGAGCAGTTGAGTCTGCTCATAAATATTAATGAGCATTGCTGTGTTCTGGGGTAGCGTTACAGAAGTAGTGAAGGGCAACAGTAGCCCTAATTGAAATTTAAACTGCAGTCTCTAGAAAGGGCACAGAAGCAGCTACAGTTGCAAGTTTTTAAACATATGTGTAGTTTTACTGTTTGCCAGCATTTTAATGTCAGACTTGGGACATTGGCTAAACTGTTTGGGGACTTGCACAGCCACCAGCCCAGGAGGCACCTGCACTGTCTTCCAGAGCATGGAAGGAAAAGTTTCAGTTTAAAGTGTGATTTGCCTGGCCAGAGGCAAGAAAGTGCCTGGGAGCTTCCTGAGGGAAAGGAAATTGCCTGGGATGTCTGAAGAAGTTCAGAGGATTCCTTGGGTGCCTGAATGGCCACTAAATAGCCAATGGAAGCCTGCCTGCTGGTCCTGCTTGGGGGCTTCCACAGCTATGTTTAGCCAAGAAAAGCCAACTGATATTTCCTGTAGAGGGAAAATTAAGTGGGATGATGTCCCCCGTCTTCTACTCAGCGGAGTTAGAAGATGCCCTCTTCTGTGTTTTGAGTCTGCACCAGAGAGGTGAGATTTTTGTTCTTCAACTCAAGTCTGCACCTGAATGTCTGTGCCCAGGTCTCACTGGGAATGCCTGCCCAGTGAGAGTCCCAAGACTGCGTCCTGTATGCAAAGAGTCATGGCTGCCACTGGCAATGTTACTGAAAATTACCTCTAGTCACCTGAAGTGACTAAAAGCTTCTTTTAAAATGAAGTGGCTCTTTTGACTGTGAATCTATGAGAGACTGTGATTTTCTAACATTAGCCACTACTGGCAGAATCACAGAAAAAGCATTGCTACACCATAATGCCATAGATTCTAGCACAGGTGAAATAACCTGACTGCAAGCTGCAACTTGGAGCCAGGTAGGGAAACTGCCAACCCCTCTCCAGTGAGGGTGACTGGGCCACAAGGAGCCACGGGTATATGCTCCTGGGTCTGGGTTCTTTGATGGTCTTGAAGGTTTTGCATTTCGCTCTGTATCTGGCTTGCTTGGTGGGTTGAAGAGGAAAGCTGCTAGAAATTTACAAGCAAGCTGCGAGGTGCCTGTTACTTGTCATCACTCTCAAGCTGCTCAGTGGTCCAAGTTCAACTACAGAGTTCTGCTGCTGTTTCAGCTTCCCAGGTCTACAGTACCCGTTCCATCTGAGACTGTCTGCAGAACCATGAGTAACAGCAGGAATTGCCTCTGCACCTGGGGATGTAAATAGTTTTCACCACAGTTTGAGTTTGGTCATCAGACCAGAATGGCAGTGAGTCAGTAAAATGCCATTTTCGCAATTGAATGGCCTGTAGGGTTTGTGGGTTTGCAGTCTGTTTTAAAAGTGCACCAAAGTTGGCCAACCAGCTGCAACATTCAGGCCTGCAACTAGATCCTGGGTACCCAGATAGGATTGTAGGGGTTACACTGGTATCAGTTTAGAGTTGGGTAATGTGTTATGACCTGTGGGCTAACACCTGTTGATTTGAAATAAAATGCTGGTGGGAGGCAGGCACTAGAAAATGGTTTATCAGTAAAGTGATTTATGCTTACCCGAATGCCAAATTGAAATTGTTGTTTTAACTTCTGATCCATTTACCCAGTCCTAACCCTCCCCCTGTAAATAAATGTGTGTGGTGGCCACGTTGGGCTTGCCATCAGAAGCAGGAGCTTAGTTTCCAGTTATTTGGTGTTATATTTGGTTTTTGCTTATTTTTGTTGGTGTTTCTGTCGGCATTTTAGTTATCCATTTTTGTTTCTCGTTATTCGTTTTTGTTTAGAACTGTTGGTGTTTACTTTTTTATCCCATTTCATCATGTATGTACTCTTTGATGTTGCTTGAAATGCCAGGTGAATGTGCCTTGTTTGTTATCTAAACCGCTGGACTGAGCAAGTTGAGGCTGTTGATTTTCGGCAGGATATCTTCTAGACCCGCCTGTTTTGTGCTCGTTTCATCTTCCTGGCTGCTGGGTTCCTGGTGGTTTTTGGAGGAGCTGTATGTGACGTTTACCGACTTTGTGCCCAAGGAAGTGTGGACTGCTTTTTCTTGATGGTGGACTGGTGTTTATTGCCTTCAGTCTCCTGGAGTAAGTTTGTCACTATGACTGTGGGGATTGGTTTGGGGATTGTTTAGGGAAGGTACCCCTGTGCTGCCAGGTTAATTTTCCCTTTTCTGTTTGGGCCCGGGCAAGAGTTGCCTGGTTTTCTCCAGTGCTTCCCCAAAGCCATCTCCATGGTCTGGCGGGTTGCTAGTCTACTGGGGTGCTTGTAGCTGCAGGTCTCAGGTGGTCTGGGGTATGGACAGTTTGGTCGGCCTTTTTTGGGGTTTAGCCTCCTTCTTATTATTACACCCTCTACTGGTCCCTGGGATTTGCTAAAAAGGACTTAAAGGATTGTTTGGAGCAGTTTTTTTCAATGGACTTCTACTCCTGCATGCTGCTCTGAGGATTTCAATTGTCCTGGGTTTTCTGGCTATTTTTTGGCCCGAGTTCACGTTGGGATAATTGCTCTTCTTCTACTTCTGGCCCTAATTTCCCGGGTACCTAGCAGTGAGTACTGTATACACTCTGTGGATTATCATGGATTATTCTATGTACTGTGAATCTTTTCATCATTCCTGTGGTTAATTGAATTAATTGTATTTTCCCCCCACCATGTGAGAGGTGGTTGTTGGAGGAAGCACAATTCATTCTGATTCTGAGAATCAGCAAGTACTTTCATGGTTTTCGAGCTATTTGTATTATTTGGTTTTGTCCTCCCCCGCCTCACTTTGTGAGAGACAGCTTTGGGGTTTAATCATTGATATCTGTTATCCAGAATTGTGGGAGCTCTCTGGTTTTAATTTTCTTATTTTCTTTTGTAATTTTATTTTATTTCTTAATTTTAAGCTTGTGTTCATTTATATGTAAAGTTGTAGTTGATTTGTGTGTTGATGTTTATGGTTGATTCTTATTTAGGGATTGTATTTCGTTGTAGCTATTGTATTGAAGATATGCTGGCAGGTAGCTCCCCAGGTCTGGTGCTATTCCTTCTCCGAGCTCCAGGACCTCCACCGTTTTTGCTGTCCTTTCTTGCCAGCAGCAGTTTATTGGCACTGCCGGGCTTTGGGAATAGTAGGGAGGAGATGGAGGGGGCCCGGGGTCCTGAACCTCAGGGGGGTTGTTGAGTGGGCTGGTTGGATCGGGGTGTTTAGGGCCAGGAGATGCCCTGGGGTGAAATGAATTCCAGAATAGGGTTCTCTGGTTCTGGTCTCCATACCCTAGGACTCCATTGATTTGGGGCCAATAGCCTGGACAGCTCCGGTGCCTCATTCGACGAGCAGTGTTGTGCAATGCCAGATCTATTAAGAACAAGATGTCTGTTGTTGCTTAGGTCAGCTGATCTGGCTTGCACCACTGAGACCTGGTTGGATGATAATCCTGACCCCATTTTGGAGGCAGCTATTCCAACCGGTTTCTTGGTGACACAACATTCAAGATCGGATCGAAGGGGCAGGGATGTGGCCATATGTTTTAGATCAGAAATGGGTCTTGTGGGAATGCCAGTTGAGAGTTACAGATCATTTGAGTGTACTATTGTTGCAGGTGTGAGGTGCAGGATTGTTCTCATTTACTGTCCACCAGGGGACGAAAAATTGTTCCTGCAGGAATTCGCAGACTTCATTGTCGACATGGTGTTTGAGTCTCCCAGATTGATAGTACTGGGCAACTTCAATGCCTGAGTCAATGATTAACTCTCGCAGTTTGGTTAGGATTTCCTCCAACTTATGTGTTCGTTGGCCCTCACACAGGTAGTTACCTCTGCAACTCATGATAATGGTCACTCACTCGACCTGGTTTTTCTCCTGCGCTTGGAGGCCACTGATTTGGTGGTGGAACCAGTTGGTTAGTCTGACCACCACACCATAAGATTCAATTTCCAGTCTTTCCTCTATAGGCCTGCTCCTGTGGAGAAGGTCATATACCGCCCTTTGAGGGATGTGTCTCCCGGTGGTCTATTGGTGATGTTGGACCTATCGAGTTTACCGGGTGCAAGCGGGAGTCCTGAAGACTTTGTCCTGGCCTATAATAAGGCCATGGCAGATGCCCTTAACTCCTTCGCTCCTGTCTGTGTTCATCCTGTCTCTCTTCGCCTCGGTCCCTTGGTTTGATGGGACCTTGGGAGATGAGATGAGTTGACAAAGGTTAGAGCATTGCTGGAGAAATCCTCCTAGATGATGACCACCTTAGATTGGTGGAGCATTATCAGCTCTATCAATCAGCAGTCATCCGTAAGAAGGCAGAGTTCCTGTCCGGGGAGATTGCTGCAGCTCAATATCAACCAGCTCAGCTCTTTCAGACCATAGACAGGCTGTGCAACCCAACCTGCCTACAGGTCCATGGAGCATTTTCACAATATAAGTGTGATTAGTTTGCTTGATTCTTTGCTGATAAGGTGGCCAGCATCAGGGCGGAGATCCAACCAGCCCACTCTATGGGGTTGATGGTATGGTGTGCCTGTTCACTGTACCTCGGTTTTCTTGGTCTCTTTGACTGGCCAGAGACTGTCGATATCATGAGGATTATCCAGAATATGCAGCTGACCCACTGTAGTTTGGACCCAGGCCCAATATGCCTCATTTGGGGTGTATTGATTCTAGCAGCCCATCCTGGTCAAGATTGTGTGGTGTTCCTTAGAGTATGCAGGAGTTCCCTAGCTCCCTGAATAAGGTGGTGGTTACACCACTCCTTAAGAAAGCTTCTCTGGACTCGAACTGCTAGGATAACTACAGATCTATCTCTAACCTCCCCTGTTTAGGGAAGGTGATTGAGAAAGTTGTCACGCTGCAACTGGAGAATGACATTACCATCCATGATATCTAAGATCCTCTCCAGTCTGGTTTTCGGAAGAGGCATAGTACTGAAACAGCTCTGGTTCAGGTGCTCAAGAATCTCCTGATGGCTAGAATTGAGAAGCACATTTCCATCTTGGTGATTCTGGATCTCTCTTTCCAGCATTCAACACTGTGGGCCATGGGGTGTTGCTCGAGCACCTGAGGGTCATCTGTGGCCTGGCTGGTCCAGTCCTCAGGTGGTTTCAATCTTTCTCTCTGTCAGGTTTCAGAGGTGGTGTTGGGGTTGTTTTCCTCGGACTCAGTCTCCCTGTCTTGCATGGGTCCCTCAGGGCTCGGTGCTCTCCCCAGTGTTGTTCATGGTGTATATGCTGCCTCTAGGGAGACATTGTAAGATGGTGTGGGCTGAGGTTTCACTGCTACACTGATGATACCCAGCTCTACCTGTCTTTTGCTGTCAACCAGGATAGTGCTCTCTCGGTCTTTAACAGCTGCCTCATAGAAATCCAGGACTGGATGAAGTCCAGCCGGTTGAAATTGAATTCTGCTAAGACTGAGGTGTTGGTTGTGGATCCAGGCCTTTGGATAGAGGGGTTGGTGGCAGGGCATCCCTTTGGGCTTCAGCTCGGGAATAGTCAGCTGCCTTCTTTTGAACAGGTGAGTGATTTAGGGGTGCTCCTTGATGACAGACTGGCACTGCATTCACAGGTGTCCACAGTAGTCATATCACTCTGGTCAAGCACCTTGTTCCGTCCGGTGACCTGCCAACACTGATCCATGGAGCAGAATGCTGTAGCATGGTTGTTGACTGGGGCTCTTCATTCGAGCCACATCATGCCTGTGCTGCGTGAACTGCACTGGCTGCCTGTTCAGTGGTGGATCACTTTCAAGGTCGGTCTTCTGACCTTTAAAGCCCTATATCCACAGGGCCCAGGCTACCTGCAAGAGCTCCTTGTTCCTTACTGCCCTGCCCACTCACTCCACTCTGGCTCATGAACTTTATGTTTGCAGCCCCAACCTTGTGGGATTCTCTGCCTCATCAGATTCGAGAGTGCCAGACCATGGGGAGCTTTAAAACAGCTTTAAAGACCTTTTTATTCTGCCGGGCATTTGGTGACTAGGTTTGTCTTCTGCTCCCGCTTGTTTTATGTTTTATTACCTGCTCTTAATCTGTTTCTGATATTTATGTTTTGTTCTTTTAATTGTTTTTATGAATTGTACAGTACTTTGATTTTAGAGATTGTGCTATATAAATAAAATTATTATTATTATCTTGTTTTGGAAAAATCTGTCTCATGAGCATATTATTACCTGGAGTCTTTAACTGCAAATGTTATTGACAATTTGTTTTGGTTTCTGGTATGCCATGTGTGTGGGATGACTGTAAGGGGAGGTGGGTAGGTACAGCATCCCAGAAGGTTTTACTGCTAAAACAAAATCTGACCCACTTTATATGTTACTCTAGATGGAGACACTGTGCTTTCTACCTAACCTTTGGGAAAGAACCCCCCCCCCCCTTCTTTCCATCAGAATCTAATCCCAGGCCCCTCAACCTTGTTTGTGCTGGCCCAAGCTGACAAGGCAGGGGTAGTAGCCCTTCTCTTTTAGACCATGGCACGAGGGAAGGGGTTACATTATGCATGGCCATCATTTTGAGTATTATTAATAAACAGTTACTAGACCATAAAGTTATATCCTAGGCTTTACAGAATTCTGGAAGGGAAGTATAATCTGTTCAATATTTAAAAAAGGTGATACAAAAGATCCTGCTATGTATAGGCTGATTAGCCTTTTGGATGCTTCACAGAAAATCTTCTGTAGGATAATTTTTGAGCGCATTCAAGATTGGATAGAAACTAACAGTATACTATCTGAATTTCAGAATGGATTTAGAACCAATCGATCTAAAACACAACTTTGTTTTTTTCTAGACTATCTAATCTGGAAATATGTTGTGGTTAAAAAAATCTAAATTATACTGCTGCTTCATTGATTTGAAGTAAGCTTTTGGCTTAATTAGCAGAACGCTATTATGGACTAAACTAGAAAACTATAACATAGATCCAGAATTATTAAACATCGTAATAAGATTACGTGATAGTACTTGGCTAAAGGTCAGGTATGACAGGAAAGGTAAATTGTTGACAACAAATATAAAATACAATCTGGGAGTTCACCAGGGTTGTTTAGTAATTCCTTTGTTGTTCAAAATATATATATATATATATATATATATACAGTATATACATATATATATATATATATATATACATACAACTCTGATGGATTTGAGAGATCTGAGTTTTATTCTCCGACGGTAGGTACAAGCAAGATCCCTGTCTGGCTTATCGTCGACTTTATTTTTATTTTAACTTCTTTGCTTGGGCTACAGAGGAAGGTGGCACATTTGCTGCCCTATGTAAAAGGACAAATTAGTCATAAATATGAACAAAACAAATATGGAAATAAAACCAAAAAGTCACCTACATTGTTCATTGATAAAGTAAAAGTAACAGCCATGCCTCATTGTGACTATCTAGGACAAAGGTTTGCCAAAATGAAGTACTTGGGTTCAGAGGTGAAAATAATGTTACAAAAATTTAAAACATCTTTTGCTGCCCTTAAAAGTTTCATGTGAAAATGGGCCAATCATCCATTAAAGGTCTGATGATAGTAATTAACACAAAATAAAAACATCAGTTCTCTATGCAGCTGAAATATGGTTTCTATCAAATTTCAAAATATTACAATATGACCTTTGGTTTGGAGGGAGGGAAAAACCCTGTGAGAGAAATCTATGATAAACTAAGGCTTTGGTCACCATCCCTCTAGATTGTGTTACTAGCTATGACTGCTCATATCACTGCTAAATCTGGAGTATAATTCAGGGATGAATTTAGATGGGAAGGCTCCACTCTATCCTTATAATGGGATATCATTGACAAATGCTGCTCCCAAGTCATCTACACAGCCAGAGAACCCTTCCACCCATGAAGAGGGCCTACCCTCAAGGAATATTACAGAAAAGAGAGTGGTTTCAGGAAACCTCACACCTGTCTTGAAGTCCAAGAGAAGGCTTACTCTACAGTCTGACTAATGAAGACTATAGTGATGAGGGGAATAAAGGATTGAGAATATAGACAAATCTAGATGGGTTATAGGTAGATCCTTGTACAATTGCATCAAGTGGAGCAGTCAATTTGATCTGCATGTTTGAAGGCCCCCCACCATGAAAACGACCCTATGCTCAAGACAGAGGAGGCAACATATAACAAATACCAAGAGGTACCACCAAGTCAATCTGCATGATGAAAGGGGCCCACACACAAAAAGGGTTCCACTTTCAAGAAGTGGGACATCGTAAATACAACACTGAGAGGTGACACCGAGTCAATCTGCATGGCTAGAGGGGCCTGTGTTGTGAGAGTTCTATCCTCAAGGCAGGGAGAGTGGTGAATATGCCAAGACATGCTGCAGAGTCGATTTGCACAGCTAAAAAGACACCCCACTCAGTGATGGTCCACCCCTTAGATATGGCTTTCATAAAAGCAAGGAAAGTGTGTCAACATCCTGGTTTGGAGACCAGCAAGACCTAGGCAGTCAATGTGACAGGAATGAATAGGATTATGTACTGAAGTGAGAGGGGACAATGGGAAGGGTGAAGCTCTAGAAAGTAAAAAAGCAGGAGACAAATGTCTGTGTGGGTAATATGGTAAGGAGGGTGATAGCTCAGGTTTTTGAGGTGGGAATCCAGTATGGGACTTATCTAGAGCTTAGTACAATATAAGGTCAATGTGTCCTGGATCCAAGTAGTTCAATCCAGGAATACCAAAGAAAGAAATGCACCTGAAGTTGATTAGAGGAAAGGGTCTCTGGCTGTGAGTTGGAATAAGAATGCTGAATACAAAGAAGCATGCTGTTTATTTCTCTGTACCTGTACAAAACAAAACAGTACAGAATGCCTTGTGGTAGCCACTGTTCAAGAAAGTACTTACAGTTGCAAATTGATAAAATTTTAACTAGCAAAGCAGCAAGGACATCTACATAAGCAACACTATGAAACTGGCTTAATACAATGCATTAAGAATTCACAGGACACACAGAGTTTGACTGAGCAAAGCTGGTATGTACACATGTAAAGTAAAACTCAACTGAAAAGAGAGAATGCTGGACAAAAGGAAAGAGGCCTACTGTATATCAGAAGTTGCAACAAAATGAAAATAAGAGTGAAAAACCAAAAATACAATAATACTGATCAGTCGGTGGACCTGTCAAAAGCCTTTGATTTGGTTAATCATGATAATGATGAGGGGAATAAAGGACGGGAGACTAGGGAACATTGGATTAGCTGCCTCCCCATGTGAATGGATTACTGGTTATCTGTTTAGGAATTCACTGAAGGTGCCCAACGCGGGTGTTTTGTCTCATTTTGCAGTGATGGAATAGGGCATTCCCCAAGGCTCAATACTGGTGCCACTACCATTTTCATTGTTTATTGATACTTTGCCATCTGTTTTTTCCAACACACATACTTTAATGTATGCAGATGATATAATAGTGTACTATAGCTCTCCCTCAGTGGAGGTCTTAAACAGGGCTTTAAGCATGGATTTTTCTATTCCGGATGATTGGTTATCAAAACATAGATTTTTACTTAATAGTAACAAGACAAAATGTATGATCTTCAGATCTAGGCAAAACTTGCAAAAGGTCTCCTTTTGGTCATTTTAATCATTCAGGTGATCAGTTAGAACAAGTTGACTGTTTTAAGTATTTAGGAATAACAGTGGATCGAAATTTAAATTTCTTGTTGCACATAAAATCAATTTGTCAACAGGTTAATAACAAACTTTGTGCCTTGTTTAAAATTACAAAACACGTTGACTTTGCCTGCTAGGATTGCACTTGGCAAAGGTGTTCGTTTGTCAACACTGAATTGTAATTCTTTTGTTTACGAAATAACAAAAGCTGATTTAGCTCTTCAAAACACCACCTTTAACTAATATGCAGATTTGTGTTAATGTCCCCATACAGAACTCATCACTGTACTTTATATGAATCCTTTGGATGGTTAATACATGACTTTAGTTATGAATATAACTTAAATTGCTTAACTGACAAACTACTTCATTTAAGAACAGATTCTTCACTTTTGTCTTACTTAAACTTAAAAGGAGGCTAGAACTTTAAGTTCCAATAGCAGCATTTGTTTAGTTGGGCTCTACGATGCTGGTTCAATGACAATTTTGTTGACCAGCATCAAAGTGATGGAATTTATGTTGACTGCAAGTTGTAGTTACATTACTCCATATGAGAACCCGGTCATTGTTTCTATCGGGAGGCTTTGTCCCCAAACTCCCCATGCAGGAGTGCTCTGCACCCTGCACCCCCATACTAAATATAATAAACTCCAAGTCAGAGTTGATTTGGGGAGGGGGTGCAGGATTGGAAGACAGTTATTCGGGTCTCTGGTGCACCATTACAGCAAAATATCGACGTTGTCAGCATCGACGGTGTTCACTGTAATGGTGTCGCTGTCGGGGAGCTATACTGTTTAGTTGTCCCTAGAGTTTCAAGTAGCAAGGGTGACTGAGCATTTACAGTGTGTGTGCTGCTAGAAATTGAAATTCTTTACCTAATCATATTCATGAGGTGTTAGTCATGCTACTTTTAAAACTGCGTCTTAGGAAATATTACTGTGCACAACTTGTTTCTACATGTTTTGTATAACTGAAAGTGTGATATTGTCTTATGTGTTTTATTTAAATTTAATTGTAACACCTTTGGCTACTTGTATAGCCCTGGGTCATGTATGAAAAAGGGCTATGACTCATTACATTTACCTGGTTAACAAAGGTTTAAAAAAAAAATTAAAGACGACTTCTGAAGAAGTAGATACAGGACAGAAATTTCCTTAAAGGCAGAGACAAACATGGTCAGACACAGCAGAAACCCAGAGGGAAACATACCACAGGATAGTAGCAAAGAAAATGAGTTTCAGAAGGAAGCTTGAGCATACTCACTTAAAAAGCCATACAAGGGGGTGTGGAGCCACTCTCTGCCCCACCGAAGTCCAGGACATAACTTTGCAATTCTGCTTACAACTATCCTAAAAACATTGTGCATTATGGGAAATCTTCACACTTACAATACACTTCACTGGTACTGCACCCTAAAGCAATGAAGCTCCTCATCTTCCACACAGATACTTCAAGTCTCCTTCCAATGGGTTGGTGCCAAACACAGCCTTGCTTTGCACCTTTATAAAGAAGCTCTGTACCTCAGTTGCTTCAGGATCTGCCCCTGCATACAGGACTTTGGTCCTCAATGAATTCTGACTTCATGCCTTTCATTCCTGAGACTCCATACTTCCATATTGTGCTCCACACCACACTGAATTCAGGGGCATAACTTTAATGAAGAGATTCATCAAGGATCTTCACCAAATGCAGTCAGTCTCAACACATCTATAAAGAGACTCCACACCTCTAATCCCACAATGGGACTCTAATGCCCAAACACAGTTCATTCCATGACTCCAATCCTCAATGCAACCAGATTTAATGCCTTCCATATAGAGACCCTCTATATTCATAACAAGTTCTATGCCCCATTAATATTGGGTTCTTCACTTACATTCACAGGCTCCATGTCTCCACCATAGGGCTACATCCTCAGTGACACTAGGAGTCATACTATCATTTGTACTGAGGTTCAGTATCTCCTTTTTAGGGTTTTGTGCTCTTTTTATCTACTTTGATCCAGGATCGGAATCTTATACTTCAGGCCTCAACCCTGTCATTTGTACATTAATTCTTTGCTTTTGGCTGCAGCTGTTTAGTACATGGCTGTTAGTCTACTCATCTTAGGACCAGAGTGAGAATGGAAGGTTTTGCTCCATGAAGAGAAATTTCAGCTGCCAATACTTGTAGTGTCTCAATACATTGCAAAGCTTGATTTAAATTATGTTTTCTAAAACCATCACTATAGTTGCTTGTGCAGCTGAGATTTAGAGGAATCTGGACAAGGTTTTCACTCTGCACTTCCCTGGAAGGAACCTTTCGGAAGCTTTTAAGCCTACCCTTCTGAGGTCATTACCTATGCCAGTGACTCAGTAGGGTCTATCCCTAGGTGTACATTGCCTGTTTCTAACCTTGACTGTGTCCATCCATGGACCTAACTCTATCACCTTCTCCCAAAGATAGAAACTGGCCTTGAGTAAAGTCTTGGTATGTTATCAAGTTAGGTGGTTTTGCAGCACAAGTGCAGTATTGATAAGAGACAGCCAGAGATCGGGGGGGGGAGAAGACTATGAGAAATCACCTCACAGCAGACATCAAGAATTTGTAAGAAGCGAGGATCCAACCAGATGAGTCTGTATTCTGTCTACCATTTTGATTGAGTCCTGCTGACCCTTTTCTTTGCAGTGCAGTGGAGACACCCATCGACTAAGTTCATCAGAACAGAAGGAACTTAAATACATTAGAGTTCAGACTCTGAGGTCTTTCTTGCCTTCACATAAAGGGACACTGCTAATCTCCTTTATATCATGTTATCTCTAAATACCAAAGGCCTTTTATACCAAAACAGCAGCCTCAATACAAAGATTCAGGATCAGTCTTTATTTAACTACATTGAAAAATTCACTGTTTGGTTGATGCTGCGCAGGTCAAAAGAGGCTACTCCATTCAGTATTTGGCTTTTTCTCATTTCTCATCTTCCTTACACAGGACCCTGCTCAACCAATATATGGCCCTGGACCATCTGCTTCCACAATTTGCTTTCTCTTCAGAACATCAAACATGCTAAGGTGCATCATGTTCTTGTATCATCATGCAGACAAATTTGTAGTAATTTCTGTGTCTCAGTTTACATGGTTTCCTCTTCTCACTTCCTCCATATTTGTTAAAGTCATGGTGATGTTGACTCCATATCCATTCTTCACACCATCTTGAAACTGTCTATGTCATCTTACCCTTACTATGCCTGCGTCCTTTCACCCCATGGATATTTGAACATTATCAGTCTAGCTGTTATTTCATCCAAGCAAGGACTTCTGCCTATACCTATGTAATTGTCTACTATTCAGATCCCACACAGGTCTTCATGTCATTCCTGCTACAAGGCAATAGATGTTTGTTATAAACTTTACCTTAGCTTTGAAAGAACCTAGAGAAGTTGAAACATTTTTATAAAAATGTGACTAAACATTTTTTGATAGGTCTAAACTCTACCACTCCATTTTCTGTTTATCATATCAGTCATGCAGGCATAGCAACTTGTAAATATTTTGTCAATATTCATTGTCAATCTATTTTTTTCCTAATTCCCCATCCATTCCAAGGATTAAAGTGGAACATTAATTACTTTATGCCCCACACCTACATAGGTGTAGGGTTTTCAGTTTAGCACTTAACGTGCCCAAAGTGTAGGGCTTTCAAGATTAACACTTAAAGTACATTTTAGTCTCTTTTAACTCTTTACATATATCAGGTTGATTCTGCCACCCCTGCCCTACTCATCTGTAATCCATGCCACATGAGTAATAGGTCAGAACATGCTATAGTCTGTAGCAATGATGGGTTGTAGCCACAGGAGATTCAACTATTTTTATTGTTGTCACAACACCACCCAGAATTCCTAGGTTGTTGTGGTGAACTGCCTTACCCACTTGATAATTTTTCCTCCAACCTAGTCCTGACTCAGTCAGGGTTGCTTCTTTCATGACCCTCTACAGGGTCCTGCTGAACAGAACAAGCCAGGTTCTTGCTTACACAGTGTACACAGATACATGGCTTTTTGATATAAGAACCCCACATGACAACTGCAGTTACACATCACCCTGGTCTGTGACAGACATGGGTATTCTTTTCTAAGCTGAAACTGCTCTTTAAGAGGGTGGATCATGGTATTGCCTAGAAAACAGATTACCTGTACCGCATTGCAGTTACAGATATATTACATATAAAATATGTAACATTAAGGCAAACGTTACAAAATATGCCTTGAACTATTAGGTACTACACACACACATATGCACATTATGAAATTTACAGTAAACAGGCACAAACACAAAAGCACAGCACTAAATTGAAAGTTTTATTATAACAATATTCTTCTTATAAAGAGTTACCCTTACTGTTCTATTGCATACAGCTGACCCAGTCTTGTCTGCCTGCACTGGGAAGAGGAAAGACGACTGAATTCCCTTTGCTTACTGGTTAAAAAGACACATGTCGTGAGCTCCCAGAATACAGAAGGTTTGTAACAGCCCACATTATTCCATATCATGCCCAACCCCCCACAGTTATTTGAGAACTCCCTGGATTTTTCTCTTTCCCAGTCTTCCAGGGTGGCTGCTTTTCTGGCACAACCAGTAGCATTCTAAATTGGATAATAGTAATGGCTGTCTAGCTGATATCAATTATTTTACATGCCTTTTTTTGTGACAGCTAACACCAGTCACAGCAGGTAGTCATTTGCTTAGTGATGCCATTAAAGACCTAGTGTCTCAGTCATTAACTACTCGGCAGCAACGTAAATGATCCCACTTAAAACTTGAACTAGCTCATCAATCAAGAAACCCTGATAGAGGCAATAAAACAGATTGCCATAGGTTCTGTAAACAACATGCCCCTGCACAACACATATGGCCCTCTACAGAGTATATGAAATTATTGCTAATTAGCAGATGTTTACAATGTTCTTATTTTCAGAAATGATAACCTTAACCTTTCATGATCCATATTGAATTTACAATTGTCTTTGGTTTGAAGCAGATTCCTTAGGAAAGTTAATATTCTTCAGGTGGAGGATACTTCTAACTGAAGGTAAAATAAGGAGCTTAGAATTACCGAGAAAGGCAGTCTTTCAATCAACAGAGGGAGGTGGAACTTGCTTTACTTTTGTTACAATTGTTAAGATTTTCAGTGCAGGAAGAGTTTAAACCCACAGGGACTGAATACTATTTACTGTGTCTGTCCTTGTGCACAGCTGGCATGTTTTGGGGCTGACTGCATCTGACTAAAGAGGGAGTCAGTGCATTGGGGCAGAAGTTTGACGTCTTTGCAGAATATTTAAACTAGCAAATGGGGAGAGGGGTGCAGCACCCCATACGTCGAATGGGAAGAACACCCCTTCCCCCTCAGCTAGTGGTCAAACAGGAATTCAGCGTGTTTGCCGTTCATTTGCATCACCAGGTAAGAAAAAAGGTTTGTCTCCCCATACGATGCACAGGGGTAATGCCAAACTTCACCCAACAACTAACACACCAAAATCTGGCCAATGGAAAATCATGTACACAAATGCTCACAGCCTGGGAAATAAGATCCCAGACCTGCAGGCAATAATGTCAGAGGCTAAACTGGACATAGTAGCAATTAGTGAGACGTGGTTTACCAGTAACCACACTTAGGAGACTTCAGTACCTGGCAATGTATTGTTCAGAAGGGCGAGGTGCAAAAGGGGAGGAGTGGCCCTGTATGTTAATGAAAATATCAAAGCTACAGAAATTCAGAATACACATAAGGAGCCAGAAGAACTGTGGGTCACCCTGGAAACAGGAAATGGGACAGCCATAAGAACTGGGGTTGTCTACAGGCCCCAGACCAGAGGGAGGACATAGACACATTACTGTTAGAAGATATACAAAACATGACAGCTAAAGGGAGGTTCTGATAATGGGAGACTTCAACATGCAGATACAGATTGGTCAATACCAGCAGGAACATCTGCCAGAACTAGACTCATAGGATTCCCTGCAGGGGAGGGCCTCAAACAACTGGTACAGCAATCCACAAGAGACAGGGCTATCCTAGATCTAGTACTGACTAACAAAGAAGGGATCACAGATCTCCAGGTAGAAGGTCACCTGGGGCCAGTGACCATCACATGGTATGGTTCAATTTGGCTACTACATCTAAATCATCCCATTCCAAGGCAAAAATATGGGACTTCAGAGGAGCTGACTTTGATAAGATGGCCAACAGAGTTAAGCTAGCCCTGGCAAAAAGAAACACAGGTGAGGAGGTACAGGCAAAGTGGGCAAGCATTAAGGATACAATACTTGAAGCAACATCCCATTGTGTTAGGCAGAAAAGGAAGTGCAAAAGAAGAAGGAAACCACTTTGGTTCTCAAATACAGTAGCAGAAAAGGTCAGAGCCAAAAGGCTGGCCTTCAGAAAATATAAGGGAACACAGCGGGATGAAGATAGGGAGGCATGCAAACTGCCCTAAGGGAAGCAGGTAAGGCAGTAAGGCAGGCAAAGTCCCAAACTGAGGAAACACTAGCACGAACAGTAAAAGAAGGTGACAAGACTTTCTATAGATACATTAGTGAAAGGAGAAAGTCCAGAGGGGTATTATTGCTTAATGGAGAAAAGGAGCATGTGAGGAGGAGGACCCTGTAAAGGCATCTATCCTAAATAGATACTTTTGCTCAGTATTTACTGAAGAGAAGGTAGGCAGGGCCCACAGCTCAGCATCATGGACACAGGGGAGGGAGGGAGCACTACTCCTTCACAAAAGAAAGGGTCCTACAAGAGCTTGCTAAGCTCAGGGTGGATAAGGCAATGGGACCTGATGGCATACATCGAGGTACCTAGGAGCTAAAGGAGGAACTAGCAGAGCCATTAGCAGAATTGTTTAGTGAGTCTCTGAGCACAGGAGGTCCCAGAATACTGGAGAAGGGCTCATGTGATCCCACTCCACAAGAGTGGTAGCAGGGAGGAGGCGGGGACTACAGACTGGTCAGTCTTACCTCAGTAGTGGGCAAGATTATGGAGGCACTCCTTAAGGAAAGGATAGTGCAACACCTGGAATCCATAGGGGCACAGGATCCAAGACAGCATGGGTTTACAAAGGAAGGTCCTGTCAAACTAATCTCATAGATTTCTTTGACTGGGTAACCGAGTGGTGGACCAAGGGGCAGTTGATGTCGCCTACCTTGACTTCAGCAAAAGCTTTGACACTGTTCCACATAGAAGATTGATAAATAAGCTAGGTAGGCTGGGGTGGGTCAGAAGTTGTGTCAACTGGGTGGCAAACTGGTTTAGCCGAAAAAACAGAGAGTGGGTGGTAAATGGTATGCAGTCAGAAGAGATGGAAGTCACAAGTGGGGTACCTCAGGGATCAGTCCTGGGGCCAGTCCTATTCAACATTCTTCATTAGTGACCTTGTAGATGGACTAGAGGTGAGGCTTGTCTGTTTGCAGATGACACCAAGATCTGCAACAGAGTAGATAATCCAGATGGGGTGGGCAGAATGAGAAGAGATCTGGATAAACTAGCAGAATGGTCAGAAGAGTGGCAACTGGGATTTAATGCAAATATAGTGCAAAATCATGCACATAGGGAAGAGAAACCTGAAGCCACTTATAGGCTGGGAGGAGTTGCTAGCAGTCACAAAGGAAGAAAGAGACTTGGGCATCATCATCACTGATGACCTAAAATCATCCAAGCAGACCTCTAAAGCAGTAGGTAAGGCTAGGGGTGTTAGGGTGTATTAGTAGGGGTATCACAAGTCGTAAGAGGAGGTAATAATCCTCTGTACAAGACATTGGTTAGGCCCATCTGAGTACTCTGGCAGTATTGGAGGCCACACCTTCACAAGGACATTAACCAAATTGAGGCAGTCCAGAGAAGGGCACCAAAATGGTGCAGGGACTGCATCAGAAGACATATGAGGACAGATTAACGGAGCTCAATATGTATACCCTTGAGCAAAGGAGGGAGAGAGTGATATGATCGAGACATTTAAACACCTTAAGGCATAAACAAGGTGAAAGAGTCTAACATGTTTAAATATAAGAAAAATAGCAGGACAAGAGGACACAGCATGAGATTAGAGGGAGGCCGATTAAGGGGAATGTGAGGAAATTCTTTCACAGAAAGGGTAGATGCATGGAATGGCTTACCACAAGAAGTGGTGGCTATGAATACAGTGCAGGGCTTCAAACAGGCATGGGATAGGCATAAGGGAGCAATACAAATGACTATGAATAGATAGGTCACTGACAGAGCAAAGGCCGATGGCACATTTATAAGGTAGAAAAAGAAATGGGCAGACTGGATGGGCCTTGCGGTCCTTATCTGCCGTCAACTTCTATGTTTCTATGTTTCTACTGCTTTCAGAGCACAAGTCATCAGACTGTTTTGGGGCTAGGTTTACCTGTGTCTGACTTGGATGTTTGGATTTTTCTCTGTTTGATTAGCAGGGTGTTTTCTCTGTCAAATTGTCGTGTAGGGCATCTTGCTAACAGGAAGGCACTCATTGCAGCGGTAGAAACATAGAAACATAGAATTTGACGGCAAATAAGGACCGCTTGGCCCACCCAGTCTACCCATTTCCCTACCTAATGGATAAGCTGCAGAGCCCAGTTAACCAGCAGCCTACTTCTTTCTACCCCCAACCCCTAGAATTGCCATATGGCTGTCCCATGCATGCTTGAATTCAGTCACTGTTTTTGACTCCACAACCTCCTCAGGAAGGCCATTCATGCATCCACACCCTCTCTGTGAAAAATACTTCCTTACATTACCTCACAATTACCCCTATCTTCAAATTGTGCCCCATGTTCTTGTACCTCTTTTTGAAAGATGCTACCCTCTTGGACTTTGTTGATTCCCTTGAGATACTTGAGCGTTTCTATCATGTCCCCCCTCTCCCTCCTTTCCTCGAGGCTATACATATTAAGCTCCTTTAGTCTCTCTTCATATGTCTTCCGTTGCAGACCCTGCACCATTTTAGTTGCCCTCCTCTGGACAGCTTCCATCTTGTCTATGTCCTTGCAGAGATTGGGTCTCCAGAACTGCACACAGTACTCCAGATGGGGTCTTACCAGCTGTCTGTACAGAGGGATAACAACTTCCTGTTTTCTACTGGTGATGCCTCTCCCTATTCATCCCAGTATCCCCCCAGCCCTCCTTACTGCCTTCTCACATTGCTTGCCCACCTTTAAGTCATCTGATATGACTACCCCCAGGTCCCTTTCCATTTTTGTTGTTGTTAGTATCTCAACCCCCATTGTGTATTCTTCCCCTGGGTTTTTGTTTCCCAGGTGCATTACCTTGCACTTCTTAGCATTAAATCTAAGCTGCCATACATTTGACCATTCCTCTAACCTTGCCAAGCCCCTTCTCATCCTTTCCAACCCACCTTGTGCATCAACTCTGTTGTAGATCTTTGTGCCATCTGCAAAGAGACATACTTTTCTTCCAGTCCCTCTTGCAATGTAAGCACAAAGACATTGAAGAGGACCGGTCTAATACTGAACCCTCACGGCACCACTAGTAACCCCCTTTCTTCAGAGTGGACTCCATTTACTATTACCCTCTGTGTCCTATTCTCCAGCCATTCTTTTACCCAGGCTATCATCTTGGGACCCATTCCCAGGCTGGCTAACTTGTATAATCTTTGTGTGGGACTGAGTCAAATACCTTGCTAAAGTCTAGGTAGGCCATGTCCACAGCCCCTCCCTGATCTACTACTTTGGTCACCCAGTCAAAGAAATCTATTATATTTGTCTGGCATGACCTTCCTGCAGTGAATCCATGCTGCCTTGGGCCCTGTGTCCCTCTGGCAACTAGGTACTCGACAATTCTTTCCTTCAAAAGTGAGTCCATCATTTTCCCTATCACTGAGGTTAAACTAACTGGTCTGTAGGAGAATCACATCGGCCATCCTCCAGTCCTCAGGTACCACCCCATCCTCCCATGATTTGCTAAAGAGGGTAGTCAGTGGTCTCACTAGTTCTACCCTTAGTTCTTTTAGAATTCTGGGATGAACTCAATCAGGCCCCATTATAGCTTATTGTCCACCTTCAGCTTTTAAGAGTTCTTTCAGAACCCATTCTTCTGTAAATGGGCTGGTATCAACTTCTGTATCCAGAGTGTTTTATTTTTGTTTTAGGTACCTCCCTCTTCATTTGTAAATACTGAGCAAAATATTTGTTTAGTATCTCGCCTTTTCACAGTCACCCTCTGCCCACCCCTCCGCTTATTAAGCTTCACTATCCTCCTTAGTCATCCTTCGCCCCTGATGTACCTAAAAAGTTTTATCCCCTTCTTAACTGAGTTGGCTATCTTCCTCGGTTTGGGCCTTTGCTGTTCTGACTGCCTTCCCAGCTTCCTTTTGCTTTAACTGATACAATTCTCTGTCCTGCTCCTTCTGTGATTCCTTGTACTTGAATGCTTTTTTCTCTTGAACCTTCACTGCCACCTCCTTTGAGAACCATAGTGGATTCTTACATTGTTTTGTTTTGTTTATTTGCTTCACACAAAGGCTTGTTACCTCTGTGATGGCAGTTTTATTATTCCCCATTGTTCTTCCACCCTCCTTCCTGCCCATTTGCTAGTGCATTCCTTAGGCACTCATTCATTTTGTAAAAGTCAGCCCTCCTGAAGTCCAGTATCTTTGCCATTGTATGGCTTGACTCTATTGCTGTGGTTTATTGTGAACCATACTGTTGCGATGGTCTCTAGTTCCCAGATGGCTACCCACTTCTACATCTGTGATCCTCTCTACATCTCCATTTGAGAGGACCAGCTCTGAGATTGCTCCCTCTCGAATGGGTTCCAATACTAGTTGTCTAAGGCATGCCCCCTGTAGGGCATCTAGAATAACCCCACTCTTAGAAGTGGCTGCTGCAACTGCACTCCAGTTAACATCTGGCATCTTCAGATCACCCATCAGCAATACCTCCCTTTATCTGCCATTCTAAGTATACTTTCTATCATTTCTTTGTCCAATTCCTCCCTGAGAGAGGAGTCTGTGCTCTAACCCCTGTGAGGATTGTGGTGCCATTGCCTGTCTCCAAATTGACCCACAGTGCTTCTTCCTCCTGTTTACCCTTTTGTTCTGTTGCTTTGATTCCTTCTCTTATGTAGAGAGCTACTCCTCCTCCTTTTACCTCCCTGTCCCTCCTGTAGATAGTGTATCCTGGTATGTTTACATCCCAGTCATGGTTCTGTGTGTACCATGTTTCTGTGACTGCCACGGTATCCAGATGTCTCCTCCTCCATCAAGGCCACTAATTCAGGAAGCTTGTTACCCAGACTACGGGCATTGGTACTCATTGCTCTCCATTTTTTGATGGCTTTACCTTCCATAGCAGCATCCCCCACTGATCTTTCTACCTTGGTCTTTTTCTCATTTAGTACCCTGTTTTGTAAGGGAAGGATGGGATTTTCCTGCTGCTTATCAGTGCCTGCCCCCTTGACCAGTTTAAAAGCTTGCCAATGAAGCATTTAAACCGACTGCCCAAAAGACTTGTTCCTTCCTGGACAGATGCAGACCATCCTGCCTGTTTTGTGAGGGCACAGTTTAGGCCCAAACCTTACCACCACCTCACCCCACCCACCCCCAGAAATAGTTCCTTTATACCTGGGGTTCTGACATTGTTTCGAGAGGCAAGGTACATATCACTGTCATATCCTCTCTAGCATGCTGCACTGACAATATAAGCATACACATTATATAATACATATATTTCTATATAACAATCCAATCACACACACACACGCATACACACACAAAAACTAAACAAGGTAGACAGACATGTGGGGAGTAGTGCAATGTAATGGCTGTGGGGCAGCAGTCTTCCAGGAGTCTTTCTGGAGGCTGAGATGCTGCCCTGTTTTCAGACAACTATCTGCCCTGAGGGAGGAAGTTGCCTGTCTTCAGGCTGCACTGGACAGTAGTAAGGGAACCTCCCACATCCAGGGAGCACCAGAGCCACCACCACTACCTCAGAGGTTGCGAAGAAAGCACAGCAGTTGGACCACAGTGGGCTCAGGGAGGGTAAGAGTGGTGGAACAGAGGTACACCCAGTCAGTTGTTCCACTCCACAATCCATACATCATTCTGGGGGAGCATAGTACCCCTATGGATGTACCCACAGAGGAGACTAAGGAGGTTGCAGACAACTGTCACAAGGGAGGCCCTCAGGAAGGAGGCAGAGGGCACCACAGGAAAGGAAGCAGCTCCTGGTGGGGACTCAATTATTAGGGGGACAAAACTGGGGGAGCAGGAAAACCGGGCAAGGTGCCTGCCTGGTGCCATGGCTTGAGGGACAGGAAGCGATCCTTAGGATTACGAGAACAGTTGCACAGGAGTCTGAGCTGGACATCATTGTCCACCTAGGGACAAATGATTTGGCTCATCATGAGATTAGATCAGTGCAGAAGGACTTTGTAGAGTTGGGGAGGGGCCTAAGACAAGTAGCACACACAGTATCCTTCTCAGAGGTGCTGCCTGTCAGTGGCATGGGTGAGGCGAGGGTACTTTGCACCATGCAATTTAATGAATGGTTGAAAAAATGGTGTGGAGCACAGAGGTTTGGCTTCATTGGGGACTGGGGTTCCACCTGGAGGGACACCAGCCTATACTGGCAGGATGGTCTGCATCTGTCCAGGAAGGGAACAAGTCTTTTGGGCAGTCGGTTTAAATGCTTAATTGGCAAGCTTTTAAACTAGTCAAGGTGGGAGGCACTGATAAGCAGCAGGAAAATCGCAGCCTCCCCCTACAAAACAGGGTACTAAATGAGAAGAAAAACAAGGCAGAAAGGTCAGTGGGGGATGCTGCTACAGAAGGTAAAGCCATCATAAAATGGAGAGCAATGAGTACCAATGCTCGTAGTCTGGGTAACAAGCTTCCTGAATTAGTGGCCTTGATTGAGGAGGAACATCTGGATATTGTGGCAGTCACAGAAACATGGTACACACAGAACCATGACTTGGACATAAACATACCAGGATGCACTATCTACAGGAGGGACAGGGAGGGTAAAAGAGGAGGAAGAGTAGCTCTCTACATAAGGGAAGGAATCAAAGCAACAGAACAAAAGGGTAAACAGGGGGGAGAAGAAGCACTGTGGGTTAATTTGGAGACAGGCAATGGCACCACAATTCGCACAGGAGTTGTATACAGACCCCACTTTTAGGGGGAGGAAATGGACAAGGAAATGATAGAAAGTATACTTAGAATGGCAGATAAAGGGGAGATATTGCTGATGGGTGATCTGAATATGTCAGATGTTAACTGGAGAGCAGCTGCAGCAGCAGCCACTTCTAAGAGTGGGGTTATTCTAGATGCCCTACAGGGGGCATGCCTTAGACAACTAGAATTGGAACCCACTCGAGAGGGAGCAATCTTAGACCTGGTTCTCTCAAATGGAGATGGAGAGAGAATCACAGATGTAGAAGTGGGTAGCCATCTGGGAACTAGCGCCCATCGAACAGTATGGTTCACAATAAACACAGCAATAGAGTCAAGCCATACAAAGGCAAAAGTACTGGACTTCAGGAGGGCTGACTTTGGCAAAATGGGTGATTGCCTAAGGAATGCACTAGCAAATGGACAGGAAGGAGGAGGAGTGGAAGAACAATGGGGAATAATAAAACTGCCATCACAGAGGTACAAGCCTTTGTGTGAAGCAACAAACAAAACGGAATGATGTAAGAAATCACTATGGTTCTCAAAGGAGGTGGCAGTGAAGGTTCAAGAGAAAAGAAAGCATTCAGAAAGTACAAGGAATCACAGAAGGAGCAGGACAGAGAATTGTATCAGTTAAAGCAAAGGAAGCTGGGAAGGCAGTCAGAACAGCAAAGGCCCAAACCGAGAAAAGATAGCCAACTCAGTTAAGAAGGGGATAAAACCTTTATAGGTACATCAGGGAGCGAAGGAAGACCAGGAAGGGATAGTGAGGCTTAATAAAGGGAGGGGTGGGCAGAGGGTGACAGTGAAAAGGCAGATACTAAACAAATATTTTGCTCAGTATTTACATATGTAGAGGTGGAGGTACCTAAACAAACAATAGAAACACTCTGGATACAGAAGTTGATACCAGCCCATTTACAGAAGAAAGGGTTCTGAAAGAACTCTAAAACTGAAGGTGGACAAAGCAATGGGGCCTGATGGGATTCATCCCGAATTCTAAAAGAACTAAGGGTAGAACTAGTGACACCACTGACTACACTCTTTAACAAATCATGGGAGGATGGGGTGGTACCTGAGGACTGGAGGAGGGCAGATGTGATTCCCCTTCACAAAGTGGGAGCAGGAAACTACAGACCTGTTAGTTTAACCTCAGTGATAGGGAAATGAAGGAATCACTTCTGAAGGAAAGAACTGTCAAGTATCTAGAGGCCAGAGGGCACAGGACCCAAGGCAGCATGGATTCACAGTGGAAGGTCATGCCAGACAAATCTAATAGATTTCTTTGACTGGGTGACCAAAGTAGTAGATCAGGAGGGGCTGTGGACATGGCCTACCTAGACTTTAGCAAGGCATTTGACTCAGTCCCACACAAAAGATTAATATACAAGTTAGCCAGCCTGGGAGTGGGTCCCAAGATGATAGCCTAGGTAAAGAATTGGCTACAGAATAGGACACAGAGGGTAATAGTAAATGGAGTCCACTCTGAAGAAAGGGGGGTTACTAGTGGGGTACCGCAGGATTCAGTATTAGGACCAGTCCTCTTCAATGTCTTTATAAGCGACATCGCAGATGGACTGGAAGGAAAAGTATGTCTCTTTGCAGATGACACAAAGATATGCAACAGAGTTGATGCACAAGGTGGAGTGGAAAGGATGAGAAGGGACTTGGCAAGGTTAGAGAAATGGTCAAATGTATGGCAGCTTAGATGTAATGCTAAGAAGTGCAAGGTAATGCACCTGGGAAACAAAAACCCAGGGGAAAAGTACACAATGGGGGTTGAGATACTAACAACAACAAAATGGAAAGGGACCTGGGGGTAGTCATATCAGATGACTTAAAGGTGGGCAAGCAATGTGAGAGGGCAGTAAGGAGGGCTTGGGGGATACTGGGATGCATAGGAAGAGGCATCACCAGTAGAAAACAGGAAGTTATTATCCCTCTGTACAGACAGCTGGTGAGACCCCTTCTGGAGTACTGTGTGCAGTTCTGGAGACCCAATCTCTGCAAGGACATAGACAAGATGGAAGCTGTCCAGAGGAGGGCAACTAAAATGGTGAAGGGTCTGCACCGGAAGACATATGAAGAGAGACTAAAGGAGCTTAATATGTATAGCCTCGAGGAAAGGAGGGGGAGGATATGATAGAACTTTCAAGTACCTCAAGGGAATCAACAAAGTCCAAGAGCGTAGCATGTTTCAAAAAAAGAGATGTGCAAGAACAAGGGGCAATTTGAAGATGGGGTGGCTCAGAGGTAATGTAAGGAAGTATTTTTCACAGAGATGGTTGTGGATGCATGGAACAGCCTTCCGGAGGTGGTTGTGGAGTCAAAAACTTTGGTTGAATTCAAGCATGCATGGGACAGTCATAAGGCAATTCTAGGGGGTTGGGGTAGAAAGAAGTAGGCTGCTGGTTAACTAGGATCTGCAGCTTATCCATTAGGTAGGGAAATGGGCAGACTGGGTGGGCCAAGCGGTCCTTATCTGCCATCAAATTCTATGAATTGTACCTGAATAAAAATTGCACGGGAAAAGTAATAGGAGTCCATGACCAGTTTATGGGGACAAAGGTTTGAAGGTGGTTTTTATATGAATAAATGGTACTAAAAAATATGGGCTTGGGGGGCCCTCTCAAACATTTGGGCAATTGCTGCTAGGTGGCCAAATTCAAGATGGCCACTAAAAATCTCTAAAATGGCATACAGTATCTCAGCTCATAGCTGTCATATAAAGCAGTATTTGTTGTCTAAATGGGGGTTTTGAGGACAAAGAATTCATTTCTTATAATACAAATGTTTTTTCTTGAAGCTAAATTGATTACACACATATATATATATATATATATATATATATTATAGTGGCACAGTAGTGCCACTATAGTTAGGGTTGGCAGGCCACTTCTATGTTAAACCACAAAGTTTGCACTTTAATAACTTTGCAGTCATCTGTCTGATTTGCCTGAAAGTTTGCATGCATGGTGCCCAACCATAGATCTCTGGATCTGGAAAGCTTTGTTTTGGTTGGATGTACAGTTGTGGAACTGCAGAGTGTCACAACAAATGTGAAAATCTCAACTTTTGTGCATTTTTTCATCAGGTTTAACAGACTTAAAGATGCATCTGTTTGGAGTCAAATGTACATGTGAATAAGCATGGGTATATGTGGCCTGGGTCAAAGTGGTGCCTTTTGAAGATTTTGTGAAAAAATATTAATCTGTTCAAAAGTTATGCAGGTTTTTCATGTCCCATTTTAGCCTATTGGAAAATGTAATTGGGCACTGCAAAAACTTCCGCAACAACATTTTTGTTTTCGTGCTGCCACCATCTTGTTTTCAGTTAGCGAGAGACAAAAAACAATGTAAATCAAAAAATACTGACCCTTGGTAAACACTGACACTTGTGTTTACCTAATTAGGCCCTGAGAAACATGACCCTGGCAGTAGTTTTTGTGAGCATGACAGTTCCCCTGAAAATTCTCCTGGCCCTTCTGCTAGACTTTCACAGAGTGGTCCTCTACAGGACAAGTATCTATGCATCTGGTGCATTATGCCAGAAGGCAGAAACATCCTGGCTGAGATAAATGGTGTCTTCTCCAACAAATGGATGTATGGCACATGTTAAAAGCTCACACAGTGTACCTAGAAGATCCTATAATGCTTGACCGTATCTTAACTGTAATTGATTGTACAACAGATGTTTTTGCAGCTGAGATTCAGTATCATCACCCCAATGGAAAAAATATGTCTCTCCAATATATCACCAGGACAAAAACATTAATTCAGATCTACACTTACAACAAGTTTGTCTTGCAGAAGTTCGAGACATGTTCTTCAAAAATGTATAGACAGTTGTATTGGATATGAATGAGCTAAGACATTACAGTGACTACTAATGGACTACAATAACCTGTTGAGGAATTTCAGTTATGATTCAAGTACAACAATATCAAGCACAATTAAGCAGATTACTCAAAAGGAGTTTGAAATAGAACTGGATTTCATGACCATTTCCACAAAAAGGATACCATAGTGTGTAACACATCTGCAGGTGGAAGTTATGTGCAAGCAACAATCTACTGATGGGGAGCAAGCAACCAACAATTACTCAACACCACTGTCAGGTGCTTCAAAGATAAGTTATTGCATCATACAGGCATGAGCTGGCCTCTACTACTGATGAGCTTGAGAACACTGAAGAACCTAATCCTGAGTTATGAACGTTTCTCACCTGGCTAAAGAACCCTGCTGCTAGTGATTTCAGTGATGCCTGCTAGATCCAGAGATTGCAGCCTTGTCATTATGGGAAACACACTTTAAATGTCAAGTTATCAGTGATGATTCATGGCTTGACTAGAAGTTATGAGATTATAGACACGATAAAGAAGTTGTCACTCAGAATAAGCTACCAGGATGTTGTTAATCTGTATGTTACATGGGCCAAGCTTGAGCTTGAGAAGAATGACAACTGTCCAGAAGAACTTGTCAATGATTTTCCTGGAACTGCCATTCTAGACAATGACAACTTCCAGGACTACACATTGACCAGTGCAGATACATCTCACCGCTCAAACATGATGTTTGTTCAACTAGAGGATGTTGCTACTAAAGTTTCTACTTAGAATTGTGCTAAACTTGCCATGGCAAAGCCTTATAAGATGAAAAATAAGTGCAGAACAACACAGATTTCAGCTTTACAAGATGGTCGAATGTGACCTACCACCAGTTCAAACTGAAGTTGATATCTCATAACAAAGTACTCGGGACCAAAAAATTTGAGAAATGGTCCATTCTTTGGCTCGTCTTGATAGCAATGGGAAAAGGTTCCACCAGAAAGCTAGAAGATTGGAGCATTTGCTGGATTTCAAGCCAATATCCAGAAGTTGGCTACAAAGAGCAAGGCATTCTATGATCTCACATTTCCCAAGCCACTCCACAAGTCAGTAGTACATGAGGTGATGTGTCGCATAGTCACTGTAGCAAAAAAGAAGTCGATGCCTTTTGTTCAGCTGGTTGGAGACCAGCCAGTCTATGCTCTGATTGTTCCGTTGAAAAATGAGACTCATGCACAGTCTGAACTCGTCCTTCTATTCCTAGGTCCATTCCATGCACAGTGTTCTTTCATATCAGCACTCAGCAAGTGATTCAAAGGATCTGGTTTATCTGACATTCTTGTTGCAACTAGTGTGATTACAGAGAGTTCAGTTTGACAAAACACATAGAAACATAGAAACATAGAATTTGACGGCAGATAAGGACTGCTTGGCCCACCCAGTCTGCCCATTTCCCTACCTACTGGATAAGCTGCAGATCCTAGTTAACCAGCAGCCTACTTCTTCCTACCCCCACCCCCTAGAATGGCCTTATGACTGTCCCATGCATGCTTGAATTCCACCACTGATTTTGACTCCACAACCTCCTCCGGAATGCCGTTCCATGCATCCACAACCCTCTCTGTGAAAAAATACTTCCTTAAATTACCTCTGAGCTGCCTCCCCATCTTCAAATTGTGCCCTCTTGTTCTTGCACACCTCCTTTTTGAAAGATGCTACCCTCTTGGACTTTGTTGATTCCCTGAGGTACTTGAACGTTTCTATCATGTCCCCTCTCCTCCTTTCCTCAAGGCTATACATATTAAGCTCCTCTCTCTTCTTCATACAGTATGTCTTCCGTGCAGACCCTGCACCATTTTAGTGCCCTCCTCTGGACAGCTTCCATCCGTGTCTATGTCTTTGGAGATTGGGTCTCCAGAACTGCACACAGTACTCCAGATGGGGTCTCACCAGCTGTCTGTACAGAGGGATAATAGCTTCTGTTTTCTACTGGTGATGCCTCTCCCTATGCACCCCAGTATCCCCCCAGCCCTCCTTGCTGCCCTCTCACATTGCTTGCCCACCTTTAGGTCATCTGATATGACTACCCCCAGGTCCCTTTCCATTTTTATTGTTGTTAGTATCTCACCCCCCATTGTGTACTCTTCCCCTGGGTTTTTGTTTCCCAGGTGCATTACCTTGCACTTCTTAGCATTGAATCTAAGCTGCCATACATGTGACCATTCCTCTAATCTTGCCAGGTCCCTTCTCATCCTTTCCACCCCACCCTGTGCATCAACTCTGTTGCAGATCTTTGTGTCATCTGCAAAGAGACATACTTTTCCTTCCAGTCCCTCTGCAATGTCGCTTATAAAGACATTGAAGAGGACCGGTCTAATACTGAACCTCATGCACCCCACTAGTAACCCTCTTTTCTTCTGAGTGGACTCCATTTACTATTACTGTCTGTGTCCTATTCTCCAGCCAATTCTTTACCCAGGTTGTCATCTTGGGACCCTCCCAGGCTGGCTAACTTGTATATTAATCTTTTGTGTGGGACTGTGTCAAATGCCTTGCTAAAGTCTAGGTAGGCCATGTCCACAGCCCCTCCCTGATCTACTACTTTGGTCACCCAGTCAAAGAAATCTATCAGATTTGTCTGGCATGACCTTCCACTGTGAATCCATGCTGCCTAGGTCCTGTGCCCTCTGTCCTCTAGATACTCAACAATTCTTTCCTTCAGAGTGATTCCATCATTTTCCCTATCACTGAGGTTAAACTAACAGGTCTGTAGTTTCCTGCTTCTGCCTTGCTCCCACTTTTGTGAAGGGAATCACATCTGCCCTCCTCCAGTCCTTGGGTACCAGCCCATCCTCCCATGATTTGCATTGTGCCAGTATGTGTGAGGGGATCCCTTACTTGCTTAGGCACAGTGGTATTTTGGCACTTTGGTGCTGTCAGGTTTAAAGGGCACTTATGAATATGGGCCGACTGGGAACACTCACACTAACCCAGTTAGCACCCATACTAACCATATTAGCATGGGTGGTAATCTTTCAATATCTGGGCCAATATGTTTCTAAAAGAACAATATAGTATATTTAAAAAAAAACATTAAATAGTGTTGTGCATGTAAACTTGTACTGATATAACAGAAGTGAGAAATGGAGACATTAAGTAAGGCCTTTCTAGTACACAGTGCCTGGCTGCAATTTTGTGACTTGTACAGTATCAGCTACTTTTCCTTCCTCCCTTCTCTCAGACCAATTTTATTCACATACTTCAGTAAGAATGCATTTACTTAGAGACTTCTTCCTCTCTCTCCACAGTATAACAACCTGTGTCAGAGCCATCCTCTTCTGCTATTTTGCCTTTTCTCCTTATTTTTGTCTACTGAATTTTATAGCTAATGACTCAATGTACTCTGTAAACTGAATTTTATGTCTCATGGGTTCTACATAAAGTCTTGCCTGACACTGGCAGCATGGTCCTTTAGCACTCCACCTGGTTACCACATAGTCAACATACAGTACATGCACACAGTGTGCCTATCCCAGTCACACAATTTTAAATAAATACATTCAGTATAAACTCTGTAGTGTAACATGCTGAGACATATTGTAAATTCCTTTATTTTGAGGAGGAGCAGTGCATGTGCAGCCCCAGCACAGTAATTTGTTTATTTGCTTTTGTTTACCAGGTAAGTCACACTAGACATCCAAGTGCCTATTTTCAGGTGCGACCTGGGAGAGTTACAGACTTGAGTTTTTACATGAACAGTGATTAATACAACTTTTACATACAGTGAGTGACTGATACAGCTATTGATTAATACAAGTTTTACATACAGTGAGTGACTAATACAACTATTGAATACACTGAAATGACAGAATTCATAGAGTGGTGACATTCAGTAAAAAACAAGACATTCAGTAAAAAACAACACGTGCGCCCGGGGAGGTTACAGATGACCAGGGCACAATAATTAACAGGCACATTTACCCACTATTTATCATGGTTTGTGAAAAATGAGTTCTTACAGTTAATGGGCAAATAATCAGCATCCATATGCCTTTGGGATGAAATCCTCAAAACGAACATATGTGCAAGAATTTCCTCACTATTTTAATGGCTAAGGTGTTCAATATGAGGAACTGAACAAGTACTCATGCGATAGTGCTTTTAACTAGAAAAGCATGCTGCTCCAGTCTGAAAAAAACACCTTTACTATTTGTGGCCTAGTGCTTCACTGGATGATTCAGGTATGTGGATAATCTCCATTCAGTTTCAGATAGTGTTAACTACCTGCAGATGAAGACTATAATAGAGTTATTTATAAATTTAGAGTGTACTATTAAAAGTTTGTAAATACTGACTAATACAATTTCAAGTAATTGGCATGATAAGGTAAACTACTAGATGACTATGAGGTGCATATGCAGCTTGGGAATGATTATGAAATGCAATGAACAAAATAATATGGGATTGCTAGCAAAATGCATGTCTTATGCTATGGTGACACATGTTGTTTCAAGATTTGCAAGATAAAAATTAATTTATGTAAATATGAGATTTCTGATGCATCAGTAAGATGTATGTAACCCCCCCTCCCTATTTCGGGGGACTTACATTAAGTATCTCCCTGGGCTTCACTAATACCCATTGCCTGGCAGACATCCAGTAATAGAAGGTAAAATCCATGTGCAGAAGGGTGTTACTGTTGCTCTGCATGTGTGAACACATCTATGCCGCTGCACTGTCTCTTTACGATCTCCAGCCTTGGGTATAGTGTAAATAGTCTGGCTGGGTCCAGTACAACGGACTTAGCGACCAGCCAGGCCCTTCCCAGATTGAATCCACTCTGCTGTTGCCTGTAGAGCAGAGGGAGACCTTTCATGTACTGTAAATAGTTATTTCTAACTCCCTGCTGTTCTTTAATTAAAATAAATTGTTTGGACTGCCAGCACAGCCAGTATCAGTTCTTTCCAATGGGAGACGCCATCTTTGGTCCTGGACTCCTGCTTTGGACCAATCGGAACCAAGGAGTCCTCAAGGGGTCCTAATTACAATGCCTTATGGGTGAAACTGTGAACTTTCCAGGTTGGCGCCTAAACTGACTACTAGTAGCTCTTAGACTGTGATTGACAGCTCCTTTAGCCAACCAGAATACAGCATTCTCAAATTACCTATGGGACTATTTTAAACAGAGGAGTTCTGCTCGAGGCACCAAGAAGGTAACAGCCTGTGTGCAAGCTGAGGAGAAACTCCATCAGGAGGGCCTGAACTTGCCTCCCGGGACTCAACTTGGACCAAAAGGGATCAAGAGCAACAAACTACCCTTATGTGCAGATCAAAGGGATTCTCCAGCAGTCGGCTGAGGAGAAACTGACAGAACCAAGGAAAGGGAAAGTTTGTTGTTTCTTCAGCCATGAGCCTGTTGCCTATGGTGTGTGTTGAGACACTGATCCTGGGACTCCTGTGTCATATCAGGAGCCACTCCAGTGTAGAAAAGACTTTCATCAATACCCAGCTGTAGGGTTCACCAGCACACAGCCTACCTGTAAAAGACATTTCATTCAGCAGGGCCTGTGCCAACATCGGCCCAGCCAGACTGTTCCTGTGCCATTTTTACCATTCACATGAGAGACCAGCATCGGGGATTCAGCCCTTGCACAGCAATCAAATGCAGGTTGCAGCCACCTACAGGGAAAGACAGTGAAGCAGAGGTGAGTCTTGTTGGCCCCATTTCCCATCAACAGCTCAAGCAAGCAGCAGGCCTTAATGTCGCCAGTGCCTTCTTCCATTCATCTGGGTACAGTGAGTAAAGCCAGGGTAGCTTCCTGCAACAAATCAATTTTTAAATGGTGCCATCTGATTCAGTTTGCCAGTTAATATAATCTGCATAGATCATTGCTACTGCCTTTCATGGACTGTTTGTCATCAGACTGATATAGTGAGAATATGAATTCCTTCAGAAAAGCTCGAGACACATAGAATTAAATAGCTCTGTATAGGAAAAAGGGAGAAAAGGAATTGAACCAGTTTCAGTACAAACATAGCATTTACTCATGGCAATATTCTACTAAAAATGTTGACAGTTTAAAATACCAATTCAATCTTTACCAGTTTCTTTCTCCTGATTGGTATGCAAAACAATTTGTGCTTTAAAAGCTTCATCAAAATTAAAACATCTGTTTAGCCCAACTTTCTCAATCATCACAAATCTGAACCCATGACTTCTTTGACCTCTAGAATCTGAAATGTGTGCAGCTGTAGCATAGCTGCATCATATTTTCTAAGGCCCTAGCATGTTACTCCACCCAAACTTTGAATCTCCATTTGTTTTCAATATAAAATGCCACACAGAAACAACTCATTACTGCCCATCCCTCCCCAATGTCTAAGGGCATCTCCGATCTTCAGCGGAAGGAAACAGCACAACGAAATTTCACAGAAGTATCCCACAGGTTCAAAGCTTGGAAAACATTAGGGCCTACCTGAAGACATCTTCATTTAGACTAGAAACTTTGGGGATCATGGCCATGAACACTCTAGCGCCTCAAACTCCACAGGATCCTCAGCTTCTGGTCATCTTCTCTGTCTTTCACCATCAGGAACACCGCCCCGATCTCGGGACACAGAGGTACAGGATTTAACATAAAACCCACTGGAAAGAAAACTCATTTGAAGATTTAAAACCTAGTATTTACAATTCATCTCCTCTCTAGTTACAAATTGAAATGACTCCAATTAATCCTTTTAAAACTCAGTCACTTTATTTCTCCTATGCCCAAGCAATTTAACAGGATACAGAGGTTCATCTTTGACTTAACTTCAAACCTCAGCTCCATGGGGCTAAACTTTGTACAAGTCAGAAAATACGGCAGTTTTTAAGGCAGAGCAAGGGTTTTCTACAGCTCTTAAAACAGCCAACCTGGTATTTTACAGGGACACAGTAACCTCTTCTTGGACCTTGAAGCTCCAACAGATCACCAGCACTAGTAAGTACCTACTAAAGCTTCCTACTTGGTTTCCACGGGGGTCCTACATTATCCTCTAACTGGGAAAGCATACAGCTTCTCCCACACCATTCCCTGACTCTCTATTCTGGCTTTCCAGGGACACGGATGGTGCAGTACCAGCAAAACCCACTGTACCATATACCCCCATTCTCTCCTGCTCGGTTGCTGTCCTGGTCTGCCCGGCCTCCCCAGACCACCTCTAGCTGCCTTAAAGTCCTGGATCAAGGCGTAGTAACAGGGTGCGTGGTCTAACCCCTGCACGGCCAAAGCTCCCCTTCCTCATCCATCCCACTGCCCGATAAGTGCAACCAGCACCTTGGGAAAAGTACACCTCCAGGGCATTCCACAGCCCACTCAGCTAAAGACCAGCAGTCCCCAGGCCTATTCATCCAAACAGGCCCTATACAGGGTAGAGGCTTCCCCAGGCCCCCTCACCAGTGAACCTTGGGACGCCTTACCACACTGGGATGCAGAGGCCCTGCCACAGCCTGCTGCAACCCTGATGACCCAGGCCCACTACCAGCCTACTGGGGCCTAACCAGACCCATGGGGCCTACCTATCCTGCATCTCCATTTCTCTCCCATCCACCTCCCAGAGCCCCACAAATAATGGTTGTAGATGCCTGTCTAAACACCCTTCCATGGACCACCCAGGGGACCCGATGCATCGCCGCTGAGAGTCTTCCTGTCTTACGTGGGGGGGACCCACCCTGCACTGCCCATCAGTATTCTCCTCTCTCATGACTCAGCACTCCCCCTAAACTTCCTGTCCTACTTATTTATATACCCAAAAACCCTGTTCTCTGCTACCACCGAGTGACCCCAAAAAGAAATTGCGCCCCCAGAGCACTAACAAATCCCTAAGTTCTTGGGGCAATAAGAAGGGAGGGGTTCCAAAAGGGAGTATAAATCTCTCTCAAATGAGAGAGGGCTTACAATGCTATATTAAATAATTAATTGAATTTTGTTAATAGGGTAGGCCCACCGATACTAAAAGTCCCTTTTTTCAGGGGCAACCTTGATTTACAATAAGAACACCAATAAGCATTGGCAGAGGAAATACAAGGACCAGAGAAGGCTGGGAGTAGTGGCTTAAGGTTCTATGTCATAATGGCAATCACGGAATATCGATCATCGATACGGTGAGAGTACATAACTGAAAAGCAAACTGGCGATATACTCTTACCGGCAACATAGACCAACACAATGGAACAAGCATTAATTCGGGGGGCTGTGCACCCCAACACCACTCTTACTTTAAATAACCAACTCCAGCGGGGTGCCTGTCGGGAAGGGGGAGAAAGTAAAAAAAAAAAAGTAAGTACACTATGCACACTAGCAAAACATACTGCTCTCCAGCCCCGAACCCTGTACCTACTGCTCCCGAGCTAGCCACCCTCACCATCACACCACACGGCTATCTTGGCAGTGGTACGCCACATTGTTCCACGTAAACCCTTTTTTCTTATCCCTCCCCTTCCAATCACTGTGTTACAGTGCACAACCCTGCCTCGCTCATCACTACCCTCGCTGTACAATCCCTCGCTACCCTACAGGGCAGCCCACATGTGAGGCACTGCAAATAAGTTGCTATTATTGTAGTCACTCATTTGCAGTTGGCAATATCATTGGATACCGTGGCGTAAACACTTCGACAGCAGTATAGCACCAGGGACAACGTAGTATTGGAAAATAATTGTTGTGACAGATTATCGCTTGAAGGCACATTGGCTGCGCCCTTGAAGGTAGTTCTTAAGAGCATCCTTAGAGCCTCCACGAGGGAAACAGTTTTGTAACTCTGAAGGAAGAATATTCCAAAGGTATGCAGCAGTATTAGTAAAGGACCTCTTGCCAGAGCCTGACTTAAACCTAGATACCTCAAGTAAAGTGCAAGTGGAGGACTGTAGCACTCGCCTTTGGAGTTTTGTTGCAAAGTTGGCTCTCTGGTTGACTAACTCTTTGCCATTACCTCACATTCCTTTTTTGACAAACTCATCCTTCTTGGGGATTTTAATATTAATTGGCTTTCCCCAGCCTCCAGGCCAATCTTCCTCAGGACTGAGTCCCTGAATCTCTCACAACTCATTACTGAGCCCACCCGGCTCAATTAAAACTCCTCAAACCATACCCTTCTGGATTGGGTTATCTCCTCACACCCCCACCACATCATTGCAGCAGGTATTTTGACAGACATCTTTAGTGACCAGTGCATGGCATTTTTTGTCTGGAAATTCCAGTGCCTTCCCTCCTCCCCTAAGTGGGTCTGGTCCAGGTCCTTCCAGTCACTGAACATAGACATTCTACTGGCTGCAACTGATTGGTCACCCATTCTCTCCACCCCAGACATTGATGTGGCCCTCTCCTCTTCCACTCAAAATTTACTTCTGTCTGGGACAAGCACACCCCCATCAGGAAGTCCAGGGTTAAGTTTTCCCACCATCCCTTGATCACCTATGAAGATCTCACTGATATGTGTAAGACCCGTGATCAAGCCTAAGCCCAGTTCAAATTATCTCACTCTCTGTATTACCTCCTCTCTTACAGCGTGCTTAGAAACACTTCCATAAAGACCATCCATACTGACAAATCCCTTATTTTAAGACCACCCTCCAGAACAATTTTAACTCCCCAGTCAAATTCTGGAAGTTGAATTACTCCGGTTTTGATCCTCCAGCCAGTCCACTCCCCTGGTCCTCATCGTTAATGGTTCATCTGTCTCTGACCCTCCCTCTGTTGCTGTTCATTTCAATTAGTTTTTCACTATTTGTGCTAACCCCTCTCCCTCTCCTCCTGGCTCATCTCCTCTCCCACCATCTCCACCCTACTCTCCATCCCACCTCTCCATAGGGTTTCTTTCCTTCCCTGCCATTACCCAGACAACCTTGCTTGCCCTTTCCTTACTCAAGCTGTCCAAATCTAGCCCTGCTGACCTGGACCTAAACTTCTCCATCTTTCAGCTCCTACCATTGCCTCTCCCCTTACTCACCTCCTCAGCCTCTTCTTCACCCTCTGCTCTGTCCCACAATCTTGGAAACTTGCTAAATCAATCAATCAATCAATCAGTCAATCAGTTTATTTGTTAGGCATCCAATCCCAGAGGCTCTGGGCACTGTACAATAAAAAGATATAACAAACAAATTAAGAAAGTAGATTACATACATAAAATCACAGCATACAAATAATTAAAACTTCTGTAAGCAAGTTAAAAGGCACCAGCAGGGAACGCTAAATTAAAAAGATGAGTCTTTAGGCCTCTTCTGAATGCCTCCACCATAGGGACCTCCCTCAGAGGTCTTGGCAGCAAGTTCCAGAGGAGTGGGCTGGCCACCCCAAATGAACGATCACCTGAGATTTTCAGTCTTGTCCTTGGAACCACCAGGTGGCCCTCAGTGGAGGAACGAAGGGAGCGGGCTGGGATGGCAGGGGTAAAGAGGTCTGACAGGTAACCAGGGCCCGATCTGTATAGGGCCTTATAGGTGAGCTAGCCCACCTTGAAGAGAACTATCCACCTGAGCGGCAGCCAGTGCAGACCTCGTAAGACGGAGTTCACATGACAGGACCTGGGTAGTCCTGTCAGCAGCCTGGCCGCTGCATTCTGCTCCACCTGCAGCCGATTGGGATTCCCTCCACTGACCCCGAGATAACGAGCATTACAGTACTCAAGCCTGGATGTTACAAAGGTGTGCACCAATGACAGCAAGTCTTTGAGCGGAATTAGGGGATTATTCCAGTGATGTTCCTTAAGTGGTAAAAACCACTTTTGATGACAGCCAACACCTAAACTTCAAATGTCAGCTTCTCATCCAGGACAACACCCAGATTTCTCACCCTAGATGACTCCATCAATGGGGTCGACCCAGGGACCAAGCCCGTTGTCATCCCGGAGGCATCCTCATCATGCCCATGACCCGGCTCAATCACCAGTACCTCTGTCTTGTCCAGGTAGTGTCAGCCAGTTAGAGTTCATCCAGTCCTGGATCATGGCAAGGCATTTAATCAGCACATCGATGGCACCAGTTTTCCTGGTGCAAAAGACATATACAGCTGAGTATCATCAGCATAGCAGTGAAAGCTCAAGCTGTATTGTCTAATGAGCCTGCCCAGAGGCAGCATGTACACCATGAACAGCATCGCTGATAGGCTCGAACCCTGAGGAACTCCACAGGTCAGGGGCATTGGGGAGGAGGAGAAATTCCCCATCACCATCCTCTGCCTCCTGCCCAAGAGAAAGGACCGGTGAGTCCACAATACTCTTTAAGGTGATCTAACAACACAGTGCAGTCCACGGTGTCAAATGCTGTTGACAGATCAAGAAGAATGAGAATTGATTGCTCCCCTCAATCTTTAGCTCTGAGCAGATCATTATACACATGGACTAGTGCCATCTCTGTGCTGTGCCGTGCCCTAAATCTGGACTGGAATGGCTCGTAGATGTCAAAAGCCTCCAGGTTCTCCTCGAGCTGCAGAGCCACTATCTTCTCAACAACCTTCCCTAAGAATGGGAGGTTGGAGATGATCTATAATTTGCCAGGACATCATGGTAGAGAGATGATTTTTTCAGAAGGGGCTTCACCAGTGCCTCCTTCAAGGTGTGGAATAGACTTCTCTGGAAGTGAACACCCAACTATTCTGGCAAATACTGGACCAATGGCCTTGATGCAACCCACTAAGAGGGCATCAGGCCAGGGTCAGTTCACAAAAAAGTGGGCCACAGCTTTGAAATCACCTTGGAGACCTCGGCCACCTCCACTGGGCTGAAACTCCACCCAGACAATTGGAGTGTCTCTGCTCCACCTAGGCTCCACCCTGCAGAACTGAACTAGACCCACTGGTGAGATCTCAGCCTGAATAGAGCCGGGATCTCACCTCTAAAATCTCCCCTTCACAAAGTGGGTAAGCCTCCATCCCTGGCAACTTTCATCTTGTCTCCCTCTTCCCCTCTCTTTCAAAGCTGCAAGAGAAACTTGTCTACTTCAGGCTTGCTGACTTTCTCCACTCTTCCAACTTCCTCTCCCTCTTTCAGTCTGGTATTCAGAAGCACCATTCCACTGTCTTGTCCCTGCTATGGGTCAGTGACTCCATCCTCTCTGGAATGAATCAAGGGACATCATGGTGGCCATTTTCATTGATCTGGACAAAGCCTTTGATTGGCTTGCCCAATCACTCTTCCTGGATAGCTGAGCTCTGTCAGTCTCTGAGCCTCTGCTGTTGGTTGGTTCCATTCCCACCTCTCGGGCTATCAGCAGTTGGTAAGGTAGGAGGCGTCCTGTCCCCTCTGTTTCCAATACAGGATGGAGTCCCACATCCATCCTGGGCCCTGTCATCTCTTCCATTTTCCTCAGTGACCTCTCCTCTGTCTGTGCAAACTCACATATTCACACATATGCAGATGATACAGTTCTCTACACCTTATGCCTCTCGAATGAAGCTGTAGAAATCTCGCTCCAGCAAGACTTTCACAATGTCCTGCACTAGTTTCAGTCTAAACAACTTCAGGTCAACACCAAAAAACAATGTCCTCGATCTTTGGCATCAGCCAGAAACTGGCCCGGTTTACCCATCTCCCTACCTTCTCCACCCTGGATGGTTCTCGTCTTAAGTGATTCCCTCTTTGAAGTATCTTGGTGTTTGGTTTGATAGCAGGCTTGACTTCTTTGCCCACATTGATGCCATCCACATCAAGCTCCACCCCAAGTTTGGTGCTTTGTACAGTAAACAAGACTTCCTGTCTTCACAGGTCCGTCAGAAACTGGTTACCGAAATGGTGCTCCCTGTTTTCGACTACACAGATGTGATCTATGGTACTGCTCCTTCCTATTCCCTTTTCATAGTGGACACAATCTGTAACAGCTTTTGTCATTTTGCTACCACCCCCCCCTACACACAACTGCTTCCTCTACACCTCCCTCTCCGTTCCGCCCCCAACCTCATGTTGCCAGTCACACTGTGCCTTCTTCATTTCTAAATACTTTTTTGGGTAGCTACCTTCATACCAAGCCATGCTCTTCTCACTCACTACCTCTGCCTCATACTCCCTTCACTTCAAGGATACTCTCACCTTCTCCATCCCCCAACCTTACTCATCAGCTGGGCACTCAGGATTCTCATATCACCTTCCCTCCTTCTGAAAGTTGCTCTCCTCCTCAGTCTGTCTCTTACCCTCCCAGGCTTCCTTAAGCACCAGCTTAAACCTCTTCTCTCTCCCCTCCTGCTCCTGTGAGCCCCCTACCTGACCTGACCTGATGCCCTTTTCTTCCTGGCTATGGTTCCTCCACCGGGCAGTTTATGTCCCAACTACTGTTGCACTAAATTGTTTCAACCTGCAGTTATTAGTTTTAATGGGGCTTTGGTACTTATACATAGCTTCAGCTTTTGTCACCCATTATTGTTATCTACACTTGTATTGTACCATGGTGTATTGAACAGTGTTTGCTTTTTTTTTGGGGATGCTTCAGTACTACTGTGTATAGTATATTGTATTCCCTTTCCCTTTTCTCTGGGTCATCCCTGGAAATGAACCTTGGCTCAGTGTCTTTCCCAGTGACCCGTTTTCAAATAAATAAATAAATAAGAATGCCTTGCATGCTAGGACGGATATAGAATCTAACCAATTTGAAAAATAGGCAGAGAAGAGGGCAGGCCAGTTGCAGGTTCTAATGAGGGCCTGTGTAACAAAGAGAACATACCACAATGATGTTCCTAGGTAAGAGCTCCCCCAGCAAACTGCCCAATTTTATTATACAGCACTTTGAGTCTCTTTATGTTGAAACCCTAATGATATGAAGGACTGGGGCACCAAACAGTAGGACAGAATGCAGGATACTGTCAGCAATGTCTAGTCATACTTCATTAGTGAGGTAAGTTCTTAGGTGATACAGTAGACCAGGTTTTTGATGAAGAGATTATGTCATATCATCTACTTAAACTCTAAATGAGAATTCCTGTTCCAATTACGCCTCTAGGTTCCTCATAGACGAGAAGACTTCAACAGGGCAGCCTGTTGAGGTGGTCATATTTAACAAGTGCTGTCTTTCCTTACCCAAGAATCTGGATCCAAATAGTAAGGCTATTGTTTTTAACATTTAGCACCAACTTATTAGCAAGGATCCATCGTTGTAGATGCTGGAAATCATTTTCTAGCTCACTGCTGATCTAATTAGAGTCACTGGAACTTCTCTCCAGTATAGCATCAGTAGCATATAACTAGTTTGGCCCCACCACAGTTATCTGGCATGTTATTAATGAACAAGGAGAAGAGAAGGGGACCCAATATTGAATCTTGGGGGACACCATCCATAATAAATCTTAACAACAGTCCACCTTTCCACTTCACCTGCTGTTTCCTGCCAGACAGGTAGTCCTTGAACCAGCCGTAGGGGAAACTATCAAGACCTAATTACTGTAGTTTAGTTAAAAAGAGACTGTGGTTGACCAGGTCAAAGGCCTTATTGAGGTCTATAAAGACTGCAAAAGTCATGAGGCACCAGTCATGAGGTCAATGTCCGTTGCACCATGAATGTCTGAGGACGGTGGTACCAAAGCCAGACTCATGTCATAGTATATTCTGAACCCATACTTCACATCGGAGAGAAAGAGAGTGATGCTGCTTAAAGTACACTTGAGCTGGCAATATACCAACGTCTCCTGAACTTTGATAAAGAACTTAGCACAAAAATGGGGTGATAGTTCTATACTGGTTCTTTAGGACCATCTCCTGGGATAGGTACTACAAGGGAACTTTCCACCATTCAGGGATTTCCCCCTCCATTAGGGACCTGTTAAAGAGCATTTGAGAGGAAAGTAATGACTGGGGCAGCTCATTTTAGGATCTTAGGTTTGAGCTTGTCATAGCCTGACAAACCAACAGTTTTTAACTGCCTCAGCTGGATACTGTAAACACCTCCTTCTGAATAATCAGACAGAAATTAAATTCAGCAGATAGCCTCCTCTTGGCCTGGGACTGGGAATGGGAAGGAAGACCATTGGTAGAAGATTTAAACCTATCCAGGACACTGAAAAAATGGTTGAAGGCATTGGCAGTAGCCACTGGATCACTGTATCAGTGGCTGTCAGCTGCAGTATCATGTGCAGGTGGCCTGAATGGCCATTCAGTTGACAGCTATCTTGCACCCAGAAATGTTTAAGATCAGTTAGCTTTTTTTCCCAGTAGATTTTTAGTGTACTTTCTTTTGGAATTTTTTGGGTTCAATTTGCAGGCATTTCTATATTTCCATGGATTTGAGCCAATCAAGTATTTAAGCCAGAGGACTTAATATGTCCCTATGCATTGTCTTTTAGCCTTGTGAATTTTCTCAGGTCTCCATCCATCCAATCTCTAAGCTGCTTCAAAGGGGCATATTTGTCAACAACAGTAAGGAAGCTATTAATCAAAAAGTCAAGGGTGGTATCAGCACTGGGGAGGTCTCTAATTGTTTCCCGGTGTATTTCAGATAGGTTATTTAAGAAGGAGGTGTCATCAAATTTGGAATAATCACATAGCAGGCTAACTCTGAGGGGAGGTTTCTGGAAGTTGATTTTCCAGATACAGAATACCAAGCAATGATCACTAAGGGAGTCAGCAACTACTCCAGTGACTCAGATTCTGTTGGATATGTTTACCAGAACCCAATCAAGGAGAGTGGGATTACCAGTTTTGTTATTCATTCTGGTGGGCTCACAAGCATTCATGTGGGGTGAACATCACTGAAAGCAGACCTTCAGCCACTGTCTACCTCATTATTCCAGTTTATGTTAAAGTCCTCAAGAAGTATTAGCTCCCCTATGGGACTGTCCACCAGAGTGCCAGTAAGGGAAGTAAAAGATGGAATGGCAACTTGTGGGAGATTACAGACACATCCTATACAAGTGGCTTAGTGCCACCTAGAAGTGTGCAGATGAACAGAGACTTACTCTGAGAGTTTGGCAGACCTGGGATGATAGCCAAAGTGGCATGTAGGGTGGATTTTATATACAATTGTACACTGCCACCATTCTGTCCAGTCCAATCTTTCCTGAAAACACTAAAATGAAGCATGACCATCTTGTGTGTTTGCATGAAAGGCTTAAGCCAGGTCTCAGTTATGGCTATCACATGATGGGAGTATAGATCTACACAAGCTTCAAGCTCATGGAGCTTGGTCCTAAGGCTATTGATGTTCATGTGAACCATTTATAAGCCTCTTGTCTGTATCACACATTCAATGTCACACAATCTGAATATGTTGGGTATGGAATGATTAGGCATGGACCTCGTGGAGTTACTCAGTTGACTTGGGCAGTATTTCAGCCATTTTTGATGGAAGAGGTCTATGAGATGATTTCAGAGCTACAGCCCACTTATTGTGAACTAGGACCAGGACCCACGTGTCTACTAGTGAGCTGCAAGAGTCTTTGTAGTTTGTGTTCTCTGGGATAATTCAGTGCTGTTTGTCAGAGGGTCTTCCAATGGCACTGAAAATGTGCTGGTTCAGCCTCTTCTGAAGAAGCCAGCTCTGAATCTAGATATTCTAGTGAACTACCATCCTGTCTCTAACCTACCTTTTTTAAGTAGGGTTATTGAGAAGGTTGTGGCTCTACAGCTTGAGGTGCACCTTGCAGCTCATGACATCTATGAGCCCCTCCATCTGGTTTTAGATCCAGGCATAGCACTGAGATGGCATTGATCAGGGTGCATAATGACCTTCTCAGGGTACATGATATAGGCAAACAGTCAGTTCTCATTCTCCTGGATCTCTCTTCAGAATTTGACACTGTGGACAATGGATTGCTGTTGGACCATCTGCAGGAGTACGTTGGATTCACTGACACTGTCATCTGTTGGTTTGAGTCTTATCTCAGGGATAGGATGCAGAGGGTGATGATGGGAACTTTCTCATCGTCCTTGATGCCTCTGTTCTGTGGCGTGCCCTAAGGTTCTATCCTCTCACCTATGTTGTTCGCAGTGTACATGCTGCATCTGGGAGGGATCATTCGGCAATACAATCTGGGTTTCCACAGCTATGCAGATGATACCCAGTTGTATAAGTTCTTTGCACCCGGGATACCTGACACTGTCAAGATGTTAAATTTGTACCTGGCTGAAATTCAGAATTGGATGCCATGTAGTCGGCTGAGAGTTCAGGGACCAGTTAGTTTCCTTATTTTTCAGCTACTTTTAACAGAAATACCAGATCTGATATTTATTTTATATTGTATATTTATTTTATCTATTTATTTTATTTGCTTTAAATTGCCTGTTGTGTATGTACGGCACTCTGAGCCTTTGGGGAAGGGCACCTTAAATAAAGTTACTTCTACTTCTACTAATACTATTACTACCGCTACTGCTATGTGGCTCTGTCATGTTGCCTGTCTTAAGATCAATGAAACTTTTTGTTTCCAGGATCAGTTTTCAATATTTATACTTACCACAGTGAAAACACCCAAATGGGGGGTTCAGAAGCTGGTTTGTTTCTATACTGCTTTTGTTCAAAATGTACCAGTTCACTTTCTGAGTTCCTTCCTTTCCTATATACCATGCCGGGGATTCTGGGTTACTTCTCTAAGAGTGGGTTCCATTTGTAAAACGTTCTAATTTTTAAGAATTATGATTTCCACCTGCTTTGCTCTAGTACTATATGTGGCTACAAATATAACATAGGTATGATATTGTTTTTAGGTCTAATATTATACATAATTTCATCCTTGCATCCATGTTCTGCTTCCTTTTACCTTTTCAGTAACATGTCTGCGTATCCCTAGTCAATAACTTGTCAGCATTACTTTTATGTTGATATATCTCTGCTGTGTTATATTTACATAGTATCCTGATAAACTGTTCTCTGGGGATATTGCCACTGTGTGGTGTTGATGATTGCTGCTGGCTAATGAGAGGGTGTTGCAGTCTATAATTTTTCTATATAAATCAATGTCTACCCCCCCTGTATTATTTTTTTTATTTCCAAATCCAGAGAATTGATCTTGGCCTGACTTTTAATTTTATTGAATATTAAACTGCAATTACTGTTATGTAAAATACTCAACAAAACTGTTAAGCTCAGTTTCATCACATCACACAAATGAATGAATGATCATCAATAAAACTTTATAAAAGGAATGCTTGCCAAAAACAGACTTCTGCTGCTGTTATAAATGTAATCCTCCTACCATTTCCCCAAGAAAAAATTAGCAAACTTGGAGGTAAAATCTCTCCCCTTAACTGTTCCTTTGATCTGGTAATATTTAGAAAGCAAGCCAAAGCACCCAAACCCTCATTATGGGAGATATTAGAGTACAGCAATTCAATGTCATGGGTTACCAACCATGGTGTCTTTTTCCACACACTGCAATTATCCAAGATTCTTTTTTTTTTTTTTTTTAGTTATTTAACCAGGAGCAGCACACTAAGCTGAAAGCTTTTTTACAGGAGCAACCTGGGAGCACAGGGAAGTTAAGTGACTTGCTCAGGGTCACACAGTATGCAAGTAGAAGCTGTGGGATTCAAACCCAGGTCTGGTCTGCTGGATGTCACCAGATTTGCAGCTCAGAGCCTTAAACCACTGTGCTATACTGCTTCCCCTTAGTATGTCTGTGTTGCCTTTTAAATGATAGTGGAAGGTTGTAACAAAAAATTTCCTAAACAAGTTTCCACATAGCAAGACAGGCTTGGTTAGGCACCCTGTTCTCTAATGATGTACCACCTTGGTTGAGGATCCAGTGTTTTATGAACATCAGGAAGTACATAGATCAAATGTTTAACTAGGAAACCCACTATTAGAAATTGTTTCACCTTACGCTGCCCACCAGTGCAGCAGTATATCACTACCATTTGCAACACCGATGACCTAGGTTCAGAGGCAAACTTGTGGTGTTGGAGGTATGATTGGGGGAAGGAGGATCAAGCATCTGTAGGACTGCTCTCCTCCTCTGGGGGAGCAGAGCCTGGTGCTTGCCTAGCCCCTGGTGGAAGCTCTGAAAGAAAGCCTGGGCCCAGACATCAAGGACATTGGCATCAGCACACGTTGTGTGGGTGCATGTGGCATACACCCTGACATCACTGCACGCCATGCCTCCCAGGGCACCAAGGAAATGGGAAAGGCCAGTGGCAGGATGGTGATGAGAGCTCATAGGCCCTGCATTTGACTAGCTGGGCATGCTATCCTGAACTGGATATGGACCACAGCAAGGGTTGGAAGCCCTGCTGACCCCACTGGGGGGTAAGCCATGGGAAGATGGCCTGCAGTAAGTTCTGGTGGAGGTCTGGGTGACAGGGCTGGCATGCTCATCTGAATGGTGCTGACCAGAGGAGATAAACAGAATGTGCAAAAAATTTAATTTTTTTTTCACTTTAAGAGAGGAAAAATGATTATTAAAGGCAATCTCAGTTTCCTTCTCCAATACTTCTTTAAACTCAGCTATGGGGTTACTGTATAGTTTTTCCTTTTTTAAATCCATGTTTGACAGCAGTCTTACTATCTCTGCAATGTAGTAAGAGGTACCCAGTTCCATAAGGACAATTCTGCCTCCTTTATCTGCTGGTTTGAAGTTCACATTGGTGGGTTTTTTAAGGCTAAAATAGCAGAAATGGCCCCAGCATCTCTCTTTCTCTCGTTGAACAATCCCTATAAATCATCTTCAAACACCTTCTGGAAAACATTTATACTGTTGGATTTGCAGGAAGGCAAAAGGTTGATTTCTTCCTGAGAATATTGTTCATCTGCTAATGTTGCCACATATTTCAACCTGTTTTTCCTTCTGCAAAGACATGAGTGAGATCAGGGCTTCTACTTATTTCTGAAGAGAAGAAACATTTCAGATTTTAATTTCAAGTGGCCTTATGGAGGTTTATTTCTGTATTAGAAAGAACATTAAAGAAGAGATTAATGATATTAAAGGTTATTTCCTCCTCCCCAGCTGTGATCTCTCTCTCTCTTTTTCTGCCTCCCCTACTTCTTTCTTGATATGGGAACCAAAACTAGCATGATCTGTTGTTTCATTTCGGTCCTTGATGGTGTGGGGGGGGGACTTATATTGTGAACTCTCATAGTCAGTTTTGATCAGATCAGTCATGAAATCAGTAGCAGAACTGGTGCTGCTTTTAAGAATAGATGTATTGGCCCTATTGCCTTTATTTCGATTTTCTTTCTTTTTCTACTTAAGTACTTGTGATAAGTTTATAATCTATGGAGTCCCTGTAAAACTTCTGTTGTTTTACTGATTTATTTCATCATATATTTTGTTTCTTCCAATCCTTGATTTCTTTCCTCAGATTCAGGGAGTGCACATCTGCAATCCCCGTGCACCTCATTTATCTTCAAATACTGATTTGGGTCTCTGCCCTCTTGCTTATCCTCATTCCTCTCTCCCATTCCCTCTTCATCATACTCCCTCTACTCCAGGGATGCTCACACCTTCTCCCTCACTCACTCCTCTGTTAGGCAATCTGCCTTCTCCTATTGCCTTCCCTCCTTTAAAACCTTCTCCCTTAGGTACCAGCTAAAACTTCTCTACACCCCCATCTGTTACTGTCAGCCTCTCCCTCCTCCCACCCAGGTTTGGAGTCCCAACTAGAGATGCAGCGAATTTAAATTCTGCCGGTGAAGTGAACGCTAAGTGGGCGCTTCGCATTGCAGTGGGCAATGCAAAGTGCTCACTCCACCTTGTCATTACCACTTCGCGTTAAGGCAGAATGGCACTGCGAAGTATGGCGAAGTCATTGATTTTAATGGACTTCACGTTCCTCATTATGATTCTAAATGATCCACTTGGTGTTTCAGATTTGGCAGCCCCCACACACACATCACATGGCTTACAGTATTGTAAGTCACATACTCTTTAGCTAGTCAGGAAGAAAGTGAGTCATACAAGCAGACACTTTTACTTTCTCCTGTGCAGAGGGAGAGAGAGTAGTGTGTTTTGTGACTGCTGATACTTTTAGGTCAGAGCGAGGAGGAGATCTAAACTTTGATTTAGACCCAACAGCTTTTTTAAAAGCTACATTTTTTTGACTTTTCTGTACTCTTTTTTTACTTAATTTGTTCTTTCTGTAAATTTTACTTTTCTTACCTTTATAAGTAGTTAGTTGTTTGTCTGTGTGACTGTATGTGTGTGTGTGTTGTGTGACAGTGTGAGTAGTGATTGCTCGGACTGAAGGAGCTCAGTAGGAGAGATGGACCAGGGTGAGGGAATGTCTGGGACAGGGCAGCTCTGGGAGAGCGTGGTAGTGATAAGCATCGTACTTTGTTCATGTGTGGAGGGCTTGGGCACCCATTTCTATTGGACTGCTCAAAACTTGTGAGTGCCCCCCACCGAAGCAGAACTAGCACCGCCTCCTGTCCTGATTCTGAGGCAGTTGAACCACCACCACCAAGTCCAGCACCAGGTCCTCTGGAGCAGGATGTGCCTGTTCCCCGGCCCAGGTGTGGATCCCATCCCTGTTCAGCACCGTGACCAGCAGGCTTACAATACATCCAAATAACTATTTAAAAATGAATGTTGTGATTCATGACATGATCAGAAATCATGATTTGTGACTGCATTTGTGACCGTGATGATGAAGAAACGTGAATGACTATGGCTGTACTTTCCCGGGCCCCGATGAGCTTTAGCTTAAAACTCCCAGACTTAAAAACACATATCAATGAGTACAATGGTGGGGTGGTGAAGCCTGGAGAGATACTATAAAACAGGCTTACATTACATCCTCCAAGTAACTAGAAAAAAAATTAATGTTGTGATTTGTAACATGAATGATCATGAATCATGATTTGTGACTGCATTTGTGACCGTGATGATGAAGAAATGTGAATGCCTACCGCCTACAGCTGTACTTCCCTGATGAGCTGTAGCTTAAAACTCTCAGACTTAAAAACACGTATATCCAAGTAACTAGAAAAAAGATTTATGTTGTGATTTGTAACAGGAATGATCGTGAATCATGATTTGTGACTGCAATTGTGACCGTGATGATGAAGAAACGTGAATGCCTACAGCCTATGGCTGTACTTCCCTGATGAGCTGTAGCTTAAAACTCCCAGACTTAAAAACACATATCAATGAGTACAATGGTGGGGTGGTGAAGCCTGGAGAGATACTACAAAACAGGCTTATAATACATCCAAGTAACTAGAAGACAAATTAATGTTGTGATTCGTGACGTGAATGGTTGTGAATCATGATCTGTGACTACATTTGCGACCGTGATGATGAAGAAAGTGATTTGTATCATGAGTGACTTGTGATGATGGTCTTAACTTAAATTGCATATTAATGAGTACAATGTTCATGCAGAATTAAGCACCACACCTGTCCAGTACTCTGAAGGGAAGCCAAAGAAACAACTGTGACTTAAGTTACAGGTGGAGATTGGGCCCTAAAGAGATGCAAATGCACAGACAGATTAAGATTGCGCTGTGCACTGAAGAGATGCAGACACAAAGGCACAACACCTAACCAGTGCTCACCATCAGAAATTCAAATCTGGAAAAGAATACCTTTGCCGGTTGGTGGGCCGCAGGGGGGCAGTGTACTGTACTGCTGCAGTAACAGTCACTAGTACTAGTACCAGTAAAGATACCACAAAGAAGTACAAAAATCACACAGCAGCAGTGGATAGCAGCTTCACATTGCTGAAATTATTATGTGGCACAATAAAAGGTGTCTGATTTGATGACACGCATCACACACATCCTCACACACACACTAAGCAATGCATAGCAAATTGAAAACTTCAGTAATATAAGCACATATTTTAAACAAACTAAAATTATGCACTGCTGCACCACAATAATCAGCAAAAAGGCAAGAAATATTGAAAATATTACTGTGTGTACATTAACACAGTTAAACAAGAAAAATATCACCAAAACAGAAAGCACTGTCTTTTTCTCCAAGTTAATCTACCTACACCACAGATACACCCTTCCCCCAAAGCACAATTCCACTGTCTCTTAGTACACAGACTGAATGTTGTACATTACCATTCAAAATCCATACACAAACAATAAACACTCGATGATATGAGCACAGGAGGGTTTTCTATAATCAATGAACTAAAGTTTCAGCGAAAAAAATGACTCAAAAAGGCTTTTTTAACAGCTTTTTGAAGGTTTGAATCGCAGAGAACTCTCAGAGCAGATTGTCTCCTACAGATTCCTACACACACTACACCAAACTGAGGCTGTGCAGAACAATCTAGAGCCCATGAGACCTGAAATCCCATGAATCACTGCAAACTTCGCCTTTGGAGCTTAAAAACAAGGTGAAGTGAGGTGAAGTGGAAGGTGGAGTAACGAGAAGTCATTGTTTTCAATGGACTTCGTACCCATTATAATGTGAAGTACTCGCTCGCATTATGGAGCATTCCATGACCCTCGCCTTCACTGCCGGCTTAATTAGCCACTTCACCCATCACTAGTCCCAACCATCTCCTATGTTTGGCCTCCTCCTGGGATCTCCTCAGCATCCTTCCCATTTTATATCTACACTGCCTCATTCCACCTGCATCTTGTCTGTCTATTTGCACACCTAAGTCACTCACTGTACCTTAATTAGTGATGTTTACTTGTTATTTGCATGTGTACCATGTTAAATTGTACTCTGATTTCACTTTACTTTGTACCAATCATTGATACTGTGCATGTTCTACTGTATTTCCTGTTCCTTTCCTGGTCACGCCTTAGAAATGAGCCTTTGCTCAGTGTGCTGTTTCCAGTTGCCAGTTTTCAAAAAAATTAGTTGCAAGGAGGCCATCTGTAGGATAGACTCCATTTGGTAATGAAGGGCATTCTGTCTAGGTCAAATAAAGTTAGTTTTATGTTTGCTTTCATGCATGTGCAAGAAACATTATGTGGCAGCTTAGAGAGAAGCAAGTTTTGAGGTGTTGCACTGTGGTGGCCAATGCCACCACTGCATTCTTAGGCTTGGCCCTCATTTCCCAATGTGGTGGCATGCTGCTGCTGACACTAGTTCAGCAAGTGTGCCATCAGCTTGAAAGGATTAGCTGCTGCAATGAGGGAGTGACCGCATTGCAGGGCAGTGCCTGCCTGGTGAAACATTTAAAAAGATGGTGGCGGCTGTCACTGCCAAAGCTCACAGTCCCCATAAAAGCTGACGAGGTGACCAATCCCCTGTTGGTATGCCCTCCCAAGTTAATTTGCTGATGAGGGAGCCCAATTTATTGGCATAATGTCCCCCATGTAATAGTTATATAGTGCATGGTAGAACATTGCTATTAGTCAAAATCTGTCATTTACTAGTCTTGTTGTACCATCGTTATGACATCAGTAAGCTGTTGTACTATTGTTGGTACACCACAGCGATGGTACAACAGCATTGACTATCTTTGCACATGTGCAATTGGCGGTAATTAACACATCCAAAAACTTCTGTCCACTGAGGTTTACATTCAACCTGCCAGCCTGTCTAGAGCTGCCACCTTCCCGAGTGGCATCCCACAGATGGAGAGGAGTTACCTTCCAGTTGCTGTAGCTGAGTCACATCCCTACTGTCTTGCACTGTCAGCCGCTGCCTGTTGCTGATGGAGAGGAGGAGGGAACCATGACCTGCATAGGTATATAGTATGAACTTTTGAGTGGGCGCATCCACAGAAGAAGTGACAAGCTATTTATTTACTGTTGCACATACACTATAAAGACAAAGGATGGCAACAATACAACACTGTTGATCATTTTCAAGGTTGTATGACAATCATAAACCTCTCGAGCTTTGCTCTGAGGTTTACATGGTTGTCATGACAACTTCAAGTGACCAACAGTGTTGTTGTTCATTATTGCCCATTAATTATCCTCTATGTATGCCGAGGGTGCCCAATCCCCTCAGGATGATGCGCCTCAAACAGACACATTTTCTGTGCTGACGGGGGCCCAATCCTCATTAGCTTCAGTCGCCTCTTGTCAAACAACACAGGTGGCACATTAGAAGCCCACCCCAGTGTGCCAAAACAAATCTGTGAAGGAAAAACCTTTCCGTAATTTTTTTTTTACCCTGTGAAGGAAAAAAATGGTCCCTCATTGTCTCCAGTGCCCCCACCACAATCCGCACCCACCCTCTGCACACCTGACCTCCCTACACACCCTTCTCACCCCATCCTTACCTCTGGAGCCCGATGCGACAATCTTCAGTGGACCAGAAACACCTCTGCACTCTTCAAAGCCGACCGCGAACTGAAGAAATGCCAGTAAGCGGTGTAATGGCATAAATGGAGGGGTTTCAACTTAGGTGGATATCTTGGCCATTGTTGCGATGTTTGGCTCCAAATTTTTAACATAGGTCTTGGAACCCCATCACATGAATTCAGTCACTGTCATTTCATTATTCGTCCTGAAAGGTGATATCGCGTCACTGTGCAGAATCACCTTCCAGGACAGATTAGTGAAACGACAGTGTCACTGTTCATGAGATGGGCTCCCAAAAAAGCCTATGCTGCAAATTTGGTGAAAAAATTTTAAAAAATAACTGTGTTACAAGCGTGCATTGCACAGTTTCTACACACGCTTGTAACTTTACACACCTCCTTATGAACAGTACGGCTGTCATTTTTCACATCCTGCCCAAAGTGTGTTTTCACACATGTGGCGCACAATGGTGCAGTTGCTGTGGGAAATCAACATTCAGGACAAATTAAGAAAATCACAGTGACACTGTTCATGAGCGGAGGTCCCAAAATGCCTATGTTGAAAATTTGGTGAGAAAATTTCAAAAAATGACTGTGTCAAAAGCGCTCATTGCGCAGTTTCCATGCATGCTCATAACTTGAGAATTTTTATATTTCACTCCAGATTTTCAACACTGGCACTTTTCACACCTCCTTATGAACAGCTACAGCTATCATTTGTCACATCCTGGCCAGAGTGTGTTTTTGCACATCCGCACACAATGGTGCGTTGCTGTGGAAAGTCAATGTTTGGGACAAATTAACAAAATCACAGTGACACTGTTCATGAGCAGAGGTCCCAAATGCCTATGGTGAAAATCTGGTAACAAAAGTCCACAAAGACTATGTTATGAGCATGCGTTGTGCAGTTTCCATGCACACTTGTAACTTCAAGAATTTGTAATATTTTCACTCCAGATCTGGAACATTATCATTTTTGCACACCTCATTATGAACAGTACAGCTGTCATTTTTCACATCCTGCCTGAACTGTGGTTTCTCACATCTGGCGCAGAATGGTGCAGTCACTGTGGGAAATCAACGTTCGGGACAGATTAACAAAATCATAGTGCCACTGTTCATGAGCAGAGGTCCCAAATGCTTTCTTGAGGTGGGAGCCGCAAAAAGGCCATAGTGAAAATTTGTAGTGCAAATACCAACAAACGCCCAGGGTGTTAGGGGTTTCAACCATAACGCCCCACCCTGTACAAACTGACAGGTGTCAGGATGTGTCTTTGGATTGCCAGCTGTAATGCTCATGCAATTCCACCCTGCAGCCAGTGACAGGCATTGAGATGTGCCTTGGACTCTTCAGCCCTGGAGTTCACCCCATTCTCCTATACTGCACCCATTTCAGTGTGATGTCCTTATGGAATGGGGTTACTGTAAAGCTGAACACCCCAAGGCACACCTCAACACTTGTTGGTGTCTACAGGATAGGGTGAGGCGAATGGCATGAGCATTGTATGGCGACCCAAAGACACACCCCAATGCCAGTCCATCTCTGCAGGGTGGAGGCAGGGTTGGCGTGAAGTTCAGTACTTCACTGCCATTCCTATTCTGCATCTGTCTAACTCCTGCACTTCGAATACTAATACCACCAAGCAAACATTCGGCATTGACAAATGCTTGTTAAAGTGTTGTTACAGGATAGTCCAAAGGTTAGCATGGTGCTAACATGAATAGTGCCACAATAACCAGACATGGTGTGTCTAAACAGGGCAAGGGCAATACTGAAAGGTGCCCACAGCATGAAGCTCAATGATTAGTGAGAAAATGCTAAATGCACCACCTTGCCCACGCAAATGGGAGAACCCTCTTGGTTACAGGGCACAGTGGTATATTCAGAGGATTTATCACTTCCAAAACCCCACCCTTGACAAAGCATCCAGTTGCGTACAACCCCCCCCCAGGCTCCACCCATGCCAGCACTAGTACCAGTGACTCCTTCCCACCACTATTCTCCAGATAATGAACTTTTAATTCCCTGCAGTTTAGTGGTGTTCCCTCCTGCCCTGATCACCATCTGAAATATTTAAACAATATCAAATCCTCCCTTGTAGTCTAATGTGTCCACTCCCTCACTCGATATCCATTGAAAATATGAAATTGTCAGACTCTCACTGGTAGTCCAGTGCCCCCTGCAGCAATCCATAGGATACAAATATGCAGTTCCTTAGTGGTACAATGGTACCCCCATACAAATCTCCATATTGTACTCTCATACCCCTACGCCCCTACCCAACATACCAGCTCAACAGTCAGTATCCCCTTTATCTGGCACCTGACTCACCCTAACAAAGTCTGTCCTTGTCAGCAGGCAGAACACTGTATAGCAACTGGCAAAGACCCTCCTCTCACAGCCTCACCAGCAGCTACCTGAATGATGGGGACCGAGCATGTGCATACTCTAGAATCAGCTGATTCTACGCAAAAGTAGTGCTCGGCCGTCATTCAGATAGCAGCCAGGCAAGGTGGTGAGATTAGGGTCTGTGCAATTTACCACGCAGTGCTCTGCCCACTGATGAGGACTGGTGTTATAGGGTGAGTTAAGTGCTGGATGAGGGAGGTTGAGGTGGAGGGTGCTGAGTGGATGAAACATGAAGGAAGTGGGAGATGCCTAAATAACAAATAGGGGATTGGGCTGGGAAGGAGTTGCTACTGGACTACCAGCAAAATACACAATTGCCTCCAGGGGATTGTGGTGGGATTGGAGGGGGGAGGACAACCAGACTACCAGGTAAGGTTTGACATGATTTTGATTTTTCTGATGGGGATCTGGTGAGGGGGCAACTAAACCATCAGGGAGGATTTGATATTATCTTAATATTTCAGATTGGGATTGGGGCAGGACAGGAATGCTGCTAGACCGGCATGAAATTAAACTTCATAATCTTGGGGTTTGTGGCAGGAGGGTAATGCCTTTGTGCATTTGTGCACAGAGGCATTACTCAGAGCTGCTAATGGCCACATAATGTCATGCAAATGGTCCCTTAGCTCCCTGCTTGCCTTATGTGGTCACTAGCATGATAGATTCTGAATTTGGCTTCCAGCAGCAAAGGCAATATCCCATTTCAGAGGGGTTGTCCCCTTTTGCTTCTCCATGTATTTTGCTAGCAGGGGGCTGTGGTGGCCATGCATATGTGCATTGTGCAGTACAACCATGGCACAATATTCATACAGGCAGTGCCCACTGGATAGGCATGCTACCTGTATGAAAATGCTGCATTGGTGGATGCACTATTCTGCATGCAGCACCCTGTTTTGCATGATGCAGACTGCCACTTTTGAATATCAAGGCCTGGGCCCCCTTGGAACTCTATTGACTCTATATGCTTAGGAAGTACAGCAATCTGTTGCCAAAAGACTTCTAGCTTTAAGTGCACTTTTTCCACATTAGCAAATGACTCTTTTACATTTGCAAGTTGTGGCCTACAAACTTGTGGCCTACTATTCTATATTGTGTTCATGATGCTCTGTTAAAAAGGATTGACACCAACTTCATGCTCAAAGAATATCAGCACATATCTGTATCTAAAAGTGCTCTGTTACCAGCCATGGAAGAAGCTTGCTTGGTTGATAGATTCTGGAGGTATCTTCAGTCTCGAGTTGCAATTTATAGTGAATATCTTTGAAGATTTAGTGATACCTAAACATGAACTCAAAAAAACGGAAGCAGAAACAACCAATCTGAGTTCACTCCAGGAATAGTGGCGCTCAGATAAACTCAAACTGCACAATAACAAACCAGCCCTGGCATACCACTTTTCTTTGTTTAAGGAAGCACTGCATGACATGCCTAAAATGAAGTACTAAAATGTTATTAAAGTGTTCAATGTGCCAAATTCACAGTGACAGCGTTCACATGCATGTCCTGATATTTCACATCAAAATGATGCTTTTTCAAAGGTATTGCCTCCTACTACAGTAGCTCTGCACTTATTTACACAGAAAGTGTAGCACCTGTTTTCTAATTGGCTGTCCTGAAAGCACTTGTTGCTGCTGTGCATTTTGATTTTCTGTATTGGTTTTGGTTGTAAAGCACTCAGAGCCCTTGATGGACTGAGCAATATAAATAACATTTGCCTTGCGCTTCAATCTGGTGCTGAGAGCAAATACAGCAAATGTATTTACTGTCAGAATTATATGGAGAGCAGGCAAAGCTAAACATACAATCTGTGTAGATTAATTTGTTGGTTTTATCCATACATTGCTGTTTACATGTATGTTGTCTTTTTTTTAATTCATGTTTATTAACAGCAATCAGGTACAAATTCCATACATGCTCATTTCAAGATATCTTTAATGCTAGTTAAAGAGTTCATTATAACTTTAGTTACATATGTTAGACAGGATTTTATACACGTCACTAAATCACTGGTACTTATTTTATCCTTATGATTTTACTTCATTGTTCAATCAAAACTTATGTATGTCCCTGGCAGGTTGGTCAGCAGTTCAGCCTCCTTCTCCTCTTCTCTTCATCTTGATCTTGTTCATGTGAAAATGGACAATTTATGCTCACTATGTTTACGGAAGGCTAAATAGATGAAATGAAAAACATGTTAAAAACAGGGATTTGCATAGTCAGTGGTTCCATTTGCTATATCAGACGTAATTAATTCAGCATGTATCATATTAGATATCACAGTGATTCATCAACAGATTATACAACTGCATTCTATTTAGGTAATAGAGAGACTCAAAGTGACTCTGTAGCCCTTTAAATTAGTACATTTAGCAAAATATGAGTAAAAATATGATATTACTAGAACATAGTTACTTTTATTCATGGAACTTTTGCCATCAGATAGATGGAGTGGGAATACAAATCCCTTCAGGAGAGCCAGATGGAAACACATAGAATTAAATTGCTGTACAGCAATTTAATCTTTGAAATTTCAGGATGTGCATGTGAGAATTGTTACTGTCCAGTTTTTGCACATTGAGCACTTTATTAAAGTTTTCAGCTCTTTGTTTTGGGGATATGCCTTATCGTGCTTCCTCACTCATTCAAACACAGAAACATAAAATTTTATGGCAGATAAGGAGCACTTGACTCACCCAGTCTGCCCTTTTTTCCCTACCTGCATTGTTACTGCAGACCGTACTTGGTCTACTGCTCTTTCTCCCTCACCCCTTCCTTTCCACTGTAATTCCCCTTTGCCTATCCCATGCATTCTTGAACCCCACCACTGTCTTCGCCTGCACCACCTCTGCTGGAAGATTGTTCCAGGAATCCATCACTCTTTCTATGAAGAAATAACTCTCACATCTCTCCTGAATCTACCACCCCAGCTTCACAGCATGTCCCCTTGTTCTTAAGCATCTTTTCTTCTGAAAAATGCTTCCCTCCTGTACCTTATTTACCCCTGTGAGGTATTTAAAGGTCTCTATCATATTCCCCGTCTCCCTCTTCTCTTCCAGGGTGTACATATTGAGGTCCTTTAGTCTTTCCTCATAGGGCTTTTGATACAGACCCTGAACCAGGGTTGGCAGTATAGCCTAGAGGTTAGAGGAACGAGGTGTGAACGAGTTTGATACATCCAGCAAACCAGACCTGAGTTTGATTGTCAGATGAAGATCCCCCAGAAAAAAGAGGCACAACAACTTTTTGTGGGTGCTCGACTGGCAATTTGATTTATTAAACACATCTTACAATGATTGCATTTTACTTTTCTTACATTTTCAACAGTCCTTCTTTTCCAAAACTATCCATTTCACATTCCATCTTTCAAAGATTTACATATTTCAAATCCCATGTTTCAAACTGTCCCTTTTTCCGTTGTCTTCTCGGGGTCCAGATGCTTTAAAGCCAGATACCCCTTGGTCCTCTTCCTCTTGTGGTCCTCATCTTTTTGTTGTCCATAATCTTCTTGGGCTCTGGATGTTTGGAAGCCCAATACCCCTTCTCTCTATTCCGCTTGCTGCCTCCATTTTCCAGCTGCCGATGGCAACTGTGCCTCATATTAAACCCTTCCTACCTCATCCTTTTGTTTGCTCCATGTTCATGGCGCCTGAGCCTGGCCCATGGTTTCTACTTTGCCCCCCTTGACCCCCCATTTTAATTTTTAATTTTCTGAAAATTTCTCCACTAGCCCATCTCCAGCTTATGTGATGGAATGATGGGCTTCCCCTTACCCTCCTTCTTCCCACTCTCTGTGCTGTCCTCCAGTTGCACTCACGACAAGTTGCCATCCCTACTGTTGAAAGGTGCACCCCATCCTGTCTGTACATTCCTGGGTTGGGATAGGATATTCCTTTATGTTCTATGTATACTCCCCCCCCTCCCCTTTAGCCAAGCCACCACCTTCCTGTTAATTCTCTTCTTGGCCCGTTCCACCCCTTTTATATCCCAGGCCTGCTGCCACACCATCCTGGGCATCATCTCTGACCAGGCTATCCTTGCCTGTGGCCACCACTGTTGAATTGTCCACATATCCCTTATCATCTCCTTGCACAGAAAACCCCATGGACGTTCCCCAAATCATTACCTCCCAAGTGCAATATTAACAGGTCTGGTTTCAGCCATTTCTGTTTCAGATCTTCTAAGGTTGGTATAATCTGTGCCCACCTCATTCCCCTTACCCCCTTCCAGTGGACCATCACTCTTTCAGGATCCTGTCCTAGCTGTCTCCCTCCTTGATGATTAGCAATCCACCTCTCTGCCCAGTAAATGTAAGAGTGCCCTAGTATCCAGACCCATTTGCATCTTCCCTGACCTGTGAAAAGCAAGTGTGGATATTAGACTATTTCTCTCACATATGTCTTATAGCAGTTTGACCTCCACCTGCCTGCTTTCTTGACTTCTTCTTCAGACCCACCTTTTTCTGCTAGTGCAGATGCAGCTCCTATTCTAAATGAATGACAGTATGTAATTTGCGTGCCTCCCTAGGTATGCCATCCCTTCTTCAACACCCCCATTACCTGGAAACATGTCACCGGTTTTCCGTCTATATGTGTAAAGAACTGCCTGCTTTTTTCCTGTCTCTTCGCCTTGTACTTCCATAGTGCCGCTACTGGGCATGTTCTCTCACTCTCATGCTTGTCTAATACAATCTCCGTCCCCCTTCCTGTCTGGGCTGTTTTTGAACGTCTCAGCCAAATTGTGATCTTCTTTATTTCTTCCTCCCACAATCCTCCTACTGCGTCCCTTTTGTTGGCTGCTACTACCTCGCTGACCCTGAATGCGCCTCCTGCCATCACCGTGAAAATGGCCCTGAATAACACGTCTTCGAAGGGTGTGGTACAAATCTCTGCCAAGGTTTCCTCCAGCCCTTCAAGTTTGTCCCCAGCAATAGGTTTTCTTATGTCTACCTTCCCTCCTTTTAGCCGTTGCCACCCCATCAACATGCGCTGCACCATCTTAAACTTATTCGGCTCGGCCCAACCTTTTGTGCTGCATGCCCATCCTATCCCCGCCAGCTGTACTCCCATTGTGCCACTTGCCATTCCTGCCTTCCACTTCTTCACCATGTACTTTGTTACCTGGTACTGTGAAACTGGCTCACTTACCTTGAACTCTTCCTGTTTCCGGAACTCCTGGAAGGACCCCCATGCCCCTTCGTATGCCTTCAGCGTGTTGGTGGACCAGGAGCTCCTGTATAACAGTTGGGCTCCTTCCAGCCAATTTCCCATACTTTTTCTTCCACCGGTGTTCTCTTTGCAGCCACTTGTGATGCCAAGGACCTGAATCTTTCCAGCTGTAAACGGAAAGGCTGTCAGCTATGTGTCATTTTTACCCCTCTGTGCTTGGCTTTAAACGACATGCTTAGTTGTAATCCCTCAACACTAACTGTCTCAGGACCCTGTTTGCCATCTCTGAATGCCCTCCCTGCCTGTTGATAACCTCTACTATGGCTCTGTTATCGCACCAAACATTATTTTCCTATTCCTAGGACTACTTCCCATGTCAACTTCACCAAACATATTGGGAAAATCTCTAGTAGAGTTATGTCCTTTAGCAGCCCCTTCTCTTCCAAGAATCCGCCATGTCTCCACTATCCATCTCCCTCAGAAATAAGCCCCCAAACCAATAGCCACAGATGCATCCTTATATAGATCCAGATTGTTATTTCCTAGCCACTCTTTCTGCCAGAATGTAACCCGTTGTATTCCTTTAAATTGTTCCACACTTCCCATCTTGTCTAATCCCTCGTGGTATGTTATCCAATGGTGCAGATGCTTTTGGCCCGCTGTTGCCCTGGCTAACCTCTTGGTGAACACCCTCCCTGGTGCGACCGCCTGGCATGCAAAGTTCAAGTGCCCCAACAGCTGCTGAACCTACCTCAGGGGAACTCTCCTCCTACATTTTACCTCTTGTAGCAAAGCCCTGAGCCTGTCCACTTTCTGTTGTGGTAATCTGAAGACTTGCTCATCTACATCAATCTCAATCCCCAGGAATTCCATCTTCCTAGCTGGACCTTCTTGTTTTATCTCCCGCCAAAGGCACCCCTAACTGCTCGCACTTCTCCTCAAAGTCCACAAGCATTGTTCCTACCTCTTCCTCCCCCCCCCATCATGAGGAAATCATCCAAATAGTGCACCATTGCCTTGTGCCCATAACTGTTCTCAAATGCCCATTGTATCCAAGAGCTGAATGCCTCAAACTTGGCACAGGCTGTGGAGCAGCCCATGGTCATTGCCTTGTCAAAGTAGAAGGACCCTTGGAAGCAGAATCCCAACAGGTCCCAATCCTCCTTCTGGACTGGTAGTAGCCAGAAAGCTGACTCTATATCGGTCTTTGCTAGCCAGGCCCCCCCCCTTTGCTCTGATCAACTCCACTGCTTGATCCAGGGTTCCATACGAAACTGTGCTACACTCGTCTGGTATAAGGTCGTTCACAGAGATCCCTTCTGGGTAAGACAGGTGATGAATTAGCCTAAATTCCCCTTGTTGCTTCTTGGGCACTAGGCCCAATGGGGAAACCTGCAGGTTGGATAATGAGTTGTCTGGAATGGCCCCTCCATCCTCCTTGCTTCTATTTCTTTCCTTATTTTTCTGAAAGCTATGTCCTCCCTCCCCTTAATGGATGAAAAGTTTTTGACTCTTGTGCCTTCCTTCTCCCCTTGCTATTCTAAACTAAATCCCTTTTCGAAGCCTTCCACTAACATCTGTCCTGCCTTCTCCTCTGGGTATCCCTTAATCCATTCTTTTAGCACCCCTATCCTGACCGGCATTCTGGCCAACCTAACCCCCCCAACCTCTCCTACCCTCTCAATGGTTCCCCTTACCTCCATTCCCAAACTCCCCTCTTCCTTGAAATCCCTTCCCTCACCCCAATTGGTATCCTCCTCAAAATGGCTGCCCATTTTCCCATTGCCTGCTCTTTTCTATCCCCATTGCTCTGCACCGGGTTACCGGGTGCTGACCTGCACATTTTGAACAAATGTGCCTGAATTTGCAATTACTCCAGGAGCACAATGCCTTGTTGAAACCCCAACACACTTTTTCTTGCAGCCCACCTCCTCCTTGTCTATTCCCTTCCTCTCCTGTAAAACCTGCTAGGCTCCTTACCCATAGTTCAGAATGGGTCGAATCCCACCTCAGATCCCCTCTAGCTGCCATTCTCTGTCAGAAGGCCTCATCATGCTTTAGCCAACCTAACCTCATCCTAGCCTTGTAGGCATCTTTTATAGTGGTAGCATATGTGAGTAGCGGGATGGCCAGGTCTGTTTTTTCTCCAGCATGATGGCACTGTATTCGAGAACCCTGCCTGCCAGGCCTCTATACTCTTCCCTTGTAACTTGTCTCCTCTACCTTGTTTCCGGTGATCACCAAAGCCACCGCCATCTTAGATTTTCCTACAGTCTCGTTCTGCGTACCTCTTCACCGACTCCTTATCCACTAGCGCAAATAAATCCACGTACTCCCCTTTCCATATATTTTCTTTTATCGTTAGGGGGACGTGATCCCCCATTGTCATTCCTGGTATCCCCTCATTACCCACTCTAGTTTTTGTATTCCCTTCTACCCCTGCAGCCTTAATTTCCTGCAACGCCTTTTCCATTAGCTCTAAGCCCTTCTCACCCATGTCCCCAAGCAAATCTGCTAGATATTCAGTCAAATACCCCTCTGGGGTCTGTTTGCCCCTATCCTTACCACTCGTGCCCTCGTCTGCATCCAGGTCCGCCAACCACTCCAGATCTGGCACCTCTCTTGGGGCTCTCTTTTTCCACTGGGCTCTTCCCTGACCCTCCAGCCAGTGTCTTCAACCTATCCCCCCCTTCTTCATCATTTCTGCTGCCTGCTCCATCATCTGCATGCTTGTGACTTCTGCCATTCTGGATAATTAAATACTTAAAGGGCTATATAACAAACAAAGTTATCCCTTGTCCAGCGTTGAAATCACCCAATATATGCCCACAAAGTTTTTGCACACTCTCTACAGACCTTACACCCCCTTTTTGGTCCTCTCTTCCGGTGACGGCCTCACATCTTTTGGCCAGTCTCTGTCACCTTTCTAGCTGGGAATTGCCCCAATTCCCCCCCTTAGATTTTTTTTTTTCACACGCTGCTCCCTACCCTGGTTCACTGACCTTTCCCACAAAATTCTCAAATTTGAACATTTTTCCTATAGATATAGATAGAGAAAGTGTGAGAGAGAAAGAGACAAGTAATCCATAGAAGCATTTTTAATTACCATTGCCTATGCTGAAACTTGCCCTTTAACCACATTTGCAACGTTCTGTTGCAACAATGCCACTGCAGGAATCACGCTCAACACCACCACATGGGCACTACAGTCCCTGAAGCCGCTGCCACAACAGCAGTGGCCTGAAGAATGGCAGCGTGTTTCACTAGAGGAGAATCCTGGGCCCCTGTGCTCCTTGTGTGCAGCCCTATCCAACCCTTGACTCCTGGGACCCTTCGCGATCCAGCTGCATCTCAGGTACATTTGTTTTACTGTTTACATAACAAGATGGAATAAACTCCCATTTTCTCCACACTTTTTACCCCACTTGGGATCCCCCTCCAACTGGAGGGCCGAATCCCCCCGCTTTGGTAACTCTGCCCTTACTGGCCACAATGCTCCTATTCCCCCATGTGGTCCCAAATTCCAAACCTGTATTTTGCCTCTTCAGTATTCTGGCTAAGCCATTACACTTAAATTACAACCATTTTTTTTTTTTTTTTTTGTATTTCTGTTATTAATGCGTCTCCACCACAGGTTTGGTCGTAAGTGGCCTCCCCCAATAATTATTTTACTCACCCCTGCTACTGCCTTCCTGCCCATGTGGCTTTGCTAGGCCCCCATGTCCAAACTCCCGGCCATGTGGCCAGGCCTACTTTTTCCCCCATTATGCCTTACCTCAAATCCGATCCTTAATTCCTCACTTATGTGAAATACAAACAGGGCAGCAGTGCCCTGTAACTGTTACATACTCGGTTATTTAGAACAACTCCTATATAAATACCTCCCAAAATGCTCCCTCAGCATCTAATTCATGAGGGAACCTAGTACAAAGATTATTAAACTACCTCTCTGCATTTGTCATATGGTCACAGTTCCTGCCCAAAAACAATCCTCTGTGTAGACAATACAAGAAGGAAGAACAGAAGCCAAATACGCTTTCCCCCAGCGGTACTATTACTTTCTAAATTGCCTAAAAATGCATCTACTGATTCTCTATTTACTGATTTATATTTATATATATATATATATATATACACATATATATTTTTTTTCTTGCCAAGCCTGCTAACATTGTATTTCTACCCATTAACAGATCTTGCCTCACATGGCTCTGCTACTTGATGTAATTCCTGCAATTGTTAACCAAATTGAACTGTTTCCTTAATTGCAGGTTATGTGCTGACTATAAAACACCTCTAGGAAAAATCCCAGCGCAAAAGGCCTGCTATTAGCACACTGAAAGTTAACTCCCTTGCCTAGTTACTGCTCAGGCTGCTCCCATGTGGCCAGGCCTACCCCACCTGAAAAAACCTTACCTCAAGTAGTTGAATTGCCAGTCGAAGTGCTGAGCTCTGTTAATCTTGAAAACCCAGCAAAAGAGGGAGACCCCTTCCTCTGCTGGCTCCTAAATACCCTCAAGACCCCTTCCCCTTTTCCTTCCAGCCAATCCTCACCTGGCCTACCTGCCTAGTCATATTGGTCGTATAGGTATTACATCATGCCCCTCCTCTCCTTACCTGAGCCCTCCTTCCCTCTCCCCCCTTTCTTTCCTCCTACCCTCCCCGCCCCTGATCTGACCTGCCTTTGACTTGCCCTAGCCTTCCCTCTCCAACCCCCAATGCCCCCTTTTCTTTTTGGGATCCCCTGACAATTTAGGTTGTCCTTGGGGCAACCAAATTTCTCACAACCTCAACTTGCATACTGTGTGACTCTGGGCAAGTCACTTAACCTTCAGTGCTCCCAGGTTGCCCCTAAAACAGGCACTTGTGTCTAGTGGGCCTTAGCCAGTTACCAAAGACTAAAAAAAAAACAAAACAAGCATTTGTCAATGCCAAATGTTTGCTTATTGGCACTGGTAGTGGTGGAGTTAGAGAGGTGCATAATAGGAATGGCAGTGAAGTATTGAACTGAAGCCAACCCCACCACCACCCTGCAGAGACTGACAGGCATTGGGGTGTGCCTTTGGGTCATCAGGCATAATGGCCATGCCATTTCACCACACCCTACCCTGCAAACACTGACAAGTGTCACGGTGTGCCTTGGGGTCTTTGGCCCTTATGCTCACCCCATTCCATCAGAAAATATGGTGAGATGGGTCCTGTATAGGAGAGTGGGGTGAACTTTGGGGCCGAAGAGTCCAAGGCACACCTCAATGTCTCTCACTGGCTGCAGGGTGTGGAATGGCATGAACATTACAGGCAAGAATCCCAAGTCACACCCCTGATGCCTCTCAGTCTCTACAGGCTGGGGCATTATAGTCAGAAACCCTAATGCCTCAGGCGTTCATTGGCATTTCCTCCAAATTTTCAACATGTTTTTTGTGACCCTCACCTTATGAACAGTGTCAATATCAGTTTGTTGGCGGCTGATTTCGCATAGTGACTAGCCATTTGACACCACATGTGCGAAAACACATTTCAAACAGGATGTGAAAAATGACAGCTGTACTGTTCATGGGAGGTGCAAAATGGCAATGTTGAAACTCTGCAGTGAAAATACTAAAAAAACTGGTGAAGTCATGAGCATGCATAGAAAATGTACCACTCACACCCATAATGCAATTAGTTTGGGGATTTTTTACAGCAGATTGTCAACACAGGGATTTTGTAACCTCCGCTCATGAACAGTGTCACTGATTTTCTTAATCTCTCCCAAACAGTGATTTCCCACAGTGACCATGCATTTCTGAGCTGGAAGTGCGAAAACACATTTTGGCCATGGTGTGAAAAATGACAGCTGTACTGTTCATAAAAAAGTGTGGAAAAATGCCAGTGGTGAAAATCTGGACTGAAAATATTAGAAATCCATGAAGTTACGAGGGTGCATGGAAACTGCGCAATGGTCACTCGTAACACAGTCATTTTATGGACGTATTTCACCAAATTTTTAACATAGCCATTTTAACACCTCTGCTCATGAACAGTATTACTGTGATTTTCTTAATCTGTCCCGAACATTGATTTCACACACCGACTGTGCCATTGTACGCTACATGGGCGGAAACACATTTTGGCCGAGATGTGAAAAATGACAGTTGTACTGCTCATAAGGAGGTGTGGTAAAATGGCAATGTTGAAAATCTGGAGTGAACATATTGAAAATTTGTGAACTTACAAGCGTGCGTAAGAACAGTGCAACACATGCTTGTAAAACAGTAATTTGGGGGAATTTTTTCACCACATTTTCAATATAGGGTTCTTGGGGGCCTACCTCATGAACTGTGACACTGTCATTTCATAAATCGGTCCCGAAAGGTGGTTCCACACAATGACTGCAAAATCACCTTTCAGGGCTGATTAACGCCATGACAGTGACAGAATTCATGAGGTGGGGTCCCAAACATCCCATGTTGAAAATTTGGTGAAAAAATTCCCCAAAATTCCCTAGATATGCATTAAAGTTGAAAAAACCCTATTTATTACATTATACAGCTTACCGGCATTTCCTCAGTTCACGATCGGCTTTGAAGAGTGCAGATGTGTTCCCAGTCCACTGAAGATCATCGCGTGTGCTCCGGAGGTAAGTATGGAGTGAGGAGGGTGTGGAAAAGCAGGGTGTGCAGTGGGTGGCGTGGGTGGGGGGAGATTGGGTCAGGACAGTCAACGAGGGAAGGTTTTTCTTTCAGGTTTCTTTTTTTTTACTTAGATGACACGGGGGCGTTTGCGCTGGGGTGGGCTCCCAGCATGGCAGCTGGAAAGCTGTTGGGGGGCCGTGGATCCGGCGGGATTGGGCACCCCGTCGGCCATATGATCTGTTGCCACGCTTGGGTGGGCTCCCAGTGTGGCACCCTGTAGTCTCTTGGGGGGACAGTGGATCCGACGGGGGATTGGGCACCCCCGTCGGCCATATGATCTGTTGCCACACTGGGGTGGGCTCCCAGCGTGGCATCTGGAATTCTGTTGGGGGGGCGCAGCACAGCTGACAGGGGATTGGGCACCCCCGTCGGCTATACAGTGTGTGGGTGGGTGGGGAGCATGAGCATGCAGTATGCGTGCGTGTCTTTCGTGTGTGGGGGCGCACATGAGCACGCAATATCGTATTGCTGCTCACTGAAGCGTAGCTCTCCCTTTCAATTGTACGGCCACTGCATTTTCAACTGCTGTCATAGACAGCTGCAGCATTCATTGGAGAACTGTGGCCGTGCCTGCAAACACACTGACTGAATTGGAAGATGGCTGCCACACCTTCGAAAACTCGGATGATGGCACTATGTTTCTTGCACATGCATGCAAGCAAACATAAAAATTTAGTTTCCCTCCTCTGGATAGCCTCCAATCTGTCTATGTCCTTCCAGAGATGTGGTCTCCAGAATATCATACAGTACTTTAGGTGGGTTCTTACCAGAGATCTATACAGGGGTAACACCAGCTCCCTCTTTCCACTGGTGATACTCCTATCTATGTACCCCAGCATCCCACTAGCTATCTCAACTGCCTTGTTGCACTGCCTGTCCACCTTTAGGTTTATTTATTTACTTATTTCAGTTCATGATTAATACCTTTGAGTCGAGGACTCATTTACAAAGGTTCCAAGTCAAACACATACAAGACATGACATATTATTTCATTTGTTTCATAGGAAGTAGCAACATTACATTGGTTAACAGTAGCAAAACAGCATACAAGGAATTAGCAAAGAGGAAAACCATGGTTACAGTAAGGATGCATAATAATGACAGCACTTCTTGAGTGCAGAGCATCACTTTGTTAAGTGCAGAGTACACCCGAGGGACAGAAGAATACAGGCAGCTGAGTATCAGGGAGAGAAGCAGCCAGAGAAGGCTTTGTTAAGGGTGAAGTCAGGGGTGACGTGGGGGGGCAAGATGACGGAGGGAGGAGTAGGCAGGAAGGGTGGTAGATGAGGGTGAGAGGGATATGACAAGTGCTTAAATTAAGGTCAGTCTAGAATTAGGTATAGCATCCACAGACATTAGCAAGGGCTAGGTGGGAACGGAGACCAGATTTGAAGTGGCTGATCTTACTACACTTGATAAGTGCAGTAGGTAGGTCATTGATCCACTTAGGTCCCCAGTAGGAGAGGGATCTCTGGGCTAGCACTGTGTGCTTTAATGGCACCAGTAACCCTCCATTCCCTGCACCTTTAGAGCTGATGGTAGATTGAGCAGTTTTAAATAGACAAGAGGTAGAGCCAGAGATAAGCTCTAACATACATTTCTTAACCTGAAGGCAAGTGTGGTTTTGCACTCTGAGGTGGTGAGGGAGTCATCCTCTCTCATTGTAGAGGGCACATGTGTGGGTCAAACGGTCAGCCCCCAGGACCAAATGGCAGGTTTTGTTGAGTAGTGTTTTAACCCTTTTCAGATATTTTCTAATATGATCACCCCCAGGTCTTTTTCCAGCTTGGTGGCTGTCAGTACCTCTCCACCCATTTTGTACTCTTTCCCCTTGGTTTCTGTACCCTACTGTAAGTGCATTATTTTGTACTTTTTCACACTGAAACCCAGCTGCCATACTCTTGACCACTCCTCTAGTTTTCTCAGGTCACTGCTCACTCCCCCTGGAGTGTCCACCCTATTGCAGATTTTGCTGTCATCTGCAAAAAGGCAGACCTTCCCTTCCAGCTCCTTTGCCATGTCACATATAAAGACATTAAAGAGAACCAGTCCCAGCACTAATTCCTGAGGCACCCACTGGTCACTCTCCCTTCCTCAGAATGAACTCCATTTACCAACACCCTTTGTCACCTACCTATCTCCTAATTTCTTACTCAGTTTACCACCTTTGGACCCACTCCTGAGCTACCCAGCTTGCTTACTAGTTTCCTATGTAGAACAGTGTCAAAATCCTTATGGAAATCTAAGTAGGCCACATCCATCGCTCCACACTGATCTAATTCCTTTGTCACCTAGTCAAAGAAATCTATCAGATTAGTTTCACATGACCCCCCTCCCCCATGAAACCATGCTGCCTCAGGTCTTGTAACCCACTGGATTCAAGCTATTCCACAATACTTTTCTTCAGCAGCAATTCTGTTAATTTTCTCACCACCAATGTCAGGCTGACTGGCCTATAATTGCCAGCCTCCTGCCTGTTACCACTTTTGAGTAATGGGACTTCACCTGCCCTCCTCCAATCCTCCAGAACCACTGCTGTCTCAAATGAGCTGTTAAACAGGATTGTCAGAGGTACAGCTAGTATTTCCTGAGCTCCCTCAATACCCTTGGATGCACCCCGTCTAGTCCCATTGCTTTGTCCACCTTCAGATTAATGAGCCCTTCAGGACTCTCTCCTATAAAAAAAGGACTAGTGTCCATCTCCCTCCCTCCAAAGCTTAGGTTAATTTTTTGTAGCCCCTTCCCCTTCTCCTTCTTCTGTGAAAACTGAACAAAAGTATTTGTTCAGAATATCTGCCTTTTCCTGGTCCCCCTTTGCACAGTCCCCCCTTCCATTTTTAACCTTACAATCCCACCCCCAGTCTACTTCTTTTCACTTATATACCTAAAAAATGCCCTGTTCCCTTTTGTTACCTCTTGGGCCATTCTCTCTTCAGTTTGCACCTTTGCACTCCTTATCACTTTCCCTGCTTCCCTCTGTTTCCCCTGATACACCTCCCTATCCTCCTCCCTCTCCGTCTCTGTATACATTTTGAATGCTACCCTTTTTGCCTTTACCTTTTCAGCCACCTCTTTCGAGAACCATAGCAATCTCTCCTTCCTCTTGCTGTTGCTCACTGATTTGATGCAGAGATTTGTTTCCTTTACTGTGCTCCGTTTTAACTTTTCCCACTGCTCTTCTACCCCTCCCAGGTCATGCCCCCTGCCACACATGGATCACTAATATGCAAGCCTGATTTGTTGTTGTGCATTTTGATTTTGCCTGTGCCCTCCTATTCCCACAGTGAACTCTGGTTTGTTACTGTGTGCTTCCAGTTCTTGAGTTTATGTTTCAGTATTACTAAATATTGGTGGATATTATCTGCCATCAGTTTCTTTGTAAATATGATATTCATAGATCATAGTTAGGAATAATCAGCATCAGACAGATAGAGTGGGAATACAAATTAATTCGTTAGAGCTAGATACATACAGATATATATATATTTTTTTAATTACTCATTAAATCCTTTAGGCAGTGTCTATTTTCAAAGGGTTTAGCATCAGGGGGAAAACAACATGTTACATAGATTGAATGAAGGCAGTTTTAATAGAGTAGTTAGAATAATACACAAAAACAGTTATGGAAGAGATCAAATAATACAGAGCAATCTTATCACTTTACATTATTACATTATTGCATCCTAGATAGCATGGGTGCTATATCATACAATTACAATTTAGGGTTCATAGATATACATTCAGTAGTTGAAGATTCAGTAGTGGTAAGGTGCCATGATAAATTTAGCTCAGTGATGGTAGAGCCCTGTCAATTAAAGCAGTTACAGGTCCCAGTGAGTGAGAGTAGGCAGAGCAGTCTAGTCTTGAAATGTTCAGCAGAGGAATCAGTCTTTAGGTGGATAGGGAGTTAATTCCACCATCTAGCAAACCTATAGGAGAAACATGATTATCCTAGTTTTTTTTTTACATGACATCAACAGTGAGTGTTGTTCCATACCTCTTGTAGAGTATTTATTCTCTACTGCAGTGAACAAAGTCATTACACTAGGAGACAGTAGGCTGGAATTGCTTTGTAGTCAAGTATGAGTCGTAGTTGTCCAGCTGAGTGTCCAGGTCAAGCCAGTGAAGGAACTGTGAAGCACACAAGTATGTGATGAGTTTATAACCAAGGGCAAACTGGCAAGTCTTATTAAGAAGACCCTGACTCTGGATAGTACAGTGTCACCTGCAGAGCCATAGACAACAATACCATAGTCAATGAGGCTATATATGAGGGTCTGACAAGTTGCTTCCTGATTTCAGGTATGAAGCTATGCCTGTGCTCGTTAATATACCCAGCCTATGGCTGGCCATTTTATTAATAAGTCTACATGTGTACTATAGGTCATAGTGCTGTCCAAAGTTACTCCAAGGTATTTGAAAGTTAGTACCTCTTTGAGCTGGGAACCAAATGCAGCTGTGATGGAGAGAGCTGGAGCCATGTTAAGCTTGCTCTTAGTGCAAAACAGGATACATTTGGTTTTCTGCTGATTCATGACTAATAAGTTGGATGAGAACTATTGTTATATAGCTTTGAAATCCGATTGCAGTTTGTGCTGCAGTATATCAAGGCTAGTATCATTCGCAAATAGGACAGGATCATCCATGTACAGTAGCATTTTGGTAGACCTACAGGTGGCTGGAATATTATTTCTAAACAGGCTAAATAGAAGGGGCTCCAGGACTGATCCTTGGGAACCCCAATAGAGACAGGTAGATCCTGCGAGAGAACACCCCTATACTTTACTGCTTGGGTTCAACATGACAGGTAGCTCTTGAACCAGTCTACTGAATCATGGGACAGTCCCAGATGTTTTGGTTTGTGATTGAGGAGAGAGTGGTTCACAAGATCAAAGGCCTTTGTCAGGTCAATGAAGATTAAACCGGTAAACTCTCGTCTGTCCAGGGCACAGTGAATAGAGTCAGTGTATTCAACCAGGGCAGTCATGGTACTATGAGTCTTTAAAAAAATGTGTTGCTCCTTAGCCAGTATCTCATATTGGCAGAGGTACTGGGTGTGCTGGTCATTAACAATTCTCTTGAGGGTTTTTAATAGCAGGGGAAGGACGGACATAGGGCGATAATTTGTGATCAGGCAAGTGTTGCCTTTTTTTAGCACAGCAGTCATGTGGGCTATCTTCCAGATGTCTGGAACTATTCCAGTTGATAGGGACAGATTGAAGATGGCCTGTAATGGAACATGACTTCCTTTAGTACTGACTTTAACAGTTTAAGGTCTAGTTGGTGAGGGCCAAGTCTTGTTTTGATTTTTGTCCTTTTGAGATTAACCAAGTGAATCTTCTGAAGTAGAAGGGGGGTCTGTTAAGGAGAGCAAGTGTTTCTTCTATGGAGTCATGTAAGAGCCTTTAGCCAGGTGTATATGCTGAGAGGTCACAGAATATTCTGTTGAAGGTGTCTGCTGTGTTTTTGTCCCCATGATTGACATACCATCCTGCAGTATAGAGTAAGGCAATGTCTGTCTAAGTTTCCTGATAATTTCATTTTATTAATTTATTTTTTTGTTCACCGGGAAAGGAGGACTAGATAATTCTGCCTATTTTCAGCCTTGTCCAAGGGAAGGGGGATACAGATGGATGCCAACTGACACTGAACCAGATTAAGCTGTTGGTGGTATTTTTAGTAAATGGGGGAAATTTGGACAGGACACAGGTAAAGTTCCCCTACTCTTTTCAAGAAGTGCCATGGGTTCTTGAAACTCCTATTTCAATTTCTAGGAAAGAAGGCAGCTCAGTCTCAGTTTTTTCAATATCTAAAATTACGTTCACACCTAAAGCATTTATTGTGACTAGTTACACAGCAATCAGCAGACCTTGGGCCACAAATTTTTAGAGGTTAAGAAAGAAATGCAGAGCCTACAAAATGATATGGCCAATACCTTGTGGGCAGAATTATCATACGGGACTGTTAAAACACACTTTTCTGATCCCTGTCAGGCATGTAAACAGAGGAAAATTAAATCTACTATCCAAAACTTGTTAAATGAGAATGGAGAACTGATCACTTCACCTGAAGGCCTTTACTAAAATAATAACCAGCTATTTGGACCCTACTCCTACACATCTGCCTGCAGTTTCTAATATGTTACAATATCTTTCTCCTCCTACGAAAAGCCCAGCTGAGCCCAGATTAGTTAAATTATTAGTTTCCCATCATAGATGGGAAGTGGCAGAGGTTATTGAATCCCTTAATACCTCTGTGACACCAGGAGAAGATGGTTTATCAGCAGAATTTTATAATGTCTTTGTTTCTGAGATGTCGATATGCTTACAGAAGGTGTTCATTCACTTCTTGGACTCAGTAATTCCAGAATATTTTACTAAGGTTTCATTATTTTTCTGTACAAAAGGGTGACAAAATAGAATACAAAACTGGAGGCTGATAAGTCTTTTAAATACAGATTTAAAGATTGCATCCCAAATCCTTCATATTAGATTATGGAAAATAGCTATTAACTTAATACACCCTCTCAGTTTTGTTGCCTACCAGAATGCTGTATCCAACACCCACTAATCATTTTATGTGAAATTTGGGACTTTTACCAGAAACATGACTTAAATGTTTTTTTTTCTGTCCTTAGATCAGCAAAAGGTCTTTGACAGGGTTGATCACAAATTATTGCTCCTTGTATTGCAGACCTATGGTATACCATCAGACTTCATTCAGTGGTTGCAATTATTATATAGTACAGCTACATTATGACCACTAATCATGAGGAAGGAGGGACCGGACATTAAAGGGACACTGTCAACCGGTTTTACTTCATATTATTTCTAGTTTAAAACCCACATTTTATGGTTGTTTACCTTTTTTAAAATTCATTAATGTTACTGTTTGTTTTGACTGTCTCTTTGTTTAGTAGAACTGAAATGCATGTAAATGTATATTTATAAACAACTTTGTTTTGTTTCAAATCCTAAATCAGTTCTTCTTGAATACTTCCTAAACATTAGACACACCCCCAAACAGTGCAGTCACTCATGAGGGAGTAGCCACCTAAATTGCCACTGCATCATGAGGGGCTAGACTGTGTTGGAGGTGTTACCAAGTCCAGGAAAGATGCAGTGGGAGTTGACCAAGGAATGTAAACAAACCTGTTTTGGTATGGTAACACCAGTATGGTGGCCGGTGGGCAGTCATTTTTTCACTTTTTAAATTAAAAAAAGAATCAGAATCAAACTACTAGCTACATCAGTAGTCTTTACAGAATATTAGCAATCATAAAATGTGTTTTTTAAACAAGGGATACTTTGAGGCCTAAAGGGGTTGACAGTGTCCCTTTAAGTTCCAGAGAGGGTGAGGCAGGGTGGCTCCTTAAGTTCACTGTTATACATTTTCTCCCCTAATCCCTTGACTGAGAAATTACATCTGAATCATAGAATAGTGGGTTTGACTGGAAACTGTCCTGGGGATGAAGTAAAACTAGTCACTTACATAGATGATACATGCCTCCTGCTGAAAGATCCTGAAAGCATTCAAGAAGCAAAACAGGAATTATTACAATTTTCAGAAGTATCTAATTCCAAATTAAATATGGAAAAATGTAATATTGTACAATTGGGTAATCAGACTTTAGAGTGCAGAGAAATTGCAGACTTTCAGGTAACTCCAAATCCAGTTAAACTTTTGGGAATTTGATTTGGGAAAATGGATATGGCTATACATAATTGGGAAGGGGCCTTGAAAGCTTGTGAAAATAAGGTTATGGTATGGAAAAATTTAAAACTTTCTAAACGTAAAAGGGGGTTCTTTATAAAGAAGTTCCACTTCCTTGTATTTTATATGTCGGGGCTATTTTCCCATTGCCTTTAGCTATGGAAGTTAGAATACACAGAATTTTTTTTCCAGATGATGTGGGAGAGCTGCCTTAACCCTGTAGAAAAAGGGTTTATGTATCTACCAAAAAGAAAATATGATACAGCCAGTAGTCTTTTCCCATTCCTTTTTCTTTATGTCTTCAGTGAAAATGTTTGTAGATGGACAACTGTCCTTACCCAGTATGTGGATTTACAATAACCTTAATAACTTTCTGGTTAAATGGGAAAATAAACCTGTGAAATTTTCAAAGTATTTACTGGTGCCCCTTGTATAAATCAGCTGTGTTGTGCAAAATTGTATAAATGGCGATCACTAAAGATATACTGAAGGCACTGACTCATAAATCTCTTTATGCACATGTTTTAAATACAGAATACCCTATTGCACCAGAATTTTAAAAACTGTGCCTTCAAAGGCAGTATAACAGTGGTTTAAGGCTCTGAGCTGCAAATCTGGTGACATCCAGCAGATCAGACCTGGGTTTGAATCCCACAGCTTCCACTTACATACTGTGTGATCCTGAGCAAGTCACTTAACTTTCCTGTGCTCCCAGGTCGCTCCTGTAAAAAAGCTTTCAGCTTAGTGTGCTACTCCTGGTTAAACAACTAAAAAAAAAAGTAAAGGAAGTTTTAAAAGTGTTCAATGAACCAAGGGTACCAGCCAGAATATGGGAAGTTTTATGGTTGCACTGCTATGGCAAATTGAATATAAGGGGCAACAACAAACACAAAGCAATGGAAGAAAGGGCACGCCTTATACGGATTGTTTAGCTCCAGAAGAGACTATGGGACATTTTACTTTAAATTGCCAGTATTCACAAAATCTTTGGATCTTTCTGGTTAGCCAATGGAAACTGATTTGGCAATGAAATTTTACTTATGAGGTCTTTATTTTGGGGATTATGCTAACTTCTGGAAAAGATGTGACACAGGGACTTTAACAGTCTTTTTCTCTATTCTAAAATTTTATTTATGGCACGCTAGAGTGCAGTGGGTATTATGGCAGCAATACATGACTTATTATGTTTTTCAAATTTCGTGTGAAAAAGCACAACAGGCAGTATATGGAAAAGATATAGCACTTCATCCCTTACACAAAGTTCAAATGTGGTGGAATGGAGTTTCTTTCTTTATCAAACATAAATAATTGGATTGAAGAATGTTATTTAGATTAATGTACGATACCAGTTTTTATATATATATATCTTATATATATATATATATATATATATATATAGCTATTTGGTTCCCATCACCTCCTACTGCCTGCCAACTGGCAACAGGGACACAAATACATTTTTGTAGGATTTCTCCCTTGACCCCCCAAGGCCCCTGCACATAGCTGTGTGAGCATGTGGAGGCATGCTTTGCACCCCATGGCACCATCTCAGACCCTTCCACCTCCTGTTACTTTGCTGCCCCCTCTTGCCTGTGCTACCCACCAGACCTCCACCTGGTTGGAGCAGAACTACAGGAGGGTGCCAACCCACCTCCACCACTCTCAGCAGAGGAGAGCTGCCCACCGGCATGCTCAATCCTGCTCCGCCCTTCCCCCCACACCAGCACCCCAATGACTGAGGTCGTTCCCAAACCTGGGTCACCGGTGTAGTGCGAGGTAAGGCATCCAGTACCTCAACCCTCAGCACCACTGGGCAGGCACTTTTCTATATATCTTTATAGGCTTTGTTGTTTACTGTATATATTATCTTTTGTTGTTTTCTGTTTTCCTTCAATAAAACATCTCCCTACTCTTGCAAGAAGTGCTGAATCCACAGAGAGAGAGAGATCACGGGTCAAGCAGAGGGTCGGTGCTCTAAGAAGGGTAGCTAGCCCAAAACTAACAGTTCCACGCAAAGAGCACTCAGTGGCAAAATATTACTGCAAAATACTTAGGTATTTATTTGGGATCTCAGTCCCAAATCCCAGTGCTTTGGCAGATGTCTTTTCAAGAAATGCCATGGAATCTTTAATATCCGCCTGAACTACCACCAGAACAGGCAGATGGGACCTCAGTTTAACGTCTCATTCAAAAGACGGCACCTCAGGAGTGCTGCACCCCCCTTATGCTGCACTACAGTGTCAGTATTGGGATTTAACCCAAGTGCCTGGTGTGGGGATAAAACCCACAGCCTTCTGATCTTCTTGGCCTCAGAGGCAAGTGTGCAACCTGTTGAGTCACTGACACTGTGACATTAACAGTGCCCCATAATTGTTTTTGGGTTGGGGGGGTTTATAGGTGTTGCTGCTGTGTTTTATGAAAGGTGGCCTTGGCTTGTTTGATGTGAGTCTTCACAAGGTTGTGCTTCTCCTTGTACTTAGTAAGGTATGTAGCACATCCCAGGTTTTTGTAACAGGCCCAGGCTCTGTCCCTCTGCCTAGATAGGGATTTGATGTCAGAAGTATACCATGGTTGAGAGTTACCTTTTTTATATGAATAGGTTTCAATAGGTCAATGATATCACAGACCCTATTGAATTGGTGAATGAAATATTCCAGGGCTAAGTTAACATCCTAGATTTTCACAAGGAAGGTCCAGTCCAGTTGACCGATAAGTGCTTATAGAAGAGGAAGCTTATGAAAGCAAAAGACATGGGCCTTGGTAGTAAGGGGTTCACCTTTTGACCACTTTGGCAGGTCATTTGCAGGTGACTGGCAAGTGGTCACTGAGAGTGTCAGGAAGGACAGCACTGGATATAACCATGTCAGGGTGGCTGACTAGAATCCAGTACAAAAGGATGGCAGTACCAGTTTTGTAATTTGTTCTGGTAGGTTCTTTTATGACTTCAGTGAGGTATACATCAGCATACTTGTCCATAATAACCTCCCCCAGTCCTGCCCAGGCAAAATGCTGCTCTACACGGATGCCGCCATCATCACTGACAGTCATCCCAACCCCTCAGCACTCCAAACTGTACTCCAAGATTGTTTCCGCACCATAGAATCAAGGCTCATTGCCCATAAACTAATTCTCAACTGAAATAAAACCAAATTCATGGTCTTTACCCACAGCCAAAAGCAACATAATAGCCTCTCCCTCACCATCCGTAATAACACCAATGTCCCCATTGAGCAAGTCACCTCTTTAAACTATCTGGGGATTACCCTTGATACACACCTCTCCTTTCATAACCACATCCAAAGTCTTCTGTCTGCACTCAATACCAGAATTGGTTTGCTATATCAGCACAAAAACTTCCTTTCCCATGAGGCTCTTCTCCTTGCAGTATCCTCATTTGTTCTCTCCCTGGTTGACTGTGGCCTGGTGATCTATGGGTCGGCTGACCCGACATACCTCGCCCATGTTAAGTATACCCTGAATGAGGCTTGTAGGCTGATCACTGGGCATGACAGATTGACTCACACCTCCACTTTATATCTAAGTCTTCAGGCTGATTAAATCTGGAAGCCAGACTTAAATACTCTACCTGCACCCTTGCAAAGAAAATAGCCCTCAAAACAGCTATACTGTGTTCGCTTAGACAGGCTGTCTAAGTGGGATGGTGGCTGTGCTGTATACATGAAAAATTAGCTTAAAGCACAACCACTGCCTAGCAGTTTCAAAACAAAGAGGGACAAACTTTAACCTTAAAATTCACCTTGGGCAAACAACACAAAGTCCTATTACTATCCACGGTCTACATCCCTCCTAGTATATCCAAAACAGGTATCCAGCAAGTACTCAATAATCTGGAGCAGCACAACAACAACTGGTGATTTTAATACCAACTGGCTGTCTAATGACTCCCATGCAGTCCGTGATCAGGTATCCGGACTCTACCTCACTCAGCTAGTACCACAAGTCACTAGGTTTAACTACAAAACAGGCACAAGCACACTAATCGACTGGTTACTACTAGCTGCTCGGAGCATATCTCCAAGGTCACTGTACTACCTGACACCCATAGCGATCACTCCCTGGTGATGTGCACCTGGTCGAATAAAGCCACCACTAGTGCCTCTAAGGTTTCACGCAACCACTGTCTGAGAGCTGGGCAATTGGATTCACTCAGACAATATCTGCAGTTGGTAGATTGGTCACCCTTGGACGGAGCCGAGGACAGGAACCAAGCCCTCAACTTCTTCATCACAATCTTTATGAAGGCCTGTGATATCTTTACCCCCTACAGAACCAAAAACACATGGATCTACAAATCCCTGGCTCTCTGGCACCATTCTCAAGCACATGACGGAAAGGGATAATCTATAGCATAGATCCAAATCCTCAGGTAGCAAGGTAGATCTTACTAAATATAACACTGTCAGAAATGTATGTACCAAGCTAATCCGAGTAGCAAGGCAAGCTACTACAATGACCTACTAAATGGAGCTGGGGCAGGTAAGGAGTTCTGAGACTCTGTGAAAACACTCACAGGAAAAGCCTCCAAAGTTCCACCAGGTTTAATGGTCACCACTTCAGAGACACTCCATGAGCCAAGTGACATTACTAATGCATTCAACCTTGCTTTCTCTGACCTAAGCACTGTTCTTCCTTAGGGACTACCTGTTCTCCACTACCACTATTCAGAACAGCACTACTGTCCCGCCACCCTCAACCCAGAGCGTTGCTCCCCCTTTCTACTTTAGACAGCTGACCAGAAATGACACCATCAAATATGTGAAACGTGTCCTTGGTAAGACAAGAATAGGGAGTGACCTTGTGGACATGAAGTTGGTCACACTCACATTAAATGAACTGGCTGACCCACTCACTAAAGTTTTCAATGCCTCGCTTAGGTCGGGTGTGTTCCCAGACAAGTGGGAGAAGGCTGTCGTCACCCCTGTCCTCAAAACAGGGAATGCCACAAATTTGACAAACTACAGGCCCATCTCTATGCTACTCCCTCTGTCCAGGGCTTTGGAATGGATTGTCTCTGACCAGCTAACGGAATACCTTACACAGCACAACCTACTTTGTCTTCAACAGCATGGGTGCCAGAAAGATCATCCCACCATTACCGCTTCTTTATTGACTACACCACCCAGCTGCTATAATGCCTTCGATGGAGGGCCAAGCCATAGGATCAATCTTCATAGACCTTGCAAAGGCATTTGATACCATGAACCATCAACTCCTATTGGAATACCTACCCTCTATTGGCCTGTCTGGATACGGTCACCTGGTTTAAGAGCTACCTGTCTGACAGGTCACAAGAAGTCAGAATTGGAGACACGCTATCCAAACCCACAGCAGTGACTCTTGGAGTCCCTCAAGGCTTGATACTGGGTCCACTTCTGTTTTACCTCTTCATTAACTGCCTGCCCTCAGCCTATCTCGCACACATGGTGCTTTATGTGGATGATGCTGTCATCTCCGTTAATGGGACAAACCTTCCTGCTATCAACCAAGAGCTCAAAGCTAACTTTCACAGGCTTGAGGCATAGTTCCATGACAAAAAATTGTTGCTTAATTACAAGAAAACATAGAGCAAGCTCTTCACGCTTCCACAGAACAAGAAGAAATTCAGGCTACTACAAATTCAGAGCTCTAAAAGGGTTAAACTTGAGCAAGTCAACACTTTTAAATATCTCGGTATCTCCCTGGACAGTACCCTCTCGTTCTCAACATATGTCGACCATGTAGTCAAATCCGCAAATGCAAAGCTGGGTGTTCTTCATCAACATCGTCATTACATACCACCTGAGGCACTGAAGCTTGTAACCCGTTGCTCAGTGCTATCCTCCATTGACTACGGCTTCCTAATCTATAGTGGAGGGACTGACACTGTCCTAAAAAGGGTAAAAACCCTACTAAATAAAGCTTGTCAGCTACTTTTGAGTGCTGATCACTGGACACATACATGTGACCTCTACAAAGCTGCTGGATGGCTACCCCTTCACCTCAGGGCCCAATACCAGGCCTGCCTTTTAGGAAAGAAAGCCTTACTAGGGCTTGCCCCAGTTTCTATCTCGCGTCTTTTTAAAATAGACCAGCCAACTATTAGTACTTGGAGGTCCTCTAAGAGCTTGCTTGCTGTTCCTTTCAAGCACACCTCATCTGCTCAATGGTCCCTGTCCTTCAGAGGACCTAAGTGGATAAACAACCTACCCCCTGAGCTCATCGAGTATCAAAAGGTCGGCAATTTCAAAGCTGGTCTCTGCACACATCTTGATCTATCCTGCATGTGTGAATGCCCTCCTAACTCAACCATACCACTAACACCTATCAACACCCTTCTCCTACACCCTCCTGTCCACTCCCACCTGTTTCTCCCTATCCTCTCCCATCTTTCCACCATCCTCTGTCCACCCTCACCTCCTCCTCCCTTTTGTTACTACTTCTATCATTTTGACCTTCTAACTCCTTTGACAATGCCTCCCCAGGCTGCAGCTACTCCTGCTATCCTCCCATTTCCCAGTCTTGCTGCCTCCCTTACCCTGGCTTGGTTTCACTCCAACCTTGAGCTGCCTACCCCACCCTACAGTTTTGTCTTACTAGTCTATCTTTGAAATGACACAGAACTCTCCCTGAGATCGCTAAGCCTCCTGGAATCAAATGTGTATTCTCTGACTTTGAAAATAATTCTATGTATGTAACCAGTGTAACCCTGAACCCATTGAATCATTTTCTTTGAAACTATTTTTTATTCTTCATATGTATTTGTATTGTTCTTAAGTTACTGCTGTTAAAATGCCTGTCTTGTACTTGTCTGACCTGGAACCTTTATAAATGAGCCCTTGGCTCAAAGGTATTTAATTCAAACTGAAATAAATAAAATAAATAAAACCACCCCCGCCTTGACACCCTAGTCTCAATCGCCTCTTCTGCCCGAGTCTCCAGAAGTGCCTCAAGACAATCCTACACTGCTGTCCCATGTTGTAGAACCTCTCAGTGTCAAAGGGCCCTTTTATATCAAGTTCCCCTGTGGCTCAATGAGCTCCCCTGGCCCTGCATATACCCCGCATTGGCTTTTCAAGCCTGCCCTCAAGATCCATCTACTAGAACAATCACCCTGAGATTGCTGCTGACCTTACTGCCCTGGATCTCTGCCATTATTTTCAGACTCCTGGCTATTTTTGATTCCTCACTTTGTTATACACTCCTGGCTCTGGGCTCTTGCCCTCCACAACCCCTCATTTGTGTCTTGCTGTACAACAAGGGCCCACTTTCATTTTGGGCCTGCTTCTCACTTGTATAAGCTGCCTGTGTTTGCCACAGCCAACTGTATAACTTGAATAACTGTATAACCTCTACAATTTGTATAACTGCTTAACTTGGGCATTTGGCCTGTATTATCAACTTTTGTACCCTCAATCGTGCTGTGTTGTCCAACTGTATAACTTGGGCCACTTGGTCTGTATTATCAACTCTTGTACTCTTATCGTACCTGTGTATAATGCCACTATACTTGAAAGCTTGTGTGTTGCTGTTCAACTATGTGTCTGTGATAACTGTTGTCCTCTCTGTAATCAGTGATGAGGAGCCTTTGCGAAAGAATCTATGACTCATAGGTTGTATTCTGATGAATTTAAATAAATAAATAAATAAAAATAATAATATCATGGTTTGAACTTGCTAATCAGGTAATGTTCAGGTCTCCTAGCAGGACTTTTTTGTGACGTTTGTCTAAATTAGCTACCACTTCAATGAGACAGTTGAGTCTGTCCCCAGAATTCTCTGGTGGAATATAAGCTACTAGGATTTTGACTTTTTTTCACCTAATGGGCCTAGTTTCAAATTAGCTGCAAGGGGTTCACAGCCAATGACATTTGGGGAGAAGAGGCGCTGCTAGGTCAAGATAGGATTTTATAAATAGGAGGCAGCCACCACCTCTTTTGGATTCTCTATCCTGTCTGAGTGTCAAATAGCCATCAATGTGAACTTCAGTATCAGAGATCTTATCAGTTAGCCATGTCTCTGTGACAGCTACCACGTCGAATTTGGGTGTGCCACCAAGAGCCTGAATTCATCCAATTCATCCAAGCAGGGGTAAGGGGAAATAGACTTCTAGGAAAACAAACTGAACTTACAAGCTCAAATGGGCAGACTAGGTGGGCCATAGGCCCTTATCTGCCGACACTGTCTATGTATCTATGTAATGTTGGCATGAGACCATCAATATTCACATGTGCCACCTCAAAGGTAGCCTCTGTATGTTGCCTGTTGTGTGGCAGGGCCAGGGTTAGGGTGAACATTGCCCCCAATGATTAGTAGGAGGAGAAGCACCTGTCTTATAGCAAAGAGTAGTCTAGTTGATTTTGGACCAGTACAACCCCTTATGTTAATTGTCTTGCTCTTAACAAAGTAGGTTTGCTGGGTGGAGCTTAAAAAAGTTGCACCAGCTTGACCTTTGAGGTTGACACCCTGTGGAAACACCACTTTTACCAGGCAGTAAGCTTTAAAGGTTCTTGGTCTGTACTAGTCATAGTCAAAGTACAGTGTAAATGTGCTGCCTCCACAGACCATTCATTTTGCTGATCTGTCCAGGGAGAGTAATCTGAGAGATTTTGGCATCAGGTGCTTGGCTGGCTCTCACAAGGGGTTAAAATGGCTATAATGGGAGGTGTATGTTAGATCAAAATACTTAGTTGTAAATGAAGGGGTACAATAAGCCCATGCCCTCCACATTGGGGGGGGGGGAGAGTTGAGATATATACATAAGCAGGACTGCAGTGATAATAGCTGTACCTACAAAATGCACATGATTTAAATATTGTATCAGTGGATTACTATGTTAGGGAATTTCCTTGTGAAACTCACCAACATTAGAAAGCTAGAGTGTGAACAATATGGAGAACCGAGGTGTCCATCCTGTGTAAATGAGAGACCTCAGATGTATGAAACTGGGTGACCCAGGTTCTGTTGGCTTCGAGTGTGGGACTTACCTGGTAACAATGAGCTGCATGTTATAATGTCTATGCATGTTTGTCACTCTAAAACACCAATAAAGATATCATTCAAAACAATAAAGCATGGCAGCATGGTAGTTCTAATCCCCACTCCTCTGCAGTATTCTGCCCTACCCTTGTGTCTCTCACCACTCTGATTTTCTGTGCAATATGTATCCCTGAGAGTTGAAAAGACTTTTAGACCAGTAGGGAGCAGAGTTTCATGTAAGGGAATTTGTGTTTTAGCATCTTGGCAAAGACCTTAGGGGGTTAACTCAGTGCATGGGCCTTTAGCCCAAATGCTTACTAAGAGGTGGTGCTCTTCACAAGCGAACCAAATGGTCACTTGGGCCTCAGCATCAAAGGGGCTCACTTACTGTAAGTATTAGCAGAGATCATCTTAAAAAGCAAACAAATACAATATACAAAGCCAACATTGTTGTCTTTGTCTTTATCTTCAAGGCAGCTCAGCTACTGCAGTCTCCACAACCAAAGAAACACCAATGCTGTGCTCAGGCTAACACATTTTATTGTTAAAAATCCAGCGTAAGGATGCTATATGCACTCTCCTGTAGCAGCCAAACATTATGCTGGATTTTGAACAATAAAATGTATTAGCCTGAACACAGCGTTGGAGTTTCTTTGGTTGTGGAGACTGCAGTAGCTGAACTACCTTGAAGATACTTGTATATAGTGTATGGTAGAACGTTGTTATTAGTAAAAATCTATAATTTACTAGTCTTCTTGTACCATCATTGTGATGTCAGTAAGCTGTTGTACTATCGTTGGTACATCACAGCGATGGTACAACGGCATTGACTATCTTTGCATATGCGCAAGTGGCGGTACTTAGCACATCTGAAAACGTCTCGCCTCTGAGGTTTACATTCAAACTGCCAGCCTGTCTAGAGCCGCTGCCTTCCCGAACAGCATCCCACAGACAGAGAGGCGTTACCTTCCAGTTGCTGTAGACGAGTCACATCCCTGTTCTCTCGCACCACCAGTCACTGCCTGTTGTTGAGGGAGAGGAGTAGGGAACTGCAGCCCGCATAGGTAGATAGCATGGACTTTTGAGTGGGCACAACTACAGAAGAAGTGACAAGCTATTTATTTACTGTTGCCCATACACTATAAAAGACAATGGATGGGCAACAGTAAACGACAACACTGTTGATCACTTCTCGAAGTTGTATGACAACCGTAAACCTCTCAAACTTCACACTTAAGGTTTACATGGTTGTTATGACATCCTCTCAAAGGGAAAAGTGTTGTTGTTCACTGTTGCCCATCCATTATTCTCTATGTTTTTTTTTTTTTTTTTTTGCTGTGGCATCAGTCCTGAGCCGGGTTGGAAGCCACCTCATTTTTGCTGACTGTGTCTTCACATTTATCTTCATAGAATTGTTACCACTTTTTGGATGTAGGGTGTAGAAAGGGAGGAAAGGAGGGTGGTATGAGTGGAGAAGGGAGCAACTCAGTGTTTGCCAGATGATTATTTAATTGTTTACATAGATGTTTACTGTAAGTACATACTGTAGATACTGCCCTTTGGCCCTTCCAGTCTGCCCACCCTACCTGACTATCCTGCACTGGCCCTGCTTAATGATGCTATTTATACAGGATAAACTCAGGGGACATAGTTACACAGTAAAATAAGGAAATTAAGTCTGCTAAAGAAATGAAGAGCAAGATGTTATTGAAGAGGCTGTGTGCTGGCAGTGTGCAAGCAGGTATTATGATAGGAGTTTCTTTATTGGGAGACATTGCATAAGAAAATCGGGAGAGTGTAAAACAGTGAAAACATATACTGTAAAAAAAAAGTAATTATTTTTCAGCTGAAGGGATGTGATATTATCTATTATTTGCACTATATGCAGGGAGGAAGCTGAAATCCCACTTTACAATGCTTAAAAGCAAACAAGAATATTCAGGGCTCTTGGATCTATTGATATTCTGGTATGGGAAATAGAGTAGTCTGTAAGAAAATTGCTATTATAATTTAAGGAACATACAGCAAAATCATCCTGCAATTACAGAAAAACTGCCAAACCGAAAGGGAGCCCTGAATTTTGTATTTCACCTTTCATGTTCAGTATTGCTTTGCAGCAATGCTCTTTGTTTGCTAGCTATTCATAAGAGGTGTGCCTTTCTCTGAATGGTAGCCTGGGGTGGGGCTAGCAGTGACAGTTTGTGCATATGCTTGGTTGTGGGGTTGAAGTTAGCAGTTATTACAGCAAGGACCAACTTTAGTGATATAATGAAGGTGGAGTTAGCACAGCATGCAGCTGGTTGGGAAATCTGATACCAGATCAAACCCTGTGGGCATATAATCCGTCTGCAACAATAACTAACAGAAGCAGAAAAATATCGGACAAGACTGTATGTTGCTCTTGGGGGACCTACTAAAACTTTATAATGCTAACTTTATTACATAATATTTTTATAATACTTAAAGTGAAGAAATTATGTTCTCTAAGTGGGTGACTATATTTTCTGCATGAGGAGGGAGGTTACCCCCATTGAGAAGCGTTCTGAAGTGTAGTTTGTATGTAAGACACTATTCAACAATTAAGCAATTCCATGCACATTTACCTGATATGAAATGTGCCTTTAATGCTTGCAAATAATATTAAGTAGTAACAAACAAACCAAAACAATCTGTAGCTTGTTTCAAGCAAACCCTCTATGCCTAACTTGTAAATAGACCACATTGCAATAACTTCAAACTGAAGCAAGCACACCAGTTAATTTCAAACAAAAGCAGTCCCTGAACTATTGCTGTTTTTTTGTAAACAGACCACACAAGAATTCCAAATAACTCATTATTAACTGAAGAAGCTCACCAAAACAGGATTTTAAGTTACTGTCCACTAGCAGTAGCATTGATTTTGTGTGTCTGTTTTTAGTGCAGGAATGTGTGTGTGTTTGGGGGGGGGGCATAGGAACTTCGCCACCATAACCATAACCCTGAAATGAACTTGGTTCATGAAAAACTGTCGACTTATAAGGGGTAGGGGCTCAGTTTATAGACACCCAAGGCCCCTAAAGCTCACAAAATGTAATTCCAACACTGCTTCCACACTGCCCCTCCTCCTCCTCTCATGGCTCTCTCATTCACCACTCCGCCTGCTGACGTTAACTTCCCCTTTTCTAGACCTCAGACTACTCTCAAGCAGCAAGCAGCTCTGATTTCTCCAGCAGAGCAGAGCTAATGGACTGATTTACTTAGAAGGGAGAAAATAAAACTTATAGGAAGTCAAGCTTGGTGCTTTCAGCAGCGGGCTAAGGATGTCGAGTGGTCCTTTTGGAAGAAGTTAAATAAAAGGAGAAGGAAGAGGTGGAAAAGAAGGGACTTTGTAGCAGCCAGCAGTGACCTGATGAACTACCCACAGCTTTAAAACATCAGAAACCTCCGCTTTAGAGAGCTGTAAGTGCAACTACAATTTCAACTTTTCAAACTTAAGATAGACATTAGCATTTTCCAGTTAAGGAATCCAGATGCAGTTATAAACACACAGAATAACAATCAGGAAATACACTGTAGACTTATACAGTGCATACTTGTTGCAACTGTACGATCTGATTTTGGTGTTCAATTAAAAAAAATACAGCTACAGACTCCAGCCCAGTTGTGTAGTGAAGTAGCATCCACTACTACTTCAGGACAGCAAACGATATATTTTAACCTAATCTGAGTTTCAGAAAGAAAATGGTACATTTTGTACAGAGGAAAGTGCTACCCACCCCATGACAATACTCATACCTCTATAAAAGTATAGATCCAGCCCCATAAACTCCTACCCAGTAGTTGATTTCTCATTTCAGTAGATTCTTAGAATGCGGATGTGGTAATTCATATCAGCATAAGTTATCTTGGCAGCAGTGTTTTCTCCTTCACTAAAAGGAATCTTAAAGAAATTGATAGTATTCTTCTGAAAACACTTAAATTGTGTTTTCTTGATGCAAAAGTCAAAAGCAAACTGGTAGTTTTATAGCAAAGTACTCTACAGTTACATTTTTGCAGCTAGTGGTACAAGTGGAATAATACTTTAATTTTACGTGTTTACTGGCTGATAAATGAGACTTGCTGATGGATGACACTGCGATACTTGCTTAGGGAAGCGTGCCTACCTAACCTGAATTTCCCTTGTATTTATACTTGCCACCTGAGGCCTTGGATTGAAGGGCTTTAAAGGAGTTGTGGGTATTAACTTCTATACAGTTTTTAGATTAATGTTAAGGCATTTAAAATGAGATGTCAAGTAATTAAAGAAATACAAGATTCTGTTGGCTTCTTTTTCTTTATCATGGGACCTTATTTAACCACTGAAATCTATTGCTCATTTCCATTATTTTATTATTTTATTTATTGAAATTGTTTCACCAGGATGGCACACTGAGCAAAAGATGCTCATCTCCCAGTGCGGCCTGGGGTGAGGGTACAGGGAGATAACTCAGGTTATCAAGAGTTACATACGTGAGGAAAAACAGTAGAACATAGCACAATTACAGCAATACAGTAGTCAGATTCAGTTGAACAGTTTACAGAGAAAGATTCAGTTATGTAGTTGCAGGATACAGTTGTGTGATGGAATAGGGACAAGACAAACAGTACAGTTCAACAACAACACTTGGCAGGCATAGATTATATTACAGAATGGGATAGTATTGGATAGATGAGGTGTGACACTGAGTGGAGAAAATGTGAGGATCAGGCAGTATCAAGGAGGGTTTGGGACAGGGCAAGCCCATGTACTACAAGTGCTGAAGTAGGTATAGATGAGCCAGCTTCCATAGCGTAAGCTAGGTGCCACTGGTCAGGCAATCAGGAGGGGGTGATTAGGGGGACACCTTTGTGGCTTAAGTGCAGAGCAATTTACTGAGAGGTAGTTTGCTAGTGCTGAAGACAGGGAGTGGTAGAGGAGGAGGGCGAATTTGGGGAGGGAGTTCATTCTAGAGTTTGGGGAAATGGTAGGAGAAGGCAGATTGTCTAATAGTGGTTTTCCACCTAGGGATTTGAAGATTCCAGTCATCGAAGGATCTGAGGGCATGAGAAGGGAGGGAGCTGGGGTAAGTAAGGTAGAGAGGTATGAGGGCAGGGCATGCCAGAATTTAGCTACAATTTAGCACAGTGCTGCAGGCGCGTTTTCAAGGGAAAGGAATGCAGGCATGGTAGAGGTTGCAGAGATGGGTACGGGGGTGGCATCGAGGGCTAAGTGACAGAAGGCATGGAAAAGTGTGTCCAGTCTGGATAAGGTAGATTTGGGAGCGGCACTGTATACTATGTCGCAGTAGTCAAAAGAGGGGAGGATCATCTTATGCACTAGCTCACGCCTAGCCATGACAGGGAGGCAGTTGCAGTTCTATAAAGGGCTCCGAGCTTGGGGCACAGTTTTTTTATGATGGCATCAATGTGGTCGGAGAAGGACAGGTGATGGTTGAGCCAAACCCCGAGGTAGCGGAAGGAAGTGACGTCCTCCAGTACCATCCCATCAAAGGTGTGGAAGGTAGGGAGGGAAGGAAGCCTGGTTAGACGTTGCCGAGTGCCGAAAGTCATGGTGGTAGTTTTGTTCACATTGAGAGAGAGCCACTGAATAGCAATGTTGGAAAAAGCAGGAGTCCACAAAATGCATTATTTTGTTCTGTCAGAATACAAGGTACACTTTTCAAGAGACACACAGTTATTGTTTTCAGAGATAGAATAGTCCCTTTTCTTTCCTGTCAGTATTATGCAATCTGATCCATGTGTGTATAATTGAAAAAACAAGTTGTGCATCTTTATGGAAATATATAATTAATCTATATTATTGATGAGAAATGCAGGAAGCTGATTGTCTGAAGCAGTCTTTCGCCCGCGATTATATCTCAGTATATCATCACAGTTCAAAACTGCTTACCAGTATCTGCCACTTCCTAACACCTTAGACGGTGTCATCAAATCAGACACCTTTATTGTGCCGCATATTAATTTCAGCAATGTGAAGCTGCTATCCGCTGCAGCTGTGTGATTTTGTACTTCTGTGGTATCTTTACTGGTACTAGTACTAGTGACTGTTACTGCAGCAGTGCATTACACTGCCCCCCGTGGCTCCACCCCAACTGGCAAAGGTATTCTTTTCCAGATTTGAATTTCTGATGGTGAGCACTAGTTAGGTGTTGTGCCTTTGTGTCTGCATCTCTTCAGTGCACAGTGAAATCTTAATCTGTCTGTGCATTTGCATCTCTTTAGGGCCCAATCTCCATCTGTAACTTAAGTCACAGTTGTTTCTTTGACTTCCCTTCAGAGTACTGGACAGGTGTGGTGCTTAATTCTGCATGAACATTGTACTCATTAATATGAGTTTTTAAGTCAGGACCATCATCACTAGTCGCTCATGATACAGATCACGTTCTTCATCATCACAGTCACAAATGCAGTCATAAATCATGATTCACGATCATTCACATTACGAATCACAACATTAATTTTTTTCTAGTTACTGGGATGTATTGTAAGCCTGTTTTGTAGTATCTCTCCAGGCTTCACCACCCCACCATTGTACTCATTGATATGTGTTTTTAAATCTGGGAGTTTTAAGCTACAGCTCATCAGGGAAGTACAGCTGTAGGCAGTAGGCATTCATGTTTCTTCATCATCATGGTCACAAATGCAGTCACAACTCACGATTCACGATCACGTCACGAATCACAACATTAATTTTTTTTTAATAGTTACGTGGATGTATTGTAAGCCTGTTTTGTAGTATCTCTCCAGGCTTCACCACCCCACCATTGTACTCATTGCTATGTGTTTTTAAGTCTGGGAGTTTTAAGCTACAGCTCATCAGGGAAGTACAGCTGTAGGCAGTAGGCATTCATGTTTCTTCATCATCATGGTCACAAATGCAGTCACAACTCACGATTCATGATCACGTCACTAATCACAACATTAATTTTTTTTAATAGTTACTTGTTTGCATTGTAAGCCTGTTTGTAGTATCTTCCATGCTTCACCACCCCACCATTGTGCTCATTAATGTTTGTTTTTAAGTCGGGAGTTGACAGTGTCCAGTACATACACAGACTGAAAGAAGACTGACGCACACATGCAGTTTAGTACAGTATACTTGCACTGCTAAGAATACAAAGTGTCACACATACGGAAGACAACAAAAAAAGGGCATAATTACACACAAGGGTCGGGGATGGTGGAGGAATAAATTTTATAACACAGCAAGGAAGGTGTGGGGGGGCACATGGTGTGAGGAAAAAAAAAATAATGTGGGATCCCATGGTGATCCAGCAGCAGTTCCAGCATGGCCATAATTTGCAACTGATGTTCCTCTATGTGATCCAGCCGCTGCTCCACAGCACTCACCCTGTCATTGTTATCCTCAACAGCACTCCAGAGAACTGCCAAGTCAACCTGTATTATATGCAGTTCTCTGGGGTCCACACATTCTACAGGCTGACCTGCTGCTGGTGGTGGTGGTGGTGGGGGGGTGCTGGTGGAGCAGCAGGTGCTGCTGTGGCCCTCCTCTTCTTAGGGATGCCACAATGCACAGCTGCACCCTCTGCTGCAGAATGACCAGCAGGTGCAGGCATGGTCCGTTCTGTGGCAGCCTGCCACTCCAGCTGCTGATGATTGAGCATATGGGTGCACTGGCCCTCAGTCCCCAGGTGAGTCCCCTGGAGGCCACAGCGCACCTCCACCTCACATAGGCGGCACTTGGCCACACTGCAGTCACCCCACACAGTAAAAAATCTGCCAAACAATGGAGGTGTGGGGAGGACCAGGCACAGGCAGAGGATTGCCAGATGAACTGGCAGCCGGCTGGTCACAGTGCTGAACAGGGATGGGATCCACACCTGGGCCTGGGGGAATAGGCACATCCTGCTCCAGAGAACCTCGACTTGGTGGTGGTGGTGGTTCAACTGCCTCAGAGTCAGGACAGGAGGCGGTGCTAGTCCTGCTTCCGGGGGGGGACACACACAAGTATTGAGTGGTCCAACAGGAATGGGTGCCCATGCTTCTCCACATATCGCAAGTATGGATGCTTACCACTACCACGCCTCCCAGAGCTTCCCTGCTCCAGACATTCCCTCACCCTGGTCCATCTCTCTCATTGAGCTCCCCAGTCCGAGCAATTATTACTCACACTGTCACACAACACACACACACACACACACACACGCACAGACAAACAACTAACTACTTATTAAAGTAAGAAAAATAAAATTTACAGAAAGAACAAATTAAGTAAAAAAGAGTACAGAAAAGACAAAAAAATGTAGCTTTTAAAAAAGCTGTTGAGTCTAAATCAAAGTTTAGATCTCCTAGGGGGGGAGGAGTGGCCCTGTATGTTAATGAAAATATCAAAGCTACAGAAATTCAGAATACACATAAGGAGCCAGAAGAACTGTGGGTCACCCTGGAAACAGGAAATGGGACAGCCATAAGAACTGGGGTTGTCTACAGGCCCCAGACCAGAGGGGAGGACATAGACACATTACTGTTAGAAGATATACAAAACATGACAGCTAAAGGGAGGTTCTGATAATGGGAGACTTCAACATGCCAGATACAGATTGGTCAATACCAGCAGGAACATCTGCCAGAACTAGACTCATAGTGGATTCCCTGCAGGAGGGCCTCAAACAACTGGTACAGCAACCCACAAGAGACAGGGCTATCCTAGATCTAGTACTGACTAACAAAGAAGGGATCACAGATCTTCAGGTAGAAGGTCACCTGGGGGCCAGTGACCATCACATGGTATGGTTCAATTTGGCTACTACATCTAAATCATCCCATTCCAAGGCAAAAATATGGGACTTCAGAGGAGCTGACTTTGATAAGATGGCCAACAGAGTTAAGCTAGCCCTGGCAAAAAGAAACACAGGTGAGGAGGTACAGGCAAAGTGGGCAAGCATTATGATACAATACTTGAAGCAACATCCCATTGTGTTAGACAGAAAAGGAAGTGCAAAAGAAGAAGGAAACCACTTTGGTTCTCAAATACAGTAGCAGAAAAGGTCAGAGCCAAAAGGCTGGCCTTCAGAAAATATAAGGGAACACAGCGGGATGAAGATAGGGGGGCATACCAAACTGCTCTAAGGGAAGCAGGTAAGGCAGTAAGGCAGGCAAAGTCCCAAACTGAGGAAACACTAGCACAAACAGTAAAAGAAGGTGACAAGACTTTCTATAGATACATTAGTGAAAGGAGAAAGTCCAGAGGGGGTATTAAGCTTAATGGAGAAAAGGGAGCATGTGAGGAGGAGGACCCTGTAAAGGCATCTATCCTAAATAGATACTTTTGCTCAGTATTCACTGAAGAGAAGGTAGGGCAGGGCCCACAGCTCAGCATCATGGACACAGGGGAGGAGGTGAGCACTACTCCCTTCACAAAAGAAAGGGTCCTACAAGAGCTTTCTAAGCTCAGGGTGGATAGGCAATGGGACCTGATGGCATACATCCCAGGGTACTTAAGGAGCTAAAGGAGGAACTAGCAGAGCCATTAGCAGAATTGTTTAGTGAGTCTCTGATCACAGGAGAGGTCCCAGAAGACTGGAGAAGGGCTCTGTGATCCCACTCCACAAGAGTGGTAGCAGGAGGAGGCGGGAACTACAGACCGTCAGTCTTACCTCAGTAGTGGGCAAGATTATGGAAGCACTCCTTAAGGAAAGGATAGTGCAACACCTGGAATCCATAGGGGCACAGGATCCAAGACAGCATGGGTTTACAAAGGAAGGTCCTGTCAAACTAATCTCATAGATTTCTTTGACTGGGTAACCAGAGTGGTGGACCAAGGGGAGCAGTTGATGTCGCCACCTTGACTTCAGCAAAGCTTTGACACTGTTCCACATAGAAGATTGATAAATAAGCTAGGTAGGCTCGGGTGGTCAGAAGTTGGTCAACTGGGTGGCAAACTGGTTGACTGGCAGAAAACAGAGAGTGGTGGTAAATGGTATACAGTCAGAAGAGATGCAAGTCACAAGTGGGGTACCTCAGGGATCAGTCCTGGGGCCAGTCCTATTCAACATCTTCATTAGTGACCTAGCAGATGGACTAGAGGGTAAGGCTTGTCTGTTTGCAGATGACACCAAGATCTGCAACAGAGTAGATGATCCAGATGGGGTGGGCAGAATGAGAAGAGATCTGGATAAACTAGCTGAATGGTCAGAAGAGTGGCAACTGGGATTTAATGCAAAGAAGTGCAAAATCATGCACATAGGGAAGAGAAACCCTGAAGCCACTTATAAGGCTGGGAGGGAGTTGCTAGCAGTCACAAAGGAAGAAAGAGACTTGGGCATCATCATCACTGATGACCTGAAATCATCCAAGCAGACCTCTAAAGCAGTAGGTAAGGCTAGGGGGTGTTAGGTGTATTAGTAGGGGTATCACAAGTCGTAAGAGGGAGGTAATAATCCCTCTGTACAAGACACTGGTTAGGCCCCATCTGAGTACTGCAGTGCAGTATTGGAGGCCACACCTCACAAGGACATTAACCAAATTGAGGCAGTCCAGAGAAGGGCAACCAAAATGGTGCAGGGACTGCATCAGAAGACATATGAGGACAGATTAACGGAGCTCAATATGTATACCCTTGAGCAAAGGAGGGAGAGAGGTGATATGATCGAGACATTTAAACACCTTAAGGGCATAAACAAGGGGAAAGAGTCTAACATGTTTAAATATAAGAAAAATAGCAGGACAAGAGGACACAGCATGAGATTAGAGGGAGGCCGATTAAGGGGGAATGTGAGGAAATTCTTTTCACAGAAAGGGTGGTAGATGCATGGAATGGCTACCACAAGAAGTAGTGGCTATGAATACAGTGCAGGGCTTCAAACAGGCATGGATAGGCATAAGGAGCAATACAAATGACTATGAATAGATAGGTCACTGACTATAGCAAAGGCCGATGGCACATTTATAAGGTAGAAAAAGAAATGGGCAGACTGGATGGGCCTTTCGGTCCTTATCTGCCATCAACTTCTATGTTTCTATGTTTCTATGTTTCTCCTCGCTCTGACCTAAAAGTATCAGCAGTCACAAAACACACCACTCTCTCTCCGTCTGCACAGGAGAAAGTAAAAGTGTCTGCTTGTATGACTCACTTTCTTCCTGCCTAGTTAAAGAGCATGTGACTTACAGTACTACAGGCCATGTGATGTGTGGGGGGGGCTGCCAAATCTGAAACACCAAGTGGATCACTTAGAATCATAATGAGGAACGCGAAGTCCATTGAAAACAATGACTTCGCCTTACTTCACATTGCCATTCCGCCTTAATACGAACTGGCAATGATTTGGAGGAGTGAGCACTTTGCATTGCCCACTCCACATAGTGGATTGGCAATGCGAAGTGCCCACTTTTCGTTCACTTTGCCAGCGGAATTTAAATTTGCTGCATCCCTACTTGGTACTCACATTTGCAGGATGCATTTCTGATCATAACTGCCATTATTCTAAACAATCTGGGTAGGGGTTACTGTGGCCCTTCCATGTCTCTCTCTCCACCTCAATTAGTGGAGGCATTGGCTCCAGAAGCAAGAGTACCTTCTCCGTTTTGGAGAAGTCTGCCTGGATATCCTCCCAGAACATGGATACCATGACCATGCAGGTCTGAAGTAAGGGACATTATGTCCCTGGGTCTATTTTACAGTGAGCACATTTGGTTATTATTTGCAGGTGAAACTTGTGTACTGGGTATGGTGGGCAGAAGAGGAAGTTCAGGACTCTCTGTTGAGAGTCTTTCAATTTATTACACACCAACAATCCTTGGGTGCCAAAAGAATATTCATGTTACTCTTAGAAAGAACTGAATGTTTAAGTCCAGTTCCCATTAGGATTTGCAGTGAATGTTTGGGTACCTTGGAAACTGTTTAAATAAGTTGATGTCTGACATATCACGTGACAGTGCACTGATCTTTTCTATAGTGTGTGGGCTTCCTTTGATAAAGGGTACAGAGTGTGGGGCTAACTCCATGTCCTACTTGTAGGAAGTAGTATGCTTGAAAATATCAATAAAAATAGTGCTGAGATGCCCCTACATTACTCAGCTCCTGAAAGGACTCTAACCTGGATTCCACCAAATGGTTCTCAAAAGTGGTTAGGCCCTTACATGCTGATTTTCTCAACGCTCAGTCTTCTATACCTGGAAGATTTACGATCTGTTAGAAAAGGAGACCACAAGGGTTTGCAGCCCCTATATACAATTTTTCACACCTGAAATACAAAAGCAACCAAAATGTTTGGTCTCAGATGGTGATTGCAGCTTCTGAGGCCTGCAGCACCAAGCTATATCAGAAGTGAACAAGATGAAGAGCCAGTCTCTAGGGTTATCCAGTGGTCTTCATGGCCCTGTTATAGGCAGCTAGTCAACGATGTATCAAGACTGGCCTGTGAGATGAAAAAATGAAAATCTGCCAATGACCCCCATCCCTAACTGAAATTCCTCTTATCCTCAACAAACCACTCTTGGGGTATTTATATGCTAGATAAACTAGAACATTTGCAACTCACTGAGCTACAATTCAACTACAATAAGGCTAAAAGATAACAATTTGTAATGGGCATAGGAGATGTAGGAGTATGTTGATTTTGGGTAGAATAATGTATCCTATATATGACGGGGCACCTTTTCCCACTTTGCCAGGTCTGTTTTAATGGTATGAAAAGTGGACAACAGTTTAAGTCATAGAGGTCCATCAGTTGTTTGAAACTGATGCTGAGATTGGTACTGCCCTAGGAAAAGATGGAATAATACTTGCCATTTATGTATATTTTGTTTCCTGACTCTCAGAGGCAGGAGGTCCAACTGTTGAAAGTTAACATTGTTATCCAAAAACTATGACTCTGTGGTGATGATTATAGTTGGGATACACCAATCTGGTTGAGTAACAAATAATAAGATTTTGTTTGAATGAAGTGTGAACTTATGTGGTACATTACTGTGTAACTAACCCCCATGAATTCCACGATAAGTCCTGATCACCATATCAAGTGGATCTACGGCCTAGTGAGTAGCAGGAAGGGAAATGAGCATCCATCTAGGCTGCTTCACTTTAAGGTGAATTCTGGGAGCCATAATCTGGTTGTGAGAACCAGCACACATGGGGCTCTTTATAGAGCTTGGGCCACATGTGAACCAGACCAGTGCATTGCAGTGCCTAAAAGATACACAAACCTCATCTTAATGAAATGTATATGCTATCTCCCATGTATCCTTCCCCCCCAGTCGCACCGTGAGACAAGCATCTTTTTGCTCAGTGTGCCCTACCTGGTGAAATATTTCAATAAATAAATAAATAAATAAAATTACCCGGGTGAATCAGGTGAGGCAAGGCCATCTATAGGCTATGCTCTAGGATATACTGCAAATCTTTGCTTCGACATTTGGCAGTGACATGGTGCACTTCAACTCACCAAGAGTATCATCTTTGCTTTTTTGGGGATAACAGGGATGGTAGCTGACATACTGTATATCGATACATACATCATACATATGTCGATGAGATGCTCACTCTCTCCCACCTTCCTAAAGGTCACAAGTAATGAGGCAGAGATTATGTTGGATAACTCTCTAAAGAATTTGAGTGCAAAGTCATCAGGCCTCATACCTTACTCCTCAGGGTCCCATTAATAGCCTCCAGGACCTCCTGTATCTAAATCAAGAAGCTCTAATTCCTGCACCTTGGTATATGTGTGGGGGAGAAGCTTGCAACTGGAAAAGAAGATCTTGGCATGATGTTCTATCCTCACCCATTCCTACCTGTAAAGTTCACAGTAAAATTTCTAGAAGCTGATTAATCTCTGAGTTCTGAAGTCTCCAAGTGAGAGTCATGATCCTCTTTTCTTTAAGTTTTTTTTTTTCTATGTGTGAATTTAGTGCCTGTGAAAGGTGCTGGATTAACAGCACTGGGATATGAAGTCCTCTTATTTATCCACATGAAAGGCACAGAATGAGTGACCACAGTGCAAACTTCCACAACAATGTGCCACAACTAGTTCAGATTCCATGCCTGTTCAGTTTTTGGCCTCTCATGTGAAGCTGGCAACAAGGATGCCAATTAGTGCCTATTGTGTTGGTGTTTTTTGTTATGGAGATACTTGCCCACTGGGAAGTGGATTGAGACATTTTACGACTCATTTCACATAGGTCACTGAACAGCCCTCATGTTGTAATGGCTTTTGACCACTACTAACCTGTGCTGGATTTGAACCCGTGACCTAGAGATGAAAGGCTCCCTAACCTAATATCAATCCAATGAGCCATCTAGTTCACTGTGAGTCATAATCTTTGTGGTTATGTTAGATATATGCCTACCCTGACCAATATGCCTACCCTGAGCTAGCCATGCAAGCAAGGAACATGGCTAGTTGCTACCCCCCACCCCCTTTAGGAGGTAAAGGACACTACTTAGCTTTTTGGGTTAGAAGTAGACTTGAGGATGCATGGGCTATGAGGAATTCTGCTTTACCATCTGGAGGTTGGATTCCAGGCCTGTAACAAAGTCATTTAAGACTGAAGGATTCATCATGTCTGGCCCCAATGCTTCACAAGCAAGGATGAAATAAGACTGCTGTGCAACCAAGTACCAGTTTTGAGCAATTCCCTTACACACTACTACCAGGGTCCTAACATTCCGTTGGTTTGCAAAATTTGCCCAGACTTACCTTAAAGGCCTGTACTGTCATTATATCAATTGCCTTTATTGGTATACTGTTCCATAGGTTCTTTGTCCTCTGGGAAAATGTTCTTTTACATTATGCTGAATTTACCACCGTTTGAGCTTCAGTGCATGTCTCTGATACCACTAGAGGAGATCAGACCAAACATGTTTGATCTGATTGATAGCCTTGAGTGTGTTGGAAAACTGAAAGCATGCCCCCTGTTAACCTCTCTATACAGGAATAGTATGTTAAAGAAACACTACAGGAGCTGCATTTTGTGCCATGGTTTGTGCATGCCATGTGGAGTGACTAGCTCCAAAGCAACTAAACACCATAAGTGGCTACACTAATTCTACAGACAGACAACAAAGAAACAGCAGATATACTGCAAAAGGTATGGGGTCCTAATCGCGCATGATACAATGGTCAAGATAGCAAGATCGCACTGCCAATACAGTGCGATTCTTTGCCATGTGGCATATCTCTTTTTCCTGTGAGGGGCTTTCCCACACACACTCCTTATGAGGTGGCCATGACCCCAACCCCTCCCACTATAGATTCTCAACCTGGGGCCATATCGGAGCACACAAAGTTGTAAAAATAAGTTTCTGGGACCAGGAATCAAACCTGGTCCCAGAAGCACTGCTTGGTTCTTGCTGCTGTGGCTCAGTCAGTTGAGCCACAGCAGCTGGTTGGTAGAACTCACTTCCAGCAGAGGTCTTATCCTCTGCCTGGGAGTGTGAGAATGGTGCAACACCTCATTCAGCAGTATATGCAGTATTGCACCATTTGCTCACTGGGGTAGCTTGTACGGGTAAGCTCATAATGTCATACATTATTAAGCATGCAAGATTATGACCTAGTGCCACTGCCAGCAAAATTATAAATTTATTAATACTGTACATGCATTTTATACCACAACCCATTCAGAAAGCATGAAAGAGGGAGACTTCCAGAAAATGTCCCAGGATTCAATCTGTACTACACCTTCATCCGGTGGCAGCTATTTCAGTCAGTGGGAAAGACAGCTGATGAGCGTTAGGGAATGCTAATAAACGTGATTCACATAAATTCTAAATTGCAAGTTGCAGTATCCATACAACTACTGAAATGCTAGGGACAGTTCTAAAACAGGAATCTAATACCCTCTTCATTTAAACCTTGTCTAGGAGCAGTGGCTCCAAATCTGGTATCCAGAATACCTCTCCTGTGAGTAGGTGTGTAGGTACTAGGTCTAACCTCTGTTTTTCCTCCCAAAGTGCAGAACCTTACATTTGGTTACATTCAGACTGAGGCTCAAGGATGTTGAGCAATCACCAAACCTGTATGGGTTCGCCTGAGGTTTGTCTTTCCAGGCTCCTGCTAGTTTATCCATTCTAACCTTGTTTTGTACAGCTGAAAAGCTAAAAGCATGCTACTGAAACAGTCCTTTTCTGAATTCCGTGCAACAGGACCATAGAATCTGTTGTCATAAAAGGACCACCTGACCCACCTGGTTGGCTCAAATGTTCCCTGCCTATGCTACATCTGCAGATCCTATCTGGTCACAAGTGAACCTTCATACTCCTCTGTTCTACTATATCCCTATGTTTATCACATGAGTGCTTGAAGCCCTCAACAGTTCTAGTCTCCACTACTTTTGTTGGTAGTCAGTTCCAGGCATCAACCACCCTTTCAGTGAAGAAACAGCTCTACTAAACTCAGTCCCCCCCCCCCAGCATCATCTCATGCCTCCTGGTTCTTCTCCTTATTCAAAATAGGCCCTCCACCTGCATTCTGTTCACTCCTGTGAGGTGCTTGTAGGTCTCGATCATGCCATCTCTTTCTCCTCTCTTCCAGGATGTAGATGTTGAGATTCCTCAATTTCTCCTCCTAGGACTTCCCCTGCAAACCATATATCATTTTAGTTGACCTCCTCTAGACTGCTTCTACCCTGTTTATGTCCCTTCTGACATGTGGTCTCCAAAACTGGACACAGTACTCCAGGTGGGGATGTACCAGGGAGTGATACAGTGGCAGAACCACCTCCTCCTCCTACTGGTGATTCCTCCTATGCAACCTCAGCATCCCACTGGCCCTTTCCATGGTCTTGTCACAATGTGCTACTACCTTAAAGTACTCTGATATAATAATCCCAAGGTTCTCCTCCTGCCTAGTTACTGTCAGTACCTCCCACCCATTCTATATTAAGGACTGGGGTTCATATGTCATGGGTGCATGATTTTGCACTTTTGGCATTGAACCGCAGCTATCATATCTTTGATGACTCACAGGTTTACCTACATCCCTATGCAGTTTATCCACCCTCATCTGAGTATCCCCTACCTTCCCTCTAGTTCCTCTGCAATGTACCCTGTGAAGAAACTGTATAGGACTTGTTCCAGTACTGAATCATGTGGTGTACAACTGGTCACTTTCCCATTCTTAGTTAGTGCCATTAACCACTACCCTTGGCAAGGCTAGAGAATGGTCAAAAGTATGGCAGCTTAGAGTCAATGCAAAGAAGTGCAAGTAATGCACCTGGGAAACAAAACCCAGGAGAAGCGTGACATAATGGTGGGGGAGTTGTTAACAGCAACAAAAATGGAACGGATGTAGGGGTAATCATATCAGATGACCTAAAGGTAAGCAAGCAATGTGAGGAGACAGTAAGGATGGCTGGGGGCTACTGGGGTGACAGGAGAGGCATCATCAGTAGAAAACAGAAAGTTGTTATCCCTCTGTACAGACAGTTGGTGAGACCCCATCTGGAGTATTGCATGCAGTTCTGGAGACCCCATCTCCGCAAGAACATAGACAGGATGGAGGTAGTCCAGAGGAGGGCAACTAAAATGGTGCAGGGTCTGCAACAGTAGTCATATGAAGAACAACTAAAGGATCTTAATATGTATACCTTTGAGGAAAGGAGGGAGATGGGGGGACATGATAGAAACTTTCAAGTACCTCAAGGGAATCAACAAAGTCCAAGAGGGTAGCATCTTTCAGAAAAAGAGATGTGCAGGTACAAGGGGACACAATCTGAAGATAGAGGGGGAATGGCTCAGGGGCAATGTGAGAAAGTATTTTTTTACAGAGAGGTTGGTGGACGCATGGAACTGCCTTCCTGAGGGGTCAAAAACAGTGGTGGAATTCAAGAATGCATGGGACAGACATAATGCAATTCTGGTGGGGGTTAGGAATAAGTAGGTTGTTGGTTAACAAGGATCGGCAGCATATCCAATAGGTAGGGAAATGGACAGACTAGGTGGGCCAAGTGGTCCTTATCTGCCATCAAAGTCTGTTTCTATGTTTCTATTACCCTTCCTCTCCTGTCTGCTAACTAGTTTCTAACCCAATTTACTGCTTTGGGCCCCACTCATAAGCTGGCTAATTTCCTAATCAGCCTCCTTCCTGTGTGGTACAGTGTCAAGGGCATTGCTGAAGTTCAGATAGGCCATGTCAACTGACCTCCCCTGATCTATTTCAGTGGTTACCTTGTCAAAGAAATCTATCAGATCTGTTTGACTTGAACTGCTCCCCATGGATCTGTGCTGCCTATGATCCTACATCCCTTTGGATTCTAGATATTCAATAAGTTCCACAATTTAAACAAACAAGATGCAAAACAGACAGAGAAGAGTACAGGAATAAACTGAAAGAGGCAGGGAAAGCAGTCAGAAGGGCAAAAGCACAGACCAAGAGAAAAAAACACAGGGTGTTAGGAAGGGTGATGAAACCTTTAACAGGTACATAAGGGAAAAAAGAAAAAGTAAGGACAGAATAGTCCAACTAGCAGCCAAGGAGGGTAAAATGGCAGAGAAAGATGAGGAAAAGGCCAAAGCTCTAAGCACGTTCTTTTGTTCCATACTCACCATAAAAAAACAGCAGCAAGGGTCCCACACTACGTCAGACAGAGCACAATGTCCAGGGAGTGGACAACAGCCCCTTCTCAAAAGAAAGAGTCCTAGAAGAGCTGAGTAGACTCAAGGTGGACAAAGCCATGGGGTCTGATGACATGCACTCTAGAGTATTGAAAGAGCTTCGAGAGGAACTGGCCACACCACTGGCTGAGCTCTTCAACAAGTCACTAGACAGTAGGTTAATTCCTCAGAACTGGAAAAGGAAAACAACTGTGCCCTTGCACATAACTGGAAAACAAGGAAGAGGCCTGAAATTACCACCGCAGTTTGATCTCCATCACAGGAAAATTATGCAATCATTACTAAAGGAGAGGATAGTGGCATACCTGAAAGATACCAGAAAAGTAGACCCAAAGCAGCATGACTTCACAACAGAATGGTCTTGTTAAACCAACATGATTGACATCTTTGACTGGGTTACTAGAATAGTGGATCAGGGAGGGGCGGTGGACATGGTATGCCTGGATTTCAGCAAGGCCTTCAACACCACACCTCACAGAAGGTTAGCCATCAAGCTAGAACATGCAGGAGTCGGACAAAAGGTAGTTAACTGGATCAGCAACTGGTTACAATAGGGACCAAGAGAGTGCTAGTAAATGGATCTCTGTTGGGGGATGGGAGAGTAACCAGTGGAGTCCCACAGGGGTCAGTGCTGAGACCTGTCCTCTTCAACATCTTTATAAGAGACATAGCAGATGGACTAAAGGGGAAGGTCTGCCTGTTCACAGATGATATAAAGCTCTGCAAAAGACTGAACTCACAGAAAGAGGCAAACAACATTGAAGCTGACCTTAAAAAGTTGGCAGTTAAAATTTAATACCAAAATATATAAGGTAATGCACCTGGGTAAAAAGAATCCTGGAAAAAAATAGGAGGACACCAACTAGAAGAAACACAGAGTGAGTGAGATCTTGGCATAGTAATCATTGACAACTTAAAGGTAGGAAAACAGTGTGAGAAGCTAGCACAGAAACCAAATAGCATCCTGGGCTGTACTGATATAGTACTAGTATGAAGCAGGAGGTGATTCTGCCTCTCTACAAGTCCTTGGTGAGGCCACACTTGGAATAATGCAGTCAGGTCTGAAGACCTCACCTCAGAAAGGACATTGACGGTTTGGAGACAGTGAAAAGAAGAACCACTAAAATGGTACAAGGTTAAGACATTACTCAGGAAGTTAAACTTATACTCTCTTGAGCAGAGAAGAGACAGAAGTGATATGATTGAAGCATTTAAGTATGTGAAGGGTCTAAACACAACCCAGGCAGGATATCTCTTTCAGCAGAACATGGCAGCACATTCAAGGGGCCATAATCTGAAGTTGATGGGAGGAAGGTTTAAAAGCAATCTCAGAAAGTACTTCTTCATGAAGAGAATGGTGGACCCATGGAACAATCTACCCCAGGAGGTGGTGGCATCAAAGATGATTAGAAAATTCAAGCTTACATGGGACAGGCATAGCGAACAGGTTAGGAAGCAGGCTACATGAGGGGGGTAGGGGTCTTGGGCAGACTAAATGGATCATGCGGTCCCCATCTGCTGACACTTTTCTTATGTTCTTAAATCTTTCTTAGAAACATAGACTTTGAAGGCAGATAAGGACCGCCTGGCCCACCTAGTCTGCCCATTTCCCTACCTACAGGATAAGCTGCAGATCCTATTTAACCAACAGCCTATTTCTTCCTACCCCCCACAAAAATTGCCTCATGTCTGTCCCATGCATTCTTGAATTCTCCCACAGTTTTAGACCCCACAACTTCCTCAGGAAAGCTGTTACATGCATCCACCACTCTCTCTGTGAAGAAAAACCCCACATTGCCCCTGAGTTGTCACCCCTCTATCTTCAAATTATGTTCCCTTTTTCTTTCACACCTCTTTTTCTGAAACATGCTACCCTCTTGGACACAGTACTCCAGATGGGGTCTCACCAACTGTCTGTACAGAGGGATAACAACTTCCTGTTTTCTGCCAGTGATGCCGCTAGAGTTTTGATTATTTTCCCCACCAATGAAGTTAGACTGACAAGCCTATTATTGCTAACCTTCTCCCTGCTGCCTCTCTTATGTAGAGAACCAAATTTTCCCTCTCCAGTCCTTTGGAGCCACACCTGTTTCCAGTGAGCTGCTAATTGAAGCTTCCTCAGAGGGCAGCTAGCACCTCTTTGTGCTCTTTCTTTCATTACCCTGGGTTGTATTCCCATCCACTCCCATAGCCTCATCTATCTTCAGGGCTGTGACTGAGTCCATTCAAGACTCATTATGGCTTTGTGTCCTAAATAAATTATTGAGGTGGATATACCAGCACAGAAAACCTATTTTTCATCAATGTAATGGGTAGTGTAATTGATCCATATATTTCTTATCCATGAAAAAAATTGACTTTAACTTATTGAAAGTCCTTATAAAGACAGAAAGTGAGCATTTTCCTGTACAGTTAAACATAAGCACCAAAGTGTAGACTATGGTCAACAACAGCAACAGCCAGAACAGAATGACTTGGAAACAAGGAACAACAAAAGAGTACATTTTAGTAAAAACTTACAAACAAATTGCAATGGTGCTGAAACATTAACATTTCTTTAAAATAATACACTCAACTGAAGAAAGAGACAAGGGTTAAATCACATACAACAACATCTTGAATATATTCTTCCATTATTGTATGGCAAAGGTAATGGTTTACAAAGCCAAACATGGTTTAATAATACCTGTTAGAAATACAAGAAGAGTTATTAAAGTTGGTAAAATGGACTAAAAAACATTTGTCCAAGAAAAATCATTGATATCTAAACAGAGCCATAAAATGTATACTGAGATCCTAGTATCTGTAAAGTACAGCTATAAAATGGGTAAGAGAAATACTTTATTGTGACTGGTGAAATCCAGTCGCATAACCTTGCTGTTATCCCAGCACAACAGCACAGGTCAGAAATGCTTAACTTTCTGAACCTCATTATTTTGTCTTAAATAAAAAAATCAGGAAAGTTATTTTATAATTGTAATAAGGCATTCCAGAGTGTGTAATTGACGGAATATAGCACTTTTCGGTCGTGAAGCACTTCCCAAGGTATGCCGTTATCCCACTATAACGCACACCCTGTCATGCCTTATTGCTTAATTACACAATGGCAAGAAAATCCCAAGGCACCTGATTGGTCAGTGGCTACCATGTACAGTGATGTTATCCCAGCAAAACATCCTTGTATCAAGGTCCACGTATGATTAAACAACATTAAAAAAAAAAAATCACTCCAGCTCCCACATCCTGCCTGAATTGTCTACTACTGCAGTCTAAGCCCACACTAAACACTGTGCCACATTCTCCAAACACACAAGTAGAAATGCTTTTCCCTAGAAAAAAGATGTCTTCCACTTGGCTTCTGTGTCAGTGTCTGCCACCAACCAGGGTCATCACTAACGCACTGTGCTTGCACTTCCCTCTGAATGCTGTCAGCATGTGTGCTTTTTAAAAGAACATTCCACTAAACTTACCAGTCGCCATCTCCATTTTTTCATCTGCACACATACAGTAATGATTTTCTTCTCCCAGTATGCAGCCAACTGTATCAGAAGAATGACAGTGATGTTATAACAAAACAGGGAACAGTTAACTGCAGCTAACACATAATGGGTGGGTGGGTGGGCAGGTAGGCAGGCAGTTGAGTGGATGGAGGAAAATGTAAATGCAACATTGAACAGGTGGGCTAACGGTCAGATGGTGGGAAGGAGCAAAATCTTGATAAAACCAAGTGGACAAATGGGGGGCACATTCTTAAAGACTGAGAGAGAGAGAGAGAGGGAGAGAGGTAGCAGAACAGCAGCACCTTGAGAGCAGGCAGCATGAAGTAGCATCACCATCACCTAGTGGAGAAAAAATATATTGTTGATTATTTATGTATTTATTTATTTGTTTATTTATTTAGTTTTTGTTGACCAGGTAAGTCACTAGACAAATCCTGCCTATTTTCAGGCATGACCTGGGGGAGTGGGATACAGATAAATGCCAACTGACCTTGAACCAGATTAAGCTGTTAGTGGTATTTTGAGTGAATTTTTAATAGGTATATCTGCATGTTGCAAAATTAAGCCAAAATCTATTTTAAAAATATATCTTTTAATCCTTTTTGACATATTGAAATGAGCCATTGTATAACAGCAATAATGCAGTCCAGGTATGTGTGCTAAGAGGTAAAATGTCACTTCTTGGGTGTTGAATGCACTCAGCCTCTGGCCTTGTGCTTCAACCACCCAAGGTGTGTTGTTATTCTAGCACACACACATCCCTGTCATGCATTATTAATTAAATATCACATGGAAAATGGGAAAAAAATACATAAAGCAATTTTGAAGAACAACCCGAAAAATATTTGGCTTCTTGTACTAAAGGGCACAATAAATTTTAATATTAGTACTGCAACATACATTCAAACCCAAAATTGGACATATTATTACCAACAAATTTTCCTACATCAGGTGAAATTATATGAATATAAAGATTTCATTACTGAGTTAGATCTCAGAGGAGACCCAATTATTATTTCCTCTGAAGACATGAACAAATGCTGTTCATCAAACTAATGGAAATAAAGCCCCAGTTGAAGCTAAAATTCCCCCGTTTGTATACACAATTGAGAAAGGTTGGTAGAACCACATTTATCAATTTTTAATAAATGTATTCAAGAATATAGATACCCAGAAGCATGGAAAGGGACTGTAATAATTCCCATACACAAGAAGGGCAGCCTAGAGTCTCCATAAAATTATAGGCCTATCAGTTTAATAAACTCAATAGCCAAAATCTTTGCAAGAATTATCTTAGAAAAAGTGAATATTTGGGAAGAGGAAAATAACATTTTGACCCCTTACCAAGTAGGCTTTAGAAAAGCCTATTCAACCCTGAACTAATGCTTTATTCTGCAGCACGTAACTTAAAAATATCAAGGGGAGGCAAAAGCAGAAGATCCACTTTGCTTTTATTGATTTCAAAGGACCCATCAGTGGCTGTCCAGAAAGATTTTATGCTAAAAACTTGACGGTCTGAGCCTTAACCAAACCATATTAAGAATGATTGACTTATGCTCTAATACCTGGGGCCCAGTATTCAAAGTTTCACCTGGTGGGCAAAGTGACTGCCTGCTGGTTGCCTGGGGTTTTACCCATACAAATTATTCAAAGGGGTCAGGGGTGTGTGCTAAATGTGATGACGTGCACACAAGGATCAGTGCACAAAGGAAGGTGATGACATGAATATGGGTTCACCACAATATTCAGCTAATAAACGCTGTACAAAAGGAACAGCGCTGAACACTTTGCACAGCGCAATTACCACCAAGAAAAGGCTGACTTACTCTGGGCAACTGTAGCGGCCAGCAGTGACATTGCAGCCAACAAACAAGCTGGCAGTTAGGCGAGCACATTTGCACTCTGGTCTAGTAGCATCCCACACCATCCAAACCCCATCCCCGTAACAGAACAAGCATTCCCATATCCAGTGGTATCCCCCACCCTAAAATACCCATCCCCATTAAGTAATATCATTCCCTGGTATCTACTGGCACCCTGCATCCTTTGATCCCCATCCCCATTAAAATACCTGCATCCCTGGTGTCCAGTGGCACCCTTGCCCTTTGATCCCTGTTGCCATATTATATTAAATATTCCCTGGTATCCAGTGGCACCCCTCTCCCTAATCACCAGCCATATAGTATATTAAATATTCCCTAGTGTCTAGTGGCATCTCCCAACCTCCAAACATTGTCCCTGTAAAGTGTTCTATTCCCTGGCATCTAGTGGCATCCCCACCCACCAATCAATGTCCCTCACAAGTATAAGTAGACCCTTGCATCTAGTGGGCCCCCCACTGCTGGCACTGAGTAACCCACCCTGCCACCCTCCTTACTGGTACTGCCAGTGCTGTGGATCCAATATGGCAACTGGTAAAGCCCTCTTGTCGCCACCTCAGCCAGCCACTGTATGGACTGAGAGGGCCTGCGTATCCTTTGCACTGTAAAGGGAGCATGTGCACTGTTAGACAGGGACACTAGAGAAATTTATTATAATACAGTGCCATAGATCGGGGGATGTCAGTATAGCCTAGAGGTTAGAGGAACGAGGTGTGAACAAGCTTGATACATCCAGCAGACCAGACCTGAGTTTGAGAGTCTCACAACCTCCACTTGCATACTGTGTGACTCTGAACAAGTCACTTAACCGCCCAGTGCTCCCAGGTCACCCCTGAAAACAGGCACTTGTGCCTAGTGGGCCTTTACCCGTTACCAAAGATGAAAAATAAATAAATAAATAAATACATGTGGTGGTGTCACTGGACACTAGGGAAGTTAAATGACTAATGATAATCTGTAGAGATTGCTCATGTAGCTGGTAGTTTGAGTTTAATTTCTATTTTCTTTTAAAAGTGAAAAACAGACTGTCAACCATACTGGTGTTGCCACACAAAACTTGTTGTTTGCATTCCTTGATTAACATCATTGTATGTTTCCTGAACTTGGGAACACCCCCAACAGAGCCTAGCTTCTTATGATACAGTGGGAAGAGAGGAGACTATTGACACGTAAGTGGCTGCAATGTTTGGGGTGCTCCTAATATTCGGAGTATGCAAGAAGAGTAGATGATGGGTCTGAAACAAAACAAATACTGGTATGATTACACCATTAGCATACATTTCAGTTTGACTAACATGCTAACATACTAAGATACCAGCAGAGTAGGCCTAATGGTATATTGAGTCTGCTCGGGAAGCAGCACCTGGTCAGGGCATTGCTGCTGCCCTCCCCCTTAAGTCCCCGCAGCCCCATCCCTCATTGGGGTGCACCTCCAGGTCCAGCGTTAGTCAGTTTCAGCTTCCCGCTATACCTGTCCCAGAACCTCTTGAATCCTTCTACAATATTTACAACCACCAGTTCTGCAGGCAACACATTACAGTGTTCCACCACCCTTTCCGTAAAGTACTGTCTCCTAGTATCCGCCCTGAGCCTCCTGCCAATCAGCCTCATGGAGTGTCCTCTGGTGGTCCATGCCTCCCTTTAGCTAGAACACCCTGTCAGGGCTTGCCTTATTTAACCCCTGTAAATATTTATCGACTTTGATCATATCCCCTCTGTCCCTCCTATCCTCCAGGGAGTGCAAGTTGAGCTCCTCAAGTCTCTCCTCATAGGACCTTTCCCCCATGCCCTGTATCATTCTGGTTGCCCTTCTCTGAACCCTGTCAAGGAGTGCAATGTCTTTTTTCAAGTATGGATGCCAAAACTGCACACAGTATTCAAGGTGCAGTCTAATCAGGCAGTCATACAGAGGGAGAAGCACCTCCCACCTTCTCGAGGTTACCCCCCTAGCGATGCACCTCAGCATTTTATTTGCTTTGGCTGCAGCCCTCTTACACTGTTCATAGTTGTTCTGTTTGGCATCCACAACCACCCCAAGGTCCTTTTCCCCTCCTGAAACCTGCAGTTGCTCCCCTCCCAGAAAGTGCTCATGAGCTGGGTTCCTAAACCCCAAGTGGAGAACTCTGCATTTTTTAGCATTAAACCTCATTTTCCAGATGCAGGACCACCTCTTCAGAGTCTCCAAGCCCCCCTGTAGGGCTCTTCTACCCTCTTCCCCATCCACCACCGCCCCCAGCTTGAGTCATCAGCAAAGATGCTCATCTCACTCCTGATACCACTTCTGATGCCTGAGATGTAGGTTGCTAAACAGGAGTTGACCCAGCACAAACCCTTATAGTACCCGCTAATGACCCTCCTTATAGAGGAAACCTCCCCCCGACCACCACCTTCTGAAACCGCCCAGTCAGCCAGCTTCCTATCCATCTAACCATCTGTTCCCCAACCCCCATGTGCCCCAGCTTGTCCAGCAGTCCAGGGTGTGGCACCGAATCAAACGCCTTGCTGAAGTCTAGAAAGAAGACATCAAACGGCCTGCCCTGATCTAGTGCCTTTGTCACCCTATCATAGAACTACACAAGGTTAGTCTGACATGATCTGCCATGAACAAAGCCATGTTGGTGACCATTCAAGTGGCCCCGTGCCTCCAGAAACCCCTCCAACCTCTCTTTCAATATAGACTCCATCATTTTGCCTACCACTGACGTCAGCCTGACAGGCCTGTATTTACCCGGCTCCTCACATGAGCCACTTTTGTGGATAGGCACGATGTTGAGCCATCCTCCAATCCTGAGGCATCCACTCCGACTGAAGGAGGTGTTAAAAGGGTCCACTGGGGTGCAGCAAGGACATATGCCATTTCCTTTAACACCCTAGGATGATGGCCATCCGGAACCAGTGCCTTATCCATTTTCAGGGACTTAAGGGCTTCCCTCACCCTACCAACAGGAATTTCAACATCCGTGACCTCCCCCCTTCTTCAAATCTAACCTTCCTCCCCCCATAATGTGCTGCCCCTCCTTCATCCCTAGTGAAGACTGAGGCTAAGTAATCATTTAGTACCTCCGCTTGCTCCCTGGCCTCCTCCGCTCACCCACTCCCTGACCTCAGTCTGCTAATCTGCATCTTCACTTTCCTTCTTTCCCTGATATACCTAAAGAACCCTTAATCACCTCTCTTGCCTTTTGGAAATTATGACATACTCCCCCCCATCCATAACGCCACATGATCTACTTAGAAAGAATGCAGATCTAACAACCAGCAACATCAATGAACTTAAGAGAGGTAAGCAATCATAAAATGAGAATTTCCAACTAGAAATAAAGTAATATGATGCAAAAGTGGTTGACAGAGTCCATGCATGGGAAACCCTCTATGTCTAGATAACTATTGTAAGGCTTCAAAACTTCAGGTCAATAAGGAAAGGAGTAAAGTTATGGTATATGGATGGGAAACAGTAAAACTATATGGTGGTTAGAAGATGAGGAACTGGAAGAGGTTAAAACTATTGCTACTGTACCTAGAATTCCTTTAGCAAACAATATGGACTACACATATTAAGGGCTCAGATTAAGGCATAGGCAACATAGGCTCTAGCCTAGGGCCCCCACCTGCCAGGGGGCCCCAACAACCCCATCATTCATGTTGAAGGATAGGAAAGCCAGGACAGCCTGCTTATTGGAGAGCCTGTTCCAAGTTCCAGGTGTCTCTCATTAGCAAATGGATGTTCTGTGACATGTCCTGGCCCTGGGTCATGCAGTATGCAGAGAGAGGTTGAGGCTCACAAATCCAAGTGCTCTGAGTCTACATGTTTTCTAAGTTCTTGGCTTGGGGCTGTAGCCATTAGACTATACTGCCTAATGTATTAAATAATGTTTGCACTCACTGACTGGAAGTAGATTATCATTGTTAAATGCAATTCTCCTCTCAAGGAAAATTAGTAGGAGGTTTTATGGTTGTGTTTGGATTGGGGCAATGAGTGTCATATAAATGATCATCAAATTTATGTTAAAAAGGAAAAAATGGGTCAGAATTTTCTAAATCCTTTAACAATACTATATTGCAATTTGCAAACAGTATGGCTAAGCCTGATCTTTAACACCGCCTACAAAACCACATTTTAATGACACAAAGTATTACTATTTTTATACATTATGATGCATTAGGTAGGAAAGGGCAGACTGAGTGGGCCAAGGGCTCCTTATCTGCTGTCATCTTCTATGTAAAAGTAGCAAAGAGGCTAAAGTGCTACAGATAGGCTTACAATGCCATCAGGGGCAGCAGTGGCCTTTAGATTATATTTACATTACATACAAACATACAAATCTGCCAGCAGATAAAGGTCCTGTGGTCTATTGAGTCTGCTTGAATGTGCAACTAGCAACCCTTATACTGCAGCTGTCCCTCCCTCCCATCCCCCTCAAGTGACCTTCCCCCTTACCCTGTCCCATACCCATTTGAAACAGCCCACCATATTACAGGATACCACTTCCTCTGGTAATGCATTCCAACCTGCCACCACCCTCTCTACAAAAACGTGTCTCCTCATTTCCCTCCTGAACCTCCCCCCTCCAATCTCAGATTGTGCGCTCAGGTGACCCTCCCCCTCCTTAACTGGAAAAGCCTTCCTGTGTCAGTCCTTTTTATCCCCTTCATGTATTTGGAGGTCTCAATCATGTCTCCCTGTCCTTCCTGTCCTTCAGGGAGTACATGTTCAGCTCCATCAGCCTACTGTCATAGGGCAAGTCCTCTAACCCATGGATCATTTTTGTTGCCCTGCACTGCACTGCCTGCAGTAACCTAATGTCTTTTCTCATGTATGGCCTCCAGAACAGCACACAGTACTCCAGGTGTAGCCCAGCCAGTAACCTGTACAGTGGCAGGATCACCTCCCACCTCCTGGAGGATATGCCTCTGGCAATGCAACCCAGCATGTTGTTAGCCTTAGCAGCTGCCTTTCTACACTGTGCAGAGTTGCTCATTGCTCCTGTTATGATTACCCCCAGATCCTTCTCCTCCTCCATCTTGGCCAGCTGAATACCCCCTGTCTGGTAATTCCTCCTTGGGTTCTTTGCTCTGAAATGTAGCCCCTTGCATTTATTACTACTTACTATTACTTTACTTTACTTGGTATGAAAGAACAGAAGAAGGCCAGAGCCCATCGAGACTGTTCCTACACTATGTGGGACTTTATTTATCTATTATCCCTCAACCAAACACCTAATTTGTTTTTAAAGACAGTGGCACTAGTTGCCTCTACCAATTCTTTTGGCAAGGTGTTCCATACAATGGATGCTCTTATTGGAAAAGTTTCTTTTGCTGGTTTTATAAGTTTTACTTCAAGCTGTTTATTATGCAGTCTCGAAACATGTCTCCTTCTGGAGAGTGTTAGACCACATTTTCCATTAGATCTGGTGAATTTATTAAATTAAAACCATAAGCATATCACCTCTTAATCTTCTAGTTTGAAGAGAGAAGAGACCAGTAGCTTTTAATCTGTTCTGATAATCCAAGTTTTTAATCTTGGAATCATTCTAGTTACTCTCCTTTGAACCTGTTCAAGAATTTTTATGTCTTTTTTTATTTGGATTCCAGAAAGGGAGCCATAGTCTACATACTGTCTAATGTATGCCCTATACAATGGAATAAGGCATTGTTCAGTCGCGATTAACAAAAGTGCGTTTTATTTATGTCAAAATCTGTTGGTCTTAAGCAGTTCTAACATAGTGATCATTTGATATAAGTTTATTATTAATATATATCCCTAAATCTTTTCACAATTTGATGAGTAAAGTGGTAGTCAATTTATATAATGCATCGTTTTTGATTATTTACACGAAATGCACTACTAAACATTTGTCTTGATTAAACTGCATATGATTTTCATTTGCCCAAAGTGTTAATTTTTCCAAATCCTTCTTTAATACAGAAATGTTTTCTTGATTATTAACCTTGCCCCCAATTTAGTATTGTCTGCAAATTTAACCATTTAACCATTTCTTAGCATTGAACCCCAGCTGTCAAGTGTCTGACCAGGCTTCCAACCCTGCCAGATCATCTTGCAACCTGCCACCCTCTAGGTCATCCACTACAGCTTCCTCATCTTGGTCATCTGCAAACAGACTGATCTTGCTTTTGATGCCTATTGAAATGCCTGCTATGAAGATCCCAAATAACACTGGCCCCAGCACAGATCCCCTGCAGCCCCATTTGTCACTGCCCTGGTGACTGAGCTCCCTTCCACCACCCACCACCCTCTGCTGTGTCCCTTGAAGCCAGTTCACTACCCATCCCACCAGCTTTGTCCCAGCCCTGTGCCTTCTAGCTTACTACCTAGCCTCCATGCAGCACCAAATCAAATGCCTGCTGAAGTCCAGATACAGGACATCCACTGCATGGCCCCTGTCCAATTGCCTGGTTACCCAATCATAGCACTTCACCAGGTTAGTCTGACAGGATCTGCCTGAGACAAACTGATGCTGCCTGCTGTTCTGCAGCCCATTAGCCTCCAGAAGGGAAACTAGCCTCTCCTTCAAGATTATCTCCATCAGCTTCCCCACAATAGATGTGAGGCTTACTTGTCTGTAGTTCTCTGGCTTGTCCTTGGGGCCACTCTTGTGGAGGGGCACTACTTGTGCCATCCTCCAGTCCTGTGGTACACACCCCGAGTCCAGTGAGGTATTGATCAGGTCTGCAAGTGGTTCATCCAGGACATCTGCAAGCTCCCTTAGCACCCTGGGGTGTATGCCATCTGGACCCAGTGCCTTGTCACCTTCAGTGCCTTCAAGCCCTCCAGTACCCTGCCCACTGTGATTTCTCTGTCTATCTCTTCACCCCCCGTGACCACCCCAACCCACCTGGGTGCCGCCCCCTTCTCTTTGGTAAATATAGAGCAGAAGTACTCATTTAATGCTTCTGCCTGTTCTGCCCTAGTGACCACCCTTCCCTTTTAATCCTCACAATTTGATCTCTGCAGCCCTTTTCTCACTGATGAACCTAAAGAATTCCTTTTCCTATCCTTAATGCCCTGTGCTAGCCTGAGTTCCTGGATGCCTTGTCTGCCCTGACTACCCTTGTCACCTCCTTTGACTCCTTTAGGTATTTCTCTCTGTCCTCCCACTTCCCTGTTCTCTTGTACCTTCTAAAGGCAGCTCTTTTTCTTCTTACTTTCTCCATGACCCCCCTGCTCATCCAACTTGGCTTCTTGGCCCTTGTCCTCTTACTCTGGACCGTTGTACATGTTGCTATTGCCTCCTCTATTCCCCTTTTTATGATCTCCCACCTCTGATTAATGTCCATATTGGACTGATCCTTGCCAGAGCCCCCTGCATCCCTCATCTTCCCGAAGTCGGCCCTTCTGAAGCCTAACACCCTTGTGCCTGATCCTACTCCCTTTTTCCCCATGTTTATCCTAAACCACACTGAGTGGTGGTCGCTGCAGGCAATTGGATATGTTGTGGAGCTATATATATATATATATATATATATATACAGTACTACCCCCATTATGTACAATTACCTGCAAAATAAACAAATACTGTCTGAAGACCACCACTAACCCTGACCATTTTAAGTCTATAGCACTACGACCCCTTCCCTTTGTGGTTTTGTGGCTGGGACTGTATCAGGAAGTAAGATTGTACTTGCAGTATGTTTATTTATTTATTTATTGGATTCTGTTGACCAGGTAGGCCCACTGAGACAATGTCCCTAAAAAGGTGGCAATCATGTATGCTGAGAGTAGCCTTCTACATGCAGTGATCCCTTGATTATCCACCAAATGTTTGTACAAAATGATAGCTATTCAATTGCCCCTTATTATCTTGCACCCTTGATTATCCACCCAACTTTGCTTGTATGAAAATGAGTGGATAGTCAAGGTGAATTGTAGATTATCAGACTGAAATCAAACAGCATTTGACACTTGGGGAAACGGAGAGGAGAAAATGTTATACACAGTCACTAATATGATTTTGATAGAGGGAAGAGAATGGTAGAAATTTTGATTTGTATTCTGTTGCCCATACCTCTTTACATGCAAACTATATCCTAACATTGGATACAGTTTGTATGTAAATGGATTTCCAAGGTGTCTTGCAGTCTGCCCCAGAGTCCCGCTGTAGCAAAGGGGCATGGTCACGGCGAGAGGGGACCCCAGATTTCTCTTGGGCTTAGGGCTCCAGGTTATCTTAATCTGGCTCTGCACATATTGATAAAATTATAGCAAAACTAATCCAGTTAAAATCTGCATTACTTAGTTTTAATGTATAATACAGAGGGCACACAGTGACGGTGGTCTTAAAGGTAGTAGATACAAAATGTCTAGTGCTGCAATATAGATGACTAGAATTTGGCTGGAAAAGAGATTACTGAGAATGGAACAGCTGTTTTCCTCACGTAATAAGTCACAATTATAGGTGCCTGAATACTTTAGGCACCAAATGAAATTTCTAGTGCTGAACTGGGTAGGAGAAAACTTCTGAACATGGCAAAGCTGAGAAAATAAGCATATTGACTTAAATGTCAAAATCAACCGGATAGTAACAAATGTATGTTTACAGAAGAAAATGTTATGACTGGGAAAGACTACTGAGTCATCTTGGTTACTGGAAATTAAAAACACTCTGGAAGAAATCACTCTGGTTCATTTGTGGACAGATCATTTAAGACAAAGTAAAATTAGTCCTCTTTATATAAAAGTTAAAAAAGAAAGTCTAATAGCAGTATCTACAAAAGAGGATTAGGAAAAAGTCTTATAAACCAAATCTAGTAACTGGTATGCACAAAACAAACTGTACCATGACCTGGAACCATACCTTGAACATAGAGGCCAGGATATTCAGAAAGGTTGCTCATGGCGCAACACTGTTGCGCCATGCGCAACCCACTGATGCACCCCGGCGTGATATTCAACCGGGGACTGTGCCTGGCACAAATCCCAATGTGCCGGAGCGCATCAGTAATGTATGCGTGGTGGGGGGGGGCGTGCCCATGCATACTCCACACATCCCAATATTCAGCCCAGGATGTGCTGAGCACATGCATGTGTAACCCCTACTTGCACTGCACACAGGTGAGCAAAAAAAAAAAGGAACAACGGCTGGCCACCCACAGGTGAGCTGATATATTGCAGGGCACAACACAGCAGCTGCCACCTGTGGGTGGCCACCCTACTCGACTGCACCTTCGTGGCAGCGCCCCCCATGCCTGATTGCAGGCATATGTTAAAATATAAATGTCCAATATCCCCGGTGGTCCAGTGGACCACTCGCAGCCCGATCGTGGGCATATGTTAAATTTAAATGTCCAATATCTCTGGTGGTCCAGTGGACTGCTCACAGCCCGATGATGGGCTTAAGTATAAACATAATCGTCCCATATCCCTGGTGGTCCAGTGACCACTCGCAGCCCGATCGCAAGCATCAGTAAAACATTAATGCCACAGCAATCGCATTCTCGGTGGTCTGCGGTACCCTCCCCATCCACCCACTGAGCCCCACCGCCCCGCCCCGGCCTCTGTCAGTGGCAGGCAGCTCCTCACCTGCTTGCTGCCTCACCACCCTCCGACGATATCGTAGGGTTGCACGCTCATTGGTCCACAGTGTGAGTAATGGTGTGTAGCCTTATAGCCAGAATTATTAAACCAGATATGTGAATGGACCATTCACATATCTGACTGTGTAGTACGGCACGGGCTGCATGCCTATTGGCTCACACTGTGGGACCAATGGGCGACAGCCCTACCATATGGTGTCAGTCGGCGGGCAGCAAGCAGGTGGGGAGCTGCCGCCTGCCGCTGACCTGGGGGGAGTGGGGGGGCTCAGTGGGCGGTTGGGGAGGGGGGTACCACTAGACCACCAGGGTTTGGTTGCTGTGGCATTAATGTTTTACTGACACCAGTGATCGAATTGTGAGCGGTCCACTGGACCACCAGGGATATAGGACATTTAAATTTTAACATATGCCCACGATCTGGCTGCAAGTGGTCCACTGGAACACCAGGGATATGGGATGATTTTGTTTATACTTAAGCCCATGATCAGGCTGCGAACGGTCCACTGGACCACCAGGGATTTTGGACATGTACTTCTGACAACATATGCCCGTGATCGGGCAGTGGGGCACTTTTCTGCACTGAGGGGGCTGGTCCCTGACAGCTGAAGCCTGGCAGGGTGCCAGGCGCAAGTCACTGGGAATCGGCACACCTGCATGCAAATGGGGCCATAATGACATGCAAATGGCCCCATTTGTGCCTTGCATGCATTATGGCCCCATTTGCATGTGCACTTTTGAATATCGCGGTTGTTGCACCTAGCGCAGTGGAACTTGTTCTAGCGTATCCCTCTGCTCCACTCTTGCCACTTGCGCTGGCGCAGTGCCACTGTGCCATGCGCACTGTGGGGTGGCCAGGGTGTGATATTCAATGATGCTTTGCCATGGCGCATCTCCGTTAAATATCACCCTGTCAATGCCCCTACATAGCCCATTTGCGCTATGGCCAGTGATTGCGCCACAGCCTGGCGAGTCTGAATATCCAGGTCATAGTATAGTATTATGTATAGGAAAGGTAGAAAAATGTTATGAGTTTCCAGCTAGAAATATATCCATCAAAATCTCTTTATGTACATTATCATAATGAAAAAGCCAGATACATGGCTACTTTTTGTGACTGTGGCATAAAAAACAACAGAGGATGTGGTGTACATTTTATTATACTGCCCTAACTATACAGAGGATAGAACAAGATATATGTTCTCATATTTCAACCCATGTTATCAAATTATAACAGAAACTGTAAGAATGTTACTTTCCAAGGGTTGAAATAGTCACAAAAGATGTCATGGATTATCTAAGGAAAGTTTCAAGAAATTAGAACCAAAGATATAGTATGAAATAGGGGAAAAAAAAATGTACCAACCTGCATCAAAAGGACAGAAATGATGAAAATTATATACTCAGAAAATACTCATTCAAAAGAGAGCAGGAAAGAAAAAAAGTTTGATAAACGTTGCATGGATTGATATTTCTTTCATTACAGCATCAAAATATTAAGATGAAGTACGGAAAACAAGTGTTTTAAAGTCTAGAGAGACCTCTAGATTCTGTTTAGAATTAAAAGATTACTGACTGACTACTCTGAAGGAGGTGTATTGTAGGTAGTCAGGCCCGGACCCTGCTGTGTCCAGTTTCCAATTGGGTTCCTGGTGGTAACCTGAATTAGCTAAAACCTACATCCATAAATCCCCTTATATTACAGTGTGCAGAGGCTAGTGAGGAAGAAATAGATAAAGGTGCAAAAAACACTGGACGAAATGATTACAAGGTAATGCAGTCTGCAATGATTTGGACAGTTTTATACACTACAGTACGTGTTTATTTACTAGCAGCTTCCTATGTAATGGATGTAATTTATGTGTACTGCACTTTTATGTGGTATGTGTTTTTAACTATATTGTAATGATTGATATGTCATTCATTAAACTCAACTTGAAGGTTCAAACAGGGTCACTCTGAGTCTATGATGGTCTTGTGCAACAAAAACTAACAGTCAAACAGAAGCAAAAATTGCATGTCACACCCCACTTAACAAGCAAATATATTCAAGGACCGCAGCTTGGAAAAAGTCCCTATCGTTTTGCTCTATTGAGCTCTGTCAAAAAACTCAATAGAGCAAATGATAGGGCTTTTTCCACACTGCTGTTTGTTGTTATTAGAAAGTCTAACCTGTGTGTTTCCAGAAATAAATGTATTTTTTTGTAACACGGGACTGAGTCTTATCAACATTTTTTCAAAGGGGTAGTGCTTACAATTTTTGTTTCTGTGAAACTGCACTTGAACTTGAACACTTTCAGGACTCTTTTCTCTGTGAATGGATTTGAGTCCACCTCCCCTCCCGATATTCTTGCCAGTCGCTGGTGGTCGGTCCCCTCCTTCCTCTACTGTGAAGACTGAGCAGAAGTACTTGTTTAAGATGTCTGCTTTTCTCTTGGTGCCCTTCAGCACAGTCCCCCCCTTCTGCACTCCTAATCATGACTAGCCCTCCACTTGCTTATCTCTTCTCCTTCACATATCTCAGAAATGCCTCATCCCTTTAGCCACCTCTAACAATCCTTTCTTCTGTCTGCACCTTTGCTCCCCTAGACATCTTGCCTCTCTTTCTGCCTTGCTTGGCTATCATCACTGTTCTCCTCCTCCTTTGCATGTCTTTGTATCTCTTGAATGCCACCCTTTTTTCATTTACCACCTTTGCCACTTCTTTGGAGAACAATAGCAATCTCCTTTCCCTTCTGCTTTGGCTTACCTCTTTCATACAGAGGGTTGTTGTAATTATATCCTACCTTATTATATCCCACTGTGCCTGTACTCCTTCTAGGCAATCCCCAGCTTCAAGGCAATTTCTCAGTTCTGTAAATGCTGCCCTTTTAAAGTCCAGGACCCTCATTCTTGTGTGGCTGACCTCTGCTTCTTTCCTTATGTTGAATCACACTGTACGGTGATCACAACACTGGTACCTAGGGGACTGCCCATTGTGATATCTGCAATGCTGTCCCAGTTGGTTGGCACCATGTTCAACACTATGCTACCCCTCCCTAGCAGATTCTTCAACTGGCTGCCTGAGAAAATGGCTTTAAAAGTAGTATATATTGTCTTACTGCTCTCCATACAACTTTCCCACCATGTTAATGAATTGTCTGAACTCTAAGTCTTCAAGAAGTCATGTCTGCAACTTTCATATGAAGTCATGCTTCTGTACATGAAGTACGTTCAGTATCATTGAGAAGTCATGCTTCTCTATGTGAAGTAGGTTCAGTATCATTGAGAAGTCATGCTTCTGTATGTGAAGTAAGTTCAGTATCATTGAGGTCATGGGATGGTCAACGAATATGATAAGGATTATTTTCATCTTTTTGTGAAAATAACTGGACTACTTATAGATCCCAGGGTGACACATTCATCACATGCTGTATCTATGTGCTATGTTAGGATAAAACTAAATCCCCTCAATCTTGATGACATTTGAATGATTATGTGATGCAGTGTTGGCATTGCCTATCCTTGGCGGTGGGGTGGGGTGTCCCATCAAAACTGTGAAAGCAAAATGGCATGGTCAAAACAGAGCATCATAACAGCATGCATGGTTTCAGAGTTACAGTAGTTTCCTAATCTAGTGTGGTTTTGGACTGCACATTTTGTATTGACTGTGCAGTGCCCTTTTTGCCCTCGCCATTTTGCTTTCACTCTTTTGACATGGAACCTCCTTGCCCTATCCAAGCACAGTCACACATGAATGCTAGGAAAGGGATTGCTGAAGTTATGACTATGCCAGCATTGCATCACCTGACCATTCAAATCCAGAGAACACCTCCTACATTTTCACCAAAGCCCAGGGAAATGTTTTTATCCTAACATCACAGTTCCACATTTTTGTGGTGTTAAGAGGTAACCTACCCGATGCCTAAACAAAGTTTTTTGTTTGTTTTCCAGCCTTCATTTAGCATTGTCAATACTTTTAATGGCAAACAGTATCTGGTCACAGTACCACTCCTCATCCTTATCCCATCCCAGCAAAACAGTTCCAGTTGTACACTGTCCCATCCACCTTTACCCCAACTTAAGCGGTCTCTGGTACAGTATCAGTTGGTACCCCTACCGCTATACAAAGCAATCCCTGGTGTTCAGTGGCACCATGCTCCCATGTCCAGTGGCACCACACTCCCACACCCTGCACCGTGTCCAAGTATCCCAGGTTCGAATGGTATCCCTTTGACATATTTCCCCATATCCAAGTATCTCTGGAGTCCAGTGGTACATACTAACATATTAAGATGCCAACAGAATAGGCCTAATGGTCTATCGAGTTTGCTCAAAAATCAGCATCCAGTCAGGATACCATTGCTGCCCTCCCTGTCTCCCCCATAAATCCTCTGACCCCATCCCCCATCAGAGTTGCACCTCCAAGTCTGGTGTCACTCAGTTTAACCTTCCCCTTATACCTGTCCCAGCCCCTCTTGAATCCCTCCATTGTATTAACAGCCACTAGTTCCACAGGCAGTGCATTCCAGGGGTCCACCACCCTCTTGGTAATGTAGCATCTCCTAGTCTCCCCCCAGAGCCTCCCACCAACCAGCTTCATGGAGTGTCCCCTGGTGGCCCCCTCCTCTCTTAGCTGGAACACCCTATTTAGGCTGACACTGTTTAGTCCCTTTAGATACTGTATTTAAAGACCTTCATCATATCCCCTCTGTCCCTCCTCTCCTCCAGGGAGTACAAGTTGAGCTCCTCAATCTCTCCTCATAGGATCTTTCCCCCAGACCCTGTATCATTCTTTTCACCTTCCTCTGGACCCTCTCCAGAAGTGCAATGTCATTTATCAAGTACAGTCGACAAAACTGCATGCAGTACTCTAGGTGTAGTCTAACCAGGCAATTATACAGAGGGAGAAGCACCTTTCACCTCCTCAAGGTTATCCCCCTGGCGATGCACCCAAGCATTTTATTTGCTTGAGCTGCAGCCCTCCTACACTGCTCAGAGTTATTCATTTTGGCATCCACAACCACCACAAGATCCTTTCCCCCTCCCAAAACCTGCAGTTACTCCCCACCCAAAAAGTACTCATAAGCTGGATTCTTCAGCCCCAAGAGGAGAACACTGCATTTCTTGGCATTAAACCTCAGTTTCCAGGTGAGTGACTACCTTTCCAGAGTCTCCAGGTCCCCCTGTAGAGCTCTTCCACTCTCCTCCCCATCCACCACCACCCTCAGCTTTGAATCATCAGCAAAGAGGCTTATCTCACTCCTGATACCTTCCCTGATGTCCAAGATGTAAGTATTAAACAGGAGTGGACTCAGCACACGACCCTTGTGGGACCCACTAATGACCCTCCAAGGAGATGATACTCCTCCCCAACCACTGCCTTCTGAAACCACCCAGTAACCAGTTTTCTATCCACCTAACCATCCTTTCCCACCCCATTCCCCCAGCTTGTCCAGCAACCCAGAGTGTGGTACCAAATCAAATGCTTTGCTTAATTCTAGAAAGAGGACATTCTCCGGCTGCCCTGGTCCAGTGCCTTTGTCACTAATCATATAACTCCACAAGGTTAGTCTGACATGATCTGCCTGCATGAAGCAATGTTGATGATCATCCAGATGGACCCATGTCTCCAGAAACACATCCAGCCTCTCTTTCAAGATGGCCTCCATCATTTTACCTACCACCACTGTCAGGCTGACAGGCTATAGTTATCCAGCTCCTCCGTGGAGTTGCTTTTTGTGGATAGGCACAACATAGAGCCATATCCAATCCTGAGGCACCCACCCCATCTGACAGGAGGAGTTGAAAAGATCTGCCAGAGATGCAGCAAGGACATCCGCCATCTCTTTTAGCACTCTGGCATGACAGCCATCTGGACACAATGTCTTATCCATTTTCAGGGACGTAAGGGCTTCTTGCACCCTACCATCAGGAATTTCAACATCTGTGACCTCCCCTCTTCCTCATTCCTAGCCCGCCTCCCCCGTAAGGTGTTGACCCTCTATTGCCTCTAGTGATCGAGGCAAAGTATTCATTAAGTACCTCCACCTGCTCCCCAGCTTCCTCAGCCCACCCACTCCTTAACCTCAGTCTGCTAGTCTGCCCCTTCACTTTGCTTCTTTCCCTGATATACCTAAAGATCCCTTCTTCCCCTTTTCTGATCCTGAGTGGCAACCTCTGCTCCATCCTCGTCTCGGCCGATCTCACCACCCTGGTTACTTTTTCTATATCATATCGTACTCCCTAATGTCCACGACTCCATGTGAGTGCTTTTATCATCTTAAAGCGGCTCTTTTCTCCCTCACCACCTCCTGGACCTCCCTGGTCCACCATCTCGGCTTTCTGGCTCTACCAAATTTTCACTGGACCTTTATGCAGGCCTTGGTAGCTTCTAGGAGTCCTCTTTTCTTTGTTAAAATTTTTATTAGGATTTTCAAACTTGACAGAGTCAACATAAATGCACACAGACAGTATGGCAGAAAACCAATGGCTGCAATACAGTCATTGCATCCTGTCAGCAGTATAAGGAAATGTACATCAATTTTGTAAAACCGTAAAGGCAGAAAGAATTTCTGCCCAATGCATGGAGTTGGTGGGATCCAAGTTTAGGAGACGTATTAGTACTCACCTTGCCACATGGGGGTAGGAAGCAGGAGCTCACAGAAGGTTAACAAATCAGATCAGTATAACAAGGCATCGTCTGTGACTGGGGTTTCTTAGCCTCTAGTGGATCCACACCTTTCATCCTCTGTAAGGCAAAGGGCATCTACAAAGTAATATAGTCTCACAGCAAGCGAGCAAAATCCAAAAGATACAACAAACTATATACATCTATATAATTGTGCCATACCTCTCAACTGTACCATATACGAGGAATGTTCCGCATTTTACTTCACAAAACTCCTGTTCCACATTGTGAGGACTTGTTCCTCATTCAGTATTTATATTTTAAAGCAAAAATCTATAGTAAATTATGCAAATAATATATTATTCAATTAATAACAGACTTTCTTAATATAAATGCAAACACTTTAGCAGTGTTATGAGGCTCCTAGATAAAGATTTGATTAAGTGTTCCACATTTTGCTCACTCGTTCCACATTTTGAGAGGCAACGTTCCACATTTGGGGGAAAAAAGGTTGAGAAGTATGCATTGTGCAGCCTATATTCTTACAATATGGAACAGAATTCGGAGAACCAGGGATTCCAAGGTAATCTCACCAGGAAACCATTTTTGTAACTCAAGGCCCTGTAACGCTTTTATCTATACCTGTGCAGGGCCGATATGCTAAGTAATGGCCCCAGCATGCACTGAAACAGCCTAATTGATGCCTAACTAGATGGGCTCATCTCTCCATCTCAAAAACATTTTGCAGGGAGTTTATAATGTCTGTTACCTTGGAGACTTTTGTTGTGCACCAGTGACCAAGGAGTAGGCATTTGGCCTGCATACAGAACAGCATAAACCACTTAAACTCAGAAGTCAAAAGTCTGAGAGTCGGGGGTAGGATACCCAGTAGTACCATGGGTGAGGAAAGTGGGATAGACTTACCCAGGACCATGTCAGTTGAATTTGGCATACCTTGCTTCACATACTCTGTAAGCCTTACAGGATCAAATTATGTGAAGAAGATCCTCCTGGCTGGTGGCATCTCCAACCTTTATCATCCCCTAGCAACTTAATTTGATGCAGTATGGCCAGCATCCTGTACCACCAGTCGAGCACTTTGTTGTGTAAGAGTCTGGGCTAGGCATCCGTGTAGAATCTATGACCTATGGTCCTGCAATAGGCCCATTCTGTATCTGAGATCTCCATACCTAGGGCCTTTTCCTACTTCTGCATAGATATCTCAGTTTTGCTAGGGTGGTTATCCCTGAGCTGGGCATAGAGGACTCCCACCTGACCCTTAGTTATAGTTAACCATTTACCAATAGGGGATGGTGTGAGCTGAGGAACTTGCTTGTCTAATAGGAGGTGGTTAACTGCAGCTCGTATCTGGAGGTATTTACAGAAGTCTCTTTGTGGAAGTTCTCACCATGTTTGGAGGTTTTGAAATGTATCTTTGTGGCGAAGGGATTATCCCATGATGTCTAATATAGCAGATACCCTTATCTGCCCAAGATTGCCAGTTAATTGGTTTGGTGCCAATGGTAAGCTGAGAGTTTTGCCACAGGGAGGCATGTAACAGGGGGGTATCCACTGTTTTAATCAAGCAGTGGAGCTGTTTCCAGTACTTTATTGTGGGGCTATAGTAGGATGACCTTTCAGTGTTCTCCTAAGTATGCTTCAAAGAACCAAGGTGAGCAAGGGTGTTGGCTATTCTTGCTCCATATTGAGCCATTGAGGGAGGTGGGGACCAGGGCCAAAAGTACTTTAATGTTTTGGCATTTTGTAAGGCAATTTCAGGAGCCCTCTTTAATAATTTCCCACCTGCTCTCTGTGTCCATGTCCAGTCTGATCCCTCCAAATGCCCTTGAGGATCCCACCATACCCTTACAGTCTACACCCTAAAGTCAACCACCACTGTTTTAGTGTGATTTCCCTGTCCCCCAGGTCTAGGGAAAACCAAACTGTGGCATGATCACTCCCTGCCAGTGGGTCCCCTACCACTAGGTTCCTAACCAAATTGCCATCCGACAGGGCAACATCCAGGCAATAACCATCCCTCATCGGGTCAGCCACCAGTTGGGAAAGTAATGCATCCTGGAAGATCTCCAGCAGGTGCTGCTTCCTAGCCGATGAGGATGCAATAGCTTCCCAATCAACCCCTGGCATGTTAAGGTGACCCAGCACCAAAGGTCAACCTCCCACGGGTGGTGGCACTCTCTGTAAAAAGTTGTACCATGCTCGTCTGCACATTTTAGAAATTACCCCTTTCCTTGTTTTTTTTTTCTGAAAAAAATGGACCCCTTAATACAAAAACAAGGAGTCAGTTACGACCTCCAACTCCCCCTTTTTGCTTCAAGTGAGAACCTACCATGGGAACCAACATGGTAATACCGGTGGTAATGGATTTGTATCACATGTACACATAATGTAGTTAAACAGTAATAACTGTGTGGAAAAGCTTCTTTACATGTTTGAAATGTGTAAAAAAGGGTGCTGTCCCCAGCTGCACAGTAGTGCCCGTGTCTTTTGAGTTAAAAATGTAGCTATTTATTTAGTTATTCTAAATATTTTACCAGGACACTGAGCTGCGAAGAGATTGTTTACAGGTTTGTTCCAGAGGGGTGCCATTATGGGATGAATGAAATATGTCAATAATAACTAGAGTACCACCATGGTACCATTATTAAAATATAAAAACAATTTATTCTTATAGTGCTAGAAAAAAAAAAGACACAGAATAATTTCCCAAAAGTACAGGTTTCCACAATATTCTGACATGGGACACTGTGTTTTCAACTCAAGTCATAGTGCCTTCCTAGTTAAATAAAGAGTGTAAATAAATAGTGGTTTTGTGCCATAGATACATACATTTGCTTCACAGTATTTACCATTTGCAACCACAGTGTATGACAGGTACAAAGAAAGCTTCATATATTTCTGCAGCAACCACTGCCAGTCGTCCTTCTGTGAGAAGAATGTCTTTGCATTCTGCAAACAAATCTTTACTTTACAGACAAGAATAAAGACCCCAGAACAGATGCAGGATTGGGACACCATGTCCCAAAAAGGAGGGGGAAGCAGCAAATTAAAACAGGGTTTATTTGCATGTCACATGTGAGAATCTCATCTCTGCTACTCAACATGTGTGAGCCCTATTCATAGTAACATGGCACTCAAACAGTGGGCCCTCTTTCAGTACTTAATTAGCAGTCGGGCAACAGCCATGACAGCAATTAGATAGCCCTTTTGTCTTTGTTGCCCCAGTTACTATGTTTCTATCCCTACTGACACCATGCTGAAAAAAATTGGTATGTTGCGCAAACTGTAAAACAGTCACTGCAAAATATTTATTACACAAGACATGTTGCAAACAAATGGAATTGTATACAATGAGAAAAGGACAACAAGCAACTTAATTTTATTGAACTATAGTCAGGTGATCTCTGCAACAGCCATTATGAAATGCAACAGACCTAGTCTGAGGATGTAGAGAATACAAAACCGGTCGGGGTTACTGCATGGTCCTACATGCTCCTGTGCGGCATGCTATTTTAGGCATTTCTTGTCTGTTTTCAAAATAAATTATATGTTTTGCATCTTAAGGATAAGGAGTGTGGCTTTTTGTTTGCCTTACCAGTAATTTATTGATGCACGCATCCTCTGTGCAGTGGAGCTGTTTTGCTATTGAGTAGAATAGAACTAGTCTACAGATATTTCTAAACACTAGGATTACACAATAAGTTGGGAAAAGTCAATTCATCTAGTTTGCTCCCCACTAATCAGTAGCAGAATTACTGAGCTCTGTGATCCCAAACAGTTCACCTGCTAGCACAGGTTGTTGTCATAAGTAACAACCTGTTTTAGAGTCTACCAACCCCTCACACACACACCTTTTCCCTGCCCAGCCTAGTTTGATAGCCAAACCATCTTAACCAATAGAATTATGAACAACATATGTTTCCATACACTGTGCTATTCCTGCCAAGATACCCACATTTAGAGAGCATGCAAATGCAAATGATCTCTGTCTAACTTCCGCTCCCCTGCTCATGACCTCTAACTCCCACTCCCTGCCTGCAACTAAAAAGCTGTTGCTAGCATTTTCCCGGGCCTTGTCCTCAGCTCTCCATCCTATATGTGTACCAATTATTACAACAGAGCTAAAAGTGCTATAAAACATTCACAAAATGACCTGAGCCCACCTCCACCTCCCTCCAAAAAAATGTTTAGGATCACAGTGCAAACCATTAAAGAGCTTAGTAGCCATTGTTAGTAGGCCTGCTGCATCAATCTGTAACGTGTGCAAATTCTTTTTTTTAAACACAAATGCATACCCAGTATCGTTGATATATTAAACTGATTTCCACTTCAAGTGTTTCTGCTAAGACCCAAAACTGTAGGTGAGCCTGGGAGGTGAGCCAACAATTGGACAAAAACCTCTGGATCCATCCTGGGGATCTGGGCTCACACCCAGGGCTCACATCACATCATGTTGGGCAAAAACCTCTGGATCCATCCAGGGGATCTGGGCTCACACCCAGGGCTCACATCACATCATGCAGACCCCCCCCCCAAATTCGGGGTAAAATCATCCATTACCTGATGCCTGAACCTGAGGGCTGAGGGGTGAAGCACAACGGGAGCTGCAAGAGTATTGGAGGCATGGCCTGTAGCGCGGGTGGGCTGTTTCCGTTTCTCTCTCTGGTTTCTTTAGAGTGTTCTATGGAATCTGCTCTTCTCTGGGTTCATCTCGAACTCCAGGTTGGCACGCACGTAGCCGGACACGAGGGTGGCACTCAGCTCTCTCTCTCTCTCTCCTGCTCAGGAGACAAGAAGACTGGGCCCAACACCGGCCTGGTTGGGAGCAAGCAGGGGGCAAGGAGACAACACAGGAGATGACACAGGAGATGAATGGGGAGCCGGAGGAGGGACGACCAGACAGCAGAAGCAGCTCTGGACTGAGAGCAGCAGCAAGGCCACAAGCAAATGTGAAAAGGCAGAAGGCTTTCCTCCTGCTGTTTTGATGACATGAGGACTGACGTGATGAGGTCAAGTGATGACCTCCCTCAAAGTTGCACATGCACCAAGCTTGGGCACAAGCTGCACCACAGCCATTGAGCAGCCCAGGGGATGGCTGGGGGGCAGCCGCTTCAGTTCGCTCTACAGTGCTAAAAAAAGGGTAACAGCTCAGGGCTACAGACCACATATGCCCATGTCCTGGACACCCCACTAATGTACATAATCGCCTAGAAACAAGTCCGAAAAAAATACCCCTATTAAAAAAATACATGGAGGTAAGCATCCATGTCTGCACTTTAAAACACACCCATTTTCCATGATTTTGCAGATGCAGATGCATACCTCAATGCAAAGGAAATGCCACCACCGGGACCCTCCCCATGACCATTGGTCCCGAGATTCACCACCAGGCCTTCCTCAAGTTCTTCCGCCTGCATGGGCTGCCTATAAACCACCCCAGATTTACCCTCTTATCCCCAGGTCCTGCAAGGTAACCCATAATGCCTCTACAATTCCCTCTGCCCCTCCACCCTGCATATATCAATGCCATTCATAATGATGAGGTGCTACCCCACTTCCCCTGACCACAGCCCTGTCCTTCCTGAACACAGTGTACCCCATCATGTTCAGGTCCCAATTGTGCCAAGGAGTGGCCCAAGTTTCAGTGACTGCCATGACATCCAACTCCCCTTTGGTTAGCATCACGTGAAACTTGGGCATCTTGTTACCCATGCTCCTGGCTTTAATCAGGACCACCCTCCATCCCTGCCCCTTGCCCTCACCCATTCCCCCAAGCAGAGATCCCCCAGTTAAATGCATGCTCCAGCTCCCTTGCGCACAGTTTGGTGCCCCAGTTTGGCACCCCCTCCCCTCCACTGGAGGGAGAAGGCTAAGTCCCTCCTTGATGTGCCTGCTAGCAGCAGCCTCAAGCCCCAGTATTCCCCCCTCACAAGTTTAAACCCCACTTAGCTTCAATGAGCTCAGCCAGTTTTAATGTCAAAACCTCTTTCCCTCCCAAATTTAAGTGGGGCCTATCCCTAGCATACAGCCCCTTGTCCTCCCAAGTTGCACCCCAGTCCCCCACCAACCGAGCCACACACCATGTTCTGAGCCTTCATTAATCTCCCTGATTTTCTGTTTGTTTCCTACGCTAATTCTAGGTACTGGGAGAACCTCCAAAAAAGAGACCATGCAACTCGCAGCATGACACATCCTGGCTAGCTCCTGGAACCTTGCCTGTTTCTCCTCAACACTATTTTCCTCTATGGCATTAGGGCCTAGGTGCACTAATATGTTAGGGAATCCACCTCCTTCCTTCAACAAAGCATAGACTAAGTGCTTGGCCTTGTGCACAGTCAAGCCAGATATACTCTTGACCCCGACATTACAGCCTTGCCCCTCATTCCTCCCTTGCCACTTAATACCCCTGATCATGGAGTCCCCCAGCAGGAGCACTTTAACCTCCTCCTTCCCCTTGAGCCTACCTCCTTCCTCTGCCACACCCCCTTCACTCCCACTACCTCTCCATTTTTTCTGGCCACCCCAACAATTTGATTGCCATAGGCTGCCTTTACTCACCCCGTTCAAGCTTTTTCTCCTGTCCGACCGTTCTACTCCTAGCTCCCCTTACCCTGCCTCACCACTCTGGTCTGTCCCAGCAGCACACCTGTTAACTTGTGTCCCCTCCTGACCATCAGGGGCTCTTGCTTCTACACCCTCTTCATCCTTTTTTCTGCTCTCCCCAGCACTTAATCCCTGCTGGTCCCTTTCCCCTTGGGATCCATGCTCCCTTCTTACTATCCCCTCATTCTCCCTTCCCTGACACTCCCAACTACCAGCTCCCCTTCCCGTGCTATCCCTGGCTCCTCTATTAGTCTCAGTCCCATGCCCCACTGCTGGCTGCACCCCATGCATCTTCTATGGCCCCCTCCATGGCATCCATCAATGACAAGTACCTATTTGAGACTAGGATTCCCCAGCAGGTTGCTTACCAGTGATCCTTTCCTGTGAGGTGTGCCCCTTTGCTGTATTCCTTAGAAGCCCTTTTGCTGGTCTGCCGATAGCCCCCACTTTCTGTCATCTTTGCTCTCCTTCCTGTCCAGTATCCTTGATCTCTCCCTCCACTTCTGCCCCCACGCTGGTCAGACCTAGCATGAGTTCCATTGGCCCCCCCCATCCCCTTGCACCAGCATTTGCTGGCATACTCCCAGCCAACTGTCCATACTTACATGCCTCCCATCCCCTGCACTCATGTCCTTCACCTACCTATCCAGTTCATACCTGAGTCTGCCCAACTCAGCCTCCAAACCCATTAACCTGGCACATACAGGACAGTGTCCTAGTCTCCACAGTGTACTCATGGTCATTGCAGCTCCACAGCCACTGCAACCCCCCAACCTGCTTCTCCTCCATCCTGTAACCAAAGTCCCCCACCCATCTAGTGGTGACCCGGCACAGAACCGCTGCCCCTGTTAGCCATCCCATGATGGGCATCCCTCACTCTATACCAATTTCCCCTAGGATGTTCCTAACTAGGTGCAACCATGTCTCCCTGGTCTCCACAAGGGAACTGCCTATTACACAGTGACTCCCCTGTCACAAGCAGCAGGTTGAACCAAGGCAGATCAAATCAGCCCAAAGCAATGCAGTATCAAGCTAGCTCCAAATGTGTCATCTAGCTATACAATTTAAGCAGTTTTAAGCCTACGAGACAGTTTGGCCTGAATTCAGCCCAGGATCACCCTGAAACCAATGCAGCTAAAGGCCACTCTAATATGATTTCAAAGCAGCTCAACACCACTCTAAGGAGAGCAATATAATTTCAGACTAGCCAACTCATTTGCCCTTTAATTAGCCCAGAGTATCCCTCAGCCCCAATCAGTTCCCTTGATCAATCCAATTGTATCCCTACCCAGTATAGTGCAAATCCCATCATGGCAAAAAAAATAGCAACAAATTAGACATTAAGCCTGCCAAACTCTCGCCCTACCCCACGTCCCATAGCACTGGCATCCAATGGTCTCCTCTTCCATACACTGCCCCATGTCTAAATATCCCTGGTGCACAGTGATAAGTGATACCACCATCCCAAACCCTTCCCCATGTCAAAGTAGCCCTGGTACCCAGTTCCCTCCCACACCCTACCCCATGTCAAAGTAGACCTGGCAGGTAGTGGTCATCCCCCCACACACATCCTGCCTCCATCCAAGAATCCCTAACATCTAGCTGTCTCCCATCCACACCTTGACCCACATCCAAGTACGGTGGCATACAATGGTACTCCTAATCCTCTATAACATTCCAGCCATTCTGATACTGTGTACCCAACCCTGGTGTCAGGTAAAATAGGTTTATTTGGATTAAATTGTCTCAGGGAAAGGGGATATAAAGCTTGGTGTTGAGGTGGGAGAAGAGGAGGTATACAATAGGTGTTAGTGGATGGGGAATGGAAATAAGATCTATACTTTATCCTTTACCAGGACTGAGAACCCAGTGTCAAAGGGTGGCATCTTTGACAGCACCAGGACGGGGCTCCCAGAGTCCCTGAAGTGTTTCTTATTGAATCTTCTTCACACAGGGATTGGACACCTGGTGTCAGAATGGGAGAAGGGGGCATCTTCAGTGGTGTCAGGGTAGCTCCTGGTGTCCACAACATTTTTTTAATGGCTCTTCCTGCTACTGGGTTGGGCCAAAGAAGGATTGTAATCAGGGAGGGGGTCATTTTTGACAGCCTCATGGTTGGGTTTCCAGTGTCTGCAACCAACTTTATATTCCTGGCACTGGGGTTAGGCACCCAGTTTGGGTGGAGCTTGTCGACGGCACCAAGGTTGGATGCTCAGTGACTGCTTAGTTTTTTTCAGTAATGGCGTCTTTAGGCCTTCAACCAAAAGCCAGATCCAAATGTCTATGCTTTACACATATCAGAGAAAGTGGTGCTTGAATTGACATATGTTTGAAAAAGTTAATAATTGTGATGCTATTTGCTCATCGCTAGCCCAAAAAACACTAAACCAAATTTCGTCTGGAGATTTTGGGTAACAGATCACACTTACAAAGGTTTTGTGGCAATCCATCAAGAAAATGAATTAGATATAAGTGGCTGGAATTCATGATTTAAAACTAAAATGCTTATACTTGTACCTAACTAAAGTGGCATTATTGTGCCATGGCAATGATCAAGTTAGATATGCCTGTCCCTTAAGTACTAACTCGTCTCTGAGGCCAGGTGATTGGAAGGCTGTCAGTTCCATCCCCACAACAGGAACTTGGGATTAATCCCAGTGCTGACACAGTAGTGCAGCATGAGGGAGGTGCTGCATTCCTGAAGTGATGTCTTTCAGATGAGATGTCAAACTGAGCTCCTGTCTGGCTGTTCTGGTGGTTGTTCAGGTGGACATTAAAAATCCTGGCACTTCGAAAAGAGGTAGGAAATTTCACCAGTGTCATGGCAATTTCCTATTTACAAAATACCACAACAGCTTAATCTTGTTCAGTATGAGCTGATTTCTGTCTGTATCCCTCCACCCCTGGGGCGAGGCTAAAATTAGGCAGAATTGCCAAGTCCTCCTTCCCGTCAGCAAAAATAAATACATTAACACATAAATAAATAACTAAATAAATAAATGCATACATGCATACATACATACATGCATACCTACATAAAAGAAAAGAAAAGATTCTGCCCCCCCGATCACTCAAGGCTCAATCTATTGATTGCATAACACATTTAACTCCAACACCCAAGATTGAATATGGAAAACATTTGCTTTGAATAAGAGCTACCAGAAAGTGGAGGAAGACTGGGTTGTAGTCAGCTGGGGCATAAACACTTCCAAGGGTCAGGTGCTCCTCTGCTACAGTATTCTGGACCAAAATGTATTCTCACCTTCCTATCTATGATAGAGGGTTATAAGCGACTTGATATGTTTAACAAACAGGGTGCTAAAGAGCATTGCACTATCAAGGATAATGTTAGCTCAATGTTTGAAAATATGTTCATTAAAGTTATGCACTTAAAGGGTTGTTTAAGCCCAGTCCCTGAATGTCTAGAGTGTCTTTGACAAAGGTAATAAGATGCTTTATGTTTAATCATGTTTCTGACTGGTGACAGCATGTCCCTGTGCCACTGCACAGCAACTGCCCATTGGTCAGGAGGCTTCCCATGTGTTTTTCTCACCTGCTTGAGACACAAAAATAGGGGCTGCAGACCACTAAAAGTTTAGTTCTTATGGTTCTAAGCAGGAGCAGACACACCTCACACAATGACTGAAGAGCAACAGACCAGGTTATAGTGCAATAAAGCAAGTATCTGTTTAATGATGTGCATAAAAATTCACAAATAATGATTTACAGCCCGTGTACACTGTGCACCTACACCATCAACATTTCACACCTGTTTTCTTTGTGTAAGTTCTTGTAGTTCCCCAGACTGGGCACAAATGTGGAGCAGGTCCACTTCTCTGGCTGTGACTGGATTACAGGAGTCAGCGGGGTGTCCTCCTCTAGCGCAGGTCTCTGGAGGCTTGGCCCCTGACTGGGGTCTCAAACTGGGGACACTAGACAGTCTATTGGAGGTGCATCCTCAAAGAGGGCTTTATGGCTTTTTCACTGTGTCCTGTAATGGTGAAGAAGTAGCAGACTAAATTTTGCTCTGGTGTGGCCAGAAGCCTAAAAGTTCAAAGCAAGGCAATCATACTATGGAAAATCAAGGCAGTTGATGTGCCAGGATCTGAACTCCAAGGGACAAGGGACAGAGCTAGTAGCTGGAAGCCACTGTTTCTTTGACCACATGGGTGCTGACTCAGAACCTTATGGAGGCACGGGGCTTGGGGCAAGCCATAAAAGGTATCTCTACATCATTTATGTTTCATGTCCTTGCTGTACACAGTGTGTGTGTGTTTTGGGAGGGTATACCCCTCTGTTTGACCTCCATCAAAAGCACTGATCATTATATTTTTGCTAAACAGGACCAGGTACACCCTGATGTCCTCATCCCATTCACAGCTGTATGGGAAACGTAAATGTACTGTAATTGGTAACCCTTTGAGTTTGTATCTTCTGTAAATATGGTAAATTATGTCACCTATGCTAACTGTAAATATCTGGGACTATTCTGCTACTGAGAATTAAACCTGTGACTGGCTGGTTGGGAACATATATAACACAGCAATTACTGCCAGTTATGACTATTGACTGCTGATAGATAATTGGACCCAAAATGGGAGTTGTGTTCCTTTGTTGTTTTTTTTTTGTTTGTTTTTTGTGAATTGCTGCCAATTATTTGTTTCTCCTCTGTAATGCTTTTTAACACTGTCTCTTATTTCATGTGCCTTGTTTTTATTGCTACTACTTGGACTTCGTTGTCTATTAATTCCCTTGGATATCACATTCTTTTTGAACTACTAGATCTTAGTTGTGTACCAGTTTTCAACAATGCTACTGTTTTACAATTTTAACTGCATCATTTATTTTATTGCATTATTACCTGAATTTCTTATTGTATCATTTATTGGATTTGTTATTGTATTATTTATTGGATTTGTTTTGTAGTATTCATCGGATTTGTTATTGTATTATTTATTGCATTTTACTGCATTATTAATTGGATGTGTCAATGTGTTATTCATTTGCCTTATTGTAGTGTTCATTGGATTTGTTATTGTAGTATTCATTTGATTTGTTCTTGTATTAAGTTATTGAATTTGTATTGTGTTATTTAGTGGAATTATTTATTGGAGTTGTTGCAGTATTATTGATATGATTGTTGATATACTTGTTTTAAATATTAATTATTGTAGTATTTACTTTATTTGTGACTGTGTTAATTATCAACTTTATTATTGCATTATTAATAGGATTTATGTTACTATATAATTTATAGAATTTGTTGTATTATTTATTGGATTTTTACTGTATTATTTATTGTATATTTTTCTTAATAAAAAGGTGTAAAATCTTTAGTAATGATTTTATTTCTAATAAATCGACCACACTGTGACTGCCAAACCTAGACTGGACATGGTGCCCTTACCTATCCATTGACCAAAACACCCACCCTGCAAGCCTCACACCTTCCCCTCTCCTCACCTTTCCCACCTTTTTTCATTTCTAACAAAATCTAGACAGATTTTTTGTTCTCTTACTGTGCTGCACTTAGTAACCAACTCTCCACCTCCCTTCCCCCCTTTTCACTTCTGACAAAGTCCAAGTAGACTGATATTATCTCTTATTGCACTTCCCTTAGTAACCAACTGCTCATGTTGTAATATACTTTGTGTAAAGTATCTAATGTGTTTCTACTTGCTACCTCTTGTGCCACAGTTACTGTACCAACACATTGTACTACTGTTGTAAAGAATGTTAAGTCTTGTGAACCTCACAGTGAACTGTGTTACAACTGACTTCGAACCTTTGCAAAATAGCCATATGGCTACAAGGTATTAATCTGAAACTGAAATAAATAAATAAGGTCTTAGTAGTCTATCTTATATTTATTTTATGTTGTAGCTACTATTTTATTTAATTTTCATTTGTATGTTAACCTTTTTAAATAGCAATGTGAAATGGGGACCCAATTTTTTCATTGTTCTTCATTATTATCTCTAATATACTGAATTTTTCAAATTTCATTATGTGCAGCATGAAGTTTACCCATGTCTCATAAGCTAGGGAGTTGAACCTTTCAATTTAACTAGGATGCTATATTTCTTATAATTATACTGTTATAATGAGTTTAAATTATTTTTGTGTACTTTAAAACAGGATCAGGAATACCTAGTAAAGTGAATGGTGGTGTAAATGTTATGTTAGTTTCTATTGCTCTTGATAAGGTTCTAAGTGAGTACTGGTGTAAATGTTAGCTTAGGTTCTATTGTTCTTGCTAAGGTACTAATAATTTTGTCCAGATGTTAGTAAGATATGGGCAGAAATATATCAAATGCATAACAGTTTCTATTGTTTGTGGGCATCTAGGATAAGCCAGTGTGACTGAGTTCATCATTTTATGTAGTCTTGCTGGTGTGTCATATACTCTATAGGGTGAATTGAACTGCATTTATTGCTGTTTAGAATTCTTACATGTTTGATTTGTTATTATAGTATTTATTAAATATGTTATTGTAAATTTTTATATGATATATATGGATATGCCTAAATAATATCATCATGACCCATCAGAAAATTTCCTTGTAATACCGACTGTCGATGTCATAGTAGTATCATTACAGGACTGACAATACATTGTTTCAAAGTGACAATGCCATCATGCAGATTTGATAATAAATGGCTTTAGTTCTGAATGATAGTATTATTGGTACAGCACAAATGCACAAGACAGTGAAGCCGGTATGTCCCTGAAGTGGAGGTGGCTTTCACTAGAAAACCTGGTTGCCAAAGCTCCCAGCTTTCCACCTAGGACAAATGACTTGACATTTTTTAAAAGCACATCTCATGACTGGCTGGTTTCTGTCTGTGGGAAGACAGAACAATTTGAAAGCGTGGTGGCTGGCTCTCAAGCTCACGAGACCACTTCATCCCCACTGCTCTTTTGATGGTGTTTCCCTAGTAATTTAGAACAATATCTGGTTGATCCTGCTTTCACTCAAGCTGAAAACATCTCACAGGCAGGACTCCTACAAAATTTTATGAATAACGCCACTCTCACGCGTCACTTCAGTAGAAGTTTGATGGGGTAGGAGTGAAACAGAGCAAAAGAGTGCTCAGTACATATGTCAGTTAGCCCATGCAGCTGTCGGCTGGCCTCACAGCATATGTGAGAAAAAAAATCAGAGCTGCGGGGAAAGGTTTATCTATATATTACAAAAAATTATGGATGCACAAGTATATATTATAAAGAGAGTAATACCATCTCAAGGTTTGAGGACTTTGGGAACCTCACAAGCTTTGCTTTCAAGGTTCCAAGTCCCTAAAACCTCTCAATGATATTACTGTCTTATAATACACACTTATCTATCTATTATTCTATTTGTATTGCATTATCTATTGGATTTTTCATTGTATTATGTATGGGATTTTGTTAATGTATTATTTTTTGAAAGTGTGATTGCAATATTTATGTGATTTTTTATATTATTTATTAAGTTCATGCATTGTTTATCGGGTTTGTAATTGTATTATTTATTGGAATAGTCAATACATTGTTTATTGGATTTCTTAATGTACTTTTATTGGATTTGTTATTGTGATATTTATTGAATTTGTTATTGAGTTATCTACTAGATTTATTGCAGTATTTATTGGACTTGTTAATGCCTTATTTATGTTATTTTATAATGTATTTATTGTATTTGTTATTGTATTTTAATTGGATTTGTTTTTGTATTATTTAATGGATTTTTGTTATTGTATTGTACAGAATTAATTTTTATGCTTAATTGTACTTAACAAAATACACAAAAACATAGAAAATTATGGCAGAAGGAGACCAAGGGTCCATCAAGTCTGCCAATGAGGAATCCCATTTACTCCCCCTTCCTCAGCTCATATTTATAACATGTTTCATCTCAGTGAGCCTTTCCTGACCTACATTTCTTTGTTTTTAATACATATTTTATATTGAAGAATAAGAGGTCAAACACTTACCTGAACCACATTTCCGAATAAATAACTGTCAGTAGTGTCATGTAGAGGTGGGGGCCCTGAAAGGTCTTGTTAAATTTGAAAAAGCAAAATTAGACCAACCCAGACTGGGTGTGCTACCTGTTTTGATTTCTGGTACAGTTTCCAGTGGTAGATATAGCCCTGTGCCTGGGCATATCTGATACCATGTATTTCTACTCACACACACAACTGTACAATCAGTTGTTGGCAAATAAATGTCCTGAAATGTCTAGTGTAATAACAGACAAATGGTGAGACAGCCATACTCCTAAAAACAATGACATTAAATACAATTGCAATAACAGGGAAAACAAATACCCCCCCCCACACACACACACACACACTTGCAGATGGTCAAAGTTGAAACATTAGTTTGCTTATTTAGTTGAGAAAGAACTCATCTTGCTAAATGATTTGACCTAAAATGGGGCAGTGATGATATATGACCTGTGTGGCAGTTGCCCCCCCCACATGTTAACATTCTGGAGTGACACAAAGCACCAGTAATTATCTGATCTTAGGTGTCAAGCAATAGGATTTGCCCACCTTGTAACTAACAAAATGGTTTTAGATGTATTATTTAAGTATACACCATTTTTTTAGTACAAACTGTGTTTGTATTAGGAAACTACAATCACCAGTCCATGACATCATTTATTTTGTGCTGCACTGGAAAAATCTAGTAAGCTTATGACTAAGCAGTGTGATTTGTTTGAATAGTGCATTGTTTTACTTGTGAATATTATACAGTGGTTTGGACTGAAATATACTGAGGTTGTTTTTCAGTAATGCTAATGTTGTACCATACAATGTACTTTCAGTAAAGATTGACATTTTACAGCATGACAAGCTATGACATTTTCGATTTTTCCCCCATAACCAACTCGTAAAATTTCAGTTTCATCCATGAATTACATAGGGCTTAATTATAACAAACTGTGAGGAGGACTTGTTTTTTTTTTGGTGGGGGGGCAAACACTTACCATCCAAGAAGTATAAAAATCTAGATTTTTAAACATGCACACATCCCAGTCAATGGCAAAATACATATGTGATCTGTTTAATTACTGTGTTGTTTACTGTTGCTTTAACCAGCCAATCAAAAAGCTGGATATCTTTCTACAGTTTAAAAATTGTTCAGAAAACCAATTAAGTTATATGACTTGTTGGACTTATTACCTTTATTAAACAGAAAAGGAACTGGCTTTGGCTGAAGTGTTGCGGCAGAACCAAATACGTTACAGGCTCTTTTAATGGAAGCTGTCATTTACCCACCCTCCCCCAAAAAAAGATAAATAATTGCTTGCTTTATTTCATGCAAAGGGGATATAAAGTATATATGTTTATCTGCACACTGTTATTGGAGGTTAAAAATCCTTTAAAAATCACATAGCAAAACATTTTTAAAAATATTTTTACATGTCTTAGTTTACATGCCACACTGAGCAAGATATAAGAGTCACTGAAACAGCCTGACACTCAAACGTACCTAATCCTGAACTTTAAAACAGCATTCATCATTCACCACTGCACTATGTATGTTTAGTAAATGGTTTATACGCACCTTCACACTAACCAGTAAAGTATGGATGTTTCTTAGTTATGGTCTTATGCTGTAGCTTGATTAAATAAACCTGTCTACCACATGAAGGTGGGTTGACCTACTGCGGTCCACTCATACGTCAACACAAACAATCCAGTTTCCATAGATGAACCCTGCCAGAGATTCCCAACCACCCACAGCCTGATTCACAGTAAGTCTAACTCCTTAATTCACTTCAATTGAAGGAATTAGAAATGTTAAGCATTAAAGGTGAGACAGACATTTTTTTTCTCTAGAATGTCCATGAGAAGAGCATTCCCATGGTATAAACACCTGAAAGTAACATCTAATGTATTAATCCAGAATAGCCCAGTTAAAATGCTATGTGTCAGGTCATACTTCATCCTGATTTTACATAGTAAGCCAGTAACACGAACAGTCACAAGATTTTGCCACGGTTATTGGTGATAACTAATTAGAGATTCAAATCAGGGCCTACTACAGTAGGTCACTTTCGCCACCATCAGACTACACTACCCTTTCTGTAAATCCATCTAAAGGAGTTCCCAATCTCTATTCCTGGAACTGTATCCCACAATCATTACACTACACATTGCTTTCGTGTGTCACGGCAGATTTGTTTTCTATGAAACTCAGTCACTAGTGTAAACATTTTTTTAATTTAAAACCACGGGTTCACTGAGGAGCCAGCTTAACTGAAATATATTATAAAATGACTGTGCCTGTACCACTCTGAACTTAGCATTTCCCTTACAATATTTACACTTCAAAGTTAGGGATGCATGTTATTTACACTGCAAGTAATCCTGATGCCAGGAGTTGTTCCCCAGTTTATGGTGACCTTGAATTTCTTAGTGCAGAAAACAACTGTCTCATCACATGTGGCTGAGTATCTACATAATGTTATAGCAGAATGTCCTTAGTAGGCTCTGAGACAGTATTTTCTAAAACTTTTATACAGCAAACCTGTGAACAAAGGTGTAGGTGTCTTTTAAACTTGATGGTGCCAATAAGAGCACTGATGATTAAACATAATTTTTTTGTCATTTTTTTATTCTGTACTTAGGGCCTATCATTTTCTGATTGTTTCCTTCTGCCAACTACCACAGCACCATCACCTCACCTGCCTTCTCAGAGTGCTTTTACGCCTCACCGCTGCCTACATACTGTAGCTTGTCCCACCATTGTGGGGCCGTTAAGGTTACCCAAGTCCCTTCAGAGTTCATGTGCACAGGAGAAAGGGAGAATCGACATAACAATTAACTATTGTGTCAAATGTTTCTTATGTAGTTTATATTCCACCAATACACCATTGAGGTTTCATTGCTAATCATGCCCCTTCTTCAGAACACATGGTTCCTGCTGTCATATGATAGCAATCTCTCTCTTCTTTCTCATTTATAGGTATAACTGCTCACCGTGTGTGCTTTTTATTTGAGCTTGACCTCTCTGTGAAAGTGAAGAAGGTGGCCACCTGTAGCTCAATAACACTGGCTCAAACTGCAGAATGTAATGTGCTGAAAACAGATATGAGGTCAAGTAAGCTCAGGTAGCAAAGCCGATGTGGCAATGAACAGCTATACCTGTAAAAGAGAAACAAGAGAGCTTTATATCAACTGTAAGCAGGAACCACCATGTGTTCTGAGGAGGTGGCATAAATAGCCATGAAACATCAATGGTGTATTGGTGAAAATAAAAACTACATAAAAAACATTCTACACAGAAGTTGATCCTTTAATTTTCATATTCTCATTGCATTTCTGTGTAGGATCCTCCAACCATGATACAAAAACAGGGAACACAAGGGCATCCTACTGCCTTCTGCATTTAGGAGAAAGGTGCCTCCGTCTGTGGTGTGGGGCCCAGGGGAGCTGACTTCATTCTGTTACAGCCAGGATTCCTTCCCCTTTTCTCCCAAACCCTGGGATGCTGCTGGAGAGGACAGCAGGGCACATGTGTATCAGCAGGGCTTTTATGCTATTAGGCATTATCCCCCCACCCCCACCCCAGAGCAGCTTCAACCTTCACTGCCACCTGTGGTCACCTAGGTGGCAGTAGTGCAGTGGATCTCACTTGGCCCTCCCACCAGAGAAGAGAAAAGACTCCTGGGTTGTTGATCCTCATCCCCTATTTGGTGCCAAATACCCCAAGTTCATTCCCATACACATGCATCAGTTTTTTTTTTAAATAGATTGTAAACAATATACTATTGCATGATCCAGGAGCCACTCCCAAAAGTGTCTGATTGAAGATGGGCAAATTGTAGCCACTACATTATTTATGATATTGCCTGCACAGCACAACAATTGATGCATTTTTGCATTCCTGAAGTTATTATTTATCTGGTGAAAAAAAATAAAAAAAGTGGAAAAAATTCTGCAAAATCCATTTTGCCTTTCTTTCTTTCTTTCTTTCTTTCACAGAATGTAAATTTTGAAGAATTATTTATCCACATACTGTTTAGCAAAAATGTATTTCTGGCAGCCTTAGAGTCATCCTCATTGTATTTTTAGTTTTCTCAGATACTGTTAAAACTATTTCTGAAGCCAATTGTGTAACCAATGATGCAGGTCATTAAAGGTGAACTTCACTCACAATTTTTAAAAGTCTCTTTTACTGAGCTTACCTGTTGGCTGTTAAATGTACACACTAGATCCATGCACTGGATGTATTAGGACAGTGTTACCATGTTTCTGATGCTAGCTGCCATAGCACTGTGCCAAGATATTTACGTTTTTCATGGCAGACATGGCACGGGAGTGGGGACTTTTAAAAACTTCAAAATACTACATGCTGGTTCAGGAATGAAAGAAAACAAAAAGAAAAATGGGTATCTTTATCCTGATAGCTTTGCCAGACAAAAATATTTCTAAATAAAACTACAGTATATGGTGACTTACAAATACTGCCACTTTAAAATTATGAAAAGGGTCTCAAAAATGCTGCACTCTCATTTACTCTAAACATTTTAAGACCCTTTACCTTAAACGCTGTTAAACTGTCATGTAATGCCTTATCACCATGATTCGTGAATTATTTTCAGAAAACAGCAGTATTCAATTCACTGGCACTGCTGAATATCTAAAACTGCCTGTTCTGACATACTGAACTAGCATTCTTGGGCAGATGATGAAAGGAAAACTTTTCAGCATTAAGGCTTATCTCTGTTATTGTAACCTTAGGTGGGGGTCATTAGACATGAGACATAGCCGAGTATCTTATTCAATTAACATTAGATTAACAAAGGTAACCCAACCATGGAGTACCTTAATGCTATTATTAAACTTTTTTTTTAAATGATTGTCTTGTAAAGTTAAAACTCTAACTGTTCCAGTGTGCATGAGAGTTTCCAGCTGTTAGCATAACACTCTTAGAATGCTGTCAGTCAATCATAATGTTCTATTTCTAGCCATTCTTTTATAATATTAAAAAGCGCCCTCTCCACAAGAAAAAAAATATTCAAAAGGAACAATTTTAACACTTGATAAAATATTTTTTATAATAGGAGTAAGGCGCTCACAGGAGTTAGATTAACAGTCAGTTAACCACTCCGTAGAGGCAGTATTGCATGTGGCTGCGCCTTAACACAGAAACATAGAATTTGATGGCAGATAAGCACCGCTTGTCCCACCTAATCTGCCCATTTTCCCTACCTATTGTAACACCACAGATCCTACCTGATATCCAGATTTGTCCCCTTTCCTAGCCACTAAGGTTTCCTTATGCCTATTCCATGCATTTTTGAATTCTGTTACCATTTTGGCCCCCACCATGTCCACTAGGAGGCTGTTCCATGCATCCACCACTGCTTCAGTAAAGAAATATTTTCTCCCATTCCCACTGAGTCTACCCTCTCCAGTTTCACAGCATGACCCCTTGTTCTTGAACATCTTTTTTCTCTGAAAATGCTTCCCTCTTGTACTTTATTTATACCTGTGAGGTATTTGTAAGCCTCTTTCGTGTACCCTCTCTCCCTCCCCTCCTCCAGGGTGTACATACTGAAGTCCTTTAATCTCTCCTCATGGTTACTGGTGCAGATTCTGTACCATTTGAGTTGCTCTTCTCTGGATCACCTCTGCTCTGTCTATGGCCTTCCAGAGATGTGGCCTTCAGAACTGGAAATAGTACATTAGATGAGCTCTCACCCATGATTTGCATAGCGGTATTACCCTCCTTCTTTCTGCTGATGATACCCTTCCCTGTGCACCCCAACATCCCACTGGCTCTCCCCACTGCCTTGTCATACTGCTTGGCCACTTTTGAGTCATCAGATATGGTTATTCCCAGGTCCCTTTCCTGTTTGGTGGCCATCAGTACTACTCCCCTGCATGTACTCTGCCCCTTGGTTTCTGTGCCACAAGTCCATGATTTTGCACTCTTTGCATTAAATTGAATATCAGCTGCCACACTCTTTGCCCTCCTCAAGTTTACTTAGATCCCTCCTCATTTTTTCTACACACCCTTGAGTGTCAACCCTGCTGCAGATCGTTGTGTCTTCTGGCCCACTGGCCCTCCCCACTGCACACAAAAGTAGTGGGGAGGGCCAGTGGCATGTTGGGATGCATAGAAAGGGGTATCATGAGCAGAAGAAGGGAGGTGCTGATGCCATTATACAAAACACTGGTTAGGCCTCATCTGGATATATGGAGTACATTTCTGGAGGCCACATCTTTGCAAGAACATAGTCAGGTGGAGGCGGTTCAGAAGGCAACCAATATGGTGCAGGGCTTGCACCAAAGCATATGAGAAGAGAGATTAAAATACCTCAATATGTATACAGTGGAAGAGAGGCAGGAACAAGGATATAATTGAAACCTTCAAGTATTTTAAAGGGAATGAACAAAGTGCAAGTGGGGAATAACTTCCAGTATTGGAGAAGTACAAGGACAATATGAGATTGGAGGAGGGCAGGCTAAAGGGAAATGTAAGGAAGTTTTTCTTCATGGAACAGGTTGTGTATGTATTTAACGGCCTGACCCAGGAGGTGGTGGGAGCCACCACAGTGAGGAGATTCAAACCTGCATTGGATAGGCATAAGGGATTCCTAGAGGTGGGAAGGAGAGGCTAAAGCAACTAACCAAGTAGGGACAGTGGCCACTGATGTAGGTAGGGAGTGCAGGCAGATGAGGTGGGCTTTGCAGTCCTTATCGGATGTCCTTACTATGTTACTATGTTACTATCTGCAAAAGGCATACCTTCCTTCTAATCCCTCTGCAATGTCACTAATAAAGACATTAAAGAGGATTGGCCTCAATACTGATCCTGTGGCACCCTGCTGATCACCCTCCCTCCTTGGATTGAACTCTATTTATCACCACTCTCTGTTGCTATCCTCAATAAATTTCTTACCCATTTTACCATCTCAGGACCACTCCCAGGCTGCCCAGCTTGTTAATGAGTCTCCTATGTGGAGCAGTGTTAAAGACCTTACTGAAATCTAAGTAGGCTGCATCCACCGCTCCGCCCTAATTCCCTGGTCACCCAGTCAAGAAATCCATCAGATTTGTTTTGACATGACCTACCCAGTGAATCCATGCTCCTTGGATTCTGTAAGCCATTAGATTCAAGATATTCCACAATCCTTCCTTTAGTAGTGATTCCATTAATTTCCTCACCACTGAGGTCAGGCTGAGTAGCCTGTAATTGCCAGCTTCCTCCCTGCTCCCACTTTTGTAGAGTGGGACTACATCTGCTCTCTGAGAGGCTGAACAGGACTGTCAATGGTGCTGCAAGCCCCTCTAAGCTCCTCAGTATCCTTGGATGTATCCCATCTGGCCCCATTGCCTTGTTCACTTTCAGTTGTGTGAGTTCCATCAGGACTCTGTCTTCTGTAAATGGACTGGTACCCACCTCCCTTCCATTGATGCTCCTGTCATTTATCTGTGATCCCTCGCCCCCTTCTTCTGTGAATACAGAGCAAAATATTTGTTCAAATTTCTGTTTTTGTCTGGTCTCCTCCACATACTCCTCCTTCCTCCTTAGTCTTACAACCCCGATCTTTCTTCTTTCACTTATGTACATGAAAATGCCTTGTCCCCTTTGTTTACTTCCTGGACAATTTTCTCCTCTGTTTGTGCCTTGCACTCTGACTGCTTTACTTCATCCCTCAGCTTCTGCTTATACACCTCCCTGTCCTCCTCCTTTGTGTATCCTTATACCTCCTGAATGCTAACTTGTTTGCCCTTACCCTCCCCGCCACCTCTTTTGAGAACCACAGTGGTCTTTCTGTCCTCTTGATTTTGCTCTTTACCTAACACAGTTTTGTTGCCTTCACTATGGTTCCTCTTAGTTTCACCCATTGTTCCTCTACCCCACCCAAGTCCTCCCCCTATGCCAGGGCATCACTGTGGCATTCTCCCATCTTTGTAAAATCAGCCCTCCTGAAATTCAGGACCATCACCACTGTGTGGTTCGACTCTTCCTCTTCTTATTTTGAACCACACCATTCGGTGATCACCGGTCTCTAGGTGGCCACTCACTATAATGTCTGCAACGCTGTCTATGTTTGTAAGTACTAGGTCCAATATTGCTCCCTCATTAGTGGGCACCCCCACTAATTTCCTGCAGAATGCCTCCTGCAGGGAGTATGGGATGTTATGCTCCTAGCTGAAGCTGCAGTTAAGATGCTCTATCTATATCTGGCAGACCGAAGTCTCCCACCAAAAGCACCTCCCCTTTAGTCGCTATCCTATGAATGGCCCATCTCCTCCTGCTGCGCTGGAGGTCTTTAGATCACCCTAGTGTGAACAGCGGCTCCAATTCCAATCTCCAGGGTGACCCACAGTGCCTCCAGCCCTCCCTGTATTCCCTGTATTTCAGTTGCTTTTATATAATCCATCACATAGATAGTCATCCTCCCCCCCTCTTACCCACCCTGTCCTTCCTAAACAGAGTGTAGCCTGATATGGCTATATCCAGTCATGGTTTTCATTGCACTATCCTGGTTTTTCCCCTGCGCTTTGAGGCCACTGATTTGGTGGTGGAACCAGTTGGTTAGTCTGACCACCACACCATAAGATTCAATTTCCAGTCTTTCCTCTATGGGCCTGCTCCTGTGGAAAGGTCATATACCCTCCCTTTGAGGGATGTGTCTCCCGGTGGTCTATTGGTGATGTTGGACCTATCGAGTTTACCGGGTGCAAGCGGGAGTCCTGAAGACTTTGTCCTGGCCTATAATAAGGCCATGGCAGATGCCCTTAACTCCTTCGCTCCTGTCTGTGTTCATCCTGTCTCTTTTCGCCCTCGGTCCCCTTGGTTTGATGGGACCTTGAGGGAGATGAGATGAGTTGGACAAAGGTTAGAGCATTGCTGGCAGAAATCCTCCCTAGATGATGACCACCTTAGATTGGTGGAGCATTATCAGCTCTATCAATCAGCAGTCATCCGTAAGAAGGCAGAGTTCCTGTCCGGGGAGATTGCTGCAGCTCAATATCAACCAGCTCAGCTCTTTCAGACCATAGACAGGCTGTGCAACCCAACCTGCCTACAGGTCCATGGAGCATTTTCACAATATAAGTGTGATTAGTTTGCTTGATTCTTTGCTGATAAGGTGGCCAGCATCAGGGCGGAGATCCAACCAGCCCACTCTATGGGGGTTGATGGTGGTCGGTGCCTGTTCACTGTACCTCGGTTTTCTTGGTCTTCTTTTGACTGGCCAGAGACTGTCGATATCATGAGGATTATCCAGAATATGCAGCTGACCCACTGTAGTTTGGACCCAGGCCCAATATGCCTCATTTTGGGGTGTATTGATTCTAGCAGCCCCATCCTGGTCAAGATTGTGTGGTGTTCCTTAGAGGCGTGTGAGTTCCCTAGCTCCCTGAATAAGGTGGTGGTTACACCACTCCTTAAGAAAGCTTCTCTGGACTCGAACTGCTAGGATAACTACAGATCTATCTCTAACCTCCCCTGTTTAGGGAAGGTGATTGAGAAAGTTGTCACGCTGCAACTGGAGAATGACATTACCATCCATGATATCTAAGATCCTCTCCAGTCTGGTTTTCGGAAGAGGCATAGTACTGAAACAGCTCTGGTTCAGGTGCTCAAGAATCTCCTGATGGCTAGAATTGAGAAGCACATTTCCATCTTGGTGATTCTGGATCTCTCTTTCCAGCATTCAACACTGTGGGCCATGGGGTGTTGCTCGAGCACCTGAGGGTCATCTGTGGCCTGGCTGGTCCAGTCCTCAGGTGGTTTCAATCTTTCCTCTCTGTCAGGTTTCAGAGGGTGGTGTTCGGGTTGTTTTCCTCGGACTCAGTCTCCCTGTCTTGCGGGGTCCCTCAGGGCTCGGTGCTCTCCCCAGTGTTGTTCATGGTGTATATGCTGCCTCTAGGAGACATTGTAAGATGGTGTGGGCTGAGGTTTCACTGCTACACTGATGATACCCAGCTCTACCTGTCTTTTGCTGTCAACCAGGATAGTGCTCTCTCGGTCTTTAACAGCTGCCTCATAGAAATCCAGGACTGGATGAAGTCCAGCTGGTTGAAATTGAATTCTGCTAAGACTGAGGTGTTGGTTGTGGATCCAGGCCTTTGGATAGAGGGGTTGGTGGCAGGGCATCCCTTTGGGCTTCAGCTCGGGAATAGTCAGCTGCCTTCTTTTGAACAGGTGAGTGATTTAGGGGTGCTCCTTGATGACAGACTGGCACTGCATTCACAGGTGTCCACAGTAGTCATATCACTCTGGTCAAGCACCTTGTTCCGTCCGGTGACCTGCCAACACTGATCCATGGAGCAGAATGCTGTAGCATGGTTGTTGACTGGGGCTCTTCATTGAGCCACATCATGCCTGTGCTCGTAGAACTGCACTGGCTGCCTGTTCAGTGGTGGATCACTTTCAAGGTCGGTCTTCTGACCTTTAAAGCCCTATATCCACAGGGCCCAGGCTACCTGCAAGAGCTCCTTGTTCCTTACTGCCCTGCCCACTCACTCCACTCTGGCTCATGAACTTTATGTTTGCAGCCCCAACCTTGTGGGATTCTCTGCCTCATCAGATTCGAGAGTGCCAGACCATGGGGAGCTTTAAAACAGCTTTAAAGACCTTTTTATTCTGCCGGGCATTTGGTGACTAGGTTTGTCTTCTGCTCCCGCTTGTTTTATGTTTTATTACCTGCTCTTAATCTGTTTCTGATATTTATGTTTTGTTCTTTTAATTGTTTTTATGAATTGTACAGTACTTTGATTTTAGAGATTGTGCTATATAAATAAAATTATTATTATTATCTTGTTTTGGAAAAATCTGTCTCATGAGCATATTATTACCTGAGTCTTTAACTGCAAATGTTATTGACAATTTGTTTTGGTTCTGGTATGCCATGTGTTTGGGATGACTGTAAGGGAGAGGTGGGTAGGTACAGCATCCCAGAAGGTTTTACTGCTAAAACAAAATCTGACCCACTTTATATGTTACTCTAGATGGAGACACTGTGCTTTCTACCTAACCTTTGGGAAAGAACCCCCCTTCTTTCCATCAGAATCTAATCCCAGGCCCCTCAACCTTGTTTGTGCTGGCCCAAGCTGACAAGGCAGGGGTAGTAGCCCTTCTCTTTTAGACCATGGCACGAGGGAAGGGGTTACATTATGCATGGCCATCATTTTGAGTATTATTAATAAACAGTTACTAGACCATAAAGTTATATCCTAGGCTTTACAGAATTCTGGAAGGAAAGTATAATCTGTCCAATATTTAAAAAAGGTGATACAAAAGATCCTGCTATGTATAGGCTGATTAGCCTTTTGGATGCTTCACAGAAAATCTTCTGTAGGATAATTTTTGGCGCATTCAAGATTGGATAGAAACTAACAGTATACTATCTGAATTTCAGAATGGATTTAGAACCAATCGATCTAAAACACAACTTTGTTTTCTAGACTATCTAATCTGAAATATGTTGTGGTTAAAAATCTAAATTATACTGCTGCTTCATTGATTTGAAGTAAGCTTTTAGCTTAATTAGCAGGCAACTGTTATGGACTAAACTAGAAAACTATAACATAGATCCAGAATTATTAAACATAGTAATAAGATTCTTGGCTAAAGGTCAGGTATGACAGGAAAGGTAAATTGTTGACAACAAATATAAAATACAATCTGGGAGTTCACCAGGGTTGTTTAGTAATTCCTTTGTTCAAAATATATATATATATATATATATATATACAGTATATACATATATATATATATATATATACATACAACTCTGATGGATTTGAGAGATCTGGAGTTTTATTCTCCGGCAGTAGGTACAAGCCAAGTCCCCTGTCTGGCTTATACCGATGACTTTATTTTAATTTTAACTTCTTTGCTTGGGCTACAGAGGAAGGTGGCACATTTTGCTGCCCTATGTAAAAAGGACAAATTAGTCATAAATATGAACAAAACAAATATGGAAATAAAACCAAAAAGTCACCTACATTGTTCATTGATAAAGTAAAAGTAACAGCCATGCCTCATTGTGACTATCTAGGACAAAGGTTTGCCAAAAATCGTACTTGGGTTCCAGAGGTGAAAATAATGTTACAAAAATTTAAAACATCTTTTGCTGCCCTTAAAAAGTTTCATGTGAAAATGGGCCAATCATCCATTAAAGGTCTGATGATAGTAATTAACACAAAAATAAAAACATCAGTTCTCTATGCAGCTGAAATATGGTTTCTATCAAATTTCAAAATATTACAATATGACCTTTGGTTTGGAGGGGAGGGGAAAAAACCCTGTGAGAGAAATCTATGATAAACTAAGGCTTTGGTCACCATCCCTCTTAGATTGTGTTACTAGCTATGACTGCTCATATCACTGCTAAATCTGGAGTATAATTCAGGGGATGAATTTAGATGGGAAGGCTCTCACTCTATCCTTATAATGGGATATCATTGACAAATGCTGCTCCCAAGTCATCTACACAGCCAGAGAACCCTTCCACCCATGAAGAGGGCCCTACCCTCAAGGAATATTGGTGAAAAGAGAGTGGTTTCAGGAAACCTCACACCTGTCTTGAAGTCCAAGAGAAGGCTTACTCTACAGTCTGACTAATGAAGACTATAGTGATGAGGGGAATAAAGGATTGAGAATATAGACAAATCTAGATGGGTTATAGGTAGATCCTTGTACAATTGCATCAAGTGGAGCAGTCAATTTGATCTGCATGTTTGAAGGCCCCCCACCATGAAAAGCATGACCTATACTCCAAGACAGAGGCAACATATAACAAATACCAAGAGAGGTACCACCAAGTCAATCTGCATGATGAAAGGGCCCACACACAAAAAGGGTTCCACTTTCAAGAAGTGGGACATCGTAAATACAACACTGAGAGGTGACACCGAGTCAATCTGCATAGCTAGAGGGGCCTGTGTTGTGAGAGTTCTATCCTCAAGGCAGGGAGAGTGGTGAATATGCCAAGACATGCTGCAGAGTCGATTTGCACAGCTAAAAAGACACCCCACTCAGTGATGGTCCACCCCTTAGATATGGCTTTCATAAAAGCAAGGAAAGTGTGTCAACATCCTGGTTTGGAGACCAGCAAGACCTAGGCAGTCAATGTGACAGGAATGAATAGGATTATGTACTGAAGTGAGAGGGGACAATGGGAAGGGTGAAGCTCTAGAAAGTAAAAAAGCAGGAGACAAATGTCTGTGTGGGTAATATGGTAAGGAGGGTGATAGCTCAGGTTTTTGAGGTGGGAATCCAGTATGGGACTTATCTAGAGCTTAGTACAATATAAGGTCAATGTGTCCTGGATCCAAGTAGTTCAATCCAGGAATACCAAAGAAAAGAAATGCACCTGAAGTTGATTAGAGGAAAGGGTCTCTGGCTGTGAGTTGGAATAAGAATGCTGAATACAAAGAAGCATGCTGTTTATTTCTCTGTACCTGTACAAAACAAAACAGTACAGAATGCCTTGTGGTAGCCACTGTTCAAGAAAGTACTTACAGTTGCAAATTGATAAAAATTTTAACTAGCAAAGCAGCAAGGACATCTACATAAGCAACACTATGAAACTGGCTTAATACAATGCATTAAGAATTCACAGGACACACAGAGTTTGACTGAGCAAAGCTGGTATGTACACATGTAAAGTAAAACTCAACTGAAAAGAGAGAATGCTGGACAAAAGGAAAGAGGCCTACTGTATATCAGAAGTTGCAACAAAATGAAAATAAGAGTGAAAACCAAAAATACAATAATACTGATCAGTCGGTGGACCTGTCAAAAGCCTTTGATTTGGTTAATCATGATAATGATGAGGAATAAGAATGACGGGAGACTAGGGAACATTGGATTAGCTGCCTCCCCATGTGAATGGATTATGGTTATCTGTTTAGGAATTCACTGAAGGTGCCCAACGCTGGTGTTTTGTCTCATTTTGCAGTGATGGAATAGGGCATTCCCCAAGGCTCAATACTGGTGCCACTACCATTTTCATTGTTTATTGATACTTTGCCATCTGTTTTTTCCAACACACATACTTTAATGTATGCAGATGATATAATAGTGTACTATAGCTCTCCCTCAGTGGAGGTCTTAAACAGGGCTTTAAGCATGGATTTTTCTATTCCGGATGATTGGTTATCAAAACATAGATTTTTACTTAATAGTAACAAGACAAAATGTATGATCTTCAGATCTAGGCCAAAACTTGCAAAAGGTCTCCTTTTGGTCATTTTTAATCATTCAGGTGATCAGTTAGAACAAGTTGACTGTTTTAAGTATTTAGGAATAACAGTGGATCGAAATTTAAATTTCTTGTTGCACATAAAATCAATTTGTCAACAGGTTAATAACAAACTTTGTGCCTTGTTTAAAATTACAAAACACGTTGACTTTGCCTGCTAGGATTGCACTTGGCAAAGGTGTTCGTTTGTCAACACTGAATTGTAATTCTTTTGTTTACGAAAATAACAAAAGCTGATTTAGCTCTTCAAAACACCACCTTTAACGCAATATGCAGATTTGTGTTAATGTCCCCATACAGAACTCATCACTGTACTTTATATGAATCCTTTGGATGGTTAATACCTGACTTTAGTTATGAATATAACTTAAATTGCTTAACTGACAAACTACTTCATTTAAGAACAGATTCTTCACTTTTTGTCTTACTTAAACTTAAAAAGGAGGCTAGAACTTTAAGTTCCAATAGCAGCATTTGTTTAGTTGGGCTCTACGATGCTGGTTCAATGACAATTTTGTTGACCAGCATCAAAGTGATGGAATTTATGTTGACTGCAAGTTGTAGTTCACATTACTCCATATGAGAACCCGGTCATTGTTTCTATCGGGAGGCTTTGTCCCCCAAACTCCCCATGCAGGAGTGCTCTGCACCCTGCACCCCCATACTAAATATAATAAACTCCAAGTCAGAGTTGATTTGGGGAGGGGGTGCAGGATTGGAAGACAGTTATTCGGGTCTCTGGTGCACCATTACAGCAAAATATCGACGTTGTCAGCATCGACGGTGTTCACTGTAATGGTGTCGCTGTCGAGGAGCTATACTGTTTAGTTGTCCCTAGAGTTTCAAGTAGCAAGGGTGACTGAGCATTTACAGTGTGTGCTGCTAGAAATTGAAATTCTTTACCTAATCATATTCATGAGGGTGTTAGTCATGCTACTTTTAAACTGCGTCTTAGGAAATATTACTGTGCACAACTTGTTTCTACATGTTTTGTATAACTGAAAGTGTGATATTGTCTTATGTGTTTTATTTAAATTTAATTGTAACACCTTTGGCTACTTGTATAGCCCTGGTCATGTATGAAAAAGGGCTATGACTCATTACATTTACCTGGTTAACAAAGGTTTAAAAAAAATAAAAGACGACTTCTGAAGAAGATAACAGGACAGAAATTTCCTTAAAGGCAGAGACAAACATGGTCAGACACAGCAGAAACCCAGAGAAACATACCAGGATAGTAGCAAAGAAAATGAGTTTCAGAAGGAAGCTTGAGCATACTCATAAAAAGCCATACAAGGGTGTGGAGCCACTCTCTTGCTTACAAGTCAAATCATAATTTTGCAATTCTGCTTACAACTATCCTAAAACATTGTGCATTATGGGAAATCTTCACACTTACAATACACTTCACTGGTACTGCACCCAAAGCAATGAAGCTCCCCATCTTCCACACAGATACTTCAAGTCTCCTTCCAATGGGTTGGTGCCAAACACAGCCGCTTTGCACCTTTATAAAGAAGCTCTGTACCTCAGTTGCTTCAGGATCTGCCCCTGCATACAGGACTTTGGTCCTCAATGAATTCTGACTTCATGCCTTTCATTCCTGAGACTCCATACTTCCATATTGTGCTCCACACCACACTGAATTCAGGGGCATAACTTTAATGAAGAGATTCATCAAGGATCTTCACCAAATGCAGTCAGTCTCAACACATCTATAAAGAGACTCCACACCTCTAATCCCACAATGGGACTCTAATGCCCAAACACAGTTCATTCCATGACTCCAATCCTCAATGCAACCAGATTTAATGCCTTCCATATAGAGACCCTCTATATTCATAACAAGTTCTATGCCCCATTAATATTGGGTTCTTCACTTACATTCACAGGCTCCATGTCTCCACCATAGGGCTACATCCTCAGTGACACTAGGAGTCATACTATCATTTGTACTGAGGTTCAGTATCTCCTTTTTAGGGTTTTGTGCTCTTTTTATCTACTTTGATCCAGGATCGGAATCTTATACTTCAGGCCTCAACCCTGTCATTTGTACATTAATTCTTTGCTTTTGGCTGCAGCTGTTTAGTACATGGCTGTTAGTCTACTCATCTTAGGACCAGAGTGAGAATGGAAGAGTTTTCGCCCCATGAAGAGAAATTTCAGCTGCCAATACTTGTAGTGTCTCAATACATTGCAAAGCTTGGATTTAAATTATGTTTTCTAAAACCATCACTATAGTTGCTTGTGCAGCTGAGATTTAGAGGAATCTGGACAAGGTTTTCACTCTGCACTTCCCTGGAAGGAACCTTTCGGAAGCTTTTAAGCCTACCCTTCTGAGGTCATTACCTATGCCAGTGACTCAGTAGGGTCTATCCCTAGGTGTACATTGCCTGTTTCTAACCTTGACTGTGTCCATCCATGGACCTAACTCTATCACCTTCTCCCAAAGATAGAAACTGGCCTTGAGTAAAGTCTTGGTATGTTATCAAGTTAGGTGGTTTTGCAGCACAAGTGCAGTATTGATAAGAGACAGCCAGAGATCGGGGGGGGGAGAAAGACTATGAGAAATCACCTTCACAGCAGACATCAAGAATTTGTAAGAAGCGAGGATCCAACCAGATGAGTCTGTATTCTGTCTACCATTTTGATTGAGTCCTGCTGACCCTTTTTCTTTGCAGTGCAGTGGAGACACCCATCGACTAAGTTCATCAGAACAGAAGGAACTTAAATACATTAGAGTTCAGACTCTGAGGCTTTTTCTTGCCTTCACATAAAGGGACACTGCTAATCTCCTTTATATCATGTTATCTCTAAATACCAAAGGCCTTTTATACCAAAACAGCAGCCTCAATACAAAGATTCAGGATCAGTCTTTATTTAACTACATTGAAAAATTCACTGTTTGGTTGATGCTGCGCAGGTCAAAAGAGGCTACTCCATTCAGTATTTGGCTTTTTCTCATTTCTCATCTTCCTTACACAGGACCCTGCTCAACCAATATATGGCCCTGGACCATCTGCTTCCACAATTTGCTTTCTCTTCAGAACATCAAACATGCTAAGGTGCATCATGTTCTTGTATCATCATGCAGACAAATTTGTAGTAATTTCTGTGTCTCAGTTTACATGGTTTCCTCTTCTCACTTCCTCCATATTTGTTAAAGTCATGGTGATGTTGACTCCATATCCATTCTTCACACCATCTTGAAACTGTCTATGTCATCTTACCCTTACTATGCCTACGTCCTTTCACCCCATGGATATTTGAACATTATCAGTCTAGCTGTTATTTCATCCAAGCAAGGACTTCTGCCTATACCTATGTAATTGTACTATTTCAGATCCCACACAGGTCTTCAGGTCATTCCTGCTACAAGGCAATAGATGTTTGTTATAAACTTTACCTTAGCTTTGAAAGAACCTAGAGAAGTTGAAACATTTTATAAAATGTGACTAAACATTTTTGATAGGTCTAAACTCTACCACTCCATTTTCTGTTTATCATATCAGTCATGCAGGCATAGCAACTTGTAAATATTTTGTCAATATTCATTGTCAATCTATTTTTTTCCTAATTCCCCATCCATTCCAAGGATTAAAGTGGAACATTAATTACTTTATGCCCCACACCTACATAGGTGTAGGGCTTTCTCAGTTTAGCACTTAACGTGCCCAAAGTGTAGGGCTTTCCAAGATTAACACTTAAAGTGCCAATTTTTAGTCTCTTTTTAACTCTTTACATATATCAGGTTGATTCTGCCACCCCCTGCCCTACTCATCTGTAATCCATGCCACATGAGTAATAGGTCAGAACATGCTATAGTCTGTAGCAATGATGGGTTGTAGCCACAGGAGATTCAACTATTTTTATTGTTGTCACAACACCACCCAGAATTCCCTAGGTTGTTGTGGTGAACTGCCTTACCCACTTGATAATTTTTCCTCCAACCTAGTCCTGACTCAGTCAGGGTTGCTTCTTTCATGACCCTCTACAGGGTCCTGCTGAACAGAACAAGCCAGGTTCTTGCTTACACAGTGTACACAGTACATGGCTTTTTGGATATAAGAACCCCCATGACAACTGCAGTTACACATCACCCTGGTCTGTGACAGACATGGGTATTCTTTTCTAAGCTGAAACTGCTCTTTAAGAGGGTGGATCATGGTATTGCCTAGAAAACAGATTACCTGTACCGCATTGCAGTTACAGATATATTACATATAAAATATGTAACATTAAGGCAAACGTTACAAAATATGCCTTGAACTATTAGGTACTACACACACACATATGCACATTATGAAATTTACAGTAAACAGGCACAAACACAAAAGCACAGCACTAAATTGAAAGTTTTATTATAACAATATTCTTCTTATAAAGAGTTACCCTTACTGTTCTATTGCATACAGCTGACCCAGTCTTGTCTGCCTGCACTGGGAAGAGGAAAAGACGACTGAATTCCCTTTGCTTACTGGTTAAAAGACACATGTCGTGAGCTCCCAGAATACAGAAGGTTTGTAACAGCCCACATTATTCCATATCATGCCCAACCCCACAGTTATTTGAGAACTCCCTGGATTTTTCTCTTTCCCAGTCTTCCAGGGTGGCTGCTTTTCTGGCACAACCAGTAGCATTCTAAATTGGATAATAGTAATGGCTGTCTAGCTGATATCAATTATTTTACATGCCTTTTTTTGTGACAGCTAACACCAGTCACAGCAGGTAGTCATTTGCTTAGTGATGCCATTAAAGACCTAGTGTCTCAGTCATTAACTACTCGGCAGCAACGTAAATGATCCCACTTAAAACTTGAACTAGCTCATCAATCAAGAAACCCTGATAGAGGCAATAAAACAGATTGCCATAGGTTCTGTAAACAACATGCCCCTGCACAACACATATGGCCCTCTACAGAGTATATGAAATTATTGCTAATTAGCAGATGTTTACAATGTTCTTATTTTCAGAAATGATAACCTTAACCTTTCATGATCCATATTGAATTTACAATTGTCTTTGGTTTGAAGCAGATTCCTTAGGAAAGTTAATATTCTTCAGGTGGAGGATACTTCTAACTGAAGGGTGAAATAAGGAGCTTAGAATTATCAGAAAAGGCAGTCTTTCAATCAACAGAGGGAGGTGGAACTTGCTTTACTTTTGTTACAATTGTTAAGATTTTCAGTGCAGGAAGAGTTTAAACCCACAGGGACTGAATACTATTTACTGTGTCTGTCCTTGTGCACAGCTGGCATGTTTTGGGGCTGACTGCATCTGACTAAAGAGGGAGTCAGTGCATTGGGGCAGAAGTTTGACGTCTTTGCAGAATATTTAAACTAGCAAATGGGGAGAGGGTGCAGCACCCCATCGTCGAATGGGAAGAACACCCTCCCCCTCAGCTAGTGGTCAAACAGGAATTCAGCGTGTTTGCCGTTCATTTGCATCACCAGAAAAAAAAAGGTTTGTCTCCCATACGATGCACAGGGTAATGCCAAACTTCACCCAACAACTAACACACAAAATCTGGCCAATGGAAAATCATGTACACAAATGCTCACAGCCTGGGAAATAAGATCCCAGACCTGCAGGCAATAATGTCAGAGGCTAAACTGGACATAGTAGCAATTAGTGAGGCGTGGTTTACCAGTAACCACACTTAGGAGACTTCAGTACCTGGCAATGTATTGTTCAGAAGAGACCGAGGTGCAAAAAGGGGGGGAGGAGTGGCCCTGTATGTTAATGAAAATATCAAAGCTACAGAAATTCAGAATACACATAAGGAGCCAGAAGAACTGTGGGTCACCCTGGAAACAGGAAATGGGACAGCCATAAGAACTGGGGTTGTCTACAGGCCCCCAGACCAGGGGGAGGACATAGACACATTACTGTTAGAAGATATACAAAACATGACAGCTAAAGGGAGGTTCTGATAATGGGAGACTTCAACATGCCAGATACAGATTGGTCAATACCAGCAGGAACATCTGCCAGAACTAGACTCATAGAGATTCCCTGCAGGGGAGGGCCTCAAACAACTGGTACAGCAATCCACAAGAGACAGGGCTATCCTAGATCTAGTACTGACTAACAAAGAAGGGATCACAGATCTCCAGGTAGAAGGTCACCTGGGGGCCAGTGACCATCACATGGTATGGTTCAATTTGGCTACTACATCTAAATCATCCCATTCCAAGGCAAAAATATGGGACTTCAGAGGAGCTGACTTTGATAAGATGGCCAACAGAGTTAAGCTAGCCCTGGCAAAAAGAAACACAGGTGAGGGGGTACAGGCAAAGTGGGCAAGCATTAAGGATGCAATACTTGAAGCAACATCCCATTGTGTTAGGCAGAAAAGGAAGTGCAAAGAAGAAGGAAACCACTTTGGTTCTCAAATACAGTAGCAGAAAAGGTCAGAGCCAAAGGCTGGCCTTCAGAAAATATAAAGGAACACAGCGGGATGAAGATAGGGAGGCATCCAAACTGCCCTAAGGGAAGCAGGTAAGGCAGTAAGGCAGGCAAAGTCCCAAACTGAGGAAACACTAGCACGAACAGTAAAAGAAGGTGACAAGACTTTCTATAGATACATTAGTGAAAGGAGAAAGTCCAGAGGGTATTGCTAAGCTTAATGGAGAAAAGGAGCATGTGAGGAGGAGGACCCTGTAAAGGCATCTATCCTAAATAGATACTTTTGCTCAGTATTTACTGAAGAGAAGGTAGGGCAGGCCCACAGCTCAGCATCATGGACACAGGGGAGGAGGTGAGCACTACTCCCTTCACAAAGAAAGGGTCCTACAAGAGCTTGCTAAGCTCAGGGTGGATAAGGCAATGGGACCTGATGGCATACATCGTGGGGTACCAAGGAGCTAAAGGAGGAACTAGCAGAGCCATTAGCAGAATTGTTTAGTGAGTCTCTGAGCACAGGAGAGGTCCCAGAATACTGGAGAAGGGCTCATGTGATCCACTCCACAAGAGTGGTAGCAGGGAGGAGGCGGGAACTACAGACTGGTCAGTCTTACCTCAGTAGTGGGCAAGATTAGGAGGCACTCCTTAAGGAAAGGATAGTGCAACACCTGGAATCCATAGGGGCACAGGATCCAAGACAGCATGGGTTTACAAAGGAAGGTCCTGTCAAACTAATCTCATAGATTTCTTTGACTGGGTAACGAGTGGTGGACCAGGGGCAGTTGATGTAGCCTACCTTGACTTCAGCAAAAGCTTTGACACTGTTCCACATAGAAGATTGATAAATAAGCTAGGTAGGCTGGGGTGGGTCAGAAGTTGTAGTCAACTGGGTGGCAAACTGGTTGACTGGCGAAAACAGAGAGTGGTGGTAAATGGTATACAGTCAGAAGAGATGGAAGTCACAAGTGGGGTACCTCAGGGATCAGTCCTGGGGCCAGTCCTATTCAACATCTTCATTAGTGACCTGTAGATGGACTAGAGGGTAAGGCTTGTCTGTTTGCAGATGACACCAAGATCTGCAACAGAGTAGATAATCCAGATGGGGTGGGCAGAATGAGAAGAGATCTGGATAAACTAGCAGAATGGTCAGAAGAGTGGCAACTGGGATTTAATGCAAATAAAGTGCAAAATCATGCACATAGGGAAGAGAACCTGAAGCCACTTATAGGCTGGGAGGAGTTGCTAGCAGTCACAAAGGAAGAAAGAGACTTGGGCATCATCATCACTGATGACCTAAAATCATCAAGCAGACCTCTAAAGCAGTAGATGAGGCTAGGGGTGTTAGGGTGTATTAGTAGGGGTATCACAAGTCGTAGAGGAGGTAATAATCCCTCTGTACAAGACATTGGTTAGGCCCATCTGAGTATCATGCTGCAGTATTGGAGGCCACACCTTCACAAGGACATTAACCAAATTGAGGCAGTCCAGAGAAGGGCAGCCAAAATGGTGCAGGGACTGCATCAGAAGACATATGAGGACAGATTAACGGAGCTCAATATGTATACCCTTGAGCAAAGGAGGGAGGGTGATATGATCGAGACATTTAAACACCTTAAGAGGCATAAACAAGGTGAAAGAGTCTAACATGTTTAAATATAAGAAAAATAGCAGGACAAGAGGACACAGCATGAGATTAGAGGGAGGCCGATTAAGGGGAATGGAGGAAATTCTTTTTCACAGAAAGAGTGGTAGATGCATGGAATGGCTTACCACAAGAAGTGGTGGCTATGAATACAGTGCAGGGCTTCAAACAGGCATGGGATAGGCATAAAGGAGCAATACAAATGACTATGAATAGATAGGTCACTGAACAGAGCAAAGGCCGATGGCACATTTATAAGGTAGAAAAGAAATGGGCAGACTGGATGGGCCTTGCGGTCCTTATCCTGTCAACTTCTATTTCTATGTTTCACTGCCTTAGAGCACAAGTCATCAGACTGTTTTGGGGCTAGGTTTACCTGTGTCTGACTTGGATGTTTGGATTTTCTCCTGTTTGATTAGCAGGGTGTTTTCTCTGTCAAATTGTCGTGTAGGGCATCTTGCTAACAGGAAGGCACTCATTACCTGTGTAGAAACATAGAAACATAGAATTTGACGAATAAGGACCGCTTGGCCCACCCAGTCAGCCATTTCCCTACCTAATGGATAAGCTGCAGAGCCCAGTTAACCAGCAGCCTACTTCTTTCTACCCCACCCCTAGAATTGCCATATGGCTGTCCCAGCATGCTTGAATTCAGTCACTGTTTTTGACTCCACAACCTCCTCAGGAAGGCCATTCCATGCATCCACAACCCTCTCTGTGAAAAATACTTCCTTACATTACCTCACAAGTCGACCCTCTATCTTCAAATTGTGCCCCATGTTCTTACACCTCTTTTTGAAAGATGCTACCCTCTTGGACTTTGTTGATTCCCTTGAGATACTTGAGCGTTTCTATCATGTCCCCTCTCCCTTCTTTCCTCAGGCTATACATATTAAGCTCCTTTAGTCTCTCTTCATATGTCTTCAGTTGCAGACCCTGCACCATTTTGTTGCCCTCCTCTGGACAGCTTCCATCTTGTCTATGTCCTTGCGGAGATGGGTCTCCAGAACTGCACACAGTACTCCAGATGGGGTCTTACCAGCTGTCTGTACAGAGGGATAACAACTTCCTGTTTTCTACTGGTGATGCCTCTCCCTATGCATCCCAGTATCCCCCCAGCCCTCCTTACTGCCTTCTCACATTGCTTGCCACCTTTAAGTCATCTGATATGACTACCCCCAGGTCCCTTTCCATTTTTGTTATTGTTAGTATCTCAACCCCCATTGTGTATTCTTCCCCTGGGTTTTTGTTTCCCAGGTGCATTACCTTGCACTTCTTAGCATTAAATCTAAGCTGCCATACATTTGACCATTCCTCTAACCTTGCCAAGCCCCTTCTCATCCTTTCCAACCCACCTTGTGCATCAACTCTGTTGTAGATCTTTGTGCCATCTGCAAAGAGACATACTTTTCTTCCAGTCCCTCTTGCAATGTAAGCACAAAGACATTGAAGAGGACCAGTCTAATACTGAACCCTCATTTCCCACTAGTAACCCCCTTTCTTCAGGTGGACTCCATTTACTATTACCCTCTGTGTCCTATTCTCCAGCCAATTCTTTACCCAGGCTATCATCTTGGGACCCATTCCCAGGCTGGCTAACTTGTATATAATCTTTTGTGGGACTGAGTCAAATACCTTGCTAAAGTCTAGGTAGGCCATGTCCACAGCCCTCCCTGATCTACTACTTTGGTCACCCAGTCAAGAAATCTATTATATTTGTCCATGACCTTCCTGCAGTGAATCCATGCTGCCTTGGGCCCTGTGTCCCTCTGGCAACTAGGTACTCGACAATTCTTTCCTTCAAAAGTGAGTCCATCATTTTCCCTATCACTGAGGTTAAACTAACTGGTCTGTAGGAGAATCACATCGGCCATCCTCCAGTCCTCAGGTACCACCCCATCCTCCCATGATTTGCTAAAGAGGGTAGTCAGTGGTCTCACTAGTTCTACCCTTAGTTCTTTTAGAATTCTGGGATGAATCCCGTCAGGCCCCATTGCTTTGTCCACCTTCAGTTTTAAGAGTTCTTTCAGAACCCATTCTTCTGTAAATGGGCTGGTATCAACTTCTGTATCCAGAGTGTTTCTATTGTTTGTTTTAGGTACCTCCCCCTCTTCATTTGTAAATACTGAGCAAAAATATTTGTTTAGTATCTCTGCCTTTTCACAGTCACCCTCTGCCCACCCCCTCCGCTTTATTAAGCTTCACTATCCTTCCCTTAGTCATCCTTCGCTCCCTGATGTACCTAAAAAAGTTTTATCCCCCTTCTTAACTGAGTTGGCTATCTTCCTCGGTTTGGGCCTTTGCTGTTCTGACTGCCTTCCCAGCTTCCTTTTGCTTTAACTGATACAATTCTCTGTCCTGCTCCTTCTGTGATTCCTTGTACTTCCGGAATGCTTTCTTTTTCTCTTGAACCTTCACTGCCACCTCCTTTGAGAACCATAGTGGATTCTTACATTGTTTTGTTTTGTTTATTTGCTTCACACAAAGGCTTGTTACCTCTGTGATGGCAGTTTTTATTATTCCCCATTGTTCTTCCACCCCTCCTTCCTGCCCATTTGCTAGTGCATTCCTTAGGCACTCATTCATTTTGCCAAAGTCAGCCCTCCTGAAGTCCAGTACTTTTGCCATTGTATGGCTTGACTCTATTGCTGTGTTTATTGTGAACCATACTGTTCGATGGTCACTAGTTCCCAGATGGCTACCCACTTCTACATCTGTGATCCTCTCTACATCTCCATTTGAGAGGACCAGCTCTGAGATTGCTCCCTCTCGAATGGGTTCCAATACTAGTTGTCTAAGGCATGCCCCCTGTAGGGCATCTAGAATAACCCCACTCTTAGAAGTGGCTGCTGCAACTGCACTCCAGTTAACATCTGGCATCTTCAGATCACCCATCAGCAATACCTCCCCTTTATCTGCCATTCTAAGTATACTTTCTATCATTTCTTTGTCCAATTCCTCCCCCTGAGAGGGGAGTCTGTATACAACCCCTGTGAGGATTGTGGTGCCATTGCCTGTCTCCAAATTGACCCACAGTGCTTCTTCTCCTCCCTGTTTACCCTTTTGTTCTGTTGCTTTGATTCCTTCTCTTATGTAGAGAGCTACTCCTCCTCCTCTTTTACCCTCCCTGTCCCTCCTGTAGATAGTGTATCCTGGTATGTTTACATCCCAGTCATGGTTCTGTGTGTACCATGTTTCTGTGACTGCCACGGTATCCAGATGTTCCTCCTCCTCCATCAAGGCCACTAATTCAGGAAGCTTGTTACCCAGACTACGGGCATTGGTACTCATTGCTCTCCATTTTTTGATGGCTTTACCTTCCATAGCAGCATCCCCCACTGATCTTTCTACCTTGGTCTTTTTCTCATTTAGTACCCTGTTTTGTAAGGGAAGGCTGGGATTTTCCTGCTGCTTATCAGTGCCTGCCCCCTTGACCAGTTTAAAAGCTTGCCAATGAAGCATTTAAACCGACTGCCCAAAAGACTTGTTCCCTTCCTGGACAGATGCAGACCATCCTGCCTGTTTTGTGAGGGCACAGTTTAGGCCCAAACCCTTACCACACCTCACCCCACCCACCCCCAGAAATAGTTCCTTTATACCTGGGGTTCTGACATTGTTTCCTGAAGAGGGCAAGGTACATATCACTGTCATATCCTCTCTAGCATGCTGCACTGACAATATAAGCATACACATTATATAATACATATATTTCTATATAACAATCCAATCACACACACACACGCACACACACACAAAAACTAAACAAGGTAGACAGACATGTGGGGAGTAGTGCAATGTAATGGCTGTGGGGCAGCAGTCTTCCAGGAGTCTTTCTGGAGGCTGAGATGCTGCCCTGTTTTCAGACAACTATCTGCCCTGAGGGAGGAAGTTGCCTGTCTTCAGGCTGCACTGGACAGTAGTAAGGGAACCTCCCACATCCAGGGAGCACCAGAGCCACCACCACTACCTCAGAGGTTGCGAAGAAAGCACAGCAGTTGGACCACAGTGGGCTCAGGGAGGGTAAGAGTGGTGGAACAGAGGTACACCCAGTCAGTTGTTCCACTCCACAATCCATACATCATTCTGGGGGAGCATAGTACCCCTATGGATGTACCCACAGAGGAGACTAAGGAGGTTGCAGACAACTGTCACAAGGAGGCCCTCAGGAAGGAGGCAGAGGGCACCACAGGAAAGGAAGCAGCTCCTGGTGGGGACTCAATTATTAGGGGGACAAAACTGGGGGGAGCAGGGAAAACCGAAGTAAGGTGCCTGCCTGGTGCCATGGCTTGGAGGGACAGGAAGCGCATCCTTAGGATTACGAGAACAGTTGCACAGGAGTCTGAGCTGGACATCATTGTCCACCTAGGGACAAATGATTTGGCTCATCATGAGATTAGATCAGTGCAGAAGGACTTTGTAGAGTTGGGGAGGGGCCTAAGACAAGTAGCACACACAGTATCCTTCTCAGAGGTGCTGCCTGTCAGTGGCATGGGTGAGGCGAGGGTACTTTGCACCATGCAATTTAATGAATGGTTGAAAAAATGGTGTAGAGCACAGAGGTTTGGCTTCATTGGGGACTGGGGTTCCACCTGGAGGGACACCAGCCTATACTGGCAGGATGGTCTGCATCTGTCCAGGAAGGGAACAAGTCTTTTGGGCAGTCGGTTTAAATGCTTAATTGGCAAGCTTTTAAACTAGTCAAGGTGGGAGGCACTGATAAGCAGCAGGAAAATCGCAGCCTCCCCCTACAAAACAGGGTACTAAATGAGAAGAAAAACAAGGCAGAAAGGTCAGTGGGGGATGCTGCTACAGAAGGTAAAGCCATCATAAAATGGAGAGCAATGAGTACCAATGCTCGTAGTCTGGGTAACAAGCTTCCTGAATTAGTGGCCTTGATTGAGGAGGAACATCTGGATATTGTGGCAGTCACAGAAACATGGTACACACAGAACCATGACTTGGACATAAACATACCAGGATGCACTATCTACAGGAGGGACAGGGAGGGTAAAAGAGGAGGAAGAGTAGCTCTCTACATAAGGGAAGGAATCAAAGCAACAGAACAAAAGGGTAAACAGGGGAGAAGAAGCACTGTGGGTTAATTTGGAGACAGGCAATGGCACCACAATTCGCTTACAGGAGTTGTATACAGACCCCACTTTTAGGGGAGGAAATGGACAAGGAAATGATAGAAAGTATACTTAGAATGGCAGATAAAGGGGAGATATTGCTGATGGGTGATCTGAATATGTCAGATGTTAACTGGAGAGCAGCTGCAGCAGCAGCCACTTCTAAGAGTGGGGTTATTCTAGATGCCCTACAGGGGCATGCCTTAGACAACTAGAATTGGAACCCACTCGAGAGGGAGCAATCTTAGACCTGGTTCTCTCAAATGGAGATGGAGAGAGAATCACAGATGTAGAAGTGGGTAGCCATCTGGGAACTAGCGCCCATCGAACAGTATGGTTCACAATAAACACAGCAATAGAGCCAAGCCATACAAAGGCAAAAGTACTGGACTTCAGGAGGGCTGACTTTGGCAAAATGGGTGATTGCCTAAGGAATGCACTAGCAAATGGACAGGAAGGAGGAGGAGTGGAAGAACAATGGGGAATAATAAAAACTGCCATCACAGAGGTAACAAGCCTTTGTGTGAAGCAAATAAACAAAACGAAATGATGTAAGAAATCACTATGGTTCTCAAAGGAGGTGGCAGTGAAGGTTCAAGAGAAAAAGAAAGCATTCAGAAAGTACAAGGAATCACAGAAGGAGCAGGACAGAGAATTGTATCAGTTAAAGCAAAGGAAGCTGGGAAGGCAGTCAGAACAGCAAAGGCCCAAACCGAGGAAAAGATAGCCAACTCAGTTAAGAAGGGGGATAAAACCTTTTATAGGTACATCAGGGAGCGAAGGAAGACCAAGGAAGGGATAGTGAGGCTTAATAAAGGGAAGGGGGTGGGCAGAGGGTGACAGTGAAAAGGCAGAGATACTAAACAAATATTTTTGCTCAGTATTTACATATGTAGAGGTGGAGGTACCTAAAACAAACAATAGAAACACTCTGGATACAGAAGTTGATACCAGCCCATTTACAGAAGAAAGGGTTCTGAAAGAACTCTTAAAACTGAAGGTGGACAAAGCAATGGGGCCTGATGGGATTCATCCCAGAATTCTAAAAGAACTAAGGGTAGAACTAGTGACACCACTGACTACACTCTTTAACAAATCATGGGAGGATGGGGTGGTACCTGAGGACTGGAGGAGGGCAGATGTGATTCCCCTTCACAAAAGTGGGAGCAGGAAACTACAGACCTGTTAGTTTAACCTCAGTGATAGGGAAAATGAAGGAATCACTTCTGAAGGAAAGAACTGTCAAGTATCTAGAGGCCAGAGGGGCACAGGACCCAAGGCAGCATGGATTCACAGTGGGAAGGTCATGCCAGACAAATCTAATAGATTTCTTTGACTGGGTGACCAAAGTAGTAGATCAGGGAGGGGCTGTGGACATGGCCTACCTAGACTTTAGCAAGGCATTTGACTCAGTCCCACACAAAAGATTAATATACAAGTTAGCCAGCCTGGGAGTGGGTCCCAAGATGATAGCCTAGGTAAGAATTGGCTACAGAATAGGACACAGAGGGTAATAGTAAATGGAGTCCACTCTGAAGAAAGGGGGTTACTAGTGGGTACCGTGAGGATTCAGAGTTAGGACCAGTCCTTTCAATGTCTTTATAGCGACATCGCAGATGGACTGAAGGAAAAGTATGTCTCTTTGCAGATGACACAAAGATATGCAACAGAGTTGATGCACAAGGTGGAGTGGAAAGGATGAGAAGGGACTTGGCAAGGTTAGAGAAATGGTCAAATGTATGGCAGCTTAGATGTAATGCTAAGAAGTGCAAGGTAATGCACCTGGGAAACAAAAACCCAGGGGAAAAGTACACAATGGGGGTTGAGATACTAACAACAACAAAAATGGAAAGGGACCTGGGGGTAGTCATATCAGATGACTTAAAGGTGGGCAAGCAATGTGAGAGGGCAGTAAGGAGGGCTGGGGGGATACTGGGATGCATAGGAAGAGGCATCACCAGTAGAAAACAGGAAGTTATTATCCCTCTGTACAGACAGCTGGTGAGACCCCTTCTAGGTACTGTGTGTCAGTTCTGGAGACCCAATCTCTGCAAGGACATAGACAAGATGGAAGCTGTCCAGAGGAGGGCAACTAAAATGGTGAAGGGTCTGCACGGAAGACATATGAAGAGAGACTAAAGGAGCTTAATATGTATAGCCTCGAGGAAAGGAGGGGGAGGATATGATAGAACTTTCAAGTACCTCAAGGGAATCAACAAAGTCCAAGAGCGTAGCATGTTTCAAAAAAAGAGATGTGCAAGAACAAGGGGGCACAATTTGAAGATGGGGGGTGGCTCAGAGGTAATGTAAGGAAGTATTTTTTCACAGAGATGGTTGTGGATGCATGGAACAGCCTTCCGGAGGTGGTTGTGGAGTCAAAAACTTTGGTTGAATTCAAGCATGCATGGGACAGTCAAAAGGCAATTCTAGGGGTGGGGTAGAAAAGTAGGCTGCTGGTTAACTAGGATCTGCAGCTTATCCATTAGGTAGGAAATGGGCAGACTGGGTGGGCCAAGCGGTCCTTATCTGCCATCAAATTCTATGAATTGTACCTGAATAAAATTACATAGGAAAAGTAATAGGAGTCCATGACCAGTTTATGGGGACAAAGGTTTGAAGGTGGTTTTTATATGAATAAATGGTACTAAAAAATATGGGCTTGGGGGGCCCTCTCAAACATTTGGGCAATTGCTGCTAGGTGGCCAAATTCAAGATGGCCACTAAAAATCTCTAAAATGGCATACAGTATCTCAGCTCATAGCTGTCATATAAAGCAGTATTTGTTGTCTAAATGGGGGTTTTGAGGGACAAAGAATTCATTTCTTATAATACAAATGTTTTTTCTTGAAGCTAAATTGATTACACACACACATATATATATATATATATATATATATATATTATAGTGGCACAGTAGTGCCACTATAGTTAGGGTTGGCAGGCCACTTCTATGTTAAACCACAAAGTTTGCACTTTAATAACTTTGCAGTCATCTGTCTGATTTGCCTGAAAGTTTGCATGCATGGTGCCCAACCATAGATCTCTGGATCTGGAAAGCTTTGTTTTGGTTGGATGTACAGTTGTGGAACTGCAGAGTGTCACAACAAATGTGAAAAATCTCAACTTTTGTGCATTTTTCATCAGGTTTAACAGACTTAAAGATGCATCTGTTTGGAGTCAAATGTACATGTGAATAAGCATGGGTATATGTGGCCTGGGTCAAAGTGGTGCCTTTTGAAGATTTTGTGAAAAATATTAATCTGTTCAAAAGTTATGCAGGTTTTCATGTCCCATTTTAGCCTATTGGAAAATGTAATTGGGCACTGCAAAAACTTCCATAACAACATTTTTGTTTTAATGCTGCCACCATCTTGTTTTCAGTTAGCGAGAGACAAAAACAATGTAAATCAAAAATACTGACCCTTGGTAAACACTGACACTTGTGTTTACCTAATTAAGCCCTGAGAAACATGACCCTGGCAGTAGTTTTGTGAGCATGACAGTTCCCCTGAAAATTCTCCTGGCCCTTCTGCTAGACTTTCACAGAGTGGTCCTCTACAGGACAAGTATCTATGCATCTGGTGCATTATGCCAGAAGGCAGAAACATCCTGGCTGAGATAAATGGTGTCTTCTCCAACAAATGGATGTATGGCACATGTTAAAAGCTCACACAGTGTACCTAGAAGATCCTATAATGCTTGACCGTATCTTAACTGTAATTGATTGTACAACAGATGTTTTGCAGCTGAGATTCAGTATCATCACCCCAATGGAAAAATATGTCTCTCAATATATCACCAGGACAAAAACATTAATTCAGATCTACACTTACAACAAGTTTGTCTTGCAGAGTTCGAGACATGTTCTTCAAAAATGTATAGACAGTTGTATTGGATATGAATGAGCTAAGACATTACAGTGACTACTAATGGACTACAATAACCTGTTGAGGAATTTCAGTTATGATTCAAGTACAACAATATCAAGCACAATTAAGCAGATTACTCAAAAGGAGTTTGAAATAGAACTGGATTTCATGACCATTTCCACAAAAAGGATACCATAGTGTGTAACACATCTGCAGGTGGAAGTTATGTGCAAGCAACAATCTACTGATGGGGAGCAAGCAACCAACAATTACTCAACACCACTGTCAGGTGCTTCAAAGATAAGTTATTGCATCATACAGGCATGAGCTGGCCTCTACTACTGATGAGCTTGAGAACACTGAAGAACCTAATCCTGAGTTATGAACGTTTCTCACCTGGCTAAAGAACCCTGCTGCTAGTGATTTCAGTGATGCCTGCTAGGATCCAGAGATTGCAGCCTTGTCATTATGGGGAAACACACTTCTTTAAATGTCAAGTTATCAGTGATGATTCATGGCTTGACTAGAAGTTATGAGATTATAGACACGATAAAGAAGTTGTCACTCAGAATAAGCTACCAGGATGTTGTTAATCTGTATGTTACATGGGCCAAGCTTGAGCTTGAGAAGAATGACAACTGTCCAGAAGAACTTGCCAATGATTTTCCTGGAACTGCCATTCTAGACAATGACAACTTCCAGGACTACACATTGACCAGTGCAGATACATCTCACCGCTCAAACATGATGTTTGTTCAACTAGAGGATGTTGCTACTAAAGTTTCTACTTAGAATTGTGCTAAACTTGCCATGGCAAAGCCTTATAAGATGAAAAATAAGTGCAGAACAACACAGATTTCAGCTTTACAAGATGGTCGAATGTGACCTACCACCAGTTCAAACTGAAGTTGATATCTCATAACAAAGTACTCGGGACCAAAAAATTTGAGAAATGGTCCATTCTTTGGCTCTGCCTTGATAGCAATGGGAAAAGGTTCCACCAGAAAGCTAGAAGATTGGAGCATTTGCTGGATTTCAAGCCAATATCCAGAAGTTGGCTACACAAAGAGCAAGGCATTCTATGATCTCACATTTCCCAAGCCACTCCACAAGTCAGTAGTACATGAGGTGATGTGTCGCATAGTCACTGTAGCAAAAAGTAGACACCTTTTTGTTCAGCTGGTTGGGACCAAGCCAGTCTATGCTCTGATTGTTCCGTTGAAAAATGAGACTCATGCACAGTCTGAACTCGTCCTTCTATTCCTAGGTCCATTCCATGCACAGTGTTCTTTCATATCAGCACTCAGCAAGTGATTCAAGGATCTGGTTTATCTGACATTCTTGTTGCAACTAGTGTGATTACAGAGAGTTCAGTTTGACAAAACACATAGAAACATAGAAACATAGAATTTGACGGCAGATAAGGACTGCTTGTACAGTCTGCCCATTTCCCTACCTACTGGATAAGCACAGATCCTGGTTAACCAGCAGCCTACTTCTTCCTACCCCACCCCCTAGAATGGCCTTTGACTGTCCCATGCATGCTTGAATTCCACCACTGATTTTGACTCCACAACCTCCTCGGAATGCCCGTTCCATGCATCCACAACCCTCTCTGTGAAAAAATACTTCCTTAAATTACCTCTGAGCTGCCTCCCCATCTTCAAATTGTGCCCTCTTGTTCTTGCAACCTCCTTTTTGAAAGATGCTACCCTCTTGGACTTTGTTGATTCCTTGAGGTACTTGAACGTTTCTATCATGTCCCCCTCTCCTCCTTTCCTCAAGGCTATACATATTAAGCTCCTCTCGTCTCTCTTCATACAGTATGTCTTCCGGTGCAGACCCTGCACCATTTTAGTTGCCCTCCTCTGGACAGCTTCCATCCGGTCTATGTCTTTGCGGAGATTGGGTCTCCAGAACTGCACACAGTACTCCAGATGGGGTCTCACCAGCTGTCTGTACAGAGGGATAATAGCTTCCTGTTTTCTACTGGTGATGCCTCTCCCTATGCACCCAGTATCCCCCCAGCCCTCCTTGCTGCCCTCTCACATTGCTTGCCCACCTTTAGGTCATCTGATATGACTACCCCCAGGTCCCTTTCCATTTTATTGTTGTTAGTATCTCACCCCCATTGTGTACTCTTCCCCTGGGTTTTTGTTTCCCAGGTGCATTACCTTGCACTTCTTAGCATTGAATCTAAGCTGCCATACATGTGACCATTCCTCTAATCTTGCCAGGTCCCTTCTCATCCTTTCCACCCCACCCTGTGCATCAACTCTGTTGCAGATCTTTGTGTCATCTGCAAAGAGACATACTTTCCTTCCAGTCCCTCTGCAGCCATAAACATAAAGACATTAGAGGACCGAATCTAATACTGAACCCTGCTGGTGCCCCACACAGTAACCCTCTTTTCTTCTAGGTGGACTCCATTTACTATTACTGTCTGTGTCCTATTCTCCAGCCAATTCTTTACCCAGGTTGTCATCTTGGGACCCTCCCAGGCTGGCTAACTTGTATATTAATCTTTGTGTGGGACTGTGTCAAATGCCTTGCTAAAGTCTAGGTAGGCCATGTCCACAGCCCCTCCCTGATCTACTACTTTGGTCACCCAGTCAAAGAAATCTATCAGATTTGTCTGGCATGACCTTCCACTGTGAATCCATGCTGCCTAGGGTCCTGTGCCCCTCTGTCCTCTAGATACTCAACAATTCTTTCCTTCAGAAGTGATTCCATCATTTTCCCTATCACTGAGGTTAAACTAACAGGTCTGTAGTTTCCTGCTTCTGCCTTGCTCCCACTTTTGTGAAGGGGAATCACATCTGCCCTCCTCCAGTCCTTGGGTACCAGCCCATCCTCCCATGATTTGTTAAAAAGGGTAGTCAGTGATGTCACTAGTTCTACCCTTAGTTCTTTTAGAATTCTGGGATGAATCCCATCAGGCCCCATTGCCTTGTCCACCTTCAGTTTTAAGAGTTCTTTCAGAACTCTTTCTTCTATAAATGGGCTGATATCAACTTCTGTATCCAGAGTGTTTCTACTGTTTGTTTTTAGGTACCTCCCCTCTTCATTTGTAAATACTGAGCAAAATATTTGTTTAATATCTCTCTGCCTTTTCAGATCTCTTCTGCCCACCCACCCTCCCCTTAATTAAGCTTCACTATCCCTCCCTTGGTCTTCCTGCGCTCCTTGATGTACCTATAAAAGGTTTTATCCCCCTTCTTAACTGAGTTGGCTATCATTTGCTTGGTTTGGGCCTTTGCTGTTCTGACTGCCTTCCCAGCATCCTTTTGCTTTAACTGATACAGTTCTCTGTCCTGCTCCTTCTGTGGTTCCTTGTATTTCCTGAATGCTTTCTTTTTCTCTTGAACCTTCACTGCCACTTCCTTTGAGAACCACAGTGGTTTCTTACATCGTTTCATTTTGTTAATTTGCTTCACACAAAGGCTTGTTACCTCTGTAATGGCAGTTTTTATTATTCCCCATTGTTCTTCCACCCCTCCTTCCTGCCCATTTGCTAGTGCATTCCCTAGGCACTCACCCATTTTGGCAAAGTCAGCCCTCATAAAGTCCAGTACTTTTGCCTTTGTATGGCTTGACTCTATTGCTGTGTTTATTGTGAACCATACTGTTCGAAGGTCGCTAGTCCCTAGATGGCTACCCACTTCTACATCTGTGATCCTCTCTCCATCTCCATTTGAGAGAACCAGGTCTAAGATTGCTCCCTCTCGAGTGGGCTCCAATACTAGTTGTCTAACTCATGCCCCCTGTAGGGCATCTAGAATAACCCCACTCTTGGAAGTGGCTGCTGGAACTGCACTCCAGTTAACATCTGGCATATTCAGATCACCCATCAGCAATATCTCCCCTTTTCTGCCATTCTAAGTATACTTTCTATCATTTCCTTGACCATTTCCTCCCCCTGAGAAGGGGGTCTGTATACAACCCCTGTATGGATTGTGGTGCCATTGCCTGTCTCCAAATTTACCCACAGTGCTTCTTCTCCCTGTTTACCCTTTTGTTCTGTTGCTTTTATTCCTTCCCTTATGTAAAGAGCTACTCCTCCTCCTCTTTTACCCTCCCTGTCCCTCCTGTAGATAGTGTATTCTGGTATGTTTACGTCTCAGTCATGGTTTTGTGTGTACCATGTTTCTGTGACTGCCACAATATCCAGATGTTTCTCCTCCATCAGGGCCACTAATTCAGGAAGCTTGTTACCCAGACTACAGGCATTGGTACTCATTGCTTCCCATTTTTTGATGGCTTTACCTTCCATTGCAGCATCCCCCACTGACTTTTCTACCTCTGTCTTTTTCTCATTTAGTACCCTGTTTTGTAGGGAGAGGCTGGGATTTTCCTGCTGCTTATCAGTGCCTCCCCCTTGACTAGTTTAAAAGCTTGCCAATGAATCATTTAAACCGATTGCTCAAAAGACTTGTTCCCTTCCTGGACAGATGCAAACCATCCTGCCAGTACACTGTCAGGATGGAAAACATTATAAAAGAAGCATCAGATGTTTTTGACTGATGTACAAGGTACTGGCTCACAGAATAATTCAAAAAGGACTAGTGATAGTTTATACTTGTCTCCAGAGCTACAAGAAAAGCTGGAAAGCCTAGGACACCACTCCACAAACACACAAGAAGAGCTCAAGATGATCTGTGATAAACTACAGAATGATCAAGAGTTATCTTCATTTCTTGTGAAAGCATTCAAAATGGTTGAAAATTCTGATACTTCAATGGTAAAGTATTGGCTCAGTTTCATGTACATGACTGAAATACTGATGATGAATATCAGTGCATCAAGAACTCAGGATTGGGAGGCATTCAAAGCATCACTCAGATTGATGTTGTCATGGCTGCAAGTATATGAAAATGACAAGTATGGAAGATGGCTTGTTGAGTTCTGGCTAGAGATTAGCTGCCTACCTCAGTCAAGTACTTGTGTGATGGCTTATTTGCACAATCAATGACAGAAAACCCCTACTCTTGCTTGCCACTGAATCTATGGCTAGAAATGACAATAAACAAGTGCTCAAAGATAAAAGCCAGCAGGATGAGAATTTTGAAGAATGAGAAGATGCTGCTAACTCACACTTGAAATGCAAACTTAATAGAATTGGAGTCTCTCTACCTGTCATCACTAACATGAAGACAACCTCTCAATGTCACAATGAGAATTCAGCCACCTGACTCAGAGCAGATGAACAGGCAATACGGGAACTTGATAGCTGCATCACAGAATTTGACTGTGATCCTTTTGACCTTACAAAGCCTACTCTAAGGATTCTCCAGTCTGGAATGATTGCATCAGAAAAACTTATCCAGGACTTTGAAACAGCACATGAGGATGGTGAATCACTAGTTATCAAATTCTTTCAGGACTGGATGTTTTCAACTAAGAAATCATTTGATGAAACTGTTCACAGAAACTCAAGGTACAAGTTCAATAGACAACATGTTATCAGAGATAGAACAAAAACCATTGTAATGGGGACTAGTGTAATAGGAAACAATGCTACGGCAGAAGTGATCTCTCTTGTTCAAAGGTGCAAAGAGAAATTTGACCTGTCACAAGTAATGGAACATCATGTCAGAGAAATGTCTCTCAATATTCAGTCTTAATGGAACTATGGTCAAAGTGCAAAAATATACATTAGTTGAAAAGTTGAACCTGGTTCCACTACACCCCATGAGTAGCTATATTGCCCTGGTAGACACGGGATTCATTTGGAGGCTTGCCACTCCTTCTGCAGAGGATAGAGAAAAGCATGATGAGACTGACTTCACATAGGAAGATTATGCTCATAAGGTATTTTCACTTGTCCTGGCTCAACACCCCAAAGCTTCTGAGATCATCTTTGTCAATGATCCATATGACTTGGAGATGAGCATCAGAGACAGTGAGCATGAACGTAAAACAACATGCACATTATACACAGGAGGGACGTGGAATATATATGTCAAGACAGAAGATAAGCTGCCTGCATTGAATGAGTTCCACAAGTTCAAAAACCCAGTCAACAAAATTCATATCCAGCAATTCCTGAAGGGTGAATTCAGGGTGTTTGCACATCAACGTCCAGCCATCCAAAATCTGTACTCTTTGATGAGCAACTGTTGGGCTCTGTCCTCTGAGGATAAACATGTGCAAATTAAGGAGTTCTAGTGTCACCACATAGAAGCAAACACAGTACTTCTGTATATATACTCACAGCTGAGGAAAAATGGAGTAAATAATGTTGTACTTGATGCAGGAGACACTGACTTAGCAGTCCTAGTTGCATATGTACCACACCAGGTTGGCAATGTTCTTGGCTTGAAGAGGAAGAAGTACATGTTTGACTGCAAGGCACTGTGTTCAAAAGAAGTTGCACAAGCCCTTGTACCTCTTCATATACATATGGGAGCAGATGCATTCTCAGGATTTTTTGAACATGGAAAGAAGTCAGTATTTCAAAGTGTACTGAAATATGAAGCAGCACATAGGTTGCTGCTAGGTGTTGGAAAGAGTCTCCCAGGGACACCAAATATTCTGGGCATGGTGAAGTTCACCATCAGGTTTGTCTATCAAGATAGTATCAGCAAGATGGTACCTGAGGCTCAGGCATCAAAGTGGGTCAAAATGAAGAGAAAGTCAACCCAGAGAATACCTCCTGACCATGTTTCCCACGATTTTAAAGGTAAAGCAAGTTAACTACCAGGTGTACATCCTTCTCAACTATAACAAACCTGATGCTGCACCATCACCACTGCACCATGACTGGACTCTGATTGAAGGGAAATGTCATCCTCTCTGATTCACAAAGACACCTCTACCAAAGATCCTCTTGGGCATTGTAGCACAAGAGAACATCTCAACAGCTGGAAAAGATGATGAAGAATATGATGCAGAATCTGATTCAGAATCTGATAGTCTATGATTCTGATAATAACTCTGAAAATAACATGGAAGAAAATGAGTAGGAGATTTTAAGCATGCTCAAATGAAGACAACTCTTCAAACATTAACTGGAGAATGTTACGACAGCAATAAGGTTTCGAACATTATGAATATTAGATAATTGTACAGTCGGACTAATGTTACCAAACTAGAACTTTTCAATTAAAAATGTTACTAACTGCAAAACCAGATTTTGTAAAAATAAAAGTTGGCAATTTTTATGACAGTGAAAAATGACATGCATTATATACTTAAGTTTATAGACATAAAATTCAAGTTTTGGGGGTGGGGGAACTTGGAATTAAGCAGTTATTTCTGTAGAAATTTAAGAACATGTTGTCATGGTGTCTTTGGCTTCAAGAAAGAACATTTTCATTATAAGAAATTAATTAATTGACCCTCAAAACCCACATTTAGACACATAATACAACTTTATGTGACAACTATGAGCTGAGATATGCCATTTTAGAGATTTTTGGTGGCCATCTTGAATTTGGCCATCTAGTGGCAATTGCCCAAATTTTTGAGAGGATCCCCCAAGCCCATCTTTATTTGCACCATTTATTCATATAAAAGACACCATCAAACCATTGTCCCCGTAAATTGATAATGGACTCCTTATGTGTTTCCATTACTAAAAGGGATGTGAAAAACTATTTTGCAGTGTTTTGCTCATGGAACCAGTAATCTGGGGCTCAAGTGTCAAAAATTCGCAACGCACAGTGCAAAAGTTTGCACTGTGCTTCTTGTTTGCTGAAGTGTCTAAGCACAGAAACATAGACTTTGACAGCAGATAAGGACCATTTGGCCCACCTAGTCTGCCCATTTCCCTATTAGATAAGCTTCAGATCCTAGTTAACCAACAGCCTAAGATTGCTATTCTCAGTCAGATAGTGCACCAGCACTCTCCAACTGAGAACAGGGCCAGGTTGAGTCAGTGCTAACCCCATTAGTGCTGCACAATATGGAGTCAGGAGTATGGCACCATAATAAATAGTGCAGGTGCGCTATTTGCTATGCTCAAAAGCAGCCATGTAAATGAGAACATTTGGCATGCAAGGTGCTATCTGGTCATTAGCATGCCCATTATGGGACCATTTGCATGGGCTGTGTGGCGTTAAGTGTGCTCCCCCCAGTCCCTACCCAATACACAGCCCCAGTCGCTGGTGGCTAGTGGCCCCTCCCCACATTTGTTGTCATGCCTGATGAAAAAATAACATTACCTTGGTGTCCAGTTGTCCCTCCCACCCACCGATCGCTGGCCTGATGTGACAAGAAAAAAGCCAATGTGATGAAAATTGCTGGCTCGATGTGCAGAAATAAACAAGTTCCTGGTATCTAGTGGTTCCACCCCCTGCCCCACTGATCACCCAATTGACATGCAGAAATAAACTTTCCTTGATGTCTAGTGGTTCCCCGACCCCCGCTGATTGCTGGTCCAATGTGCAGAAATAAACTTTCCCTAATGTCCAATGGTTCCTCCCTCCACCCGCCCCCATGCCCAATGTTTCAATACTGATTTTCTGGTGTCCAGTGGACCCCCCCATCCTAACCCCCTGTATAATAATGAGAAACCATTTTCTGGTGTCTAGCAGACCTCTCTTCCCTATATCTGATCTCCTGTATACAAATGTAATGCTGTTCCCTGGTGTCTAGCAACCCCCCTACCCCAGCAGGTACAGCCCCACCATCCCGCTCCCTGCATCCTGACCTCAAGCTGATGACTGGCACAGCCTTCTGCTCACCACTACAGCTGGCCACTGACTGAGCTGTCAGTGATCATGTACTCTAACATTATGCACTCACTGACAGCTCAGTTGGTGGCTGGCCATGGTGGAGCTCAGAGGGCTTTGCTGGTCACTGGCCCAGTGTCAGGATAGTGGGCAGAGGGAGTAGGGTGGTGAGGCACTACCTGCCAGGATGGGTGGTCTGCTAGATATCAGGGAACAGTGTTACATTTGTTTACAGGGGATTGTGGATAGGGAGGGGGGTCCACTAGACACCAGGGAATGGTTTCATGCTAGTATACAGGGGATTGGGATGGCAGAACTACTGGACACCAGGGAATCAGTATTGAAATATCTGGCATGGGTGCAGGTGGGAGGAGGGACCACTGGACATCAGGGAAAGTTTTGCTCTGCACATCAGGACAGCAATTGGTGGTGGGGGACCACTAGACACCATGGCCACATTAATTTCTGCACAACAGGCCAGTGATCAGCTGGGGGGACCACTAGACACCATGGAAAACATATTTTCATCACATCGGGCTGATGATCGGTGGGGAGGGGTGGGGACCACTAGACACCAAGAAAACATTTATTTATTATTGGGCACGGGTGCAGATGGGGGGAGGATGGAGGGAGATCATGTCAAACAAATCTGGTAGATTTCTTTGAATGGATAACCAGGGAATTGGATCAGGGTGTCTCAGTGGATGTTGTCTCCCTAAATGGCATTCAATACCATTCCACATAGGAGACTTGTAAACAAGCTGAAAAGCCTAGGAGTGGATCCTTAGGTGGTAAACTGGGTGACAAATTGGTCGGGAGACAGAGGGTGGTGATAAATGGAAGTCACTCTGAGGAAGGGAAGGTGAAAAGTGAGGTGCCACAGGGATCAGAATTGGGACTGGTCCTCTTTAATGTCTTTATTAATGACATTGCAGAGTGGCTTGAAGGGAAGGTATGCCACTTTGTAGATGACACTAAAATCTGTAATAGGGCAGATGCTCTGGAGGGTTGTGTGTGTGTGTGTGCATGTGTGTGTGTGTGTGTGTGTGTGTGTGTGTAAAATGAACAGTGATCTAGGAAAGTTGGAGGAGTGGGCAAGGGTGTGGCAACTTGGTTTCAATGCTAGGAAATGCAAAATCATGCACTAGGGGCACAGATGCCCAAAAGCAGAATACAAAATGGGAATGGGGTACTATTACTACCACCAAACAGGAAAGGGACCTGGGAGTCATCATATCTGATGACCTGTAGGTGGCCAGACTGTGTGACAAGTCAGTGAGGAAAGCTAGTAGGATGCTAGGCTGCATAGGAGGGCTGACTTTCACAAGATGGAAGAGTGCCTTACACAAACCACATTTTCTTGACCTTGAAGGAAACTCTACTTTACTCAGCTGTGAGCTGTGTGGGAGATTCTATATTGCACTTGACATCTGCAACCTGCACACTCTTGCTCAGTTCTGTGGGAGGTGAAACTAACTACCATTGGTAATTGCTTTTTATTTATATATTTATTTAGTGTTTAACCAAGAAGGGGCTTGCAAACTCTGCTTATCTTGGAAGTAACTTTAGAAGGGTTTAAATACTGCATTTCGGTTGTCCTTTAGGGTAGCTGGATTGACTACTAGGATTCTGTGACAGATAAACTATGTTTAAATAATTTACTGGTAGGTAGGATTTTGTGACAGTTAAACTATTTTTAAATAATTTACTGGTGGTTAAGGAGCTGTTATAGCAAAAGCTGCAGTGTGGATTGAAACACAGACAGCTTCAGGTGCAGGAAATTGTCTCCCTCATTGCTTTCATACCACAAAGTGTTGTGTTGGATCAGGAAAGATTGCATCATAACCACTGTCAACCAGTTGTCCTGGGTGGAGTCTTCTAGACTTGATCAGATTACTTTAAACTAATGGTGTGTGCAAAATTTGGAGACGCAAAGTACATTTTCCTGACCTTGAAGGAAACTACTACTTTACCCAGCTGTGAGCTGTGTGGGAGATTCTATATTGCATTTGATATCTGCAACCTGCACACTCTTGCTCAATTCTGTGGGAGGTGAAACTAACTACCCTTGGTAATTACTTTTTATTTATATATTTATTTAGTGTTTAACCAAGAAGGGGCTTGCAAACTCTGCTTATCTTGTGAGTAACTTCAGAAGGATTGAAATACTGCATTTGGGTTGTCCCTTGGAGGTAGCTGGATTGTCTACTAGGATTTTGTGACAGTTAAACTATTTTTAAATCATTTACAGGTGGCTGAGGAGTTGAAGAAGGGGCTTGAAAACTTTGCTTATCTTGGAAGTAACTCCAGAAAGGTTTAAATACTGCATTTTGGTTGTCCCTTGGGGGTAGCTGGATTGACTACTAGAATTTTGTGACAGATTAACTATTTTTAAATAATTTACTGGTGAGTAGGATTTTGTGATAGTTAAACTATTTTTAAAGAATGTACTGGTGGTTAAGGAGTTGTTATAGCAAAAGCTGCAGTGTGGATTGAAACACAGACAGACTCAGGTGCAGGAGACTGTGTTCCCCTGATTGTTGTGCAGGTTGTATTGCTGAAAGGAAAGTTAACCCTCATCCTAGTGCTGAGTCAGAGCTTGTAGCTGACTGTTCCTGAGGGCAATGCTTGGGCCCAAACCCACCCTTCCCCACATCCCACTCCCCCAGGTGTCACTTCCTTTATAGCAGGGGTTGTGACATCATTTCCTCAAGGGGGAAGGTGCATACATCATGTTTCCTTACCAGCACAGCACACTGCATTGAAGGTAATAGCACACTCAATAACTATATATAACCCCCCAAAAAAAGGCTTAGCACAAAAGAATCAGGAAAGAAGACAGACGTGGGGAGAATTGCAATGCACTGGCTGTGGGGCAGCAATCTTCCGGGAGACTTTCTGGAGGCTGAGGTGCTGCCCTATTTGTAGACACCACTCTGGTCTGAAGGAGGAGATTGCTCGTCTCTGGGCTGACTTGGCTAGAATTTGTGAAACCTCTTCTCCTATCCAGAGACCACCAGGGCCACTGCTGCTACCTCAGAGGCTGCCAAGAAAGAGGAGCAGTTGGACCAAGGTGGGCTCAGGCAGGGAGAGGATGGTGGAACAGATGCATATTCCTCCAGTTGTACCTCTCCATAATTCATACACTCTTCTGGTAGAGAGTGGTTCCTCTATGGGGGCACCAGCACTGAAGACCAAAGAGGATGTTGGGAACCTCCACAAAGGTGTCCCACAGGAGGGTGGCATGGGATCCCACAGGAGAAGGAAACACCTCCTGGGGGGGACTCAATTATTAGGGGGGTATATCTGGGGAATGAAGGTGAGAGGGCGGTAAGGCACTTGCCTGGTGCCATGGCATGGAGGGACAGGGAGCGAATACTCAGGATCACAGAAGCAGCTGCACAAGGGAGGGATCTGGATATCATTGTCCACCTAGGGACAAATGACCTGGCTATGAATGGGATCACAGCAGTACAAGAGAAGTTTGAAGAATTGGGGAGGGGCCTTAGACAAGTAGCACATACAGTAACCATCTCAGAGGTGCTGCCTGTCTATGGTAAGGGTGATGCTCGAGTACTCCACACCATGGGATTCAATGAATGGTTGAAAAAGTGGTGCAGAGCTCAGTGTTTTGGCTTCATTGGGGACTCTGGGTCCACCTGGAGGGATACAGGCCTATACTGGCATGATGGTCTGCATCTGTCCAGAAGTGGAACCAGAATCCTAGGTGATAGATTTAAATGCATAATTGACAAGCATTTAAACAAGCCAAGGGGGGAGGCGCTGAAAAGAAGCAGGGAAAACCCTGCCTCCCCCCCCCACAAAACACAGTAGTTAGAGAGGTAAGTATCAAGGTAGAGGAGTTAATGGGGAGCAGGACAGGGGTAAATGCAGAAAAAGGAAGTAAGGACAGGGATGGGGCTAAAAGGAGTAAGGCCATCAACAAATGGAGGATGATGAGTACCAATGCCCGTAGTCTGTGTAAGAAGCTCCCTGAACTAGTGGCCTTGATGGAAGAGGGACATCTGGATATTGTGGCAGTCACAGAAACATGGTACACTGAGAACCATGACTGGGATTTCAACATACCAGGGTACACAATGTACAGGATGGACAGGGAGGGTAAAAGAGGAGGAGGAGTAGCTCTCTATGTAAGGGAAGGGATCAAAGCAAAGAAACTAAAGGATAAACAGGGAGTAGAGGCGGCACTGTGGGTTACCCTGGAGACAGGTTATGGCACCACAATTTGCACAGGGGTGGTATACAGACCCCCAACTCAGGGGGAGGCAATGGACAAGGAAATGATAGAAGACATCCTTAGAATGGCAGAATAAGGAGAGATATCATTGATGGGGGACCTGAATATGCCAGACATTAGCTGGAGCACCCTGGCTGCAGCCTCATCAAAAATCAGGTTTATTCTTGATGCCCTGCAGGGGGCATGCCTCAGACAGCTAGTAGTGGAACCAACATGGGAGGGAGCAATCTTAGACCTGGTACTGTCAAATGGGGATGGAGAAAGGATCTCAGATTTAGAAGTGGGTAGCCATCTGGGAACAAGTGACCACAAAACAGTGTGGTTCATGATAAACACAGCCATAGAGTCAAGTCATACAAAAGCAATAGTGTTGGAGTTTAGGAGGGCTGACTTTGGGAAAATGGGAGGGTGCCTCAGAAAAGCGCTAGCAAACTGACAAGAAGGAGGGGTGGAGGAACAATGGGGAAAAATCAAAACAGCTATCACAGAGGCAACAAGCCTTTGTGTGAAGCAAATCAACAAAACAAAATGAAGGGAAAAAAACACTATGGTTCTCAAAAGAGGTGGTGGAGAAGGTTAAGGAGAAAAAGGTAGCATTCAGGAAGTATAAGGAAACATAGAAGGAACAGGACAGAGAACTGTACCAGTTAAAGCAGAAGGAAGTGGGGAATGCAGTCAGAATAGCAAAAGCCCAAACTGAGGAAAAGATAGCCAACTCAGTTAAGAAGGAGGATAAAACCCTTTACAGGTACATTAGGGAGCGAAGAAAGATGAAGGAAGGGATAGTAAGGCTTACTAAAGGGAAGGGAGGGTGGGCAGAGGATGACAGTGAAAAAGCAGGGGCACTGAATGAATACTTCTGCTCAGTATTCACAAAAGAAGAGGAGGGGGAGGTACCAAAATCAAAGAATAGAAGGACTCTGGATAGGGAGGTCGGCACCAGTCCATTCACAGAAGAAAGCATCCTGAAAGAACTCTTAAAACTGAAGGTGGACAAAACAATGGGGCCTGATGGGATTCACCCAAGAATTCTTAAAGAACTAAGGGTAGTATTAGTGACACCACTAACTGCCCTTTTTAACAAATCATGGGAGGATGGTGTAGTACCGGAGGACTGGAGGAGGGCAGACGTGATTCCCCTTCACAAAAGTGGGAGCAAGACAGAGGCCAGAAACTACAGACCTGTTAGTTTGACCTCAGTGGTAGGGAAAATGATGGAATCACTCCTAAAGGAAAGAATTGTTGAGTTCCTAGAGGCCAGTGGTACACAGGACCCAAGGCAGCATGGATTCACATCAGGAAGGTCATGTTAGATGAATCTAATAAATTTCTTTGACTGGGTGACCAATGTGGTGGACCAGGGAAGGGCAGCAGACATGGCCTACCTAGACTTTAGCAAGGCATTTGACACAGTCCTACACAAAAGATTAATATACAAGTTAGCCAGCCTTGGAGTGGGTCCCAAGGTGGTAGCCTGGGTTACAAATTGACTGGATAACAGGATACAGAGGGTAATAGTTAACGGAGTTTACTCTGAAGAAAGGGGGGTTACTAGTGGGGTACAGCAGGGCTCAGTACTGGGACCGGTCATCTTTAATGTCTTTATAAGTGACATTGCAGAGGGACTGGAAGGAAAAATATGTCTCTTTGCAGACGATACAAAGAGCTGCAACAGGACTGATACAGAAGGTGGGGTGGAGAGGATGCAAAGGGACTTGGCAAGGTGGGAGGAATGGTGAAATGTATGGTAGCTTAGATTCAATGCAAAGAAGTGCAAAGTAATGCACCTGGGAAACAAAAATCCAGGGTAAGAGTACACAATGGGGGGGGTGAGATATTAACAAAATAGAAATGGAAAGGGAACTGGGGATAGTCATATCAGATGACCTTAAGATGGGCAAGCAACATGAGAAGGCAGTAAGGAGGACTGGTGGGATACTGGGATGCATATGGAGAGGCATCACCAGTAGAAAACAGGAAGTTGTTATCCCTCTTTGCAGACAGTTGGTGAGACCCTATCTGGAGATCTGCATCCAGTTCTGGAGATTTCATCTCCTCAAGGACATAAACAGGATGGAGGCTGTCCAGAGGAGGGCAACTAAAATGGTGCAGGGTCTACACCAGAAGACATACAAAGAGAGATTAAAGAAGCTTAACATGTATACACTCAAGGCAAGGGGGGGGGGGACATGATAGAAACATTCAAGTACATCAAGGGAATCAACAGAGTCCAAGACGGTAGCATCTTTCAGAAAAAGAGATGTGCAAGAACAAGGGGGCACAATCTGAAGATAGAGGGGGGACGGCTCAAAGTTGATGTGAGGAAGTATTTTTTCATGGAGAGGGTTGTGGATACATGGAACAACCATCCTGAGGAGGTAGTGGATTCAAAAACAGTGGGGGAATTCAAGAATGTATGGGACAGACATAAGGCAATTCTAGTGGGGGGTAGGAAGAAATAGGATGTTGGTTAACTAGGATCTGCTGCCTATGCATTAGGTAGGGAAATGGGCAGACTAGGTGGGCCCTGCAGTCCTTATCTGCCGTCAAATTCTATGTTTCTGTGTTTCTAAGCACTAGCAAACAGGCTAGAAGAGGAGTGGTACAACAATGGGGAAACATCAAAACTGTTATCACAGAGGCAACAAGCCTTTGTGTGAATCAAATAAACAAATCAAAACAAAAGAAAAGGCCACTATGGTTCTCAAAAGAAGTGGCAAGGAAGGTTAGGGAGAAAAAGATAACATTTTGGAAGTATAAGGAAACACAGAAAGAGCAGGACAGAGAACTGTACCAGTTAAGGCAGAAGGAAGCAGGAAGGGAAGTCAGAATAGCAAAGGCTCAAACTGAGGAAAAGATAGCCAACTCGGTTAAGAAGGGGAATAAAACCTTTTATAGGTACATCAGTGAACGTAGAAAGACAAAGAGAGGGACAGTGAGGCTGAACAGAATGGACGGTAGGTGGGCAGACAGGGACAGTGAAAAAGCAAGGATACTGAACGAATACTTCTGTTCAGTCTTCACAAAAGAGGTGGAGGGGAGGTTCCTAATCCAATTAACAGAAGCACTCTGGATAGGGGGATCAATCCCAGTCCTTTCGCAGAAGAAAAGGTTCTGAAAGAACTCCTAAAACTGAAGGTGGACAAAGCAATGGGGCCTGATGGAATTCACCCCAGAATTCTAAAGGAATTAAGGGAAGAACTAGTGACACCACTGGCTACCTTTTTTAACTAATCATGGGAGGATGGTGTTGTACCTGAGGACTGGAGGAAGGTGGATATGATTCCACTTCACAAAAGTGGGAGCAAGACAGAGGCAGGAAACTACAGACCTGTCAGTTTGACCTCTGTGGTAGGGAAAGTGATGGAATCACTTCTGAAGGAAAGGACTGTTGAGTGCCTAGAGGCCAGTGGTGCACAGGACCCAAGGCAGCATGGGTTCACAGTGGGAAGGTCATGTCAGATTATTCTAATTGATTTCTTTGACTGGGTGACCAAACTAGTAGACCAGGGTGGGTTGTGGACATGGCCTACCTAGACTTTAGCAAGGTATTTGACACAGTCCTACACAAAAGATTAATAATCAAATTAACCAGACTGGGGGTGTGTCCCAGGCTGGTAGCCTGGGTAAAACATTGGCTGGACAACAAGACACAGAAGGTAATTATAAATGGAGTCCACTCTGAAGAAAGAGGGGTTACTAGTGGGCTACCGCAGGGTTCAATACTGGGTCCAGTCCTTTCTAATATCTTTGTAAGTGACATTGCAGAGGGACTGGAAGGAAAAGTATGCCTCTTTGAAGATGACACAAAGATCTGCAATAGGGTTGATACACAAGGTGGCATGGAAAGGATGAGAAGGGACTTTGCAAGGTTGGAGGAATAGTCAGAAGTATGGCAGCTTGGATTCAATGCAAAGTAGTGCAAAATGATGCACCTGGGAAACAAAAAACCAAGGGGAAGATTACACAATGGGGAGGGAGGTAGTAACAACAACAAAAATGGAAAGGGACCTTGGGGTAATCATATCAGATGACCTTAAGGTTAGCAAGCAGTGTGAGAAGGTTGTAGGGAGGGCTGGGGCAATACTAGGATGTACAGGGAGAGGCATCACCAGCGAAAACAGGAAGTTGTTATCCCTCTGTACAGAGAGTTGGTGAGACCCCATCTGGAGTACTGCGTCCAGTTCTGGAGACCCCATCTCCACAAGGACATAGACAGGATGGAGACAGTCCAGAGGAGGGCAACTAAAATGGTGCAGGGTCTGCAACAGAAGCCATATGAGGAGAGACTAAAGGAGCTTAATATTTATACCCTTGAGGAAAGGGGGGGGGGACATGATAGAAACTTTTAAGTACCTCAGTGGAATCAACAACATCCAAGAGGGTAGCATTTTTCAGAAAAAGAGATGTGCAAGAACAAGGGAACACAATTTGAAGATAGAGGGGGGATGGCTCAGGGGCAATGTGAGGAAGTATTTTTTCACAGAGAGGGTGGTGGACACATGGAACAGCCTTCCTGAGGAGCTTGTGGTGTCTAAAACTGTGGGCGAATTCAAGAATGCATGGTACAGGCATAAGGCATTTCTTTTGGGGGGGGTAGGAAGAAATAGGCTGTTGGTAAACTAGGATCTGCAGCTTATCCTGTAGGTAGGGAAATGGGCAGACTAGGTGGGTGAAGCAGTCCTTATCTGCCATTAAAGTTTATGTTTCTCTGTTTCTATGTATCATCAGTAGAAAGAGAGGGGTGGTGTTGCCAATGTACAGATCACTGGTGAGACCGAGTACCATGTCCAATTCTGGAGACCACGTCTCTGGAAGGACATAACCAGAACAGAGGCAGTCCAGAGGAGGTGCAGGGTGTGCATCACAAGCCCTATGAGGTGAGACTAAAGGACCTCAATATGTACATCCTAGATGAAGGAAGGGGAGGGCGATATGATAGAAACATTCAAATACCTCACTGGTATAAATAAAGTTCAAAAGGGAAGCATTTTTCAGAAAAAAAGATGCTCAAGAACAAGGGGACATGCTATGAAACTGGAAGGGGGAAGATCAGGGGAGATATGAGGGAGTACTTCTTCACAGAAAGTGTGGTGGATGCCTGAAACAGACTCCCGGCAGAGGTGGTGGGGCCAAAAACAGTAATGGGTTTCAAGAATGCATGGGATAGGCATAAGGGAACCTTAGAGGTAGGGAAATGGGGGGAGGTAAAGCCGGAGGACAAGTAGGGTCTGCAGCATTATAGTACGTAGGGAAAATGGGCAAACTAATTGGGCTAACAGGCCTTATCTGCCATCAATATCTATGTTTCTGTGTTTCTATGCAACTTGGCACAAAACCTGTTTTGCTCATGCAGTTTTGAGAATCGGGGCCCTGGAGTTTTAATTATGTCATGGTCTGTGTACAGAACTCTTAAGTATGGTTCTGATAGGTCAATATCTCATGCTTAGCATTCTGTAAACAAATCATAACACAGCAAAAACTCAAAATTACCATTTCCGTGAAGAGAACTGTGCAAAATGTTGTCCATGAGAAGAAAACAATTGAAAAAACATTTTAACATCAGTGAGTATTCATGTATAGTTATATTGTTCACATTTTTTTTTATGTTTTGGGCTTCACAGCCCATTAATTTATGTCTGTGCTAGCCTTTTCCAACCAAAAGTAGAATTTTGTTACGAGGTCCTGAGTGGTTGGGAAGGGATCATAACTGAAACTGAACCCACAGCCAGGCAATCCCTTCTATTTCCCTGTCCATCGGCATCACCCCATACTGAGTCATTTTGTGACGTCTAAGCAGGGACAGCACAGGGTACGCCCCATAGATGTATATTTGGAAGGATTTCAATGTATGTTTATAAATGATTAAGCAAATTTGAAGAAAAATGAAAGTCACCGATCCACTAATAGGGGCCCTATCAGTTAATTGGTGGCTTTCATTATGTTTGCTTGCACGCATGTGCAAGAAACATAGTGCCATCATTGGAGATTTCGGAGGTGTGTCACCTCCTCCTCCAATTCAGTCAGTGTGCTGGCAGGCGGCCCTGTAGCCAATGCATTTTGGGCTGTCTGAGCACGGCTCAAAAATGCAGTGTGCCTCTGATTGAAAGGGGAGCTATGCTTGAGTGAGCAGCGATAAGATAAGGCTACTCAGAGCAGCTCCCCCACAGGCGCCTGCAGGCGCGCATCCCGCACGTACGCACTGGCAGCCGACGGGTGCCCAATCCCGGCCGGCTGTGCCGCGCCCTCCACCCTCTCCCAAACGCCACAAAATACCACGCTGGGTGCCCACCCCAGCGCGGCAACTAATCATACAGCCGACGGGGTGCCCAATCCTCGTCGGCTGCTGCCTCCCAGTGAGTAGGTGCCACGCTGAGAGCCCACCCAGCGTGGCAAGCAATTCGTGAGGCCGACGGGTGCCCAATCCCCGTCCGGCTGAATGGCCGCCCAACGTCTTGTGCCACGCTGGGAGCCCACCCAGCGTGGCAAACGTCCACGTCGTCCGTTTATTTTTTTCACCTGTGAAGAAAAAACAGTCCCCGAGTGAGTCTCCGCCCCTCACACCCGCACCCACCCACTGCTTCCAGCCTCCCCACTCCTCCCCTCACCCCATGCCACCTCCGGACCTCATCGGCGATCTTGGTGGACTGGGAACACGTCTGCACTCTTCAAAGGTGACCGCAACTGAGGAAATGCCGGTAAGCTGTATAATGGGCTAGATAGGGGTTTCAACTTATTGCATATCTCAGGCATTTTTTGAATTTTGCACCAAATTTTCAACATGGGGTTTTGGGACCCTTCTCATGATTGATGTCACTGTCATGGCGTTATTGGACGAAGGGTGATTTCGGCGCAGTGACTGCGAAAATCACCCTTCGGCCAAATAACACCATGACAGTGACATCAATCATGAGAAGGGGTCTCAAAAACCCCATGTTGAAAATTTGGTGCCAAAATTCCCAAAAATGACTGTTTTACGAGCGTGCTTTGTGCAGTTCCTACGCAGGCTCGTAAGTTCTGAAATTTCAATATTTTCATTCCAGATTTTCAACATTGCCATTTTACCACACCTTCTTATGAGTAGTATAGCTGTCATTTTTCACATCTCACCCAAAATGTGTTTCTGTCCATGTAACGCACAATGGCGCAGTCGGTGTGTGAAATCAATGTACAGGACAAATTAAGAAAATCACAGTGACACTTTTCATGAGTAGACATCTTAAAATGGCTATGTTGAAAATTTGGTGAAAAAATCCCTAAAATGACTGTTTCACGAGTGTGCATTATAGCAGTTCCTCATGCGCTCGTAAGAGCATTCAATATTTTGCTCCAGATTTTCAACATTGCCATTTTACCACACTTCTTAAGGAGTAGTACAGCTGACATTTTTCACATCTGACCCAAAATGTGTTTCCGCCATGTAGCTTATTAATGGCGCAGTTGGTGTGCCACGTCAATGTAATGGACAATTAAGAAAATCACAGTGACACTGTTCATGAGCAGAGGTCTTAAAATGGCTATGTTGAGAATTTGGTGAAAAATTCCTAAAATGACTTTTACGTTAGTGCGTTGCACAGTTCCTATGCATGCTTGTAAGTTTGCAAATTTAATATTTTCACTCCAGATTTTCAACATGTCCATTTTATTAAACTTCCTTATGAACAGTACAGCTGCAATTTTTCATATATGCTTAAAATGTTTTCGCACATGTAGCACACAATGGTGCTGTTGGTGTGCGAAAGCAATGTTTAGGACAGATTAAGAAAATCACAGTTACACTGTTAATGAGCAGAGGTCTTAAAATGGCTATGTTGAAAATTTGGTGACACAAGTCCATAAAATGACTGTGTTACGGTGAGCATTGCACAGTTTCCACGCACCTCGTTAGTTCATGACTTTGTAATATTTTCAGTCCAGATTTTCACCAGTGGCATTTTTCCACACTTCCTTATGAGCAGTACAGCTGCCATTTTTCACAACATGGCCGGGTGTGTTTTCACACTTTCAGTGCAGAGATGCATGGTCGCTGTGGGAAATCATTGTTCGGCACAGATAAAGAAAATCACAGTGACACTGTTCATGATCGGAGGCACCAAAATGCCTGAGTTGACAATCTGCTGTAAGAAATCCCCAACCTAATTATATTACAGGCGTGCGTTGCACAGTTTCTATGTTCGCTCGTGACTTCACCATGTTTTTTAATATTTTTACTACACATTTGCAACATAGCCATTTTTTACACCTCCCCATGAAAGAGTACAGCTGTCATTTTTTACATCCTGTTCGGAATATTTTTGCACCTGTGGTGCTAAATGCCGTAGTCACTGTGCATAAGCAGCTTTCATAACAAACTGATATTCCCCTGTTCATGAGAGGTGTGGGTCACAAACAAACATGTTGAAAATTTGGAGTGAAAATACCAATGAATGCCTGAGGTATTAGGCTTTTCAACTATAACGCCCGACCCTATAGAGAATGACAGGCATCAGGGGTGTGACTTGGGATTCTTGCCTGTGATGCTCATACCATTCCACACCCTGCAGTCACTGAGAGGCATCGAGGTATGCCTTGGACTCTTTGGCCCCAAAGTTCACCCCATTCTCCTATACCGCACCCATCTCACTGTACTTCCTAATGGAATGGGGTGTGCATAAGGGCCAAAGATCCCAAGGCACACCGTGACACTTGTCAGTGTCTGCAGGGTGGGGTGTGGTGAAATGGCGTGTCATTATGCCTGATGACCCAAAGGCACACCCCAATGCCTGTCCGTATCTGCAGGGTGGTGGCGGGGTTGGCTTCAGTTCAATACTTCACTGCCATTTCTATTATGCAGCTGTCTAACTCCTACACTACCAATCCCAATGCCAGCAAGCAAACATTCGGCATTGACAAATGCTTGTTTTTCTTTAAGTTTGCTTACTCATGCTAATAGAATGTTGAAAGAAAAGAAAGCCTAAATACAGAGAACATAAGTTGGTTACAATTCAAGTACAAATGTGTATAAACACTCAGTACCAAGTAACAGAATCACAGGTAAAGAAAGGCAACACCACAGTCAGATACTGCAGATGAAAAACACAAGCTACTCCCAGTTAGGGAGACCAAACTAGTATGGTCAGCCTGAGGATTATTATGTATATGGGGCAGACTGAATGGGTCACAAGGCCCTTATCTGCCAACAACATCTGTGTATCTATGTATCTGTGTATCTGTGTATCTATGTATCTATGTATCTATGTATCTATGTATCTATGTATCTATGTGTATCTATGTATCTCTGTATCTGTGTATCTATGTATATAGCCAACTATATGACAAGTCACCATTTGCACCTTGCATTGATTCACCCCAAGTGAATAGTCTTTGAGCCTCTTTTTAAACAGCGCAAGGGTTGGGCAGTTTTGATTCTCAAAGGGTAGTGAGTTTCACGGGGAATGGTAAGCAAATGAGAAGGATATCCTACCAGATGCAGACTGTACTTTAAGGATTTGCAGTAAGGGGCTAGCAGTGGACACAGGGTCCTTACATACTGCTTAAACGTTTTTTTCCATATGTATTTTGTAGTTTTTTTGCTTTTGTCCCTGACCCCTTGCATCCTTGCATAACACAAGCCCCTATGGGACGCCCACCCTACTAGTCACTCTGTTACCACCTATACCTGCCACCAGAGTGCCATCAGGTAACAGCAGGAGTGTGGACAGGCGACTGACATTAGTAACAAGTTTGCTTGCCAAGAACCATGTTTCAAGTAACATAGAAACATAGAATCTATTGGCAGATAAGGACCTGATGGCCACCTAGTCTGCCCTATTTTCCCTATCTAAATTGTTGAAAGTCCCTTTTCAGGTTGCTGTTAATCCAGGTAATATCAAAATGAACATTAACTGTCTGCGTCAACCTCCCTCCCCACAATTATCTGATAAACTAAACACCCCAAAACGTCACACATGAGCACAGACAGATGAGCTTAAGCTTACATTTAAAGATGCTGTAGCTAATACAGTAGCCGTATGTTGCTTTCCACAGAACTTCCAGGCTGCTCCAGTTGCTTACTAAGTCATTGCGTACTTTTTTATCTGCTCAGAAGGTCCAAGACTGGATGTCTCTTAATATTTTTCTGCTCTGTATCTGTATCTTTCTGGCCTCTGTACTGTGCTGTTTCTTAACTGCTCCATATGAATGAGCCAGATGACTTTAGTGATTGAACTCTCTCAGTGAAAGTCTAATCCTGTGTCTCATTGAATGCCCAGTAAGATCTCTGCTGAGTCCTTCTCCCACTGAATGGCTATAGAGGGCAGCAACAAACTCATGTTTTTGTGGGGGATGCTCACTTTACTTAGTTTTCCTAGGACTATGCTGCCTCCTGATTGGCTATTCTCCCAACCTCTGATTGGTCCATTAACACTGGCCACGGATTAGGTATACAGTGCCCTTACCTAGTGAGAGACTGGTCTATTTTTCAGAACTGCCTGAAAAATTCATGGGGATCTGCTTGACTGCCCAGTGCTGTATTGTCTTGCATGCTGATATCACCAATCAGTTACCTTGCTTTTTGTCTGACCCCAGAACCATAAGATCAGTACTAAATAGTTAGATAAAGATGACTTTCTGTAGTTGGGATGGAGCAAGCCAGCTGGAAACAGATACTACATGCAGACTAGAAAATAACACCTGACCAACACATGCCAGGCCAATGTGGCACACAATAACGATGGAGGAGCTGGTCTGGCAAAACATACTGAAGGCAGTTTTTTTTTCTTGTATGGACAGCCACCGGCTATGACACAAGGCAAAAAAAAATGGACTTACATGGGGCAGAACAAGATGACCAGCTAAAGCTGCTGAAAACCAGAAAATCTGGTCAAAAACCAGGTTGCTGCAACCTTAACAGCCCCTACATACAAGCCCGACAGTAGTCTACTACATCTCTGCACTCACTCTATGTACAATAACTCTTTCTCCCTGCAAACTGCCTTTTTACATTCTCCGAGAAAGTCACAGTAAACCTTTGTGGGCAATTCGCATTGTTTCTGCAGGGGTGGATCAGCATGATGAGCTGTGCTCAGCTCCTCACACTTGACCCTCCCTATGGAATGCTCCCCTGCAGTGGAGGAACTGCTCACAGCTGGGGTCTCCATAGTCTGAAGCTACGGCACAAAAATGATACAGTATGCACCACTTGTAACGGACTGATTTGACAATAAGCAATCTGTTCATTACAAGCGGCATCCAGTACATCAATATGGAAAATCAAAGGGTATCACTGCAGGTGGTACTCGTTCAGACTCTGTTTTGGTGTTTATATAGAAACATAGAAACATAGAATTTGACGGCAGATAAGGACCGCTTGGCCCACCCAGTCTGCCCATTTCCCTATCTGATGGATAAGCTGCAGATCCTAGTTAACCAGCAGCCTACTTCTTCTTACCCCCACCCCCTAGAATTGCCTTATGACTGTCCCATGCATGCTTGAATTCCACCACTGTTTTTGACTCCACAACCTCCTCTGGAAGGCTGTTCCATGCATCCACAACCCTCTCTGTGAAAAAATACTTCCTTAAATTACTTCTGAGCCACCCCCTTCTATCTTCAAATTGTGCCCCTTGTTCTTGCACACCTCTTTTTTTGAAAGATGCTACCCTCTTGGACTTTGTTGATTCCCTTGAGGTACTTGAAAGGTTCTATCATGTCCTCTCCCTCCTTTCCTCGAGGCTATACATATTAAGCTCCTTAAGTCTCTCTTCATATGTCTTCTGGTGCAGACCCTGCACCATTTTAGTTGCCCTCCTCTGGACAGCTTCCATCCTGTCTGTGTCTTTGCGGAGATTGGGTCTCCAGAACTGCACGCAATACTCCAGATGGGGTCTCACCAGCAGTCTGTACAGAGGGATAATAACTTCTTGTTTTCTACTGGTGATGCCTCTCCCTATGCATCTGAGTATCCCCACAGCCCTCATTGCTGCCCTCTCACATTGCTTGCCCACCTTTAGGTCATCTGATATGACTACCCCCGATCCCTTTCCATTTTTGTTGTTGTTAGTATCTCACCCCCCATTGTGTGCTCTTCCCCTGGGTTTTTGTTTCCCAGGTGCATAACCTTGCACTTCTTAGCATTGAATCTAAGCTGCCATACATTTGACCATTCCTCTAACCTTGCCAAGTCCCTTCTCATCCTTTCCACCCCACCTTGTGCATCAACTCTGTTGCAGATCTTTGTGTCATCTGCAAAGAGACATACTTTTCCTTCAGTCCCTCTGCAATGTAAGCTTATAAAGACATTGGAGAGGACCGATCTAACTGAACCCTGCAGTGCTCCTGTTAACCCCCCTTTTTCAGAGTGGACTCCATTTACTATTACTCTCTGTGTCCTATTCTCCAGCCAATTCTTTACCCAGGCTGTCATCTTGGGACCCACTCCCAGGCTGGCTAACTTGTATATTAATCTTTTGTGTGGGACTGTGTCAAATGCCTTGCTGAAGTCTAGGTAGGCCATGTCCACAGCCCTCCTGATCAACTACTTTGGTCACCCAGTCAAAGAAATCTATCAGATTTGTCTGGCATGACCTTCCTGCTGTGAATCCATGCTGCCTTGGGTCCTGTGCCCCTCTGGCCTCTAGATACTCAACAATTCTTTCCTTCAGAAGTGATTCCATCATTTTCCTTACCACTGAGGTTAAACTAACAGGTCTGTAGTTTCCTGCTTCTGCCTTGCTCCCACTTTTGTGAAGGGGAATCACATCTGCCCTCCTCCAGTCCTCGGTACCACCCCATCCTCCCATGATTTGTTAAAGAGGGTAGTCAGTGGTGTCACTAGTTCTACCCTTAGTTCTTTCAGAATTCTGGGATGAATCCCATCAGGCCCATTGCTTTGTCCACCTTCAGTTTTAAGAGTTCTTTCAGAACCCTTTCTTCTGTAAATGGGCTGGAATCAACTTCTGTATCCAGAGTGTTTCTACTGTTTGTTTTAGGTACCTCCCCTTCCTTTGTAAATACTGAGCAAAATATTTGTTTAGTATCTCTGCCTTTTCACAGTCACCCTTTGCCCACCTCCCTCCCTCCCTTTATTAAGCCTCATTATCCCTCCTTGGTCTTCCTTCGCTCCCTGATGTACCTATAAAAGGTTTTATCCCCTTCTTAACTGAGTTGGCTATCTTTTCCTCGGTTTGGGCCTTTGCTGTTCTGACTGCCTTCCCAGATTCCTTTTGCTTTAACTGATACAGTTCTCTGTCCTGTTCCTTCTGTGATTCCTTGTACTTCCTGAATGCTTTCTTTTTCTATTGAACCTTCACTGCCACTTCCTTTGAGAACCATAGTGGTTTCTTACCTCATTTCATTTTGTTTATTTGCTTACACCAAGGCTTGTTACCTCTGTGATGGCAGTTTTATTATTCCCCATTGTTCTTCCACCCCTCCTTCCTGCCCATTTGCTAGTGCGTCTTAGGCATTCACCCATTTTGGCAAAGTCAGCCCTCCTAAAATCCAGTACCTTTGTCTTTGTATCGTGACTCTATTGCTGTGTTTATTGTGAACCATACTGTTCGATGTTCGCTAGTTCCCAGATGGCTACCCACTTCTACATCTGTGATCCTCTCTTCATCTCCATTTGAGAGAACCAGGTCTTAGATTGCTCCCTCTCAGGTGGGCTCCAATACTAGTTGTCTAAGGCATGCCCCCTGTAGGGCATCTAGAATAACCCCACTCTTAGAAGTGGCTGCTGAAACTGCACTCCAGTTAACATCTGGCATATTCAGATCACCCGTCAGCAATATCTCCCCTTTTTCTGCCATTTTAAGTATACTTTCTATCATTTCCTTGTCCATTTCCTCCCCTGAGAAGGGGTCTGTATCTAACCCTGTGAGGATTGTGGTGCCATTGCTGGTCTCCAAATTTACCCACAGTGCTTCTTCTCCTCCTGTTTACCCTTTTGTTCTGTTGCTTTGATTCCTTCCCTTATGTAAAGCTTCTCCTCCTCCTCTTTTACCCTCCCTGTCCCTCCTGTAGATAGTGTATCCTGGTATGTTTACGTCCCAGTCATGGTTTTGTGTGTACCATGTTTCTGTGACTGCCACAATATCCAGATGTTCCTCCTCCATCAAGGTCACTAATTCAGGAAGCTTGTTACTCAGACTACGGGCATTGGTACTCATTGCTCTCCATTTTTTGATGGCTTTACCTTCTGTTGCAGCATCCCCCACTGACCTTTCTACCTCGGTCTTTTCTCATTTAGTACCCTGTTTTGTAGGAGAGGCTGGGATTTTTCTGCTGCTTATCAGTGCCTCCCCTTGACTAGTTTAAAGCTTGCCAATGAAGCATTTAAACTGATTGCTCAAAAGACTTGTTCCCTTCCTGGACAGATGCAGACCATCCTGCCAGTATAGGCTGGTGTCCCTCCAGGTGGAACCCCAGTCCCCAATGAAGCCAAACCCCTGTGCTCCACACCATTTTTTCAACCATTCATTAAACTGCATGGTGCAAAGTACCCTTGCCTCACTCATGCCATTGACAGGCAGCACCTCTGAGAAGGATACCGTGTGTGCTACTTGTCTTAGGCCCCTCTCCAATTCTACAAAGTCCTTCTGCACTGCTCTAATCTCATGATGAGCCAAGTCATTTGTCCCTAGGTGGACAATGACGTCCAGCTCAGACTCCCGTGCAGCTGTTCTCGTGATCATGAGGATGCGCTTCCTGTCCCTCCAAGCCATGGCACCAGGCAGGCACCTTACTTCAGTTTTCCCTGCTCCCCCCAGTTCTATCCCCCTAATAATTGAGTCCCCCACCAGGAGCTGCTTCCTTTCCTTGTGGTGTCCTCTGTTTCCTTCCTGTGGGCCTCCCATGTGACAGCTGTCCTCAGCCTCCTTAGTCTCCTCTGCGGGTGCATCCATAGGGGAGCTATGCTCCCCCAGAATGGTGTATGGATTGTGGAGTGGAACAACTGACTGGGTGTGCCTCTGTTCCACCATCCTCACCTTTCCTGAGCCTACTGTGGTCCAACTGCTGTGCTTTGCTGTAAGCGGTACTTGTTCAGACTCTGTTTTGGTGTTTGCTGTAAGTACTCGTTCAGACTGTTTTGGTGTTTGCTGTAAGTACTCGTTCAGACTGTTTTGTTGTTTGCCCCAGCATTACTCTTGTGGGCACTCATTCTTGGTTGAGCCACAAAACATCAGAATGGCAGAACTAGAACACAACTGCATGACCTGATAGGACAGAACAGAGCTTTCAACCAACACCACCAGAACTAGGGAAAACAATCACTGGTGCTGTGACCTCAGCGAAAGGAAGTGCGGTTCAAGTCTGTGTGTCGGCGGGTTGTTTCATTCTTTCAACAGCTTAATCTGGTTCAAGGTCAGTTGGCATTCATCTGTATCCCCCTCCCCCGGGTCATGCCTGAAAATAGGCAGGATTTGTCTAGTGCACTTACCCGGTCAACAAAAACTAAATAAATAAATTCCAGAAAGGATGCCGCTCCACTAACTTCTTTCAGAGATTGATGGTGCCCAATAACTTTTCAGAGACAATTCCTGTTTGTGGCCAATCACAGAAATGATCTGTCAGCCCTCAAGTCCTGCACTGCTGAGGAGCGTGATTGCCATAGCTCATAAGCTATGATTCATGTAAGTTTTGTCCCGACATGTAGCTTTGCAGATCTGGGGGAGAATTGACCCTAGATAATTGATACCTAGAGGTTCCAAGGTGTACCATGTCTGCTCGTCACACCATGACTTGCTGGGTTTGCATCATGGATGCATATAAAGGCTTGGGCAATTTTCAGGCAGCTTTGTCAACCAAATAAAGGCTGAGGGACAGCTGAACATCATTGAAAGCATTGATTCGGAGGTAACTGAGGTAACTGAGTGTTAGTTTAGGCATTGGATCAGCAGATTAAGTAGTGTTATAAACTGGATTTAAAGCTCTGGTGGCCGTTACTGCCAGAATTGAAGGTCCGCTTTAACTGCTATTTTTATCATTGAAAGTATAGCGACTGGCATTTGGAAAATGTAAAACGTCCGTTAGAAGCGGATGTCCAGTATAAATGGAGCCGATAAAAGTGGCACATACTGTACTTCCATCTAGTTATTTAGCCACACTGGTCACTTTCTCTATTACTGAGCTAGTGGTTACCCCTGGCTGAACTGTCCACTCCTTTCTTTAGTAGCCTGTTTCCTGACCTGACTATAAGAAATGACCCAGGCATTCCTCTTTAAACAAAATAATTGCCCATATTTACATAAAGTGGGAGGTCTGGTACTACACCGACCTTTTGTATCTGTTTGACACCTTCCTTGCTGGAAACACCCATGCAACTGGCACTGAGACCACAAGGCCAGTCACTTCCCAAATGTTGGAGAATTGACCTGGCAGAATCTGTCCTTCACTTATTAAAGGAGAAGTCTCACATATTTTAACTTATAAATTCCTTACCTCCTTATGTCCTACCATTTTCTGTTGCATCCGTTTGCCACTAGTGCTGTTCCCATCCAAATCAGGTTATTAAACATGAAATAATAGCACACAAAAAATGTTCAGTGTTTCTGCTCTATTTTGCCATCCAAGTGGCAGGAGGAGCATGTCCTCACCGCAGCACCAGATAGTGGTGTTGCACTAAATGTGATCCAATCAGTAAACCATGACCAAGAATTTTGGTTCCTCCCAAGTAAGGGGAGAACTTATTAGTAGCGCACACATCCCTTAACACAGTTTTGACAGCACTAGTACCCTATGGACAGAACGTGAACAAAATATATTTTTCCATCACAGGACTGGGTGTGCTTATTTATGAAACTCATACAAACAGAAAGGCTGCCTGGAATACCATTCTGGTTGCACTACCAGCTGCACCACCAAGGCAACTGGAAGCTGGGATGTCCTGCAGCACCTTACTTATTCTCTAATGCACTACCTGGTGCTGCACAGATAAATAAATTGTCAATCACAAGAGTGCAGTGTGCTTATTTATGGAACTCAAACAAACAGAAGGGAGAAAGAAGTAGGTGCCTTTGCTGAGACTTGAACCCAGTACACCATTCCAGTTTCACTACCAGCTACACCACCAAGGCAACTGGAAACTGGGATGTCCTGAGGCATTACTCTTTCTCTAATGCACAACACGGTGCTGCACAGATAATTCCATGTTCAGTCATAAGTGTGTGGTATGCATATTTATAGAACTCATACAAACAGAAGATAGAAAGTGCCTTAGCTGGGTCTTGAACCCCATGTGTGAACTCTTATGATTGAAAATGTAATTATCTGTGCAGCACCATGTTGTGCATTAGAGAAAAAGTAAGGTGCCTTGTGACATCCCAGTTTCCAGTTGCCTTGCTGGAGCAGCTGGTAGCACAACTGGAATAGTATTCTGGGTGGCCTGGGTTCAAGTCCCGGCTAAGGCACTTACTTTTTCTCTCTTCTGCTTTGGTGAGAAGAAATATGTTCAGATTACTTGATCCACTCATGAATTATAAAGCATCTCTTTTTTGTGTGTCCATTGACATGTTAGCAACTTATACAGCCAAGAGGTCTTCATGCACAGCAACCTGATAATGCAGCCACATTGCCACATTCCATTTCTTTTTTTCGCAGTTACTAACAGTTGAGATTTAGCCACTAAAGGGAGCTATTCATCGCTAACATTCATAGAAAAAAAATTAAATATAGTGTTCAAGGTACCTAACACATTCAGGCCACTCCAGTTGCTGATCACGTAAGTTCTGAGGCCTGGTTTTTGATGAGAGGTACATTTCTTCTTCTTCTTTTTTTTTAACATTATCATTTTCCACACCAGGCACTTGGGTTAAATCCCAATACTGACACTGTAGTGCAGCTTGAGGGGAGTGCTGCACTCCTTGAAGTGCTGTATTTTGGATGAGATGTTAAACCGAGGTCCCATCTGCCTGTTCTGGTGGTAGTTCAGGTGGATGTTAAAGATCCCGTGGCACTTCATGAAAAGAGTAGGGGAGCTTTTATTCAAGACCTACAACAACACTTCACAGTACATACATACATACAAAAGGGGAACTACAAAAGAACATGAAATGCTATACATTATAAATCACCCAACAAAACCTTATTTCCCCACAACCTGAATTATCTGTTTTTTATAATTCAATCCCACCTCACCTACCACCCCTAAACCTTAGACCATTTCCTCTTTCCCTTCTGTTTTTGCCAATTCTCATTATACCTAACTGTATAATGCTGGTATGATCTATTTTTAAGACCTCTTTATCTTTTCATAATTCTCTTACCAGTAGGCCTATGCAAATTTTCTGTTTCCCGTATTTCCAGACCCTTATATCATTATGCATATTTTCTAAAACATGAGAAACATTTCCACCACATCATCACTTTTTCTCTTGGATGCGCCTTCCACTCCTTTTTAAACACCTCTACAATGACCTTTTTACATTGTGCACTGAACCCTTCATATGGTGTCTCTTTTTGTTGCAGTAGCAACTGGCAACGATTCTGCCATAAGTAGTATTTTAAGCATGTAAACAACACCTATAGCATGCTACTATTTCATTTTCTCAACATTGTGGGAAATATTCCTAACTCTAAATTTGAGTAATTTAAACTCATTAGCCGTGGCATCTTCCACTTGTCAGCCAGGTATACCCCTAATTGTTTAGCGTATTTACATTTAAAGAAAAAATCATCTTGAGTCTCCACCTGTTCTTGGCATCCTGGATATAAACAGTTTCTTTCCTGTATGGCTTTGTGTTTGTGGTTTATACGAGCACCTATTCTCCCATGTAACAATCAGCCACTGGGTATCCTACATCCTTCTGGGGACCCTAGGATTATTCAACATTCTGACTGTGAATTTGTTACTGTTTGGTGTTCCTCCTATAAATTCTGTTTCTTTTATTCCATTCTCCCAAACTATTTTATTATGTTTTTCCTTGTTACTTGATTTAGTTGTTGTCTTTTAATTCTCCATTGTTGTAGTTTTGTTATTGTGTCTTGATAAAATCCTGGCACCTCTAGCTTCTCAAATCCTTTAGGCACCTCTTCTTTCCAGTTCTCATTAAATTTTCCCATTCTATTCCATTCCCACTTACTCTTTAGACTATCCTGCACCCCTAGTTCTACCCTTATATTTTTATACTGAAAGAGAGTGTGGAAGAAAACCACTGGGTTTAACATTCCCAACCCTCCATTTGTTTGTTTTTTTTGCTAAATATGTGATCTCCCTCTTTATCAGGTTCAGCCTGCTTCCCCAGACCACCTGAAAAAATAACCCCAATATTTTGGTCTATAGACTTATTGGCAATGGAAATACAGTTGCCACATATAGTAACATGGAATTAAAACGTGTTTCACCACAAACACTCTTTTAAGTTTTGCAATTTTCCAACCCTTCCACTGTGCCACGCTTCTCTCTCCTTCTGCCATTGATATTTCCCAGTTCATTTTCCCCATGCCCCTTTTCCCAAACCAAATTACTAACATCTTAATTGGTTCATCCAATATTTGTATCCCTTGTTCCATTATTCCTTCTTCTGGTGGTCCTAGCCACATCACCTTGCTTTTTTCCATGTTAAGTTTTGCTCCTGATATTCTAGAGAACCTGTTTATCTCTCTAAGCAAGCATGGAATCTTTCTTGCAGTTGACAAAGCGATGCCTAAGTCATCTGCATATTCTGTAATTTTAACTACATCCCTTTCTTGACTTCCCTTTATTCCTTTTATCTCTTCTGATTTACTGATTAGCCTAATTAAGGGGTCTATACTAAAAGCATATAATAATGGACTTAATGGGCATCCCTGCCTCACACCCACCCTTATTCTAATAAATAGGATCCCCTCCCCCTTGTCCGTCTTCCAATGTACTCTCTGCACTTTCATATAACTTCCTTATCCACCCTATTGTCCTTTTCGGTATTCCATAATGCTCCATTACCCTAAAGAAGTATTTGTGGTTCACTTGGTCAAAGGCTTTATTTTGATCCAGTGAAATCACCACTCCTCTTTTTTTCCCTTTCTGTTGCTGTACTCCACTACGTCCTTTACCAAAGCTACGTTTTCTTGGATATTTCTGCCTGGAATAGCACACGTCTGGCTTGAGTGTATCACTTCTGATGCATGTTTTTTTATTCTTTTCTATAAAATTTGTGTCAATATCTTGTAGTCCAAATTTAAGGTACTTATCGGCCTCCAGTTTCCTATTTCCATTTTGTCACCTTTTTTATGAAGAAGGATTACAACCCCCATGTTATCTCTGGTGGTACTTTTTCCATACTGCATAAAAAATTAAATGCCCTCATGAAAAAAGCTAAGAAAAAACCTACAAATACCGTATATATCTCATTTGGCAACCCATCCATCCCTGGGGTCACCCCTTCTTTAAGCTCTTTTATTGCCTCTCTCACATCTTCTAATGTTATATCCTTTTGTAGTTCCAACTCTGAACTCTCTAGAGGTTTGGGTATTTCTATTCCTCTCAAGATTTTTTCTACCTCTTGTCCTGAGACGTTTGCACCATCCATTACTTCCTGTATGTGTACTTCTATTAGCTTCCTTATTCCCTCTGTATCATTAACTTCCTCCCCTTTTTTTATTTCTAAGTGCTGTAACACTTGATCTATTCTTCCTTTCTTTGCACACCTCACATGGGTCTGAGAAGGGCATTCTCTGTGTCCCATAGCTTAATTGTGGTGTCAGTGTAGCTGCTCTGTTGTATTGCACTTCCTTAATTTTATTTTTAATCTCATCAATTTTGTCACTGCGGTCTTGATTTCCTGTATAGGATACTTCAAGCTCTTTATACAGTTTATTCCTTAGCCCCAAGTATTCAAACAGATTTTTCCTTGCTCTAACCTTCCCATACCTTTGCAACCAACTGCACACCTCTTTCTTTGTGTCTAACCACCACTGGCACAAGTTGTCATACATCCCCACCACAGATACCCTAGCCAGAAATAGGGATGTTAATCTTACCTTCACTGCTATTACATACAAACAAGTAGTAGTCAGTTTCCACCTTGTTCTGGCCTAATACCATTCTGTCTCTGTATGTAACACTACTTTGATCATTAAATGATCAGAGAACCCTAAGGGTGCTACCTCCTTATTACATCTGTTCTCTTAGAGATAAATAAGTAACCTATTTTAGAAAATACCTTTCTTCTAGCATACGTAAATTTCACTAGTGACTTTGCTTTAACTAGACAGTCTGTCAGTTCTGCTGTTTCCACACACTTTTTTAAGGCATATCAGTCACAGTACCCTTTTTTTCCTAGATTTTTCCTTTCTTTAACTTCTAATGTACAATTATAATCTCCTCCAAAAAAATACATTTCTACTTGTGCATAGATGTGGCTGGTTTGCTTCTAATAATTTCACCCTTTCTGCTTTCATTTGAGGCCCATATATTACTATAAATCTAGCCAGCTGATGATACCATAAACCATCTACTAATAGAGCTTTCCCAGGCTGTATGTCTACCAGCTTTTGGAATTTCAGACCGTTTCCTGAAAACAAAATTCCCACTTCATCTGCTCTGTCAGGCCCAATGGACCAATACGAAGGCCCCCACAACCACCCCCTCTGTGCTTGAGCAATTGTATTGACTGAATTAAACCATGTTTCCTGTAGGAATACTACTTCACATGCTAAATCCCTTAACTTAGCCCACACTGCCTCTCTCTTCTTACTATTTAGAATACTGCAGATGTTTGCAGATGCAAGTGTAAACAAAACCATACATTTTTATTTGTGCCCCTTTATCTTACAACCCATACTATTACAAGATCCAACTCTCAAGTTATTTTCCTTCTTTTTTTTTCTTCTTTTTACTTTCCATTCTTTCCAATCCATCTCCATTTATAGATCCTGGATGAAAGGATTGCATACACACATTGTCTGAGTCCATTTAGTCCAGATTTGCTTCATCATCGTTTTGTGTCCCTAGGACTTTGTAGGGGTTGAAATGAAATAGCTGTTCCACACTTCCTTTTTTGCTCCTCAAACTTTTCCTTCTTTCTGCTCCTGGGTAATTCTCCTGAGTGTTAGATGGGGGGGGCATCTCTTCTAACCTCTGTTCTGGGCCTGTCTCTTCTTCTTCCACTCCCCTTACTCTCCCTTTGTCTTGTTCTGTGTTTAATTCTGCCTTGGCTAATATCCTGGACAAGGGCTCTTCTCTCTCCCTTCCTTCTCCTAACTCTTCTTCCGGGGCTCCCTGCTTCTCTGGGGTAGTATTCCCCGGACAAAGGTTCAGGTGTCTCTTGATCATCTCTCTCTCTTCTGTTGGGAGGTCTGGTTCTTTAGCGGGCCTCTCTTGTTGGGCTTTTCTAATTACTTCCTCAGGATTAATGCTTCTTTCTTTATTCCTAGCCACTCATGGACAATTTTGATACATGTGCCCGTACTCCTCGCACAGGTTGCATCTTACATGGTTTCTGCACTGGAAGTTGCTGTGGCCACACTCCCTACATAACCCGCATCTTACAGTGTCACAAACATTTGAGAGGTGCCCTTGTGCCACACACCTATAACAGGCTTTTGGTTGCCCCAAGTAAGAAACTACCCCCTATCTCTCCCCAAAAAGAAACTATTGGTGATGTGAACTATGCCTTCTTCACACTGATGGAGTTTGACTTTAAGCCACCACCCACCTGTACATAGAAACTCTGAATCTATAATCGCTTCAGGAGCACTTATCACTTCACATTTCTGAGACAGCCATTGCACTATATCTCCCACATGAACACATTCATTCCTGAACATTACTGTTACTATTTTAATTGCAGGTTTAGTTATGGGTATAGCCTTCAAAGGCTGTCATGTGGTGGTACATTTCAGCTATTCATACTTTACCCAAAACCTCTTAAGCCCTCTCATTGTCCTGAAACTGATATCGAATACATTCTCTCCTGATACATGAATCAGAGCATATATTTCTGAGGCCACATACCTCATGGATTCCTTCAGCAGTGTTTTCCCCATGTATATTCTGTCTAGAAAATACTCCAGACCTCCCTTATACCTTAGTCAAACCACAAACTTTCTTGGTGTAGGGTCAATATATTCCTCTGATCTCTGCCCCCTGGGTCTTCCTCTGGTGGGGTGCCCTGCTCTCTCCTGCTAACCCCACCCCTTAATACAGTAGAATACAACCTCTCTTCATTTCCCCTTACATTCACTGGCTGATGGGTTTGGTTATCCCCTTCTCCCACTCTCGAGGGATTTATTACCTTAGAGACCTCTTGCCCCATTTTACCAATCACTGCCATGATGGGAAGCTCTTTCTCTTTTCCTCTACCTCCTTCCCCTCCTAACATTTTCTCCTTTCTAGAGTGAGCCCCCTCCTTGTCTTTCTACCACTTTCTGTTGTGCCAGAACCACTTCAGTATCTTCTAGGTTTACGTGTCCTTCCATTACTTTCTGACTTGTGGATTCTTCTGGTTCTCCACTACTGTTTTGTGAAAAGTCCATCCTGTCACTTTCCAGTTCCCAACTTCTGTCCCCCTTATGCCTCCAACCTGCTCGTTTGAGCACAATGCCTGGTGACCATTCTTTCTCTCTCTTTTCTGTTTCGGGTAAACCAAATGCCCGAACCAGAACTTGGTGCATGTAACTTCCTGGTACTTCGTCTCTCTGGGTCGACTTGCTTCCTTCAGGTTGTACTGGCCTGATATCCTCCCAACTGCTCCTTCTTCCATCTGCTTCAGGTTCTGCCCTTCTTCGGGCTTCTGTCCTTCTCTCCTCCAACCTCCATTTCACATCTCCCTCCAGTATTCTCTGAACGGTAAGGCGTTTTTCTTTTATTCTCCTCTCCAGGTTCTCTGCTGCCTTCCCGATATCCTGCTTAGAAGTAATTTGTACCTCATCTGCCTCCATGTCTATTTCCAGTAGTTCATTTTCCTCTGCAGAATCCTCTGATACTGGAGCTGACACATAATGCTTCTCGTCCTTGGATGTATGGAACTCTGCCGCTCCTTCCACCATCGGCTGCTGCATTGCAACCTCTCCTTCCAATTCCATCCTCACATTGACTCCTCTTATACTGGACAGCCATTCCCCCTACAGGATAGATGGGGATTTTTTATTTAAAACCAAAAACAAAACTTCACAATACATCCTATTACAGTACACAATTTCTTATAGCTGTGCTACACTATACATTATTTCACATGCTCTTGTTTCTTTATTCTATACCTTCAAAATTCCTCCACAGATATCTTCCTCTTTCTTCTCCAAATGTTATACATTCATTTTGATAAATACTATCTATTTCATTTTGTGCTTTGAACAGTAGATCATTTATCATAATTTCTTTATTCTGCATGAAACTTTAGCATCTTACTTGCCATATTGCCCATTTAATTATTGCAAAAATCACATACACTGTGCCTCTTTTCAACTTCTTCCACTTCCCTTAGTTGTCTATATACTAACACTTCATATGTGATTATTTTAAACATATCCATCCCCCATATTCTAGCTAACATTTCCCAAAACACTTTTATAAATTCACATTCAAATAACACATGCTGAATTGTTTCTTCTTGATTCACACATTGCTTCCCCAAACAATTTATTTTCTCCACCTTTTTATGTTTTAAATTCCCTTTAACATTAATCTTCACGTGGCTATACATCCATATAACTTCCTTCATTTTTTTTTTGGTATTCTTTTTTCCAACATGGTTTCCAAGATAGTACTTACATTTATTCCATCTTCCACTTTAAACATAGGTTCTTCATAATAATTCATGCCTTCGGGTTTGTTGCACCTACCTTCTGGAATTCTTTGCCCCGTCAGCTACAGGAGTGCAGGGCAGAGGGGTGCTTTAAGCAGGCACTGAAGACCTTTTTATGGGGAAAAGAGTATCCAGAATGTGTAGTATGGTACGGGCTGCATGCCCATTGGCTCACGCTGTGGACCAATGGGCATACAGACCTACCTACAGTGTCAGTTGGCGAAGTGGTGGGCGGCAGGTGGGTGGGGTGTTGCTGCCTGCCTGCTGGCGGAGGGAGGCGGTAGGGCACAGTGGGTGGGTGGGAGGGCTGCCAGCTAGACCACCAGGGATATTGGAAATTAATAATTTTTATTAAATTACAAATGCCCGCGATCGGGCAGACAGCGGTCCACTGGACAACCAGGGATATTGGACATTATTCATCTTTTTTTATACAAATGCGCACGATCGCGCAGACAGCAGTCCACTAGACCACCAGGGATATTGGATTTCCTTGTTGTACTGCAGCCTGCGATCAGGCTGTGGAGCACATTGCCTGCTGCAGGGGGCGTCAGTCCCTGACGGCTGCTGCCTGGCAGGGCACCAGGCACAAGTCATTGGGGATTGGCGCACCTGCATGCAAATGGGGCCATAATGACATGCAAATGGTCCCATTTGCGCCTTGCATACATTATGGCTCCATTTGCATGTCAAGTTTTGAATATTGCAGTTGCTGTGCATAGCACAATGGAACTTGTGCTAGCGCATTCCCATACTCTACTCTGGCCACTTGCACTGGTGCAGTGCCACTGACCATCTTTCAAGATGGCGGGGTCTGCAATATTCAATGATGTTGTGCCATGGCACAGCTCCATTGAATATTGCCCAGTCCACACCCCTGTGCAGCCAAGTTGTGCTGCGCCCAAGCTTGCGCCACAGCCTGGCACAGTTTGAATATCTGGGTCTTTATCTTTAGCTATATCAATGCTTCCCTGTTTTTCTTTCTCTGCTTTCCCTAATAGAAGTATCCTGTTTTTATTTCTATTAATTGCTATTCCTGTATACCCTTTATACCCTTCCAGCATCTGTATTGCTCTCTCCCCTGATCTTTGATCTTTCACAAAAAAACAGGCAATCATCTGCATAAGCACTAGTTTTTATTAAATCCTTATTTCCCCATTTTATTGCCTTGACTTGCTTGTCCTCTTCAATTAGTCTAAACAATGGATCTAAACACATGACATACAGTAGAGGACTCAAGGGGCATCCCTGCCTTACCCCATTCCTAATATACATTGGCATCCCTATGTGTCCATTTACCAAGGGGCATACTTGGGGCTCAAAATGTAATGCTTTCGTTACCTTCACTAGTTCTATTGGGAAATTATATTTTTCTAACATGTCCCATACATATTCTTGTTTAACTGAGTCAAAGGCTGTCTGTTGATCTAGTGTATACAAGTACTCTTCCAGTTCTCCTCTAATACCCTTATTGACTGTTTCTCTAACGTAAATTAAATTTTGCCTTATATTCCTTCCAAGTAAGGCACATGTTTGTGTTTTCATAACTAACTCTTATGCACACTCTGCTATTCCTCCTTGTATAATTTTTGCCAACATTTTATAGCCTGCCATTAACAGGCTTATAGGGCTCCAATTTTGAATGTCTGACCTGTTTCCTTTTTTATGGATAAATATAGTGATTCACTGCTTCATTGTCTCTGACACTTCCCCTGTAATAAAAATGTTATTATATACTAATCCAAGTATGGATACTATGACTTTTTCCATTTTTTTAAAAAAAAGCATTTGGGATTCCATCTATTCCTGGGGCTGTGTTATCTGTTAATAATCTTATTGCTTCTCTTACTTCTTTTTCTGTAATGGGCTCTTTTATTAGCTGTTTATCTGTATCTGAGATTTTTGGGACTTGTATTGTTACTATTATATCTCCTGGTATCCTACCTTTCAGGACTTGAAACTTTTGTCTTAAATGTTCCTGTACTATTACCATCATTTTTTTTTAATATCTACACATTTTTCTCCATTTTTGTCTGTAAATTCATGCATTACCCTTTTTTCTACTCTCTGTTATCATCCATGAGATTGGTTTGAGCTTTAGTTCACTGAGTGCCACATTTCTGTTCCATTACTAAGGATTTTATCCTATTATATTGATATTCCCACATGTGTTGCTTTATTTCTTCTATTCTTTCTGTATGATTCTTCCCATCTTTATTTTGCTCTGTTGTTTCTTTATATAATTTACCCCTTAAACTTAAATATTTGTGATAATTAATTCTTTCTTTCTTCTGTGCTGCTTTTTTCATAATATCCCTTATATCTCATTTTGTATCATCCCACCATTTTGTGACATCTTCATATAACATCAACACCACCCCCTTGCTGCAAACATAACTAACAATTCTTTCTGCACCTCTTCATCCTCTAAATTTTCCAAATTCATTCTCCAATACCCCACTTCCACATGTTGCTGTATTCCCTATATTTAATTTAGTACATACTGCCACCTGATCTGTTGTTTCCACTGGAACTACATGTGCCTCTTCTACTGCTGCCCTTTTAGACACAAACCAAAATTCTATTCTTGATGGCAGTCATCCCCTTAAAATATGTGTGTTCTGCCCTTTTCACTTTAATTTCAAATACATCTTCCATCCTTGCCTTTTTTAGTACATTATTTAAACATACCGTATCACAAAACATTTTCTCAGATGTTCTGCCCCAATCCTGTTCTTTGATCCCACAGTTAAAGTCACCCCCATAGTGTAAGTTTTGCAGTATGCAAAAAGGGTTCAATTGCTCCCATTAGTTTATTCCAATCAGCTTTGTTCTGAGGATTATACACATTTATCAGCCTTATTACTAGCCCCATAAGTTCCACATCTACCATCATTGCCCTTCCTGGAGCCATATCTCGTACCTTTATTATTTTAATGTCTTGTGATAAGAATGCTATCCCTAAACCTGAGCACATTTCCCTCTCCCAATGACCAGATTGAAGGCCCCCACCTCCATTCTTTTTGAGCCATGTTTACCTCTGAAACAGAGTATAACCTTGTGTCCTGCAAAAGGGCTACATCCCCTTTAAGTCCTCTCAATATTTCAAATGTAACCATTCTCCTTGTCTTATTCCTTATACTGTTCACATTACATGTAATGCAAGTAAGACCCTCCAGACTGAGTTTTTTTCCCCCTCTTTTTCCTCTATCCTATTTTATCTTTTTTCCTTTTCTTTGAGGCTTGTGTATCTATTGAGTCACAGTCCAATGTTCCCCTTCCCCCATCTCTTCTGAGAGAGAGTCATCAGTATCATCATCTTCAGTCACCCATTCTTTGTTCTGTAAAATTGTAAATTTATTTGATAGTTTCACCACTTCTTCTTTTTTCTCTTCCATGGGCTTGGGTCCCACATTCTTCATTCCCTTATTTTGAGAGCTAGTCACCATTGTAAATTTTCCAGCTTCTTTTCTTCATGTTCCAAAATCTTTTTTTGGTTATTTTGCTCTGTATTAAGTTCCATGCTGCACCCGTTTTCTACGGTATGTTCCATTAATCCACTAGAGGTGGAAGGTTTGGGGTCTAATACATTCTCTTCCTTGTCTTCTTCATCTTCATTTTCCCTTCGTGCCTCATCCACGATTTTGTTCTGCTTCATTTTTTATTTTTTTTGCTAGAGCCAAGTATACGTCCTGTTCCTCTTGCTCTCCAGGATCTGGACTATTATGAGTTGCCCAAGGATAATTATTGAATGAATGTCCTGATTCTTCACAAAGACTGCATCTAATAGGATTCTTACATGCTGCCCCATAATGGCCTAACTGCCCACACAAACCACATGTGATTCCTTCACCAGCATTACTTAAATGTCTCTTATCCCCACATCAATAGCAAGCTTGTGGTTGGCCAGCATAAAACACAATTCCTCTATCTCTTCCTAGGAAGAAGCAGTTGGGCAAATGTTCTATTTCTCCATTTTGCTGTCTTAACACCACTTTGAATTGCCAGCCCCCCAGTCCACAAGTTCTCTTCATCAAGTATTGGATCAGGGGTCCCCTTTAATTCACATTTCTGCTTTAGCCAAAAGACTATATCTGCCACATTTACTCCCTCATGCTGAATAAGACTGTTACTATTTTCAATGCTGATTTTGTTAAAGGGATCGCCATGAAACCCTTCCAGAATGTTGTACGTTTCAGTTGATAATACAGTTTCCAAAATCTGTCAAGGCCTGAGGGGTGTTTGAAACTTATATCATAAGTAATATCTCCAGGTATATGGATTAAGGCATAAACCTCATAGTCATAAAACTTCATGCTTCCTTTGATGAGCTGCCACCCCACAAACAGTCTATCAGGAGCATCTGCTGTCAGGCCTCTATACTTTAGTCATACAGAGTTTCTTCTTTTCGCTGGTTCATTTAAATGCAGCATCCCCTCAGGAAATAGTTTTTCCCTTACATTTTTCCCCCACACATTATTTTTTTTTTTTGGGAGGTTTCTTGATCACTTTGTTCTTTTTCTGTTTTTAACATTTTGTCCTCCAGCTCCATGGAGGTTTCCAATTCCTCTCCATCTATTGGGCCTGCATTTTCTCCTCATGCGCCCTTATATCCACAATCTTTTTTTTCCATCCTGCACTTCTGTCTGTTTTTCTAATTCAGGCTCCACTACTTCCTTTTCCTCTTCCAATTCTAGCTGAACACTACTCTGCGGGGCATTGTTTGGGTCCCATCCCTTTCCATCTGGAGTTTTCTTTCCAGTCTGCATTAACCAAGGCCTCAGCTACCCACTCTGGAGTGTCATGAAAATCTATGGTATCATCATCTCTCTCATTTGTACCTTATTTTAGATTTTCCCCCTCTCACTCATTCTGACTGTATTTTTCTTGTTTATTTTCCCCCTTTAGTACATTTTTCTTATCTCTGTCACTTCCATTTATATTATCTTTCACACCAGAATTTTTACACATTGCGCATTATAAGCGAAGCAGTTTCCAACTATTACCAGCTTTCCCTTTCAGGGCACTCATTTCAGCTTCATTCTTATCTTGGCTTTCATCAGTTTCCTCCAGCAGTTCTGACACTGCTGTGTCATCCTGCTTCAGCTGAGTTTGACAGGCCTTCTTCCTCCTGTCACTCGCTCCCAGCTGCATTCCTTTAGCCATACTTCCTTTTTTTCATCATTACTTTTTTACTTTTAGCATGAGCTTGTTTTGTTTCAACATGATTATTTATACTACCTTCTTCCTCCATCTCCATGGAAGGAGTTGTTGCATCATTCCTCTCTTTCTCTGCCACATTAAGCCTCTCAGACTCTGTGGTTTTGCTAGGATCCATCCGATTGTCCTGCTCGTCATTCTGTTCACTTTTTCCACTCGATCAATCCATTTCTTCAGTCTCTAGCTCCATCAAGGCCAAGGAGAAGACCCACTCCTCAGCCACAAGTCATCCTCTCTCTCGCACTACCAAACTGCTATTGACCAGCATCAGTCATCCAGTAGAGCTCCCACTACCGAAGAGTAGGGGAATTTCCACAGTGCCCTGGATGAATTTCCCCTCATTCACTAAAAAATACCATCAACAGCTTAATCTGGTTCAAGGTCAGTTTACATACATTTGTATCTCCCTCCCCTGGGTCGTGGCTGAAAATAGGCAGAATTTGTCTAGTGCACTTACCCAGCCAACAAAAACTAAATAAATAAAATAAATAAACATTATCTGGGTACAGTGAAACTGCTAATAATGGACTACTTTTTCAATAAAAAGTACATTTGGCTGTTAAATGTCATGTCCCTTGCAACCCCAAGGTACCCCCCCCCCAAAACAAAAAGTATTTCACATTTATATAAAATGCAGTGAGTGGAGGAGCTCTGCAGTCCCTAGGCTTCTGGTGAAATGACGTTATTGGACAGTACATTGTAATTTGCAAACACCAGCCTTCCAACAAATACCACCATCAAATCCTGCCTGATAAAGGGGATACCCTATAAAACATTGGTCAGACTATTCTGGAGCCAAATTTCATGAATCTTTAGTGAATTTCACTGTCATTGTATGGTGAGTCTGTGCACAGTTTATAAGACCATGGCAAACATGTTTTTAAATCTTCTGGTCAGGTGTGTCTTTGGGCTGTCCTGCTATAAATGCCCTGAGAGTGTAGAGATTATTTCCACTCAGACTGTGACATAAATTGATTTGTAAAATGTAAGTTTTTACACTGCCACTTAAAAAGCTGAAAACATGTAATCTGCTCAGTCAGGCTGAGGAACAGAGAAGTCAAATCACTTCACTGCCTGAACATTCTGCACTTATTTATTGTAGATTGTGATACCTTTTAGTGGACTGGCAAATACATTTTACATACCGTAGATGTAACAGTACACAAACATTCTGGGCTGCATAGGTCCCTTCTTCAGATGATTTAGTAAAAAAAAAGCAAAGGAAGTTGGTTTTATACCAAAAGATGACATTAAAGAATCAGCACAGGAAATGGCAGGCAGCAATTTGACACCTTAAAACCATAAATGTGGCATGGTAAATTACAAAGGTATGGGAAGGCTGAAATGCAGAGAGAATGAAAGAAAGTTGAAAGTTGTGGGGTGGGGGAGAAACAGAGAGACACACAAGGTTTCCCTAAGTGAGTAAATAAACAGAACTATCTCATTACATAAGTTATGGTGTAATTAAATGAGTCAGAGGTCTCTGTAGCATGCCATGAACACTGTGTCTGTTTAGGCAGTATGGAATCTATCAAGCTGCTTACTCTGATATTCATCTTTCTTATGTAGTTCTGAAGTTGTCTTTAAAGAGAAAAACACAATGGGTCATTTAAAATTGTAAAATGATTTTGATCACCAAATCCTCAAAAACATTTCAGAAAAGGTGAGTGCATATGGGGCCATGGACAATTACATTCAAGGACTTGCTTTGCGAGAGGCAGACTGCTAGCCCAAATACAATGATAATTTATTTATTTTCTTATTTTTGGATGGAGAAAAGCACACTGAGCCAAAACTCATTTCCAGGCATATCTAAGGAGCATAGTGAGTTTATGTAACTTGTTCAAGGTCACACGATTTGCATGTAGAAATTGTGGGATTCAAACCCAGGTCTGCAGGGTCTCCAGGTTCATAGACTACATTGCTCTCTCCCTCTGTTGCATCTCCCTCTATTGCAGTGATGGCGTTTTCAGAGTAGCTTACTCAGTGTCAATGCATATGTGCAAGGCTAACATTGTGCAGGCAGTTCAAACAGAGACACGAGGAGAACATTTTTTATGGAGAAAGTAACACTTTAATTAAAAATAAACAGACATCAACCAATGGATCAATAAAGGACATCACAAGGTACTACAGAGTGGCTTTACTGTCAATATAGCTTTCACTATCAAAATAACAGAAGATTTCTTCAAATTCTGTCATTAGCCTCTCCCTACAAAACAGGGTACTAAATGAGAAAAAGACCGAGGTAGACAGGTCAGTGGGGGATGCTGCAAAAGAAGGTAAAGCCATCAAAAAATGGAAAGTGATGAGTACCAATGCCTGTAGTCTGAGTAACAAGCTTCCTGAATTAGTGGCCTTGATGGAGGAGGAACATCTGGATATCGTGGCAGTCACAGAAACATGGTACACACAAAACCATGACTGGGACATAAACATACCAGGATACACTATCTACAGGAGGGACAGGGAGGTTAAAATAGGAGGAGGAGTAGCTCTTTACATAAGGGAAGGAATCAAAGCAACAGAACAAAACAGAAAACAGGGAGGAGAAGAAGCACTGTGGGTAAATTTGGAGACTGGCAATGGCACCACAATCCGCCCAGGGGTTGTATACAGACCCCCTTCTCAGGGGGAGGAAATGGACAAGAAAATGATAGAAAGAATACTTAGAATGGCAGAAAAAGGGGAGATATTGCTGATGGGTGATCTGAATATGCCAGATGTTAACTGGAGTGCAGTTGCAGCAGCCACTTCAAAGAGTGGGGAGATGCCCTACAGGGGGCATGCCTTAGACAACTAGTATTGGAGCCCACTCGAGAGGGAGCAATCTTAGACCTGGTTCTCTCAAATGGAGATGAAGAGAGGATCACAGATGTAGAAGTGGGTAGCCATCTGGGAACTAGCGACCATCGAACAGTATGGTTCACAATAAACACAACACTAGAGTCAAGCCATACAAAGGCAAAAGTACTGGACTTTAGGAGGGCTGACTTTGCCAAAATGGGTGAGTGCCTAAGGAATGCACTAGCAAATAGGCAGGAAGGAGGGGTGGAAGAACAATGGGGAATAATAAAAACAGTCATCAAAGAGGTAACAAGCCTTTGTGTGAAGCAAATTAACAAAATGAAACAATGTAAGAAACCACTATGGTTCTCAAAGGAAGTGGCAGTGAAGGTTCAAGAGAAAAAGAAAGCATTCAGGAAGTACAAGGAATCACAGAAGGAGCAGGACAGGGAACTGTATCAGTTAAAGCAAAAGGAAGCTGGAAAGGCAGTCAGAACAGCAAAGGCCCAAACTGAGGAAAAGATAGCCAACTCAGTTAAGAAGGGGGATAAAACCTTTTATAGGTACATCAGGGAGCAAAGGAAGACCAAGGGAGGGCTAGTGAGGCTTAATAAAAAGGAAGGAGGGTGGGCAGAGGGTGAGTGTGAAAAGGCAGAGATACTAAACAAATATTTTTGCTCAGTATTTACAAAGGAAGTGGGGGAGGTACCTAAAACAAACAGTAGAAACACTCTGGATACAGAAGTTGATACCAGCCCATTTACAAAAGAAAGGGTTCTGAAAGAACTCTTAAAACTGAAGGTGGACAAAGCAAAGGAGTCTGATGGGATTCATCCCAGAATTCTAAAAGAACTAAGGGTAGAACTAGTGACACCACTGACTACCCTCTTTAACAAATCATGGGAGGATGGGGTGGTACCTGAGGACTAGAGAAGGGCAGATGTGATTCCCCTTCACAAAAGTGGGAGCAAGGTAGAAGCAGAAAACTGCAGACCTGTTAGTTTAACCTCAGTGGTAGGGAAAATGATGGAATCACTTCTGAAGGAAAGAATTGTTGAGTATCTAGAGGTCAGAGGGGCTCAGGACCCAAGGCAGCTTGGATTCACAGCGGGAAGGTCATGCCAGACAAATCTGATAGATTTCTTTGATTGGGTGACCAAAGTAGTAGATCAAGGAGGGGCTGTGGACATGGTCTACCTAGACTTTAGCAAGGCATTTGACACAGTCCCACACAAAAGATTAATACACAAGTTAGCCAGCCTGGGAGTGGGTCCCAAGATGACAGCCTGGGTAAAGAATTGGCTGGAGAATAGGACACAGAGAGTAATAGTAAATGGAGTCCACTCTGAAAAAAGGGGGGTTACTTGTGGGGTACCGCAGGGTTCAGTAGTAGGACCGGTCCTCTTCAATGTCTTTATAAGCGACATTGCAGAGGGACTGGAAGGAAAAGTATGTCTCTTTGCAGATGACACAAAGATCTGCAACAGAGTTGATGCACAAGGTGGGGTGGAAAGGATGAGAAGGGACTTGGCAAGGTTAGAGGAATGGTCAAATGTATGGCAGCTTAGATTCAATGCTAAGAAGTGTAAGGTAATGCACCTGGGAAACAAAAACCCAGGAGAAGAGTACACAATGGGGGTGAGATACTAACAACAACAAAAATGGAAAGGGACCTGGGGGTAGTCATATCAGATGACCTAAAGGTGGGCAAGCAATGTGAGAGGGCAGCAAGGAGGGCTGGGGAGATACTGGGATGCATAGGGAGAGGCATCACCAGTAGAAAACAGGAAATTATTATCCCTCTGTACAGACAGTTGGTGAGACCCCATCTGGAGTACTGCATGCAGTTCTGGAGACCCAATCTCCGCAAGAACATAGACAGGATGGAGGCTGTCCAGAGGAGGGCAACTAAAATGGTGCAGGGTCTGCACCGGAAGACATATGAAGAGAGACTTAAGGAGCTGAATATGTATAGCCTCGAGGAAAGGAGGGAGAGGGGGGACATGATAGAAACTTTCAAGTATCTCAAGGGAATCAACAAAGTCCAAGAGGGTAGCATCTTTCAAAAAAAGAGGTGTGCAAGAACAAGGGGGCACAATTTGAAGATAGAAGGGGTGGCTCAGAGGTAATTTAAGGAAGTATTTTTTCACAGAGAGGGTTGTGGATGCATGGAATGGCCTTCCGGAGGAGGTTGTGGAGTCAAAAAACACTGGTGGAATTCAAGCATGCATGGGACAGTCATAAGGCAATTGTAGGGGGTGGAGGTAGGAAGAAGTAGGCTGCTGGTTAACTAAGATCTGCAGCTTATCCATTAGGTAGGGAAATGGGCAGACTGGGTGGGCCAAGCGGTCCTTATCTGCCATCAAAATCTATGTTTCTATGTTTCTATTAGAAATGGAAGCACCTGTATATATCTGAACCCCTGGTTGAAATCACCATTAATAAAGATAGGGTGCATATGAGTGTTGAAGTAAGCTGGTACTGTATTCATAGCACAGGCCATTACTTGCTTGCCTCATGGGTTATTCCCTCTCTCTCTCTCTCTCTGCATGCTGACCCTAATTTCAGTTCTTTGGGTAATCACATGATAATGTCTTGCTTTCTGGCATGTATAACACTTCCAGTCCCCTAACTCCTTAGTTTTGAGATATATATATATATATATATATATATGTATTTTTATCTTGGGTTCAGGGTCAGGCTGTTACTTCACAATTTTGCCTCCTGGCTGTGACATGAGAACAGTGATTCTGTAGTAACTGCACCTTCAATTAAATCACCTTTGGAAGATACATACTTTGTCAGGACAACAGTTGTTTGACCACATATGTGGGTACCCTACCATTTGCTTATCTGTATATGTTTGGTTGATTTTCTGGGTAGTGCACTGAGCTCCTGTACAACTTTCTTAGCTGTGTGGGATAGAGACAGTACCAGCGACCAGTACCCCATTAAGGGGTTGCCAGGGATTGCAGTTGATACCACTCTGATTTATTTGCAACCCCTATGATGAATCTTGCAACCCCAGGACCTCACCCCAAAACATTTCCTTTGCATTTATTTATATACAATGTGGTGAGTGGATGAGCTCTGCAATCCCTGAGATTCTGGTGAAATGACACTACTAGATAAACATTGTGAATATTAGCCTTCCAGCAGAAGCACCATCATCAAATCCTGCTTGATAAAGTGAGATACACTACAAAACATTGGGCAGATCACTGTATAAATCTTTGATGAATTTCACTGTCATCGTGTGATGAGTCTGTTCATAGTTTATAAGCCCATGGTAAACCTGTTTTTATATCTTCTAGCCCGGTGTATCCTTGGGCTGTCCTGCTATAAATGTCCTGAGAGTGTACAGATTACCACCATTCAGGCTATGGCACAAGTTGATTTGTGAAATGTAAGTTTTTACACTGCCACTTAAAAAGCTAAAAATATGTAATGTCCTCACTCAGGCTGAGGAACAGAGGAGTCAAAATCAATCAATTCACTGCCTGAACATTTTGCACTTATTTATTGTAGATTGTGATACCTTTTAGTGCACTAGAAAATAAATTTTACATAGCATAGATTTAACAGTACGAAACATTCTGGTCTGCATGTGTCTCTTGTTCGGGAGTTTTAGCAAACCAAGCAAAGGAAGTTGGTTTTATACCAAAGGATGATGTTAAAGAATCAGCACAGGAAATGGCAGGCAGACATTTGACACCTTAAAACCTTAGATGTGCCATGGTGAATTACAAAGGTATGAGAAGGGTCAAATGCAGAGAGAGAAAAAAGATGAAAGTTAAGTGGAGAGAAAGACACACAATGTTCCTCTGAAAAGATAAACAGAACAATCTCACTGCATCAGCAATGATGTAATTAAGTGGGTCAGAGGTCCCCATAAGCATGTCATGAACACTTTGTCTGGGTTTACACAGTACAGAATCAATCAAGCTGCTTACTCTGATATCCCTCTTTCCTATGTAGTTCTGAAGTTGTCTTTAAAGACAGAAACACATGTTTCTTCTAGGTGAGTAAATAAACATGGCAATCTCATTACATTACTTATGGTGTAATTAAATGGGTCACTTAAAACTGTAAAATGTTTTTCATCCCCCTATCCTCAGAAACATTTCAGAAAGGGCGAGTGTAAATGGGGCTATGGACAACTGTAATCAAGGATCTGCTTTGCTGAGAGACAGAAAGAAAGAGAGATAGAGAGAGGGAGAGAGGAGGGGGAGAGAGAGCGAGAGAGCAAGAGAGAGAGAGAGAGAGAGAGAGAGAGAGATTGCTATCCCAAATACAATGATAATTTATTTATTTTATTATTTTTGGATGAAGAAAGGCCCACTGAGGCAAAAAACATTTCCAGGTGCATCCCAGAAGCACAGGAGATTATGTGACTTGTTCAGGGTCACACAATGTGCACGTAGAGGCTGTGAGATTCAAGGTTAGGACTGCTGGGTCTCTAGGTTCACAGATCAGTGCTGTAACCTCTGGGCTATACCTGTATAATCTCATACTCATGTTGATAAGTACCATGACAGCTTTAATCTTCACTTACTCAACCAATGGAGTTGGAAGAGACATTTTAAGGTCGTATAATTTAATTTCATGTTTATGTAAGATGGGACATTACAAGCCAGATGCTGAAGTTGTTACAAACAGGAGAGTTATATACAGTATATGTTTAAGAGAAATAATTAAACATAGCTCAGGGCACTACAGCAACTAGGGAAAATTAGGTTACCCAGCATTTTAACACACCTCTACAAGTTTAGTAAATATGAACTACCTAGCTTCCAAGGGTTGTGTTTAAGTAAGCCATTGGCTCCCATATTCAGAGCCAGCTGATAGTGCTGTGCAGGCTGTAGCGCTATGCCAAAAATAGCACATGGCTAGCTCTGAGCCATGTATTCAGCCAGTTAGTGTGCCCTAATTGAACATAAAAGCATTAACAGAGTCCCAAAATGGCCTCTCCTGCAGCCAGATTTTTCACAGCTTAAGTGGAATATAAAAGTGTCTAGCTGGGGTCTATACAGTGAACATCCTAGACAGTTTAAATGGTAACAGACATCACAGGGAAGCTGTAAGTTCCTTTCAGTATACAGTAAGTTTATATTATTCTGAGTCACATCTCCAGGCCACACAGACTTCACCCAATGTTTTGCCACTGCCACATTATGCCTTTGTCATGGGTTTATATTCCTAAGGGTAAATAGAACAGTTTTTTTTTTACATAGGGGCATTCTTTGTTATTTGAGGCATTTTTTTTTAGTTTGGTCTGTCTAGCCCTTTCATTTTACAGAAAAATGCCCTAATTGAGCTACTTTACCTCATGTTGCTTGTGACCTGCAGCCACACCAGTTATATGCCTTCCATATTTTATATAACTTTCTAAGCTATTTATAGCATTGTAACTCTTTTGTAAATGTTCCCCAACAGAGATGTACACTACACTTTATGCGTAACATGTTTTAGGAAATTTTGAAAATATGTATGCAGTCACAGGCAGATTTTGGGAGGTTCTCTTTCCCATTTTGGGAAGAGTTACCGGGTTTCACAGCATCTGCTGTCCCATACTCCATGGCTTTTGGTTGCTGGTACATGACATCATCAGCAGTGATGTCATAACCCTTGGGCATGTGCCCAGGGCACAGGTACATTTGTGTTCCAAATGTTGGCAGTCTCATGGCATTTCTTCCCATGTAGATCAGATCTGAGGTGGTGGCTCCCACCCACACTTGAACACAGGGGCCCTTTTAAATATTAATCAGGTATTAGCCTAGTTAGTCTTGCTGGATTTATCTGTAGCCTATAACTTATACATATATGAGAATGTATGTTTAGGGCATACAGTATCTTACTTATTTCTTAGTATATTGTCATTCTGTTTACTCTTAGGATCATAAACCCTTGATAATGTGGCAATGTGGCAGTGGTGAAATGTTGAGTAAAGTTTGTGCAGCTTGTTATGGGGCAGTGACTTTGAAAAAAATGAACTTGTACTGAAAGGTGCTTGCAGCCTTGCTGTGGTGTCTGTTACTGTTTGAACTGCCTAGAAGCATGGACAGCTCACAATGGCTGCAACTCCTGCTAATCCAAAGCCAGTGTACATCTTCTCTGCATGAGTGTGAAAAATGCTTTACAACAGTTCCAGAAAACATAGAGGGATAATGTATGGTCTTTGGTTAATAACCACACTGTAAACACTTCGAGAGGTTGCCATTACATCATTGTAAACCTTGAGAGCATAGCTCAAGAGGTTTTCAGATGTCATGGCAACCTCAAGAAGTGTTACCAGAGCGCTTATTAACCAAAGACCATACATTATATTTCATAGTGTATGGGCTACCAAGATTGTGTAATCACATATTGAGTTACTTTTCTGAGTAATTCTTGCCCTAAAGATCAAATGAACACCTATTTCATAAAAAGCTTGAATTCACTTGAATACATGTCCCTGTGTCATGATTAATGTTTCCTAAAAACAGCATGCTGTTTGGTTTTGTGCTTTTTTTTCAAATCAGCATCAGCATCTATTAATGTGCTCTGCATTAACTGAAACAGTGAAGCAACAGTGAAGATGTTTCTGTCCCTGTCAGTGAGCAATGACTTCATACCTGTCCAGCCTGCTGCTTTACCAATTAAATGCCTGATTGACTGAATAAGCTGTTGCAGTTCCTAGTTAGAGCAGTCTGTAGAGTTAATTGTTTTTCACTCAGAGTTTGTTACTAACACATCTGGCTTGTGTTTAGAAATATATGCTTAAAATCTATCTTTCTGTTCTCTTAAAAAGTTGATCATTTGGGTGCAATGCTGAATTTTACTGACATGAATGAATGTCTGTGAGAAATTACTTTGTCTGTATCACATATGTCAGTTCTGTGTCACCAAAACTCAGCATTCTGTTCTAGCTATATAACACAGGGTTGTTTAATGGATATAAAATAAATCTGCATTCTGTTAATTCATAGAAGCAGTGTGTCTTTAAAGTATCCTAACTAAATAGGTTCACGTGAGAACAATTTTGTTTTTATGTCAGATTTTTTTTCCCAATTGTTTAACCAGGTGAGACACACTAAGCTGAAAGCTTTTTTACAGGTGCAACCTGGGAGCACAGGGAAGTTAAGTGACTTGCTCAGGGTCACACAGTAATGCAAGTGGGGGGTGTGTGGGATTCAAACCCAGGTCTCCAGATTTGCAGCTCAGAGCCTTAAACCACTGCACTATACTGCCTCCCAGATTGAAAAACGTGTCTGCCACACTGCTTTTTCAGGAACATGTTCTGTATGAACACATAAAATTCAGTACTTTGTGGGGTCCTGTGTGAAAATACTGTACATCATGTATGTGTATAACTAGAAATACTATATGGCATCCTGATGCCCCTGTCTCCTGCCTCTCAGTTGAGGCTGCTACACCCCGCTTCCCTCTGTCCCCAACCCCCCCAGTCAGGGCCAATGCACACTGTTGCCCCCTTTTCCTGTCTCCACAGTTGGGCTGTTATGCTCTGCTGAGCCCTAGAGTCCCAGAACCACTGCCTTCACAGTTTGGGCTGCTGCACCATGCTGCCCCAGACCACCAAAGGTGGGGCTTTTGCTGCACCCTGCTACCCACTTCCATTGCCCCAAATGGGCAGGGCTGCTGCACCACATGCATCCTATCACACAGTCAGGGCTGCTGTACCATGATTCCCCACTGTGTCCTGTACCACAGTCAAGGCTTCAGCACCATGCTGTCCTCTGTCCCCTGACACCACTGTGCCCTGCTGCACCATAAGGCCTCTTGCCCCCACAGTTAGAGTTGTTGCACCATGCTGCCCCATGCCACTAGAGTCAGATCCTTTGGTACACTGCCCAAAACTACCAGATACAAAATACAAAAAATACTTTCATCTTGTGTTATAGGGTGGGGGACAGAGGGTAGCAGGGTGTGGCAGCCTAAACTGTTTGTGCAGGAGGCAGCAGAGTGCAGCAGCCATGACTGTGTGGAGAAAACAGTGGGCAGCAGGTTGCAGAAGCCTCATATGAGGGCAGGAGACAGGGGGCTTTTGGGGCAGAAGAAAGGGGGAAGCAGAGTGCTGCTGCCTCAGCTGTCATGCAGGAGACAGAGGCATCAGGATGCCATATAATATTTCTAGTTATACACATACATGATGTATTTTCACACAGAAACCCTCAAAGAACTGAATGTCATGAGTGTATATAATACATGTTCCTGAAGTAATAGAGTGTGGCAGACACAGGTTTGTCACTCTGACATGTAAACAACATTATCAAATGAACATATTTATTGAGGCTACATCAAAGACACACTGCTGCTGTGAATTAATGGAATGTAACTTTATTTTATATCTATTAAACAACCCTGTGTTATATAGCCAGAATAGAATGCATAGTTTTGATGACAGAGAACTGACATCTGTGATACAGACAAGGTAATTTCTCACAGACATTTATTCATACCACTTTAGTTCAGCACTGAACCCCAAATGATCAACTGTTTATGAGAACAGAATGATTTTAAGCTGATCTTTCTAAGCACAAACCAGATTGTTAGTAATAAACTTTAAGTGAAAACAATTAGCTGTACAGACTGCTCTGACTAGGAACTGAAACAGCTTATTCAGTCAATCAGGGCTTATTGGTGAAGCAGCAGGCTGGGCAGGTATAATGTCATTGCTCACGGACAGGGACAGAAACATCTTCACTGTTTCTTCACTATTTTCAGTTACTGTAGAGCACATTAACAGCTTTTGATATAAATAAAACCATAAAACTAAACAGCATGATATTTTCAGGAATCACTAATCATGACACGGGGATGTGAATTCAAGGAATTCAAGCTTTTTATGAAATATGTGCATTTGATCTTTAAGCAGTCATAAATCATGCAGTAAGATTCCTCAACAATGTTTATTGTGTGTTCTTCACAACACTGTTCATTGGTACAGCCTGGCACAAATCAATCTAATACCAACATTTTAAACATTTTTCTCAAAGCGGAACGTTGAATGTTGTGAGCATTCTGTTTTGTTATACCATTGATATAACATTCTCAAGAAGGGTTAACAACAGAGTGATGTCATAACAATGGCAAAACAAGGTTGTAATCTGCTTGATTTCAGTTATAACTAAGGGTCCCCACACACTATAAGTGTGTTATTACAAAAGTGCAATTTAGTTGGCCAAGTCAAACAAAACACAAATCGTGAATAACTTGGCCCCAACCTTTCCTAATCCTATACTTCTGAGTTTAAGGAATCATAAGTTGTGTCTTATTTCAGCCCACTCCTACAAGAACTGCATAAATGATCTGCTCTCTGGGATGGAGCCTGACTGACGATCGGGACTGTGTTAGAGTGGTAGGGATAACCAATACCCCAGGATTTTGGCAAATGGGCTCAATCATGGTCTACTGTGAAACATAGCTATTAAGGTCTGGGAAATATCATGAGAAATTAATACCATACTGTGCCATGTGTACAGTATACTAGGATATTCCTACACCCACATGTAAAAACAAGGAAAACTGCTGCAAATTTCTGTAGGATCAATAAACAAACATTATTTAAAAAAAAATGTGATAACAAGGTAGGAAGTAAACCTCCCCCAGTAATCCTGTCAGCAACAATAGCCTAAAACACAGATTTATGTCTAGAAGTAGTTCATTCTTGTTTTTTGATTAATTCTTTCTCTCTTTCTATCTCTTTCAGTCAAGACACTTGAAAGATGGTTTGGCCAGCACTGTATTCTGGAGACTTGATGTCAAAATGACAACTCACACGCGTGGGGCACCTACAGTCTTTTTCATAAATTTAGTCTACTGTGTGTTGGTCTACTCTGCAAGTGACAATCCCAGTGCTGGAATCACCTTCTTAAATGGAAACTACCAGGGTCACCCCATGCTGTACTTTAGTAATCAAGACATCCTGGAGTTACAGCACAAGGCAATGGGGACTCACCGACACATTGTGGCCCGGATAGAGAATGCCGTGCAGATAATGCTGCAGAGTCCCGAGGAGTACCTACCACCATGGGACCCAGATGAGTACAGTGCTCGCTGGAATGAAATATATGGCAATAACCTGGGGGCCCTGGCTATGTTCTGCGTGCTCCATCCTGAAAACACTGAGGTCATGAATTTTACCAGGGACTACATGGAGAGGATGGCAGCTCAACCTAGTTGGTATATTTTTGTCTTGATTTTCCTTATGAGGGGTATGGGTAAAAGTAGCTAGTTTAGTAGAGCTGTGCACATTTTCAAATACTGACATTTTCTGAAAACATAAAAAAAAAATCATGACAATCATATAAATTCTGGGGAATTTTACCAGAAGTGAGATTTCAGAACAAAACTGATATACAGTAATTCATGCTCTGTGAGAATTTTGACAGTTTTTGAAAATGTGAGTTTTGATAGCAGTTTACAATGGTAGAACTTGGCAAAGATCTCTATGTAAATGAAACAGTGAATATGGTTTATTTTTCATAATGATTTTAAGTGGTTGATAAAGTTATGCAACTAGCAGCATTAGGGACTGAAATGTCACCCATTGACATGGCAGGTACTGCACAAGCAGTCATGGAGTATATATGCACAGCTCCATGTGTAGGTCTCTTTCCTGGGGAAACCACCTCTAGGATGCGGGACAACAATTTTAACTTGTCATCCATTGAATCGTTAGCCTCTCATACAGACTGCCATCAAGGGTGACAATCAGTACCATTGTTTTGTGATGTGTACACTTGCCCACTACGAGCAGAACTGAGCCCACCATAACTCCTTTCACATACTGTAGGTTCCCAAAGGACCATAACATGATAATGGGTTTTACCTGTTACAGACCTTGCCCACATTAAAACATGTGACCTTGAGGTAAAGAAAAAAATGTGAGGTAGGATCTCAGTGAAGACTTGATATGTGTTTTCTGTCCTTATTGTTTTTACTTCAAAAATGTGAACTTTAAACCTTTACTTTTTAATTGCTGGTGACTTTTTTCAGGCAAGTCTACCTCTTAGGTTCTTTAGTTACCCATAACAGGTAATCAAAAAGGCAGTTTGGTGAGAATCCACACCATAATTCAATGAGAGGGTCACATCCTTGAGGTCTGGCAGCTATAACAAAAGGTACAACATTTTAAAAGCAGAAGAGACAATTAGGACCAGAAGGATCCAGTAACAGAAGAAAAAATGGTTAAGCAAAGGCTTTAGTTTGGAAGCTTTAAATAAGGAAGTGGTATCAGCTGTTAGAAGAAAGGTAAACAGTATGTAAGTGTAAGAGATGAAAGGACCCAGATGAAAAAAAAGCATAAACCAGGTGGGATTAGGACGACATGTTCAGTTTAAAGAGGCACTGATAGACTAAACAAAGAGGCTTGGAGGTAGGATTTAGCTGTATTATGCAGTTGGTTGATAAGAGACATGAAAAAAGAAAGCCATGTCAAGAGTAGATGACAAATAGCAGGAAAGAAAGAGAGAATTTCTTGTAGACTACACAATGTCTGGTAAATCATAGAAGCATATTCATAAAATAGTTCAGCAGAAAGAGACCAGTGGTTCACCAAGTCTGTCCATATTATACTACCTCATCCCTGGACCTAGTGTCCTAGAGGGTTGCTCCACTCTTCCCCACACCAATAACTCTCCCACATGGATCACCTCCAATGAGACTATGAGCAATCTTGCTCTGTTCCAGCTGTGTATGAACCCATTAAGGGTACCTGCCCCTACTACTTCTGGTGGCAATCTGTTCCATGACTCCACTACTCTCTCAGTGAATTACAACTTCCTCTCATCCTTCCTGAATTCACTCCAACTAACCTCCAATCATGTCCTTCAGAGACTGCACCCTAGTTCTAACAAACAGGTCTTCACATTTCAGCTTGTCAACATCCCACAGAAACTTATATGTCTCTATCATGTCCCTTCTCTGACGTTTGGTCTCCAGAGAGTACAGGTTCTGGGCCAACAGCCGTTCCTCATTGGAGTTGCCTTGTTGGTCCTGGATCATTACAATGGCTCTCCTCTGCACTGACTCTAGCCTAGCTATCTCCTTTCTCAGGAAAGAGCTCCAGAACGGGGCTCTGTGTTATAGGTGTGGCCTCACCAGAGATCTGTATAGTGACAGTATCATTTCACTTACTCCTGCTATCAACCCCCCTACTAATACAACCCAGCATCCCCAGTGCCTTACTGTAGGCCTTATTACACTGATTGGTTTGTTCCAGGGAGTCACTGATGATGACATCCAGATCTTGCTCCTCTGTTTCAGTGGCTAGTCTGACTCCTCCCACCCAATTCTGTGTGTGTGGGTTCCTTTACCCTAAGTGAATCACCTTGCACTTCTTGGAATTGATTCTCAACTGTTGAATCTTTGACTACTTTTCCAGCTTCTCTAAGGCCTTCTGAAGTTCCTACACCCCCTCCTCACTGTCTACCCTGCCACATAGCTTTCTGTAATCAGTAAAGAAACACATTTGACCTTGATTGCCCTCCCCCACGTCACTAATTTGAATAGGACAGGTCCCAGAATCAGTCCCTGTGGCACCCTGCTTGTGACCTCCCTGTCTCCAGATTTGGCCCCATTTCCTACCACCCTATGATGCCTCCCCCTAGCAGTTCTCCAGCCACCTGACTAAATCCTTCTCTATTACTAAATCCTTCCACTTTTTCAGAAGCCTCCATTGTGGCACCAAATTGAAGGCTTTGCTGGAGTCAAACTAGGACAAATCTACCACCTGTCCATTTTATTTATTTTATTTTTTTTATTTCCATTTAACCACGAAAGTGGTCTGGATCAAAGGGATGCATATTCAGCCACCCCTTGGGGGGGAGGGGGTTAAGGTGCAACAGTAGGACTGCAAACATTACATAAAAGACACAGTTTTGTGCCATTGTATCTATCTAGTTCAGCATTGGCGTAGTATCTATCTAATTCAAAACTGTTAGCATCCTACTACCACAGATTGGGAAACCATATGAGCTTGCCCCCCATAACAGTGACAAAGGACAAATGGCAAGTACTATTGGTGATGCTAGTAAAGGAGGGCAGGATGGGAGGGGGAGGAAAGGGTGGAAGGTAGTTACCCTTAATGCTAGGAGCCTTGGGAGGAAAACTGCAGAGTTACAGGTGCTCATGGCAGAGGGAGAGGTGGACATTGCAGCCATCACAGAAACATGGGCCACCCATTACAATGACTGGGACCTGTCTGTACCAGGGTGCGGGTTATTTCATGAGGACAAGGTGGTTGGGAAAGGAGGGGGGGGTGGCACTATATGTGAAGGAAGGACTGAAGTGTGTAAGGGAGGAAGGGGAGGAGGGTAGTTCGGAGTCATTTTGGATGCAAATCCAGGATTCCAAGAATAGGATTCTCAGAATGGGAGTGGTGTACAGGCTGCCCTCTCAGACAGAGGAGTTAGACAGGGAACTAGTGGGTCAGATCAGGAGGACTTGCAAAAAGGGTAATGTGGTGATTGTGGGGGACTTCAACATGCCAGGAGTGGACTAGAGTACCCCAACAACCAGGAATAGAAGGGAGCAGGTACTGCTGGATGCCTTCCAGGACAGCTTCCTGCAGCAAATGGTCAGTGAACCAACCAGGTTAGGAAATACTCTTGACCTTGTGCTGGCAAATGGGGAGTTTGTGAGAGATGTTATGGTGGAAGAACCCCTGTCAGGGAGTGACCACCACTCGGTATGGCTCACATTGGTTATGGGCAAGGAAGGAGTGGAATTTGGCACTAGAGTGCTGGACTTCAGGAGGGCCAACTTTGGGAGGATGAGGGAAGTGGTAAAAGGGTACCTGGCTAGAATTCAACCTAGTATGGGCACTAACCAGAGGTGGGAGCTCATAAAGCTGGGGATAGTGGAGGCAACCAAAACCTGCTGCAAGGCCCAGAGCAAGAAGACTAGGGCTAAGAAACTGAGTTGGTTGAGCAAGGAGGTCATGGAAAAGGTAAGGAGGAAAAGAGCTGCCTTTAGGAGGTACAAGAAAACAGGGAGGGGGAAGGACAGGGATGAGTACCTGACAGAATCGAAGGAGGTGACACAGGCAGTAAAGGGAGCCAAGACATCTATGGAGCTAAGGCTGGCACAAGGCATTAAGAAGGAGGAGAAGGAGGAGAAGGATTTCTTTAGGGACATCAGGGAGAAAACATATAGTAAGGATTAGGAAGGAGGGGAGTTGGGTGGAAGCAGGGTGCGATAAGGCAGAAGTGCTCAATGATTACTTCTGCTCGATATTTACTAAGGAGAAGAGGGAGGTGATACCCAAGGGGGGAGTAATGGCAGAAACAGGGTGGGAGGGGGTGACAGATGGGGAAATAATGGAGGGCAGAGTTTGGGAGGGTTTGAAGGCACTGAGGGTGGACAAGGCACCAGGCCCAGATGGCATCCACCCCAGGGTACTGAAGGAGCTGGCAGAGGTCCTTGTGGGACCTTTGGCAGACCTATTTAATGCCTCACTACACTCAGGGTGTGTACATCAGTACTGGAGGATTGCTCATGTGGTGCTCCTCCACAAGAGTGTCCCCAAGGATGAACTGGGGGACTAAAGAGCCTTACCTCCATTGTGGGTAAACTGATGGAGACTATCCTGAAGGAGATGCTGGTGGCCCTCCTAGAGGCCAAAGGACTACAGGACAGCAGACAGTATGGCTTCATATGTGGCAGATCCTGCTAAACCAACCTGGTGGAGTTCTGGGTAACTAGGTAACTGGACAGGGGCCATGCAGTGGATGTCCTGTATCTGAACTTCAGTAAGGCATTTAACTCGGTGCTACGTGGGAGGCTGGGAAGTAAGTTAGAAGGCATGGGGCGGGTGCACAGCTGGTAAGATGGGTTGGGAACTGGCTTCAGGGAAGGCAGCAGAGGGCGGTTTTGGGTGGGGAGCTCTCACATCCAAGGGTAGCGATGAGCGGTGTTCCACAGGGCTCGGAGTTGGGACCAGTGTTGTTTGGGATATTCATTGCAGACATATCATTGGACATCAAGAAGATCAGTCTGTTTGCTGATGATACCAAGATGGGAGTGGTGGTGTACGACCTAAGGGGATGGCAGGGGTTGCAGGATGATCTGGCAAAGCCTGAAACCTGGTCAGACACTTGGCAAGTGGGATTTAATGCCTAAAAGTGCAAGGTGCTGCATTTTGGGGTGAAGAACCCAGGGAGGAGTTACTAGCTGGGAGGAGTGCAGCTAGCCCAGCCAGAGGAGGAGAAGGATCTGGGGGTGGTCATTACAGGGTCAATGAACAACTTGGCACAATGTAGGAAGGCAGCTGCAAAGACCATCAAAATGCGGGGTTGCATTGCAAAGGGTATATCCTCGAGGAGGGAGGCGGTGATTCTGCTTCTATGTAGGTCATTGGTTTGACCGCACCTGGAGTACTGCATGCAGTACTGGCACCCGTATCTGAGGAGGGACATTAAGTTACTGGAGGGGGTGCAGCATAGGGCGACAAAGATGATCCAAGGGCTGGGAGACTTATCATATGAAAGGAGGCTGAGGGAGTCGAACATGTACACGCTGGAGGAGAGGATGGACAGGGGGGACATGATTGAAACCTTTAAGTACATGAAAGGAATAAACAAGACAGGTACAGAGGGGCTGTTCAAAGTAAGGGAGGGGAGGGACACCAGGGGCAATGATATGAGACTGGAGGGAGGAAGGTTCAGAAGGGAGATGAGGAGACACTTTTTAACAGAGAGGGTGGTAGCTGGGTGGAATGCATTACCTGCAGAGGTGGTATCCAGCAGAAAAGTGGACTGCTTCAAAAGGGGATGGGACAGGACAAGGGGGAGGGTCAAGTGGAGGGGAAGGGTGGAAGGGAGGGGCAGCTGCAGAATAAGGTGTGCTAGCTGCACATTCGAGCAGACTTGATAGACCTCTAGGCCTTTATCTGCTGGCAAATTTTGTATGTTCGTATGTTCATTACTCCTGTACAGTCTGCTCAAATTATTTGAATGTAATGTACTGTAAATTTATATTGTGTACCAAATCTCTGTAAACTATCCTCATGTCCCTCTACCCCCAGGTCCCACCAGGAGTTGAGCAACTTGTTGCTCAGTGTGCCTTCCTGGTGAAACATTTCAATAAATAAATAAATAACAATATAAAATACTTACAACATTACACTAAATATGCCATTGTATACAGTTCATGTGGGATATAATTCATATGATGTTGCCACAATTACAGAAGAAATTTGACCATAATCTCATTTCTCAAATTTGGTATTTTAGAGGCAGATCAATATCCTGTTGTATAAGTTGATTCATAAGTCTAGGTCCATAATAAGGAAAGGAGCTCTCAGCTAATTTTGTTTTTATTCATTTTTATGTTTGCTTGCACGCATGTGCAAGAAACATAGTGCTGTGATCCAAAATGCAGTGCCATACAATTGAAAGGCAGAGCTCCGCTTGATTGAGCAGCTAGAAGCTACTGCCTGCTCATGCGCTCCCCCCCACACATGTACGCATGCAAATTGCATGCTAATGCACTTCCCCCACACACTGTATGGCCACCGGGGGTGCCCAATCCACCGTCGGTTCCAATGTCCCCCCCCAACAGATAACCGGGTGCCACGCTTGGAGCCCACCCCAGCATGGCAACAGTCCATATGGCCGACGGGGGTGCCCAACTCGCCGCTCCACTGCCCCCACACCAAACAGTTTTCCAGCTGCCATGCTGGGAGCTCAGCCCAGCGTGGCACAAGTCTCACATCATCAAAGCAAAATAAAAGAAACCTGAAAGAGAAAACCTTCCCTCACTGACTGTCCTGACCCCGCCTCCCCACCTCACCCACCTCTGTCCACCCTGCCTCCCCACACACACCCTCACCCCATACTTACCTCCAGAGTCTGGCGCAACGATCTTCGTGAACCAGGAACATGTCTGCATCTTCAAAGCTGACCGCGAAGGGAGGAAATGCCAGTAAGCTGTATAATGTAATAAATAGGGTTTTTTCAACTTTGTTACATATCTCAGGCATTTTTGGGAATTTTTTCACCAAATTTTCAACATGTCATTTTGTTAATCGGCCCCGAAAGGTGATTTCACGGTCACTGCATGGAACCACCTTTCGGGACTGATTTATGAAATGACAGTGTCATAGTTCATGAGGTAGGCCCCCAAAAACCCTATGTTGAAAATTTGGTTAAAAAATTCCCAAAAATAACTGTTTCACGAGCATGCATTGCACTGTTCTACGCATGCTCATAAGTTCGAGAATTTTCAATATTTTCACTCCAGATTTTCAACACTGCCATTTTACCACACCTCCTTATGAGTCAGACAGCTGTCATTTTTCACACTCACCCAAATGTGTTTCCACGCATCTAGCACACAATGGCGCAGTCGATGTGCAAAATCAACGTTCACGACAGATTAAGAAAATCACAGTGATGCTGTTCATGAGCAGAGGTGTTAAAATGGCTTTGTTCAAAATTTGGTGAAAAAAGCCTGTAAACTGACTGTGTTAAGAGCGACCATTGCACAGTTTCCACGCACCCTCGTAACTTCATGCATTTCTAATATTTTCAGTCCAGATTTTCACCACTGGCATTTTTCCACACTTCCTTATCAACAGTACAGCTGTCATTTTTCACACCATGGCTGAAATGTGTTTTCTCACTTCCAGCGCAGAAGTGCGTGGTCACTCTGGGAAATCACTGTTCTGGACAGATGAAGAAAATCACAGTGACACTGCTCATGAGCAGAGGTTCCAAAATGCCTGTGTTGACAATCTGCTGTAAAAAATTCCCCAAACTAATTGCATTACTGGTGTGCATTGCACAGTTTCCACGCACGCTCGTGATTTCACCAGTTTTTTTAATATTTTCACTGCAGATTTTCAACATTGCCAGTTTTTGCACCTCCCCATGAACAGTACAGCTGTCATTTTTCACATCCTGTTTGAAATGTGTTTTCGCACCTGTGGTGCCAAATGGCGTAGTCACTGTGCAAAATCAGCTTTCGGCTAACAAACTGATATTGCCACTGTTCATAAGGTGGGGGTCACAAAAAACCCCATGTTGAAAATTTGGAGTAAAAATGCCAACAAATGCCTGAGGCGTTAGTGTTTCCAACCATAATGCCCCACCCTGTAGAGACTGACAGGCATCAGGGGTGTGACTTGGGATTCTCGCCTGTAATGCTCATACCATTCCACACCCTGCAGCCAGTGAGAGGCATAGAGGTGTGCCTTGGACTCTTCGGCCCCAAAGTTCACCCCATTCTCCTATGCAGCACCCATCTCACCATATTTCCTGATGGAAAGGGGTGAGCATAAGGGCCAAAGACCCCAAGGCACACTGTGACACTTGTCGGTGTCTGCAGGGTAGAGTGTGGTGAAATGGCATGGCCGTTATGCCTGACAACCCAAAGGCACACCCCATTGCCTGTCAGTCTCTGCAGGGTGGTGGTGGGGTTGGCTTCAGTTCAATTCTTCACTGCCTTTCCCATTATGCAGCTCTATAACTCCTACACTACTAATGCCAATGCCAACAAGCAAACATTTGGCATTGACAAATGCTTGTTCATTAAATCTCTTAGTGGATATATTATGCAAAGCAACAGTTTCTGTAGCCAGACTGATGTTATTGCTTAATAAGCATGGCATTTTAGATGTAAATGCTTTCTGTGTGAAACTTGTAGTTTTTTGATAGATCCTCAACTATGGTACTAAGACCTTTGTGCTTACATATAATTCACAGTGATGGCTTTGCTTATATGATCTTGTATCGAACCAACATATGTTATTAAATGTTACAAAATATATATGCAAGCCCACTCCTCCCCGCATCTAGCAGTATAATGATGGCAAGTGTCCTGGGGAGAGGGTGCTGTACAGCCAGAAAACACAGTCCAGAAAATAAAGATGCTCATTACCTGGTTCTTGATGGTTGTGAGATGGCTTCACATTGCTGGAGAGCAGGCACCTTGCATCTGATGCTGAGGGAAATGTTGCAGAGGCAATGATTGTTAAAGGCACATACTAGGAAACAGTTCTTATCAAGTAATACCTATGTCCACTCCAGAATCAAAAAAATGCAAAAATGATTTAATGTAAGGATTAATCTGATGAACCACTTCATGGAGCATAGGGGTTACATAACGGTGGGAGCATTCTTGCAGGCACAGGACCTGATCCTAAATCTGCATGCAATCTCCTTTTCCAACAGATTGGCTTGAAACTATGCAGAAATCCTGATCAGCCAAAGAGGCTACATTTCCTGACAGCAGCAATTAATTATGGACCAAAAAGGCCTCCCACACAGATACTTGGACTATTAGCAATACATCCATTTCATATTCCTGCCTTCATTTCTTCCTAACAAACAGGTGTATATTTAATCTCTCTTTTAGTTTCAATCATACTTAGACTGAGGTAGCTCTGAAACAGCATGAGTTGTTTCTACTGTCCCAATCCCTTTCTTCATTTACCTTCTAAACTTGGAGTTACTTCAACACAGGAGGAAACACTTTAAAGCTGAGGCATTCTTACTTTCCTTTACTGATGTTCCCTTTTAGCATGAAAGGTACTGTACTACCAAAAACCCTCCTGCCACCTAATCACTGATGCCACATGCCTGCTCTTGGCCCCCTAGGCAGTTATGAAATCCCCTGGCCTTCCCAGAAACTTCATGCATTTTCTTCTCATGCAGCAGTTCTGATTTCAGGACTGCTTTTACCCAGGGTACCTGACTGACGTGCCACACAGAGCACCCAGGCAGACTGCCACCCCACCTGAGATCCCAACCAACCACTCCCCATGTGGGACTCCTCATGCATCCACAGGCTATGTAAACTAGGAAGCCCCTACACTGCATTGGTCCCATGGTCTGGGAAAAGGGAGTAGTCTGCCACACTACAACTCCTTACGATGCAGGCTGCTACCTCTGGACTGTGCCACTGGCCCTGTCTGTCATAGCAGACCCAGCCACAGAAAACTCACTGTCTGCAAAACTGCACTCACCCATGGGCAAGACATTTTCTAGAAAAGGACCCCATCAGTGTTTACCCATACCAAGGTGCCAGAGATCACTTGTCGGGCTCCAATTTCTTCTCCTAACAGGCTTCCTACAAAACAGCACCAATGGGTCCAAACACTAGTGCTCCACTGATGCCCTGTTGCTGTATCTGAGACCCTAACTGCCTAACAGCCATTGCAGGTCTTCAAGGGAGGAGGGCCAGGGTGGCAAGCGGACCACCCTGACCACACAGCAGCCCTCCAGCCAAACTTGTGAGCTGAACACCCCCTTCTCTCTCCTTGCTCTTCTTCACATCCCTGGACTCTCTATTGTGCCAAAACCACTATTCTTATGTACCTCCATGGGTTGGGGCACCCTGCTGGTTGCCAGCAGTCTCAACACCCCAGACCTACAGGCACCCAAGCTTCCCTGCCTAGCTACTGAAGTTTAACTAGTAAGTTCCTGAAAGGGTGCTTATATATAGTCAAATAATAAAACTGAGTTATACTCTCAAACAGGGAGTAGAACCTGTTTAGCAACAACCTCACTTGCTTCTTTTGTTAGATTCAATTGATTTCTATAAAGAAATCCTAACTTACCATTTACTTTTCCAGTAACTTTATTTACATTATCCTTTAACATAACTGTCCAATCTAGGGTTATACCTAAGTTGTTAACATTTTTAACTACTGCAAGTGGTTCATTTTCAGACTCATTTATCTTTAAGTTTCGACCACGTACTTCTAACCTTTATCTATTTCCAGCAATCATCACTATTTGTGTTTTGATTATCTAACAAAAAAATGTTTCTATTAAACAAATTTTGCAGTTCATCTTTGTTGCCCTGCAGGTGTTTCCCTACGTCCACTTCTGTTTCACCAGCACAGCATAGTACCATATGATCTGCATATGTAATTGTAGCTACCTCCCTGCATACAGATGGTAAGTCATTTACATAAATAGAAAACAGGAGTGAACCCAAAGCAGAACCCTGAGACTAATCCCAGACTTATCCCTAATAGTTTCAATTTTGTTATATTTGTTATTTGTACACCAGTTTGACGAATAGTCCAAAAACCAGTGTACTGTATAGTCACTGAGGCCAAGCTTTTTCTAATTTTTTTTATCAGTACAGAGTGATCTACCAAGTGGAAGGCCATGGTCAGGTCGATAACGATAGCTCAGGCAAATAAACCATGCTTCATGTTACTATATGTATCTTCCATCAACCTGATCAAGGCCATCATCATACTATACCCTTTCCTGAAGCCGTACTGATCTGGGGTTAGTAGTTTATTGCCTTCTAAGTAATTTGATAACTGACCAAACACTACTTTTTCTAACAATGTTGACAAAGTTGGAAAAACTGATATAGGTCTGTAATTTGTCATCACACTTCTTTCACCAATTTTAAAATATAGGGGTAATTACTATTGTCTTACAATATAAAGGAACAGCCTTTTGCATAGGGATAAATTAATCATGAAAGTTACTGGTTTCACAATGTAATGTGTTCCTAGCTAAGGAGTTCTGGGTGGAGTCCGTCAAATCCTATTCCCTTACTAGCATTTATTCAAAAGTTTTGCAACATCCTTTTCGGTTTGTATAAAAAAATGAAATTCGGGCACATCCACTGCTGTACTTAAGGATTTGTCATCTCATTTTGGAACAAAATTACTTATTTGTTCCTTATAATTGAATATATTAGCAAAAAAATGTATTTAATTCTTTGACAATATCAGTTTCATCGTAGTATATCTTTCCCCCACTTTTATACTATGAGTCCCACCTCCTGCCCTGGATTTGCAAAAAAATATTGAAAGTGCTCCCAAAAAGATTTTGGATTTAACATTTGTTTGTCTGTACAGTAAACTTGCTAAGCTTGCTTAATGGCAGCTTTACACAATTACAGGAATGCCTATATTTATTGAACTCTTGTCCTGCTTTACTTTTTGAATGCTGTTTCCATAGGTGATCTCTAGAGCTCACAATATTTTATAAGTTTGTATTTACCCAGGCACTGGCATTATTTCTAAGCATTTTTTATTTAATTGAGGCATTTTTGTGTACTGCAATGCCAAACTTTTCATTAAAAATCTCAACAGCTTCATCAACGTATTCAGAGGAGAATATGTCAGACCAGTCAATATTTTTCAAATCACTAATAAAATGTTCTTCATTTAAATTTAAAAAAAAAAAATTACTTTTGTGTATTTTAACTTTTGGCGCAGTTCCTTTCTTCTTTTTTTCTGATAACACACACAGGGCAATGAACTGATATAATGTCTGAAAGAACACCTTTATCTACAGCCCCAGTGTGACCTGTCATAAAACAGCCTCAGGCTGGTCTGGCATGATCTCTCCGATACAGACCCATGCTGCTTTTCATCCTGCAGCTTGCTGTCATCAAAGCAGGCTACCAGACTTTCCTTAACTATGGTCAAGGCCCCTGGAATTCTGCGGTTCTGCGGTTGCGGAATTTGCTGCAGAATTTGCATCATGCCGCAGAATATATGTAGTGCCGCAGAATTCATTGTTTTTGGTGAATTTTCATATAAATATACTGTTTTTCCATAGTGTCAGGCTTTCTTTCCCACCCTCGTTTATCCTGAAGCCCCTCCTCTATGCCCAGCATATGATGTCATCGCTGACATCACATCATATTTAGCCAAAGACAGGACTGCATTCTGCCAGAGAAATGAATAAATCATGCAGCAGAAATCAGAAAATTCTGCCGCAGAAGTTAAGGAGCCCTGCCGCAGAAATCAGAAAATTCTGCCGCAGAACACCAGGGCCCTGACTATGGTCTCCATTAGATTACCTGCAATGGAGGTAAGACAATCCAGCCTGTAGTTACTTGGATTCTATCTGTCCACCTACTTCTAGAGCAGACCTCCAGTTCCCTGGTACAACCCCAGACTCTAATGAATAATTATACAGCTAGGTTCAAGGTCCAGCTAGTTTTGAAGCCAGTTCTCCGAGTACCAGTACTGGTGTTTGGCACACTTTGGGTGCCAGCACAGTCAGGACACAGGAGGCTGTACACCAGTCAAGTAGATCCTTGAGCCACCAAAATCATCAGCTGCAACTTAAGGCAGTTGCAATCAGTTGCAATTGACCTGCCTTGCAGTCAAGACACAGTGCAGTCACACTTAATCCCACTCCAACTGTTGAGTTGCCCCCCCTTCCAAGTTGCATCCCCTTCACCTGACATATAAAGTCATGTCCTGTGTTTGTGAGACCCCTCACCCCACTGCCCTGGAGGCTGAGCAGCTTCTGCTGCTGCTTATCTGTTGTAGAAGCCCTTCTTTCCAATCACAGTGTCTTGGGGCATGAGCCATATTCAAAGCACACCATGCAAATGTCTGACAGCTTCAGTTGGCGCTTGTCAGGATTAGCATTTGAGAAGAGGCTGCACCAGGCATGGCAGCAGCTACTATCTGAGGGCCTTGTCACCTTGCTACTGAGGACTGGAATACTGTCTCGGAGTCGCCAAGTATGGGTTGGGCTCAGGCTATTGGCAGCTAGATCACCAATGGATCGTGGATTATGGGAGGCAGAGGACTGACAGACCTTAGCACAGCAAAGCTGCAGCAACAACATGGAATTTGAACAGGGCACTGGAGTGCACACCATACACAGCCAGCAGTAGCATGACAGTAAGGGAGCAGAGGGAGGCAAAGCACTCAGACTGAGTTAGGTGGTTGTTCTCAAATCTTGCCATTTTTAAAAAAAAAAATCCAGAAGAATGTGCCCGTATTTTATGATTGGGCTGGCTGGCTGGCCTGGGAGTACCTAAGGGTTTTTGTTTATTTTTTTTATTTTTTTTTTTAACCTGATTGGTAGGGTTATCACCATTTCAGAAGCCCAAATCAGGACTTTTCATACAAAAACATGATATTTCACAGGACAATTTGTAACATACACCAATGCAATAGACATCTTTTCTTTAAGTAATCAGAATTAAGAAAAAGCGTTTTCGTTTTTTTTTTGTTCATATTGTTTCTTGCAACTTTGAGCCATTTTAGGTATCATAGTTTTCTGCGTCTTCTTGAAGAAAGACAGAAAGCATTTTTTCTAGCTCAAAACCCAGACATTTTGCATTTTTTTTGTTTTTCCTGGCTGGAGACAGCCCCACAAACCAGGGTTGTCCCAACAAAATCAGGATAGGTGGCAACCCTACTCATTGGCCTGGAGGGGCCACCTGGGGAGTAAGATCTGGAGGCTAAGGGGCTTAGGGATGGTGCCACATGTGGCAAATGAGGCAAAAGAGCTGTGGCATTTTTCTGTTTTTTTAGTACTTAAATATGCAGAAGAACCAACTAAGCTCCTCCTTGTTGTCTTTTGTAGCGAAAATCCTAATTGGGGCTTACCCTCTTTTGGGTCATTTTCACTTGGACATTTCCCTTTAATGTTCTCTATTCCCATTCACCTTTCCTCAGGTGGCTACTCTTGCTGTGTTTTTTTTTTAAACTGTTTGTGAAATGAAGGAAAACAAAATGAGATTGGTAAACTTGTCGGTAGCCCGTGATATGGGTGTTGGTGACTGAGCGCTGAATCCCACCACTTCCACCTGCATACTGTGTGACCCTGAGCAAGTCACTTAACCTCCTTGTGCTCCAAGGTCACTCCTGTAAAAAAGCTTTCAGCTTAGTGTGCTATACTTGGTTAAACAATAAAATAAAAAAAATTAAAAAAATAACTGTGACTCAATCCCGGTGCATGTCAATGGGGTTACCGCTGAGGAAGGGCGACCGGATGGGGGAGGTGGGTGCATATAGCAACAGGACATCGCTCTATGTATACGTACATGGGGGGAGCATGTGTAGTGAAAGGGAGGAGGGAGGGAGGGAGGATTGGCCTGGTGTGGTTGGCATGGGGCTGCCGAGCTGGCCTCATAGCATGGTGGGTGGGTGGCAGCCTAATGCTGCAAGGGTTCTGGGTTCGGGTCCAGGCACACCTATATTTTTGTGTGCCCAGCCTGAAATTTTTATTTTCAAGATTTAGCCCCTCCACCCCCAACATTCACCCACCTGGAGTTAAGAATCTTAGTGGGCAATTTCCATATGAAACAATTAAAATCTAAGTCCCTGGCACCATTTTTCTTGTGTACTGGGATGTATATTGCCAAAACTGATTTTTGGTGATGTACGCTCATCCTACCACCGATCATGATTGGGCTTTTGCCCTTATCACATAAATCCAACTTGTCAAGTCACACAGGCCAATTGACCACAAAAAATGCAGGCAGCTTTTCTCTTTAATTTTTTGTGGTGCTGTGGCTTGCAATGCTGCTGTTGCATATCTAAATATTTCCCAGCCATGCCAGGCACCCCCATTCCAGATTATGCAGGGGATCCCGTGCTTCCATCCTGTATTTATTTATTTATTTGAAAGTTGGTGACTGGGAGAGGCACACTGAGCTGTGGTATGTTTCCAGGTGTGACCTGGGGACAATGGAAGGGGAATATGTTGTTTAAGGAAAAGGCAGCCAGTCTTTCAATCATACCATTCACACCAACACGCTGGCATCACATTACTAAAGCATGCTTTTTTTTTAACATTAATGTTGCATTAAATAAAGAGCACTCAGCTTTGTGTAAGCATAGCTGGGCTGGGTCATTCAAAAGGGGAAAAGGTGCATGTTTAACGTATGCATGGTGATGGGGTGGCTTAATACATACTGCTGCTTTAGACTAGCACAGCATTTGCAAATGTCTAACTCATTTTCTGAATACAGTTGCATCTCTCTGTCTTGGGAGATTATCTGTTAAGCAACAGAAAACTGTTGAACTCTGGACTTGAGAAAAAATTGTGTGAAACAAAGAAAACAAGACTGTTACAAACAGTGTGGTTAAATAAAATCAGGCAAAGCAGCGATAACAGAGACAGTGCATTTCTGAACATCTTCCCAGATGCTGACAAGTAACTGACATGTGAGTTGCCATAGAGTTCAGTCCCAAGCCTGGTTATTATCTGGAACTACTGTACTCTGCACTCCATTCTGTGTTTGCTTCTTTTACTATCAGGACACTACTGCAGAAGCTATACAGTTTTCCTATTACCAGCACCACACGACATGGGATCATAATGTCGCAAGACATTATGCCGCAGCAATATAACATGCTGTAACTACACCACAATATATTGCCAGCAGCATTTCACTTTGTTTTGCAGGGGGCTCTGCCCCTCACAACTCTCATTACAGGGGGGCTGTGCCACCTGGACCCCCCAACTAAAATAATCAACTCAGGAAGGGGGTTGTTGTACACTGAAATCGCACAAAGTGTGAATAAAAGAAACATTCCATGAGTCTGGGAACGGGATTCGATACCTGGTCTGCACATGCACCGCCTCCATTGCTGCTTTTGGCTGATCCTGTCAAACCATGGCAGCTTGTTCGGTGGACCCTCCTCCCAGCAGAGAACTTATCCTCTGCTAGGGAACAGTGACAGGGTGCACAGTCACATGTAGACCATTTAGCGGTTTTGCACCCTGTCACTATTCCCACCTGTGCTGTCTGTGTTTCGTGGGTTTAGCATACACCATCTTGCATATGGTGAACTGACCCGGTAGGGCATGGCACACAGTTGCAAGATGTGATGGTGCAATAATAGGGCATACAAGGTGTCCCCATTCAGTCATCACACTTTACAGCTATGCACAAAGGTAGCAAGCTGTGATCAGGGAGTGGAGTCCCCCTGTGCCAGTGTTCCCCAGCCTCATTCTGAAAATGCATTACTACAGACATTAGGAGGCACACCCTAATGTGGAGGAGTGTGACAGTCACAGGGGTTGGTTCATGGCATAGTGCCAGTGGCATGGTGCTATGCCATGCACACTGCACTGGCCCAGTCATGCTACTGCCTCAAGCTTCCTCTAACCACCCCATGCCCATACCTTAAGACTGTCTTGTGTGCCTGGCATGAGTGGAACTGAGCAGAACAAGCATGAAGGGGGGCAGGAGAGTGCAAGGGTGAAGGAGGTGTCATAGGTTTGTTCGCTTGGGGTGCCATCAAGTCTCACACTGGCCCTGCTGAGTACCAACAAGTGCAGGCCATATGGGCATGATGCTTTGTTCTCTCTCTCTGAGGGCCTCAGACCATTTCTCACCCATTCAGGCATGATCACTACCCATCCCATTTCCTGCACCCACCATGTGGCTGCCTTAATCCCGCTCTCAAGTAAGGGCCCATTATCCTCAAGCATGAATACTTTGCAGAAATAATTGTTTAACATATTAGCCTTTCTCAAGGGGATTAAATTGTTCAATTTGACATTACCCTCTCCACCACTTTCTGTTATGTGCTTTCTACCTCCCCAACCCAAAAGAGCTGTGCAAACAGAAAGCTTCTAGGAAATAGAGTCTGTTTAGGAGGCAGTGTGATCTACTGGTTAGAAGCACAGCACAGACTTAAGAATGGGAGATCACAAATTCAAATCATGCCAAATACTCACCATATGACCTTGAGTAGATTGTTTAACCTCTCAAGGCTCCTAGCTGTGCAAATGGGTAGAAGCAGGACTCACACTAGAAATGGGATGTTGCATTTTAGCTGGGCTATTCTGAGTAAATTGAATGTAATATAAAAAATGGAAATCTGATGATAGACCAAGTCTTGTCCTAAAAGCCTGTGTGCAGAGAACCATGACTGAGATGTCAACATACCAGGGTACACAATCTACAGGAGGGACAGGGAGGGTAAAAGAGGAGGAGGGGTAGCTATCTACATAAGGGAAGGAATCAAAGCAACATAATTAAAGGGTAAACAGGTAGGGGAGGAGGCACTGTGGGTCATCCTGGAGACAGGAAATTGCACCACAGTCCTCACAGGGGTTGTTTACAGGCCCCCATCTCAGGGGGAGGCAATGGACAAGAAAATGATAGAAGGAATATTTAGAATGGTAAAAAAAAAAAAGGAGAGATACTGTTGATGGGGAACCTGAATATACCAGATGTTAACTGGAGCACCTTTACTGCAGCCACATCCAAGAGCAGGGTCATTCTTGATGCCCAACAGGGGGCATGCCTTAGACAGCTAGTATTGGAGCCCACTCGAGAGGGAGCAATCTTAGACCTGGTACTCTCAAACAGGGATGAAAAGAGGATCTCAGATTTAGAAGTGGGTAGACATTTGGGAACAAGCGACCACCAGTGTGGTTCTGAATAAATGCAACTGTAGAGTCAAGCCATACAAAAGCAAGGGTGTTGGACTTTAGGAGGGCTGGCTTTGGCAAAATGGGAGAGTGCTTCAAAAAAACACTAGCAAACAGGCAAGAAGGAGGGGTGGAGGAACAATGGGGAAAAATCAAAACTGCCATCACAGAGGCAACAAGCTTTTGTGTAAAGCAAATCAACAAAACAAAATGAAGGAAAATGTCATTATGGTTCTCAAAAGAGGTGGCAGGGAAGGATAAGGAGAAAAGGATAGCATTCAAGAAATATAAGGAAACACAGATGGAGCAGGACAGAGAACTAAATCAGCTAAAGCAGAAGGAGACAGGAAAGGCAGTCAGAATAGCAAAAGCCCAAACTGAGGAAAAGATAGCTGACTCTGTTAAGAAGGGGATAAAACCTTTTATAGGTACATTAGGGAGCAAAGAAAGACCAAGGGATGGATACTGAGGCTTAATAAAGGGGAGGGAATGTGGGCAGAGAGTGACAGTGGAAAAGCAGGGATACTGAACAAATACTTCTGCTCAGTATTCACAAAAGAAGAGGAGGGGGAGGTACCCAAACCAAACAATAGAAACACTCTGGATAGGGGGGTCGATACCAGTCCATTCACAGAAGAAAGGGTTCTGAATGAACTATTAAAACTGAAGGTGGACAGAGCAATGGGGCCTAATGAGATTCACCCCAGAATTCTAAAAGAACTAAGGGTAGAACTAGTGACACCACTGACTACCCTTTTTAACAAATGTATTCATTTATTTATTGAAATGTTTCACCAGGAGGGCACACTGAACAACAAGTTGCTCGTCTCACGGTGCGACCTGGGGGAGGGGTTACATAGGGTTGTGAAGGATGATCAGTTACAATAGTATGTGGGTAGTACAAACAATACAACATTGTAAGATTGTGCAACAGGTTGGAACACAAGGTATTGTACAATAAACAGTAGAGGAACATTGGGTAAATTACAATACATGTCCAAAATCATACAAAAGAACATATGAATGTACAAAACCTATAGAACCATTTATAGTGCATGAGTGTACCAGGAGCAGGCTTGAGGTTGTACGCAAGTGCTATTAGAGTAAAAAGGATATGGTTAGGTTGTGCACACTGTTGACCCAGAAGGGCAGGTGGAGAAGGAGGGGGGGGAGAGGCAAGAAGTGAATATGAGGAGAAGGGGTAGCCATTTCCTGATTTCCCCTTTCAGGATGTTGAGAACCCTGCCTGGGGGGGGAGTCATGGTAGGAAGGCAGAAACTGGGGGGGCAGGTATTAAGGTGGGTTAAAGCAGGAACAGCTGAGGGAAAGGTAATTGTGTAGGGCAGAGGCAAGGAAGTAGTTGGAGGAGGACTGTCATATTTCAGGGGGAGGGAATTCCAGATTTTAGGGAAACGATGGGCGAAACCAGTCTGACTGATGAGGGTGGAGGGCCGGGGACCGTCATGGTGTGGGCATCATTTGATCTGAGAGAGTGGGTGAGGGGAGGTGGAGTGGACAGAGAGGATGAGAGGTAGGAGAGGAGCCCCCCGAACCAGAATTTGGAGATTAGTATGGCACAGTGAGACATGCATCTGTGAGATAGTGGAAGGAAGATTAGAGATCGATAGAGTTCACAATGGTGGAAGCGGGAAGGGCAGTCGATAGCAAAGTGGCAGAAGGAATTAAAGAGAGTGTCCAACTTGGTCAGGGAAGATTTGGGAGCAGCACCATAGACTATGTCGCAGTAGTCAAAGATGGGGAGTATCATCTTCTGGACAATTTCATGCCTCACAGTCAACGGGATGCAACTATGATTACTGTACAGAGCACTAAACTTGGGGTGCATTTTCTTCAGGATAGCATCGATATGCAGAGAAAAGTTGAGGTGCTGATCCAGCCAAACTTCCAGATGTTGAAATGAGGAGGTGTCCTCCAAGATGGTCCCATCAAGGGTGTGGAAGGTGGGTAGGGCTGGAAGCCTAGACAGGCTTTGCCTGGTGCCAAAGGTCATTGAGACTGTCTTCTTAGCATTTACAAAAAGCTGGTGAGAAACAAACCAGAGCTGAACTTGGTTGAAGTCATGCTGTAAGCTGGTTTGCATGGCAGCAGGGTTTTTGCCAGAACTGTACAAAACAGTATCATCAGCATACATGTGGATAGAAGAAGATGAGCAGGCTGTGGGAAGGTCATTAAGGAAAATGGAGAAGAGTAGGGGACCAAGCACTGAGCCCTGAGGGACACCAGTGTTGATGGGGAGTGGAGGGGAGATGGAATCAAGGATTCTCACCGACTGGGTCCTGCCAATGTGGTAGGATTTAAACCAGTTGGTGACTGATTTAGCAAGGCCAGCTGAGAAGTGTGAATCAAGAAGCAGTGGATGGGAAGCAGTGTCGAAAGCCTTGGCTAGGTCAACAAAGATGGTCGAGGTAATCAGACCATCATCCATCCCTGAAAGGATGGAGTCAGTAAGCCTGAGGAGGGAGGTGGTTTTTGAGTGGTTCTTCTGAAAACCAGATTGGAAAGGGGTGAAGAAGGAGGAATCAGAGAGGAATGGTGATAGTTAAGAGAGGACTAAATGTTCTTGAAGTTTGGCAAGGGTAGGAAGGAGGGAAATTGGGCGATAGTTGCCAGGAGTGGATGTGTCACCACCCTATGGGAGAGGAAGGACTAAAGCATGTTTCCAGGATGAGGGTACTTGAGCAGAAATAAAGGACACGTTAAGGATTAAGGAGATAGGATAAGCAATTGCAAGAGCAGAAAGGTAGAGAAGTTTAGGATCAAGCTCATCTGGTGAGGAGCCTTTAGAGGGGTTGAGGGATAGGAAAGCATTAAGAGCTTCATCAGGGGAGATAGTAGAAAAGGAAAATGGGGAAGGGGTAGGCACTGGTTGAGGCGAAGGGCTGAAGTTAGTAGGTGGCAATGGGGACAGGGAATTTAGAAGAGACGTGGTGCACAAGGTGTAGTAGGCATTAAATTCATTGGCCACGGAGCCAGGGCCAGAAACTGGGAAGTTATTTATTTTGAGAACTGGAGGGGGAGAGAACAGAGCATGAACTACCCTCCAGAATTTAGATGGAGAGTTAGTGTTAGTCAGGAATGAGGAGTTGAAATAATCAGACTTAGCCAGTCTAGTAGCTTTAGTACATTTTCATTTTTAAGTTCATTTTCTATGACCCTAGCCATTCTGTATATTTGTTTTCAGATTATGATACATATATTAGATTGTGGTCATGGCCATCTGGATTAATATGTGATTGGCCATTTTAAAATAAATAAATAAATAAATAAATTATTTATTTAATATAATAATATATAATATTAACTGTATATTATAACAGTGATTGAGTAATATTGACTAAGGTGTAGACATTTTGAACTTACTGAAACATTTTAATTACACCTTTTTGGTGACATGTTATTTAAATGTATTATTTAAATATATTTTTGAGTATTTTTTGCACATTTACCTCTTTAGTTGAAAGGCTGGTCAAAAATGGGTTAAATGATCTTGATTCTATGTATGATGGTGATTGGCCTATTTTTGTCATATGGTTGCACATGAAATGGTATTTAAATGGTTTAATACTGTGGCACTAATTTATTCTGATGAAGCCTAGCAGAGACTGGTGAAGCGTTAATCTGTCCGTTTGTCCTCCGTTTCGGTTGCTGCACTTTGGATATTAAACGCCAAATATTTTTGCAGCTGCCAAATTTCTATTTTTAAGCGTGTGGGTGCTTATTTGTATATATTAAGTACATGAATTGCGTAGCATTCTGTACTTGGTGTAGTCATTTGGATGTTTAGTAGATTTGTGTTTTCTCCAGGCCTGATCAGCAGGCCAGTAGTTCGGGGCTGATCCAGGGGAGGGGAAGCCCACGGACTCTGGTCTGTCTGAAAGGAGCAAAGACATTCCAGGAGGCAATGAATTTATCCTTAAAATAGTCAAGTGCTTGGTCAACAGACATGACAGTGGAGAGGGGGTCCCAGTCGGTGGAAGCAAATGCAGAGCTGATTGGGTAAGGTCTAAGGATTTAAAGGACTGGAGCTGTATGATTTTAGGGGGAGGTTTGGGGGGAAGAACCTTATGTACAATGAAAATGGGGTTGTGGCCACTAAGAGCATTGGGGAGGAGACTAGATTTAATGATAATCATGGGAGGATGGGGTGGTACCTGAGGACTAGAGCAGGGTGGATGTGATTCCACTTCACAAAAATGGGAGCAGGGCAGAGGCAGGAAACTACAGTACAGACCTGTTGGTTTGACCTCAGTGGTAGGGAAAATGATGGAATCACTTCTGAAGGGAGGAACTGTTGAGTACCTAGAGGCAACCGGGCCACAGAACCCAAGGCAACATGGATTCACAGCGGAAAGGTCATATCAGATGAATCTAATAGATTTCTTTGACTTGGTGACCAAAGTAGTAGACCAGGGAGGGGCTGTAGTCATGGCCTACCTAGACTTTAGCAAGGCATTTGACACAGTCCCACACAAAAGATTAATATGCAAGTTAGCCAGCCTTGGAGTGGATCCCAAGGTGGTAGCCTGGGTAAAAAATTGACTGGACAACAGGACACAGAGGGTGATAGTAAATGGAATCCACGCTGATGAAATGGGGGTTACTAGAGGGGTTCCGCAGGGTTCAGTACTGGGACTGGTCTTCTTTAATGTCTTTATATGTGACATTATGGAGGGACTGGAAGGAAAAGCATGTCTCCTTGCAGAAGACACAAAGATCTGCAACAAGGTTGATACACAAGGTGTGGTGAAAAGAATGAGTAGGTACTTGGCAAGGTTGGAGGAATGGTCAAATATATGGCAGCTTAGATTTACCGCAAAGAAGTGTAAAGTAATGCACCTGGGAAACAAAAATCCAGAGGAAGAGTACACAATAAGAGATGATATCTGGAAGTTTGGCTTGGTCACCAAGGCACTCATCGCAGCAGTAGGTCAGAGCTTTTAGCTGATTGTTTCGTGAGGGCACAGTTTAGGCCCAAACCCTTCCCACCCTTGGAAATAGTTCCTTTATACCTGGGGTTCTGACATCATTTCCTCAAGAGGGCAAGGTGCATATCACTGTCATATCCTCTCTAGCACACTGCACTGACAATATAAGCATACACATTATATAAATACATGTATTTCTATATAACAAACCAATCACACACACACACAAAAAAAAAACTAAACAAGGTAGACAGTTATGTGGGGAGTAGTGCAATGTAATGGCTGTGGGGCAGCAGTCTTCCGGGAGTCTTTCTGGAGGCTGAGATGCTGCCCTGTTTGCAGACAACTATCTGCCCTGAGGGAGGAAGTTGCCCGTCTTCAGGCCGCACTGGACAGTAGTAAGGAAACCTCCCCCATCCAGGGAGCACCAGAGCCACCACCACTACCTCAGAGGTTTCGAAGAAAGCACAGCAGTTGGACCACAGTGGGCTCAGGGAGGGTAGGGTGGTGGAACAGAGGCACACTTAGTCAGTTGTTCCACTCCACAATCCATACACCATTCTGGGGGAGCATAGTTCCCCTATGGATGTACCCACAGAGGAGACTAAGGAGGGTGCAGACAACTGTCACAAGGGAGGACCTCAGGAAGGAGGCAGAGGGCACCACAGGGAAAGGAAGCAGCTCCTGGTGGGGACTCAATTATTAGGGGGATAGAACTGGGGAGGCAGGAAAAACTGAAGTAAAGGTGCCTGCCTGGTGCCATGGCTTGGAGGGACAGGAAGCGCATCCTTAGGATCACGAGAACAGTTGCACGGAGTCTGAGCTGGGCGCCATTGTCCACCTAGGGACAAATGACTTGGCTCATCATGAGATTAGAGCAGTGCAGAAGGACTTTGTAGAGTTGGGGAGGGGCCTAAGACAAGTAGCACACACAGTATCCTTCTCAGAGGTGCTGCCTGGCAGTGGCATTGGTGAGGCGAGGGTACTTTGCACCATGCAGTTTAACGAATGGTTGAAAAAATGATGTGGAGCACAGGGGTTTGGCTTCATTGGGGACTGGGGTTCCACCTGTAGGGACACCAGCCTATACTGGCAGGATGGTCTGCATCTGTCCAGAAAGGGAACAAGTCTTTTGAGCAATCGGTTTAAATGTTTCATTGGCAAGCTTTTAAACTAGTCAAGGGGGGAGGCACTGATAAGCAGCAGGAAAATCCCAGCCTCCCCCTACAAAACAGGGTACTAAATGAGAAAAAGACCAAGGTAGAAAGGTCAGTGGGGGATGCTGCTACAGAAGGTAGAGCCATCAAAAAATGGAGAGCAATGAGTACCAATGCCCGTAGTCTGGGTAACAAGCTTACTGAATTAGTGGCCTTGATGGAGGAGGAACAAATGGATATCGTGGCAGACACAGAAACATGGTACACACAGAACCATGACTGGGACGTAAACATACACTATCTACAGGAGGGACAAGGAGGGTAAAAGAGAAGGAGGAGTAGCTCTCTACATAAGAGAAGGAATCAAAGCAACAGAACAAAAGGGTAAACAGGGAGGAGAAGAAGCACTGTGGGTCAATTTGGAGAAGGCAATGGCACCACAATCCGCACAGGGGTTGTATACAGACCCTCCTCTCAGGGGGAGGAAATGGACAAGGAAATGATAGAAAGTATACTTAGAATGGCAGATAAAGGGCAGATATTGCTGATGGGTGATCTGAATATGCCAGTTGTTAACTGGAGTGCAGCTGTAGCAGCCACTTCTAAGAGTGGGGTTATTCTAGGTGCCCTACAGGGGGTATGCCTTAGACAACTAGTATTGGAACCCACTCGAGAGTGAGCAATCTTAGTCCTGGTCCTCTCAAATGGAGATGGAGAGAGGATCACAGATGTAGAAGTGGGTAGCCATCAGGGAACTAGCGACCATCGAACAGTATGGTTCACAATAAACACAGCAATAGAGTCAAGCCATACAAAGGCAAAAGTACTGGACTTCAGTAGGGCTGACTTTGCCAAAATGGGTGAGTGCCTAAGGAATGCACTAGCAAATGGGCAGGAAGGAGGGGTGGAAGAACAATGGGGAATAATAAAAACTGCCATCACAGAGGAAACAAGCCTTTGGGTGAAGCAAATAAACAAAATGAAACGATGTAAGAAACCACTATGGTTCTCAAAGGAGGTGGCAGTGAAGGTTCAAGAGAAAAAGAAAGCATTCAGAAAGTACAAGGAATCACAGAAGGAGCAGGACAGAGAATTGTATCAGTTAAAGCAAAAGGAAGCTGCGAAGGCAGTCAGAACAGCAAAGGCCTGAACTGAGGAAAAGATAGCCAACTCAGTTAAGAGGGGGGATAAAACCTTTTTTAGGTACATCAGGGAGCGAATGAAGACTAAGGGAGGGATAGTGAGGCTTAATAAAGGGAAGGGGGTGGGCAGAGGGTGATGGTGAAAAGGCAGAGCTACAAAACAAATATTTTTGCTCAGTATTTACAAATGAAGAGGGGGAGGTACCTATAACAAACAATAGAAACACTTTGGATACAGAAGTTGATACCAGCCCATTTACAGAAGAAAGGGTTCTGAAAGAACTCTTAAAACTGAAGGTGGACAAAGCAATGGGGCCTGATGGGATTCATCCCAGAATTCTAAATGAACTAAGGGTAGAACTAGTGACACCACTGATTACTGTCTTTAACAAATCATGAGAGGGTGGGGTGGTACCTGAGGACTGGAGGAGGGCAGATGTGATTCCCCTTCACAAAAGTGGGAGCACGGCAGAAGCAGGAAACTACAGACCTGTTAGTTTAACCTCAGTGATAGGGAAAATGATGGAATCACTTCTGAAGGAAAGAATTGTTGAGTACCTAGAGGTCAGAGGGGCACAGGACCTAAGGCAGCATGGATTCACAGCAGGAAGGTCATGCCAGGCAGATGAATAGATTTCTTTGACTGAGTGACCAAAGTAGTAGATCAGGAAGGGGCTGTGGACATGGCCTACCTAGACTTTAGCAATGCATTTGACTCAGTCCACACAAAGATTAATATACAAGTTAGCCAGCCTGGGAGTGGGTCCCAAGATGATATCCTGGGTAAAGAATTGGCTGGAGACTAGGACACAGAGAGTAATAGTAAATGGAGTCCCACTCTGAAGTAAGGGGTTACTAGTGGGGTGCGCTGGGTTCAGTATTAGGACGGTCCTCTTCAATGTCTTTGTAGCGACATTGCAGAGGGACTGAAGGAAAAGTATGTCTCTTGCAGATGACACAAAGATATGCAACAGAGTTGATGCACAAGGTGGGTGGAAAGGATGAGAAGGGACTTGGCAAGGTTAGAGGAATGGTCAAATGTATGGCAGCTTAGATTTAATGCTAATGCTAAGTGCAAGGTAATGCACCTGGTAAACAAAAACCCAGAGGAAGAGTACATAATGGGGGGGGTGAGATATTAACAACAACAAAAATGGAAAGGGACCTGGGGTAGTCATATCAGATGACTTAAAGGTGGGCAAGCAATGTAAGAGGGCAGTAAGGAGGGCTGGCGGGATACTGGGATGTATAGTGAAAGGCATCACCAGTAGAAAACAGGAAGTTGTTATCCCTCTGTACAAACAGCTGGTGAGACCCCATCTGGGGTACTGTGTGCAGTTCTGGAGACCCAGTCTCCGCAAGGACATAGACAAGATGGAAGCTGTCCAGAGGAGGGCAACTAAAATGGTGCAGGGTTTGCACCGGAAGACATATGAGGAGAGACTAAAGGAGCTTAATATGTATACCCTTGAGGAAAGGAGGGAGAAGGGACATGATAGAAACTTTCAAGTACCTCAAGGAATCAACAAAGTCCAAGAGGGTAGCATCTTTCAAAATAAAGGGTGTGCAAGAACAAGGGGCACAATTTGAAGATGGGGCTGCCTCAGGTAATGTAAGGAAGTATTTTTCACAGAGAGGTTTGTGGATGCATGGAACGGCCTTCGGAGGAGGTTGTGGAGTCAAAAACAGTTGTTGAATTCAAGCATGCATGGGACAGCCATAAGGCAACTCTAGGGGGTGGGGGTAGAAAGAAATAGGCTGCTGGTTAACTAGGATCTGCAGCCTATCCATTAGGTAGGGAAATGGCAGACTGGGTGGGCCAAGCAGTCCTTATCTGCCATCAAATTCTATGTTTCTATGAGATACTATCAACTACAAAAATGGAAAAGGACCTGCAGGTAATCATATCAGATTACCTTAAGGTTGGCAAGCAATGTGAGCAGGCAGTAAGAAGGACTGGGGGGATATTGGGATGCATAGGGAGAGGCATCACCAGTAGAAACCAGGAAGTTGTTATCCCTCTGTACAGACAGTTGGTGAGACCCCATCTGGAATACTGTGTGCAGTTCTGGAGACCCCATCTCAACAAGGACATAGACAGGATGGAGGCTGTCCAGAGGAGGGCAAATAAAGTGTTGCAGGGTCTGCACCAGAAGACATATGGAGACTAAAGGAGCTTAATATGTATACCCTCGAGCAAAGGAGGGAAAGAGGAGGCATGATAGAACTTTCAAGTACCTCAAGGGAACCAACAAAGTCCAAGAGGGTAGCATCTTTCAGAAAAAGAGAGATGCAAGAACAAGGGGGACAATTTGAAGATAAAGGGAGACAGCTCAGAGGTAATATGAGGAAGTGCTTTTTCACAGAGAGGGTTGTGGATGCATAGAATGTCCTTCCTGAGGAGGTCATGGAGTCAAAAACAGTGGGGGAATTCAAGAATGCATGGGACAGAAATAAAGCAGTTCTAGTGGGGTGTTAGAAGAAGTAGGCTGTTGGTTAACTAGGATCTGCAGCTTATCCAATAGGTAGGGAAATGGGCAGACTGGGTGGGCTAAGCGGTCCTTATCTGCCATCAAATTCTATGTTTCTATGTTTCAGAGGCATGTGTGCACAATATTTATAGCATGGTGGTCCACTGGAAGGTATTACAATCTTCAACTAATCAAATTTTTAAAGAACTAGTACAGCTACAAACATTCACTTTGTCAAAAAACAACTAAAGATACAAAATAAACCAAGAGTGACACAGTAATAATGTGCCATTTTACACACACTTCCCCTTAATTCAGAAGATACTGTTTTGTTATGTTGGCACGCTTGCGCAGCCAACATCTTGCAGTAGTGCAGATTTGGAGGCACGGTCGCTGTTGGGTGAATGCAGGGCACGCACCAGTAGATGTGTCCCTCATTCCCCAATCAGCCTGCATGCCAGCACCACACCATGCCTACTAATATGATGAGCACATCTAAGGAAAGGTCTGCTGCAGTGCGAGCAAAGCTCATCACATGCAGTGGACCCTTCTTATGTGCTTCGCCAGCTAGAAACATGGCAGCACAGTGGCCGCTAAATTGCCGACTTCGGGGGTGCCCAATCCCCCGGACGGCTTACCCTGCCCCTCAAGTATGTGCTGATGGGGGAGCCCAATCCCCATCATCATCCGTCCACCCACCTTTCCTGCTTTAATGTGCCGACGGGAGAGCCCACTCGTCATCATCATGATGTCCCCCCCTTCTTCTGTGCCGATGGGGGTGCCCAATCCCCCATCAGCTACTGTACCCTCCCAAAAAGAAACCACCTGTAAGAAAGAAAACTATCCATGATGTTTTTTTTACTACCTGTAAACAGAAAACTGTCCCTCATAGTCTCCCTACCCACCACCCGCACCCACCCACTGCACACCCTGCCTCCACACCCCCCTCACCCCATACTTACCTCCGGAGCTGGGCGTGATGATCTTCAGTGGACCAGGAACATGTCTTCACTCTTCAAAGCCGACCGTGAACTGAGCAAATGCCGGTAAGCTGTATAATGGAATAAATAGGATTTTTTCAACTTTGATGCATATCTCGGCCATTTTTTGGAATTTTTGCACCAGATTTTCAACATGGGGTTTTTGGGACCCCTCCTCATGAATTCTGTCACTGTTATGACGTTAATTGGTCCCGAAAGGTGATTTTGCAGTCACTGTGGAATCACCTTTCAGGACTGATTAATGCAAGGACAGTGGCAGTGTTCATGAGGTGGGCTCTCAAAAAGCCTATGTTGCAAATCTGGTGGAAAAAATCCAAAAAGTGGCTGTTTTACGAGCGTGCTTCACAGTTGCTACGCACGCTCATAACTTTGCAAATTCGCAATATTTTCATGCCAGATTTTCAACATTATCATTTTTCTACACCTTCTTGTGAACAGTACAGCTGTCATTTTTCACATCCTGGCCGAAATGTGCTTCCACACTTCCGATGCATAATACCGAAGTCGCTGTGGGAAATCAGTGTTCAGAGCAGATTATGAAAATAACAGTGACACTGTTCATGAGCAGAGATCCTAAAATACCTGTGTTGAAAATTTGGTGACGATACTCCTTAAAATGATTGTGTTATGAGCGTGCATTGCGCAGTTTGTACGCATGCTCGTAATGTTATGCATTTGCAATATTTTCACTCTGGATTTTCACCATTGACATTTTTCCACCCTCTTGATGAACAGTACAGCTGTCATTTTACATATCCTGCCCAAAATGTGTTTTCACATGTCCGGCGCAGAATAGCGTGGTCGCTGTGCGAAATCAGTTTTTAGGACAGTTTGAGGAAATGACAGTGACACTGTACATGAGCAGAGGTGCTAAAATGCCTATGTTGAAAATTCAGTGCTGAAACTCCATAAAATGACTATGTTACAAGAGTGCATTGAGCATTTCCCCTCGCACCCTTGTAACTTCTCAAATTTGCAATATTTACATGCCACATTTTCACCACTGCCATTTTTTTCACCTCCTTATGAACAGCACAGCTGTCATTTTTCACATCCTGCCAAAAATGTGTTTCCGCACTGCACTACCAAAGCCAATGCCAGAGCGACAACATTCGGCATTGACAAATGCTTGTTTTAATAATTTTAAGCAAGAAAATATCTTCAGCAACAGAGAGAATCTGTCAGGATTATCTGCTCTGCCAGTTTACCAATAAAGACAAGTGAGAGGATGATTATGATGGCAGGAAACGCAAACACAGCTAATGCTTTGTCTCCTGTTTCTCTACAGTTCACATGTGCACACAAAAACTGATAATTTCATTGGATAGCATGTATTAGATCCAGTTTAATTATCTGTCAAAATTAGGTAGCAATGGAGGTATTCATCATATTTGAACCACTGGCTTTAAGGCCCTGTTCAGCAGTACGTGAAGCCTGCTGCCGATTATCCAAACACCTGTGTTGTTGTAGTAGCCCCACACCATGCATTCATTAAATACAGAGGACAAGTTGATATTACTCAACCTGGAGAAGAGAAGAATGAGGAAGGACATAGAACGAATGTGTGATATTGCCAAAGATGACATGCTAAGGCAATGTTTTAACCTGTAATTTAAGGAAGATAATCACAAAGCTAGACACCACCACATGCAGCTTAGATGCAGTCCATTCAAGAGTGAAAGAAGGATGCGCTTTTATACGCAGTGGATTGTGAGTACCTGGAGTGTACAACCACAACTACAGCAAATAGTGGAAAGTAATACAAGGAACCATTCAAAAATAAACTAGGGATGCATGTCTAGCAGTATCCTAGAAGGATACTTCCACTGATAAGTACAGGATCATCTAGCTAGACCTCACAATCTACATCTGTCCCTCATACTTTTGTATGTATTGAAAAAATGTCACTATTCAGTCTTTTGACTATTCTAAATATCAAACGTGAGAGAACTGCAGCAATGGCCATTTCAACACATGACGCAGACGGAAGAAATAAACCTATTACACACTGCTTAGGTCAAATATCCACCATGGTATGTTGACACAAACTGGTTATCATACTGTGATATCCTGCTACTAGCCAATTATGTAAATGATAAAACCAGCATGCTGTGTAGTGTTAGAGGGTATCCACATACCCAGGAAACCACGGAAGTGTGAGCATCCCCCCAAACCGCACACCCTAAAGGATCTTATCATGCTTAGAAAAAAGGGGGTGTTGGCCCATCACAGCCCATTTTCTAACCATGATAGGTTGGGGTTTTAAAGAGCTGCAAGCAGCACCAAGCCTGTCTTAAGGCTTTCAGTGTTAGCATAAGCTGCACTGTGGCAATGATAGCCACATACTGGATCTTTTTTCCTCCAGGCTGTGTTGACTGATCCCTCTCACCCACACCCATCGTGACTTCTGTAAGCCAGTTGGGTTATAAGATTTTCATAACCCATTTTCTAATGTCTACATGTCAGGAGATGCAGACAGAGATTAAGCAAGCCTAGAAAATAAAATTTACATTTTGTTATGGGCAGAGTGCCTGATTTCTAATGTAAGGCAGCATAGCGCAGTGGTTTAAGGCTCTGAGCTGCAGACCTAGAGACCTGGGTTTGAATCCCACAGCCCACACTTACATACTGTGTGACCCTGAGCAAGTCACATAACTTTCTTGTGCTCTCTGGTTGCACCTGTAAACAAGCTTTCAGCTTAGTGTGTCTCGCCTGGCAAAATAAAAAAAAAACACAAGTCACATCTTGTATTTTATTATTTTTTTAAATACTGTACACTTGTGTAGACTGCCAACTTTACACTCAAGATAATAACATAAAAGATTACCGAAAGAAAAGTTCCCAATCAAATTTGTAAAAACAATAAGTCCATAACATAATGGGAGGCTGAAGACTGCAAGAGCAGCCCATGGTTTGATAACAGATTCAGTTGCTAACTCAACACAGAAAATCAAGATTTTATATGTTACCTCAATTCATGTAAAAATTCAAACCACAATACTGTACACATTTTTCAGACAATGTCACTCAGAATAAAAATTCTTATACCAAATTTTTATACACCAATACCAGAAGTTAACGAACAAAAATATTTAGGTTGCACCTGTAAACAAGCTTTCAGCTTAGTGTGTCTCACCTGGTTAAACAATTGGAAAAAAAAAAGTTTGCTGTATATATTATTAACTATTTAGTGTCTAGCACTCCTTCATATATTTCATAATGAATCTAACCCTTGAAAATCATGACCAGAAAATTTTTTACAGGAAGTCCTTCATGTCAGGGAGATAATATATAAATCAGATGCCAGATGATAGGTAAAGGCCAACAGTTCATTATGTTGCCATCATCATACTTTCCTCCTCTGAAGCAGTGGGAGAATCAGTCTCCCTTTTTCTGGGTGAGTCCTACTACTGTTTGGCCTATGCACAAATGTCCATGCACCACATAAGGGTAGCACACAGGCATTCCTATGCTTAAATGATGCACAGAGGTAATATGCACACCCCTGGCAGCATTCACCACAGGTGTGCTAGTGCCTTGCACAATGGATCCCCTGGCCAGCTGTGCGGTGCCACACCTGGAGTATGACAGTGGGCATGCCCTGTGCTGCACCCATACACAACGGCACTTGCATGCTGCACTGGGACTGGAAATGGTACACAAGGGGGGGACCCTGCCAGGAACATTTACAGGCCCCCACCAAAGGTTACCAGTGGGGCATAGCCACAATGGGCTCCCCCTGCACACAGCTGTACCAGCCCACTGTGCTGCCTCGGAGGGCTGGGGGTGTCTGTTAGGGCAAATGCCTGTTGTTTAATGCCTGCTGTGACATGCACTATCCCAGAATCCCATGCATGAGTGCAGCAGGGGATCGACTCTGGGTCCCAGGATGGGCAGCTGATTGGATGCCCGCCTGTGCAGTTGTGCTCCTTACTTGCACTGCTTCACTCCAGTGGAGCAGGGCTGCAGACAGGTGACTGGCAATGGTACATTTTGGCCAGTGCAGACCTGTTCATGGGTGCAGGGCAGTGCAGTTCAGGTATGTGCCTTTCACATGTATCTGCACCTAGGTCATGCATAGGCTCCAGTGGGCCCTATGCACAATTGCCCTCACACCACATAAGGGCAGTGAATAGTCATTCCTATGCCTGAATGCCATGCAGTGGTGATTTGCACAACCCTGGCAGCATTCAGCACAGGTGCAATAGTGCCTTGTGCAATGGATCCTCTGGCTGGCTGTGTGGCACCGCAACGGGGTGTGCCCAGCACTACACCCATGCATCACCACTCTTGCAGACCATGCCAAGGCTGGAAAAGGTATACAAGGGGGGACCCTGCCATAAACATTTATGCACCCTCCCAAAGGTCACCAGCAGGGTGCAGTGACAATGGGATCCCCTTGTACAAAGCTGCACCAGCCCACTGTGCTGCCTGGGAATGCTGGGGGTGCCTGTTTTGGCAAACACCCTTTGTTTAATGCTTGCATTAGTACACACCATCCCAGGATCCCCAGCATGGGCACAGCAGGGGATCCACTTGTAAGGGTTTTGTGGGAATGAAGGACACATACACCAAGCTCAGATACCCAATGGCTTTCTTATTTATTTACAGCGAAAATAAAACATAGGCAGACTTAATCAACAAAATAAAGACCAAAGGTAAAATAAAGAAATAATAGTCGAAGTCTCCTCTAGAAATCAAACTAGAGCAAAGGAACCCTGCAGTCAGACCGTACTGACTGCTCAGCACACACTGACTTTCCAGTGGAGTTACCTGCTTTACATAGTCTGTTGAACCCATGTGACCCTAGATACCTCCCATTAGCTTTTTATATCCCACAAAAATATATACAAATATTTTATTTGTAATCACATCATTTTATATCATACTAAATCCATGTAAGAGTTTAGAAAACATTTTCTACAAAATAAATTGTATATTTCAAGTAGGTATGCTTCTCTACATGCGAGTCTCCTCCTCTACGTCCATTCAGCATAATAAAAGATGAAATGATAGGGCCGGCTGGCTCTTAGAAACTAACTGAATGGACAGCAGACAAGAACCGTGGCGTGAAAGAGAGGCAACTACTAAGGTTACCTAGCGTAAGTAGCAACCTGCACAAATAAAGCGTTGCACACTAAATTACACACATATTAGGTTTGTACCTTTTATTCCATCTAATGTCCAATAATGCGTGCTTGTCATATTATAATATATTTCATATTGTAATGTAACTAAGCCTTTTTCAGCCAATATTATTGTGTCTTGCTTGCTTTTCGTTCGAGCGGCTGCTACCAAGTCACATAGCTAATATCAAAACAACCCTCCATGATTATGTTATCTCCTTGTTGGGTACCCAACCCATGTTCAGGAATCCTGATAAAAGAGATAGCCGCATTTAATAATAGTTTCAAAACAAAAAACAGAACTCGGAATGTTGCCGGCACCTGTACAAGTGGTTCCCAGACCACCACCAGAGCTCTCTCAAAATGAAACAGAAGCGTAGCATTAAAATCTGTTTCCCCCATTTGGTTCGACTTAGGTAAATACTTCAGAAGCTTTAATCCCTTTTTCTGGGCTTTCACGGGCACCTAAGGGAAAACAAAACTGAGTCGGGATTCTTGATCGACTTCACATTCGACGGGGGGCCAAGTCGCAGGAGCTGTTCATCGAGCCACTGACAACAGATACAGACAAATAGCAAGAAAAAGATTGAGTGGCCAGCCTGCAGGGAATAGGTGTCTACAGAAGGGCAGATAACAGATTTGAGAGAGGAAACATTTTACACATGAAAAGGAAATGCTGTTGCACAACAGTCTTTAGACAGGACATAGACGAGAGCTAGAGAAAAGAAATAGTGGCCTGCAAGAGACACAGCTCCCTGTGACACCACTCTGGGACCCAGGACAGGCATCAAACTGGATGCCCGGCCATGCTCCTCATCTGCGCTGCTGCTCACTGGGGGGGGAGGACAGGCAGCTGCCAATGATAAATGTTGGCTGGTGCAAACCTGTCCACAGGTGTGGGTCAGCACGGGTCAGGTACATGCCTCTTACATGTACCCACACCTTGGTCATGCCTAGGCCCCACTGGGTCCTATGCACAACTGCCCATGCACTACATAAGGGCAGTGCATAGGCATTCCTACACTTGAATACCACATAGCAGAGCTCTGCACACCCCATGTGGCATTCACCACAGGCACGGTAGTACCTTGCATGCTGGATCCCCATCTAACTGTGCAGGGTGTGCCAGGGGACATACCTTGTGCTGCACCCATGCACAACAGTACTTGCATGCCATGCTGGGGTAGAAGCAGTACATGAAGGGGACATTGCCATAAACATTTACATACCCCATGAAAGGTTACCGGTGAGGCATGACAGCAATGGGACCCCCCTGCACTAAGCTACACAAATCCACTGTGCTGTGTAGGAGGGCTGGGGGTCCACTGGGGCACATGCCCATTGTTTAATGCCTGCTGTGGTACATGCCATCCCAAGATCTGCTGCATGAGCACAGCAGGTGATCCGCTCTGGGACCCATTATGGGTATCCAACTGGATGCCCGCCTGTGTGGCCATGTTCCTCACCCATGCTGCTGTGCATCGGGGGTGGGGGGGTGGAACTTCACACAGGCAGCCAGCAATGGTGGATGTCGGCCAGTGCAGGCCTGTCAGCAGGTGCAGGGCAGCATGGATCAGGTACATGCTTTTCGCACATACCCATGCCTGGGTCATGCATGGGCCCTATTGCACTCTAATAAATGTTGTCTCTTGATGGACATCAAAAAAGATGTGTTCAACACTCTTGCATTTGACACAGAGCTTAACTGGGGCAAGTAAATGAAATTTAGCCCCCACTTAAAGCAACTCCTGTCCATAGGTGAGGAAACATCATTTTCTGTGCTGTATTTCATATGACTAATCTGTGAAGAATAAACATTTCTGTGAGCTGTAGATTAATGGGGCTTTTAACCTAGAGTGACGCACAATTAAATCCCGGTCAGATTCAAATGTAAAAGTTAATATTAACGTAGCTTTCTTAGAAAGGTCCAGATCAGGCTGATCGGGCTGAGGAAGAGACTTATTTTCTGCATCTTTTGCTTCAATTGAAATTGAATTGATGAAAGGAATGTTATCTTTGGCTAATTCAAAGACGTTCACAAGCATGTCTTTCAGCATATCTCTTGTACTTTGAAAATCTGCATCAAAAAGCAAGGGAAGTCTGACCACTCTAAAATTCTTGTAACACTGTTGGTTCTCTAGCATTTCTATTTCCCGTGACATGGCATAATTGTTGTGGATAAGCTGTGCAGCCACTTCAACCCACACTATTCTGTCAACAGACTTTTCTATTTCTTTCTTCTTCTTGTCAATGTCTTTCTTGACCGTTTCAATCTTTTCTCTGTTTAACCTAGTATCATGCTACAAATAATCCACTTTCTACAGGCCCCCAGACCAGAGGGAGGACATAGACACATTACTGTTAGAAGATATACAAAACATGACAGCTAAAGGGGAGGTTCTGATAATGGGAGACTTCAACATGCCAGATACAGATTGGTCAATACCAGCAGGAACATCTGCCAGAACTAGACTCATAGTGGATTCCCTGCAGGGGGAGGGCCTCAAACAACTGGTACAGCAACCCACAAGAGACAGGGCTATCCTAGATCTAGTACTGACTAACAAAGAAGGGATCACAGATCTCCAGGTAGAAGGTCACCTGGGGCCAGTGACCATCACATGGTATGGTTCAATTTGGCTACTACATCTAAATCATCCCATTCCAAGGCAAAAATATGGGACTTCAGAGGAGCTGACTTTGATAAGATGGCCAACAGAGTTAAGCTAGCCCTGGCAAAAAGAAACACAGGTGAGGAGGTACAGGCAAAGTGGGCAAGCATTAAGGATACAATACTTGAAGCAACATCCCATTGTGTTAGACAGAAAAGGAAGTGCAAAAGAATAAGGAAACCACTTTGGTTCTCAAATACAGTAGCAGAAAAGGTCAGAGCCAAAAGGCTGGCCTTCAGAAAATATAAGGGAACACAGCGGGATGAAGATAGGGAGGCATACCAAACTGCCCTAAGGGAAGCAGGTAAGGCAGTAAGGCAGGCAAAGTCCCAAACTGAGGAAACACTAGCACGAACAGTAAAGAAGGTGACAAGACTTTCTATAGATACATTAGTGAAAGGAGAAAGTCCAGAGGGGTATTGCTAAGATTAATGGAGAAAAGGAGCATGAGGAGGAGGACCCTGTAAAGGCATCTATCCTAAATAGATACTTTTGCTCAGTATTTACTGAAGAGAAGGTAGGGCAGGGCCCACAGCTCAGCATCATGGACACAGGGGAGGGAGGTGAGCACTACTCCCTTCACAAAGAAAGGGTCCTACAAGAGCTTGCTAAGCTCAGGGTGGATAAGGCAATGGGACCTGATGGCATTACATCCCAGGGTACTTAAGGAGCTAAAGGAGGAACTAGCAGAGCCATTAGCAGAATTGTTTAGTGAGTCTCTGAGCACAGGAGAGGTCCCAGAAGACTGGAGAAGGGCTCATGTGATCCCTCCACACAAGAGTGGTAGCAGGGAGGAGGGAGGAACTACAGACCGTCAGTCTTACCTCAGTAGTGGGCAAGATTATGGAGGCACTCCTTAAGGAAAGGATAGTGCAACACCTGGAATCCATAGGGGCACAGGATCCAAGACAGCATGGGTTTACAAAGGAAGGTCTGTCAAACTAATCTCATAGATTTCTTTGACTGGGTAACCAGAGTGGTGGACCAAGGGGGCAGTTGATGTCGCCTACCTTGACTTCAGCAAAGCTTTTGACACTGTTCCACATAGAAGATTGATAAATAAGCTAGGTAGGCTCGGGGTGGGTCAGAAGTTGGTCAACTGGGTGGCAAACTGGTTGACTGGCAGAAAACAGAGAGTGGTGGTAAATGGTATACAGTCAGAAGAGATGCAAGTCACAAGTGGGGTACCTCAGGGATCAGTCCTGGGGCCAGTCCTATTCAACATCTTCATTAGTGACCCAGATGGACTAGAGGGTAAGGCTTGCTTTTGCAGATGACACCAAGATCTGCAACAGAGTAGATGATCCAGATGGGGTGGGCAGAATGAGAAGAGATCTGGATAAACTAGCAGAATGGTCAGAAGAGTGGCAACTGGATTTAATGCAAAGAAGTGCAAAATCATGCACATAGGAAGAGAAACCCTGAAGCCACTTATAGGCTGGGAGGAGTTGCTAGCAGTCACAAAGGAAGAAAGAGACTTGGGCATCATCATCACTGATGACCTAAAATCATCAAGCAGACCTCTAAAGCAGTAGGTAAGGCTGGGGGGGTGTTATGATGAGTAGGGGTATCACAAGTCGTAAGAGGAGGTAATAATCCTCTGTACAAGACATTGGTTAGGCCCCATCTGAGTACTGCATGCAGTATTGGAGGCCACACCTTCACAAGGACATTAACCAAATTGAGGGCAGTCCAGAGAAGGGCAACAAAATGGTGCAGGGACTGCATCAGAAGACATATGAGGACAGATTAACAGAGCTCAATATGTATACCCTTGAGCAAAGGAGGGAGAGCGATATGATCGAGACATTTAAACACCTTAAGGGCATAAACAAGGTGAAAGAGTCTAACATGTTTAAATATAAGAAAATAGCAGGACAAGAGGACAGAGCATGAGATTAGAGGAGGCCGATTAAGGGGAATGTGAGGAAATTCTTTTTCACAGAAAGGGTGGTAGATGCATGGAATGGCTTACCACAAGAAGTGGTGGCTATGAATACAGTGCAGGGCTTCAAACAGGCATGGGATAGGCATAAGGGAGCAATACAAATGACTATGAATAGATAGGTCACTGACAGAGCAAAGGCCGATGGCACATTTATAAGGTAGGAAAAAAAATGGGCAGACTGGATGGGCCTTGCGGTCCTTATCTGCCGTCAACTTCTGTGTTTCTGTGTTTCTGTGTTTCTCTGAGACAGCATGGAACTTATGATAAAAGTCCACATCAAAAGCTTTTCCATTGCCTCTCCCAATGAGTCAATCACATGTTTGTCAGGCATAGGTATAGATGCACTACTAGCCATACTGCAAACATAACTCGTTGACTAGGTAATTATGGCAAGAGAAATGGCTGGTGTGTACTTAAAGCTTCATGTGTGGATACAGGCATTTGTCCCGAAATAGCAGCCATCTCTGTGTTTTCTGAATTTTCTCCTGTAGGTTTATGGGAAATGAGAGCAGCAGCAGTTACAGCAGACATTTTGTCAGCCAAAGAAACAGAGTTTATGGGGTACAACAGTTTCTCGCAAATAGATAGAGCTGAATGGTACACAGCAAAAGGTTGGGAAGGCATTTTGGTTGCAAGATTTGGTAGGAAGTATTTTACAGCAGGAGAAACCTTTTGAATCAGGTTGTCTATGGGCTTGTGCAGGTGAGCAGTCAGCATTTTAACTCCACAGCCATAGCTTCCTTCCTCAGCTCTTTCAACGCCCTCTATGTCAGTTTCTAATCTGTAGAATGTCTCCAATTGCTTGATACATGGAAAGGAATAATCCTCCGATGAAACAGAAGATGATTTTCTCTTGTTAGCCATAAATCTTTTGGAATATTAACTTAGTGATAAACCACAGAAAATCATTTTGTAGCATGCTGTTGATGCGCAGCACAAACTAAAAGCAGCCTCCTATATCCTTGTTTGATCCACACACCCCTGCCAGTCACATCAACAAAACAGAGAAACATAGACCATAACAGAAGCAAAAGACCACTGGTCAATCCAGTCTTCCCATAACAGCCAACTAAACATTTAGCAGAACAGCAATTGATTGAATGCAAAAGAAAGGCCATCTCATGTGCCTAGTATTACCAGCAGGAGTTTATGGCAGGAGACTGTGGGGGAGCTACTTTATTTTTATTTAGCTTATGCTTTTATCTCTCATTGACTGCTTTTACAAATTAATAAGTTAGAGCCATGTTTTATTTTAAGTTTTAGAATTAGGGTGGTCTTAGAGTTTCCCTTCACCATGTGGATCCTGATTTATTGTAGCTTTTCTTTTTTAATGAGATTGGTAAATACAGACACTAAATTTATAATTCATAATTTAAATGCAACACAACAGTCTGTCTTTCCTCCCCCATGGTCAGATATTTCTCCAGCAATTTTGTCTAAAAGTATTGATTATTCAGGTTTGTGTTTTACTTCCTTTAGGGCCATTTACTTATTTAGTCAGTTAGTGCAAAAGTTGTACCAGGAAAGACATATTAAGTTGTTAATAGTTTGTTTCCAGTTACGTCCTGGGGGTGAGGGGTATGGAAGATAATACAAGAGAAGAAACAATAAACAGTAATTGACACCATTACAAAATTAGTAACCATATATAGCAATACAGTCCATCAAAGGAGCATAACCATATAACTGTATGATAAAGCACGACAACAGGTGCTTGCAGTAGATAAAATTGAGCTTTAATTGGCAAAACGAAAGTTCTCATACAGACATAACAAGGGGAGGAGAAAATCAAAATGGATAAAACAACATGTGTGGGGGAGGATGGAACTCTAGAGGCAGGAGGTCATGGACAGTTGCACATGGGAGTAGACAAGTCAAGAAGAAGAGACGTGCGGGAGAAGCTAGAAGAGGCAGAGTGGATTGACAGGGGAAGGGTGGACCAGAGTTTAGGAAAGCAATATGAGAAGGCAGCTTGATCAACAGTAAATTTCCTAGATGGACTAGAAAGGGAATAGGAAGCATTGCAGTGGAGCAGATTGGAGGAAGGAGTGGAAGAAGATAGTAGGGAGATAATGTAGAAGAAAAGGGAAACCAGAATTTGGACATAAAGGAGTCACAATGGGAAAGGCATCTGGCATCGACAGAGGGAAGGGAAAGGGCAGTGCAAAGTGAGCACTGGTGGGTTTGAGGGCAACAGTCTAAGGAAAACAGCAAAAAGAGTGGAAGAGGGTGTTTAGTCTGGCCAGGTAGGATTTAGGATCTCCACTGTAAACTGTCACCATAGTCAAAAATAAGGAGAATAATTTTTAAAACAATCATTCGACAGGCAGGAAGCAGGATATGCCATTTGTTCCTGCACAATGCACAAAGCATGGAATGGAGATTATGGTGTATGGCATCAGTTTGCACCAAGAAATCAAGGTAATGGTCTAGCCAGACCTCAAGGATGCATCCTCAATCGCAGCACCATCCAGGGTGTGGAATAATCGGAGTGAAGTGAGTCTGGTAAGCCTCTGTCAGATCCCAAAAGTCTTTTTTTTGTGAGGGGGGGATAGAGGGACAGTTGGTTAGACCAGAAACAGCACTAAATATTGTCAAAATCCAGCTGTTGCTGGAAAGTAAGGTCATGAGATGAGGTACCAGATTCAAGAGTACTATATCATTAGCATACATGTGAATAGATGCAGAGGAACAGGCAGAGAGGAGTTCATTCAAGAAAATTAAAAAGATAATAGAGCCCAGGACAGACCCTTGAAGGACAACTGAGCAGATGGGAATGGGAAGGAAAGGGAGCTTCTGATCCAGACAACTTGAGACCTACTCTCAAGCTAAAAGGGGAACCAAGTGACTGAGGAGTTATGATGCCTACTGTTTTAAGCTTGTCCAAAAGGAGGGGATGTGCCACTGTATACGAAAAGCTTTAGTAAGATCAACAAATGTGGCTGAGAGGATTAGTTTCTGGTCCATACATGAGAGAATTGAGTCAGTGACCTGAAGGATGGAGGTGGAAGTGAAGTGGGATTTCCTAACGCCAAACTCTAAAGGGATGAAGGAGGAGAAGTGAGAGAAGCAAGAGTGCTGAGGAAGAACAGGGTGTTCTTGTAATTTAGCCAGGGTGGGAAGGAGAGAGCTAAGACAGAATTTACCTGGAGAAGAAGGATCAACACCTTTAGGGAGAGGGATGACAGGAGTCTGCTTCCAGGCTTCAGTGACAGTAGCAGAGGAAAATGAGAAGTTGAGAAGGTTGATAATAGGCAGAGCAATAGCAGGCGCTGAGAGAAGCAGAAGCTTTGTATCAAGACCATCAGGGCTTCCTCCCTTATGAGAATTAAGGGGAAGCAGGACCTTAAGGAAAGCAGATTGAGAGGTAGAAGAGAAGGGGAAAGAGTGATGGGGCAATTAGAGGGAAAAGAGAGAAAGGGGACAAGGAAGGGGTAAGAGAGAGAGAGAGAGAATGAACAAAGATGGTGAAGTAGGAGTTAAAAGAAGAGGCAACAGAAGAAGAGTCAGAGATCAGGCAACCACCAATCATGAGAACAGGGGATGGAGACTGGGTTGGAGTGGAGAAAAGGGAAGGGATAACTTGGAGAGATGATTAATGTTGCTCTGGAGGGTGGATGCAAAATACTATACTCAAACTTTACAAGCCTAATGGTTTTGCTACAGGCATTGAAAAGCTGGCAATAGTTGGCCACAGTGGCCAGGAAGCCAGTGATCTTACAGGATCACTAGGCAAGGTCTCTGGAACAGGGCAAACAAACAACTCAGCTGATATCCTGGGAAGATGGGAGGCCCGCACTGTGGTTTTCCGGGAGGGGTGCATGATAATCACATAAAGCCATAAATTTGAACTGAAAATATTTAATGGCAACATTTATATTATTTGCTACAGAGATGAGGGACCAATCAGATGTTGATAGGTCAGCTAGGAGGGAGGACAAGTCCATTGACCTAAAGGATCTGAGACAGATGAATTGATGGGGGGAGCTTACAACAATGTATCTTACACACACAGTAAATAATATGACGGTCACTGAGGGCATCAGGAAGAATACCTGAATCCACTGAAGAGGGTACAACCTCACGCCAAAGAGGATGTACATTCCTGGAAGGCAATGGTTGCAAATACTATGAGCCTAACCAACAAACTTCCCGAACTAACAGCCATCTTAGAAACAGAAAGATTGGACTGGGTGGCTGTAACAGAAATGTGGTTCACTGAAAACCACATGTGGGATACAGCCATTGCCAGTTACAATCTGTTCAGGAAAGATAGGCAGGGCAAAAAAAGGGGCATAGCCATTTACATTCGTGAGGAAGTAAAAGCCACAGAAGTAAAAAGGCAACCTGGGGATTTCGAGTCAGTGTGGCTAACAGTAGACACGGGCAAGGGAAAACCTTTCAGAATCGGCATCATGTACAGGCCCTCAAATCAAGGAGATAAAGGAGACAAAGACCAAATAAAGGAAATCCACAAAATGCCTGATAAAGGTGAAGTAATACTGGTGGGGACTTCAACCTACCAGATATTAACTGGAGCACACTAATGGCAGCAACAACAAGAAGTAGGGACTTTTTATTGTAACTATAAGGCATGGGACTGTGCCAACGTGTTAAAAACACAAAAAGGGGAGGTACCATTCTTGAACTTGTCCTCACAAACTCGGAAAAGATCAAGGACATCAAAGTGGGATGTCATATGGGCAACAGCGACCATCAAATGGTAAGCTTTAAGGTAAACAGAACACAGGACACTAGCCACTCAAAGATAAAGGTGTTAGATTTCAGAAAGGCTGACTTCCAAAAAATGAGGAACAACATAAGTAGCCAGTTAATGGAAATAGAGGTTGAGGAGGTGGCGGTCATGTGGGGGAGACTCAAGAGAGAAATAAAGACTGCCACAAATCAATGTGCCAGATGGGTCAGCAAAGCAAAAAGAAAAAGAAATCCTCCATGATTTTCCAAGTGTAACCTCCCCTCACTGGCCCCCCTTGTTTTGACTAGCAGGGCTGCTCCTCTCACATCTACGTGCCAACGAGAGGGGTAGTCACTACCAATATCTCACAGATCTCTGTGTGATCCATTACTTCTGCTATGAGGCCTGCCATCCTCAGACAAGCAAACCAAGTGTGGCAACTACCTGGCTCACACCTGGGGGAACCATTTAGCATGGCCATCAACCTGGGTCCCTGGGAGAAAAAGTTTGCTCAGCATTATGCTAGGTTTTTACTTCTGGTCAGTGGCACCCAAGTAAATCCGGACAATGGAAACAATAACTGTAATGTCCAAACCAGGTTGGGATTCTAGTGTGTGGCTTTTATTCACATAACACAGAGACTAACAAAGCAACGATGGACACCCACAGGGCTACACTCACTGGTAATGCAGATTACAGAGGTACAGAGCACACTTCCTCACAGCAAAACCCTCAAGTTCTGAATAGATCAAGGTGCACATGGCTCAAACTGGTACACTTCTTTTCTTTTCCTTGACTTGGTACCGCGGCCGTTACTAGGACACTTTTCCATACTGCATGGAGGTTGCTGGTGGCTCCCTAAACCACCCACGAGCACATTGCGGCTCTCAGAAATCCAAAATCCCACATTTGGGTGCTTTCCTCAGGCATTGGCCAAATGCCCGAGAGAAAACATAGGTGCCCAAACTGAACCTGGAGAGGTAAACCTGGTTACTCCAGATGGGGGGTCTCCCACCTTTCACTCCCAAATCTATAGTTGGTCATTCATCTGGTTACAACACCTTTCTCTGAAACACTGCTTGTAGATGCTCTCTAGAAATGTTTTGCACATTTAACATTCTATATTTCACTCTATGAAGGTGTCCTGACTTTAAAAGTTCCCTATGTGGCTATGTCTTTACCCTAGACCCCCACTGTTGCAGATGCTTTTAAGTCATACACAATCTAACAGTTCTGTACTTGGCAAGTCTCTCTTTGACCCCACAGTAGGCAGAAACCTTTACTAGAAACACACAGTCTTGGTGAACATAGTCTCTTTGTCAGAGCAAAACTCACCATGGTATGCAGGTGCCCCAGGGCTTTTTCTCACAAAATGTCTCAGGTACTCACAGAACAAAATGACTCTCCAGCAGCTTCACCCTCTCCAGGCTGGACTAGAGGATTGACCCGTAATCCTGGAATTCCTCCCTATCCCTCCAGGGATGGGGCACTGGAAAACCTCCCAGGAATGGTCTCTACCACTTCACACAACTGGTCTGTTGTGTTCTTCTCTAAGGTGAGAACACACAACTCCTTTTTCTAAGGCTCTGGACACACTGGGGAACTTAAAATGGTTTAAGTGCCTTAAAATGGTTTAAATCCCCCTAGCACTGTTTGCAGACAGACTACAAGCCCCTTAAAATGCTTTAACAAAAGTGTTTTTAAACCCTGCTAGATACCTGGTCTTAAAACCAGTTTTAAAAACGTGTTGGAGCTAGCATGGTTTTACTCACAGGTCTGTCCAGGAGTAAAAACGTTTTAAGCTGTAATGGTTTAACTAAAACAGTTCTAGCTGCAGTGTGTCCAGGCAAGCACAGTTATATGTGTTGGGCTTAACACAAAATAGTTACAAGGAGAACAGGTTTAACACTAGCAGTGTGGCCACACTAAACCATTATCAAAACTGGTTACTGAGTAGTGTGGCTGCACTGAAATGGTTTAGTTAAACTGGTTTTAAAAATGGTTTTCAAAAACAGTTCTGTAGTGTGTCCAGGGCCTAAGGTAGCTCTCTATCAGAGCTAGGCCTGAGGAGCTGCATTCTGCAGCACTCCTCACTCTCCCGAGTGTCTCTCCAAACTGACTTGAATCTCCCAACATTCTACTGCTAACCCCTGCAGCTAGCATTCCATTGTGGCTTATGCTGCTGTGAGACTTCTAAGGTGACATCATCGCTCCAGCTCAGCAGAAACTGAAAACAGAGTATGACAGTGCAAAACCCATTTAACTGGCATCTCATAAGCTGCCTCTCCCTGCCTGCCAATGATTCTAAGTGGGATTCTAGGAACCCCTGGGAACAAGGGGGTTACACAAGGAAGCGGCTACCACAGTCAAAGAAAAAAAGAAGGCATACAGCATATACCAGGAAACCCAACCTGAGAAAGACTGGGAATCATACAAGGAAAAAATTAGAGAGTCAAACAAACAAATTAGGAAGGCAAAAGCCCAGAAAGAGGAAAAGACAGTAGAAGGGGCAAAGGCAGGAGGCAAATCATGTTTTAGATACATCAGGGAACATAGGAAGACAAAAGGGGGGATAGTAAAGATTGTTACTGAAGAAGGGAAATGCACCAAACATGACCCAGAGAAAGCCAAAATCCTCAACAAACACTTCTGCTCGGTGTTTACAAAACAGGACCCAGGGGATGGCCCAGCCCTGAAAAAACACAACACCCCAGGACCAGGGGTAGACACAAGTCCCTTTACCGAAACCGAAGTATGGGAGGTGCTAAATAAACTAAAAGCAGACAAACCCATGGGACCAGATGAGATGCACCCCAGAATCCTTAAGGAACTGGGGGGCAGAATTAGAAGCCCCTCTGGCACTTCTAGTCATGAATTCCTTAAAGAGCAGTGTGGTACCCAAAGACTGGAAAAAGGCAATAGTGGTTCCACTTCACAAATCAGGCAGGTGAGCCTCACGTCTATAGTAGGAAAACTAATGGAGACACTACTCACACAGAGGATCATAGCATTCCTCGAAACTCATGGCCAGCAAGACCCTAAACAGCACAGTCTCACAGTAGGTAGGTCATGCTAGACAAATCTGCTCAAGTTTTTTGACTACATTACAAAAATAGCAGACAACGGTAGGGCAGTAGATGTGATCTACCTAGACTTTAGTAAGGTCTTCAACTCAGTTCCACACAGAAGGCTGGTAAAGAAGTTTGACCACACAGGGGTTGGTCCAGAAGTAGTCAGATGGGTACAAAATTGGTTACAAGGCAGAATCCAGAAGGTGCAGGTTAACAGAGAGCAACTGACAGAAGGCAGGGTGACCTGCAAGGTGCACCAGGGCTCAGTGGTAGGGCTTGTGCTCTTCAATGTTTTTATAGCAGACATCACTGATGGACTGGAAGGGAAGATGTGTCTGTTTACAGATGACACCAAGATATGTAGCAAGGTGGATACCCCAGAAGGAGTGAGCAAGATGGAAGCTGACCTCAAGAAACTAGAAGAATGGTCTGGAGTATGGTAGCTGAGATTTAATGCCAAAAAGTGCAAGGTCATGCACATAGGAAAGAAAAATCCAAGAAAGGAGTATTACCTAGGAGGCAAAAGACTGGCAGCCTCAAACCAAGAACGAGATCTAGGAATCGTAATCTCAGATGACTTGAAGATTAGAAAGCAGTGTGAGAAGGCAAAAATGAAGGCCAACAGAGTGCTGGGTTGCATTGGGAGAGGAATCACAAGCAGGAAGAGAGAGGTGGTACTAACACTGTATAGATCACTGGTCAGGCCTCACCTGGAATACGGAGTCCAGTTCTGGAGGCCTCACCTCAGGAAGGACATTGACTGGGTGGAAACAGTACAGAGAAAGGTGACAAAAATGATTCAGGGTCTGCAGTACATGTCCTATGAGGAAAGGCTTAGGGAACTGAATATGTACTCCCTGGAGCAGAGAAGAGAGAAATGGGACATGATTGAAACATTCAAGTACATAAAAGACATTAACAAGGTACAGACACAGGAACTTTTTCACTTCAAGAAGAGCGCCAGGACCAGGGGACATGACCTCAGGCTGCAAGGAGGGAGGTTCTCTACTAACATCAGGAAGTTTTCTTCACAGAAGGAGTGGTGGATGCTTGGAACAGCCTGCCCCAAGAGGTTGTGGGGGTCAACACTGTGGGGGATTCAAGAATGCATGGGATAGACACGAATGATCCCTGACTACAAAGGGCAACTACAGTGTCAAAATAGGTCTAAAACAAATGGCAGACTAGATGGACCTAGCAGTCTTCTTCTGCCATCAACTTCTATGTTTCTATGTTTCACTTCATGGTGGGGATCAGACTGGGTTGAGAGAAACCAGTCTAACAGAGATTTATTTAAAGATTTAAAATTTCAGTGTGTGGGTCAGATATCAAAAGAGTCAATTGGAGGAATTTACATTTTGAGAAAAGTGTTTTGCAGAGGGGGAGAGTCAATTTTTATTAAAGTCACCAAGGAAAAATAACTCACCTCTGGCAGAATGGGAACAGAGGAAATAAGCTTAGTAACTAAAGCAGGGGAAATACCAGGGCAACAGTAAACCCCAGCAAAATGATTTCATGTATATTCATGAATAAGCAGGAGAGGCTTATTGTGCTCATATAATGGCTTATTTTTATGTCTCCTGTTTAAAATAAAAGAAAACCAAAAACATTTGAGCAGGCCAATTTAAAAGAGGAACATGCATGAAAACATAAACGGTGCTAGACAAAAATAGACCTACAACCCACCCCACCATCTTCATTTCCTGTCATCTAACCAGCAGAACAGCAGCAGTTAATATTAGATGAAATAATGGAAACATTAGGGAACCCCTATTCCCAAATACATTAAAAGAAATTAAATACTGTTGTAAGTCCCTCCAGTCCCTTAGGGGTACTTATATCAGATGTAAGTGGATTGTCCTTGGCTATTATTTAAAGGATCAGGGAAAAGGGGCCAACCCAGAGCATGCGCACACACAGTCAATCTTAACTATGTACAAATGTGAGAGTCCAAGATTGTGCACAATGTTGCTTTATAACATGGGGTTAGCAGTCTGACACAGATGATTGGTCTAGTACTGCCACCTGACCGTGCATTAATGCACCATATACTCAGAGTTGATGTGAGCAGGTCAGTTGGAGAATCAATGGGCAGCATGGGTCTTTTTGTCTGCCTACCGTCAGAAACCTGAAAAGCAGCTATTTGCAACCGGCAGATTTGCAAGCCTTCTGGACTGCTAACCTTATGTAGTCAATGATACTGAGATGGCTCACCAGCCACCCAGGCCGTGGATGTCCATGGCAACAGGGCACAGTAACAGTGCAAACTATTCACAATGTGTGTGTGTCACACTGCGTCTCTCTCTTGCTGTCTTTTCAGTGAAGTTCAGTGCCAGTGTCCCTGAACTGTGCACACAATGCATCGGAGAGAGCAGTATTTCTGTGTCCCTCCTGTTGTCAGGCTCTCTCTGTGTGTCCTGCTGCTTGTGACATCTGTACCCACCGGCCCTCGATTCCTAAGTGCAGTGCATCATGTGGCAGATTGCCCCCTCCCTGCCCTGCGGATCTCCGGGGACCCAGCGCACAGTTTAGTGTGAGGCAGCCATGACTCTGAACACTTTGGAGAACAGAGCTGTGAATAGGATGAGCAGGTCCTTCCACCCCCATCCCGTGCATTCTGTGAAAGAGAGTAGAAGCAATCTGCAGCTATTCCATTGCACTGCATAATAAGTGCATGCTTTAGTGAGTGACATTAAAGCAGAGAGAGAGAGAGATACTGAGATCAGGGGTGGGATGTTAAATGCTGTCCTCTCTGTCAAGTTGCTGCTAAGTCAGCAGTGCAGGAGAAGTGATCAGGACAGAACAAAGCTTTGGTGTCAGTTCCTGAGTTGTGATCTGTGTCCTCCTCCATTGGTGCTGTGGCTATCTGTGTCTCAGAAGGCTGTCGCGTGATCTCTCTCTCTCTCTCTCTCTGTTCACAGTGGTTTAAATGTGTGTATGGCTATCCGATGCTGTGAAGAGATAGAGTAAGGCAGCAAGAGTGAGTGAGTGGCTGATGCCGGGTGGGGGTGATTCTGCCATGTGGCAGGTGGGGGTGATTCTTGCATCAGCTGCAGCATACAGTGCTGCACCTGACTGTGAGGTTACACACAGAGGAAAATAGCGGAGAGTGGTCAGAGCAAGTGTCACTAGTGATGTGAGCAAGTGTCAGTGGGCAATGTCCTGAGATGGGGGCTCATAGTTCTGCAGGTGAGCAGGGTGTGGAAAAGTTCCTACAGTCTATGTCAGTGAGGACGGGGAGACAGTGCAGCACAGTAGTAGGTTGTGTTTATTATGCAGTGTTGATGTGAGTGTGATTTTCTGAGGGGGGTGGGACACACAGTGGTTTGCAGCAGAAATGTTACAAATCCTGTGACTAGTGTATCTGTAACAGTTCGGTATACATAACAGTACTGCAGGATGCATTACTTGGTAGGGACTATTTTAAACAGTGGAAGGATACAGCACCTTTCTTGCTGTTTAAATATAAAAACAAAATTGATATTTTTGTTGTTGTTTAAACATACCTCATGATATAAGTGCAATAACCCACTCCAGGGTGTGCGGATATTGGGGATTAATCAACACCCTGGGCTCTGTGAGGACACTCAGACTTTGCTCTCATGCCTCACAACGCACCCGGGGTGTTGATTAATCCCCAATACCCATACACGCTGTCATGAGTTATTGCTTACTTACTGTTCACAATACATCTTATCTAATAGCTCCTTACAATTTGCTTCCATTCTGAACACTTTGCCTCATAGGCAGTTACACACTGGACTTGTCCAGCACACACCATGCCTGAGTCTTATTCACAGCCCCCTTCCATGACACAATAACCAGAATGCTTTTGGGTCATAGACCAATCTTGAGGCTCCAGGGCCTACCCATCTAGGACTTAAGCCACCAAAACTCTTTCCTTCTGGGAATCCGGCATTCACTGGTGTCCTAGCGTTTGTTTAATTTTGTTATCCTGGTAAGTGCAATAGAACCAAAGGCACCTTTTTCAGGCATGACCCATTGTATCAAAGTACCAAATATAAAAACTTATACACAATAAAATACTTAAAGCTGAAATAGACAAATACAAGAGCTTGTCATAATAGCTATTCAATACCAATACATACATTCCTTTTAAAATAATATCTTTTCAGTAATGATGAAAAGCGTTAATTGTGACAGTCTTGGGGAAGTTGGAATACAGTTGCAAACCAAATCTGTAAAAAAGCTGAAAGGTTATTGATCTATATTAGTATGCATAAGTGGGCGTTGTAAACATGTATTGCTTACAGGCCAGGAGTTTAAATAATTGTCAATAAATTTAAGTTGATAAGCCAAACATTAGGGTTTATTCCTGCACAGAATTTTATATACAAAATTTGCCGAAGTTATTTGCACTTTAGAACAGAGGTAAGCCAGTTAAGATTTAAAAATTAAAGTAGTGATGGGTCCTGATCCCATGTAACAGTAAGAATTTAGCAACTGACTGCAAACCAGACTTTATGCCCACTAGGATGCCGCCCAAGAGGAGAGATTTCTCCCTCCGCAGTCCACCCTTACTCCAGGCCAAGGCCCCTACTTTTCTGCGGCACAGTGGGACCAAGTTCTGCGGCAAGACTACCATTTGCTGCAGAACTTCTGCGGCGGTGGTTTGTAATTTCTGCGGAAGTTCTGCGGCACTAACAAACTACCATATCACAGTGTCAGCTTGTCATCCAGACTTCATTTTCATGGCAGTGGTTATAGCAATCAGGATGGGGGAAAGCACAGTAGCACTAGTTCAAAAAATAACAGACTTATAGAAATTATTTTATGTCTAAAAAAGCAAACCAAATATCTCTCCCTTAAGGTCCTAGCCTACTGCATAAATGAAATATGCAGACGGGACTTTATGTGATAAATACGGTATTTCTATATGAATGGTATCTATATCACTAATGAGGTCCCCACTGTGTATCACTTATATATTTATACGCAATCTGTAACATACATACAAATATGTGTGTGTGTGTGTGTAGTGAGACAGACAGAGATACAGTATATGTGTGTTTGTGTGTGTATATATATATATATATATTTTTTTTTAATTTCCGTGAAATTGCATCCTGACTCATACAAGTCCCATTGGAAATGGAATAAACAGAATAGAGGAGTTATTGCAAAACTCATTTTTATGCCAACCTGCTTCCCCTGACACATTACATAACACTATCAGGCCATGACATACATGTGAACCGATTGTGAGAGAGTGCTCTCCAACCCATCACAATGTGTCCACCGTGTGACAGAACACTGCACCATACCCTCCCAGGCTCAGAGCAGTGATGTGTTCCCCCAATCCTTGTTCTGCCCAGCCAGTTCCCAGAGCTAATCCCTGAAACTGAGTTGCCGGCACGGAAACACAACATGCTACCCTCTTGCCCAACAGCTGGCCCTGAACACATATCTCCATAACTTTTGGCTGACTCTATCAATCAGTGACAATATGTAATCAATAACCCTAGCAAAAATCCCAACGCAATTATTTATTTAACAGGTCTGTTCTTTCAGCGGGTCTACACATTATTATATTCCACTTTTCTGGGCATAATTACTTTATTTTTCTTAAAAATGACAGGTACATTCATTTTACCAGTTATTCATTTCAGATGGCATCTCTATACCCTAAAGGCACAAATAAGTTTGTACAAAGTAAGGTATGGACTTAACATGTCCATGCTATTGACAATGTTTTGTTTAAGTTGGCCCTAGTGCAATAACATATGACTGAAAATTGTATTAGGCTGTAGTGCAGGCTGAGCAAGTATCACCATGCCTAATGTGCTGTGTCACCATCTCTGGCAGTGGGAGCTATGGTAGATAAGTGACTGTTCATTTCTGTTGTAGAATCCAGCCATTTCATTAGCTAATTTATGATGTTATAGCAATGATAACATCACCTTCTAAGCATAGAGGGATTTGGGATATAAAAAGAGGGAAAGGGAACCAGATTCTATGGATAAACAGAAATATTAATAAAAAATCACCAAGAACAGTGAATTCTGCGACACTGCAAGTTCTGCAGTGATTGCAGAGTTCTCTGAAATCTCATGCGGCCGAGAATTCTAGAGGCCTGCTCCAGGCTATATTTTTCCAGCTCTCTTAGCAAAGCCTTCAAAAACTCTATCATACACAGGGTTCTTCTCACTGCAGTCTGAGCCTAGCAGCCTTCACTAGGGGTGTGCACAGGCTAACTATTATTTCACAAATATCATAAATAGGCTTCTTGAGTACTCAGCCACATATTCAGGGAAAATATTCAGTTAAAGAAAAATAATAAAACAAAATAGGTGTACTAGATGTCAGGTCTTGCTGGTTGCGTTCCAGGGCTGTCTGCTGATACAGTTATTTCAGGACCCCACTAGGTAAACCACAGTTCTCGATGTGGTGCTCAACAACTCGGAGGTGGTAGGAGATGTGGGAGCAGGGAAACTGTAAGGGAACAGTGGCCATAACTCCATTTGGATTGAACTGACCCTCATGTCTGGTAAACTGCAATTGAGATCTGAAGTTCTTGATTTTAGAGAGGTAGACAAGCTAGTCAGGGTTAAGTTAGTAGGGGGTGGACAACATAGATGGGGTGGAAGAGAGATGGGAGCAGTTAAGGGGGCCATTATTTAGGGCATCTAAGAAATGCATGAGAATGGTAATCAAAAAGAACAGGTTCAAGAGACCACTCTGGTTCTTGACAAGGGTCAGGGAAGTGGTGAGGGCTATGACTGGTCTATGTGATAACGGCGAACACCTACAGGTGATCATCGTTATCACACAGTCAGAGTGCCGAAAACATTTTTGGCACTCTGATAACCCTGGTGCACAGGACAACGGTGCCAGGACAGTTTTTTAATGCTTTCTGTGGGGGGACTTCACCCCCCGCACCGCCCTACTTAAGGATTCTCAACTACAGGGGGGTGTATGTCGGGGGGGGTGAAAGCATTAAAAAGGTTGGCTGGGCACACATAAAATTGCACTAGCCTGACCCAAACCCAGTACCTCACCCACCCCAACCACTAGCCAACCCCTGACACAACAACGCAGCTCGGCCATCCACCACTGTGCCTCCTCCTACAACCCTCCACCCCCTCCCAGCCCACGCCGCCATGCTCACTCCTCCCCGTGCGTACACATAGCGACATCCTGTAGCCCAGTTCATCCACCCCCTTCATCTGGTGGCCTTACCCTCCCATCGCCGTGAGGGATTGCACTGGGAAGGAGTAGCTGTTATGGACAGCACCCTTCCTCATGTGCCCACCTCACAGGATACCGGCTAAGACAAGGTCTTCTACAATTTATGTAAAAAGCAGGGCAGAAAGAATGGGAAGAATATTTGCTGAAAAATTGGGAGGTAAAGAGGATGGTTAGGGCAACAAAAACAGACACAGAGCTGCATATTGCGGTGGAGATCAAGAGCAGAGAAAAACAGTTCTTCGGGTATATTAGTGAAAAAAGGAAAAAAGGCAGGGGAATTGTGAAGCTAGCAGAGGGGGATAGGGTGACTGAGGTAGATGGGCAAAAAGTGTCTGTCCTTAACAATTACTTTTGCTCAGTTTTCTCTAGGAAGGATGGTGTACCCATGCTAGAAAGTAGTATCAAAACAGCTATTAAGGGGGTCCCAGAGATGAGGCAGCCAGCATTTACTAACAAAAGGGTCCTGCCAGGGCTGGCAGCCCTAAAGATTGACAAGGCTCCAGGAACAGATGAGTTATATCTGAGGATACTCAGGAAATTGGCAGAGGAACTGACTGATCCTCTGGTAAGTCTATTCAACAGCTGTATAAGGATGGGTTATTCTGAAGGACTGGAGGGTGGCAGACATAGTTGTGCTCCATGGAGGGGTTGGACAAGGAAGAAGCAGGGAACTACAGACTTGTCAGTCTTACCTCTAATATAGGAAAACTGATGCAGTCACTGGTCAAGGAGGATCTTATTGACTACCTGGAAAGCAATGATCTCCAGGACAGTAAGCAGTAAGGAATCATGGCAGGGAGGTCTTGCAGGACTAACCTGATAGTTTTCTTTGGTGATGAGGGACTTGAATCAGGACCACACTGTGGATTTTTTCTGCTTCAGCTTCAGCAAGGCTTTTGACTCAGTATCCCACAGACACTTACTGAAGAAGATGAAGGATCTCGTTGTGGCTAAGGACATAGTAAAATGGGTAGGTAACCGGCAAAATGGGAAGCAGCAGAGGGTAGTGGTCAATGGGGTTAAATCAGAAGAGAGGCAGGTCATGAGCAGGGTTCTATAGGATCTGTCCTGACTCCAGTCCTCTTCAACATCTTCATCGGTGACATTGGAGAGGGGATCTATGGCAGTTTGTGTCTCTTTGCAGATGACACTAAGCTCTGTGGAAGGGTGGATAATGAAGAGGGAATAGAGAAAATGCAAAGAAACTTGAAAAAGCTGGAGGGATGGCCAAGGATGTGGCAGTTAAAATTCAATGCCAAAAAGTGAAAAGGGATGCACCTAGGAAACAAGAACCCCAGAACAAAGTACTGGATGAGAGGGGTGAGACTCAGTACCATAGGTGAGGAACAAGACTTTGGAGTTATCATAAATGACTCCTGAAACAATTGAGTCAATGCAACGAGGCTGATTGCAAGGCAAATAGAATGTTTGGAGGTATTGAGAGGGGTATTGATAGCAGAAAAAGGAACGTAATGCTTCACTTATATAGCTCCTTGGTGAGGCCACAACCAGAGTACTTTGCCAAGTTCTGGGGCTTCACTTCAAGAAGGATAGGGCTAGGGTTGAGATGGTGCAGCACAGGATAACAAAAATAATTTAGGGCTATCAGGGCATGTCCTATGAGGAGCGCCTCAAGCACTGAGCATGTACTCACTGGACACCAGAAGGGAGAGGAGAGATATGATAGGGACTTTCAAATTCCTAAAAGTAATTAACAGGGTGACCTGTGGGAACTATTTAACTTGAATACCAGCTCACAGTCACGCGGTCATGAGTGGATGCTAACAGGACGGAGGCTCAGTAAGGAGGTGAGGAAATACTATTTTACAGAAAGGATGGTGGAGCCATGGAACAGGCTTTCAGCTGAGGTGGTGGCTGTAAAAAAACATTAGTGGTGGAACAGTGGTTGCTCAGGGCATCAGAATCTGGGAAGAGAATGGAGCGAGAGTGGGGAAGGTTAGGATCCTGGAGGAACGAGGAGTCACATGATGGCTGCCCGATTCATCATCATCATCAGTTTATTGTTTAACTTAAAAGTTATCAACAAATTTATACATATATTTAAACAATTATAATCAAGCATAAACTCAATTACACATATATGAAATCTGTCTCTTACATAAACAGAGCTTGAATGAGAGATCATATTACAGCTTACATTAGGCTAAACTTCTGCAATATTGGCTTGTATTAGTGGTAAACATTAAAGTGCACTCAGTTTAGATTTATAAGCCCTCACCCTTGTTTACAGTAGTCTCAAATTATAACTAATGTATCCCACACTTCTTTAAGCAAGTAGTTAAATTAGTTTCACATAAATAATCTCATATGAATTAAAGTTAAGATGGGAAGACATAATGCAGCTCCTGACAAGTTAAATTGTGTAATGTGTGCTAGTATTGTTATCAAGTGTTAAAGTGCATTCAGTTTATATTCTGATTATCCTCACTCTTATTGGGAGTACATTCGATTATACACAATATAACCCATGCTTCATTCATCAAGTTATTTGAGTTTTAATTAATCTTTTCTTAACTTTGTTGATAACCAGAAAGAACTTTGCCATTCTCTCAGTAGTCCATTCATCATTAGTGTGAAGTAAAATATTTGTAAGTGTTAATTTATCCATATCATACATGCTGTCTAGAAAGGGCTTTAACCAGTAAATCCTTTCCTTCTGGTGCCATGTACAATGCCAGATAACATGAATCAGATTTTCTGTTCCTCCTACTGAGCATGTAAATTCTTCACTAAAGCTTTTTTTATAAATGGCATTTAGGACATTGCCTTCAAATCTTTCAAATTTATATTGTATAAATATCCTTATATGCTTTGAATTTATCAAAATTTCCAGATAAGACTTAAATCCAAAATGATAATTATTCCTAATAAAATATTTGGAATAAGCTGTTTCTCTTATTTCCAATAAGTCTTTTTCTTTCCAGTGATTCATTACCTTTTTTGTAATATACTGTTTGTACCTTAGACTAAGTGTGATGTTTTTATCCACAGAAGATTTCAGTACATTTAATTTATATTTCCCGACTAAATCTAATACAACTGTATACCAAAGATTCTGAGTAAGGCCAAGTTTTGACCATTTCCTTTTTTCCGTAAGTGACTGATACGTAAGTCTATTTTCTGAGATTCTTGTTATTCTAATCCAGAGACGTTGGGAATCCCTAGCTGTGGTCTAATATAGGAAGCTGGACATGATGGACCAAGTCCCATGACTGATTCAGACACTCCTGTGCTTCTCTCCCAACCCTGCAACCACCAAAAGATTTTTTTTCACATATATCTCACATTACTATTTTGGTACAATTTACCTGGACTGTTGTGGGAACTCTGACAGCATTGTTCAACAGTAACAGACTGGCTGAAGATGGATGTGGAGATGAGAAATCCACCACCAAAGCTCACTCCACTGAACACACATGAAAAACCCCCAAGCAGCCTAAAGCTCAACCCACCGTTAAACCAAATTCCACTGCTGTAGTGCTAACAAAGGAGCACTTCCTAGATGAGCTGGAGCCCTTAAAAATGTGCTTCTTACTATAATGGAATCCATACAACAGCTTTGGGGTTCTGTGGACGCATTATCCCTTAGAGTAGGGGATACCATGAGTCGAACCTGTTCCCTCGAGGGACTGGCAGGATAAGAGCAACTCAGTATTTGCTAACCTCTGGCACCAGTGTAAGAAGCTGGAGGAGTGCCTTGATAATATTGAGGCATGCAGCTGGGGCAACAACTTGGTTATATTGGGGCTCACTGAAGGAGCTGAGGGCACCACCAGTGCTATTTTATTTAACGCAGAAACTGTGTGAAACAATTAAGGGGCCATCTCACAATGGCCCCGCATACATCATTGAAAGGGCCCATCATTCATTACGCCCCATGTCTGTTGCCAGACAAGCCCCATGGCTGTTCCTCTTTAGATGTTTTAATTACTGTGACAAACAATTTATTCTCACCAAGACCAGAGACGTTAACGAGATTACCTAGGAGGGTGCATGGGTACAGATTGCCCAAGACCTCCCTACAATGGATCTCCAGAAGTGACTAGAGTTCATCTCATAGTGTCTAAGTTTATTGCTACAGGTATTCAGTTCCAGATGAGGTACCATGCCTTGCTTCAGGTTCATCATCATGGAGAATGGCACAGCTTTGAAACACCTACCCAAGCTGCCAAAGATCTTGGCACCCTGTTCCCTGATCTCTTTAAGCCTGCTTGATCACCACCCTCTCAAGCCTTGCTCTTGAGCTCTCTGTGACTCCTGGCTTGGGGTCTGTGTGCTTCAATTGCACTAATGTTTCTTCGTTGCCACTGTTGAACAGCTCTGAATGCACTCCCGCTGTATCCTCTTTGCTGCCTGTGCCCGTATATGAGGATTTTGCTGATCACCATGTTTTTCCCTACTTTCCCACCTTTCAACTTCCCAGAGAACTGTCACAGGAGACCGACACTCATTGAGGATCCACCTGGTGATGTCCATTATTGCCCTCAATCTGATTCCATCTTTGCAGCGCGAGTTCTGACTTGGGCATGGAGTCGCTGTTATCGGGTCTTCGGTCTCGGCTCTAGGAATCAACAGAATGTGTCTTACAATCTTGTTTTCGGCCTTTTTCCCAACGTTTGACTCTACCTCTGCCATCTTCCGGTAAGGGGACCTGTCTTCTTCACTTGTCCTTTTTCTGCCCAGGAAAATTTTTGCAGCTTTCTGCGATCTGTAATTATTGATTGGGACCCTTTCCCTATTTAGTAACCTTTGCTGTCTGCCCCATAAGTACTTGTTATGGATGCTGGTCTGGGAACTGGGGGTGGCCTGATATGTGTCTGGTACACCTCTCTTGATATTGAGCCCCTCATCTACTCTTTTGGATGCCTGCTTATGAAGTCCACTGCAGCCTTTTTGCTCCTAGTATCTTTTTCAGGAGTGATTGTGGACTTGGAGAGATTCTTTCCTCCCCGGATTTTTGTTTGACTGTTTCTTCTGTTGTTTTGGACTTTGCACTGGGAGGCCCTCCTTTTGCCTTGTAGTGTTGGGCCACTAGTCTTTCTGCTCCATTTTTACTGTTCTGCTCAATATATTTCAGATGTACAGTGCATTAGGGTTGATGCTATTGTGTTACAGTATATGGTTTGGACTTACTGTGTATGGAAAACAGTGGTTTTCCAAATCTTGTTGTAGGACAGTTCAAGGGTCAAAAAAGTTATTGTACTATCGTTCTGACATCACATCGATTGTACAACAACATTTTTCCTTGAGCTGCCACCTGATTGGTGGAAACTGCACTCACAAAAGAATTCAAAGCATAATGGTGGCGGCGGCGCTTAGCGAGCAGTCTGGTGAGCTAATCAAACAAGATTTGTACACGGACTGCCATAGTTGGCTCCATGTTTTCAGAATTTCAGTTTGTCAGTTTTTTTTTAAAAACAGTTGCTGTTTGCATTTGGGGTCAGAAACCAAGAGAACTGCAGAGAGGACCGGGGTCTTCGGGGTCGGGTGAGGAGTGAGCGTCTTTAGCAAGGACTGGGACCAAGCGAGACCATGAACATTCAAGGTATGAAACCTTGTGAAATGTATGATAACCATATACTATAGAAAATAGTGGATGGGAGACCATCTACAGCTAAGGTGGTGTTTCCCATTTTGGGAGTTGATGACATCATGGAGACTTCTCAAACTTCGCTCTCGAGATCTCTATGATGTCATCAACACCCTCGATGGAAACATAGCCTTGTTGTGGATGGTCTCACATCCACTATTCTGTATGTGTTACTGTGCATGTTATTATCATGTTTGGGAAGGGGGGTTCTAGTTCTTCTCTTTCTATTGTGTGCATTTCTTGGTTGTACTTTATAATGCTTGTTCCTGCACTGGTGGTTTGGGGGGAGAAGGGAGATTGTTTTGAGAGAGCAGTATTTGTAATATCACGGGCGGGGGAATGGTTGGTGTGTGGTCTGTGGGACCGGGGTTAAAGTAGGTACATAATTCTGGAGGGAGGGGGCCAGTTCTTTTGTTGACTTTTTGCTGTTGGGTGGGATTGTTGTTAATCGGGAGGGGGGATCCTAGAGCATGTCTGGACTGCTGGGTTGTAGTGTCATGCCTATTTTCGCTATTTTTTTTGTTATGTGTAGTGTGACCTAAAAATGTATCACTTAAAATATTAGGGGAGCACAGACTAAACAGAATCACCACATGATCCTGCAGCATTTTCATAGGTCCAAGATCAATGTTGCCGCACCTGCGACTAGAGGAGGTACATTTTTTTCTGAGGCAATGGGTGGGCTAGGTGTTTGGAGCAGGGGTCAGCTCAAAGAGCAAGGGTGTTGTGATTCTTGTTGCCAGGAATACTCCCCTCTGGGTTTTTTGGAAACTCTGGGATGATGAGGGACGTTATGTCCTTCATGTTTGGCTGGGGCTTACAGAGGTGATTTTAGGCTCCATTTATGGGCCCAACACGGACACCCCTGTTTTTTTACTGCATATGGGAAGCAGCTTGATTTACTCCCGACTGTCTGTTATTTTGGGTGGAGATTGGAACTTGGTCTTCCAGTCTGACCTAGACAGATCGGGCTCTAGTCGGTGAGGCCTCTCCCCAGCTCAGCAAGGCCTGAGAGACCTAATGGATGCTTATGGTCTCACAGACCCCTGGTAGGTATTAAGCCTTTCATCCCGTCAATATACTTTTTGTTCCTCTCCCCATGGTACCTCCTACCATATAGATTTTTTTTTTGCTTGGTAAACCCTCCCTTCCTGGGCTTCTTGCCTGTGCTATTTTGCCATTAGTAATATCGGACCATGCCTTTGTCTCTTTGGTTCTGTCTCTAAATCACACAGAACAGCGGGATACAGGATATGGTGCCATAATACGCACCTCCTCAGAGATCCCTCTTCTAGACAGAGTATTCTGAATTATCTTACTAATTTTTTGGTTGAAAATGAGGGCTCCATTCCCTGGTTGGACATCTTCTGTGGAGCTTTAAAGTGCAGAGTCTGGGGGTAAGGTATCCAGCTAGCGACTCTCCGGAAAAGGAAACATTCAGAGGAGGAGGACCGCCTCCTCAAGGAGATTTGTGATTGGGAGAAATTCCTGTCCTAGTCTGTCTCAGCCAATTCCTGTAAGGATTTATGTGCCCTCTGAGCATGTTATCATGAGTTGGTGGCAGAGAAAACCTGATTTAGCCCTATTCTGTATCAACACCCGATACCTGGAGTCTGGGGAGCTGGCCGGGAGGCTGTTGGTGTGCCGCCTTTGATGTGTAGAAGCCCATAAAGCTGTTCCATGTCTTCAGGCATCCCCCTCCTCAGCACCCCTCACCCAACCTCGGGATGTTGTGGAGGCCTTCCATGAATACTATGAAGATCTATATCAAGATCCTCCTTCTACTTCTGATCTGGATGCCCAAATTCAAAATTATTTGGCTGACATTCCCCTTCCTACTTTGGACTCTATCCAGCAAGCCTCTCTGGATGGCCCGTTCTCCTGCATGAGGTTTCTGGAGCAATTGATCAACTCTTCCCAAACAAGTCTCCTGGCCCAGATGGACTGAGTAATGAATTTTACAAAGCGTTCAAAGCAGAGCTCTCCCCAGTGCTTGCAAGGCTCTTGAATTTCCTCCTATCGGAGTGGCTTGCTGAACCTTCTTTCAATAAGGCCTGGATATCTCTAATTCATAAAGAAGGAAAAAAAAACACTCCTTCTGTCCTGTTATCGGCTGATTTCCCTTTTGAACTTGGACATGAAACTTTTGGCCAAAGTATTAGCCACTCAATTGCAATTGGTCTGGGATGTCTTGATTTCCCCTGCCAAGTTGGTTTTATGGCTAACCACCTTTCCAGTGACCACTTAAGGAGGTTGCTGTATCTGGTCTCTGCATCTGGGGAGAGCAGGGTTCCTGTGGCCCTGGTCTCTCTGGATGTGGAAAAGCCTTTTGACCACGTTTCCTGGCTGTACTTATTTGCCGTCCTTCATAAGTTTGGCCACCCCACAAACTTCTGCAAGTGGGTGTGCATTCTTTATGACTCCCTGTTGGCCCAGGTGTGGTGCAATAGGCTTTCCTCAGCTCCTTTTCAACTTCATTGTGGCACCAGACAAGGTTGCTCTTTATCCCCTCACCTTTTTAACTTATATCTGGAGCCCCTCATTTTTTGACTGACCAATCACCCCCTGGGTCTGGGATCCTCTTGGGGATGGAGAGATACACACTTTCTGCCAATGCCGATGACCAGCTCCTGCACCTGGAGCAGCCCAAGACCTCTGTCCCGACCGCCCTTGCAGAAATATTGCAATTTTCCCTTCTTTCAGGGTACAAATTAAATCTGGACAAATCTCAGGTACTTCCCCTTAATTATTTGGTCTCTAAACAGGAGATACAACATTTGGGCTTAACTTTGGTCTCTAAAGAGCTAGTATGTCTTAGAATCTGGATATCCCACTCCCTCTCCTGCCTTGGTAAGGTGAATCTAATTTCAGTCTTGCAGGTGATACAGCAAGTCTTCCAGGGATGGGCTGAACTTCCCCCTATCTCTCTGGAGTTGAGCTAGTATTCTCAAAATGAATGTCTTATTGTGCTTGCTGTACCCACTTGGTATGATTGGTATCTACCTGCCTAAATCTTGGTTTGTGCAACTCCAGAGACTTCTGAATACATTCTTGTGGAAGGGAAGTATGGTCCACCGGGCGTATATCAAATTAACCCAGCTGAAGGAACGAGGGGGCCTTCACCGCCCTCACTTTTTTTGTATTACCTGGCATTGCATGGCTCCAATGGGGCCATGACTCCTCTACTAATACATCGATGGTGTATTGCCCCACCTGGCTTCATACTGAGGGTGACCTCTGTAGGTGAGAAGGTTTACGCCTCTCTAGCCTCCTTTATCTTACTCCTCATTTTCTGCCTCATGGATTACTTTTCCTCTCCCCTGATCTGGTCACTGAAAGCTTGTGTGCAGTTTCACCAATATATGCACATGGATTGGGCTAAAGGCCTTTACCAGCCTGTCTTAGACAACCCCCATTTCGCAATTGCTGGCAGCCCCATACGGAAACACTTCTCCTCTTAGTTGTTGGGTGTTCCGGCACAGCACCTTATCAGAGATGGGAAGCTTCTATCTTTGGGGGACCTTATAGAGGTCTTTTGGCTCCTTCTTTTCCACAGTTTTCGATACCTTCAACTTTCCAAGGTCATGACCTCTTGTTTTGATCCAATCCCCTGGCATTTATCTGAGTGAGATTTGTTGCCAGCCCTATTGCATCTTTCGAGGTAGCCCCATGCGATCTTGGACCTCTATTCCTTTTACCAATCCCTGGACCCCAGTGCGCTGACTGGGTTGCATACTTCTGGCAGCATAAGCTGACTCTAGCTTATACCCCTAAACGTTGGCAGGGTATCTGGCGAGACATTTATAGGTATGAACGGAGGGATAGACATAGGTGGACACAGTTGCGGATCTTGCAAGATATGTACCTTACCCCATTTAAGCTTTTCCAGATGGGTGAAGTCCCCCACTCTGCTATGTCTGCATTGCTGTCAAGCCGAAGGGGACCTTCTGCACATGCTCCAGGATTGCCCCAGGTTGCAGCCTGTGTGGACAAGGAAAAAAGACTCCCTGGACTCAGTACTTGGACTTGACCAAGCTTTTGCACTGGAGATCTGTCTCCTTGGTGATTTCTGTTCTCTGTTTTCGAACACCCGGAAGGTCCAGATGACTCTCATCTCTATCTCTATCTCTGTGAAGATGGTGACCCTGAGGCATTGGCTTGAGGACTGTTCATCCTCCTATGCCGAATGACACAGTGAGCTCCTCCAAGCTCTGGCAGTTAAAAAAAAATTATGAAACAGTTTCAGGGGGAATACCTATATCCAGGGACTGGACATTCTACATACATTATTAATGGTCAGTGATGGGGCCGCTGAGTAACAATGGCTTACTTCCTGTTATTACAAATCCTTAGGACCCTTCTTCATTTTTTTTAATGCTTGCTGCAGATGATCTCACCCTGCTGACTGATGGTTAAGCCCCCTGGCCCCCTTGAGTTCTCCTTTATCTTTTTTTTGTTTTCTGCTTGCTACCCTCTGTTTCACCTAGATGATTTTTCCTTTTCTTTCCAGGTAACATGCTCTAGGATTGGTGGGGAGGGTATTGGGGGTATACAGGTTTTTCCTTCTCATTCTTTCTCTCTTCTTATGTTGCAGGCTCACTGTGCCAGCCAGCATACTCTGATAGTAGCAGATTTGGGGAGCGGGTCACTGTTGGGTGAATGCAGGGCAAGCAACAGTAGGTACGTCCCCTCCTTCCCAATCAGCCAGCAGTAGGGGCTGACACCCTGCATATCAAAAGCGGCCACCAGATCTGAGAAAAGGTCCACTGAAATGAGAGTGAAGCTCTCATGCAGCATGACCATAACACACCTCCCGATGTGCAGGCAATATGGCAGCAGTGACTGCCACTGCTGCCACCTGTCACAATGCCGATGGGGGAGTCCTCGCCTCATAGGCATAACTTCCCCCCCATTTCCACTGTGTGCCCAGGTGGTGCCCAATCCCCCTCGGCATCATGCTCCCCCCAAAAAAATGCCTTTCTTTGCCAACAGGGGCCCCAATCCCCGTCGGCTTCAATCCTCCCCTTTCCCAGTTCAATCTGCCAACAGGGGAGCCCACTCCCTGTCGGCATGATGTCCCCCACTTTGTTCTGTGCCGAGGGGGGTGCCCAATCCCCCTCGGCTCATGACCCAGGGTGCCCAATCCTCCATCGGCTACTGCACCCTCCCAAAAAAAATCACTTGGGTGGCACTCTGGGAGCCCACCCCAGCATGCCAAATACCCTGTAAAAAAAAAAGTCCTGCAATGTTTTTTTTAATTTTTATTTTACTTGTAAAAAAGAAAACGGTCCCTCACGGTCTCCCTGCCCCCTTCTGCAACCTGTGCCCACCCTCTGTGCACCCTGCCTCCCCACACATACACTCCTCACCCCATACTTACCTCCAGAATGTCCGGTGCGATGATCTTCTGTGGACCGGGAACACGTCTGCACTCTTCAAAGCCGACCGTGAACTGAAGAAATGCTGGCAAGCTGTATAATGGCATAAATATAGTTTTTTCAACTTTGGTGCATATCTCAGGCCTTTTTGGGAATTTTTACACCAAATTTTCAACCTGGGGTTTTTGGGACCCCTCCTGATGAATTCAGGCACTATCATGGCATTATTCGGTCACTGTGTGGAATCACCTTTCGGGACTGATTAACGAAACGACAGTGCCACTCTTCATGAGTGGGGCTGTCAAAAAGCCTATGTTGCAAATTTGGTGGAAAAAATCCCAAAATGGTTGTTTTATGGTGTGCTGGAGTAGTTTCCACGCACACTCATAACTCTGTGAATCTGTAATATTTTCATTACAGATTTTCACGATTGCCATTTTCCCACACCTCCTTATGAACAGTACAGCTGTCATTTTACATATCCTGGCCAAAATGTGTTTTTGCCCATCCAGCGCAGACAGTTTGAGGAAATAATAGTGACACTGTTCATGAGCAGGGGTCCTAAAATGCCTATGTGGAAAATTAGGTGCCAGAAGTCCATAAAATGACTGTGTTATAAGCGTGCGTTGCACAGTTTCCACGTACCCTTGTAACTTCGCAAATTTGCAGTATTTCCATGCCAGATTTTCAACACTGGTGTTTTTTCACACCTCCTTATGAACAGTATAGCTGTCATTTTTCACACCCTGCCCAAACTGTGTTTCCGCACCTGTGGTGCACAATGGTGTGGTCGCTGTGGGAAATCACCTTTTGGGACAGATCAACAAAATCACAGCACCACTGTTCATGAGGGAAGGTCCCAAAATGCCTATGTTAAAAATGTGGCTAACAAACTCCCCAAAATAATTGGGTTACGGACGTGTGTTGCACAGTTTCTATGCACGCTCATGACTTCACCAATTTTCATATTTTCACTCCAGATTTTCAATGTTGCCATTTTTTTTACGCCTCCTCATGAACAATACAGTTGTCATTTTCCACATCCTGCCCAAAATGTGTTTTTGTCCCTGTGTCACCAAATGGCATAGCCGCTGTGGAAAACCACCTTTCAGCTAACAAACTGATTGTGCCGCTTTTCATGAGGTGGGCTCTCAAAAAGCCCATGTTGAAAATTTGGAGTGAAAATACCAACACATACCTATGGCGTTAGGGTTTCCAACTGTAGCACCCCATGCTGTAGAGACTGACAGGCATCAGGGGTGTGACTTGGGATCATTGGCTCTAATGCTCATGCCATTCCACCCCCACCCCCACCCTGCAGCCAGTGACAGGCATCGTGGTGTGCCTTGCACTGTTTGACCACAAAGTTCACCCCATTCTCCTATACTGCACCTACCTCAGCGTATTTGCTTATGGAATGGGGTAAGTATAATGCCCAAAGACCCCAAAGCACACCACGACATTTGTCAGTGTCTACAGGGTACAGAGAGGTACAATGGCATGATCGTTATAGCTGACGACCCAAAGCACACCCCAATGCCTGTCAGTCTCTACAGGTTGGGGGTGGGGTTGGCGTCTCTTCAATACTTCACTGCCATTCCTATTATGCATCTCTAAATCCGGCACTACCAATGCCAATGCCAGCGAGACAACATTCGGCATTCGCAAATGCTTGTTCTACCTTTTAGGGTATTTCACTTTTGTTGTAACTTACTGATTGTTATTGTTTGTTTTGATGTTTGTGTTTTATATCTTATGTAAATCTCATTAAAGTACATTTAATTATAAAAAAAGGATCCTGGAGGAACAGCAAGCCCCAGGGCTAGACTGGGAACTCAGACAGTCTGGATGGAGCTTTGGTCTTTTTTTGCCATTATTGTCTATGTTTCTATGTTTAGCCCTCCCCTGGTGGCCAGGGCTCCAAGTCCCTGGGCTACCTCAGAAGCAATGGGGATCAGTGCGCAGAAAGAGAAGCCGTTGTTCAGGTACATAAAAAGCAATATGTAAGTATGTTAATGAATGTGATTTAAAAGGATTGATTTTCATATGCAGTGTGCCATCCTTTGACAAAGCAATACAGCATTGTGAAATGTTCAAGGTTTCTTGTGCACTGACCTTGATGTCTTCATTCCCCTTTCTTGGCTGTAATAAAACTTATGAACTTGGCAGATTAGAATCTACAGCCTCAGTTTCTTGTGCTCAGCATGTCTTGAGGTTTCCTCCTGCTTTCTCCCTATAACCCTATATCTGTCATTTACCACACTCCACCCCCTTTCCTATCGCTCAAACAGTTTTTTTATTTAAAAAAATGCTGTCTCCTGGCTGGCATTGTGTCAGTTAGCTGACAGCATGACTTTGTGAAAAAAAACCTCCTTAAACTGAACCTCCAGTCCCTCAATGCTCTTTTAGAGAAGGGGCCCCCTATACTGACCCCCATCCTTGATTCCAGAGAGGCAATATTCATTGTATCCAATTTAATCAGTCTCCTCACTCCCAAAAAGCACCTGATTCCTTGTATTTCCTTAGTCAAGTGACTACAAGATGACATCAGGCATGCAATTGGGAGAACGGGATATGGAGCAAACCCTTTAATTGATATTGCTAAACACACTGATTGGTCACAATTCACTCAGCTTTATCAATGATGTCAATCACTCCGCCCCCTTCTCCATCCCGGATGCATGTCCAATCCTGTCTTTTAGTCACATGGCTATGGCAATTCAAGGGACTGGGTGTTTTGTGGTAGTTGGTGACTAACTAGCCAGAATACTATAAGTATTACCCCCCAAAATCAAGGTTCAAAGGTCAGCAGGTGAGGAGGCTAGCTTCTAGAAGTGAGTATTTGAATGACTGGGAGTGTGGGGTGAGGGAAGGAGGGACTCATAGAGTCATGCTGTTGGCTCTTGACACAGGGCCAGCTGGAAACCAACTTGCTTTTAAAAAAATTGTTTGGGGGATGGGACAGTGGGGGAAGACTGGAAAATGACAGAAGTGGGGTGGCGTGGTCCAGGGACTAGCTCTGGCTGCCAAGGGAGGGTTAGAAAGTTGTTTTTTTTAATTTGTTTTATAAATCACATGAATACCTTTATACTTGCAGAGTATTTCAGGTCTCACAAGCACTCCATGAGTACTCAGGAAATATTATTCACACAACCCAAGCTTTAACCCTTACAGTGCCAGGCTGGGACTCCCAGGGGAGAACTAAATGGCATAGTAACACTTCCACCCCCTTGTAGCGGGAAGGGGTGTATTACACTGTACACAGTAATGTAGTTCTCCATGAGGTACTGATCCAAATAGATTTTAAAAGATTTAAGACTCCCGAGCCAGCCCGGTGGCACTGGGGGCTGAGGCACTGGATGCCTTACCTCATGCTATGTCAGCAACATGGGTTTGGGAATGACCTCAGGTCGCTGGGGAGCTGGCATTGGGGGGATGGTCAGAGCAGGATTGAGCTGTGGTAGGCAGCTGTCCCCTCCTAAGGGGTGGTTGTCCGCTCCCCCGTAGTTTCTCTCCCACCAGGTGGAGTTCCAGTGGGATGCATAGGCGAGGGGGGAGTGATGGCACTAATGCCAGTGGTGAGTTGGAAGGGGCAGGGCAGTACCCGGCATGTCGTGCACCTCCACACAAGCACTGCATACATGTCTGCCAGGGTCTGGGGTGCAAAAAACTGGAGAAAATCATAAAATATATATATACATAAAAAAAAAAGATTTAAGACTCCCCACTTGCACTGCTGCCTTTGGAAACATATTGTGCAGGTTCAGCCCTTTCTGACCTATATTTCACTAAAAATACCACCAACAGCTTAATCTGGTTCAAGGTCAGTCGGCATTCATCTGTATCCCCCTACCCTGGGTTGTGCCTGAAAATAGGCAGAATTTGTCTAGTGCACTTACCCAGTCAACAAAAACTAAATGATAATAATAATAATAATAATATATTCATCAGCCTTTACTATTTATGATGCTTGTGTTATTTTAGCTTTTTTCTACCCACCTATTCATGAAAGTTTTATGCATTATTTTAGCTTTATTTTGTTTCCTTTTATTTTTCTTTCTGTTCTGCTCAACTCTGTATATGAACATACAAAGAAGCCAGCAGAAGAAAGTCATTTGGTCTATCAAGTCTGCTCATATTGCAGGGTTTATAGCTTGAGCTAATGTCCTGCCCTCCCTCCCCACTCCTCCCATCCTCCCTACTCAAGACCCTTACCCTCCCCCATGCCTGTCCCAGCCTCTCTTAAAGCTGTCCACTGTCTTATATGAGATTACCTCTTCTGGCAGTGCATTCCAAGTGTCTACTACCCTCTCTTTGAATAAGTGCTTCCTGACCTCCCTCCTAAACCTCCTACCCTCCAGCTTAAGACTGTGCCCCCTCGTGTTATGGTTGTCACTCAACTTAAAGAGACTCTCCATATCAGCCATATTTATCCCTTTCAAGTACTTGAAAGTCCCAATCATGTCCCCTGTCTCTCTCTCTCTCTTTCTCTCTCCTGTCTTCCAGGGAGTACATGTTCAGTGCCCTCAATCTCTCCTCATATGCCTTACCCTGCTGACCAACTAGCATCTTTGTATCCCACCTCCGGACCTTCTCCAGCAGGTTAATGTCCTTTTTGAGGTGTGGGCACCAGTACTGAACTCCTTACTCTAGATGCGGCCTTACAAGTGACCTGTACAAGGGCAGTATAACCTCCTCTCTCCTACTACTGATCCCCCTAGATATGAATCCCAGTATCTTGTTTGTCTTTGCTGCTGCTTTCTTGCACTGCGTGGAGCGCATCAGATCACTAGTGATCATCACTCCCAGGTTCTTCTCCTCCTCTGATGCAGATACTCAGACTCCATCCTGGTAGTACTCTGTCCTAGGATTCTTGGCTCCAATATGCATAGCTTTCCATTTCTTGGCATTGAAGCCAAGCTGCCATATCCTGGACCAACTCCCTAGCTTTTCCAGATCTTCCTGTATGTCCTGTATCCTTTCAGCTGTGTCCACTCCCCCAACAGAGTTTGGTGTCATCCATGAATAGGGATATTTTACCCTTAATGCCATCTCCAGTGTCATTGATGAAGACATTGAACAACACCCGCCCTAACACCAAGCCCTGCAGGACCCCACTGGTTACCTGCCTGGTGCCAGATAACTCTCCTCCACAACCACCTCTGGATTCTGTCCTTCAGCCAGTTTTCCACCCATCTGGCCATCTTTTCCCCAACCATGGGATCCACCAACTTCTTGTTCAACCTTTTGTGGGCCACAGAGTCAAAGGCCTTGCTGAAATCAAGATAGAGGATGTCTACTGCTTGGCCCCTGTCTACTGTCTTAGTGACACAGTCAAAGAAGTCAATCAGATTTGTTTGACACAGTCTCCCCCCCCCATGAACCCATGCTGCCTCACATCCTGGAGGCCATGCTGCTCTAGATATTCTACCAATCTCTCCTTTACTATGGTCTCTATGAGCTTGCCCACAATGGAGGTCATACTGACTGGTCTGTAATTCCCTGGGTCAGCCTTGGGACCACTTTTGTGGAGAAGCATTACATGTGCTGTTCTCCAGTCCTGTGGTACTATGCCTGTTTCTAGTGAACTATTAAACAGGCCTGCCAGTGGCCCTGCCAGATCCTCAGCCAGTTCCTTTATTACCCTTGGATGTACTTCATCTGGGTCTGGTGATTTGTCCACTTTCAATGTCAGTAGCCCCTCCCTCACTCTATCCTCTATCACTACATCTGTGTTCCTCTCCCCCCTGCTCCTCTTTTCCCTCCTGAAGGTACTGGTCTATCCTTCTCCCTAGTGAAGATGGAACAGAAGTATTCGTTTAGCATCTCTGCTTTTCCCTCATTATCCTCCACCCACTCCACCCCTTTCCTAAGACTAACAGTCCCTTCCTTCTTGTCCCTTTTCTCACTTATATAGTGAAAGAAAGCCTTCTCCCCCTTCTTAATTCCTTCAGCTATCTGCAGCTCCTTCTGTGCCTTTGCTCACCTGACTCTCTTACTTGTCTCACTAGCCAACCTTAGGTACTTTCCCCTATCCACCTCTCACTTGGTCTTCCTGAATTTTCTATAGGCTAACCTATTTTCCCTTACTACCTGGGCAACCCCAAAACTGGACCAGCTGGGCACTTAGGCCCTTGTGTTCTTCATCCTAAGCCTAATGCACTCATATGTGGCAAACAGTATTCCTTCCTTAATGATGGACCACCTTTGTTCCACCCCCATATCTACTCTGATGTCCACCAGATGACTTCTTAGCACTTCGTCCATTTTCCTGAATTCCGCCCTCCTGAAATCCAAGATTTTGAACTTAGGATGCTTTCCCTGCCCATATCCAGCTGGAACTACACCGTGCAATGGTCACTGTATACAGTACTATTATTAATCAGGGGTGGAGTTAGAGGGAAGAAATGTAAAACCACCATACATGTAAAATATTGATTGAAAATGTCATTCTTGAATTGCAACTTAAGGGGAAAAAAAATCTCTTATGCCACTGAAAAAGCGTCTCATGACTTTAGACCTCTGTAAACCACCATACACGTAAAACCTTGATTGAAAATGTCTTCTTAAATTGCAGCTTAAGGTAAAAAAAATCTCTTATGCCACTGAAAAAGCACCTCATGACTTCAGACCTCTGTGTGAAAAAAAATTCCTCACATTATTGCTGTACCATAAAAGCATCACACACTACAATGCAACCATATATCCCCATCTACCCCAATATTCTTCAACTTCCAATTGCCTGTAAGTTTCTCCTTGTGGAAAAACCTCTGGATCACTGGAACTGGAGCACTGCTTTGTGAGCAATCATTTTACATCCTTTGAGGAAATCCACACTGCATACAATATCCCCCAAAACCATCTCTTTTGCTACTTTCAGTTAAGACATTATGGTGAAATATCCCACCCATCAAATATCCCTCTCTACTCTTCAGCTTTAGAAATTACCATAATTAATCTTGCCAACAAAATTAAGTTACTGTCAAGGCTATATAATAATCTGATACAAACCAAAACTCAGGACTTATCCGCTCTTAAAATGGTATGAGAAACAGAACTAGGTACCACATTTCAAGATTTGGAAAGGACTGTTGTTATTTAAAATATATATAATCTGGTTAAAGCAACAACACTGCAACACATCATGTTTTACTGATTCCCTTGTGTATACTTTACACCCTCCAAACTTAATAAAATGAACATACTGAAATTCCGAATGTATGTCCTAGAAGCCCAGTAACATCTGAGATATTGAGCCACATGCTTCATCAATGCCTACATCTCTCTAAGTTTTGGAGCAAAATATTAAAATCCTATTGCAAATCACAGACCATGTTCTAATTAACTCCCCCCGAGTTTGCCATTCTTGGCATAATCAAATCTCAAGCAAGACTAATCAAACCTAAAATAATTTCAGAGAATGCTAATTTTAGCAAGAAAATGTGTTCCTTAAATGAATGGACCATGACCCTCCAGCTACAGAAACTTGGATTAATTTCATGGTGGACATACACAGATTAGAGAAAGTTTTAAAGAAGAATTGGATTCATTCAACAAGATACTAGACCCATTTTTTTTTGCATAATCTGTTTATTAAAACTTCATTAAATGCAAACAAACAGTATAAACATAATACAAACATACAATAAATTTGTAAGAACTATGTATATTTGGGTCCAGTTCATTTCAGCTCCACAATAAAAATAAAATAAATATTACAAGATTAATTATATACCTATTTATTGCACAGTGGACTAGGTAATAACAGGACTCAATGTCAGAGCACAGAAGGTTACATAACCCATAGTGGAAACACCCTTTGTCTCTAGGTCTAAAACACCGGCACCAGTAGCCTCCATCCTGGCACTCCCACTCAAACCCCTCACACAAGATTAGGGCCTCCACAGGGGTTAAAGAAGAAAGGAAAGGATCCCAAGTCATGAAAAAATGTTTACCCTTTCCCCTAATCACATATGATAACCATTCCAGTGCTAAAACTTGAATGGCTAAAATTACGCCATTAAAGAACTCTAGGACTAGCCCCGGAGACCCATGTATTTAAAATACAATGCCATGCCAAGACTAATAACACCTGGGCTACTGTGGTAGCAAGACCCATCCCTCCATCCCCAGATCCTCTATGCCGAATAGCATCATCAAGGGTGCTACTAGAATCTGACGCCCCAATAAAAACGAAAGTTCGTGTGCAATTTCCATCCAAAAGGTCTGCAAAACAGGGCATACCCCAAAACAGTGAAAATAAGAACCCAGGTCCGTGGCACACTTCCCACAGAGAGGGGAGACTGTGGGATTGAACTTATGAAGAATAAGTAAGAGGAGAGGCTACTCTTGCAGACCCTGCACAATTTTAGTTGCCCTCCTCTGGACTGCCTCCATCCTGTCTATGTCCTTGTAGAGATTGGGTCTCCAGAACTGCACACAGTACTCCAGATGGGGTCTCACCAACCATCTGTACAGAGGGATGACAACCTGTTTTGTTCTGGTAATGCCTCTCCCTATGTATCCCAGTATCACCCCAGCCCTCCTTACTGCCTATAACATGGCCTACCTAGCAGTCTGTAAGCTGTTTCACAGATAAATTTTGCATAAGTTAAATGGAATGAGAGCAGTGGTGCACAAATGATGGAGATCATCATGTAATATGTGGTGTGGTGACATAACCTATGGTAGCCCTCTTTGACAAAGTACCAGACAGGAGTTTGGGTGATGACAGCTGAATGGTACAGGGTTTCCAGCTGACTGATTGATAATTAATTTGATTGATTGATTAGATTGAAAATGTGGTGACTTGAATAGGCAAACTGAGTCAAAGCTTGGTTCCAAGTGTGACCCTGGGGGGGGAGATGGATAACAGCAGCAACCTACTGGGTCAAAATGTTGGACACTCTACAGCACACAACAGTGACCATGAGGTACGAACATACGAACATATGAAATTTGCCAGCAGATAAAGGCCTAGAGGTCTATCAAGTCTGCTCGAATGTGCAGCTAGCACCCCTTATTCTGCAGGTAGGAACAGCGCGGTTGGTAAGAGCGAGAGGGTGCAAAAAAACTGTGAAAGGAAGTATGCATGGTAGTACACTCTCTCACTCTTCCCAGTGCAGGAGAAGATTCCTGCTGGAAGAGGGGGTCCACTGAGCAGCTGCATTGGCTTGATGGGATGAGCCACAGGCAGCAAGGGAGGCAAGCATTGTGATGGGATCGGGTTTTGATTCCCGGTCCCAGACGCATGGACATTATTTTTTTCTCAGCAGTTTGTGCGATGTTAAGTGTAACCCCGGCCCCCCGGAGTTTGTTATTTTAGTTGGGGGGTTCAGGTGGTGCAGCCCCTCTCAAAAAAAAAAAAAAAAAAATTACGTGGTTTGTAATATATCACTCTGTATTGGCAGTGCAGTATATTGCTATGGCATAATGTCTTGCGACATCATGAACCTTTGCCTGGCAGGAAGTGGTACAGCAATAACAAATACAATGGCAACCACAGGTGCATGTACAGTACATGAGCAATAGAAGCAAATAAAAAAAACAATTCCTGCAAAAGAAACAGTAACTGTAGGAAGTGTGCAAAGTGCATACTGTAGGTTATGCGTAGCAAGGATGACAGCTAAGGAAATGTACAGTCTATGTATGGCAAAATATTTGTAACAGAATCACAGGGAGAATACTGAGAGACAGACAATGAGAGTAACAAGAGCCATCTAAATCTAGACTCCTTCTACCCATACTGCATCTAAACGCTGAGAGCTCACAGGTAATCTGTAAGGGATCGTAGACAAGGAAGGCTGTATCTGAGTTGAAAGAAATCCAAAACTGTATATATTTAGAAGCTTTCTGCCAAACACATTTTTGCATGACTTGAATAAAGTGATTTTAGACATAGTAAGGAGATTCAGTCTCATCTTCCATCCAGATAAATGATGGGAGTCCATTGGGGTTCAATGCATCAAATGAGCAAACATAATAGATGTCACCCAGCGTGGCAAGGTATACAGTTTCTGTGTTTCTGTATAGAAAATTTTTTTTTTTTATTTATTTTTATTTAGCTTTTGTTGACCGGGTAAGTGCACTAGACAAATCCTGCCTATTTTCAGGCACGACCCGGGGGAGGGGGATACAGATGAATGCCAACTGACCTTGAACCAGATTAAGCTGTTGGTAGTATTTTTAGTGAATGAGGGAAATTTGGCCAGGACACCGGGGAAATTCCCCTACTCTTTTCGATAAGTGCCATGGGATCTTTAACATCCACCTGAACTACTACCAATCCAGGCAGATGGGACCTCGGTTTTAACGTCTCATCCGAGAGACGGCACCTCAGAAATGCAGCACCCCTCTCATGCTGCATTATAGTGTCAGTACTAGGATATTAACCCAAGTGCCAGATGTGGGAACTGAACCCACAGCCCTCTGATCTCCCGGCCTCAGAGGCGAGTGTGCTACCTACTGAGCCACTGACACTGATCATCACCATAGTCAAGTGCTGGCACTATGGCAGCATTTACAATTGGAAGGTACACAGCCATAGTTAAACAATTAAACAATAATACACAACAGGGTGTAGTATATCGTGAGATATCGTCACACCTCAGGGTGCATTGTGAGGTATGGGCCTCAGGCTGAGTGTCTCATACACCTGAAAGGTGAAGATATCCCATGATAGATCACATCCTAGAGTGTTTTATTGCTATTATGAACTGGATCCACATTTGAATTAATAAAGCTTTTGAAATGTTTTATTCATGTATTTTTTTATGTGTAGGTTTACATTTAAATAATATATTTTTTTAGTTTTTGTTAAGGACAGCGAGTGGTGCTGTTTAGCTGCTGCTGCTTGGTGCTAGTGTTCCACATCAATGATTTCCTGCATCTTCTTCCCTTCAAGTTTGTTGGCATGTGTTTCACAGCTTTGACTCTACAGATACCATGTATGCACAAATATTAAATATATGTATAAAGAACTTTGTCTTTATGTTAATTCTTTGCTGCCCTCTGTCTGCATGTGTGTACTGCTGTGGTCGGTAGCAGTAAGGATGACCCTAATGTTGTTGAGTATTTTTTCAGTGCTGTCCCCAGTATCAGAGTTTAAACTGATGATGACAGAGTAATCATCACTATCGACAAGACAGTTGGACACTCTTTTGCTCAAGCCACTACTCCCCTTGTCTCACTCACAGGAAACTGACGTTTGAGCTGCCATTTACTTTGTCCTACCCACACTGAACTGCTATTTGAGCTGTTACTTGCTACTGTCACCCAGCCATTACCCATGGCCAATGTACATCAGATATGCCACTCAAAAAAATGCAGACATTTTGGTGGGCTAATACCCTATTGACCCACCTGTTGCTTTCACCGACCACGACTTGAGCCTGGCTGTTGAAATGTATGAGTGGATTGATTTCAAATAGGTAAAACGACCTGTTGGCTGGCATCTTTTCTTACCCATGATTATGTTGTGGATTTTAATCATGGGTAAGAAGACTGCTCAGCCAATCAGGTTGTAGAGTTTCCATGACCCAGTTCATAATATCTATTTGAATACATACATCCAATTTGGGGTTTAGCTTTAGCAAGGCATTAAATATGAGAAGACCATTTTAGGCTGGAGACTAGTGAGATGCCCCGGTACTCAACTGAATGCCTGATTTGGGGCTTTCCCATTTGTGATCACAACAAGCTGTGTTGTTGAGTCAGTTGATGTCTAAGACTGCACAATTCCTGAGTTAGGGCTCAGTACACTTTGGTTTCTGATTTATCCAAATCCAAATGTATCACCAGTTTGCTTTTTTTTTTTTGTAGCTAGTGTTGGAATTATTTAAAGCCCTGTTGTAGAAATGATTGGACAAAGCTTACTGTAGGTTAGTGCAGCTAAAATATATGAAAGTATTGTTTGCATATACATAGAAGTTTCTGTGCATGAAGTGCATATCTATATCATTAAAGTAATGTGGGGCGCTGTAAGCATCTTTAAAACAGAATTTAATTTTAAAGTAGTAATTGAGGAACTATGAATCAGGCCTAGGTTCTTTAAATTTGTGCAGTGCATGCTGGGGCTTATGAAGTGCCTGAGTGCTATGGCAGGCATAGGTGTTATTAATCTATTTATTTAACATTCAGACTTTAATATAGGTTTTCTGAAACAAAAACATCTCTTGAACATTACATTCCAGGACAGTACACAATATTAAGACAATAAACATACTGTACATATGACAAAAGCCCGTATACCAAATTAGCTTGAAATAATTCCAAACATTATGGAGGTCAGGTTTCACTGTAGAAGTGAATGCAGACAAAGTAGCATAGTTTATTGTGCTTGGATCACTGGGATTCCAAGTTAATGGGGCAGCATATGACAAAGAAGCCTGACTAAACGTAGCAAAAAACTGCTGGAGAAAACAACAACTTTCAGTGCTGTACATCACGTAGTTTCTTTGCAAAGTTCCCACTTTGTCATTTTGCAGTGACTTTTCTTGACAAAGTTGCACTTTTTCAGGCAAAGTCAGGCAGCGTTATGGTAAAGTTGCAATGTTTTTGCTGATGAATTTGCATGACTTCACTTAAAAACTGCTACTTCTCCTGCTGCAAACTTTACACAGTTAGTAATTCGCAGAGTTGGCAAGCTTTACACATTAGTTTGTGAAGCAGAGTTTGCCAACTTTGCATGTCTCTGTGTTGTAACTAGGAAGGTGGACTAATTAGGTTGCTGACTGCCTTGCAGTATATATCAGACTAAACCAGTTGAATTGTTCCCAGATAATAATGACAACCAATTCAACTGCTTTAACATAGAACAGTGGTGGGTGTCAGGTTTATAGTTTACAGCAACTTGTAAAATTCTATTGTATGATATAGTCCAAGGTTCAAGAGTGGTTTTACAGACAGACTCATCACCTGAATCAATAACACAGCTTGTCAGATGATTCACTGTCCTGCAAACTGAGACAAGCAGTACTTATGGTCTGGCAATCCTAGGCATGCCCTGACTTTAGAAACACAGAAACATAGAATTTGATGGCAGATAAGGATCACTTGGCCCACCTAGTCTGCTTGTTTTTCCCTACCTACTGTATCACCGCATACCCTAACTGATTTCCAACTCCCCCCTTGTGTTATCACTAAGGTTCCCTTATGTCTATCCCATGCTTTCTTACATAGAAACATAGACTTTTATGGCAGATAAGGACCTCTTGGCCCACTTAGTCTACCCATTACCCTACCTACTGGATAAGCTGCAGATCCTAGTTAACCAATCGTCTATTTCTTCCTACCCCCCACAAGAATTGCCTTATGTCTCTCATGTATTCTTGAATTCTCCCACAGTTTTAGACCCCACAACCTCCTCAGGAAGGCAGTCCCATGCGTCCACTACCCTCTCTGTGAAAAAATACTTCCTCACATTGCCCTTGAGCTGTCCCCCTCTGCCTTCAAATTGTGTCCACTTGTTCTTGCTCATCTCTCTTTCTGAAAGATGCTGCCCTCTTGTACTTTGTTGATTCCACTGAGATACTTAAAGGTTTCAATCATGTCCACCTTTCCCTCCTTTTATCAAGGGTACACATATTAAGCTCCTTTAGTCTCTCCCTGTATGGCTTCTCTTGCAGACCCTGAACCTCATTACAGTTTTGCCCCACTACCTCCTCTGGGGGGCTGTTTCAGGTATTCACCACCCTCTCCGTAAAGAAATACTTCCTCACATCTGTCTTGAGCCTCTACCCTCCAGCTTCATAGCATGACTCCTTGTCCTTGAGAATCTTTTTTTCTGAAAAATGCTTCCTTCTTGAACCTCATTTACACCTGTGAGGTATTTGAAAGTTTCTATAATATTCCCGCTGTTTGTCTATTCCTCCAGTGAATACATATTAACTTCTCCAGTCTTTCCTCATAGGGCTTTGATGCAGACCCTGCACCATTTTGGTTGACCTCCTCTGGACCACCTCCACTATTTCTATGTCATTCCAGAGATGAGATCTCCAGAACTGGACACAGTGCTGTAGGTCAGGTCTCACCAGTGATCTATACAGGAGTAACACCACCTACCTCTTTCTGCTGGTGATCCCCCTCTCTATGCACCCCAGCATCCCGCTGGATCTTCCAATTGCCTTATCACACTGCCTAGCCACATTTGGGTCATCAGATATGATAACTCCCAGCTCTCTTCACTGTTTTGTGCATGTCAATACCTTTTCTCCGATTCTTTACTATGCTCCTGGGTTACTACGCCCCAAGTGCATGATTTTGCACTTTTTTTGCATTCAAGGCCAGTTGCCATACCCTTGGCCACTCTTCTAACCTTTTCAGATCCCCTCTCATTTTTTCCATCCCACCTGGAGTGCCTACCCTGTTGCAGATTTTAGTGTCATCCACAAATAGGCAGGCCTTTCCCTCCAGCCCCTCTGCAATGTTACTAAAAAAAACATTGAAGAGGATCAGACCCAATAAAGATCCCTAAGGTACCCCACTGGATACAATGGAATCTACTTGGGCTTGAAAGATAAAGTTGAATGGAATAAAACTCCCTGGTAAATTACTTCCAACAAAGATGCATTAAGAAATATAAACAGAGGGATGCAAGATGTTTCTATAAAAGTTGGGAGCCAAAGGAAATGCATTTTTTTCTTTTCTTATTAACTCTTAAGTGGTTCTTTTAGAACTAACCACTAGTGGTGAGTGAAGTGGCCCCAATTCTCTCCTTGAGATCCAGCGGAGTGAAAGCGAGTCGCGGAGTGATCTCACGCTTGTAGCGGAGTGCTTCGCATTGCAAATGTGGTAGACGCCAAGTCCATTGAAAATAATGACCTCGCCATTTCTCGCCTTTCCCAAACCACTACTCCACTAATTCTTCATGGCACAGTAGGAAAACAATGTATTCGCCTTACTTCACCTTTTTTTAGCTCAAAGGCGAATTTTGCAGTGCTTCATGGGATTTCAGGTCGCATGGGCTCTAGATTGTTCTGCACAGCCTCAGTTTGGAGTAGTGTGTGTAGGAAGCTGTAGAGACAATCTGCTCTGAGAGCTCTCTGCATTCAAACCTTCAAAAGCTGTTAAAAAGCCTTTTGAGTAATTTTTTTGCTGAAACTTAGTTCATCGATTATAGGAAACCCTCCTGTGCTCATATCATCGAGCGTTTATTGTTTGTGTATGGATTTTGAATGTTGATGTACAACATTCAGTCTGTGTACTGAGAGACAGTGGAAGTGTGCTTTGGGGGAGGGGTGTATCTGTGGTGTAGGTAGATTAACTTGGAGAAAAAGACAGTGCTTTCTGTTTTGGTGATATTTTTCTTGTTTAACTTTGTTAATGTACACACAGTAATATTTTCAATATTTCTTGCCATTTTTTTGCTGATTGTTGTGGTGCAGCAGTACATAATTTTAGTTTGTTTAAAATATGTGGTTATATTACTGAAGTTTTCAATTTGCTATGCATTACTTAGTGTGTGTGTGAGTATGTGTGTGACACGTGTCATCAAATCAGACACCTTTTATTGTGCCACATAATAATTTCAGCAATGTGAAGCTGCTATCCACTGGAGCTGTGTGATTTTTGTACTTCTTTGTGGTATCTTTACTGGTACTGGTACTAGTACTAGTGACTGTTACTGCAGCAGTACAATACACTGCCCCCCCCTGCGCGGCCCACCCCAACCGGTTAAGGTATTCTTTTCCAGATTTGAATTTCTGATGGTGAACACTGGTTAGGTGTTGTGCCTTTGTGTCTGCATCTCTTCAGTGCATGGCGCAATCTTAATCTGTCTGTACAGTTGCATCGCTTTAGGGCCCAATCTCCATCTGTAACTTAAGTCACAGTTATTTCTTTGGCTTCCCTTCAGAGTACTGGACCGGTGTGGTGCTTAATTCTGCATGAACATTGTACTCATTAATATGCGTTTTTAAGTCAGGACATCATCACGAGTCACTCGTGATACAAATCACATTCTTCATCATCACAGTCACAAATGCAGTCACAAATCACGATTCACGATCATTCACGTTATGAATCACATTAATTTTTTTTCTAGTTACTGGGATGTATTGTAAGCCTATTTTGTAGTATCTCTCCAGGCTTCACCACCCCACCATTGTACTCATTGATATGTGTTTTCAAATCTGGGGGTTTTAAGCTACAGCTCATCAGGGAAGTACAGCTGTAGGCGATAAGCATTCACGTTTCTTCATCATCACGGTCACAAATGCAGTCACAAATCACAATTCACGATCATTCACATTACGAATCACAACATTAATTTTTTTTCTAGTTACTTGGAGGATGTATTGTAAGCCTGTTTTGTAGTATCTCTCCAGCCTCCACCACCCCACTATTGTACTCATTGTTATGTGTTTTTAAGTCTGGGGGTTTTAAGCTACAGCTCATCGGGGCCTGGGGAAGTACAGCCATAGGCATTCATGTTTCTTCATCATAATGGTCACAAATGCAGTCACAAATCATGATTTACGATCACATCATGAATCACAACATAATTTTTTTTTAATAGTTGCTTGGATGTACTGTAAGCCTGCTGGTCATGGTGCTGAACAGGGATGGGATACACACCTGGGCCCGGGGGAACAGGCACATCCTACTCCAGAGGACCTGGTGCTGGACTTGGTGGTGGTGGTGGTGGTGGTTCAACTGCCTCAGAGTCAGTACAGGGCGGTGCTTGTCCTGCTTGGGGGGCACTCACAAGTTTTGAGCGGTCCAACAGGAAGGCGCCATGCCCTCACATGCACACGTTACGATGCTTACTACTACCACGCTCTCCCAAAACTGCCCCATCCCAGACATTCCCTCACTGTGGTCCATCTCTCCTACTGAGCTCCCTCAGTCCGAGCAATCACTACTCACACTGTCACACAACACACACACACACACACACACACACACACACACACACAGTCACACAGACCCAGACAAATAACTAACTACTTATAAAGGTAAGAAACATAAAATTTAAAGAAAGATCAAATTAAGTAAAAAGAGTACAGAAAAGACAAAAAAATGTAGCTTTTAAAAAAAAAGCTGTTGGGTCTAAATCAAAGTTTAAATCTTCTCCTCGCTCTGATCTAAAAGTATTAGCAGACACAAAACACACTACTCTCTCTCCGTCTGCACAGGAGAAAGTAAAAGTGTCTGCTTGTATGACTCACTTTCTTCCTGCCTAGCTAAAGAGCATGTGACTTACAGTACTGTAAGCCATGTGATGTGTGGGGGGGCTGCCAAATCTGAAACACCAAGTGGATCACTTAGAATCCTAATGAGGAACGCGAAGTCCATTAAAAACAATGACGTCGCCTTACTTCGCGTTGCCATTCCGCCTTAACACAAAGTGGTACTGACAAGGCGAAATGAGCACTTTGTATTGCCCACTCCACGTGGCGGAGTAGCAACGCAAAGTGCCCACTTCGCATTCACTTCGCTGGCGAATTTTAAATTCACTGTATCTCTACTAACCACACACTATCCAAAATCTCACTGAAGCTTGATTTGCAAACATCAAGGTATTTATGGACATAAAAAATGAAACAGCATAATTTGTGCAAAACTTTATTGAGCAGATTACAAAGGGGAAGAGGATTTATGAAGAGAGAAAACTGTAAAGGACCCAGAATCTGGGTCTCTGGAAACTGGAGAGGTGCTGGGGGACTGGAGGAGGAATGCTGCGCCGCTACTCAAAGGGGGTTGTAGGGAGGAGCCAGGGAATTACAGGTCAGTCAGCCTAACTTTAGTAGTTGGCAAGGTAATGAAATCACTCCCAAAGGAAAGAAAAGAATACCTCGAGACCAGCAGTCTGCATGACCAGAGACAACATGGGTTCACAAGGGAGAGGTCCTGCCAGACCAACCTGATAGAGTTCAACAAGGTAACCAGGGTAGTGGACCAGATCGGGGCATTGGACATGGCCTATCTAGATTTCAGCAAGGCATTCAACACTGTCCCACATGAAAGGTTGGTAATAAAACTGAGAAACCTGGGGGGTGGGGCCTAAAATCATAAAATGGATAGAGAAATGGCTTAGGGAAAGGAGCCAAAGAGTGGCGGTAAAGGGGTACACTCTGGGGAGGGGAGGGTGATTAGTGGGGTACCACAGTGGTCAGTGTTTATTTTATTTATTTATTCATTTAAAAGTTGATAACCGGGAAAGGCACCATTGAGCCAAGTCTTGCTTCCAGATGATACTCAGGGAAAGGGGTACAGAGGGCACAGTTGGTAGCTTAGCAGAAATGAGATCCATGGTTACAAGACCCAAACACAGTTACATATAACACAACAGCAAGTTCACAAAACATGGGTTACGATTACAATGATCCAAAACAATGACCGAAAACAGAAAAAATAGGTACTATTGTGGGTATAGGTTAAAAAACATAACAGAACAGTAGCACTGCCTGATACAGGCAAACAATTGAAAACACTAGTGTCCCCTCCAACAAATATGCTTCCATTTAGGCCTCGATTGGAGCAAAGTCTTGTCCCAGCCATTGGTTGGTAAACTGAACCTACTACTTGCTTCCTGTCCCATCCCTTTTAATTTGTGTCTCCCTCTCAGTACTCATTCTATAGCAGATTTGGTTGTTGTTGGTCATCTCCTTTCTGTCGATGCCCTCCAGGACCATTGGAACCTCATTGTGTTCCATCCTTTTAAATACATGCAGCTCTCTGGGATTCTGACTTCCTTTTTTGGCTTTTCACCCTGGTCTGTATCTTCGAGTAAATAACTTGGGAACTTTTTAGCTTTGGCAGTTTCACCCCATGTTATCTCCCACTTTTACTTACATCTCCATTACATTGCCTTGAGAGGGCCGCGGGGTGTTTGTTTTTATTGGGAACAAGAGTTAGGGCTAGTGCTTGATGACCTTGCCTGGCAAGCAATCTGGAAAGGGTTATATAAGTTTGTCAAGCAAGACAGGCATCACTTTTTGCAATATTGTATCCTGCATGATATGTATTTTACTCCCCTTCATCTTTTTAAGATGGGCAAATCTGGATCTCCACTGTGTCTCTGCTGTGGACTTGAGGAGGGCAGCCTTAAGCATCTGTTATGGGACTGTCCCAACCAAAATTCAGCCTTTCTGGTCCTCCATTTGTAATTCCTTTGACCCCTTTTTGGGATTAGAATCTTCTTTTACTCTGCAGATTTGTCTGATTGGTTATCATCTACCTGAGCTCTTTGGACCTCGCAGGGCTTATATTTCTCTCATAGCTCTCATGGCCAAACTTATAATAGCCCGACATTGGTTGTATGAAGTTCCACCTCATTTACGGGACTTGCACACTGAAATATTGATGGTCTTGGAGGTTGAGAAGCACATAGCCTGTCAACAGGGTAAATGCAATAAGTTTCTCTCTCGTTAGTCACCTCTTTTAGTCCTTCTCCCATGCTCTGGTGGTGCAACGGACTCCGGGTGGTGATCTTTTGTGGACTGGATCAGCTCCCTCGTTCATATCCTTTTTATGTAGCTATTACTACCCATTGGCACAGTATCTACCCGAGACCCACTGGGGGGTTGGGGGGTTGGGGGGTTTATTCTTTATTTGTTGGGCCTCTACTTGTTTGTGCTGTTCTAGTTGTTTTTGTTTTCTGCGTATGTTGTTCTCTTTTGAATTCAATAAAGCATATTAAATTAAAATAAACACTAGTGTCACTTCAGCTTTGATACTAGTACAGGTGGGAACCTGAGGTGACGAGTGAAAGGATGGAGTGAGGATGGTTAATTGCAGGAGAAAGGAAAATCAGAGCACAATTAATGACATTCTTACCATAGAGGGTGGTAAGTACATGGCTATGGGGGGATTGGCACCTATGGGGGAGATCAAATCAGTAATTGGGGGGGTTGAGAACACTGAGAGCACATCAGATGGGGTAGCAGTCTGAGGAGCCTTTTGAGAGAGAAGAGGGAGGAGGCTGATCTGAGGTCAGGGGGAGTTTATTCCAGAGACAATAGAAATGAAAGGAGAAAGCAAATTGACCAGAAGTTGAGAGGGGGCAAGGGATAGAAAAGGTACATGCATCTCTGTGTCAAAGGGAATAGTTTGAGGAAGCAGCTTGAGAGAGGCAGAGAAGAGGTGGGTGGGGAAGGTACCAAACCAGAATTTAGCAACTTAGGATGCACAGTGAACCAATCTCCTGTGAGACAGAGGAGCAAGGGAGAGGGTGGAATATAGGAGACAGTGGTGATTGAGTGGAGAAGAGATGGTAGCAAAATGACAGGAGTTTAGCAGGGTGTCAAGTCTGGCAAGGGATGAATGAGAGGCAATGCTGTACACCGCATCAGTATAATTGATAAGATCATTTTGGAGACCAATTCGTGATGGGTCGGAAGGGGTAGACTGTCTTTATGACAGTAGAGGACTGCCAATTTAGGGCTCAGCTTAGCACAGATAGCATTGATGTGAGTGGAAAATTCCAGGTGACTGTCCAACCAGATCACCAGGTATTTGAAAGCTGGAATGTTCTCGAGGGGAGAGCCATCCAAAGGAGTGAAGGCAGGGGAAGACTAGAGGGTGAACAGTTTTTGTCGTGATCCGAAGGTCATGGCCACTGTTTTTTGTGCTTTATATTTGAGATGGTTATCCATGAACCAGGGCTGAACTCTGTTAAAGTCATCCTGCAGGGTGGCCTGTACACTGATGACTGAGGGCTTGGAGGTGAAAATAATAGTATTGTCAGCGTACATGTGTATTTTGTAAGATTTGCAGACCACTGGGAGGTTATTTATGAATAGGGAGAAGAGGATGGGGCCAAGGATGGAGCCTTGGGGAACACCAGAGAGGGTAGGGAGTGGGGAGGATAGAGCATCACCTACTTAAACAGGTTGCACCCTGTCATGAAGATAAGAGCGGAACCAGTTTACAGCTGGTTCAGCAAGGCCAACAGATATAAGCTTTTGTAGCAGGAGGGGGTGAGAGACAGAATCGAATGCTTTCGTCAGATCAGTGAAGATGGCAGCAGTAATAGAGTTCTTATCCATAGCAGAGAGCATAGAATCTGTGACTCGCAGAAGAGAGAAAGTGGTCAAGTGAAGTTTCCTGAAGCCAGACTACACAGGAGACAGAGAGTTAGTATTAGCTAGGAATTCAGATAGCCTAGAGTGAATGAGAGATTCTTGGAGTTTGGTGAGGGAGGGAAGGAGAGAGATAGGCCTGTAGTTACTGGGTACAGAGGGATCACCTCCTTTACAGAGTGGTAGGACCTTGGCTGATATTTAGGCCTTAGGAATGGTGGAGGTGTAGAGAGACAGGTTAAGGATATGGGTGAGTGGGGAAGGTATGGCAGAGTCTGAGATATGGAGAAGTTTGTGGTGGAGACCTTCAGGGCTGGACTTGTAAGGGTTCAGGGCTAGGAGGGCTGAGTAGACTTCTAGGGGAGAGAAAGGTTGGAAATGGAAATTTAGGGGTGGGACTGGTGCATCTGAATGGGCCAGAGGGGGTGAGGGGTGAGGGGGAGTGCATATCAGGGAGCATGCAAGTGGCAAAGTGTTGGGCCTGGTACTCTTTAATATGTACGTTAGTGACATGGCAGAAGGACTGGGAGGGAGGGAGGGTATTTCTGTTTACAGATGACACAGAGTGGACACATGGGGGGTGGAGAGGATAAGGGAGGACCTAGAAAAGTTAGAATAGTGGTCAAGAAGGTAGCAGCTATGATTCAATGCTAAGAAGTCAGTGTCAGTGGCTCAGTAGGTAGCACACTCACCTCTGAGGCCCGGGAGATCAGAGGGCTGTGGGTTCAGTTCCACATCTGGCACTTGGGTTAATATCCCAGTACTGACACTGTAGTGCAGCATGAGAGGGGTGCTGCACTTCTGAGGTGCCATCTTTTGGATGAGACGTTAAAACAAGGTCCCATCTGCCTGGACTAGTGGTAGTTCAGGTGGATGTTAAAGATCCCATGGCACTTATCGAAAAGAGTAGGGGAATTTCCCTGGTGTCCTGGCCAAATTTCCCTCATTCACTAAAAATACCACCAACAGCTTAATCTGGTTCAAGGTCAGTTGGCATTCATCTGTATCCCCCTCCCCCGGGTCGTGCCTGAAAATAGGCAGGATTTGTATAGTGCACTTACCCGGTCAACAAAAAATAAATAAAATAAGTGCCAGATTATGCACTTGGGACACAAGAACCCGGGGGCGGTGTACACACTTGGGGGAGAGGTACTAGCTGTCACAAGGCAGGAGAGGAATCTGACAGTTATCATTACAGATGAACTGAAGGTGGCGAAGCAGTGTGGGAAGTCAGTGGGAAGGGCTAATCAAATGCTTGGATGCATAGGGAGGGGGATCACTAGCAGAAGGAGGGAGGTAATACTTCCCCTGTATACTTCGCTAGTGAGAGCACACCTCGAGTACAGGGTACAGTTCTGGAGGTCCCCATCTTCAAAAGGATGAGGACAGGATGGAGACGGTACAGTGGAGAGCAAGCAAAATGGTGCAGGGTCTGCCTCAGAAGCCCTACGAATAGTGGTTTAAGGAAGTAAACTTGTTCTCTCTGAAAGACAGGAGGAGGCAGATTGATATGACAGAGATATTTAAGTGTCTCAAGGGAATGTACAAGGTAAAGTAGGATAGTATTTTCCAGAGGAAAAGATATTCCAAGACTAGGGGTGACAATATGAAGTTGAGGGGGGTAGGATCAGGTGTAACGTGAGGAAATTCTTCTTCACGGAAAGGGTGGTGGATGACTGGATCAGCCTCCCACTAAAGGTGGTGGGGGCTAAAACAATCACAGATTTTAAGAGTGCATGGGATAAGCATGGGATAAACACATGGGTATATTGGATAAAGGGCGGGGGTGGACGATGGCTCCCAGTAGTGGCATGGGTAGCACTATTGGGGGAAATTTACAGGCAAAGGAGATGGGCCAAGTGGTCCTTATCTGCTGACAGCATCTATGAATCTACGAATAGACTGGAGAAACACTAAGAGAAATGGGAGAGGGCTATGAAAGAAATAGCTGAGCACTAGCATTTAGATTTTGGCAAGGGGGAGTACTGGAAGTGGATATTATCATCATCATCATTATCATCATCATCATCATCATCATCATCAGACATGAAATAATACTTGAAGGTGGGTGTTTGTGAAGTAGTTGGTGAGATTCCTAGCAGAGGGAGGTGGGGGTAGGAGCACAGAAATGCCCATTTTTATGAAAGTGTGTAGTACTGGATTCTTCTGAGCAGGGTGCATTGTATGATCCAGTACATAGATCTGCCCCAATGACTAGAAACGTTGTACACCAGAGAGATTTGGGTTTTCTGCTCCTCCCGAGATGCTACACACACACACGCGCACACACACACACACACACACACCTTAATTAGCCTAAGTCCTTTCTCTTTTAAAGGGAAGAAAAAACAAGAAGAAATAGCTGTAGATGCCTATCTTTTACTATTTGGCTTCCAGCACCCCCCCCCCAGTTCCCCTTGTACTCCACCCCAGTCACTGAGGCTGATACATCAGCACTCTTCTCTTAGCCTATTGCCTTGCCCCTGAGACACACCCAACCCTCTCACCCAGCTCTAACATGAAACTCCAAAGGTGAGCTGCAGACCTTGGCAATGCAATGGGCTGGAACCATGCTACTGGGCTGATTGAAGATACCTTTACTTGGAGTAATGATAATATTCCAATATTCTCATCCTTAAGTGTGTTCGGCCATTCAGTAGTATCTCCAACAACTGTTTTTTGGGTAGGTGAAGGGCATGGACTAGGATGGTTACCAGGATGGCCTACAGTAGCTGGTCATTAATTGCCACAGTCTGTGGCCAGCCATGGAGGTGAGAGGAGGGATGTTCTGGTCGCAGACCAGGAATACGGATGGGGGGAGTGGGGTGGTCAGTCATTACCTAAGATGGTTAGGGGGGACTGGCCACTACACCACCAGGAATATAAGTTTTCAGGGCAGGGGAATTGGACAGGGACCACAACAGTACAAAGTAATATGATTTTTTTTATACTCAGACAGGGATCGGATATCAGAGGAGGGGGGACTACTAAACTACAAGGGTCTGTTTTGATTTCTTTCAGGACAATGAGAATGGACATCGGGAAGGGGGAAGGCACCACTATACTACCAGGTAATTATTTTTTTTTATACTGAGATGGGTATCAGGTATCGGGGAGGGGAGGGACCACTCGACTACCAGGGACACACAGCACTACCAGGATGGTGATTGGAGAACTGGGGTGCAGGAATGGACCACTGCACTAGTAGAGAAAAACAGGAGCTACAGTACAGTGATTGGAGAACTGGGGGTAGGTGGCCTCGACTCCAGGGACCACTACACTGCCAGAGATGGCCATCATACACTGGGGGAGGGGGGAGAGACCACTAGATTAGCAGGGACATTTTTAAGGTTACTTTTAATAGATTGCCATGCAATAGGATCCTATTTTGCAAAAACAGGATGCCTTACCATGCTTTCCCATTCACTACAATGGGAAGGCATCGTAAAGGATCCTTTTGCTTAACAGGATTGTACATCACGCTAATCCCATTGTAATCAATGGCAAAGCACTATAAAGGATCCTTGTGTGAACCAGAATCCTATTTTGTGTTTTGCTTCTATGTATTTAAATGGAGGTTTCAATGTTTGTGTATAATCTGCCAATTTTTAAGATTTTTTCAACAAACTTTTAACGTGGCCTTTTTGGACCCCACCTCATGATCTATATCACTCTCATCACGCAACTCCTGCCCAAAAGGAGATTTCATGGTCCATTAGCAAAATCCACTTTCAGGTGGGATTTGTGTAATGACAGTCATATTGTTCCTGCAGTGTGGAATGGCATTGTAATTGTGCAGAATTACATTTCAGCAAGGATTTCAACATTTTCTGCACTGGGTACATGAGGTGGGGTAATACCACGACTATGCTAACAATTTCATCACTGTTGTCCTATACATGGAAGCGAAGGACCCGGAGGGTTCTGTGCTTCAATGGCTACATACATATACACATCTATGGAAGTGCAGGGCCCACAGACAAATAAAGATATGATTATATTAGCTGAAAAAGTAAGGAAATTCGTTGCAAAAAACTTTGTTAATGCATCAGTTAGGGTTGTTACTAAAACGAGAAAAGCAGGGAAATGGGGTGTTAGGGTTTCCAACCCTAATACCCCACCCTCTCTCTGCATAGACTGACAGACATCAGGGGTGCCTTGAAGTCATCAGCCTTAATGCCCCTCCCCCCACCCTGCAGAGACTGACAGGCATTGAGGGGTGCCTTGGAGTCATCAGCCTTAATGCTCACCCCATTCCATAAGTAAATAAGCTGAGATGGGCACAGTATGGGAGAATGGGGTAAGCATTAGGGATGATGATTCCAAAACATTCTGCAGAATTCAAGCGAAATGTTGGGGTTAGAACACTAACACCCCATTTCCTGCTTCTCTCATTTTAGTAACTAATTCTAATTGATGCATTAACAAAGTGTTTTGCAATAATCAAGTTTTTTAATATAGTGTGTGTTATATATATATATATATATATATATATATATATATACACACACACACACACACACATATATACAGGTATTCTATGGTGCTCCACTTTTGCTATTTGCTCAACCCTCTTCCCTTGCCCAGCTGTGACAATTGTATTTTAGGATTGGGCATTTTGCACTAGGAGCTGATCCTAGAAGGCACCATTGTGACATTTTGGCTGTTCTAAATTGACCAGACTACAACTCCTGGTTACAATACCTCACACTATGCTTTGTTTTCAAACTATTGAATCTCTTTAACCTGCCCTGCCTAAGGGGTATTGTATACTGTAAAACTAGTGCTCGTCCTCTCAGATCTACTTCCCTTCTACTAATAGCAATTCAGAAACCCTACCACCTTGCAGGTAAACATTCCTTTGCCTACTTTGCCACCTCAGCCTGGAACTCCCTTCCATCTGCTGTACTCTCCTGCCCTACTCTGTCACTTTTCAAACAAGAACTTACCTCTCTCCTATTAAACCCCCCCTCATTGTTTCTGTTTTCGCTAATCTCTGTCACATTGTACAACCTTTCCCTAAGCTTATATTATTCCTGAAGCTTTACAATGTATATGTCTGTAAATAATGTCTTTCTTCTGGACCTGTAAATATGATAGCTCAAGATACTAATCTCTAAGTATTTTATCACCTATGTTATCCTCATCGAAAACAAAGGGAACTTAACAATTGAATAACTTTGCAACAGATTGATATTTCTACAACAAAGAAAGAATGGCAGTTCTGTTACCCAAGCTTGTTCTACCATAAAATAATCATACCAAGATTCCACACCTTCTGGCTGCAAGGGGATGAGGAAAAAATGCAAAAAATGGTGAATTTTTAAGGTTTTAGCACTATCTGGATCTCAGAATCTGTACATCTGACTGGAAAGAAACTTGCCACATCAATAGATCTACACCACAGGACAGCATATGCCATATTTTGCACATATCTATTGATCTGTTTCAGAGTTATAAAAGTGCAACATTTGAGGTTTAACATTAAACATGCTACTCAGCCCTAACTGTAGCGGCACAATCGTGCCTCTATAAGATATGCATATATCAAAATCGAGTTGGACTAATAGACCAACTTCAAACTTGGTATGATAGGAGCTAGCTGGATACATTGACCCTGGACCCTCCTTCCTCCTCCCATCTCTATCAGCCCTACTGTACACATGCAAGCAAATAAACAGTATCTCTTGGTGTCACTGGGAGTCTTTTGTTACTACTTTGGTATGTGGGGGCATGCAGATCCAGAGGTTCCTCCTGTACTCCCACCACCACAGCCACCACCATTGCAAGGATTTAAAACAGCAGTAGCAAAGCTGCTAGACCCCGCTGACCCCAGTGGATGGACCCTAACCCCCCTACCTGGAGAAGGATGATAGCAGCCCCACAGAGGATGATGCCAGCCAGCAGTGGCTCTCATCCAGTGAGAAGCAGAAGCTGTGGGCAAACACCTGCCAGAGCCAGCACTGCTAGAAGGGGACATGCATCGACTTCGGTAGGTGCTGTAGGAATGGCTTCAAGCTGTACGTGTCATGTACCTGCCATCACCCGAGCAGCAGCTTCCCAAGGGGAGAAGGTTTTGGATGGCTACTAGAAGATTCTGGCCAGCATCAAAGGCTTGCATTTCCACATGTCAGACCAAAGTCGCATGTGTATTTTCATGCTCAGCCTTGACACCCTGGACTAGGACCTACTCACCCCACATGATGTGGCCAGTGTGCACCTTTGCCTCACTGGAACAGCAGCTGCAATCACCTGCTCCTCAACCTCTACTCAGGCAGCTGACCCAGTTACACCAAGGACCTGGGCTTCGACCCTGGTGGGCCATGCTTTCCAAGGCCACTTTGGCTTGGGCAATGTTTGCCCCAGCTGGAATGTCTCCATCACGTTCTTCTCTTGGGACCACCAGCTCAAGGCAGGGGGAGCAGGACCACCTTGAATTCAACAGCATGTCCTCAACTACAAAGCACCTGCTGGTGTTTAAGGGCAATGGTACCTGATGGGCAGTGGGTCCAAGATAAGGAATGCTCTATACCACATCCACAATAGCAAGGATGTCATCCTGCTCACCACTTGCAAGCACAGCATGGACTGGGAGAAGCACAAGGATGCTCACTGTGACAAGGAAAAGAATAAGCAAAGTAAGTTCCCCCGAGTCTGTTTCACTTTAGCACTCTTTGAGCCAGCTGTGGGTTTTAACAGCGGTTAAGTTAATTGTTCCAGAGTGGAGGAAGCCTGGTAAAAAGTGCAATGGCCAGATAACCAATGGTCACTTAAAGACCATCTGTGGCCTGTAAACATTATTCATAGATGATGGGTTACACTACCTACCATGTACAAATTCATGATGTAGGACACCATTGCAGATACTGAGCCTCAAAAATCTTATAGTGCCCACCAAACACAAAGAAGAGTTTTTGTAATTGTTACATGAAGTCAAAAACTATCATGTGTCCAAATCTGAAAATCATTCCAGTTGTTGGGAACTCAGAATACTTCACAGGAGCATGGGGCCGATTCTAGGATGGCTTACGCCAGTGCAAGCCGAGGTTCGCCAAACCCCATGAGGCGTAACTGCACCATGCAATATGCTGTGTGTGATTCCCAAAGGCGCCTTGCACTATGCTGTATGCGGGCTGTGCCAAATGTGGGTTACACCACCCACTACACCACAACCCACAATGTCATGGTGCAAGGGTGAGTTACAGCAGCTACTGTGCCCTATTCCTAAAGGGCGGCTGCCATAACCCACTTACACAATTTATTATTTATTTATTTATTAAATTTTGTTAACCAGGTAAGCCTGCTGGGCCCCGGACATTAAAGGAGCCGCATTTGCATAATGGAGTGACACCAGCATGGAGATGGTGTAAGTAGCATCTGTCAGTGCCAAACTATGGATGCCCACTCTGCAGCACTGCGGCAAAGGTCCCACTGTGCTCCCCGTGCCCCCCGAACATGGCCATGCCCCCTACACCACTGAATGTTGGGGACCCCCAGGGTCTGTTCTTGAAAGTGCCTGTGCCACCTGTCCAGCCCTCCCATGCCCCCTGGTGCTTGCCATGGTGTTCTGGGGTAGGGTGAAATCACCATTCAGTACAGATTACCAAAACAACAGAGCCACTGTTCATGAGGTGGGGTCCCAAAAAGCTCATGTTGCAAATTTGGTGGAAAAATTCAAAAAAATGCCTGCATTACCAGTGTGTGCATTGTGCAGTTTCTGCGCACGTTGTAACTTCGCTTTTTTATATTTTTCCTCCAGATTTTTTCAACATTGCCATTTTTTCACATCTCCTTATAAACAGTACAGCTGTCATTTTTTTACATCCTGCCCAAAATGTGTTTTCACACCTGTGGCCCAGAATGGCGCAGTTGGTGTGATTAATCAACTTTTGGGGTGGATTAACAAAATCACAGTGCTACTGTTCATGAAGGGAGGTCCCAAAAAGGCCAAGTTTAAAATTTGGTGAAAAAATTCCACAAAATGCCTCCATTATGAGCGTGCATTGTGAAGTTTCTATGCACGCTCATATATTTTCCAATTTTTATTATTTTCACTTCAGATTTTCAACATTGCCATTTTTTTTCACACTTCCTTATGTACAGTACTGCTATAATGTTTTTGCATCCTGCCTGAAATGTATTTTTGCACCTGTGGTGCAGAATGGCATGGTCAGTCTGTGAAATCATCTTTCAGCACAAGTGAACAAAATGACAATGGCACTCTTCATAGGTGGGGTACCAAAAAGGCCATGTTGAAAATGTGGTGACTCAACTCCAAAAAATAGCCAGGTTACACCCTGTCATTCATAATTTTCTACGCATGCATGTAACTTTGGTCATTTTCATTATTTTCACTCCAAATTTTCAATATAGCCTTTTTATCACATCACCTCATGAACAGTACAGCTGCCATTTTTTACACCCTGCCCATAATGTTTTCACACCTGGGGTGTGTAATGCTGTTTCCCCATGGATTTCAACATTTTCTTTTTTTTTCTTTTTTTTATTGATTATACTTTATCTCATCGAGCGCTCTACTGCTCGGCTCCAGCCCCCGAGCACCTGCCTTCCTCTCCTATGGCCGTACCTCCGCAGCTACCCCCAGCTTACCCCCCTGGCAGGGCCACGGCACTGTGTCAGGCCTGTCTATGATGGAAGAAGGTGTTGGCGGTGACTGACATTGCCTCCCTGGCTTCTTCCCCAGGGTGGGGTTCAGGGCCTGGTGGTGCCATGGAGCCATAATTGGTCAGCGGAGTGGCAAGGAGCCATAGAGGCCATGTGCCAGGGGGCAGGCATCATCCTAAGTGGTTAACTATTTTTTGGTCTACCCCAGGGGCAGGGATGTGCAATGACGTCCAGCATCTGCCCCTCTAGTGTGCAGGTGCTGGTTGCCTGTGGTCCCCCCGGTCTCCGCCAGGGGTCCATTGAGCACCAGACACTCTACCCCTCCCTCCCTCCCCCCAGAGAAGGAGAGCAGTCCATGGGATGCTCAATCCTTCTGCCCTGACTGGCTCTCCAACTTTCTTGGTCCATTCCTAAACCCGGGCCATTGGTGTCGCGAGCGGAAATTCAACCACTGTGCCAGAGGGACAGCTATGGATTTGAACATTTTCACCTAGAGGGTTCATGAGGTGGGGTGATAAGAAGACTATGTTCAACATTTGGGGTCAAAATATGAAAAAATGACACAGTTATGGCCATTTGTTACAATTTTAGTGTGCATGCCAGTAACTGCAGAACTCTTAAATATTTGCAATTTTGTTTTTATTATATGTACTCTTGCTTCATGACCCTTTCTATCTGGAGGGAGCCCCAGCTCCATCCCCCAATGTCTACCAGCCAACACCAACCAGCTACCCACAAGACTAGATCCAGTACAGGGGCCAGCACTGTGACTGCTCAGGGGAGGGACCTGCAAGCTCCCTCCATCATCTGCCATGAGCTTTTTCCTCCTGGTTTCTCCCCTTCAGGGTGGAATGTGCAAGTATGCCAGTAACGGTGCTGTGCATGCTCTCCTGTGTGCACCCCATCAGATGTCTGCACTGCCTCTGACCTGATGTCTGTAGCATTGGTGTGTCAGCCCACAGCTGCTGCTAGAGGCCAGGCATACACTGACAACTGTTTTTTTAAATACCTTAGCATTAGAATTTTGTCTCTGATGCAAATAAACTTTTTCAATACCTTCTTACAACTTTTTATTGCTCATTATCAATAAAACTCTTCCTGCACTGCTACACTGTCACACACGTCCTTATTTCTACACACAATGAACATTCGGCATTGACAAATGCTTGTTTTATCCTGCATTGGTGTTTTGCCCTGATCACTAACATATGGCAAGCATCTCGAGTTTTTGAAATCTGTATCCTCTATTTCTAGGCTGTGCACAAGGACCAGGTTGATCTGTAGTTGAAGGCATGCATTCTGTGTTTAAACCATCATCTAGAGTAGATTTCCCCCGATTCTCTGCAACTAGTGCAGGAAAAAAATGTTGGTTGTATAGTGCTAATAGTGTATCCTTCCAAACAAGATAATCCTTTTACAGAATTCTGAATCATTCCTGTAAAAAAAAAATCTAAAAATATTTCTTGCTAGAGGAAGTTACAGTGGGTTTACACTTTGATTACACTTGTTCTGCTGTGGTTACTTTAAATGAGTGCAGGGTAATATCTGGGCAACCGTTATTGTTGGTGTTCCTCATGCAGTATGAATGTTAAAGTTGAAAATAGCTGTGGGGGGGTGCAGTAGCATGAACTGACACTATTAAGTCCCTCATTTAGTGACTTGAGCTATGCCAGCCCATACACTGCATAAGCTGGTAGCACCAGTCTTACACTCATAACTGCCCTTAATTAAAACGTCATAGCCAGTGATTTTAATACTCATTTTTATTTGACAGTACAAAGTTGGGTATTTTGCCTGTATTTTCTTTTATCTGGTTTGAAACCTTAGATTTTCAGTGTCAATCTCTGAGCAAGTCATTTAACCACCCAGTGCTCCCAGTTCGCCATGAAAACAGGCACTTGTGCCTAATGGGCCTTACCCGGTTACCAAAGACTAAAATAAATAAAAAATTAAAAATCTAGGCAGTGCAATCACCCAGTTATTGTGAGATGGCTAGTGGACTGTAAACATTCAATGTTCAGCCAAGAGATGTACCCAATTGTTGATTTTTGCATACCGATCAAAGTCCAGAGAGTTGCTACTATCATATTCCGGTCTCCTTTTGTTTAACTTGCTACATGGACAGCACTTTGACCAGAGATTGACAAATCCAGTAGTCCAATACTGGGGGGAATTCTTTTTATGAACTGAACTACTATTTCTACTTTTCTTGCAAAGCTGAACAGGCAGCATTACATCAGTGCATGTCATAGTCACCTGATCAGCTGCGTGTAGCAGACTATGAGGTTTTGTACTGAGACAAGTGGATTAACTTTAGCTTCTCCTGGGCACGTACTGCATTGTTACACATCTCTGTCCCTGACTTGGGACACCCAACTCTCTGACGGCTGACAGTTTAACAGTGTTGGAATACTGTATTTTAAAGCAGCTATATTTGTTAGTTACTACATAGTTTTCTTTAGTTCAAGAACGAGATGGTAACTGCACCAAAGATAAGCAGTGCACAGCTATGAATAGCAAATATAAATAAGTACCTTAGGTTTTGCTGACACCTACTTAAAGGCCACTGGGTGCATGTAAAGCACTTCCTATTTAGTACAACATCAAAATATATTCCACACTTTAGGATCTTCTGCTCATAGTTCCTTCTTTTAATGAGAATATTTCAGTGTAGCAGTAATAAATCCAGATGAAATCCAACACATTCGATTTCATAAAAAACAAAGTGGAAAATGATGATGTCCCACACAGCTCCATTTCTCACAACCTAGTTTGTAGGTAACAAGTTTCCTGACATGTTTCGCACGTGTGTGCTTTCTCAAAGGATACTTGTTACCCTAAATCACTACCCTTAAATACACCTAGTGCTTAAAGTGATAGTACAAGATATATTAAAAGAAGGAACTATGAGCAGAAGATCCTAAAGTGTGGAATATATTTTGATGTTGTACTAAATAGGAAGTGCTTTACATGCACTATGCGGCCTTTAAGTAGGTGCCAGCAAAACCTAAGGTACTTATTTATAGTTTTTTTTAGCAATAATTTTTCTTTTGGCAAAAATATCAAGTTACCCATTTTTCTTCTCATTTTCTTTTATTCCTGAACTAAGATACAGAACTTCTAAGTTTTTAAACGTTCACACTCCCATGCTATGGCCATCATGAAAGAAATAAATATCTTGGTATGGTGTGGTGCTGTTTACCATCAGAAACATGTGGCAGTCCCAGCCTAGGGGTGCTGAGAGTTGAGGTGTTGGATGCCACACCTTGCATCACTCTGGAGACCCTGGCTCAGGACCGAGCTTGGGTCATTGGCAGTCAGCGAGGGAAGACAGAATCGAGCATCTGGAGGACTGCTCTCCTGTTCTGAGAGGGAGGGGGGTTCTATGATCCCAGGCTTGGTGACTCCCAGTGGTGATTGGGGGTACAGCAGGCTGAAGATCCTATGCTGAGGAGATGGCTGCAGTGGTGATCCTGCATGCATGGGTGGGAGCACACACGCACATGCTGTATGCATTGTATGTCTGAGCCTTTGGGGGGAAGGAACAGAACAAGGAAAAACACCCTGGCCTCTGTAGACAAAGGTGGGTCGAGTGGCTGACCATCACGCCCAATGTCGGGCTCTCCAGCCTGCCTGTCTGTGGTGCTCCATACGCTGCCAGGTTGACCAACTAATTTCCAGAAAGGTCACCAAGAAGACTCAGTGGTCCCACACTGGGGGGCTTAGATCCTGGGGGGGGGCAGTGGGCCAAGTTGTGCAGAGTGGATTTCCCCTTGCCGGTGAGAGGTAAGGCTGGGGACTTCAGGCTGGAGGGATAAGGCCGGTCGGGTGTCCCTCTGGAGAGGGTCCGAGTGCCAGAGAGAAGGAGTATAAAAGGAGTTTAAAAAACAAGCAAAAAAAATAGAAACATGTGGCAACAGCATCCTAATACTTCACCTTATATGACTCTGTCATATTATTTAGCAGGTATCCTCAACAGAACGGATTTTTGGGGAGAAGGTGCTGAGATGGTGCTGTTATGAGACACCTCCCTCTCAGCCTGTGAATGAAAGCTATAGGATTATCTGCAAGGTCCGGGCACCACATAATGAAGACAGCTCTTCTCTTGGTATAGGGATCTGCACCTTTCCACCCATGGGTGGCCAAGGGCTTGTACACTGGCTGACAGATGGACTGTTTGTCCTGTACATCTGTATATCCAGCCACATGGAAGCATAGGGACCAGAGGGTCCTGTGGTTCTGCAGCTGCCATACAGTCCCATGAATCTTCACATGTGTCACTGTACGAAAGCACAGGGCCTGCAATGACCCTGCATGTCCGTAGATGGACGAAATCTTCCCTTGGCGCAGGACTCAAAGGCCCCTGATGTCTTCATCTGTTCACACAGGTCCCAATGAGGATACAATTCCACTATCTCAAAAAGAAAGGAAATTCTCTGCAAAAAACTACATTAACACACCAGATATGATGCAAGTTAATGCCACAAAAGTTGGCAAATGTGGTCTTAGGGTTTCCCACCCTAATTCCCCACCCCTCCAAGCAGCAAAAGGAAAACAACATTAGGGTTTTGGGTCTCTGGAGTCTTGCAGAATCAGTGGTGGGGTCTTCCTTGGGGTTGTCAACCCTAATACCAACCTTGTTCCCTGAACAAACAATGTCAGACGTGATGTCCTTTCTTCACACAAGGAAAACCCCACCACTGATTCGCCAAGACTCTGGAGACCCAAAACCCTAATGTTTTTTTTTTGTTTTGCTACTTGGGAGTGGAGGTGGGGAGTCTGGGCGCCACATTTCCCTACTTTTGTGGCATTAACTTGCACCCTAGCTGGTGAATTAACGTAGGTTTTTTTGTAAAGAATACTTGATTAAATTGGTAACTGCAATACTGTAATTGTTTTGCACTGCTAGTTGGTGCTGCCAGCAACCTCTAGCCCTGGGGCATGGTCAGAACCAGGACCATTTGTCTCAATCCAATTTTCCCATGTATCAGTAGCATTGAAAAAAGGTTGGGCCAGTGGTGCTGGAGGTCGAGACACTGGTCGCTAGACCTCGCGTCACGCCAGCGACCCAGGCCTGGGCCGCTTGTGGTTGGCAAGGGGGAGAGAGGATTTAGCATCCAGAGGACTGCTCTCCTCTCTTGGGAGAGGGAAGGTGGCTTGTTGTCTCACTCACTGGTTGTCCTCTGGTGGCAGATAGAGGGTAATATGGACAGGGAGGTACATACTGATGTCTCTATGTCGGCAGGGGTTGGGAGCTAGGAGAAAACGTAAACTAGGAGCCTGGCAGGTTTCATGATGGCCCTGCATCTCCGAGGTCTGTCCTGGTGTCTGGATTGGGTCTCTGGGTGGGGGGGGGACAGCTGGCGCTCTCCCTCCTGGCACCACCATGGGGGTCAATCTGCGGAGGAATTTATGGAATGGCAGGAGTGAAGACTCGAGAGGACTAGGAGAAGTGAGCTCCTCCATGTGGAGGACCACAGCCTGCCAGTGCTCCGAGGAGAATAGATATCTGTATATATATATATATATATATATATATATATATATATACTATATATATATACAAAAAAATTATGCAGAGTAAATTATTTCACCTTTCAACATACACCTTCCCTTTATCTCTTCACAAGCAGAGTCTTTCAGGATTCTAATAATGTACTTTTTATTGTGTCAACATAAAATTGTACATAGGTGTAACAAAACACAAGTTTTTAGGACCACACAGACCTTTTTTTCAGTGTTCTGGATTTGTGTGGCCCCCAAAGCTAATGTGCTATACTACTGTATCTATGTAAAATATCTATGTAGGTCCAAATAGAAGCATCATTACAATATTCAACAGAGTCAGATTTCTAAGGAACTAACCTGCCACAAACATTCTCTACCTAGTATTATGAAATGGATAGAAAGAATGCTGCCTTCTGATTGGCCAAGAGGTACTTTCAGCTGGCTGTTATCCCAGCACAACAGCCCGGCAGAAAATACCTCAACAAAAATATGTTTACAATATATATCCCATTAACTAAAAAGGATGCCATTTCATAATCGCAATGAGGCATTCCAGGAAGTGCATTACGGTGGGCTAATGACCCTTCTCAGCTCCTTGTGCTTCAGCCCATGCAAGGTGGGCCATTATCCCACCATAATGCACCCCATAATGCCTTATTACCTAATTGAAAACCCTTAATAGTAACATGATGTAGAGAACCAACTGTGACAGTTCTAAATATCCTATAAGTAGTGGATAACACACAAAGGGGTATTCAGTCATACTCCATTATATGCACAGTTTGTGGGTGTTTTGAGACATAATGCATAGCCCAGTGCCATCAGCCATTTATGGTGGGAGTATAATGAAGTTTGGCCACACACCCTGGAGTGTGGTATCACAATTATCAAATGGCACAAATTAAAAATAAAAATAAAAAAACCCCCCACACACACACACATGCACTTAACTGGGCAGTCATAAGATATTATAACACAGCTGTTCAGGTCTCATCAGTGAGTATCCAAACAATGTAAGACCCATTTTACAAAGGACAATACATTAAAGTGTTATCTGTGCCTGTCCTTGTTGGGGACATTTGGATATGAAAGGTGAGATAACATTGTGCAGCCAGCATAGTGCATTTATGTGCTCTCTTCATATAGACAACTATCTTATTGTATTTACTGCATAATCTGATGCATGTCAGTCTGTCTCCTAGTCTCAAAACAGCTAAAGCCCCACTTCTGACCTCTAGTGATCTATGGTTCAGCTAGTCAAAACAATGCAGATGCAATCGGGTTGTTCTTATATAATTCAAAACACTCTGCTTAGCAGAAAAAAATACTGCTCAGAGTCTCCTCAGATATCATGACGACTTTTTTTTGTAGTTAAACTTTTTTATTAATTTTTCACAAGATATACAGACAAACCTCTTACAGTACAGTACAATGTGAGGATTTTTTTTTTAAAGAAATTGAGGCAGCATATAATAAGAACATTGCTACAATAATACAAGGAGCTTTTGGTTTAAAATATAGTATACAATACAGGTCATGTAATTAGCATATACTTGACATTTGTAGTGAACTTAAAAGCGGATAGTATGATTAGATACGGTTTATATTAAAATTTTACATAATTATATATGATGCTGCAAAGGGAAAAAGTACATTCATGAAAGGATTGTGGAGTAATAAAGAATGATTGAGAACAGAGTATAGGAAAGAAAAGATATATAAGAAAGTTAAGAAGAGAAAGAGGGAAACTATAAAAAGGGGAAAAAAGCGAGACTACAATGATGTATCAGTAAAAGGGGAAAATCCATATATATTAAGTCCATACATTGGTGTTGGAAGATTTAGATGATTCCAAAAAATTAAAAAAGCCCTGCCAACAATTGTTATATAACATGAGTCAGTCAGACAAGATATATGTCATACGGTCCAGAGAGGCATATTGCAATAGTTGGTTAATGATACCGGGAAGGGTAGGGATTATGTTGGATCTCCAATGCATGAGGATTGTGCATTTAACTTGAAGGAAGAGTATATTTAACCATCTGCTCTGTGAATATGAAATTTTATAAGAACGGTGATTAAAAATACCAAGAATGCAATGTTTAGGGTCTAGTGTAAAGGTTGACCTACCACTTTCATTGCAAATCTGTGAGTACAGTGCCAAATCTTTGTATGAGGACAGTGCCATAAGATATGCAATAAATCCCCATTGGGGAACTGCAGCCAGCAATTGTTATTGTTCAATAAACCCATTTTTGTAATACAACAGGAGTTCTGTACCACAAATGAAGGATCTTGGTTTGAATGAGGGAACTGCGTTATCATTAAAAGATTTGTGACAGGAGAGCCAACATCTGGACCATTGTGCATTGGTGATATTATATTGTAGCAAAGTACTCCATCTGTTTTAGCATTGACAGAGTAGTCAGGAAGGATATCACAAATATCTTTGTAAACAGTGCTATTTAAATTGGATGTTGTTTTTATCCGTTTAGAGATGTGCTTATCATACAGAGAATTGATAGAGAAGGGTGTGAGGTAAGAGTTGCAGCGTGACGAAGCTGTAGATATTTCCAAAAATCCTGATGGGGAAGATTCCATATGCCTCGTAGGTCGGTGTAAGATTTTAACTTTAATGACTTGGGTTCAAGTATATCCTGCAAAAAGAGAATACCCTTATTTTTCCAGGTACGACAAAAAATGGGGTGATTATCAAGAGGTATATGGTGGTTACCCCAGATGGGGGTGTAAGCTAAGGGTTTGGGTTAGATTTAATATGCTTGTGAATGATTTTCCAATAGAATATAGAAGCAGCTATGGTAGGGTGAGACTTTAAAGAAGAGGTAAGGGTGTTATAAAGGAAAGAAGTCGCACATTACCAGGACATAAGGATGTTTCCATATTGACCCATAAAGGAGACTGGATGTTGGGTTTGTTAAACCATTTAATTGTTTGAGATGTACGGAAAGCCCATAAGTAGGCTTGGAACCAAGGAAGGCCAAAGCCACGTTTTGACCAATGGGATCTAAGTTTATCATGACTAAATCTAGCTATTTTGCCTTCCCAAATGAAGCTGCTGATAATTTTGTCTATTTTGGTAAGAAAACTAGAGGGAAGTATCAAAGGGATATTGGAAAATAGGTATAATATTTTAGGCGTTATTGTCATTTTAATGCGGAAATTTTACCATTAAAAGAAAGTTTAAGTAGCTTCCATCTATCAAGTGTTGTTTGGATACTGGTTAACAGAGGGGAAAGATTAGCATCCCATAATTTATTCAATGTCGGGGTGATCCGAATGCCAAGATAAGATATACCTTGGGGGCCCAAGCAAACCCTAATAGAGTTGTTCATGAGGGACTACAAAGGGTATTCAGTGGTAGCATTCAGATTTGTTAAGGTTTAGAGCTAGTCCGGAGTGGGAGGTGAAGTCATTCAGTAGTTTAACTAAAGGTTGCCCAGAACTTTCGAGGGTTTTCAAGTAAGATAGGAGATCATCTGCATATGAGAGTGAAGTATAGTGAGAGTTACCAATAGTAATGCCTTTAATTGTACTGGATTGATGTAGGGATTAGAAAAGAGGTTCCATAGCAAGTATAAACAATGAAGCGATAAGGGGCATCCTTGTCTGGTGCCTCTTGCTAAGTAAAAGGAGGGACAAAATAGAGTTTGTAGAACTTCGAGCTGAAGGGAGGTATACAATAATTGAATCCAAGCACAAAATTATTTGTAAAGCCAAAATGAGATAGCACCTGATATAGATATTCCCAATTGAGAGAGTCAAATGCTTTCTCAAAGTCAATGGCTATTGCAGCTGCAGGGTTTAAGAGTTTTGCTTTGTGAATTAAATTGAGTACTGGAGAAGATGATCGAACTGTTTCTATTTTTGATAAACCTGATTGAGAAGTATGGATGAGTTTAGTCATTAAAGATTCTAGCTAAGAGTTAATAATTTTGCAAAGATTTTTCCATCAGTATTAAGAAGTGAGATCGGTCTATAGTTTGAAGGAAGTAAAGGGTCTTTGTCTTTCTTTGGTAAGACTGTTATGATGGCTTCGGTCATTGTGCATGGGAGTTTCTTTATTAAGGTTGCTTCTTGGAATACATTGACTAATACAGGACAAAGAGTATCAGATAGGGTTTTATAAAAATCAATAGGGAACCCATCACTGCCAGGTGCTTTACCGTTTTTTAATGATGATAAAGCAGTTTGGATTTCCTGTAAAGTGATTGGTTTATCAAGCACAGCTTTGTCCTGAGGGGATAGGTGGGGTAGATTCAATTTTTCCAGAAAATGTTGTATTAGTTGGGATTTGTAGTATTAGGTTGCAGTATAGTTGATGGTAAAGGATTGCATATACGATTGATTGAAAGGTTGTCTGTGTGTGTCACCTGATGGATCTTTTAGACCTGCTATATGTCTCTGCATCTGTTGAGTTTTTAGCTGGTAGAGAGAGCAACTTTCACTATTTATCCCCTTGTTCCCAATAACGTGTTTAATCCTAAAAGGCAAGTTCAGCTTTCCTGGATATCAACTCGTTAATTTTAATTCTTAATTGTAGAATTTCCAGATGAAGCTGTGAATTATGATTGGGTTTATTTAATTTATAGTATTGGGTCTTTTTCTTTAAGGATTTTTCTAATTAGCTAATTGTTGTTCTCTTAATTTCTTTCTATGCGCTGTAACTAATAATTTTACCTCTAATAGTGGCTTTAATGCTTCCCAGATAGTACCTTGAGACATATCTGGAGTATCGTTAATAGAAAGAAAATCTTGAATCTGGGTTTTGATCCAAGGAGTGAATTCAGGGTCTCTGAGTAAAGTGGGTCTAAACGCCAAGATGGGGATTTAGAAGAAGGTGGACCCCAGAGTAAATGCAAACTGATAGGGAATGATCAGATATAACAATAGGGAGAATCGATATCAATAATTTTTTCAGTAATGAGGGAGAAGAGAACCAATAATCAATCCTACTATATGATTTATGTAAAGAGGAATAAAGGTGTAATCTGGTTGTCTGGGATGATGTAGTCTCCAAATGTCAGAGAGACCTAAATCCTTCATAAGCATTGATAGAGCATTAATACTACGGGGTGGGCATCATGTGATGAGTTACTTCTGTCTAAATATGCTTGTAGTGCTAAGTTAAAGTCACCACCAATAAGAATAGGAGAGTTATTTTATTATTAATCATAATTTGTTGGGATAGATTATGGAAGAAAATGGGTGAATCAAAGTTGGGTGCATATACATTCACAAACATAAGCAGACCTGCTGTGGTGTTTAATAGGGTTATAATCCACCTACCATCCGGGTCTCTAATGATTTTTATGGGGCCAATTAAGAGATTTATGTATTAAGATAGCAACCCATGTTTTTGATGGAGAAGATGGCGATATACTTGACCGACCCAGTCCCTTTTAAGTCTGTCGACATCCTCTAATAAAAGTTTAGTTTCTTGTAAGAAAGCAATATGTGTTTTATGCTTTTAAGATAGGTAAGTACTTGCTACGCTTTGCAGGCGAGTTGAGTCCCTTGACATTCCATAAATGTAAGATTAGATCACTCATGGTACTAGGATATAAGGTAATTAGTTACAAATAGGAATGAGGGACTCAATACCATTAATTTGGAGGATGTCACAGATTCAAAAGGTAAATATATATAATAAACAAATGTATGCAGGGCCTTTAACTTGTATGGGTTCGAGATGATTGAGTATTTTATTCATTTTGTCTCTAGAGGAGAGTATAGAGATAGGAATATCAAGTAATTAAACATTAGAACCAACAAGCGTTAGTATGAACTCAGTAACAAGAATATTAATTTGAAACTTTTATGAAATGCAGAGCAATAAGAGTCAGTAAATATACAGGACTCTCATTCTACACTACTAGGCTGTAGAGTAATTAGTGAATCTCAAGATATGGTTTACCCTATAATCTTAAGATACTAAATTTTATATAACAGTATATTAAAGAAGTGTAATTGAGATTTGTGCTGAGGTAATTAAAGCATTACCCTGGAAAAAAGCAAATCATTCTACCAAATAAAAAGGATAATTATGTAATAGTGTTAAATTCCAAACATAATGAATTAGCTTGGACCTAGCAATAAGTCCAATATTAAATAAAGTATACCAACATGATGGCAGATAATGCTGAAACAGTGTGAGCCAGATAAAAGGATGCCCGATGTGTATTAATCCACATAAGCTAGGTTAGGGAATGCAGTATATACTACAGGTTCATAGTGCATCAGTGTATTGTGGAATCATTTTTATAAGTTCCAATGATTTGGAAGAAAATGGGATGAAGAATAATGTGAAAAGGCGGAAAAACTCAATGTATAGAAATACAATTGGAAGCATACTTGGTTAAAATCTGTGAGATATAATGGGAATGCACCTGATGCACTACATACCAGAAGTGATGCAAAATAAATATTAAATAAGTAAATGATTTTAGAGTATTTGCCTAATCATCCTCCACATTCCAAATGCTAGGATTTATGTGGAAAAATGCTATAATAGTAGGGGTTAAGGGCACACTGATATGAAATACAGAACTCTATATGTATGTATGCGTCTGACCACATGGTGGCGCCAAAGCTTATGAAAAATTAGAGTGTAAATAGCAATTATATATACTAATGTCTGGCACCACACAAGGATTAATTAGAAGAGATCTTACAAACATTGTAATATTTATTCTTTCTCTCATTTATTTATTTTTTCCATTGAATACATTGAGAGTAACTCCCACATGGATTAAATACCTCCAGTGTCAATTGGCTCACCTCCCACAGACAGATACAGGCTTCTCAGCAGTGATAGCGATTTACTGCATTTAAGTGCTCCAAACCTGTTGGGTGCGATAGAGACTGCACTGGGTAAATGTACCAAAGGAATCGAGTGAGGTGGTGTGAAGAGGAAGTTCTGGTGAGAAACTGCTATATCACATCTAATTATGGGCCATAGTATTTATTACAAATTTTTTTTTTTTTTTTTTTAGTGGGAAAAGCCTCAGGTAGCCTTGCTCTTGATTTTCTTCTCCTTTTCTTTTGGGTGGTTCAGATGATTTAAAGGGAGAGCTGGATATAAGATCAGCCCAGGAAGAATCGGAGAGTCATTACCATTGACAGCTTCTTCTGGTCTTGAGTAAAGGGGTTGGATACAGTCTGTCTCAGATCCTCCGTAGATGAGTGCAGATCTTCTTGGAGCAGATCTTCTTGGAGTGGGGAGAATTTGTTAAACAAGGTAAGAGGAGTAGAAAAACTGATGTGACGTTCCACATGGGAAGCTGGAGAGGTGGAAATATTATTTAAACAGCAGGTATTATTATTTAGAGAAGAACCAGATGCTTTTTTTTCTTGTATGCATGCGAGCTTCTGGCAGGAACTGCAGTGGCAGATATGATGGCTGCAGTTTCTCAGGGACCTGAAGGACAGTTTCAGCAGGAAGGGCAAGACATTGTAATTGCGAAGTGCTTGTGCTGGAGCAGGAGCGAGCTGCATTAGCATCATAGGGCAATGTAAGTCTTGGGCTGTGTCCAAGTCAGAAATTCAGAGAGATTCTGGGGTACTGAAATCTCTGGTAGAATCATTCAAAAAGACGATTGTTGCAGGGTAACGAGTGCAAACTTAATTCCACGCTGATGAAGGATTGTTTTAATGGGGTTGTAAGCTTTTCGTTTGTTAGATAATTCTTTAGAATAGTCTCTGAAAATTAGGATTCTGTTTTCTTGCCAAGTAAGTGCACCTAATTGCCTCGCTTTTTGAAGAATCAGTTCAGTATGCGTGGTTTTAGAAATCTGGCAATGATGGGCCTGGGTTTCTGGTCGGTCCAGGCCTTGGATTTAAGGTGCGGTGAGATCTCTCAATGATTAGGTCTTGGCCAGCTGGTAATTTAAGCAAAGAAGGAAGTACATGAGTTAGAAGAGCACTGGTGTCTCCTAGTTCAACACCTTCAGGAATCCGAGAAATCTAAGGTTGTTACGCCTGTTTCTATTTTCAATATCATCTATTTTGTCCTGAAGGTTCCTAATAACTCTGTCCTGCTCCCTAATGGTAGCCTGTAATGTGTTAATGGAATCTTCATTTTGAGATGCTTTAACATCAGTAGCTTGATTTTTGATCAAGTGCCTGCATATTATTGATATTTTGTTGAGATGCAATTTTTAATACATTGATTTCACTTATTAGTTGCTGAAACATTGCCTCCACTCTATTAAAAGAACTGTTATGTGGAGATTGGTCTGCCATTATTGTAGGCCTTAATAGAGAAATTGAAAAGCTGTAGAGAACTCGTTCAGTAATTATGAGGCAATAAAAATACTGTACCAGAGCTGTTCTTCGATGTACATATAGTAAGATCTCAGATGTTGGTGAAGGTAGGAAGTCTGGAATCTGTAGGATGGATGATGATATTTGGTGAATCCAGGGAGATGAAGAATCAAGCAGCCATCTTCAGCACAGCGCCCCATCACGATGACTTTTAACTATTGAAAATTCTGGGGATGGCCCTAGAAATCATAGAGTCATTTTTTTTGTGCCAAAATGTTTCTAAAAATTTGCACAAGCAACCAAATTGCAAGCATGATTATATATGATTGCAGCATAGGCATCCAGAATCCTGCATTCTGATTGCTTGACTGGCACTTTTGAGAAGAGGTAAATTCTATGACAACCCACATGAAAAGAGCCACTCAGTCATGGTGCCAACCGCACAACAAATTAATCACAACACTCATGCCAAAAAGTGTAAAAATAATTCTGCTGGCATTTGTTCCCTGCTTACAGAAACCACAAACCCCAAAACTGTCAAAGTGTACCTCAGCTGCTCCTACCTCACTCTATTTTACTCTCAGTTGCTGCTCCTAAACATACTGACTATTTCTCAATCGAAACCACACTGGTGCCTGCAAAAAACAAAATGGTACTCTGTTTTTCTACACCCACTCTCCCTTTCAGAGAACTACCTCTCCCAACAGCAGATTCAGCAAATAACTACACTATTGATCGTACATTTACACAACCAAATTGAACCCATGCTGTCACACACTATTGTTGTGCCCAAAACAAAAACAAGAAATCCTCAAACCTATTGTCCACTCGCAACCATGCTGCATATTTCCCTCTGTGCTCTTACTCAGCTGCCATGCACACCATGCTGTCTCCCAACCACATGTACCACGCATTCTGACTCTCTTCACTGACCCTGGCTGTTTTCAGCCCCTGCAAGTGATGTGACTTGTCTGTATTCTGAAGTCAGCTTGCAGCTTCAGTTGGGAATGTGGCGCTAAAGGGAGGTCAGCTTCACTTGAAAGTGCATTTTTAATAGGCCTCATGAACTGCTTCATCTCATCAGATCAGCTATTTCTTCCATGGACTGTGTGCTGAGTCAGTCAGGGCTCTGTGCAACAGTCAAGCTAGTCAGGCTGTTAGGATCTATAATGTCAGCTTTGGTGGTGTGTTTGGGCCATCTCCCTGCAAGTGGCAATTGATTTTTGCCTGTGTTCTGAAGCCAGCTTGCAGCTCCAATTGGGAGCGCAGCTCTAAAGGGGGTGGAGCATTGCCAGCGAGCTCATTTTAAACAGTGCTTATGAACTGCTTCATCCTATCAGATCAGCTGTTATTTCTGTGTTCTGTGTACTTGGAGTCAGCTGAGCTCTGTGCTACAGTTGGGCCATTAGGATCTATAATATCAGCTTTGGTGGTGTGTTTGGGCCATCCCCCTGCAAGTGACAACTGACTTTTACCTCTGTTTTAATGCTGGCTTGCAGCTGCAGTCAGAAGCATGGCTTTGAAGGGAACCTGTCTTCACTAGAATGCACATTTTTAACTGTGCTCGTGAACTGCTTCTTCTCATCTGATCAGCTGTTTCTTCTGTAGATTGTGTGCTGGGAGTTAATTAGGATTCTGTGATACAGTCGGGCAAGTCAGGCCATTAGGATTTATAAAGTCAGCTGTGGTAGTATGTTTGGGCCATTTCTCTACAAGTGGCATCTTGCTTTTGCCTTTGTTCTGACACTGGCTTGCAGCTTCAGTTAGGAGCATGGCCCTGATGGTGGCATGGCTTCAGCCTGTATTTTAACTTTTAGTTACTTGCAGTCCTCCACCCTGTGGTCTGCAGCTAAAGGGCTGTACTTTAAGGGTTTTACACTGTAGACGTCAGTGTGGGGCAGCAGTCAGCAGGAGGTGCTGCACCACTAGCGTGACACTCTTACCTGCAGCACTGCATTACGTTATTGTGAATCTACTGTATGTATTAATCCTCCCAGCAACATACTGTATGCATTCATCTATTGTCTTATCATCCTAGGAGGAGCCCCCTGACCAGGGCACTTCAGCCCACCAAGAAACTACACTGGGAGGCAGCTTTGCTCTGCCACAGTCCCTGCATCTTCATTCCATCCTCCAGCTGTGTAGGAGGAGCCCCCTGACCAGGGCAATTTAGCCTACCAAGAAACTACACCAGGAGGTTGCTTTGCTCTGCCGCAGTCCCTGCATCTTCATTCCGCCCTCCAGCTGTGCAGGAGGAGCATCCTGACCAGGGCACTTTGGCCAACCAAGAAACAACACCGGAAGGCAGCTTTGCTCTGCTTCAGTCACTGCATATTCATTCCATCCACCAGTTGTGCAGGAGGAGCTCCCAACCAGGTCACTTCAGCCCACCAAGAAACTACACCAGGAGACAGCTTTGCTCTGCTGCAGTCAGTGCATCTTCATTCCACCCTCTAACTGTGCAGGTACGACCTTCCTGGCAGCTTTGCCTTGCTCTCTCTCCAGCGCCTACTCTGGCTGCTGATTAGTCAGTGCTGGCGAAAAGGGCTCCTGATTGGCTCTCTTCCTATTCCACTGTTGATCTTTTGCTATATGTCTCCCAGCCAGAGTCTTAGCTTCTGGGTGCAAAATTTTCAAATTATAACAGTTTCACCCCTCTGTCTAATTGTATTGTGTATACATTGCTGTAACTGTGTTGTTACCATTTAAATCACTGTATATTGCAAGTGCTTGACTGTATAATGCAAGGAAATTATAGCTCAGTGTAGAATAATTTAGTTATTAATTTATTTATTTGAATTTTGATGATCAGGTAGGCCCACTGAGACAAACAAGTCCCTTTTTCAGGGGGTACCCAGGGAATATAGACAATTCCACGAGTGATTACAAGGTACATTGAATACAAGAGGTAAAACATAAGGAGATACAAGTACAATCTGAAGTAAGAGAAAAGTATATACGGTAGACAGAATGTGGTATATCAGTTTCTGTGTTGGTTGCTTCCGATGCTGAAATAAGGATGACAGTTCAGGTCCAGAGGGGTCTTTCGTCTGTAATTCCTTAGTTAATTGGCTTGCATCAGAAGTCCTTGGAGGTTCTTGATACCATTACACTATGAGAGGTGGGCTAATCCAGTTGAGAACTACAGCACAAAATATTACATAGTTCAAATATATTACATATTTACAAAAATATAAGGGTGGAGAGAGAGAGAGAGAGAGATTTTACGGGAAGAAGGAGTGGAAGGAGAGAGAATGGGGAAGGGAAAGGGTTAGGTGAAGAGAGGGAGGTAAGAGGGGGTGTGGGAGAGGTGGGGGAGTGAGAGGGATAGAGAGATGGTAAGGGATGGAGAAAGACAACCAGAGAGGGCAGGTGAGGGAGGAGGGTTAGGGATGAGAAAGGGGTTTGGGATGATAAAGGTCAGTTATAGAGGGTAGGTAAAGGGAAAGAGATGCACAGAGGAAGTCTGAAGGGGGATTTATTTATTTATTTATTCAGCTGCAGGTTAATACCTTTGAGCTAGGATGGCTCTTTTGCAAAATTTCCATGTCAGGTAAACAAAAGACAAAAATTACAAAGGTACCATGTCAAGTGGACAAGAGACAAAATTACAAAGGCAGGTTGATGAACATTGCAGGAAGACAGAATATTAACAGGCAGTGCAAGTAGACAAGTAGGCAGTTACATTGACTATATTGTTATAGGTATGAGCAGTGCATTTTGACATACAGATCAATATATAGTTAGAAGTGCAGATAAAGGCATCAAGAAAACAAGCTGAAGTTAGGAGCAGAGTAGCTTGGAAGTAGCCTGAAGGGGCTTTGTCATAAGGTAGGAAAGAGGGGTGAGGGGAAGAGCAGGAGTAAGGGGACAGCCACCAGGGGGATTTGTCAGGAATGGGCAGGGGAGATAGGGGAGGGGAAGTAGGGAGGGGAAGGAAAAGGGGGATTAAGTGCAATTACAACTGCAGATTGGAGGGGAAAGAAGATTTCCTTGAAACATCTCTTAAACAGGGGAAGAGACAAACATGAGTGTAATCTAGGTGGTAGAGTATTCCATTTTTGAGGTGCAGAGAAAGCAAAGAACCGCCTGCCAATTGCAAGGCGGACTTTAAGAAGGTTCAATAAAGGGGAGGTGGGAGCGGCGCAGGGTCCTGCGGAAGGTCATAAGTGTGAGCAGGCTGGAGAGGATGTGTGGGGACGGAAGATGAGTAAGTGTAAAGATAGTGCATATCACCGGGAAGTCCAATTTGGGCTTGAAGGATGGCCAACCAAGGGACCACAGTACATTGCAGTGATGAGCCCGAGTAGATGCTCCAGCAGCGAAACAAGCAATCCTGTGGTAGGCCTGTTTGAGTTTGGTCAGAGTAGAGGATTTGACTGAGTGAATTATGGGTGCACCATAAAATAAGCCAGGGAGGAGGGTAGCAGTGGAAATGGTCTTTCTACCACAGGGAGTTGGGTAGGGGGCAGTGCAGTAGAGCAGGCTGAGCTTTTGATTAATAGTTTTAATAATGCCATTTACATGAGTGTCGAAAGATAGGTTTTCATCAAGAGTCATACCCAGATATTTGAAAGATCCCACCCCTTCGAGCGGTAGACCTGAGGAGGTGTTAATTAACAGAGGGGGCTTGGAGGTTAGGTCAAAGGAGGTATGAAAGGATGTAAATTTCTCATGGCAGTCATACACATCATGGATTCCATGATGTTTGGTCTTTAGTCAGGACTTCCATGACTTTCACTATTGTCATCAAAATGTAGCAATGATGACAGTGCCACAAAGTTTACTAATGATATCATGGACAACCAATGAGTTATTAAAACCTCATTCATGACAAACTTACATCCTTATGATGGAAGAGCACTGATTAGGTTTTCTCAATGTTCAATACCAGCAGATTTGTTTTGAACCTGGTTTCCAGATTTTGGAAGTTTCTTTCCAGGTCAAATTGAATGGAGGAGATATCTACGCCGTGCCGGTATAAAATGGCATCATCTGCATAAAGCTGGATCGATGCCCCCCCCATCAGTTCAGAGGCAGGTCACTGATAAAGATTTAGAACAGTAAAGGCCCAAGAATAGATCCTTTTGGAACCCCATCCATAATATGAGATAGAGGGGAGAGGGCGCCAGCCCATTTGACACACTGAACACAGTTAGATAAATAGTTAGAGATCCAGGCGAGGGAGTTGTGGTCGAGGCCTAAGGATTGAAGCTTAGAAATGAGGAGAGGATGGTTAATGAGGTCAAAGGCCTTCATGAGGTCAATGAAGACTGCCCCCATGGCTTTACCTTGGTCAATGGCATGAAATGTATCTGAGCCTTAGGAGGGCAGTCTCGGTCCCGTGAGATTTCCTGAAGCCGTGCTGGTGTATTGTGAGGGCATTAATTTGTTCAAGGAAGGACTAAAGCTGATTATAGAGGATTCTTTCTTGAATTTTTGTGATTGGACACAAAATGGATATGGATCTATAGTTTTCAATGAGGTTTGTAAGGCCTGTTTTGTGCACGGGCACAACAGTGACGGTTTTCCATTTGTCCAGAATGGAACCTGTTAGGAAGGATCTAATTATCAACTGAGTGAATGGAAGAGCTAGTGTGGGTGCACCAACCCTAAGGAATTGAAGGGGCAGGGTATCAAAGCCAGGGGAGCTATCAGGGTTGAGTCCCAACAGGAGCTGAGGACTTCTCATGAGGAAGTTTGATAAGGAAAGGGGGTGGTTGGTTTCGGGGTGAGGGTTGCAGTAGTGGGGCAGGCAACAGGGAGACCTATCTTGTATACATTGAGGGCTGTGAAGAACCAATTTATTCCTGCAGCAATCTTGGTGGGCGAGGACAGTTCTGCACCTTTCAAGATCATAGTCTGTGGAGGTTTTCATTCACAGCCCTTAAGGAGTGCATTGATCTGAGTCCAGAAGTTTTTGGGATCGCTTAGGTTAGTGGCTTGCAGGGACTGTAGATATTTCTGCTTTGATTTGCTTACTCTAGCTTTGCAGACATTTTGCAATTGCCGATAGGAATGCCAGCCTATAAGGAGCCCAGACTTTTTATAGGATTGCCATGCCTTGTCTCTGGACTGCATTAGGAGCTGCAGCTCCTGAGATAGCCAGGGGGAGTGAGTACCTTTGACCCTTCTCACTTTGAAAGGGGCATGTAGGTCAAGGATGGAGGTGAAGGTGCTAATTAAGTATTCAACAGCCTGACTTATATCTGGGAGCATGGTGATGGGGTCCAGTCAGTGAGGGTAATGTTATGTAGAAATTCAGAGCAGTTAAAGTTAGTTGGGTCTCTCGATTTAATGGTTTTTGGGGGAGAGCAGGGAAAGTTGTTTCTCCATATATAGAAATTTGGAGAGTGATCGCTTAGTGCATCAGGAAGGACTCCCGCAGCCCAGATGTAGGTCCTGCTATTAGTTAACATCCAGTCAAGTAGGGTGTGGTTACCTGACTTCACATTAAGTCTAGTTGGTTGATTGATAAGTTGTTCTAACTTGACGTCAGATATTCCTGAGAGATATTGGGCATTTTGGGGTCAAGCCAGTCAAGATTGAAGTCACCACAGAGTATGATGTCAACTTTGAGTGAGGGTGTCAAGCTTGGTGAGGAGTTCAGGGAAGGAGGTGGGCACAAGTTTATGGGGCAGGTAGATACACCCTATTGTCAACTGTTTGATATTACCAAGGGTGATTGAAATAAATAGGTAATCAATGTCAGGGCTGATGTTCATGTTGGGTAGTTCACTGACTGCCAACATTGCCTTGGTGTAGAACAGTACACCCCCTCCTTTCTTTCTTTCTGGGCCAGTCCCGGTGGTAGGAGAAATAACCAGGAAGAGCAACTTCATGAGATTGTATGGCTGGTTTTAGCCATGATTCTGTTAAACAAAGGACATCAGGTTTGTAGTGCTGAATCCAGCTTTCAAGTTCTGCTATTTTGTGTCTGACACTCTGAATGTTCATGTGGGTTATTTTGAGCCCTTTAGTCTCCGACCAGTCATGACAGGGAGATGGTGGTGGGGCTGAGCCTTCTTGCCAGGTCCAGGGTTTACTTCAATGGCACTGGACAGCATGAGTAGGCACAGATAGAAGTGGATATTAGGTGGGGGAACAAACAGAGACTTGCGCCAGTTCTGGGACCGATGCACATGCATAATAGTTTTGGCATGCTGGGTGAGGACAAGCTGACCGAGGTGAGGGGTGGGCAAGTTAGAGGTAGTAGGAGAGTCAAGCAGGGGAAACAGGAGAGAGGTTGAGGAGGAGGGCGATAGAGTAGGTGCAAAGTCCTTCTAAGGTAGATGAATATGGAGACAGGCCAGGAAGGGGTAGAACAGGAGGAAACCTTTAGTCAGTGGGAGTAGCATATTGTCTGAGCAAGCTGACAAACTTGGAGATTGTAGAGTAAAAGTTTGGCAGAGATAAGTCAACCTAGTCAGAGGGAGAACTGAATTAGCCCTGACAGGGATAAAGTAATACTAGCCAGAGGGCGATAAGAGTAGTAGACAAGGGCTTAACTGGGAGAACTGAGTTAACTCTGACAGGGATAAAGCAAAACTAGCCAGGGAGAGATAAGAGCAGGAGACAAGGGCTTAAGGCTGGTGAAGCTTTAGAGTAATCCCACACAGGGAGATAGGGAGTTCCTGCATTTAGGTCATGGAGCCCTAAGGCTAGGGACAATATCAACTGGGGATTAGTGCTGAGGAAGATTGAAACTATAGCAAGCCTAAAATCTAATAAACCATGATACAGGAGGCAGGACTTAAATACAGTAGGCAGCAGAAGCCAATGGTTAAGGAGCGATGAGTTTAGGGAGGAGCAACTGCACATTTAATAGATGCTGGGGTCGGGGAAGGCGGGTGGGATGAAAATATTGATTCAAACATGCACTGGAGAGTGGTGAGGGCCCATGCAGCAAGGCAGCAAGTCATAGCCGAGCTGGCAGGGTCCAAGTCTGGGGTAGCCTGCAGTGCAGAGCCACTGGCAGGCTCAAAATGACCGTGGATGCTGCAGCCAATCAGGGCAGGGCAGTAGAGCTGAGCATCCAATCACAGGCAGAGCCATAAAAAAACAGCATCCAATTGGATTACAGTCTTGAAAGTCTGAAGATGCAGTACCTGGTGAGCTGAAGGGGCTGGACCAGGGCCGGGAATGCGGCCGACTGGAGGTGCTCTGTTCAGTGCCCGCTTGCCTGAACAGCCCAGTTAAGGCTGGGGTCTCTGTGGAGAGAAGAGATAAAGACAGGAGGTTAAATAAGGGCAGGGAGGGTTTGCAAAACAAAGGGAGGTGGGGTGGCAGTAGAAGGGAACAAAGAGAAAGGTTGGGTCAGACTAAACGCCGCAGGTGGGTGCTAGGCAGAGTCAGGGGGGAGGGACAGTAGGAGTGGAGCAGACAAAGGAAAGGAGGTGAGAAATTAGGGGTTTTGTCTTCAAAGTGGTGGCTAAAGAAGTGACGAGATTAGTATGAAAGGGGAGAAATAGGCTGAGATCAACTAGTAGAGAAGGGAGGGGGGGAGAGGGGGCTCAGAGTTTGGCACCAGGTGCGTCTAGATTAGGAGTAGGGAAGAGAAAAGAAAAAGAAAAAGATAAGTAAATAAGGGATATGAGAGGGGGTCTTTCCTCAATGCCAAGAAGACTGTCTCCATGACCTTTGGCACAAGGCAGAGACTGTCTAGGCTTCCCTCCCTACCCACTTTCCACACCCTTGATGGGACTTTACTTGAGGACACATCCTCCTTCAGGTATTTAGGTGTTTGGCTGGACCAATACCTAAACTTCTCTGGACATATTGATGCCATCCAGAAAAAACTGCACCCCAAGCTTGGTGCCGTGTTCAGAAACCATAGGTGCATCCCTCCCACGGCTAGGCGTGAACTTATTCAGAAGATGATACTGCCCATTTTTGACTACTGTGACAGTCTATGGAGCTGCCACTAAGTCCTCCCTGGCCAGACTGGACACCCTCTTCAATTTCTTCTGCTGCTTTGCCCTGGATGACCCCCCCCCTTGCACCCATCACTGCAGTCTTTATTGTGTCCTATCCTTCCCCTCTCTTACAAATAGTTGACTCTCCCACTGTGCTAAATTCACCTCCAAGCACTGGTTGGGTGAGCTCCCTTCCTACCTCACCACCTCCTTTATAACATCCCCCCACCCTCCCTTTCCCTTAGATCAATCAACTCCTGTACCCTTGTTGTCCCCTGCTGATCCACCCAAATCAGCCGATCTGGTTACTCTCACTTTCTCCCAAAAGTTTGGAATTCCTTCCCCCCTCAAATACAGCACTCATACTCCACCTACTCTATTAGCTCTGCCCTCAATAATTACCTTGTACCTAGCTGCTCCTGCCATGTCCCTCCCTAATTCTCTCCTCTAAGCCCTGGACGAACCCTACTCCTTTACTGTCACCTTCATTTTACCCTGTGCACACCCACCCCCCAAATTTCTAGCCCTCCTCCCCTTCCCCCAAATTGCTCCCCCTTACTGGCCTCCCTTGATCTCTCACAGAATGTAAAGGACCCCGAATGCTCTCCATGAGTCCCTTTCCTTACCCCCCCAAGGACTTGTATCTCTCATCTACTCCCTTCCCCCACCATCCTAAAGGGGTCTTTCTGGGACACTGCCTTATCCCCTTCTCTCTGGCCCCACCAGTCCCCTTACAGGGTTCCTCACATCCTGAGGGGGTCTCAAGGGACACGACTTTTCCCCCTCCCCCCACCTTACTCCTCCCTCCCCTTTCCCACTTTTCTTTCACATAAGCACTTGTTTACTTATTTTCCTGGCACTTACTATCGTCCACTTCTTCTACATATTATGCACAACACTATTGTAACACTATAACACCTGCCTTACAACTGTTTGTTAATCTTGTAACTTGAATGTTTAATGTCTCATTCCTATTGTACCCCTTCCCTCAGGTCGCACCAGGAGATGAGCAACTTGTTGCTTAGTGTGCTTTCCTGGTGAAACATTTCAATAAATAAATAAATACGTAAATAAATGATTAATGCATACAGTATATTGCTGAGAAGATTAATGCAGGCCTCTGCTGCAGCTTGTGGGCTGTTAATTATTTATCTACAGTTTGCTTGTTTATTGTGTGGTACTACTGTATCTTACATATACCAGCTTTTTATGTATAATCAAAGTAAGATTGTAATCCTTAACAATCTTCGTTTGTGATGGTATATACTGTGTTATTTTCTGACCACCAGCTTGAGATATGGAAGTGTGTTTTTTATTAAGTAAGCAATAACCCACAACAGGGTATGGGGTTATTGGGGATTAATCAACACCCCGGGTGTGTTGCGAGGCATTAGGCCACAGACTGAGTGCCCATACAGCACCTGGTGTGTTGATTAATCCCCAGTAACCCCATATCCTGTCTTGGGTTATTGCAATTATAAAATGGGGTATCAAAGAACAGTAATATATGTGACAGAAACACTTTCATTACTGTTCAAAATCATGAAATGGTACTGTATCCTGCCACCTGAAAAAGTAATCCTCCACAAATACTGCATAGCAGAGTTAGGTTATAACGACACAAATGGCACAGCTGTAGTATTATGTTCATTTCTGCCACTTGTTCTTCGTAACATAAGTGTGACAATAACTTCTGCAGTGTGTACAAATCTCCCGATTTGGGAGCTACTGTCTGCTACACATGCCTGCACTGCTATAATATGCAAGTTGCTGTCAAGATGTCTCTCTCTCTCTCTCTCTCTCTCCCTCTCTGTGCAGGACGCTGCACTGCTGGCTCTCTTTCCCTCTTGCCTGGTGTCAATGCTGTGAACATAAACCACATCCTCTCTCTTGCCCAGTGTTAATGCGTCACTGACACACAACAAAAACCGCACCGGAGAGACTGCACATCTACACACACACAGAGGAGATAGGACAGGGCAGCAATGCCGAATTCAATGTCTCACTGTCTCTCTCTCTCTCTCTCTCTCTCACTCACGCTGTCACTGGATCAGTGAGCTGCTCTTTTTCTTTCTCTCTCTCTCTCTGTCACCGAGGCGCAACGATCGGTAGGAGATGGCCACACAGTTCACTCACCCTCACAGTACTGAACTTATAAAATCACTGTACTGTCTCCCCCCACCACACCTCAAACCCACACCGTGCATCAGAATTCTGGAGATGACTATCTGCTTTGGAAATAGTGTGCACTGCGCCCATAACTGCCTGTCTGCTTTGCAAAAAATGTGCACTATGCCAAGTCAGTGACTGGAGGATGGACAGCAGAGAGCATCAGATTTTCATTGGCTAACTGCTCGATCGCAGAGAGGCCAACTGATGTTCATGACATACAAGGTGAAGAGACAGAGAGAGAGGAGAGTGCAGCAATTGACAATGACATGTCCATCTCTCTCTCTCTCTGCTCTCTCTCTCTCTCTCTCTCTCCCTGTGTCTGTGTCACTCGGTCTTGGTGACTTAATCAGCTGGTGCATGCCTCAACTGTTTGACACCAGATGGGAGGGGGAATGCACAAATTCTGAAAAACAACAGGGAACAGATGACAGGGGGAAGAGGATCAAACACAGAAAACTCCCTGTTAGTCCATGAGCCAGGTACTATACATCATGTCCCGGTGTGTGACAAGTCCCCATGTGTTGGGGGGGGGGCAGTTTCTCTACATAGACTGCACTGGGACAAGTACTGCTGAAAGGGGGGGCAGGGCACTGAGACATGATGCAGGACGGGATGGCAGGGTAATCAATCATTCAGGACTTATGTACACAATTGAAACGTAACAATTCAAACATTCACATCCATGCCAGTGCTGATTTCAATGCTCTTCAGTCCCATTTCACAATGACTGCTATGCTTTTTAATGGCTGCTGCTTGCAAATGAATGTCCCACACAAAATGAGTGCAAGTCTGCCCAGCAATCTCTATTGCCTCTTCACAACTAACTCTAACTGTGCATATATTGGGGATTAATAGACAGTCACCTGATGCTGATGTACCAGTCAGGTGACTGTATTTCAGTGCCCCATGTTATAATAGTGCATATACCAGCTCTTCTGCTTTTATAGCCTCTCCCTTTGATTTTTGTTGATTGTGTTTCCTGTCTACCAAGGCTATTCCCCCTTAATCATTGTATTGTCTATTTACTTCTGTCTGTTACTCTTTTGGGTAAGGCCTTCATCCCCTTGCAACCTTATCTGGATAAGTCTGTCTCCCTGTTGCCTCCCCATCTGAGTCTGGCTAACATTACCTTTACCTCCCTAATCTAATTCAGGCATACTCTATATTCTACTAGCATTTCTAATTAAGGCCTTCATCCCCATTATCTTCCTGTCTGGATAAGACCTACTCCCCTGTAAACTCAATATTTGGCCCAATCTCTCCTCTATAGTCTCACTGTCTGGGTTAAGCCCATTCCTGTTACCTCTCCCCATCTAGATTAGCCCCCAACAACACACACACACACACACACACATATATATATTCTGCCTTCCTTTTACTTTCTACCTAGGTGTTTCAATTCTCTGCACTTTATTTCTTTTTTTTTTTTTTTATAACTCTATTTATTCAAAGAATACAAATCCATACAAAACAATGCAGGCAAGGAATTATACAATATGTAAAGTCACGAAAGAAACTCCGCATGTAAAATGAATTAAAATCAGCAGACTACTATGGGCTGAGTCAGACACTGGTGAGTAACCATAAATATAGGGGAAAATAAGAAAAATTATAAAGGTATATCTTTTATCTGTGTGTGAATTCTATAATCGATTGCCTGCTTCCTCAGGCTGATCTGCACCCTTTTCCATGCATTCTGCCCAGGCCATTGCTCTCCTCCTCCCCCCTACATTGTCCTTCCCCACCCCACCCCCACCCGCTTCCCTCTCTGTTCCCCTGCTTCAGTTTTCTGGGAACTTCATACATCCCATCATCCTAGCTGTACATCCCTAGCCAGGATGAGATATTGTACTTGCTACATTAATTGCCAGTATGTTATTTGGTTGAACCCTTGTCATTTTCCCCGAAATCATCTAGGCTTCCCAAATTTCATGCATGTGCTTCAGTTATCCTTGTACTGTTGTATGCCTACCGCTGTATTGTAGCTGATGCTGCTTTTTGCATCTACTTTGTATTTATTTTGTTTGCTATGATGATTTCACTGTGAAAATCTCTTTGTAATGTATTTTGACCGGGTAATAACGAGGTCTCTCTTGCAAATGAGCCTGCTCAACGATGTTTGCCTGGATAAATAAAGATTTGATTGATAATAAAAATTAAAGCTTAAAACTAATATAAGACATGTATTTAAAAAACACACAATACATCAGATATATTACATCCATAAATGAGTGAGAGGAGAGAAGAGGATTAGAGAAAACAAATCCTCAAGTAGCAAACTGGGTGAATCCATTATGTTATCCAAAATACCCTGTCTCTAGACTCTCCCCATTTCTCATGTAATCCCCTCTATCATTATGGGACAAAATCTGATATATGATTCCTGTTATAGAGAATCTATCTCCTCCATAACAGTTCAAACTGAACTTTTTATGCCTAATAAAAGCTGTAAATCTTTCCATATTGTATACTTTTATCATCATGTCCTGCCAATCCCTAATAGTGGTAGGTGTAGCCGAGAGCCACCTTTGAGTAGTTGACTTTTTAGGCACAAGTAAACAGATTGCTAATAAAGTACAGGAGGCACAGTCTTGTAGAACTACTGGGCAAAAAGAAAACAAAAAAAATTCTGTAGTCAGTTGTATTTGAGTAACAAAAATCTCTGATAGCTCCGACTGTAGAGCTGCAATAAAAGGCCGAAGTATGTCACAGCCCCAGAAAATGTGGCTACGTGTGGACGGAGGAGAGCCACATCCTTACCAGCATGTTGCTCTCCACCCTAAGTCATATTTTGCTTGTATGGCTGGTGCTCTAAAGAATTGAATGGTTAATTTCCAAGAGACTTCTTTCCACATGTAGGAATTCATAGGTGAATGGATGGTCTTCACATGGTATTCCCACATGGGAGCTGTAATATGAATACCCAAGTCAGCCTCCTAGACGCAATTTACCTTTTGAAGTGAATCCTCATCTAAGGCTACTAGGCCTTGTAAATATAGGAGATCATATGTTTCAGAGAGGCAATGTCCTGTAATGTCAGTCGCAGCACATTCACCTGTGGTGAGCCATCAGCCACTACCAATATCCTTTGAGGAAATGTTTTGACAAAATCAAGAGCTTGTAAATATATGAACCTGTCTTGATGTTGTAAATTGTATGTATTCTTTAGTCCCTCAAAGGATCTAGGTAGGCCATCCTTTAAAAGATGGAATAAAGCGAGTAAACCTAAGTGCTTCCACTGAAGAAACCCATGATCCAATTTAGCTGGAAGGAAGGATTGATGATAGGGGAGAGAAAATAGTAAAGGTCTGGAACTCTGAAATTTCTTAGAATTTAAAATTCTCCACCAGCACTACAAAGTATTCTCTGTGAATGGGTTATTGATTACCTCCCTCAAAGAAAGGGGGGGATAAGAAAGCAAAATACGATGAAGATTTAAGTCCTCCTCTCTTCTCTCCAACTCTTTCTACTTGGAGGAATACTGCTTATGAAGCCATAAAAAAAAACCCTTAATGGAGCCATCCTAAAATAATAGTACATATTATGAAGTGCTAGGCCACCTTGTTTCTTAGGCAACTGTAAAATAGAAAAACAAACCCTCGACCAGCTAGAATTCCAAATAAACTTAGAGTTTTTTTTTTAATTCTATAAAAAATTTGTCTGAAGGAGTGATACATAAAGTCTGAACCAAATACAACAATTTTGGAAGTAGAGTCATCCGTACTGCATCTATATGTTGTATTAATGGAAGAAGAATTTTCTTCCAGTGATCCAGATCTGAACTAAATGAACGTAACATGGGGTTATAGTTATAATCATATAGTTAGGAGAAATAAGTCATTAAATATACCCCCAGATATTTCAACTGGGACAAGTGCCATTTAAATGGATATTGCTGCATTATCAAATCTGAGGGGGAATAGTTCAAGTGGAGTGCTTCAGTCTTCATAAGATTGACCCGATATCCTACCAAGTCTCCAAATTTCTCAAGCAGATACCATAAGTGAGGAAGTGAATCTTCAGGGGATGACAAATAAAACTAAAAGGTTGTCAGCATACAGGGACAGCTTGTAATGCTCTCCCATAACTTCAATCCTGACATGCCTAATAGCTTGGGTTAGTGGTTCCAAATATACAGCAAATAATAATGGGGACAGAGGACACCCCTGTCCATTAACCCTCATTAATGGAATGGAATCTGAAATAGAGCCATTAATTTTGATGTAAACCAAGGGATTATCATATAATCTCATTACAACACCACAAAAAACATCTGAGAACCCTATTGCTCTTAAGGTAGCCTGTAAAAATGGCCAGGACACCTGGTTAAAGGCTTTCTCTGCATCTAAACTTAATAGTAGAAAAGGGACCTTTGACTGTGTGGCACTGCATAAAAGATCGAGAGTCCTTTTTATAGTATCCTACATCTGGCGATCCAATACAAAACTACACTGATCTGGATTAATTAAATATGGCAGTGTTCCCTCCAAGCATCTTGCCAAAATACCAGCAAAGATTTTATAATCAATGTTTAAAACTGAAACAGGCCTCTATGAGGGACATAAAGATGGGTCCTTGCCAGCTTTGAGAATGCTAGTTATAGTGGCAAATCGCCAGGTGGGAAGAACTGGATCATCAATCGGGACCCCATTACAGGTCTGAGCCAGAGGGGGCAACAATAAATCTGTAAAAGCTTTATAGAACTCCCCAGTATACCCATCCAAGCCAGGGCTTTTTCATGGTTTCAAATCCCGGATTGCATTCTCAACTTCTGGCCTCTGAATTGGTGTCTCTAACTGGGTCAAAAACTGACCTGGGAGTTTAGGTAAGTAGAGGAAGCTTAAAAAATCCTGGGTATCCTGGGAGTTAAATGGAGTCTCAGGGGTATATAGTTTTTGATAAAATTATGAAAAGCCTCCCTGATCTTTGGGGGGGCAGTCACTAGATGGCCTGTAGCGGCCGACCTTATTTGAGTAATATCAGATTGGGTAAGATTAAATCTAAGGCAATAAGCCAAAATGCAGGCTGCTCTAGAACCTCCTTCATAATATCTCTGTTTCAGGAATTGAATAGCCTGGTCAGTTTTAATGTCTATAAGATGTTGAATTGGTGGCCTCTAATAAGGGCAGAACCACCTCATTTCTTGTTGTTTTTGAAGGTCCTTCACCTGAGAATGTAAGGTCTCTAATTGTGACTCCTGATGTTTCTTATACTATGAGGAAAACTTCAGAATCTCTCCCCTCAACACTACCTTTACTGTGTTCCACAAAATTCCAGGGCGTACCTCTTCCATGGTATTTTCAATGATTATTTGTGGAAGATAGTTCTTAAGTCCCAGAACACAGGGAGATTAAGAAAAAAATTATTAAAGTGCCAGAATGTATGATGCTTATCTGAAGACCAATCAAGAGTTAACACTAACACAGAATGATCAGAAAAAAAAGATGGCAGACCAAATAAGAATGTTCATTAGAAAGATGAAAATAAGCTATTCTAGTATATATATTATGTGATGCCGAGTAGTGAGAGTACTGCTGCTGAGTGGGATACAAATAATGCCAAACATCCAGCCAGCCAGTGTTCCTAAAGAAGGTATGTGCCATCTTCTGAGCAGATGACCTGGGGGTGGGTCACAGGTTTGAAGAATCTATATCCCCATAAATCATATTGTGGTCTCCTCCCATAATAAACACTCCCCTTTTAGTTATCAATGATTTTTTGAACAATGATCATATGACATCTGTTCCAGAGCCTGGGGGTATGTATATACTGACTAGAGCAGTGGTTTTCAAACGGTGAGGCCAGCCTCCCAAGGGAGGCCCCATACTGTTCTGTTCCAGGGGAGGCCCAGTGAAGTCTGAGAATGTACAGTACTTACATTTTAAGTTTTGGATGTTTTATGTGAAGGGATGAAACAAACTAAATATGGATAATGGCAGGTGAATTTCTTTACTTATGCACAGATTGGTGACCAGCAAATGCCCTGAGCAAAGCTAGTTTATACTGTAGGTGTATATTTACATGTACATTGGTGACTAAGAAGGCACACTGAGTCAAGGCTTGTTTCTACAGTAGGTCTTAATATGCAAATTAGTGACTGGGAGAGCCACACTGAATCAAGGCTTGTTTTTATAGTAGGTGTCGTTTATATGCAAATTAGTGACTGGGAAAGACACACTGAGTCGAGGCTTGTTTCTACAGTAGGTATTTATTTATATGCAAATAGGTGTCTGGGAAAGGCACACTGAGCCAATACATGTTTCATGTGTGACCTCAATAAGGGTACAAGAAGTTGCTTAACAGGGTAAAAGGGGGAGAGATGATGTGACTAGGTTAGTTGTTCCAGACAGAGAGGAAAAAGTAGTAGTAGTAGTAGTAAAATCTTTATTTTTATACAGGACAAGCTGGTATAAAACATCATTAGGAAAAAAAATCCTATATTATAGATGCTCCTGTTTTCAGTATAACATAAAGTAGAAAGACAATAACAGGTATAAAAAATATCTTATAGCATCACTTACATCAACATTATATTCATATATCCTGGTCGTTGCACATACAACATACACTCAATTCATGTTTTAACTCCTGCATGAATAATTTAGTGTCAATCTGATTAACTATGGATTCTTTATTTGCTGAATTCCATATTTAAAACACAATAGCTGAGAAACGCATAGAACTGTATTTATTTATTAATTTCAGAGGAATAAATCCTCTAAAAAGTGTCTGGCGTAAATTATAATGATGTTGTATTATTTCTGATTTTTCAAATAAGTAATTTTTTTTTTTTGTATATAGGACTTTATGAATTAAATTTGCCCATTGCAACTTCCTTTTTAAAGTTGGGGTTAACCATCCAAGATTACTAAACAAAGTACAGTGATGTGAACTTGTTCCTTTTCCTAATATAAACCTTGCAAGTCTATTGTACATTGTATCAACTTTCGCCAAACTTTTTTTATGAGCAAAATCATATACATGACTTCCACAGACCATAATTGGAAGTAAAAGTTGATTTACAACTGCCAATCTCATTTGCTTATTCAAACATGATTTTGAGGGCCAGATATTCAAAACTTTGCCCCGGGGCAAAATTAGCACTGCCCGGCGGGCAAACTTAGCCCGGAGCACAGAGCAAGCTATATTCAAACGGAATAGCCCAGGGCAAACAGCTTCTGAATATAGCATGGTAATGAGGCCATGCAAACTGGTCTGGGAGTGCAGGGCAAACATTGCCCTGGAATAAGACAGCACTGAATAAAGCAACCAGGAAGTGCAACCCACAACAACAACACAGTACACAGCAACGTGAGGGCAGGTACAGACGAACTACGTGGCCAATGTGTGCTAGCAAATGCATGGACTCAGTACAGTTGCAGGAAGCAGCAGATGAGAAAGAACAGTGATCAAAACTGTATAATATTCCTCAGTGCCAGTTAGGCGTCATTAACACATTAGCGGCGCATTAGCGCCGAGCTAAGCAGTTAGCCTGAGCAAACACGCTTGCTCGGAGCTAAATGTGCCATATTCAAAGTGCTATGCAAATGAGCCTACTTAGGTAGTCTCTGGGCAAACAACCGGATTAGCATCTCATTATACCTGATTTGCATGCAGTTTGCCCAGCGTTACTGCAGGGTCCCACAGAGCCACCTGTAGGTCAGTCTGGAAGTACAGGGCAGACCAGGTCCAACCGCAGCTCCACCTGTAGGTCAGTCTGGCAGTGCAATGGATAGCTACAGGCTATATATAAACAGTACAGCATAGCATAGCATATTGTACCCCAGGGGACAAGACAGCATAGGCACAGGTGGTGGTGGTGCTGCATGCAACTGTCACACTGTAGGGCATGCTGCAGTGCACAGCAGCAACTACAGTAGCAAGGAGGGCCAGTAGTGTGTGGACACAGCGATGCCTATGGTGTGTAGGGCAGTGATGATGACTGCACTATACACAGTGAGAGGCCCAACCTGCGGATGCTTCCTGACACTGGACATTACTGTTACGCTGTTGTGTGACCCACAGATGCTGCACCTGTGGCATGGATGCTCACAGTGACATGTACATTCCTGGCTTTGTGTGCTATGGCAGTTGTACAGCTGTGAGGTATGTGGCCGGGGGGGAATATATTATCCGAAAGGCACACTGGTGTTGGGGTATTCCCAATACTGGCCCATGTACACTGCATGATGTGTCCCAGCCTTGTGGCCACACCTGGTCTGTAGCACAGCCTCGCCACCCATACATGCTCCCCTCAACATCCTCCATGCCCACAGTGCTGCATGTGTGTGCTGGCATCTGTTGGTGTCCACGGCAGTGCGGTCCACAGGTGTGTGTTGTATGGCCACACTGCCGTGCTGTCCACTGGTGGCAGGGTCACCACTTACTGCCTGGCATGACTGGGACTGGTGGCAGATGATGGCATCATTGTGATGCCATCAGTTAGCAGAATGCTTCCTCTATGTTTGGCTTTATCTATGTGTCATATTTATTTGTTAGGGTTGCGCTAAACCCGCGCTAAACCCACACAAACACCGCGCAAAGCCACAGTGTCATGCAAGGCTGCTTGCCCAGGATTAAGACGAGCTTTTCCTGGGCAGTAATGTGCACCCCGCTAAGTGTCTGCTAGGGTCACGCTTAAACTTACGCCGGGCGCCAGGCCGCTGAATATAGCATTGCGCTTGTATTCATGTCAGTTTGCCCCTTGCATACATTATAATTTTGCCTGGTGCTAATGCAGTTTGCCAACGCTATTTGGCCTTTTGAATATAGCAGACCCGCGCTAATCCCGCGCTAAACCTGCGCAAATGGTTTTTGCCCAGCGCAAAGCTTTGAATATCTGGCCCTGAGTGTTTAAAAGCTCCCAGTTGCTTATTTACCTATTTATGTTGTCTTCTATATGATAGTTGAAAATCAGACTCTCATCCAGCCAGACACCCAAATATCTATACATTGTATCTTGAACTATTTGATCACTGTTACCAGTAATGATCTTAATATTGGGGACAACATTGTCCTTTCCTATTTGTTTTTTTCCTAAAGACCATTGGTTTAGTTGTTTTGTAATTTTTGTAAAAGCAGCATAATAAAGGTCCAAGGTCAGAATAGTAGAGTGACAAGGATAACCTGGAGTGTGGGGTTGTTGGTGGAGAACAATAAGTTGAATAAAAAGAGAATATACTCAGTCAACATTACTAGTCCCACTTGATTCATAAGCCCTGTTTACACTGCTGACTTTGCAGTGCATCAACCCATGTGCATGGGTTGATGCACTACAAAGTTGGCAGTGTAAACACTGCCCAGAGCACCTTAAGTGCTTCCCAGATAATTTTTTTGATCCGACTCACATGTGGGATCAGTAGTGGAGCGAGCGCATTAAATGGCAGTGTGAATGCTTTGCTGCGCTCGCTCCACTACAAGGGCTGTTTAAGTTCAGCCTATGGTACCTTCTCAGCCCCTCCTCGGAGTGACTTGCAGCCCTGTGAGAGCAGACTGTGTGAATCCGACAGCAGCCGGCGAATTGAGAAGTGAGCAGTGCACATTCCTCAGCACTGCTGCTGTGTAAACATGATTCTGCTGTACTATGCAAAAGTATTATTTTTTTCTAAGGGAGGCCCAAGATTTTTCCCAAATTTGAGGGAGGCTCGAAATCTGTTCCTTGGCTTGGGGGAGGCTCACTAGCACAAAGTGTGAGAACTAATGGACTAGAGTAATCGTGGACCCCTCAAAAATACCAGTAGTGATGGAAAGGTGCCCTTCAGGGTCAGCGTAAGTAGTCTCTAATTGAAATTGGGTAGTACGCAGTATCAATATTGCAGTGCTCCATCTCTTCCCCCCCCCCTTGTATGTTGATGCTACTACCTGGGAAAAAACTAATTTAATCAGGTGCTGATGCTCTGATCTACTTAAGTGTGTCTTTTGCAGGAGAGCAAAGGCAGGACATTGTTTCTTAAGTTGAGCTAATATCTTGTATCTTTTAACAGGATTATTAAGCCCATTAACATTCTGAGAATAAAATCTTAACATTTAGCCCTCATGACATATTGAAGCAAAAGGACAAACTGGCCAACTGTTAATACTTATCCAGTCAGAGACATCTTTAAATAAGATACCACGTACCCCTGGTTCCTTCAACCATCGCCCCAAAGAGTGCCCAAAAGTAATACATTTGACAAATATTTTCATGAATGCAATACAATAGAGCCATGGTATATAATCAGCACTCACTAAAGTTAAAGCATTGAAGAAAGGAGTGACTGACTCAATAGAACAATATTGTTTAAAAAACAGGTAAAGAGAATAAAAGATAAAAGGAATCTCTGTGCCAAATTCAGTCCTTACAAAATAGCCCCAAAAAGGAAATTAATAGTCTTATTCCTTGCCTGAGTAATGAATGTCTGAAAAGGACACAAATACAATATTACAAAGCTAAAAAAAACCAGAAAGTGGAGTCTGAAATTAGTAATAGTGATAAATAGCTCTCACCAATTGAATGGTCCAAACTACAGTAACCAATAACAGTCTCTCCCAACTTAGAAGTAACTCGCTGGGAGAGACAACAACGGAGAATATTCACACGTTAACAACAATCTTAACACTAACCAAACCAACACAGGGAGAGAAAAAACTTCTGCCAACCGGGCAGGAACTATGAACTAGAATCCAACTCTGAAAATGAGAAAACTGACCAGCTATAAACTGACTTCCAAAGAAGGGAGCCCCCCAAATATTAAGGCTCCTAAGCAGTGCCCTGATGTTGTCTGGCACTGCAGGGGAAACTATCTGGATTCTCCAGAGATCTCCTGGGTCAACTATGACCCACAACAGAAAAATGACGCAGATTCAAAGGAAAAACATAGACATGGGTATACCTTTCCAATGGGCAAAAAGAAAAACATAACTACCAGTGAAAACTGGGACAAAATGCTAAAATAGTTCTGAAGGGGAGCCTTACAAAATAGAGAAAGAGAAAAAAAGGGAAAGGGGAAAGAAGGGGAGAGAGGAAGGACCCAGGGAGAAAAGAGAGAAAGAGAAAAAAGAATGAGCTGTTCGTAAAACAAAATAGTTATTAATATAGAGGGAAGAACCTTTATAAACATGCACACCTAGACAAAATATAAGCTATATTTATACTTGCGTCCCCGGTTTAATCTAAATGTCAAACCACTACTGTAAGCTCTTTCCTCCTTAGCCATCTTTGGACCAAAATAAGGCTGAAGAGTATTAAATTGACCAGCCCTTTATCTAAATTGTTAGCCCGCTCTCCCCCATAATCTAGTTTTATAAAAAAATAAATAAATAACCAACTGTGAACTCAATACACCTGACCAGTAAAAAGAAAAGAAAAAAAAGGTTAACTAGCATATGAATTCTGAACCAGAATCCCTGTCTAAATCTCAGACCCCCCCCTCCAACCAACTGTAAAATCAATTCAGAACAAGACAGATAATCGGGTGGTCTCCCAGGTCTCGTATCTGACACTTGAGGAGTCCTGTTGAAGAAACCATTACTCAATAGATGTCCATTAACAAAACCACATGAATCAGGGAAAGCCTCAAGCTCTGTGGGTGCGCAATTCCAACTGACATGTCACGTACCTCCAGGTGGTGTGGATATAAGTTACCCGGCAAAACCATTCCTAACTGGTAGAAAGTCCAAATCCAGATGTTGTGTGTCTTGCAAAAGCCGGGTGAACAACCGCTCCAATCTGTCAACCGAGCTATCTGTTTCCAAAACTTGCCTCTCCAATGTTTGAGTCCTCCCTTCAATCTAGGCTAAAAAAGCCTTCAATTCTTGATATGATGATTGGGTTTCATCATGAAATGCTCGTATTTCAGCCAAAAGGGCTGTATTTGTTGGTTGTGGAGATTCATCTAACTGGTAGGATGCCATACTCCTGGTGGGCTGGTGTGGTGCAGATGATGAGTTCGGCAGTATTAGCCCTATAAAAGCCTGTTTTTTCAGCGCCGACATCTTCCCATACAATGATAGCCTCCTCCAAGCAAAAATGAACCAAATAAGTGGAAGTCCAAATATGAAAGGAGGTAATAGCAGCTTGGTGCACTGGGAGCTTCTTGCTTAAGCAGTCATATTCCTTGCTTGCATCACTGGAAGTCTCTCTCTGCACTGTATTTCTACTATGCTGTTTTCTTCCCTTGCTTTCCTCCCCCTCCTCTTACCCGTCTTTTCTCTTTCACCATCTATTGCTCCTTCCCGCCCCCTCTCTATCAACCACCCCCTCCTCTTCCCCTACACTACACTACACTACACTCTTCCTCTCTCGCCTCCCTCCCCCATTCCCCCTGGCATCCTGAGTGTTAGCACTTTCCTACTCCTTTGATTTATCTTGAAGCTCTCTGGTGATTTCTAAACCTTTTCTCCTCTTATCCTCCCACCTCCCCACCATCTCCCTACTCCAGTCTGTATATTGGTTCTATTAAGCTCCTTGTTTCCTTGTTGCTTTTGGTAACAGGAGGCACTGAATGAAATCCTGGCCCCATCATAGTACCACCCCATTTAGCTTTCCAAAGGACTGAGGGTTGCCAGTTTAAACATCTGGTAGCTTACTCCCAAAAACTGACCAACTGCAACCTATCATGTTTAACGTATGGATGGATATGCTTGTTATATCTTCATCTTAGAAACATAGAATGTGATGGCAAATAAGGGCCACTGGGCCCAACTAGTCTGCCCATTTTTATGTTGTCTCTTGCATGTGCAGCGCAAGCAACATGTTGTGGTAGCTTGGTGTGGAGTAGCCAGTTTTGGAGGTGTGGTCGTGTTGTGGCCAATGGTGCCACTGCTTTTTTGTGCTGGTCTCTGTGGCACAAATGAAATAGCATGCTGTCTATGACAGCACTGTAGAAGCGTGCCACCAACTTGAAACAATTTTGCCGCTGCAATGAGGGAGCTCCCTGTCATTGCAGGGCATGCCTTGTCTGGTGTAATATTTCAATAAACATGGCGGTGGCTGTCGTCATCCACCTCTCACAATCCCCAGCAAGACGACTTCAGAGGTGCCCAATCCTCCTGTCAGCATGCCCCCTCTCCAGTTCAATTGGTTTGCCAATGGGAGAGTCCAATCCCTGTCAGCATAATGTCCCCCTACTTTAATTTGCCTGCCGAGGGGTGTGCCCAGTCCCCTTTGGCATCATGCCCCCCAAACACAGACACATTTTCTTTGCCAACAGTGTGCCAAATTCCTGTCAGCTCCAGTACCCCCAAAACACCCAGGTGGCACACTGGGAGCCCACCCTAGTGTGCCCAAAACAAACCTGGAAAAAAGAAAACCTTCCCTCAAAGTTGTTTTTTTTTATCACCTGTAAACAAGAAAATGGTCCTTCGCTATCTATTGTAGCCCTTCCCCCAACCCACACCCACCTCTGTGCACCCCACCTCCCCACACCCTCCTTCACCTCATGCTTACCTCCGGAACCTGGCGCAACAATTTTCAGTGGAGCGGGAACACGTCTACACTCTTCAAAGCCGACCGTGAACTGAAGACATGCCTGTAAACTGTATAATGGCATCAATGGGGTGGGGGGTTCAACTTAGATGCATATCTCAGCCATTTTGGTGACTTTTGGCTCTAGATTTTCTACATAGGTCCCCACCTCATGAACTCGGTCACTGTGATGTGGTTATTTCGTCCCGAAAGGTGATTTTGCGGTCACTGCATGGAATCACCTTTTGGGACTGATTAATGAAATGACAGTGTCTCTGTTTATGAGGTGGCCTCCTAAATAGTCTATGTTGCAAATTTGGTGAAAAAATTCCAAAAGATTACCTTGTTACGAGTGTGCATTGTGCAGTTTCCACACACACTCATATGTTCGAGAATTTTTAATATTTTCACTCCAGATTTTTAAGATAGCCATTTTAGCACACCTCCTTACGAACAGTACAGCTGTCATTTTTCACATCCTGCCCAAAATGTGTTTTCACACATCTGGCACACAATGGCATGGTCGCAGTGGGAAATCAATGTTTGGGACAGATTAAGAAAATCTTAGTGGCACTGTTCATGAGCAGAGGTTCCAAAATGCCTATGTTGAAAATATGGTGAAAGAATTCCACAAAATGACTGTGTTACATGCATGTGTTGTGCAGTTTCCATGCATACTCATAACTTCGATAATTTTTAATATTTTCACTCCAGATTTTCAACATTGCCATTTCTTCACACCTCCTTATGAACGGTACAGTTGTCATTTTTCACATCCTGCCCAAAATGTGTTTTTGTACATCTGGCACAGATTGGCACAGTTGCTGTGGGAAATCAACATTTGGGACAGATTAACAAAATCACAGTGCCACTGTTCATGAGTGGAGGTCCCAAATGCTTTAATGAGGTGAGGTCACAAAAAACCCATGTTAAAAATTTGGAGTACAAATACCAACAAACATCCGGGGTGTTAGGGTTTCTAACCATACCATCCCACCCTGTAGAAACTGACAGGTGTCAGGGGTGTGCCTTTGGATTGTTGGCTGTAATGCTCATGCCATTCCACCCCCCCCCGCCCCCACCCTGCAGCCAGTGACAGGAATCAAGGTGTGCCTTGGACCCTTCATCCCCAAAATTCACCCTATTCTCCTATACTGCACCCATCTCAATGTATTTCCCTATGGAATGGGATGAGCATCAGGCCCGACAACCCCAAGGCACAACGCAACACTTGTCAGAGTCTGCAGGGTAGGGTGAGGTGAAATGCCATGAGCGTTATGGCCACTGACCCAAAGGCACACCCAATGCCTGTCAGTCTCTGCAGGGTGGTGTGGGGTTGACGTCAGTTCCATACTCCACTGCCATTCCTATTATGCATCTCTCTAACTCCTGCACTACCAATGCCAACACTAGCAAGACAACATTTGACACTGATAAATGCTTGTTTTTGTTAGAGCTTCGCTTATTGCTGCAGACCCAACTTGATCTATGGTGTCTCTTCTTCCCCTCTCTTCCTTACCCCTGTGATTCCCTTGTGCCTGTCCCAGGCATTTTTGAACCCGACTACTGTTTTCACTTCCACTACCTCCGCTGGAAGGCTATTCCGGGCATCCATCACCCATTCTGTGAAGAAGTACTTCCCCATATCCCTCCTGAATTTACCCCCCTCCAATTTCATAGCATGCTCCCCTGTTCTAGAGCACCTTTTTCTCTGAAAAATACCTCCCTCCTGTACCTCGTTTACCCCCGTAAAGTATATAAAGGTCTCTATCATATCCCTCCTCTCCTCCAGGGTGTACATATTTAGCTCCTTAAGCCTATCCTCATATGACTTTTGATGGAGACCCTGCACCATTTTGATAGCCCTCCTCTGGACAGCCTCCACTCTGTCTATGTCCTTCCTGAGATGTGGTCTCCAGAGCAGGACACAGTACTCAAGGTGAAGTCTTACCAGCAATCTACATAGTGGCAGAACCACCTTCCTTTTCTTACTGGCAATACCCCTTCCTATGCACCCCAGCATCCCATTAGCCCTTTCTACTGCTTTGTCTCACTGTCTTGCCACTTTTAGGTTGTCTGAAATGATTACCCCTAGGTCTCTTTCCTGCTTGGTCTTTGTCAGTATCACTCTGCCCATTCTGTACTCCGCTCCCAGGTTTTTAAGTGCATTGTTTTGAACTTTTTTGCATTAAAACTCAGCTGTCCTACCCAAGACCACTCCTCAAATCTTTTCAGATGGTATTCCACCCTTACGGTGACACCAACACAGCAAAATACACACCTGTCAGCAAAATCAACACTTTGCTGGCAGGTCGCTGTGTTGGTGTGCCCAACACAGGGGCATGCTGTCTCCCAATCCTGCACCCCTGCCCTGAATCAACTCTGACTGGAGTTGAGAATCCTAATGATGGGGAGGCTGGGAAGTAGAGCCCCCCGCATGGGTGATTCGGGTGGCGAAGCTCCCCGATTAAAAGACAGGGCTGGGAGACTCACAGGGATCATGTCGACCACAACTTGCAGTAGACATGATTCCTGTCAGTGAAATGCCGATTGACATAAAGAATGATGAACCGGCATGGTAGAGCCATTTCAGATCCCTACTCATCCTTTCCATCCCCCCCCCCCCCGGAGTGTCTACTCTGTTGCAGATCTTGGTGTCATCCACAAAAAGGCAAATCTTTCCTTCTAGTTCCTCATCAATGTTACTTATAAAGAAATTGAAGAGGACCAGTCCCAGCACTGATCCCTGAGGTACCATACTGGTCAACCTCTCTTCCTCTGAACGAACTCCATTTACTAATACCCTCTGTCTCCTATATGCTAACCAGTTTCTTACCCAGGTTACCACCTTATTTCCCACCCCCAAGTTTCCCAACTTGCTTACCAGTCTCCTGTGTGGAATTCTGTCAAATGCCTTGCTGAAATCCAGGTAGGCCATGTCCATTGCTCCTCTCTAATCCAACTCCTTGGTCACCCAGTCAAGGAAAACTATCAAGTTGGTTTGACATGACCTTCCCTTGCGGCATGCTGCTTTGGATCCTGTAATCCATTGAATACAAGATAATCCCCAATCCTTTCCTTTACTAGTGATTCCATTAATTTACCCATCAAAGATGTCAGGCTGACAAGCCTGTAATTGTCCACCTCTTCCCTGCTACCATTTTTGTGCAGTGGGACTACCTCTGCCCTTCTCCAGTCCCCATGCCGGTCTCCAGTGATCTGTTAAATAGGTCTGTCAGAGGAGCAGCCACTACCTCCCTGAGCTCCCTTAGCACCCTTGTATGTACCCCATCTGGCCCCAGAGCTTTGTCCACCTTCAGGTTAGTGAGTACTTTCCAGACTTCCTCCTCAGAAAATGGACTAGTGTCCATTTACCTCCCCTCAAAGGTCCTGATGCCTTTTCTTGGTCCCTCCCATTTTCCTTCTGCTGTGAGCACTGAGCAGAAATATTCATTCAAGATGTTTGCATTTTCTTGATTGTCCTGTGTACAGTCACCCTTCCCTCTGTAACCTAACAATCCTTCCCTTTGTCTTCTTTTTCTCATTAACATACCTAAAAAAATGCCTTGTCCCCTTTTGACACTCCCTGAGCTACTCTTTCCTCAGTTTGTGCCTTTGCATCCTTTACTGCTTTGCCTGCCTTCTGTTTTCCAAGATGCATTTCCCTATCCTCCTCTGTTTGGGTCTCCTTATACCTTATGAATGCTACTTTTTTTTTTCCTTTTCCTTTTTTGATACCTCTTTTGAGAACCACAGTGGTCTCCTCTTTCTTTTACTTTTGCTTACCAGCTTCACACAGAGGTTTATTGCCTTTATTATGCCCTCTTTTAGTTTGACCCACTTTTCCTACATCCCCCAGGTTCTCTGCCCCTTCCAGGTTGTTCTGAGGCATTCACCCATCTTAGTCAAATCAGCCCATCTGAAGGCCAGGACTCACACCACTGCGTGGTTGGATTCTGCTTCATATGTTGAACCACACTGTACGATGATCACTGGTCCCCAGATGGCTTCACATCTTGACATCTGTAATACTGTCCCTGTTAGTAAGCACCAGATCCAGTATTGTCCCATCATGAGTAGGTTCACTGACTAGTTGCCTAAGGAACACCCCCTGCAAGTCCAGAATGTCCCTGCTTCTAGCTGAAACGGCTGCAGGGAGGCTCCAATCTAAATCCTGTAGATTGAAGTCCCCCACCAGCAACACCTGCCCTTTTGGCCATCCTGTCAATTGCTTTTAACCTTTCCTTATATAATTCCTCCCCTGTGCTGGAGGCCTGGAGATCATCCCTGTCCAAACAGTGGCTCTGTTTTCCAAATCCCCAACCCCCAAATTCACCATATCTCTGTTGCTTTTATGCTTTCCCTCACAAAAAGCACCACTCCTCCTCCTTTTCTTCCTATCCTGTCCCTCCTAAACAAAATGTAGCCTGGTATGACCATGTCTCAATCATGGTTGTCTATGCACCATTACTTGATAATGGCCAAAACATCCAGGTTGGCGTCCACCATGATGGTCTAGGTCTGGGATTTTATTTCCAAGATTTCTCACATTTGCATATGTGGCCTTCCAGATTTTGCTAGCCCTCTGCTCATTGCTTTCCCTTTTCCCCTTGTGCCCCCTTCCTACCTTTTCCTTTCTGACTGCTTGCCCCCCTTTAGCTAATCCCCTACTTCCTTGCTTTATTTGCTCTGTGGGGGACTCTTGCCCTTTGGAAGCTCTCTACACACTATGTCAGCCTGAGGAGGGAAGCAGTTTTTACCTCCCATTTTTCTTCCATCCCCTTGGCTAGTTTCAATGCTCAGGGAAGTAATATTTAAACTGACCACTGAGAACTGTGGTTCCCCTTCTGGATGGATGCAGGCCATCCCCTCTGTATAGGCTCTTATCCTCCCAGGTGGGCCTCCAGTCCCCAATGTAGTCATACCCCTCCACCCTGCACCATTCCTTCAACCATGAGTTGAAGGTGTTGGTGCGGAGCTCCCTCACCTTCCCCCTGCCACAGATGGGCAGAACCTCCACAAAAGCCACAAGGTGTGTTATCTGTCTAAGATTACTTATCAGCTCCCTAAACTCTCCCTGCAGTGTTTCTGACCCATCACTGGCCAGGTCATTTGTCCCAGGTGGACAATGACATCCAGCCCCCCTCCCTTCCTACTGCCCTAGTGATCCATAGGATATGCTTCCCATTCCTCTATGCCATGGTGCCAGGTAGGCACTTCACCTCTCTCCACAGAGGTCCATGATTCTGCTGTGGCTATTTCTGGTTACTCCTTAGCAAGGCAGGATCACATAAAGAACTATAGTGGTGTTGCAGTGTACATATCAACAAACAATCAATGTGTGACTATGTTTGCTGTCTCTTCCCCTGCTCCTATGAGCTTTTACTCCTCAAATTGTCCCTTCAATTCTCTGTTTCCATCTTTATTGCTGAGGTTTACTATTGCCCTGGTATGTCCCCTCCTTTATTATTGAGCTCTTTTCCTCTATCTGTTCTCATTCTCTCAGAGGTGAATTGCTCATCCACAGGGCTTTTTTTATTTTATTTTTTAGCTACTTTCTTTCTTTCCTCCTGACTGGCACCCTTCCACTGCCTTCCCCCAGCCCCACCACCCTGGCATCTACCAGACTGACCTCTGGCTTCCACGAGGTGCCGGCTGGCTGGGTGCAGTGCTTGTGAGGGGTCGGCATCATCTCGCTGGTCGGGATTTTCCTGTTTACTTCCTGGCCAAAGTGCAGAGCGATGGTGTGCAATGACGCCAATGGTCATGCCATTTATGCGTCCGCACTTGGCACACCGGGCATCTACCCCGCATCCGCCCCCTACATTTGTGGGTCCATTGTGCCAACCCCCAGCCACCAGCAGGGGCCAGTCAAGCAGCAGACTCCATCCTCACCCCTCCCTAGTAGACGAGAGCAGTCCTCCAGATGCTTGATCCTCTCCCTCCCCAGCCGTTCCCCGGCGGCCCAGTCGCACAGCAAACATGGGTTGCTGGTGTGGCAGAAGGTAAGGCACGGATGCCTCAGCTCTTCATGCCACTGGGCTGGCCTGTCCTCAGTGACTTTAACATAAACTGGCTCTCCCTCTCTGCAAATAAATTCTCCCAAAATGTAAAATCCATCCAATTAACTCAACTGATTTTTGATCCCACATGTCTAAATTTTAAATTGCTTTCTCTTAGACTGGGTCCTCTCATCCAATCATCACTGTATAGTTTATCCAGGTATTCTTCTGGATGCCCTTAGTGACTATCATAAGATTTACTGTGTGCGTAAGATGCATCATCCGAAACCCCCCACCTCCCAAATTCCTCTATCTCAGGTCCTTTAGGTCCTACACTTGTACTCCCTCCTAGCCAATCTATGGGCATCTGATTTGTCCCCTATCTCTGTTGCCAGTAACACTTTCACTCCAAATGTATGGCTGTATGGGATCACCATGCATCCCTGAGAAAATCCAGAATATGGGATTCACACTTTCCCTGGACATCGGGTAAATTGTTAGTTTGCCTCCATACCAGAGATTGTGCTTGGCAATCCTGCAAGATCACTAGTTTCCCAGTTAATTTGTTCAACAATCAGCACCTTCGCAATGCCTGCTGTATCAAAGCCATCAGACCTGCAAAATCCAAGTATTCTGTGTCCACACTCCAAAACAACATTAATCACTCCTCCAAGTTCTGGAAAGTTGTCGATTCCTTTTTTTCTCTCAACCCAGTCTCCCTCCCCTGTTCTCCAGGATGGCAACTCCTTCAACCTGTCCATTCTTCTGGTGCCTCCTCTTTTAACGCCTACTTAACCAGCTGTGAACTCACTCTCATTTCTTCCTTGCCCTCCCCTTCTTCTTACATCCTTCTGCCTTCCTCCTTTCACTCTTTCTGTTTCTCTCATACCTCTCCCTCTGCATCACTTAAGGTCCTGCTTGTCCTTCGTCCTCATAAGAGAGGTAGCCTTAATGTTTTCTATCCTAAGCGTCTGTTTCTCTCAGCTCCTGCCATTGCTATGTCTATTACCCAACTCCATAATCTCTCTTTTTTCCTCTGCCACTGTTCCTGACACCTGGAAGAAGGCCACTGTAATCCCACTTCCTAAAGGTGGTGATCCTTCTTGTCCTGATAACCTTCATCCTGCCCTTCTATATCCCACTCTGTCTAAGTTACAGGACAACCTTTTTCTTTCTCAGCTCTATTCTCTCTTTGATTCCTCCACCTTCTTCACCACTTTCTAGTCTGGATTTAGGAAATCCCACTCCACTTCCACCTCTCTCCTCCAGTTTACTGACTCCATTCTTTCAGGTATGGACAAGGGTCTGATCCACTCTACTATCTTTGTTGATCTTGCCCTCTCCTTCCCCTCTCTTAAAGTCGAGCACCTTTCCAATTGTGCCTCATTAATGTTCAAATTTTGGTTTGGTCCCTTTCCCTTACCTTCCCTCCTTCATATCCATTCCCACTCTTTTCTCCTACCCTCTTCACAGCAATGTTTCCCATTTCCAGTCCCTTTTTATTCCATTAGAAAATTTACTGTTGGTCAAGCTGCCTTCTCATATCACTTCCCTAAACTCTGACCCACCCTTCCCCTGTCAATTCACTCTGCCTCTTCTCCCTTCTCTTAAGTTTCATCTTCGTGACTTATCTACGCCCACCTGCCATTGTCCATGATGCCTTCCTCTTTGATCTCCTTCTCCCTTAGTTATATGGCCCTTGTCATTTTGCTGCCCCCACTGCTCTGTCTTTATGCCGGTAGGAATAATTTCCCCTTGCCTAGCCAAACTCAGTTTTATCCACTGCATGTACCTGTAGTACTCTTCTACTTGTAATGTTTATTATTATGCTCCTTTGATGTGCTTCTGCTGCATTTCTGTATATGATTATTACTTTTGTAATGCTGTTAATTATTTAAGCAATAAGGCTTGACAGGGTGTATGTTATTGTGTAATAACGTCATGCCTCAGGTGGATGAAACACAAGAGCGCAGGCCGAGTGTGTTCAACACCCAAGACGTGATGTTATTACATGATAATACCCACCATTGAGTGCCTTATTGCTATTATACAATGCCTCCTTAATTAAAAAAGAAAAGAAAATGACCAAAAATATGTTTAAAATGCTTTTAAGTTTTTCTTAGGGCAGGTATACTTATTCAAAAAAGAGTCCATAGTTTTTGTTTTGTCCAGCACGTGGTGCTGGTACGATATGTGTGCCTTCTATCCAGTTTAATGGTCTGTCTTTATCACTTCTTCAGTGTGCTCCACCCCCCCCACATTGCATTCCTCTGTTGGTGTATAGGTAACCTGTATTTCATGTATTTCATTCCCTGTGTCTCTCTCTCTCTTTTCACATCAGGAACCTTGTGTTTCAATTCCCCCACCCTGTTGCTTGTAGCTATCTGTGGTGAGCGAACAGTACATGAAGCCAACCACACATGGTAAGCCTTTGAAACGGAAGTCCTTCAGAATTCGTAGTCATGTGTGATAAAGCTGTATTGATTTACGGCTGTCAAAACAATACTGCACTGTTAATTTAGGGAAAAAGGAGGTTTTCATCTTTCAGCGCACCCGCAGTGTCACTGAAGCGTGGAACCGGCAGTTAAGGTCTGTGTGGTTCAGTGATGCCACTCAGTTCAGGGGAAAACAGTTGGGATTAAAACTAAATTTGGTTTATCTACTGTTATATTGTCTTGTGTGTGGCTGGCTGACTTTTGGTAGCAGGTGGTGTTTTAAAGGGAGGTGAAGTCCTGAGGAGGGTGAAGTTTGGGGGGGAGCTGAAGCTGTTTAGCCATGGCATGATTTTGATGCTGTTATGTGGTCATCTGTGTGCCTGGATTTCATGAAGTGATGCTATTGTGAAACATCACTGGTCCCGGCACCCACTGACCAATCTTAGGGCAGGACATTTCTGTGCCATTGTATAATATGAATTTTCTCTACTCTTGTACTATCTCCTATAACCCCAGGACACATCTGGAAATGAGCTGTTATCAGCTCAGTATGTATTTCATAGTAAAACTTTTGAAAAGAAATCAATAAAATAAAAATGGATCAAGGTGCTGTATTGCAACAGGCTAACTTTTAGTCGTTGTGCCAAAAACGGAAGCATCAAAGTAAGGCTGGAGGAAGCATTATTTTTAGAAACATCTTCAACTTCTTAATCTTGATGTGTTTTAAATGACTGAATAGACCATGAATGCGCAGTATGACTTTTAACTGTTGATGCTAGCACAAACATAAAGGGGAGCCTGCAAAAATGTGTGTTTGTGTGAGGGGGGCGGCGCAGGAAGCACGGAATCTGAAAAAGTAGAGAAGGACAATTAGGTGATTGGTCAAATTATTTCTCTTTTCATTCAGAAGGTTCTATTAGAAGGGCTTGAATTTTGAGACTTATAGTATTTTTTGGTAAACATCCTGAATCAGTTGGAACTTGACCCTCCCCATGGTCTCCTACCGGAAAGGGCTTCTGTGAAGTCTGTAGCTAGATAATGACAAAGCAGATCTGCTTCAGATCTGCCCCTATAACTAGGTATGGGCAAACCACTGCTTGAGACCCCCTTCCCCCAGCTCAGTTTGGCTTGAAAAATGCTTGACCAAATTCTCAAAGATCTGTGTATGAATCCAAACAGGTTAGGAGCTGCATCTCCCATCTCTGCCCATAACCACACTGCTGGCCACCTCATTCTAATCAAGGCTGACTAAACAAAGAGTTGGAGATGCTTACATGGATTCTGTTCCAGGGTTTTGTCTGGCAGTTATAGTAGGGTTTGTTTATTCAAGGGGTTAACCTCAGGCAGTCTCAATGTTATGGAACTTTATAGTACTCTGGTCAAGACCTACAGCAGTGCTTGTTAGCACTCAGTCTTCACTTTATAGTATATGTTTCCAGCAAGTTTAGTCTTTAGTTCAGCCTAGTGCATCTTACTAACACAGCTTCTTGTATGTATGTGCATATGTGTGTGTCCTTTCCACTAAGAACTGAAAGGAGATCACAAACCTAATTGCTTTAGTGTTGTGAGCAGAGGTTCGCATTCAGACCTCCAGTAGTGGAAGGCCATTGGCAAACTATAGAAAGCACACAGCCACAGTGGTACAGGAAGGTACCAAAAAGTGTGTATGTGCAGTCAGCCTCGCATAGAACACCATAGCCCAGTGCACTGGAAAACAACTGCTTTCTTGAATGTACTTCAGTCAACCTACATGCTTTTCCATTATCCCAAATGTCTACACATTTTGATGAATAATTCATAAAAGTTCATGGGTTACTTAAGCAATAATGCATGACAGGGCATGTGTCATGCTGAGATAATGGCACATCTCTGGTATGAAGCCACAGGCTGAGTACATCCAACTCCCGAGAAGTGATGTTATCCCCAAGACACATACTCTGGAGTGCATTACTGCAATTATAAAATAGCTTGCATGTAAAAAAAAAGTGTTGTTAATTTGTTTATGCTCCTCTGGCACTGGACTTATTATCCTGGTCTGCCCCTCCAGCCCCATCACCTGGAATCACAGATATTTGGCTGAACCTCCATTCTTCCTGCATGCTGCCCCTCACACACATGGTGGGGACAGTAGGTCCCCTCTTACCTGCCAGAGAATGGTTCTAGTTCATGGAGAGAGGGTTCTGTTGCCAGTACTGGACCTGCAAGGGTCAGACCTCTCATCATTGCTCTGCCCAGAATTTTACCTCTTGGTTTTCTGTTATAGGATGCCAGCTTCAGGGTGGTATGCAAGCTTGAACACAAGCATTGAACATGTCACCACCAGTGTCCCCATCCAGTAAATCTGTCAGAGTGCACTGCCACATTTGGTCACCCTGGTGTCAATATTGCACTAGAGAATTACTGCCCCTCTCTTCCAAGAGTAGGACAGCAGCCTCTTGAACACTCAGTCTTACTTCCCCCAGCCAGTCCACAATAGCCCAGATTTGGTCAAATCTGGGTCACCAGTGTGGTGGCAGGTGTGGCATCCAGCACCTCAACCCTCCCCACCACTGGGCTGGCTGTATTATTAGTTGCTTTTTGAATGGCATGAGGTTGTCCTGGGACAGCATCACTGTTGAAGGTCAGCACGGACCAATCAGAATCCAGTTATTCTTCTTGCCATTTTATAATGCTGATGATCAAATCAGAACACAGGCACAAAGTGCAGCTGTTGGAGAGATTTGAGGAGGACAAAGAATGTAGAAATAAATATACTCTGCAGCCCATGCAGTCATAGAACAAAATATTATATAAAGTGTTTGTCCAGAAATATCGTTTTGCTGACTGGAGTTTTAGTGTATATTATGTGCCAAAAAGCAGTCTCCCTGCTGTCACTGGAGAATTTCCATCGGCCTTATTTTAATGCTGCTCCAAAACATGGAGGTCAAAAATCACTGGCTGACCACTGGACTACAAAAGTGATGCATATCCTGACTCCCTTGATCCCCTGGCTCCATTGCCTGTGTACAGCCAAGTGGTCAGTTTATGCACTTGTGGCTTGGGAAAAAAATCTTAGTATATTAATTTGCATTCAGTATGCATTCCCTTAACATTATCTTTCCCTTTATGAGATAATTACTCAAGTGAGTTCTATTTATCACACTTGATGGGGGATACATTCTATTTAACATTGGGGCCAGCAACAGTGTGTATATGGCTTTCACAGATGTTCTTAGTTCTAATTTTATGGAACCCTCCAGTTCCCCAACACCTTGTGGGAAGAGCCACTATAGTGTATGGTGTAAAACTACTTCAATGTGCTTATGCAACTAGTTGAGATGTGATGATGCTTGTGTGACTTAATTTACTTTTGAGGCTTTCCACCTCTCTATCTGTGGGATATACCACCCTGTAGAGGGGTACGACAGAAGGAATCCTAGAGGAGGGTTACCCCCCCCACAGGTGCTGCTGGAATGCTTGCGTTGGCTAAAGGTAGGTTAGGAAGAAGACCACGGGTAAGACAGATGAGCCGCTGGAGAAGGAGGGATGGATGGAGGGCAACAAGAAATGAATCCTGGAGAGCCCTCAGGATGAGTGACCTTTTAAGCCTGATGGGGGAGTGACGTAGTTGCTCCGGCCATTGAACCTAAGGCTTAGAGCCCTCCCATTCAATGTGCTTATGCAACTAGATGAGATTAGAAGATGCTTGTGTGACTTGATTTACTTTTGTGGCTTTCTGCCTTTCTATCCATGGGATATACCACCATGTAGGGGTACAATGCAAGGAACCTTAGAGCAGAGTTCCCCCCTACAGGTGCCACAGGAATGATTGCATTGGCTAAAGGTAGGTAAGGAAGAAGCCTAAAAAGAATACCCAGTTGGGTGTCAAGCATCGGAAGAGGTGAGAATGATGAATGAATAAATGAATTCTGAGATGACAAGGGCGGACTTCCTAAGGAGAGAGGGGAAAGCCAGAGTCACCAGTTCTCCTCCTGGGGCTGTGTGGGTGGCTGTTTGTGCTTGTCTGTGTCTGTAGGTTAGTTTTTGTTCATTTACATGTTTTTCTGCTTGGAATACCTGTGCCATTCTTGCACACAACATTGGTGAAAGTCTCCTGGACTGAATTTCTGCAAATCGCCGTCATCAGGTATCAGCTTTTTTAATTTTAAATCAACTTTCTTGAAGCCTCCCCAAGGAAGCATATGTCTTACAACTAGTCTTACAAACATGGTGATGCTGGGAACTGAATCAACATTTTCAACATTCTCATCTGACCACTCTTAAAGCAACTGCACTTGTGGACTTTAAAGAACAAAGGAATTTTAACACATTTTGTGACTGAATCAACATTTTTGTCTGACCTTTTCCAAAGGTATTGTACTTGTCTCTGAGGACTTTGAAGATCAAAGGAAACATACAGACAAAAGGATTTCTGCATATTGTATATGCCTACTGTCTGACCTACTCCCAAGGTATTGTACTTATCTCTGAGGACTTTGAAGAACAAAGGAAACATATAGACAAAAGGATTTACACATTGCATATGCCCAGGCCACAGTTTATCACCTTTCAGGAACTTTAACATATTATGTGATCCTGGATCTCAACAGTACTATAGTACTTCTCTTAAACCTCTGGCACCAAACCCTCCCAGTCTTTTTTTTCATTTTCTCTGTCACCATAGTACTTAGCTATCCACCCTTAGCCCACTAAAATCCATTACCACCACCCTCCCTATTGCTCGTCACCACCCCGACTGCCTAGCCCACACTACTTCTCGGCTCTCTCATGCCTCGCTAAAAATGCTTTGGCTTAGTCCCCACCACCTGTTCCTGCTCACCCTCACCCTCCTTTTCCTTTATGCCAACTCCCTCCGCCACCCTACCCTCCACCTACCTCACCTTTCTATACTACTACCGAAACATTGTACCATGGCTTTACCTGAAGTCTTAAACAAACATCACCCAATTAATACCTGGGTGCAAAGAGCCATATTTCCTAATTGAAACTGCCACATCATTATAACTCACTAACGATCACCCTCTACTGGGACTCCAGAAGACAATCCAAGCATCTTAAAAGTATAAGCAGAAACTCACTCCAACCTATTATGAACTACTTAATGGCATCGCTGAAACTCCTGCTCCTCCTACTTTTAATATCTGGTGGGATACACCCAAACCCTGGTCCTGTTGCACTGAAGCCGACAAAAACAGGGAAAGTTGGTAGTGGTCTCTCCATTATCACTCTAAATATCTGCATCCTTCTTCCCAAATTGGCATCTCTTCAAACTCTCGCTGGACAAAAAAACCCTGATATACTAGCCATTGTGGAAACCTGGCTATCTCCCAGCACCCCGGATCATGAGGTCTTGCTTGAAGGCTACAATCTTTTCAGACTCGACTGGGCAAGCAAGAAAGGTGGGGGCTGTGCTATCTACATAAAGGACAACCTCTCCTGTCAACGCGGCAGCTTCACCCCCACAAATACGCAGATGCAACTCCTCCTTATCAAACTGCTTCTTGGTGCACAAAACAAAGTTCTCACAGTGGCCAGTCTATATCCCTCCAAAAGACCACCGTGCAGTATTAAGTCTGTACTTGATTTTGTTAGTCTGCAGCCCTCTGAAAATGAGCTCCTCCTCCTCGGGATTTCAACATAAACTGGCTCGCCTCTGACACTGGCTCTTACAAAGATGACATCCTAGCAGCAAACCTGACTCAGATGGTAACCTCCCCACCGGAAAATTACAAAACTGGTACAAGCACCCTTATTGACTGGGTTCTCACAAATCACCCTGACCGGATAAAAACATTAAAGTCCTCCTGACTCCTCAGTGACCACTCCCCAGTGTCCTGTACCTGGTCTAATAAATTTCCCAAGCCACCCCCCAAAGTTATAACAAGCAGAGTATTGCCTTATGGGAATCTTATCAAGTTGAAAACCCATCTCCTACAACAGGACTGGACGCCAATCCTTGAATCAACTGATATCAATACCGCACTAGAATACTTCATTAAATCTTTCAACTCTGCATGCGACTTATACGCCCCAGTAAAAAAACGTAAAATCAAAGCGCTATCAAATCCATGGATTACTGCCAAACACTTGCCGAGCTCAAGGTTCGGACCACCTGGGCAGTTGCCAGAGATACAGGCTCACCTCATGATACCCTAAAATACAAGCAGGCACGAAATAGATGTACCTCAAATTAGGCAGATGAAGAGCCTATTTCAAAATGCCCTTGAATCCACCTGGGGTGATGGAAGAGCTTTTGGGACGACATCCAAACATAATGGTAAACAATCAAAATCATCACCTACCATTATGAAAATTGGTGGATCCACCACTCTGACCCAAAGTCTATTGCAGATGCGCTTATTAAGACATTCACAGACCTTAGTGGGGTCCTCCTCAGATTTCTTCTTGGACTTACTGTGCCTAGCCTAGTATCACAAAACACCCTCGTGACAAACCACAATTTTACTTCAAGAAAATCAAAGTGCCAAGCACACAAGTACATAAGAAAGGCCTGCTCCAAATCCAGAACAAGTAGTGACACGCTAGATCTAAAAATCCTTCTCTCACCCTGGATGAAGTAATTCACCCCTTGCAAAAATTCTTAATCTGTCACTTTGCCAAAGTCAATTTCCCAACAAATGGAAATCTGCAATAGTTACACCAGTGCACAAAGGGGACAAAACCTCAACAGGAAACTATCGACCAATATCAATACTCCCTCCCCTCTCCAAAGCACTTGAACGAATAGTGGCAGACCAATTCTCTGATTACCTGGACAAATACAATCTACTCTGTAATCAACAGCACAACTTTAGGAAAGGACATAGTACAACAACAGCCTTACTTGATTTCTCTGGAGAAGTCCACTCAGCCCTGGACAAAGGGTGCCAAACAGGTGCAGTCTTTATCGATCTTAAAAGCTTTTCAACACAGTCCTTCATGGCCTACTTACCTCCCTACTTTCTAGCCTAGGCCTGGCTGAAGGTCCTTGTGCTTGGGTAAAAGTTACCTGTCCAATCGTCACAGGCTGTAAAATCTCTAATGAACTCTCCGACTTCAAACCAGTTCTCTCGGTGTACCACAGGGATCAATTCTTGGACCGCTCCTCTTAGCCTGTTCCTTAACTCCTCCCAGATATCTGCCAGGAGAAAATAATCTTATACGCTGATGATGCTGTAATTCTCTCTTCCCACAAGGATCCAAACTCCCTACGACAAAGCCTGCAACTTGCTTTCTCTAGTGTTGAAAGGTGATTCCTGGATAGTAAACTTGTGCTAAACCACAATAAAATAAAAGCTATGCTCTTCTCCAATCACCAAAACAAAAATAGGCATACTCCACTCACCATACAAACCTCTGCGGGAATTACACTGGACCAAGTAAATACTTTCAAATACCTTGGCATCACTTTTGACCAAGGGCTCACCTTTGCAACCCACATTGACAACACTGCGAAAACAGTGAACCAACGCCTTGGAATACTATTCCGTAACTGTCAATTTCTAAATCAAGCGGCATTGAGAATAGCTATACAGAGTTCCATAATCTCAATCATTGACTATGGCCTTATTATTTATGGCTCAGCTACCTCCACTGCTCTAAGGCGATCTCAATCACTCTAATAAGGCCTGCCGGGTCCTCATGGGGCTCAAAGACTGATCTCACACGGTGATCTGTACTATGAATCAGGCTGGTTGAACCTATCAAATCGCCTTATTTATCTCACCTGCACAATGGCAAAAAAATCTATCCTGGGACTGACTCCATTATGTATTCAAAACCTACTCTGACTGAATCCTGGCTCATGACCCTCCACCAGATCTGAACGCCAACCTTTCCTGGTTCCGAGATGCCGGACTGCACATGGACAAAGATCTTTCTCATACAGGGCTCCGACATGGTTCAATGCACTTAGTCCACCTACTCTATCCTCAACCTCGCTTGAAACTTTCAAATCCATGCTCTGTGCCCACCTCACCACCACTAGCAACTGTGATTGCGCTAGATAAAGACTACTACTTCTCATGTCCATCCTCACATCTGAGGCCTCTTCCTCCTGACTAATGAACCCTCTGGTACTCTACTACTTCCTGTCTCCCACCCAAACTCACACCCCTTTTTCCTGTCCCTCTCACTTACTCTCCCGCCACCACCTTTCCCTCTCTAGCCTCCTTTTGGCACCTAATGATCACCTCTCCTGAAGTTTCTTAACCTCAAAATTGTCTACCGCTGAACCTGTTATAGCTTGTTTTTTCTATGAAACTTAAAAACGTTACTGCCTTAAACTGTTAATAGCAAATTTATGATGTAACTTTCCTGTCTGGTTTTACCTGTAATGTGTATCGTGCTTTGTTAAATGTTCTTTGTGACGTGGAACCTTTGTAAAAGAGCCCTGGCTCAAAGGTATTAATTCCTAGACTAATAAACTAAAAAACTAAAAACCATCTACCTCCATCCAACAGTGGAACCTAACTAATTAACCTAACAAAGCACTAACTCTAACTAATATTATGACCGTTGGCACAGAGGAGAGGAAAAATCCCCATTGAGGAGGAAACCTCTAGGGATCCAAGGCCTAGGTCGCCTTCCATCCAGGCTGACAACATTTGATTTGAGGACGTATGTCATTAAAGAGAAGGATTTGTTAAAGAGAATGATATGAGTAGGGAAGAAGATGATAATGGGATAGGGGAAAAACCCCAAAAGAAAGCACAGATCAAAGAAGGAACTTGAGGCAACGATGAAGGCTGATGATGATGATCATCTAAGGAGGGCAGCAGGTCAATGAGGTAGCATAAGACCCAATGAGAGGTATGCTTGATTAAGTGATGCAAGTGGTATATTAGCACAGAGCATATGACAGCTGCATGTCTGAGATTAGAAGCAGATTAAACTGATATGCAGACAAGAACCACTGGTAGAACAGATTACTCATGAATCACCCATGAAGTACAGTTTGCTAAACACATGCAGCCCAGACACTGAGCATTAGACATTGCAAGGAAAAATAAATATCTGACCAGAGGGTGTCCAGTCCCTGGGCTGCTGATGCAAACATGTACAATGATCTGCCCCTGGTGCCCTGAGACAAGAAACAAATACCTTCATCCCTATCCAAAAGATGGATTTTTGCCCCCAAGAGAAACAGCCATCCTTCCTCCCGTTAGCCGCAATGAAGCCCGACACCCCAGGCAGCTCCTCAGAAATGACAGGCTGCTCCCCTGGGCCGCACGCCTTCAACTCTATAAGGCCAACAGGATCACCACATTTTTTTTTTTTGTTGAGAGTAACTTACCCAGGTGGTATTAAACCAAGCACAGGAGGTTCCTGATGCTGTGCCTGCTCAGCCGGTCTAGGTCCCGCAGCCTGCTCAAATGGGTCACGCATGCTCTGTGCTTTCAGGGGCTGCACAGTGGGACCAGCCAGGATGGAAACAAGCACCACTTGCAGGCACACACCACAACAGCTTCAGCAGCAGGCGTGGATGGCAGACTGGAGATGCAGCGGGGTCGGTAAGGACTCTGTGGGTGAACAGGTTCCACAGATGATGTTTGGGATGGACCTACAAAATGCACATCATTTAGGGGGCTACACAAGGTTTGAGAAAGGGAGAACAGACAACAATGAAGGAGAACAAGAGGGATGCACACAAGGGTCCAAGTACACATGGGCTGAAAAAACAAACACCCAGACTGGAAGGGGAGGCAGCACTCCAGCAGAAGTGGGAGGGAGAGAGCAGCAGGAAGAATGGAAGGAAAAATGGAGCAGAGCCGATGGCCGGAGGTGCTGCCAGAGATGAGAAAAGGACAAAACCGGCCAAAGCAACAGGAGAGAGGCAGGAGGAGTGGCGCCCCCGGCCACAACAAGAAACAAATCCTGGAGATCCCCCAGTATGAGTAACCTTTTAAGCCTGATGGGGGAGTGATGTAGTTGCTCTACCCATTGAACCTCTGGTTTAAAGCCCTCCCATTGATAGCATATGACTTTTCAGTCAAGAAAATGCATTCCTTTAGCAGTGTCATGGAGAGTTCAAACTGTTTTCTTATAAATTAGATTAATGATGACATACGAACAGCCGTTCTTGCTTCATGGCCAGCAGAAGAAGTCCGAAACCAATCTTTCTCAGAGCTTCCTGAGGCATGCATGTAGCCAGACACCAGTTGTGAACAGCAGGAAAGAGGGAAAATGGTACACTGGAGCTTGAATAGACACTAGGCAAAGGAAAGAGAGATAATATGAGTGGTGCCATGCAATGGCTTTGGGACACAGCCAAGAGAAGGCACCAGTCACAGTGGGACAAGAAGGAAGAGGTGGGGGTCCTCAGAGATGGAGGTCCCAAGGAGGGAGGGAAAGACCTCCAGCCCAGTAGGAAGCAGCTGTAGGTTGGGGATTCTATTGTCAGGGGACAGATGTGGGAGAAGGGAGAGGGAGAGATAAGTAGGTAGTGTACCTGAGCAGTACTTTGACTTTGAGGGATGGAAAGTGTATCCAGAGGATCAATAGGGCAGCAGGAGCTAGATGGGAGCTAAATGTCATTGTTAATCTGGGAAAAATGACATGGCAAGGGATAAGGTAATGGTAGTGCATGATAACTTCAGGCATTTCTGGAGCGGACCTTAAGCAGGTAGCATGCATAATGACTTTTTCCAAGGTGTTGCCAGTATATTGCTGGGGAGATGCAAGGGTGCTCCACATTAGGGCACTTTACGACTTGTTGAAGGCATAGTGCATAGTGGTGTGTTTTTGCTACACTGGGGACTGGGAGCCAGCCTCAAAGAATAATGACCTCTATGAGTCCTACATCCTTTTACAAAGGGGATCACAGTTCTTGGTGGGAGGTTAAATGCTACTTGGATTCTCATTCATACTTACTAAGGGGGGGCAACAAAACTAAGGGAGGCAACCATTTATGCCCCAGATGATGGAGCAGTTGGGATGGAATGCCTAAGATGAGAAAACTCCCTTGGAGCAGGTGTGCAGAAAGGCAGGGATGGTGTCAAAACAGAAGAATAGGGGAGCTAAAACTAAGATAAGCAAGGATAGAGAATTGAAGGAGACAGAGAATGAGGAAGGTAAAAGGGAAGAGGAGGAGAGGAGAGACAGGGAGCTTTGGGGCAGAACATAGACAGGAAAGGGAGGGGGAAGCAAGGCAGCAGGCAGGTGGTAAGAAAGGTGTGGAAAGTCATATGTGCAAATGCTAGGCATCTTGGAAACAAATATCCAGACCTGGAAGCCATCATGGCAGATGCTGACCTGGATTTAGTCACCATATAACAGAGTTATAACTAAAGGAAACAGACATGGCCATGAGCAAGGAGTGGCCATAGGTAAAAAAGAAGGAATCTCATGTAAAGTACAGGAGGGGTGGGCACAGAATAGGGGGGACGGTACTGGAGTTATAGCAGAGGAGAGAGGCCATGATTGAAGGCTATGTGTATCAAAGCTCCCAGTCTGGGTAACAAAATTCCAGAACTTGTGACATTAATGGCCTCCAAGGACCTGGATATCATGGCAGTCACAGGGACATGGTGAAACAGCAACCATGCCTGGGAGCTAGCAATTCCAGGGTACACACTGTACAGACGGGACAGGGAAGACAAGAAGGTGGAGGGGTAGCATTGTACATCAAGGAAGGGATAAAACTAACAGTTTCACAAGACAAAGGGGGAACAGCAGAGGCACTGTGGGTAACCCTGGTGGTGGGGGAAGGGAACAGTACTTAGGATGGGAGTGATATACAGACTCCCAGGGCAGGTGGAGGATGTAGACAGAGAACTGCTGGAGACTATACAGAACATGGCAACAAAGGGTGGATTGCTGCTGATAGGTGACTTCAACTTGCCAGATGTGGACTGGAGCATCCCGGCAGCAGCCCCAGCCAGGAGTAAGAGATTCCTGCAATCCCTGCACAGGGCGGGTCTCACACAGCTAGTGAGAGAGCCTACAAAGAGAATGCAATTCTGAATCCTGTCATAAGCAATGGGGGCAGGATAAAGGAAGTCACAGTGGCGGAGAGCCTAGGGACTAGTGATCATTGAGCTGTGGGGTTCACCATAAGGATGTCACAGATGGCTAGCCACACAAGGACTAGAATCCTGAATTTCAGAAGGACAGACTTCAGTAAGATGAAGGACGAATTCAGGAAGGCTATGCAGGAATATGATGACATAAGGGGAGTGGTGGAACAGTGGGACAAGATAAAGGAAGCCCTGCACTTGGTAGCAAACCATTGTGCCAGGCCCTGCAGCAAGAGCAAAAGAAAGAGGAAACCACTGTGGTTCTTGAGGGGAGTAGCAGAGCTAAAAAGAGGAAAAAAGATGGCATTTCTGAGGTACTAGGCAACACAAAGCGAGGAGGACAGGCAAGAATACTTGGAAAAATGAAAGGAGGCGAATAAGGCAGTAAGGGGAGCAAAGGCCAAACCAAGGAAAAAGCTAGATAAATCAGTGAAGAAAGGAGGGAAGGTATTCTTTAGGTATATTAACGAGAGGAGGAAGACAGGTGGAGGGATTATGAGACTTAGGGAAGAGGGAGACAGGGTAATGGAGGAAGACATTGACAAGGTGACCGTCCTCAACAAATACTTCTGCTCCGTATTCACAGAAGAAGACAATGGAGATGGTCCCACATTAACGGAGAAGGGCAAACAGGGAGAAGGGGTGGCCATTAGACCTTTTTCAGAGAACAGAGTAAAAAGAGCACTAGAGCAACTTATGGTGGATAAAGCTATGGGGCCTGATGGGGTACACCCAAGGATCCTAAAGGGACTCCTGAAGGAACTGGCTAAACCTCTGGCTAAGCTGTTCAGTAGATCACTGGAAACAGGCATGGTTCCAGAGGAGTGGAGGAAGGCACAAGTGGAACCCCTGCACAAAAGTGGTAGCAAGAAGGAGACAGGAAACTACCACCCAGTCATTTTGACCTCGATACTAGGTAAAATGATGGCAACCCTACTTAAGGAAAGGCTGGGGGGTTACCTAGAGACAGGGGGTCTGCTGGACCCAAGGCAACATGAATTCACAGCAGGGAGGTTATGTCAGACCAACTTGATTGATTTCTATGAGTGGGTGACAAAGTAAATAGACCAGGGCAGAGCGGTATATGTGGCCTATCTGGACTTCAGGAAGTGCTTTGACACAGTCTCACACCAGAGACTAAATCACAAGCTGGCAAATCTGGGGGTGGGGACAGAGGTGGCATGTGGGTTAGAAACTGGTTAAGTAACAGAACACAAAGAGTGCTCGTAATTTGGGTTAGCTCACAGGAGTGATTGGTAACAAATAGCGTACCCCAGGGATCAGTGCTGGGACCAGTGCTCTTCAATGTCTTCATAAGCGATATTGCAGAGGATCTAGAAGGAAGGGTTAGCATGTTCACGGATGATACGAAGCTATGTAACAGGGTAGATACACAGGAAGGTATAGAAAAAATGAGGAGGGATCTGAAGAGGCTAGAAAACTGGTCCAAGGAATGGCAGTTGGGTTTCAATGCAAAAAAGTGCAAGATCATGCACCTAGGGAGAGAGAATCCTAGGGCTGAGTATGAACTAAACAGGGTAACACTGGAGGCCACCATAGAGGAAAGGGATCTAGGGGTAGCCATAGGAGACAACCTCAAAGTGGTTAAATAGTGTGATAAAGCAGCAGGAAAGGCTAACAGAATGCTAGGCTGCATAGGGAGGGGTATAGCAAGTAGAAGGAGGGGAAGTGGTGGTACTACTGTGCAACTCCCTAGTAAGACCTCATCTAGAGTACTGTGTTCAGTTCTGGAGGCCCCATCTCCAAAAAGACGTAGGATGGAGACAGTACAAAGGAGGGTGCCAAAAATTATGTTGAGGATGCAGCATAAATCGCATGAGGAGAGACTCAAAGCTCTCAATATGTGCTCCCGGGAGGAAAGGAGAGAGAGAGGTGACATGATAGAGACCTTCAAATATCTAAAGGGTATCAACAGGGTACCAGAGGGGAGCACCTTTCACATGAAGGTAAATAGCAGAACAAGGGGGCACAGCATGAGACTTCAATGGAGAAAACTTAGAGTGAACTTGAGGAAATTCTACTTCACAGAAAGGGTGTTGGAGAGATGGAACAGTTTCACCCAGGAAGTGGTGGGGGTGGCCATGGCTCAGGGATTCAAGAATGCATGGGATAGGCACATGCGAATTATCAAGCTAGGGCTAAGGGGGGAGGGGCTTGTAGCATCTAGGGTACCTTAAGCATTAGAAAGAGGGATAGGGCAGACTGGATGGGCCACAAGGCCCTTATATGCTGACAACACTATGTATCTATGTAGAGTTATGGTGCACTGGACACCACAATGAGCACACGGCCATATAAGACTACTCTATGTTCAGGAAACACAGGGCAGAGAGATAAAGGCCATGGATGTACAGTAGCAGCATGTGGAAAAGGAGGTGCAGAAGGTGCCATTGAATTTACAAAAAGAAAAAAAAAATTTAGTTTGTTTGCTACGCATAGGTAACCTCTTGGGGGTGATGATTCATCTTGGTAGGGATTCGCTAAAGCATTTAGATCCCCAGTTAATATATTATTAGCTTGTAATATTTGCAACCCAATCTGAAATCTTTGTTAAAAAATCTGAATAGTTTGTAAATGGGGCACAAAGGGATCCAGTAATATTATTTTGGTTATTTAACAGTTTTTTAATCAAAATTATTCTACCCTCCTTATCCACATATTGTTGTAGAATTTTAATGTTCACACCTATTTTTATCATGATGGCTAAACCCTGACTTTTCTTTGTGCCAGTACTAAAATATAAATGTCTGAACTATTTCTTTTTAACTTTTGAATTTAAGTTTAATCCAAGTGAGTTTCTTGAATATAAATGATATTTGCATTTGTTTTTTAAAACAAGTTAATAGTCTTGAACGTTTTATAGAGGAGTTAATTTCATTAACATTCAGCAAAATCAGTTTAATCCTATTAATCTCATACATTGTTCCCTCTTGGATCTAACTGGTAAAAAATAATTAATCTTTCATTAAGTACTGTAGTTTCAAAAGGGCTGCTAAACTGTAATAACTCTACCCCGTTTATTTGAACATACAGCGTGTTAACTTTTTTAATACTTGGCTTCTTTCCGTCTGTAAAACTTGTGTAAATACATTTAAGTGATTTCCCTGCCTGCTGTAAAATCTTGTTACCTTGTCTTTATTGAAATATATACCCCCAACCCCAACACAATCCCTTCATTTGTTTAACTCATACCATTCCTTCCACCCCTCCACAACATCCCTTCTCTTTGCTAAGTCATGCCATTTCATCCATATTTTATTTTTATAATAGTATGCATAACATATAATACCAACAATTTGCTTAAAAATCTGAATTCTTAAGTGTAGAAGAATATTTTTGAGCTAGCTTCTTACTTTTGGAAGCCGTAGCAGGATTTCCCTTCTCCCCTCCCCCACCTCCTCACCCCGTATCAGATCACAGTAATAACTTAGTACAATGAATATTTGCTACTTATTGGTAACCTAACAACAGCAGAAAAAAATTTGCTAATTTTTTTTCGTCTCTTTCAAGGCATCTTGAACTGAATCATAAGTATAGTGTTTTCCTTCAGTAATAACTCAGTTTGGCTGGAAAGGTCATGGTGGCTCTATGCCATGAGACCACAGTTTGTTTCTCAGGAAGTCATATTTTTTTCTTTCTTGCAATATCTCTGGGGGTAAATTGTTGTAAATGAGAGATATTTGCTCACAACAAGTTGATTTTTTTTTACTTTTTATGTACTGCAGTCATTAGGGTTTCTTTGCTGTTCCAAGAAATTTTAAAATTATAGGTCTAGGTGGAGCTGTGTTTGAGGGTTTGGATCGCAAATCGCAGTGAATGCGGTCTAATTCAAAATTTATATTTACAAGGTCTGTGTCCAAATAGGCCATGGCAATCTGCTTAAAAGTTTCATTAAGACCTCTCGCATTGTCCCATGCCTTGGGAACTCTGAATATTCTCAAATTCTCTCTCCTTGTCTGTAATTCAAAATCAAGGAGTTTCACTTTCATCTCTGTATTTGAGGTCCCCAAATGTTTTTCATTGTCTCAAAAAAGGAATATTTTCATCCGTTAATTTTGTTAATGTTTGTTTTAGTTGGTGTAATTCTTCTTTCATCTTTGAATTTTCTTTCATTAAATCTTGAGTCATTTTATAGTAGTTGTCAAGTTTTTCTTGCATAACTAACATCTGTTCCTTGTTTGTGCTATATTGTTAGATGTGTTTAAAGATTGTTTTTGCCCAATAGGGTGGTTCCATTTTATTTAATTCTTCAAATGTTTCATCTTCACTGGTTTCTATATAAGTAATTTGTGAAGAAATTTCTTGTAACTTGTCTTTTTTAGTACAAGGGTTTTTATGTCCTTTTTGTTCCATATTTAAGATGATATGACTCTCACTGTCAGTTAGCTTTTCAGGTACAGCCTCAGTATTAATTGTTGTTTCATTTGCTTTTATATTTACATTCAATGGGGCAACAGTATACGTTTTTATAGTTTTGCTTATCCCAGAACTTGCTTCTTGTTGGTGTTCTTGTAAGTCTGAGTTCCGTCTTGAATTGTCGGTGTCAGTGTCATTTTCTGGGCTATTTATTTTCTCATTCAGGCGATCTCTTTGACTGTCCAGCATCTGGTTTTTCCCATCAACAGAAGTTTCAGTTTTTTTGTTCTTGTATCCTCTGTTTGGATTCAACTTCTGTTTCCTCATCATTTTCCATTGTTCTTCCTTGCCTACTTTCGGTCCCTTCCTTGTTTGCTGATTGCTGGGCCTTCAGCAAGGATGTTATACCTGTTTCAGGTGTTGCTTTCTGTGGAATGGCATCCACAGATTTCTCAGGATATTGAAACAATGGAAAGAATGCTGCAGCATTGTTTTCTTTGCCCATCAAAGTATCAAAACAGATAGTTGTAAGTTTTTGTTTGTGGATTAGAGAGTTAGTTTTTCTGATTGCCATTGCTGAGGCTTTAGACACTTTAGGTTTTGCACCGTTGGATGTTTGCTTGAGCTCTTTTTTTGGTGTCATCATGCCAAACACTAGTAGGGTTTTAATATTTTTCTTGTCAATTTCTTCTTCACAGGATTCTAGTTTGATGCCTATGTTCATCACGCCATGTAAAAATTGTTTCAAGCAGGTGTGAGGGAGTTTGCTGGGGGGAGTCCTGCTATGTTTTAGCCCACATGATAGACTGAGCTAGTCGCCATGATGCTCCTCCCCCTTCTGGGTGTGCTCAATCCCTGGTGTTGAGGTTCTGTGGTTTATCCTGGAGACAGGCTCTGGGGCTGCTATCCATACTGTGGTAGTATACCTCCAGCACAGCAAGAGGAGTTGGATAAGGCCCTTGGGGAAGCTGCCATCAGAAAAGCGAGTAAGCACAAGATGCTGCTAATTGGTGACTTCAATCTGCCTGATGTGTCATGGAGTCTTCCGACTACACCTTCAGCAAAGAGCAGGACTATCACAGACTCATAGAACCCACTAGGGATGAAGGAGTGCCAGACCTGGACCTGGTGCATACAGACAGGTACAACATTGCAGACATCACAGTGGGCAGTCCCCTAGGTACAGATTATCATTGTACATTGTGGTTCAACATACTGCAAAGACTGGAGCAAAGGCTTAATACAGAACTTGGGTTCTGCATTTTAGGAGGGCAGATTTTAAAGAAATGGAGACAGCCTCAGAAATTGCCTCATGGGGGAGATTTCAAGGGAGGGTTAGCGGCACAGTGGGAAAACTAATGTAGGGCATAATTAAAGGCAACAACCACTCTGCTTAAAAGAAGTGAACAAAAGCAGAAGGAAAAAGAGACCATAATGGTTCTTTAAGAAAATGGCAAAGGTGATGAAGGGAAAAAAAGGGTGACCTTCAGGCAGTATAAAGAAACACATGAGAAGAACATGGAGGTATATCTAGTAAGGTACAGGGAAGCACGTAAAGTGGTAAGGGGAGCAAAGGTGCAGATAGAGAAAATGGTTTATGGAAATAAAAATGTTATATTAAAGATCTGTGTCCTGTCTGCTCTGACTCTATGAAATAAAATTGGATTTTGTTATACCAAAAATGGTCACAAAGAGGATAAGACTTACTTCAGATATGTAAGTGAGAAGAGGAATGCAAGAGGAGGGATACTGTGAATTAGAACAGCAGAGAGAGGGAGAGTGTGCAGAAGAAGGCCAAAAAAAAGCTGATATCCTAAACAGGTTCTGTTCAATCATCACAGTGGATAGAGGGATGGACTACCACAAAGTGGCAGGACTGGGGGGGGGTAGTTGAACACAAGTCCATTTCAGAGGAAAGAGTCCAGAAGGGACTTGTAGGTCTGAAGGTGAACAAAGCTATGGGACTGGATGGGGTAGATCCATGAGTTCTAAAAGAACTAAGGAAGGTGCTAGCTGTCCCACTGACAGATGTATTTAATAGCTCACTGGAAACAGTCATGGCTCCAGAGGACTGAGGAAGAACTGACATGGTCCCTTTACATAAGGGTGGAAGCAAGAGAAGGCTAACAACTAGAGGCCAGTGTGTCTTACTTCATTGGTGGGGAAATTAATCAAAAACCTGCTAAAGGAAAGACTGGTAGAGTATCTTGAATCCAATGGGCTGCAAGACCACTGGCAGCATGGATTCATAGGGTGGGGGGGTCATGCCAAATGAATCTGATAGATTTAATTGACTGCACTACCAAGGAAATAAATCGGGGAGAGCAGTGGAGGTCTAGTGGTTAGGATTCAGCACTCTCACAGGTTTGACTCCTGGTCAGGGAAGGTGTTGTACCTATTTCTTTATGAGAACTGGCCAGAGAACACCAGGACAAAGAAGCTGCTGTTGTGACTGGATTTCTCTACTGGGGCTATATTGCCCTACTTCCCTCACCTCCACCCCCCCCCACCCAAAGCCAGTTCTCCTTTTATAGCCACAATATTTGACTGACAACAGGAGCTTCCTGTTTGGGAGCAGGAAGTGAGTGAGTGATAACAGAGCCACCAAAGACTCACCATCCTACCATCCTAGAAGGAAAAGAGTAGCTGTCTGTCCCCACCAGCTACTGGAGGTCTGCCTCTGAGCAAGTAAGGAGACTACTGAGAAATATAGGATCTTCTTGTCTTAGAACAGGAAGATCATGAGCTTAAAGGGAACAGAGGCAGTAAATAAGTAGGAGAAAAAAAATAAAAATAAACAGAGGAAAGAGTAAGTGTTCCAAACAACAGAGAAGGGGCCAGAAATAAGACATGATGGTAGTGGTGCAGTGCAGTGGCTGTGGAGCAGCAGTCTTCCGGGAAACGTTCTGGAGGATGCGGTGTTGTCCCACCTGCAGGCACCTTTCTGGGCTGAGGGAGGAGGTTGCTCATCTCCAGGCTGAGTTGGCCAGGATTTGTGGGACCTCCTCTCCCATCCAGGGACCACCAGGGCCATTGTTGTTGCCTCAGAGGTTGCCAATAAAGAGGAGCAGTTGGACTACAGTGGGCTCAGGGAGGGTGAGGGTGATTGAACAGAGGCACATCCCTCCAGTTGTACCTCTCCACTATTCATATGCTGTTCTGGCAAATTGTGTCTCTCTATGGAAGCACCTGCAGTGGAGACCAAGGAGGATGCTGGGAACCTCCACAAAGGAGACCCATAGAAGGGTGGCATGGGACCCCACAGCGGAAGGAAACAACTCCTGGTGGGGGACTCCATTGTTAGGAAGGTAGAACTGGGGAGGAAGGGAGAGGTGGTAAGGTGCCTGCCTGGTGCCATAGCTTGGAGGACAGGGAGAATCCTCAGGATCACCAGAGCAGCTGCACAGGGAGGGATCTGGATGTCATTGTCCACCAAGGGACAAATGACCTGACTAAGAAAGGGATCAGAGCAGCGCAGGAAGAGTTTGTGGAGTTGGGGAAGGGCCTTAGACAAGTAGCATGCACGGTAAACTTCTCGGAGGTGCTGCCTGTCTTTGGCATAGGTGAGGCTAGGGTGCTCCACACCATGGGATTCAATCAGTGGTTGAAAAACTGGTGCAGAGCTCAAGGATTTGGCTTTATTGGGGACTGGGGGTCCATCCTGGAGTGATGCAGGCCTATACTGGTGTGGTGGACTGCATCTATCCAGGAGGGAAACAAGGATCCTAAGTGCTAGGTTTAAATGCTTCTTTGGCAAGCAATTAAACTAGCCAAGGGGGGGAGACACTGGAAAGAAGCAGGGAAATCCTAGCCCCCCCAAAAAATCAGGGTAGTAAGTGAGGTAAACACCAAGATAGAGATGTCAATAGGGAGAAGGGCAGGGGTAAATGGAGAAAGTGACAAAGGCAATAAGGACAGGGATGGTGCAAAAAGGGGTAGGGCCATCAGGAAATGGAGGGTAGTGAGTACCAATGCCCATAGTCTGGGCAACAAGCTCCCTGAACTGGTGGCCCTGATGGAAGAGGGATACCTGGATATAGTAGCAGTCACAGAAACATGGTACACAGAAAACCATGACTGGGATGTTAATATACCAGGGTACACAACCTACAGGAGAGACAGGGAGGGGAGAAGAGGGGGAGGAGTAGCTCTCTATGTAAGGGAAGGGATAAAAGCAACTGAACAAAAGAGTAAACAGGGAGGAGAGGAGGCACTGTGGGTCACCTTAGAGACTGGAAATGGCACCACAATCCGCACAGGGGTTGTGTACAGACCCCCATGTCAGGGGAAGGGAATATACAAAGATATTATAGAAGGCATTCTTAGGATGGCAGAGAAAGGGGAGATATTGCTGATGGGAGACCTGAATATTCTAGATGTTAACTGGAGCATATTTGCTGCAGCCACATCCAAGAGCAGGGCCATTCTCGATGCCCTACAGGTGGCATGCCTCAGACAGCTAGTTTTGGAACCCACTCATGAGGGTGCAATCTTAGACCTCTTACTCTCAAATGGAGACAGTGAGAGGATCTCAGATCTAGAAGTGGGTAGCCATCTGGGAACAAGTCACCCTCAAACAGTGTGGTTCATGATAAACTCAGCTACAGAGTCAAGCCATACAAAAGTGAGGGTACTGTACTTCAGGAGGGCTGACTTTGGCAAGATGGGAGAGTGCCTTAGAAAAGCACTAGCAAACAGGCCAGAAGGAGGGGTGGAGCAACAATGGGGAAACATCAAAACTGCCATCACAGAGGCAACAAGCCTTTGTGTGAAGCAAATAAACAAATCAAAATGAAAGAAAAAGCCACTATGGTTCTCAAAAGAGGTGGCAGGAAGGTCAGGAAGAAAAAGATAGCATTCAGGAAGTATAAGGAAACACAGAAGGAGCAGGACAGAGAGCTGTATCAGTTAAGGCAGAAGGAAGCAGGAAGGGAAGTCAGAATAGCAAAGCCCAAACTGAGGAAAAGATAGCCAACTTGGTTAAGAAGGGGGGATAAAAACCTTGTATAGGCACATCAGGGAGCATAGAAAGGCAAAGTGAGGGATAGTGAGGCTGAATAGAATGGACAGCGGGTGGGCAGAGAAAGGGACAGTGAAAAAGCAGGGATACTGAACGAACATTTCTGCTCAGTATTCACAAAAGAGGAGGAGGGGTAGTGCCTAATCTAATTAACAGAAGCACTCTGGATAGGGGGGTTGATCCCAGTCCTTTCACAGAAGAAAGGGTTCTGAAAGAACTCCTAAAACTGAAGGTGGACAAAGCAATGGGGCCTGATGGAATTCACCCCAGAATTCTAACAGAATTAAGGTGAGAACTAGTGAAACCACTGACTACCCTCTTTAACAAATTATGGGAGGATGGTGTGGTACCGAGGACTGGAAGAAGGTGGATGTGATTCCCCTTCACAAAGTGGGACCAAGACAGAGGCAGAAAACTACAGACCTGTCAGTTTGACCTCTGTGGTAGGAAAGTGATGGAATCACTTCTGAAGGAAAGAATAGTCGGTACCTAGAGGCCAGTGGGGCACAGGACCCAAGCAGCATGGGTTTACAGCGGGAAGGTCATGTCAGACAAATCTAATTGATTTCTTTGACTGGGTGACCAAATAGTAGACCAGGGAGGGGCTGTGGACATGGCCTACCTAGACTTTAGCAAGGCATTTGACACTGTCCCACACAAAAGATTAATAGTCAAATTAATGAGCCTGGGAGTGGGTCCCAGAGTGATAGCCTGGGTAAAACATTGGCTGGACAACAGGATACAGAATGTAATTGTAAATGGAGTCCACTGTGAAGAAAGAGGGGTTACTAGTGGGGTACCGCAGGGTTCAATACTGGGTCCAGTCCTTTTTAATGTCTTTATAAGTGACATTGCAGAGGGACTGGAAGGAAAAGTATGCATCTTTGTAGATGACACAAAGATCTACAACAGGGTTGATACACAAGGAGGTGTGGAAAGGATGAGAAGGGACTTGGCAAGGTTGGAGGAATGGTCAGAAGTATGGCAGCTTGGATTCAATGCAAAGAAGTGCAACATAATGCACCTGGGAAACAAAAACCCAGAGAAAGATTACACAATGGGGGTGGGGCAGTAACAACAACAAAAATGGAAAGGGACCTGGTAGTAATCATATCAGATGATCTTAAGATTAGCAAGCAATGTGAGAAGGCAGTAGGGAGGGCTGCGGGGATACTGGGATGTATAGGGAGAGGCATCACCAGCAGAAAACAGGAAATTGTTATCCCTCTGTACAGACAGTTGGTGAGACCCCATCTGGAATACTGTGTCCAGTTCTGGAGACCCCATTTCCGCAAGGGCATAGACAGGATAGAGGCAGTCCAGAGGAGGGCAACTAAAATGGTGCAAGGTCTGCAAGAGAAGCCTTCGAGGAGAGACTAAAGGAGCTTAATATGTATACCCTTGAGGAAAGGAGGGAGAGGGGGGACATGATAGAAACTTTTAAGTACCTCAGTGGAATCAACAAAGTCCAAGAGGGTAGCATCTTTCAGAAAAAGAGATGTGCAAGAACAAGGGGACACAATTTGAAGATGGGGAAGGCGGTTCAGGGGCAATGTGAGGAAGTATTTTTTCACAGAGAAGGTGGTGGACACATTGAACAGCCTTTCTCAGGAGGTTTTGAGGTGTAAAACTGTGGGAGAATTCAAGAATGCATGGGACAGACATAAGGCAATTCTTGTAGGGTAGGAAGAAATAGGTTGTTGGTTAACTAGGATCTGCATCTTATCCTGTAAGTAGGGAAATGGGCAGACTAGGTGGGCCAAGTGGTCCTTATCTGCCATCAAAGTCTATGTTTCTATATTTCTATGAGGTGGTCTATCTGGACTTTAGCAAGGCCTTTGGGTATGTGATGAAGCTGGAGGGGGGAGTTTAAGACAGGTGAGAAAATATTTCTTCACAGAAAGGGTGGTAGATGCCTGGAAAAAATGCCAGCAGAAGTGGTTAGGGTGAAGTCAGTGGGGGCCAGAAGTGGTTGGGGTGCAGACAGTGAGGGGCTTCAAGTATATGTGGGACAGACATGGGGTAAAATATAAAATAGGGAGGAGGGAGGGATACCAGAGATCAGTTAGGGTCTGCAGAGACAGACTAGGCAGGGAATATCTGGGCAGAATGGGATTAGCTAAGTGGTCCTTTTCTGCCACCAAATTCTGTGTTTCTATAATTCTTCTAAAAAGCATCCAGAACAAAAAAATATTAAATGTAGACTTTTGTCAGGGAAGAAAATACACCAAAATTGGTTATCAACACAAGGTCCTCCTAAATCCATATTCATCTTTGCTAACTATACTGTACTGTTCTCTGCACTTAAATATTAGCATATTTTGCCACACAGGATTTTATTCTTGCAGCATCTCTTCATTTAAAAGTCACTCGATTATTAAATGGGTTGCATCTTAATCTGATTATATCCCAGAGATCCATTACATTGTTGTACAGTTCTCGGATAAATTTGTCATAATGATCTAGATAAATGGAAGGTGCATGCCCCTGTTTAAGTGGGGGAAGAGCTCCTCCTCCACATCCTATTTCAACCAGCAGGCTGAACACTGCCCTGCTTAGAGCGAGTTGCACTCGCTGCGCTCGCTCCGTGCTGCGTGCTGGGGCTAGCTCCTACCCACCCCTGTGCTCCCTACCTCTCCCCCTCGTTTGTTTCCTTTTCCCTGCCCTCCCCTCTCATTTGTTTTCTACCTTTTTTGGGGTAATCTGCCTCTCCTCTGGCCGCTGCATCGCAGTTCGCGTTATTGTTTGCTCATTTCACTCCTTCAGCCACCTCCAACCACTGTCATGTATTCTTTAATGCTTCAGCTTGCTGCTCCTCAGAGAGCTCTCCTGTTCTACTGAACTGTTACCATGTTCCTGGGGTTCCCTTGCATCAGCCTGCTCGGTCCGTTCTCTCAGCGCCACCATACTAGTGCTGCTTCTGTGGTTTGGGCGGCTACACTGAACACCATATGAACTTCCTAATGTGGCGCTCTTTCTAGCGTTTCGTCACCATGTGTTGAGCATGCAAGGCAACAGGAGCCTTAGCCCACAAGAACAAAAGCTTTCATCCTGCTGGATCTACAGGTTCCTAACTATGCAGCCACTAGAGGCCGCTGTCGCTATAGCGATGGCACACGACTGCTAGGATTGTAACAGCAATTACACCAGTTCTGCAATTACAGAGAGCAGCTCAATTATCAGGTACGTGTGTGGTCATTTTCTTCAAGCTCTGCTGTTTCCCTTGGTAGTCTTAACTACCAGTCCTTTCCAGAAGGCTTTTGCGCAGTACTACACTTCATATCTGATGGCTGGGCATATAGCAGTTGGCCTGCAGTTTCCCCATTTTGACATTAACAGGCATAAGGTACCCTTTACACCCCTTAAACTTCTACCTAATACAGGCTCGTGCTCCGACGGTCCCTATTTCATTTGTACCTGCCTTCTGCACTTCCTAATTGTGTGTTATCCACTCAAATGACCTGGGATAGGTCCCATTGTTCTGTTTGCTGCATACTGCTAGCTAATCCAGGAGTCTGACAACACTGCATATTGGGACACTTGGCTTATCCTACTGCCTACCTTGCAATCAACATCAAGTTCTACGCTATTGCGCCCTGGCATGTTCCTGAATTTCAGTTCTCAGGATCAACTTACTTGAATCATTGACTTGTTACTCCTCTTTTGCTTCCCCATACTGGGCACTTGTCTTGCTGTCCTAAAGCTACCCTACATGAGGATTTGCGGTTATGCTAGCCTAAGTAGGGCCTAGCTACCGCTCTCTACTCCTTCCTTCAGCTGACCTATGAGTGGTCTGCCCCGTTCATCCTACACCTCATATGGGCTTAGCTGATTCATTGCCTTTGGCCTCAGGATTCCTGCTCTGGACCCAGCCATGCACTATAATAATGCATTCACTTCCTTGCTCCACATTCTTCATGTTGACCTTTGCCTACCTTGTACTTCCTGAACTCAATATCAATGATGCATCCTGGATCGCCTTCAGAGGACTGACTCAGCCATGTCTCCTGCCATCTGCCTCCTTCAGATTGTTTTCCTCTCTTGGGCATTTTATCAGGATATCCGTCTGCCAGAAGCCTTCACCCATGCCTCATCTCCTACCTTTATTGGGATTCGATGCATTGCCAGTGATGTGTTGCCTTCAGTCACAATACTCCAGTTCTGGATATTGCAGCTCTCACATTGCTTCTCTCTCTCCATTTGTCTAGGATATCCATTCGTGCTCCACTATTGACTTACTTTCCGTTATGTCTCAGGATTTACTTCATGTCCCTGGATGCTCACCATGATACTCACCGCATTTTACTTATTACTTCTCATTTATCAGCTGACCTACGTATGGTCCAGCCATGCATGCTAGCTTACGTGGGGCTAGCTGCCACTCTTTATGTACCCTACCAGTTAACCTTGCATGGTCATGCTATGTGCTAGCCTTCCTGGGTTTAGCTACTATTCTGTTTGCTCACCAGCTGACCTACACAGTCAACCGTCCCTCCTACTGTCTATCAGCTGACCTACACTTGTTCTAGCCACACTTTCCTATCTCGGGCTCATCTCCCTTTGTTCCCATGGATGCTTCCTACAGAGCTATTTCATTCATTCAGATCTACCTCCAAATGCCTCTTCTTTCCACTGGATTATTCTGGAGTACATCAAGATATTTGCCTCAATTCTCATGGATGCTTTTAGCCACGTTACATCAGCTCCTCTGGAGTTGCTACTACCATCTCCGCATAACCTCCCTGCTGAGCTCTAGTCTATGCTGCCTTCCTTGGTTTAACTGATGCCTAAGTCATTGATCTACTATGGTTTCTGGACACTTATTATCTCTGGTTGAGTTGCCAGCTCATCTGCCCAAGTCTCTCCACTGCAATCTTTCCATCCCTGATATTCAGGATACGGCTTCCATAAGTCCGCCTTAAACTACATTACTACTCCGCTCCTAACTGCCTCAATAAATGCTACCATCTGCAATGCTGTTAATATATATTCCTTACTACTTCACTACTATTTCAGAATGGCATGCAGTTCAACATTACCATTACATTATCTACCACTGCTCTGCAGCCTGCCTTACCCCACAGGACCTGAGTTTCACCGCATCCAATTCGCCAGACCTGCACCTCTACAGGTCCGAGGTCCCTCACTCTTCTATTACTGCACCATAATCGCCTACTTGTATGACCTGCCTCGCCCATTGGGCTGGGGTTTTTACCTACTTCTGCACTACACTTGCCATGCTCAGCTAGGGGCCTGAAGGTTCACATTTTCTATTATACATCTACCTGCAGCCGTGTCTGCAAGCTTAGAAGCTCCTGTTTACTATGGACTCACATCTGGATTTGTTTAGCTATTCGTCATTCACCTTGGATGCTTCTGTCTTGCCGCTTCACACACATGAATTACTACTTCTACACTCCTGCTAGGACTTTGTTGAGCTTATCCAGAAGACTTTAAATCATGATTTGTGCATCAAGGCTTCTTGGACCATGGCAACGCTACTTCATTCAACTCATCCTCTTCAGCTATCACCGTTTATGACTTATAAGCTCGATTATTCATGATTCGTCAGTCTGTTCTCACCTAGTCAGGTTCTAGCCATCTACCACTCTGGCTTCAAAATGTGACTGCATTCATCGCTACACAACTATTCAGATCACCAGACTATGTTTCAATTTTGTTCTGTTTCCAATTCCTTATGCTCCTCGCTGTATACCGTGCATAAATTATGATATACTACTCTTCTGCTTCTATGTCTACATCTTGCAGAGTCACTACTACTACAGTACTGACCTATGTACAGGTTCACTTCTTACCCTACTGCTCTTATTTCCTGCTTTGCCCTTTCAGGGCCTAGAGGTCATCATGACTGACTCACCGATTTACAACCTACTTCGCTCCTTGAGAGCTGGAGGTGCATCTGACTTTTGTCTACCTATTCACACTATGATCTCTATCTGCTTCACTTCCTTGCTTCCTCTCTGGATTGGAGGTTCCAGCTGCTCTGTCCTTCCCAATCATGCAGCATATGCCAGTTCCTGTGCTTCATAGCCATGGCCTTCATTTGCAAAGCTTGCCAAGAGGAACACAACCCATTTGTCCTCCTTCTCTGGACATGGACGCTTAGCCTTAGATTCCTGGTTCTCCTCTGTGAAGTCCTCACCTGCTGGAGTGCTTCACCACTGCAACTCATCACTTCAAATTCATATCGACCATGGATTCCACTCTACGATCATTCCCGCCTACATATGGATTCTCAAACTTGGAGTTTACTAGAAGGATGCTTGCTCTGTTCACCTGACATGTCATGATTCATCTTCTTCAGTCCTTCATTCCTCTGGATCAGGTTCTACGACTTTGGGGTTCGGATTAGCCAATTAAATTAAAACAAAATTTATTTAAGATTACTCTCCTTTAGTATGCCCAGAAAGATGGGCAAGTCAGTAGCCATGGGTCCTCAGAGGTTCCGCCCAAGGGGGGGTTTCCTCTCCTGCATGCTACTGGTCACACTCTCCAGAGTTGGAGGAGGTGATCATACTGCTACTCATTTTCTTGGGGGTGTCATCCTACTCGACTCCTTCTAACAGTCGGATACAGAACAATCATATGATATCATTATTTTTTGGGGGGGTTTCATAATACTGAACTAAGCATCCTTCCTACGGTGGGATACAGAGAAAGGCTAAAACTATCTAATCATAACAAGTGTCTCATCAGTTCAAGCATCTAAGCACCTTGCATATACTATCCAGTTCATATGTACTATAATCACTGACTTGCTCATGTCTATGCTAAAGTACCTAAGCACAAATCATTTCATTCTACTAGTACCTTGCAAGCACTGTCCAACTTACTGGTGTGGCCTCTGTATCCAAGCACAACCTACATCATCCAGCTACAGTATGTAATATAAGCACTGAGCTCTGAACCACAGTTAAATCGAGGGTGCATGCCAGCTGCACACTTAACTTCCACAACAGGGATCCAGAATGTCCATGGAGCAGTTACGGCATGTTCCATTGTACCAGATAAAGTACTGCAGCACATCAATAAAGAGATCTACACATAATTTTTTTTTACATCCATCACATCTAGTAGTCAAAGTAGTGGCTTAAGAGTTAAGTTTTTCTGGTAAGTACTCATATGACAAGAAGTTTTTTTGGGGGTGTAAAGAGGTACTATTTAAGTTAAAAATTAAGAGTTGGTTTGGGTTTAGAAGAAGAGTGCAGCATTTTCTACTTAATAGCCTATACTGCGGGGCAAAGGGGTGAATGAAGCAGAGGTCTGTGCAGTACTCATAATGTGATGTGGATGGCTATGTTCTGTGGCTGATTCATCAGAGTGCCTCTATTAGACCCTATTTTGTTTGTCAGCTGCCTACCACAGAACAAGACCACAGGCAGTTGCCACTGCAGAGATGCAGCTGAGTGCTGCAAGACTCAGAACCATGGAGGCCATCCGAACATGCAGCTTGCCAGACATTTTTTTTTAAATTGCTGCATGTTATGGAACAGTGCCACAGGCAAACACCACTGTATGGATGCAGGTCTGTGTTACAGGACACAACACTATGGGTCTAATCTTGATCCAGCAGAATGGTTGGCAGTTTTAAAATGTAGTTGCTTGCTGTGGGATACTGCCATGACAGGATGCTACTATATGTTTGAGGATGTGTGCAGCAGGGCACAGAACTATGGATGCCATCCTTAACCAGTGGCCAGTGGCAAAACAAAAACCGCTGTTTGACATGGTGCAGCATCACAGACCACTGCATAGATGCAATTCTGCACTACAGGACATAGAACTGCAGGTGTTATCTGCAGCCATTGTCCAAGTCTGGAGGACACTTGCTAGCAAGCCAGACTTCTATGGCAATTTCCCAGTAATCCAAACTTCTGTGGCTGTTTCTGCAACTGTGGAAACACAGAAAACAGGGGTTTGACTATATCACAGTTCAACTACAATATTGACAGACATACCCTCGAGGTTAACTGCTGGAATATTACCCTAACTTATAATGTGTAACCCTAAATGCTATCCCCTGTTAGTAAGCTGTCTAATTCTGTTTTGAAAGCCTGTCCAGGGCTAGCTTCCACTGCTTCACTAGATAGGAAATTCCACATGCTGATTACTGTATATGTGAAGTAATGCTTTCTGATGTCCCCCTTACCCTGTCCCCTTCAGTTTAAGAGTCTGATTTCTAGTTCTGCTTCCACTCGTTAGCTTCACAGCACTGTATGCTTCATACTGTCTAACCACTTTTAGTATTTGGAATATGATCATGTCCTCCATCAACCGTCTTTTCTCTTGTCTAAAAATGCAGGGATATCCAATCTTTACTTCTAGATCCTTCCCATGTCCACTAATCAGCTTGATGACCCTGTACTGGCTATGTTGATCTTTGCAATGTTCTTTCTTTACTTTCGGAACAAGAACTGAATGCAGTACTCCAGGTGCAGTCCATACCTCTCAACTGTCCTACTTAGGAGGGATATCTCTCATTTTACCCCTCAGAAGTGTGCTGTCCCTCTTTTTAAAGATGCTGCCCACACAGAGACTGCATTGTAACTTCAGACTTTAAAGCAATAATTTATAATATTCAAACGTGATAAAGCAAAGCAAACTTTATTTGTATAGCGCCTTTCTTGAAACCAAGACACTTTACAAGTGAAACCATTAAAACATATAAACTGATAAAATTATAGATATATAAATTAATTAAATAATCTGGGATGGCCATCTGAAAAAGATAAGTCTTAAATTCTGACTTAAATCTCTCAACGGTCAGGCATTCTCTCAACCGATGAGGTAAAGAATTCCACAGGGTAGGGGCCACAAAAGAAAAAGCATGAGCACCAGATGTCTTCAAACGTACCCTGGGAATCTCTAGCAATCCCTCATTGGTGGATCAGAGAGGGCAGAGTGGGTGGTAGGGAGTCAAGAGATCTTGCAGGTAGCTGGGTTCCAGTTTATGTAGGGCTTTAAAGGTCAGAAGACTGGCCTTAAAGGTGAAAAACCACTGAACAGGCAGCCAGTGCAGTCTGCACAGCAGAAGTGTAATATGGCTGGTCCTAGATGTACCAGTTAATAGCCTGGCTGCCGCATTCTGCACTAGCTGCAAGCAACAGATATCAACCCCAGGAAGTCCTAAGTAGAGGGTATTGCAGTAGTCAAGGCAGGTGGTGACAAAGGCATGGACCAATGTTGGAAGCTCATCCGGAGGAACCAGGTGTTTCACTCAGGTAATGTTCCTCTGATGGTAGAAAGAGGATTTGACAGCGGCAGACACCTGATGTTTCAGGGTCAAGTCGTTATCAAAAATAACACCCAAGTTATGCACCTGGTCAGATGTAGTAAGCTGGACGACATCAAGCCATATGTCTGATGCCTGCCCAGCCCCCAAACCCACCCCTGAATGACCAGGGTCCACAACCAACACTTTGGTCTTGTCAGGGTTCAGTCTCAGCCAGCTGATGCTCATCCAGTCCTTGACCTCAGCAAGGCAGTTGCTAAACACAGAGACTGCATCCCCTTATTCAGGCAGAAAAGACAGATACAGTTGAGTATCATCCGCATGGCAGTGAAAACTCAAACCATATCACCTAATGATATCTCCTAATGGCAGCATGTACACTGCAAACAATATGGGCACCAGTATGGTGCCCTGCGGAACCCCCACAGGACAGAGGATGGGTGTCAGAGGAATAAATTCCAGTCACCATCCTCTGAGACCTGCCCATGAAGAAAGATCAAAACTATTCTAGGACTGTCCCTGACAGTCCGCAGAGACACCGCAGGCACTTCAATAGCACACCATGGTCCACAGTGTCACCATGGTCCACAGTGATGGCTTGACCCTGAAACATCGAGTGTCTGTCATTGTTGGGCTGGAAGTATAGCCTAGAGATTAGAGGAATGAGGTGTGAACTGAGCTTGGTACATCCAGCAGACCAGACCTGAGTTTGATTCTCACAACCTCCACTTGCATACTGTGTGACTCTGAGCAAGTTACTTAACTGCCCAGTGCTCCAAGTTCACCCCTGAAAACAGGCACTTTTGCCTAGTGGGCCTTACCCAGTTGCCAAAGATTAAAAAAAAAAGAAAAAAAAAATGTTGCAGAGACATCAAAAAGGACCAAGATGGTACGTGCCTCTCGATCCTTCACTATTAGGAGGTCATTCAATACCCAGACAACTGCATTCTCTGTACTAGTTTTCTTCTGAAATCCAGACTGGAGAGCATCATGGACATTGTGGGTCACAAGGTGATCATCCAGTTGAAACACAACCACCTTCTCAATAATCTTCCTAACAAAAGGAAGGTTAGAGACAGGCCTACTAGTTAGCTGGGCAGTCTGGATACAAGGATTTTTTTTTAGGAGTGGTCGTACAATTGACTCCTTAAGGGGATCTGGAAAGACTCCCCTCTCCAAGGATTCCTAGACAATTTTAGGTAGGATTAGGCAGATGACATCTACACAGCATACTGATAGGGGTGTAGGGCCTGGATTCAAGTTACAGCTGCTTGGGTGCAATGTTTGGATGATCTGCACAATGTCCATGAATTCCAGCTGGCTAAAGTCCGCCCAGACAGACCAAGTGTTCATCACCACTCACCGACCCCCGCAGTCCCTCATAGGGAGAGTAGGGTCGATCCCATACCGGATGCTGGCAACCGTTATCTGCAAAGAATCAAGCAAACTCCTCACATTTAGCCTGAGAAAATGCCCTCCTGGGCTGGAGACAGACTGAATTGCACAGTCTGTCCACAGTTCGGAAGAGCTGAGCCTGTCGATTCCGTGCAGCAGAAATCCCCCTGGACAGGAATTCTGCCTTCTTACGGGTGATTTCTGATTGATAGCCCTTATAATGTTATATCAATCTAAGGCTGTCAGCATCCAGGCCCAGTTTCTGCCATGCTCTCTCTAGCCTTTGACCAACTCTCCTCAACTCCTTCAAGGAACCATTAAACCAAGGGGTCCTTGGGCGAAGAGTGAGCGGTCAAACATGAACTGGAGCAATCTTGTCCAGGGCCTCTCCCACTGCTCTATAATATGTCAGCATGAGATCCCCTGGACTCATGCATTCACCCAACAAACTCAATAGGTCCAGCACCACCAGCAGACCTTCTAGGGTAACACCCCTTAAAGGGCAGTACTGGACCATCTCCATAGGGGCAGGTCCATTTGGGGGGCCTTAAAACTGAACCTTATGGTGTGATGCTCAGACCAACTGACTGGTTCCACCCCCAAATCCATTATCTCCATCCCCAGGTGATAAATCAAAAATAAACACTGTACAAGTAAACACAATGGTTTCCACAGTCTTCTGAGCTTGACCCTCCATGTTGGAAGATGTGCTCCTCATTATGAGAGCCAGTGTCCCTCATTATTTCTCATTTTTTTTTTTTGCAATTCAAATAACTTTATTATGATATAGATACAATGATACAATACCAAATAATACACAAACCCCAAATCCCAAAATCTCTTAAGCTTAAGATCATAAATCACTTAATTATTAAAAGATGGGGAAAGGGGAAGAAGAAAAAAATAAATAAATAATATCCCACCCCTATCTACATCACCCAGCAGCTAACCCGTACATTCTCTAGCAAATTTTTAATCAATTAACCATATCTCTAGATGGAACCCTGACTCTGGCTATCAACCTATCACTAACTGAAAGGGAGAAAGGAGTATGTAAATGAGAACTAGCTCTATCTGGAGAGGAACAGGACAAAGGAGAGGAGGAAGCTAAAAAGTAAACCCACCCCTCTAATATCCATATCTCGTCTCTTAAACACTGAAATAAGCTCCCAGCATTTCTGAAGACCAGTTGCCTAAAGAAAGTTGTTACCGCCTTTCCGCATTTAACGATTTAAGAACTCATCCCACCATTCCTTAAGGAAGGGGTCCAATTATTTCTCCAGTGGCTTGAAGAATCAGTAACTTGAGTTACTAAGGCTACCATAGCCATTTGGCACTTTGGATTACTGAAGGAATTTGGGCATACTTCCCCAATAAACATACCTCGGCGTTGAAGAAGGCAGAAATATCACAGTACTGACCCATCCTGTGTTTGACCAACTCCTGAACTTGGCTTTATTTTTGGGCAAGCCAGAATTTATGATAACTAGTTGCTATGGGGGTCACCATTGCGCCACATTCCGATGAGCTGGATTTATTTAACCGGGAGAGTTTGGCTGGGGAGAGATAGAGGTTATGCAGTAAATTAAACTGAATCTCCCTCAACCTATCCTGCTTAATACATGTGTATACATCCATCCAAACTCTCTCCCAGGTCGCTTCCGACCAGTCTAAGGAGAGATTCATCACCCAGTATAAAGGGACTGGGGACACCTTCGATACTACTCTAGATATAATAAATTTATATGTTTTGGAAACTGCTCTACCTGATTGTGTCAGTTTGCACACCTTCCTCATAAACTCCCCAGCCTCGTTAGATGGCTTAGCTTCCTGCAAGAAGGAACTAAGACTTCTTCAAATCTGGTACAAGCGCATCATACTGGACATTTCAATCCCATAATTATTTCTCATTTTGAGTGTCTGTGTCCCTCAGTTCAGTGAAAAAAGTTTTAGAGGTGTTTTGCTGTGTAACCAAGACGTTGCACAAATTGAGGATCACCTCTGTTGTCCTGCTCATTACCCTCTTAATAATGCATTGCCATATTCTATTTGCTCTCTTTTTTCTTATTTATATTTAATGTCCCATTCTCTCTGGTGCAGTCCCCTTTCCAGACGCACCCTTTTGCATCTTTATCGCTTAACCCCTCCTTGCCCCCCCCCCCGAGGTGAGGCCCGGCCACAGCCAGGCATTATTGCCTGCCTCTTTCCTTAGGGCACTGGCACGAATGAAGTCCCAAGCATACTGTGTGGAGCCTGCCCCATGTCCTTCCACCCACTATGCTTCCCCACTGCATTGCCACCTGGGGTCCTCCAGGTGGCACGAAAGTGGTGAGGGATCTCATCCCCCCTCCCCAAGGGAGGAGACTGTCCTCTGGGATACTTGATCCTCTCCCCCCCCCAGCTAGATCCCAACAACAAACTCGTTCATGAACTCAGGGTCCCCGACATTTCATGCAGTAGCAGTACCATTGTGCTAATGGGTAGGTTTTTATTTGATCTTTTTACTATAGGAGCATATCTGTTGTCTGGCTTCAGTCTACTGACAGTAATTTCCCCATATTCATTTAATTGATTCTGCTGTCTGCTGCTGAAGCAACAGTGCATGTGTGACCAGGATTCTTTGCCCTTAGGTTAAAGAGGACAGGAAATTATTTATAACTGGTAGCTGTTAGTAATGTTCCCATTTACAGAAATTATATCTGTAAGCCTAAATGATCATATAGTACTGCAGCTTAATGAAAAGTGGTGTGAAAAACTCTATAATGTATGTTAGAACGCTGTTAACCTTAGGAAATCATCATTTCCTAAGGTTGTTAACCTATCGATGTGACGTAGATATGTTGTTAACCTATGATCCTCGTCACATCAGAGCAGGTTAACAACAGCGTGAGTGGTTCATGATGTGCCAGCTTTTTTTCAATGAAACCGACTGAAGGGAAACCGACGGGAAGGACTGAAGGGCATGGCAGTGACTTTTAAAAACGTAAGCCTTTTTTTGATAGTGGGACCATACACTATAAAATAATGTGTAGTCCTCTATCGGCAACAGTCAATTTAACCGTCTCGAAGTTGATGGCGACGTAAACCTCTCGTAGAGTTTCGCCTCGAGGTTTGGCATGGTCACCCTGGCAACCTCCCCCTCACTGTTAACTGACTGCTAACTATAGAGGACCATACATTATCCTCTATATCTTGCATTGTTTTGTTTTTACAGGCAGCATTCTATTACAGTTCTCTTCATGGAATTAGTGACCTGGAGTTTTAGCTATCTCACGGTTTGTGCACAGAACCCTAAGCATGGTTCTAATGGGACAATAGCTCATATTTAGCATTCTGTACACAAACCGTAACATATTAAAAACTCCAAATTACTGGTTCCATGAAAAGAACTGTGCAGAACATTGTCCATAAAAAGAAATTAATTGTAAACACAGTTTTTCGCATCAGTATTTATTAAGGTACAGTTAAATATGACTCATCTGGAGGCAAGTCTTTCATTTCTCTTACTAGGAACATTGCTAACTCCTGCCAATTAGCACACTTTTCCTGTTCCCTTTAAATACGATACAGACTTACCATTATTAAATCTAAGTCTCTCACCCATTTCTTGGCCAATGACCCCAAAGTGTACAGGTAACCCTGCAGAGCGATTTCCTCTGCTGCATCCATTGATTTTGCTGATTTAGCATCACCAGGAAAGTTAAGCAACTTGCTACTGACTCACTCCTCCACATCTTTGATGAATATGATAAAGTACAGCAGCCTCAGCACCAGCCCCTGTGATAATTAGTTTACTTCATTATACTTCATTGTTCCAGTCTTGTATTGCTTGACCTCTATTTGGCTTTTGACATGGTGTATCATGGGGTATTGCTGGATCACCAGAGGCACTATGTGGGACTCTTGGGAATGGTGTTGCTGTTGTTATATTCTATATGTCCAGCAGAACACAACAGGTTCACTCGGCTCCTTTACATCAAGCAGTGCTGCTGTCAACTGTGGTGTGCCTCAGGGGGTGATCTTGGCCCCCATGTCATTCACCATGCACATGTTACTGTTGGGTGAGATCAGCAGATGCTACTGCTTGGCATTTTATTGCTATGCTGATGACACCCAGCTGTGTGTCCTGTGTCCCTGATAATAGTATAGCTGAGCGAGTACCTTAGGGAGAGCCAAGATTGGATGGCAGCTAGCTGGTTTAGGTTTAATCCATCAAAGATAGGGGTGTTATTGGTGGAACCAGATTGGTCAGGTTGCATGGCAACTAGTGGTAATGCTGCCCTTCCTTTGCTGGATGGCATTGCTCTTCAGGCTGTAAATAGGGTGAAGAATTGGAGGGTCATTGTGGACTTCAAGTTGACCCTAGAGTTCCATGTGTTGGCTCTTGTTCACAGTGGCTTCTACTATCTTTGCAATATCATCCGGATCAAGTCTTATCTTGATCTAACTGATCTGGCAACACTGGTACACACCTTAGTCATGTCTAAGTTGGAATACTATAATGCTCTGTACCTTGGGTTATCCATGAGACTAATGCACCACCTGCAGCTAGTTCAGAATGCAGCAGTGGGGCTGGTAGCTGGGACTTCGTGGTCCAAGCATATCATGCCTGTTCTCAGTGCTCTCCACTGGCTGCCGGTTTAATGATACATCAGCTTCAAGCTGTGCTTGTTTACGTACAAGGCCCTTCACGGGCAGAGTCTGGGCTACCTTAAAGACCTCCTGGTTCCATACACTCCTGCTTGCGCCCTTTGCTCAGTGGAGGCAAACCTCTTGTCTATTGCTTGATCCCCACACCAGGCACTTGGGTTAAACCCCAATATTGACACTGTAGTAGAGCATGGGGGCGCTGCACTCCTGAGGTGCTGTCATTCAGATGAGACATTAAACCGAGGTTCCATCTGCCTGTTCTGGTGGTAGTTCAGGTGGATGTTAAAGATCCCATGGCACTTCCCGAAAAGAGTAGGGAAGTTTTTTTTATTGAAGGATTTAAAAGCACAAAATACATAAAAAACAAAGAAAACAAAAATACCTCATATTTCATAAACTGTTATACCTACAATGTTCATATTTTCATGTAGATAAGCTAACCAGTATCAACTGGGAGAATCAATATGGCAGTTACTTATATTTCAGAAAAAAAGATAGACCTTTCCACCACATGCTAACTTTATTCAACAGATGAAAAGCTACATCTTCCTCATACATTTCAAGCAAAGCATTCTTACATAACTGTTTAAATATTCTGTAAGGCATTCGTTGTTGTCTTATTACCTACTAGACTCTAGCTTGCCAAATATATAGTTTAATACCACTAAAAAGACTGAGAGTCTCCTTGTAAATTTGAAAAAAAGTTTGGAATAATCACCAAGCACCAAAATTTCGTAAGTTAAATTTTAAAGCCAGAACAATTTCCATGTAAGTGCCCAACATTTCCAAAGATTATGTGAGTACGTACATTCTAAAACAAAATGCTCCATGGTTTCCTAAGGGGCCGCACAGTCTGTATAAGGACAGGATCTTTTTCCCATTAGTTTATGCTTTCTATTTCTCCTTACATTAATTTTACCATAGGAACTAAGCCACAGTACTTCCCATATCCTTCGGGGGACCTGTTTTTCATTTAAGAGACATAGGATATTTTGTCTTTTGTTAGGGTTACAATTTTTAAATTCTGGTTCAGTCAGACCAATGTTCCTTAAGACATGGTAATAGAGATGTTTACGAGGGGATGATGCTAACAGTGTCCTGGAAATATTCCATTTATATAATTTCTGAATGGAGGATCGGAGATTATCCAGCACTTGTAAATATTTAGAAAATGTAAGGGGGCATCAATCCATTTATCTAAAACAGTGTGAAGGTTATTTAACATCCATAAATATGTGGGAGAGTTTTGTGCTTGAAAGAATAATTTTAATGAATGAATCCAAAACAAAGAATATAAAAAATCTACCTAATCAATCATATCAACTCCACCTTTCTTTTTATGTAAGTAGGTGAAACCCAATTTAATGTGGTTCAAATTACTTCCCTAAAGCATCCAAAAGAAAATACTATATATTTTTGTTTCAAATGCCAGCAGGAGCGGGAAAATTGATCCTGCATATAGCAGACAAGGAAGTAAAAATTGTTTAATAATAAATACTCTTTTAAGTTTGGAAAGTTTCCACCCTTTCCATTCATTTACTTTTGTTTCACAATATTTTAGAGCATTTTTCCAGTTCCTTTGAGCTTTATTTGAGGTTCCAAACATGATTCCCAAAATTTTAACTGGCTCGGATATTATTGGGAATCCCGCAATGTGAGGTTGAGGGCACCCACTCTGTCCTGTAGGCATGACCTTACATTTTTCTAGATTAAGTTTTGCATTAGATACTGTTGAGAATAAGTTTAGTTCCTTCTGGGCTTCACATATATATACTAGCAATGTTCTTCAATGAGAGGCATGTGTCATCAGCGTATGCTAATATTTTAACTGCATCATTGGGAGATTTACTAAAGAGTCATTGATTCATTTAATGATATATTTTCTAATAGTGGATTTAGGGAGAAAATATACAGTAAAGAACTTAATGGGCAACCCTGTCTTACCCCTTCCCATACTTTAGTTTCAAGGCCTGTGTGACCTAAAATAACAGGACTAAGAACAGCATTGTCATAAAGCAATTTTAACCATGCTATAAAGTCATCTAGTGTTCCAAATGTTTGTAAAACTCTGAAAAGAAAAACATGATTGACCCTATCAAATGCCTTTCTTTGATCTAAAGATATAATAAATCCTGTGTCCTTTGTTTTAGTAAAGTATTCCCACATTTCTCTAAGGATAATCAAAGGATGGTGGATTGATCTATCCAGTAACCCGCAAAACTGTTTCCGATGTATAATAGAAGTTGCTACCTTTCTTAACCTAAGTTCTACAGTAGGATCTGAGATAGAATTTAAAGTCTAAATTTAACAGACTTATAGGTCTCCAGTTATGAATGAGGTGTCTGTTTCCTTATTTAAATAAGAAGATAACTATACCTTTAGTAAAATAACTTGGTATTGATTTATTTATATTTAACAAATAATCAAACACCTTTTCCAGACATAAAACTAACTTGAATGTAAAAGTTTTATAAAATTCATAAGGTAAGCCATCAACCCCTGGGGACACCCTTACCTTCAGTGATCCAATCACTTCAGTAATTTCCTGTCCAAAGATTTGTGCTGTTAAGTCCTTTAAATCATCATTTTGTAAGTGTTGATGTTTTAGGTTTGAAAGATAACATGATATATCATTATCATTGGTAATATCAGACATATTTGTTGAGTGTAAATACTGCATGACAACTTCTGTTATTTCATTTGGAGAGGTCACTATTTTCCCTTTATCATTTTGTAAAGAAAAGTTATCTGCATTTAAATACTTCACAAGGATCAAAGTATAGGGTTCTTTGGGTGCCATAGGTAAATTCTGCTCAGATTGTACTAGCCCTATTGTATTGAAGAGCTTTAATTTCTGTTTTAATTTTTTTTATTAGGGGGAATAAATTATTGTTTGAATGCTGAGTAAGAGACAGTAGGTATTGAAGCTGAGAATGTAATTTTAAGTACTGAAAAAACTGAAGCTTAGAACGGTATTTAACAAAAGACTGGAAGCATTTTTGGATATTTATTTTTGTATCCCACCACCAGTCACCTATATTATCATGCAGATTGAAAACTGATGCCTGTGCCATCAATAATTGCCTAATATGGTCTTGAGTAATGGGATCAGATAGCATCTTAGTGTTCAGTTTCCATCTTCAGTTTTTAATAGGCTTATCTAAATTCCTTCCAAGGTGATTTTTGATCATCAAATGGTCTGAAAATGCAACTGGAATAAATTTGATGAATTATACTACCAAGTTGTTAGAGATAAAAACATAATTGATTAAAGTAGTATATTAGGCTCTCTTATAAGTAAATTGTGGCCCTCTGCTCAGAGAGTCAACACAATTAATTAATTCTGCCACAGAAATACATTTGTTATAGGCATGGGAATCAAAATATATATTTTTTTTTCATAGAAGTTTGCCCTCTGGGTACAGTAATGCTGCAATTAAGATCTCCACCCCATTATAATAAGTTTTGCTGTAGCTAAGAAGGGTTGAATACATTCAAACAATTTAACTCTATGTGCTTTAATTTAAGGGGCATAGATTTGTAATGTTCTGCAGGGTTCATTGTCCCATTAACCATTTACCATGAGGGCTCTCCTGAGAATAAGGTCAATAAGTCTAAAAAATGGAAACCTGTCTCCTGAAAAAAAAAATTCCTACCCCATCAGTGTTGTCGGTACCAAATGACCAGTATGATGGTCTCCAGGGCCACTCATATTTATAGCAATGCATTTGAGGTACTGATCCCATCCAGATTTCCTGTACTGCCAGGATATCAATAGTTGTGTCATGGGCCAGCTGGTACACTGCCAGTCTTTTCTTGGTGTTCCTTAAGCTACAACAATTTATAGAGGCTACAATAGTACAATGCGTCAGCTAGTCCTTGAGTTCTAATGTTTTTTCCTCCTTTTCTTTTTCCCTTCATACAGTTTCTCTACAAGCTGGACTATGTCTGGCTTAATAGATAATGTATCAAATACCCCTCCTCCATTTCAGACTCCACTCAATTTGGAGCTTGTTAAAACCCCAAATGGGTTTTTGGTTTCAAGTTCCTGTGATATCCCATCTTTTTTAGTCTGTCTTGTAGATCTTCTATGGGATTGGGGTGCCACCCAAGGTAGGAGTGTTGGCATGTCCAGTTGCTCTTCTGTAGGATCCTGGTCTTGAGGATCAGAGTAACATACTGGCTGAAAAAGCTCTCTGAGTTTGGATTTATCAGTTATCTCTGATGAGGAGGCTCCCAGTGTGCTTTTATACGGGTGCTTGTGGTTCTGGATCTTGGGCTTTGGGTGTAGGTGGAGGTGGTGGTAAGGATGTATCAAATGGTGTGACAGCATCTGTGTTGGCCTTGTTAATTAATTCATCAAGTTTCAAAACATCAGTTTTGTTTGATGAAGTCCATGGGCAGTCATGATACAAGTGGCCATATTCTTCACAAAGGTTGCATCTGGCATGGTTAGAGCATTGAAAACTATTATGTCCCACCACATTGCAGAGGCTACATCTTAATTTATTGCATACTGTACACTAGAAAGATGTGTGTGCACACCACACTGGTAGCATGCTTTGGGCTGCCCAGCATAGAAGCAAACTCCATGATCATGACCAAGAAAAAAACAGTTTCGAAGGTGACAAATGCCTTCCTCTATTTGCCTGGGTTTCACTTTAAATTTCCAATGTCAAGTCCAAAAGTGTTCTCCATCTAAAATGGTTTCAGGGGCACTTAAGATTTCACACTTTTGTTGAAGTCAGTGATAAATGTCTTCCACTGGCACACTTTCATTCTGGAACATAATAGTTACCATTTTAATCAGAGGTTTAGTCAAAGGGATCACAACAAAGGGGGTCCATGACAAAGAAAATTTTAATTGGTTGTATTTATACCAAAATGTTTCTAATAATTGTGGAGTGCAAAAGCTGATATCAAAGTTGTCTTCTGCTGAGATGTGTATAAATGCAAACACATCTGTGGGGGAGAAATGAAGAGAATCCTTAATCAGTTTTTCCCCCACATATTGCCTGTCGAGTTGTGGTTCCAAGCTTCCTTTGTACCTTAAGTGGACTGCATGTCTTCTGGGTAAAGATTCTGATTTATTGTTTTTAAATAAGTCTGACAACAGAGGTCAGGGAGGGGGAGTGGGTTAGACTTCCAGATCCAGACTTTTCAAAAGAGTAGGGGTGTTTATTGAAGGAAAACAAATCAAAGTATACATCACACATATGTCTTCACATATCCATGATATAGTTACAATCTCTGTACATTTTGAAGGGTGCAACTCAGAAAACACAGTGCTGTATATAGCAAAAAGTAAGTAGGGAAAAATGTGCATACTTAGTGGGCCAAGCAGTCCTTATCTGTCATCAAATCCTATGTTTCTATGTTATCAAAGAAGGAAATAAGCTTGGTTTAGTAGGATCTATATTTTGAGAATTCGTTTTGTGCTAGTGTTTAGCCCATTCTCATTCACATGTGGAACCACCACATCTTTTATTGGGCTATGCAGGTGATGAATACAGTATTAATAATTCCCTAATACATAGAAACATAGAATTTATCAGGCAGAAAACAACCTGGGTATATTGTGTCTGCCCAGTCCTTACCTTACTCCCACCAGTCTAACACTGATAAAGCCTAGGCAGTTCTCCTTGCTGGAAGTGCTGCCTTGTTCATAAAGTATCCTTCCCTCAACCCTCTCCCCTCTCCATTATTTTCACCAGACACATCTGTCTAGCATACCCTCTCTTGAAACCTTTAATTATCCAAGCATTTATAACCTCACTGGGTAGACTGTTTTACTTGTTCAGCACTGTCTCCATGAAGAGAGCACATGTACAATCCTATATGCATAACATTTGGACCACAATATCTCAACGTACCTCAAAGGTTAGTTCTGGAGCCAGTTCTCTTTAATGTCTTCATCAGTGATATTGCAGATGGGCTAGAGGAAAAGGTTTGCCTGTTTGCAGATGACACCAAGATCTGCAACAGGATGGATACTCCAGAGGGGAGGAAAGGAAAAAGGATGAGAAAGAACCTGAAACAGTTGGAGAGATGGTCAGAGGCATGGCAACTAAAGTTTAATGTAAAAAAGAAGTGCAAAATCATGCACATGGGGAGCAGGAACCCTGGAGCAAGCTACAGGTTGGGGGGGTGAGCTATTGGCAGTTACTAAGGAGGAGAGGGACTTGGGGGTCAAAATCACAGATGACCTGAAGACCACAAGACAGATGGCCAAGGTGGTGGGGAAGGTCACTGGGATGTTGGGGTATATTGGAAGGGGAATCACAAGCAAAGGAAGGAGGTAATAGTTCCACTGTACAAGACCCTGGTTAGGCCTCACCTTGAGTACTGTGTCCAGTTCTGGAGGCCACACCTTCATAAGGACATTGACAAAATAGAGACGGTGCAGAGAAGGGTGACCAAAATGGTGAAGGGTCTACATCACAAGCCTTATGAGGAAACAGTCAGAGATCTCAACTTGTACACGCTGGAGCAAAGGAGGGAGAGAGGTGACATGATAGAAATGTTCAAATACCTCAAAGGCATGAACAACATGAAAGGGGACAACATATTCCAATTTAAAAGTAATGCCTGAAGAAGAGGACTTGATATGAGACTAATGAGTGGCCGCATAAGGGGAAATGTCAGGAGGTTCTTTTTTATGGAGAGGGTGGTGGATGCATGGAATAGCCTGCCCCAGGAAGTGGTGGCCACCGGTATGGTGGCAGGCTTCAGACATGCATGGGACAGAAGTAAAGGAATATTAGAGATGCCAATGACCAGATAGGGTCACTGGCCACTTCATCAGGTAGCATAAATGGGCAGACTGGATGGACCTGGCAGCTTATCTGCTAACAGTATCAATGTATCTACGTAATAACAATATGAACATATGAAGAAGCCAGCAGCAGAAGGCCATTTGGTCTATCTAGTCTGCTCATATTGCAGGGTCCACAGCTTGAGCTACTATCCCTTCCCCCCACTATTCCTATCCTCCCTACCCATGATCCCTACCTTCCCCATGCCTATCCCAGCCTCTCTTGAAGCTGCAATTGTCTTCAACAAGACTACCTCTTATGACAGTGTATTCAATGTGTCCACCACCTTCTCTGTGAAGAACTGCTCCTTGACCTTTATCCTAAACCCCCCTCCAGATTAAGACTGTACCTCCTCATGTTATGGTTGCCACTCACCTGAAAAATACCCTCCTTATCCACCTTATTTATCCCTTTAAAGTACATGAAGGTCTCAGCCATGTCCCTCCTCTCTCTCCTGTCCTCCTGGGAGTACATGTTCAGTTCCCTCAACCTCTCCTCATATGCCTTACTCTGCTGACCCACTATTGTCTTTGTAACCCTCCTCTGGACCTTCTCCAATAGGTGCGGGCACCAGTACTGAACTCCATACTCAAGATGTGGCCTCACCAGTGACCTGTACAAGGGCAGTATAACCTCCTCTCTTCTACTACTGATTCTCCTAGCTAAGCATCGCAGCATCTTGTTTGCCCTTGCTGATGCTTTCTTGCACTGTGTGGAGTGCTTCAGGTCACTAGTGATCATCGCTTCCAGGTCCTTCTCCTCTGATGCAAATACCTGGACTCCACCCAGGCAGTACTCCATTCTGAGATTCTTGGCTCCAGTGTGCATAACTTTGCAATTCTTGGCATTGAAACCAAGCTGCCAGATCCTGGCCAGCTTTTCCAAATCATCCTATAGGTCCTGCATCCCTTCAGCTGTGTCCACTCTCCTGCAGAGCTTGGGGTTGCCCGTGAATAGGCACATTTTGCACTTAATGCTATCCCCAATGTCACTGATGACGACATTGAACAACAGTGGTCCCAGCACTGAGCCCTGCTGGACCCCACTGGTAACCTTTCTGCTGCCAGATAACTTTCCTCCCACAACCACCCTCTGGGTTCTGTCCCTCAGTCAGTTTTCTACCCATCTAGCCATCTTATTCCCAACCCCAAGATCCGCCAGCTTCCTGATCAACCTTTTATGGGGCAGAGTCAAAGACCTTGGTGAAATCCAGATAGAGGATGTCTACCACTTGGCCCCTATCTACAGTCTTAGTGATCCAGTCAAAGAAGTCAATCAGATTCATTTGACAAAATCTACCCCCATGAACCCGTGCTGCCTCACATTGTGAATAATGCAATCACTCAAAAAACTTCAATTATCTTATAATGCTTAAAACATAAAATGGATGAACCAACAGTTAAGACAAACAGCACAGGTTAATTCAAAGCTCTAAGGAGTAAGTAATGTTTTTGTTTCTTCTTAAACAGTGCTACAGAACTGGTGGTGCATATTCATTCAGGGAGCAAATTCCACAGGGTAGGGGCTGCAACCTGAAAAAGCCCAGTTACCAGCAGACTTTAGCCGAGAAAAGGGAACAGTTCCTTCCTCTACCTGTTATTGTGATTACCAGCTGTACCTCTCGTATTGCCTGAACAGCAGCTGGTATTCAACCCTGTTAACCCTCTTCCAGTATCTGAATGTTTCAGTTATGTCTCCCCTTTTGCTTTCTGGCCACCATAAATACAACGAATAATGGGATACTCAGTACTTGAGATGGAGTAAAGCACATTTTCTGATATTTGGGAATTAGTAAATAAAGGTGGGGTTAGTATACTGACCACTACAACCCCCAGTGATTTCCCAGAAACCACCCTGTTCCTTGCCCCCATACTTCTCAATAAAAAAGCTGGCCTCCTGCTGCCCCTGCCTCCACCCAAGGCTGTCTTAAAAATGTACTTCTCAACTAACCTGACCCACCAGTCCCCCAATTAAGTAGGATAACTGACCCTGTTATTGGCTCACCAGCCCCCCTCCCAACCTTAATCTATTATAGGGAGATGCCAAAGTTTTTTTTTATTATTAAATACAGTAACCAGCAAAAAGAGCAGTCATTCACTCACCAGGGAGTGCATTATAGGATCTTTATTTTTTTGTAATTAACTGGTTATCATTTTGTTTAATTCTGGTCAGGGAAGGCACACTGAGTCAAAGTTCTTCTCTAACTGAAACATGGGAGCACCAGGTGGTTCAGTGACTTGCTCAAGGTCATATAGTAGGATTCGAACCCAGGTCTGCTGAGTCTTCAGACCCACAACTTGGTGCACTAAACTCTCAGCTATACAGCTAACTGGCTACATAGTACAAGACAGTGCCACCGTTTTGTGGCTTTTACTGGGCCACTTTTCAGGGAAGGTAGTCCTTTGATTTACACCATTCTCTACCTTTTGTTTTCTGATCCTTACAGTTGGACTGCTTAACGTCCTTCATTATGTTTTCCCCCTGTCCGGTCCCAGTGGTTTAATCTGTGCTTGGGTGGCAGTTTGTAGTAGGTTAGAAACATAGAAATATAGAAAGTGATGGCAGAAGGAGGCCTCCAGATCCATCTATTCTGCTCATAAGCCTAACCCCTTCCCCTAACTGTTATTCAATGTTCAGATTCTTTTGTACCTATCTCAAGCCTTTTTGAATGTTCCAACTGTTTTTGCTTCCACCACCTCAGGTGGCAGGCAGTTCCATGCATCCACAACCCTCTCTGTGAAGAAGAACTTGCTTGCGTTGCCCTTAAATCTTTCTTGCATTGCCTTTAAATAAAATCAGATGGTTTGAGATGTGCAACAACTGGTAAATGGTCAATGTACTTCTGGTGGTGGTGGGATTCAAACCCATGACTGGGGAATCTTTTGGTTTGTAACTCAGTGCTCTAACCTCTGTGCTATACTGCAGAGGTTTTATCCCACAAGTGATCGAGACCAAATAACAAACAAGCATTCTATTTAAAGAGACAATTGAGGCCCACCATGTGCAGTGCACATTTAAACTATTATGGAGTCCACAATGTTATAAATACAGATTGCATATTAATATTTTTGTTTTTAAACAGGGTGCTATGTATTCATGTTAGCATTAGGTTTGATTTCAGTCCTTGGTCCCACTCAGTTTGGCAGGACTAGGTTGAGTTCCTCAGGAGCAGGATGCTTCTCAATAAAGGGAGTGATTCGTGGCTTCCCACTGCTTAGCTGTCTTTCAGTTGCCCAAGAGGAGGGGAGACCAATCATAAGTTTCTGACTATCCCATGACTTGGCTCTGTGGATTTGAGTTGTGTTGTCTTGACATGTCCTATATAGCTGGTGAGCATTAAATCTCTCCCTGATCAGTATCAGCACTCCCTTCAGCTCCTGAGACTGCTAGCTCCACATGCCATAAAAGTACTTTCCAGCTCTGCTGAGGCTGGAGTCCCTCTTTTAGAGAGTTGATGGGAATGGAAGACATAGCAGGGTGGTCTGAAAGGAGTTAAGAAACTAGTAGCATGGCCATGAGGAATACCGAAGTGAGATGCTCGTAGGAAAAAGGGTACATGCAAGGAAAAAGGGAGAAACATGGAATGTAAAAACAAAATATAGCACTAAAAACCTACTTCTCAAAATAGCATTGCCAGACTGCCGGGGCAGTGGAAGAGCTTCTGCTTGCAGTGCTTGCATCCTGGGTTCAGAAGTGAACCTGGGATGTCAAAAGGCTGGCCGAGGAAAGGATCAAGCATCCCAAGGAATGCTCTCATCCTCAAGGGGAAGGAGAAGGATCTGACATTTGACCAACCACTGGTGGAGAGCAGGGGTCTAACAGACGGTGCTCAAGATCTTCAGAAGGCTTGCCAGACATCTGGTGCTTAGTATGCCACTACATCATTGCATGTCATGCCTCCCTGGGAAACAGCAAATACAAAAAAATCATTGACTGATCAGGAGGACATCCACCCTCCACCAGACCCCATGCAGCTGCCTGAGGCACTCCCCAGATCATGAACCAGTCTCCATCCAGGGAGGGGCCCCTCCCCAACAGCCCTATGCTGGGAGGGTAGGCAAGGGTGCACTCCAGTTGGGTGGGATGGGTAAGTCCCAGGAGATGGGTGCTGGGTGGCGGGGTCAGAGAGATGGTGGCCACTGATGGCCCAAAAAATAAATAGCATTAATGACACGGAGATACCTTATTGAGAGTTGCACTGGATCTCCTGGGGAAGGCTGAAACTAAATTTAAGGGAAGCTCTTTGATACTGTCTTTCTGTAGGCTGAAATATTATGGCCCTGTTCTTCAACACTAATTTTAACTGATATTCGATGACCTCTTAGATGTTCCGTTTTTTTATGTATATATTGGATTTTATGCTTTCTTATGGAAGAGGACTATGTCTCCAGAACGTATATCCATATATAGCATTAATAGGACATCTCTACCACGCTTTAAACCAAATGATGAGATGAACATGAAATTAAGATTTTCTTTGTTTTTTATTTGATGTAGTGCTTCATAATGCACTCTTTTTTTCTTTGTGTTGCCTTCAGTTTTCTGTATTTTTTAACAATGCCCCACTTTATATATGTGCTAACATACATTTCAAGACTAAAATGTCCCTTCTCAGAACACTCTTGGGGATACTTTCTAAAATACAAAACAGATTTAATAAAGAACCATCACTATTTATGATCAAAAAATATCCTCATTATACAATTTAATTAAACTCATATAAAATAAATTATCTTAATACAGGGGAACATACCTGTAATTATAGCTATCTCAACATACTTCTTGTTATATTATAACCACTTTGTGCAGGACCTAATATTATAGGTGAGAGAAAGGAATAATCAGCTAGCTTCTCTACTAAATTTAGGCAGTCTTGTATGTAGTTACAATGGGGGGGAGAGGGTTTCTAAAAGAAGAATTTTTACTGTTTTGTAGAGCACACTTATGTAGGCTTCTAAACTCATCTCTTTTAGCGAGGCTTTATTCCTTAATGGAAAGGCTTGCTCGTTCTGTGACCATCTTCTTAATTCAATCTAAAAAGTTTTAAATAAAGTACTTTAGGTTTTCTTTTTGATTGTTTTTAGATTTTTACAGGGCAGATAACAATGTCCCAAGATTATACTTAACTGATTGATCTACATAAGGGGTTTTACCCTCTTAATATCAATATGACCAATGTATTACCTAGATTGTATTAGATTTCTTATTTTAAAGAGAGGTTCAAACTTATTTTCTCACTTTTTCTGACTAATAAATATAATTTGGTGTGACATATGGGTTAAGTAAAATAAACCAACAAAATTCATAAAAAAATTACTAATCTATAATATTTTTTTTATAGAAACTTTATATAAATTCATTAATTTTTGTTAGTTTATTTTATGAAAAGGGAACTCCATAACAGACCTTCATTTAAACCATATTTACTTTTGTAAGTTTTTAAAGTATGGATCCACCATGCCTCTCCTCTTCTTAACAATGATTCCCAATTGCCACCTCTTTTTGGTTTTCTTACTTTCTCTACTCCAAAAAAATTTAATGATGCTGTCTGATGATTATGAATAATAAAATGTTCCACTATTGGTAATTTTGTGTCTTGACATCTAATTCGACTTTTGTGTTCTGTTATCCGATATTTTTTAAGGGTCGTGTTGTTTCTCCTATATGATACAAGGAGCAAGGGCAGGTAATACAATACACTATGTGGTCTGAATCACATGTACTAAAGTCTCTTATTTCAAAATTCCTTTCTTGGCAAGTACTCTTTACTGGTTTACTTTTTATTCCATTGTTGCAATGCGTGCAATGTCCACAAGTGTAGAAACCTTTAGCCTCCCTATTTATCCAAGTTTTCTGTGCTGGTTCTTCTTCCCAGTGTTGTGTCTTTACCAGTTTATTTTTTTAAGTTTTAGTTCTTTTTGCTGTAACCCAAGGTTTAATGTTAAAAATCCTGTTGCCATTGTCAGTTATTCTTAAAATGTTCCAATTTTTGAAGATAGTTCATTTAATCTGTGGAAAAAATTCAGAGAAAGTGGTTGAGAAGCAAAGTCTGTTCTCATTCTCTTCTCTATGTTTTTCTTTTAGCAATTTTTCTCTAGATATTTTTTATGTTTTCTCCATAGCCTTGTCCAGTAAAGGTGTTTTGTAACCCCTTAATCTAAATCTATTTTTCAGATTCTCAAGATTTTGTGTGAAGCACTTTATATTTCCACTGTTCCGTTTGACTCTGAGCATTTGTCCATATGGTATACCTTCTTTAAGCATAGCTGGATGAAAGCTCTTAAAGTGTAAAATTGTATTTCTGTCTGTTGGTTTTCGGTATAAATCTGTAGTTAACTTATTATTTTTCTCTTGAATCACCTTAAGATATAGAAACAAAATCTCTTTTGGATCATGCTTCAGAGTAACTGTTCTTCAACACAGCTTCTTCTTTTCTGCAAATAAAACTAGAACCCTTAATGTGTAGTCAAAGCAGAAATAAAGGTGCTACTCAGATCGTAAGGAGCAGCTACATATGTGGCAAGCAGATTACAAATAAGCAAAAAGAGCAACAGTGCAGCATACAAAGAGTTTGCAAACATGGAAATGCATAAACAGAGTACATGTCACACTCAGGACTGCTTAGCAGTAGGCCATCCCTGTGGCTTGGAGGACTGAGACATTGTGCAACCCGGGTTCGGGAACTGGCTCAGGTTACTGGGGGCTGGCCTGGGACAGGAGGATTAAGTGTCTGACGAACTGCTGTCCTCCTCTGCAGGGGAAGGGATGCAGGTCCTGGCACATATCTGGCCTCTAGTGGTGGCTGGTGGTGCAAGCAGCCAGGGACCATTACTTGTGGAATGCAGGAATGGCAGCCGGTCATGTCCTATGTATGCAAGTGTGCATGGGTTCATCTGGACAGCAGTGCACGTCCGTTCCTCCTGGGGAGAAAAGCAGAGGAAAAAATTGCTGGATGCAGTACAGGATGATACTGAACCCTGCATGCTGCACACCAGGCTATGGGGCCCTCTCCCAGAAAGCAGATCCGTTCATCGGCAGTAGTCCGCTGACCCCTGCCGTGGGGGGTAAATCATGGGGGGAAGTACTGGGATTGAGGTAAGTCCCTGAGACACAGGCTGATGGGGCTGGGGGGGCAGTAAGAGAGATAGCCTGCAATGGCTGAAGAAGAGAAACAGATTAACTAAAAAAAAGGGACTGCATAGCAGTGACAAGAGACCAATGCCACAATGTTTTACATCATCCTGATATTTCTCCTGGGGCTGGAAGCTCACTGCCATTACTACAGCTGAAGAGAGCAGCTATGAAAGTCAGGAAAAAAAGGTAAAATAAAGCTAGGTACTGTATATATCTACAAAGTGGCATGCATATACTCGTACTGATATTGGCTCTGTATTCAAAACATAGAAGGTGGTGTATGTGTCATTGTTTAACTAGCAGAAAAAACATAATGTCTGACTCCATAGCAACAAAAGCTGTGGCTGAGCTGAATCAGATTTTGTACATACAGTAGGTCTGTGTAAATTAAAGGTCTTCAAGGACATTCTCTTACCTCATTTCACACAGTACATAACTTTAGTGTAGACTTGGAATAAAATTACATATTCTGTCATCATTCTTACTTTAGTATACAGTAATAAACCTCTAATTCTTTTTGCCACAAGACATGCAGAGCAGTCAAGCCAAATGTTCATGCTTCCCTTGACATCAGAAGAGCTTCTTCCATTTCAGTGCCATTGTAAGTAATAACCTTCCTTCCAGTAGGGGAGGAGGTTGATTACCAGAAATGTCAATGCTGAGACTGGCACTTGAGATACAGTATAGCAAGGGTAAAGTAGTGGGTGAAACTTCTGCAGCAAATCAAGCTAAGGAGCACTCTTAACACCGGAATATGATGCAAATGCAAAAGATTTTATTCCAACAAAGAACCAGGACCCCTGTGCTTCAGTACTCCTGCCTTCTAAAGGGGGTAGGAAGGCAGGAGTTCTAAAGCGCAGGGGCCCTGGTTCTTTGACTTGCTGCAGTTTCGTCTGAGATTAGCTGCCTCCAGCTGGAGCACCACCTCACAGTGTTTGTGTTGTTTTGCTTTGTTGTTTTTGGTGAAACTTCTGGCCTGTTTACATGGCCATTGCAATGAAAGCTGTGGTCCACTTCAGTGCTGCTCTGAGCCCTGACCATCTCTGACCAGAAGTTTCATTTAGATGGCCCCTCTCAGAACCAATTCAATCCATGCTGGAGAGAGGCTGTTAATCTGAGAAGCAGTCAGTTGCCAAGAAACTTTCAGGTGCAGGCATTATGGGAGAGTAGAAGAGGTTGCTGGGAGTGTCCATCACATGTCAGAGTGAGTGGTGCAGCATGTCCACAAGGCTGCTTAAGCCGTTTACTCTGGAATTTATCCCCTGATTTGCAGCTGCTCAGCAAGAGGCAAGAGAACTGACTTACCGTGACTGGTTAAGTATACACATGGCTGTATTTGCACCATAGGAATTGAAGCGTTTTGGTTACTGTGGTGACAGTGTGGCCATGTATACTGGTCTTTTGATGGGGGGGTAGAGGTATTAGAAGGGTGAAGGGGAGTGATGGGCTTCTTCTGGAATCTGGGGCTCTGCTCTACTGCTGGGCTCAGGTCTAAGTACTGAGAAATCTGTGGAGAAAAAAGCAATGACAAAAGAGAAAAAAGGGAGACAGGAAGAGACCAGCCCTTAAAGACAGGCCCTACAGCTATGATGGTCTGCTGACCTGGGTTTGGTTCCCCTAATGACCTGCGGCAGATCCTGTTATGGTGGAAGCTTGTGTGTATTCTAGTTCGATGGAAGATGGCAGAAGGACAGAGAGAGTGAACCTTTGGAAGGCCACTTAAAGATGTGCAGCTGTAAGGCAGGAGAAATCCAGTCCCCATAGAAGGACACTTACCATGGGCCACACAGTACTTGGATTTGGGAATGTCTTAGCAGGATTAGTCTCAATAGCCTCAGTGGCTGTAAATTACTCCTTGTATACAAAAATGGTGTGCAGCATTTCAAAGCCCTTCAAGGCTGTGTGGCAGGGTGCTGTTGTGATGAAAGATGTATTACCCCTGTGCTAGGAGTTTCAGAGTGTGCATCTGGCTTACATGGCCATAATACCCTGTAGGGATGTCACAGAGATATTGCAGACCTCTGCAGTTTATATTTCTAGCCTGGAAAAAGAGAGATGATCTGGAAGTCACTGGTCAAGAGACAATGTTGAAAAGTGCTTGAAGTTTGGACACAGATTGGAAAGGGATAGAATGCATTTAAGCCCTGGGGTTTTACTTTCCCCAGCAGACCACTCATAATAACTGTGTGTCCAAGGGTGTCTAGCTGCTACATAGTCAACCTCACATGTTACCTCTAAGGACATACAAACATATGAACAGATGAAGAAGCCAACAGAATAAGGCCATTTGGTATATCTAGTCTGCTCATATTGCAGAGTCCACAGACTAAGCTACTGATACTGCTCCCATAATCCTTCCATGCTTTTCATCCACCCCTCCCATGACCCTTATTTTCCCCATAAGTCTATCCCAGCTTCTCTTTGAAGCTGTCCACCATCTTCAATGAGACCACCTCTTCCAGCAGCGCATTCCAGCTGGCCACCACCCTCTCTGTGAAGAAGTGCTTCCTAGTCTCCCTCCTAAACCTCCCCCTCAAATTAAGACTGTTCCCCCTCATGTTATAGTTTCCACTTAGCATGAAGGGACCCTCCTCTTCTACCTTGTTTATCCCTTTCAAGCATATCTTTCAACCTTTCTTCACCAAAATGTGTGACAAGATGTGTGCAAATGAGCACAATGTGTGACATATCATCAAACATGGCACTGCAAGCTCAGAACACTATGGCTATCAGTGCACTAATATTTATAATGGAGTCTATTTACTAACGTATGGGATGTACATGCAGTTCACATGTACAGAACCCATGCAGCTCCACACCCTGGGACAAGCGCACACTGGCCAGTGTTCACCATTGCAGGGCCCCTGTCTGCACCTCTGGTGTGCAGCTGCATTGGAGTGGACTGCAGGACACAGGCAGGCATCAAATTGGATGGCCATCTTGGGTCCAGAAGTGGATCCCCTGCTGCACACTTGTAGGGGATCCTGGGAAGGTGCAGACTCCGGTGAGCAGACCCTGACAGGCGAATGTCAAATGGCTGCCCCCAGCCCTCCCTGACAGCCCAGTGGGCTGAGACAGCAGTGTGTTGGGGGATCCCATTGTCCCTGTAGCCAGCAGGCATCCATTGGGGAGCCATGTATTTGTATCATATTTTATTTTATGTGCAGTGCCTTGATTTTGAAAGGTGCTATAAAAATAAAGATTGATTGATTGATTGAATGATGAATGTACAAGTTACAGCAGGGTCCCCCTTCACGTAACTTGTGCCACCCTCCCCAGGCCCAGCACTCTGCACCTTAGTAAATGGCATGGAGTGTAAGAACAACTCCTAGCATGGCCACAGACCATCAGTGGCACATAGCTGTGCAGGCAGCCAGGGATTGTGTGTGCAAGGAGCTAATGCAGCTGTAGTAATGTCACCAAGGGTCTGCTGGATTCCCACAGCATGGTAGTCTCATGTAGGGTTGCCTACATGCCTCAGACATGTGGTGCATAGGCAATCTGCACGTTAGTGAATAGACCTCATTGTTTGCTGATAACTGGGAGTAATAGATTATTGTGAATCTCTGCTGTAAAGTCTCAGTGGGAAATGTGGAATATCACCTTCCCCATGTGAGACAAAGGAATTCTGAAAGTTAAAATGAGTGCTTCACTTCGTAAGGTGTAACAGTTGAGAGATATGCTTTCAAGTACTTGAAATCCTTGAAGTAAGGAAATTGAGCTGTTATGTAGTCACTCTCATATATTGTATCCAAGTGACTAGAGGTGTTACAGTCACCCTCGTATGTTGCACCCAACAGAGTAGAGCTGTTATAGTAGTCCTTGCATATTTAAGACATGGGAGTAGAGCTGTTATATAGTCACTCTCATACATTGTAGACGGTAGAACTGGCATGTCCATATGGAGAATAACAAGTCTAAGAATTGAGCTTTTGAACCAAGGTATACCTGCTAACATTTGTGAGCTGGTAAACTAAAGTCAGATGTGAGCTCCACTACTGTCTTCAGTGTCCTGTATTTGGGTCTTAAGATGGCAAAATGTATTTATAAGCAATAAGCCATGAAAGGGAATTGGTTGTATGGTAATAAAGTATGGGTATGAGTATAATGAGGCACATGGCGATTGTGCTGAGTGTTTTTAGCACCTGGAATGCCTTACCCCCAGAAAGCCAATGAACTGGAGTGTCTTTTTGCACTTATAAAATATGTAAGCTTAGAAACAATTTAGAACCCCAAAAGTGCCAGATTGTTTTAAACAGGTATTTTTTTAACATGACTTATAAAAAGTAGACTCTTCCCTCTGTCAATCACATGCCTTTCTACACATCTAATTTATGGAATGTTTGTTTACTGTGGAATACTGGAATTCAAACTTCTTCATAATTCCTTGGGCAGAATGTTTAACCCCCAACACAAAACAAAAGATGTTATATAGAGCCACTGTCTCAATTTTATCTGTGATAGGGTTAGCAGTAGAGATTGCCCAAGCAAGCTTGTAAGGATAGGTGGGGAATTTCTCATGGTCAACAAAGAAACAACAAGAATTTATACTGTGAATTATACCTTATTATTTTAATTTGTTTAAATGTGCAAGGAAGCGATCATGACAAGAATTAATGTTTATTTTTTTTTAATTAAAGGGAGTTTTACTTTTTAGAGCCTTATTGAAGGTTTTCAGTGAGTAAAGTTTGCAGCCATGTTGATGATGCCAATCAGAGACAAGTGAAGTGGTTCCTTAATTCTGTGTGTGATTGGCCCATATTCCAAATCCCATTGCCTGAACTTATTCTAATGTGTGTATTTCTGGAGAATTAGCATGTGGGGCTTGAACCTTATTATGCCAATTAGAAAGCAAGACTTTTCCTTTTTTTTTAAAAAAACTTTCTTTATTTTAAAAGTTTTTTCCTTATGAGGACAAACTTACGTACAAACATCTGTGTTCCTTCTAAGAAACATACTTATACTATATACAATACAGGTAGGCAAGGACAATTAAATTATCAATTATATAGTATTCATATTTTTGCATGAGAGGGCAGGATCATACCATCTGGTTCTTATTTCATATAGAGCCTTTAAACATACCTATTCTTATTGGATCTGAGCCTGAACTCAATCAGTTGCACAGTTAAATGCTTCAGTTTCGATGATTGTTACATTCCCCATTCAAGAATTTCAGCTGTTCAATGAATTTAATGATTCCAAATGAATTTAAATTTATTTAAATTCAGACTCAGACCCACTCAGATTTAACTAGTGGCGGGGCTACAGCAAATCTAATCCCCCACAGCTCCCCATATTAGGGGTGGTTTTCCAGGCCATGTGTTTTAATATGTCCTTATTTATTTTAAGTTTAAATTACATTAAGGAATAAAGTCCTGGAACTCATTTGATATATAAATTACCCATCTCCTCCAGATTAATTCAAATTTATTATATTTTCTGTTGAGTGTTGCCGTCATGGCTTCCATTCTGTATATATAAATCATGATTTCATGCCACATCTGTAATGTAACTTCTTTTTGCGATAGCCAATTTTTTGTTGTTGCTTTTTGTGCTGCTAGACAGGCTATTTTTAGGAATTTACTTGTATTGGGCTCTCTATATCCTTTAGGATATTCCATAAAAAAAATACAACAATGGAGTTATTTGCAAATCAGGATCCACAATGGTCTGTAAGGTCCACTGCAGCTCCACCAAAAATTCTTGTAGTTTTGGACAACCCCAGAAAATGTGTCCCGTTGTTGCAGGAGAACAACCACACTTCCTCCAGACACTGAGGCTCCCACCCCCTGGTATTTCCCCTGAACCGCAGGAGTCCTAAAAAACCTAGTAAACATCTTCCATGCAAATTCCTTCCAGCTTATGGCAGATATCCCCCACTGTATTCTCTGCGTTGCCCAAATCCATTGCTCGTCCTGTATCTGGAGCCCCAAGTCCTCCTCCCAAGTTTTCTTAATAGTTTGGATAGAGTCCCCTCTCCATCTAAGCAGTGTAATATATAAAACTGAAATTATATGTTTTTTGGGTGGGTTCCCCTCTATTGTACATTTTAAAATTTCTGCTAACTGGGGAGGTGGTATTCTCCTATGTAGTATCTGTGTCTGAAGTGATCTGATATAGGCCCTAACCTGGAAATAACGAAATCTATCTTGCCAGGAAATCTTGTATCTGGTGACTAGCGTTTGGAAATCCAAGATCTCCTCCCCTTCTAGGAAATGCCAGATTAAATGCAGTTTTTTCTCCTCCCATTTTTTGTATCCCTTATCCCACCTGGCAGGAGCAAAAGATGTCAGATAGGGTATTGACCACAATAGGTATCTCCAATCTTTGGCCCTCTTATCTGACATAATTTTATGCCAGGTGTTTAAGGTGGTCTCTGTATATGGGTTTATTCTCTCTCTTAAGTATTTATTCCCTCTTTGTGAGAGCAAGATATTCTTTACGTTTGTTATGCCTCCTTCATACAGTTCAACAGATTTCCATCTGGCTATGTATGAGTGGTCCATCCAATATATGGCTGTTCTTATTTGGGCTGCTTGATGATATATTTTCAGGTTGGGTAATGATAAGCCTCCTTCCCTCCTCGGGATCTGAAGAGCAGAGAACCGTATTCTCGGCCTCCTCGGGCCCCACAAAAAGTGAGAGACTCTTCTGTGCAGTGTCATGAAATATGAGTCTGGGATGAGCAGAGGCAGTGTCTGGCTTAAATATAATACCTTAGGGAGTAGCACATTTTGATTGCCTCTACTCTTTGTACCAGGGGTATAGGAGTCACAGCCCATCTCTCCAAGTCTTTTTAAGTTTATCTAAGGTCCGGGTAAAGTTGAGTGTGAAAAGCTGGTCTGCATGGAAGCTTAGATAAACCCCAGATACTTAACATGCATAAGATCCCATTTAAAGGGAAAGGACTTAACTATCCTAGCTGAGGGCATATATTGTTTTTTAACACCTCGGTTTTAGTGGTGTTTATTTTATAACCCGCTAGTTCGCTGAACTCTGTTAGGCAGTTCCACAGCAGTTCTATGGATTGTTCTGGATCAGAAAGATATATGAGTAGGTTGTCTGCCTACAAGGCTAATTTATGTGTCTCCTCTCCTATCTCCCAGCCCCTCACCGCCCTCTCCTGCCGAATCTTTTGAGCTAGGGGTTCCAAATACAGGGCAAAGAGGAGGGGGGAGAGGGGACACCCATGCCTGGTACCTCTATATAGGGATATTGGAGCAGACACCCAGCCATTAATTTTTATATAGGCCTTGGGGTTTGTATAAATACTATTTATCGCTTTGATGAAGGTGCTTGAGAAGCCAAACTTGCTCAAGGTCATCTCTAGGAACTTCCACGCTACCCAGTCGAAGGCCTTCTCCGCATCTAAGCTCATCGGTAGAAAAGGGGACCTCGACCAGGCAGCGTGGTGTAATATATGTAGGGTTCTTTTAATATTGTCCTGTGTCTGTCTCCCCAAGATGAAACCAGTCTGGTCTAATGCAATTATTTTGGGTAAAACATTTTCCAGTCTTCTTGCTAATATAGCTGTATATATTTTATAATCAATGTTGAGTACTGAACTAGGACAGAACGATTTACATTGTGTGATGTCTTTGTCTGGTTTTGGGATACTGGAGATGACTGCAAATTTCCAGGTATCTGGGAAGGTCTCCCCTACTTGCACTATTCTGCATGTCTCCAGTAACTGGGGGCTAAGTTCTGTTTTAAAGAACTTAAAGAATTCTGGGGCGCACCCATCTGGGCCCGGGGATATTTTTGATTTAAGCTTTTTAATCGCAGTTTCTAACTCTAACATCGTAATGGGTTTCTCTAAAGAATCTCTAGTTTCCGGCGATAGTCTCGGCATCTCAAGTCCCTCCAGGTATTTTTGAATCTGTGGTTCACTTGGGTTTTTTTCAGGAGTGTATAAGGTCTGTTAAAATGCTTTAAAGCAAGACAATATATCCTCTGGTGTTCATACCATCCTCCCCGTGGTGTGATCCCTAATCTGGGTAATGGTATTTTGTGACACTTGTCTCAATCTATGAGCTAAAAGGCGGGTGGCCCGTGGGCTTGTTTCATAATATCTCTGACACATGCGTTGCAATGCCTGTTCTGTTTTAATATCAATTAGTTTGGGGATTTTTTGTCTGATTTCTTGCATGTCTGAGGAGATAGAATCGTCTCCAGCTGCATGCTGCTTCTGCAGTTCTAATAGTTGACCTTGGAGATTTTCCAACTGTTGATTATACTGTCTTTTAAAATGTGCTGCATATTTAATACAATCTCCTCTGAAGACTGTTTTTATCATATCCCAAAGAGTTCCCTGTGATATTCCGGGAGTTTTATTCTCCTGAATTATCTGTTCCAGATGGGCTTTTGCCATATCTGTGAACTCCTTCAAATTCAACACATAGTTGTTAAATCTCCAAAGGGTATGCCCCCTTTTAGTGCTCCACTCCATCTCCATCAGAAGCATGGAATGGTCAGATAGCGTGGATGGGATGTGACGACATTCTGTAACCAGGTTTTGATGTTCCCCTGATATCAGCATGTAATCTATTCTAGCGTACGAACTATGAGGATAGGAAAAGTGTGTGTACTCTCTTTTCCCGGGATTTTCATGTCTCCAGGCATTCACCCAAAAGGCAGTTCTCAGATGTTCTCTAATCATTTTACTGGTTGGGTTTTGTCTAAAAATCGAAGATCTAGATGTATCCATCTGATCCCAGATTTGATTGAGGTCTCCCCCCACTATCAACCGCCCTCTTTGAAATTCCACTATTTTTTGTAATAGTAATCTAGCGACCTCTTTTGATGACCCTGGTGGAAGATATATCGAGACCAGGGTGATAGGGGATCCCTCCAGATTTCCAGAAAGGACCACCAGGCGGCCCTCTGGATCTGAGTAAGCAGAAGTTGTTTGGAATTGAGTACCTCGAGATACAAGAACCGCTACCCCCCGTCTCTTATTTTGCCTGCATGAAGCTGCAGCCACTTGGTTAAACCCCAGTCTCTGCAGCTTTTGGTGCTCCTCTCTATTCAAATGGGTCTCTTGTAATAATACAAAAGAAGGTTTTTGCCTCTTAATTTCTGCCAAAACCTTATATCTTTTAACAGGATTATTCAATCCATTGACATTATGTGATATGATTCTTATGATAGTTATATCTGCCATTTATATGCAAATATATATTATTTGTGTTAATATTTCCTTTCCAATTCTCCATATTTTAATCTGACCTCTCCATGTCTCTGATCCCCTCAATGTAGTCCATGTCCCTTGCCATAGTCCATGTATTTCGTTAAAATGGTATGTTGTATATATGTCCTTACATTTTAAGCTCAACACGCAAACAACTACAAACAAACAGCAATGTAACTTTAACCCCACCCCCCCCAATAATACCCCTCTGGTAAACTTACCATGGGAAAAAAAACTATATACATGTTGACCCCCAAGGTAGGGAACAAATTCTTATGTTCCCTGTGAGCTCGGGTTACAAATGCCCGAGTTGGAGGAGAGGAGACCAGTGTCCTGACTCGATCCTCCTGGACCCTAAGACTAGTGAATCCTGGCCTGATATATTGGCCTGTCGTCACCATTTTTTCCCCCAATATATAGGCTATATTTAAAGTAGACTCCTTTTGCCAACTTAATAGGATATTCATCAGCTCCATCATGCTCACCAAAAGGAGCAACTGAGAAGGCAAATGAACCATGTGTACCTACATAAAGGCTTCCCAACCCCCCCCAGCAAACTTAGACATTTTTTTTTTAAACAAAAAAGTGAATTCCGAACAATTCCCTACAATGTCTGTTTGTTCCCCCCCTAAGCAACTAGTTACCCCTGTGGGGAAGAAAAGATTGCAGTCTTAATTCCTTCTGTTGCATTAGAGGTATGCAGCTGGACCGCCCTGAGAAGAATATGCATCTCATTCCCAAACCTATAATGCTTTACAGCTTCTCTGTTGGCTATCCAGTATATAATCATCAAAAATCATATTATTATTAACATTATTATTATTAAAGATCAAAGAAAGAAAAGAGGAGATAGGCTGCATAAACTCCAACCAAAAGTCATGGCTCGCATCTCGCCCTGAGTTAACGCTTCTGCAATCAGCCGCGAGGATTAAAACGTATACATGAGCCCTGACTGGAGCCTTGCCCTGCTGCAGCCTAAAGTTCAATGTTAGACCTGCTGCGAAAGGCAGAGAAGACGAATCTCAGTCTGTTATAACAGTTCTCACTTTCAGGTACCTCCATCTCTCTCCTCCGTCTGCTCCTCATCATTCCTTGCATGTGTAAGTTTATGCAGCATCCTTTTAATGTCCTGCATGGTGTTCGATGCCAACAACTCTCCTGTTGTCCTGTTGTTTTTTCTAGAAGATGTCAATCTCCACTGTGTCTGGATGCTTGGAGGTTTGTCTGTTGATCTCGACGCAAGCAGGATATCTTGTCCCTTGTTCTTCAATGCTTGATAAGCCTCCTCAGATGTCTGATACAGTTCTGTGCCCGACTCCCAATATACCCGGAGGCGAGATGGATATGGGGTCTGAAATCGGACTCCTATCACTCTCAGCTTGCGTAGTATAGGAGCGTATGATAGCCTCTGCTGTTGTATGATGGGCGGATAGTCTTGATCAAAAAATAATCTAGCTCCATTATAATCTACCATTCTTTGCCTCCATGCCATTTTTAGGATTCGCTCCTTGTCCCTATAACTTGAAAACTTTGCCACGATAGATCTAGGCCTTGCCATCGCTGAGGTGGGTTTGGGCACTAGGGCCCGGTGCACCCTTTCGATTTTAAAATTGAAGGCCTGTGGGAGATCGAGTACATTCCTCAACAGGTCTCCCAGAAAGTCACACATGTCTCCTGTCTAGGTCGCTTCTGGCAAGCCATAAATTCGTAGATTTTCCCACCGGGATCTGGCTTCTAGATCCAGGCATTTTGCATTTAAAGATTCTTGTTGCTGGGCGATTAATTCAACTGCTTGGGAAAGGTGTATCAGGTCATCTTCTGCTGTTGAGATTCTCCCCTCTGCCATAGTAATTCAGGTATCAAGTTTGGTAATGTCATGATGAAGTTGTTCAAATCCTCGTTTTGTGTCTGCTCTTGATTGCTTTATTTCTGCTAATAGTGTCTCAAATCTTGTTCTGGAGAGAGTTTCTAGTTCCGTTTCTGTGTCCGCTCCCGCCATGCTCGAAGGGGAATCTCTCCCGCTGACAGTTGAACCGGTCGGGCTCAATCTACGTGGATCTGGTTGAAGTTTAATTTTTTTTGTTCGAGATCTCTTTTCTGGTTTACCTCCACTAAACGATTTATGCATTTCTTCATATATTTGTGTTGTAGGATTGTGTGGAGTTAATTCTTTGCTGGAAGGTAAGGGAGCCTCAAAGTTAAGAGGCCATCTCTCTGGTGATGTCACCAGAAGTCCCCAGAAAGCAAGACTTTTCCAACTCATTTTGAAAATGTATTTATTAAAATTGTTTCTCCAGGTAAAAAAACATACAGAGATAGAAGTGTCTTGTTTACAGATGCAAAACGGGGGAAGGGGAAAGGGAGATAAAAGGAAGAAACATTCCATCAATCAAATGAAATGCAAGCCTGTATACATGCTGTAAAGAACTTTGCATACTTACAATCAGATGTATAGAAGCAGCAAGGGGGAGAGTATGCAAATGTATATTTTATCATCTTCAAGACAATTCCCAAATGAGCAAACATTCATCCCCACAATTTAAAGCCAGGCTCTGGAAACCAAATAGAAATATTCAGTGTAAGCTATACCTCCTATCAAATACCTCTAAAGAGAGGATCTCATGGCATCACCCAAGGATGAACGGCTGGTGCCCACTGGCCTGTGGGTGCTCTCATCAGGGCAGCCAGAGACCAGTAGGTCACAGTTCTGAAGGATTACACTATTTTTTATACCCGTTCCTGTTTGCAGCAGGATACTAAAAGAACTGCATAAAGGATTTCTTTCACAGTAAGTGGTGTCTTGACCAGGATGCCATGTTTCTTAGTTTTAATCTGTAGAGAAGAACTATCTTTCTAAATCTGCCAATAATTCAATGTTGGTTGATAAGTAACCTGTGTTTTTCTGATTTTAAACAAATGTGGAACTATCAAGCAATTTAAATCTTTAGTCACTGACTTTCTAATCTTCCTGTGGAGTTCGGCCTGCATGAAACAAGCATTTGTCAATGTCAAATATTGTCACACTGGCATTGGAAGTGCCAGAGCTAGAGATGCATAATAGGAATGGCAGTGAAGTATTGAAGTGATGCCAACCCCACCCCCATTCTGTAGAGAGTGACAGGCATTGGGGTGTGCCTTTGGTCATCAGCTATAACGCTCATACCATTGTACCTCACCCTACCCTGTAGACACTGACAAGTGTCGGGCTATGCTTTGGGGTCTTTGGGTGTTATACTTACCCCATTCCATAAGAAAATACGCTGACATGGGCACAGTATAGGACCATGGGGTGAACTTTGTGGTCAAACAGTGCAAGGCACAGTATGACGCCTGTCAGTGGCTGCAGGGTGGGGGTTGGGGGTGGAATGGGTGAGCATTACATCCGATGATCCCAAGTCACACCCCTGACACCTGTCAGTCTGTACCGGTTGGGGTGCTACAGTTGGAAACCCTAACACTGTAGGTGTGTGGTGGTAGTTTTACTCCACATTTTCAACATGGGCTGCTTGTCAGGCCACCTCATGAAAAGCAGTACAATCACTTTGTTAGCTGAAAGGTGGTTTTGCACAGCGGCTGTGCCATTTGGTGACAGAGGGACGAAAACACCTTTTTGGGGGGCAGGATGTGGAGAATGACAACTTTGTTCATGAGGAGGTGTAAAAAAATTGCAACATTGAAAATCTGGAGTGACAATATGAAATATTGGTGAAGCAATGAGCATGCATGCAAACTGTGCAACACACATCCATAACCCAATTATTTTGGGGAGTTTGTTAGCCACATTTGTAACATAGGCATTTTGGGACCTCCCCTTATGAACAGTGGCGCTGTAATTCTGTTAATCTGTCCCAAAAGTTGATTTCCCACAGTGACCACGCCACTGGGCACCACAGGTGCAGATACACATTTTGGGCAGAATGTGAAAAATTACAGCTGTAATGTTCATAAGGAGGTGTGAAAAAATGCCAGTGTTGAAACTCTGGCATGAAAATATTGCAAATTTGCAAAGTCACATGGGTGTGTGGAAACTGCGCAATGCACACTTGCAGCACAGTCATTTTATGGACTTTCAGCACTAAATTTTCAACATAGGAATTTTAGGACCTCTGCTCATGAACAGTGTCCCCATCATTTCCTCAAACTGTCCTGAAAAGTGATTTCGCACAGCAACCGAACTATTAAGTGCCAGAAGTGTAAAAACACATTCTGGCCTGGATATGTAAAATGACAGCTATACTGTTCATCAGGAGGTGTGAAAAATGCCAATTTTGAAAATCTGGAGTGAAAATATTACATATTCAGGAAGTTATGAGCATGCTTGGAAACAGCGCAATGCATTTCATAAACACCAATTTTTTTGATTTTTTCCACAATTACTTAGCAACATAGGCTTTTGAGAGCCCCCCACATGAACCGTGGTACTGTCATTTTGTTAATCGGTCCCAAAAGGTAATTCCACACAGTGACCGCAAAATCACCTTTCTGGTCCGATTAAAGCCATGACAGTGCCAGAATTCATGGGGAGGGGTCCCAAAAACCCCATGTTGAACATTTGGTGCCATAATTCTAAAACATGCCTGAGATATGCATCAAAGTTGAAAAAATCCTATTTATTCCATTATACAGCTTACTGGCATTTCTTCAGTTCATGGTCAGCTTTGAAGAGTGCAGATGTGTTCCCAGTCCACTGAAGTCCGTTGCGCCAGACTCTGGAGGTAAGTATGGGGTGAGGGGGGTGTGGGGAGGCAGGGTGTGCAGTGGGTGGGTGCAGGTTGTGGGAAGGGGGCAGGGAGACCATGAGGGACCGTTTTCTTTTTTACAGGTTAACAAAAAAAACATCGTGAGACAGTTTTTCTTTACAGGGGCTTTGGCATGCTGGTGTGGGCTCCCAGTGTGCCACTTAAGTGTTTTTTTGGGGGGATGCTGTAGCCGATGGGGGATTGGGCACCCCCATTGGCACACAACGAAAGCTGGGATGGACAAGAGACGAGGGGGTTTGTGCACCCCCCTGGGCACATAACAAATAGGGGGTATGCATTATGCTGGCAGGGAGTGGGCTCCCACGTCGGTACATAAATTGAGGCAGGGCATGCCGACAAGGGGATTGGGCACCCCCAAAATCAGCAGTATGGCAGGCAGTGTGCCGCAATGTTCATTTTTTCATCACCAGGGAATGCGTCGGGAGGTCTGCTGCGTATGACGAGCTTAGTTTGCATTGCAGTGGACCTTTTGATTGATCTCATAGCCACATTAAGTATGCACAGTGTGGCGTCAGCTCGCAGGCTGATTGGAGAATGAGGACGCGATCTACTGAGCGTGCCCTGCATTCGCCCAACAGTGACCGCGCCGCCAAATCTGCACTACCACAAGATGTTGGCTGCACAAGTGTGCCAACATAAAAATGACAATATCAACCCCCACCACTGACTTAAAAAACTACTTTCATTTGGGTTAGCCAACTTCTGAAGATAGCAAGCAGAGATTCTGTCATTAGAGAGCTGTGGGAATATTCTCTTAAAATGAAGATTTGGGTGGTCTGAAAAGTGCTATTTGCTATGATGTCACAAATTTCCCAGTATGGAAGCTCAGCCTAGTGTTTTGTTTGACCATTTAATATTTTCTACTGACATTTTTCCTGCTGTACCCCATGGAGACTTTTAATGTCCTTTTGATACCAAGTCATACTGTTTCCTGTTGTTCTAGTGGTTAATAATAACTGATCCTAGACCCCTGCCCTGTTCAGACTCCCTGAACTTTTTCACATTTAAATGGTATGCCATTTTCCATTCCCTTTCTCCATAGGTGCATTACAGCACATTTTCCACATTAAATATCTTTTTTCCACTTTTTGTCTTGTCTGGCACGTGTGTCGGCATCCCTCTGCAATGCATTTACCCATTGCCTGTGCCTGTATTTTTATATAAACTATCAATTTGGTATCATTAACACACTTTGCATTCACCCATCTATGTTGTCATAAACATCACTAACACATAGATTAAACAGATCCCAGACTGGATCCCTGAGGAACTCCACAGGTTAAAATTTAACTCAGTCCACATTCAAACTATATATTCTAACTGTTTGATCCCTGGCTGTTATCCATCTTATAATCAGGGGCCCAACAGAACCTGCTATTTGTATTAAGTCCCATACAGCCCTCCTGACACCATATCCTCCCTGAGGAGGATCTTCTGAACCGTATTAGCAGCTGGTGCTGCTGCTGTTGGCAAGTTGCTCTGGTTAGCAGCTGTTGTTCAGAGCCATGAATCACTAAACAAACTCAAAGGTAAGACACAAAAGAGTGAGAACAATGAGGGATGCAGGATTTGGGAGTAATGCAGATAGCAAGACCAAGTCAAATGAAGGTACAGTACATAATCCTGTGCATTCTGTTTACTGTACATGATGGCATTCAACAGTTTGAAAGTGAATGAATCAATGCCAGACATAAGATACCATATAGAGACATTTTTTGTCATGCCTTTTACAATTATTCAAAACAACACAATGTCATGTTAATACCAAAACTGATGATGGAATTAGAACTTTTGCAATTTACATTATGTCCACGCAAAACAGAAGAACTGAAAAGTTTTTAGATTGTAAACTTATCACTCATTCAGTGAATCATGGCCAGTTTTAAAAAGCTGCATTAAGATAGTAGCAATCTTTGACAAGGTATGTCAAAATTAAAATGTGGATTGGGTGGAAAAAACCAGTATATGAACTACAGAGAACACCATTTGACTAACAAGAGAAGGGCGTGGTGTCATATTTTCAAAATGAGAGAGAACTCTGATGGCAAAAATCATCTATGATGACTGTACTTTTGCATGTATAATGAAGAGAGATTATTTTCTATGACATTACATACAGTATGTTTTCTTGATTTATATATGAGAGCTATGTACTGCAGCCACACTCTATGGAGTATAGTACAGTGGTTAGTTGGACCAGAATATAATAAAAAAAATATATGAGTTGGCATATGTTATAATTTAAGATGAAATCATTGACTGCAATATATTTTGCTCAATGATTGTTCTGTCCACCCTGAGGAAGTTGCCATAGTAATGAGACATCTGTGGATGGCAAGGTCCTGCTTTATGCTTTAGCACTTTTAGTAAACACCATACTAAAAATTACACTTTGTGGGGAGTGAAGCTGATTCCAATTTTCCAGAAGGATCTTTGAACAGATCTTTGAGGAACTCAGCTGTTTAATTTTGCCCAGTCCAGACTGAAGCCATTTATTCTAACTCCTTGGCTCCTTGCTGTTAATCAGTTTATAATCCAATCTACTACATAGAAACATAGATTCTGACAGCAGATAAGGACCGCTTGTCCCAACCAGTCTGCCCATTTCCCTACCTATTGGATAACCTGCAGATTCTAGTTAACCAACAGCCTACTTCCTCCTTCCCCCCACTAGAATTGCCTTATGTCTGTCCCATGCATTCTTGAATTCCTTACTATTTTTGACCCAATGACCTCCTTAGGAAGGCCATTCCATGCATCTATTACCTTCTCTGTGAAAAAATATTTCCTCGTGTTGCCCCTGAACCATCCCCCCTCTATCTTCAAATTGTGCCCCCTTGTTCCTGCTCATCTCTTTTTCTGAAAGATGCTACCCTCTTGGACGTTGTTGATTCCCTTGAGGTACTTGAAATTTTCTATCATATCCCCTCTCTCCCTCCTTTCCTTGAGGGTATACATATTAATCTTCTTTAGTCTCTCTTCATATGGTTTCTGGTGTAGACTCTGCACCATTTTAGTTGCCCTTATCTGGATTGCCTCCATCTTGTCTATGTCCCTGTGGAGATGGGGTCTCCAAAACTGCACGCAGTACTCCAGATGGTGTCTCACTAACTGTCTGTACAAAGGTATGACAACTTCTTGTTTTCTACCAGTGATGCCTCTCCCTGTGCATCCCAGTATCCTCCCAGCCCTCCTTACTGCTTTCTCACATTGCCTGCCTACCTTTAGGTCATCTGATATGACTACCCCAGATCCCTTTCCATTTTTGTTGTTGTTAGTACCCCACCAACACTGTTTACTCTTCCCCTGGATTTTTGTTTCCCAGGTGCATTACTTTGCACTTCTTCATATTAAATCTAAGCTGCCATACTTTTGACCATTCCTCCAACCTTGCCAAGTCCCTTCTCATCCTTTCCACCCCTCCTTGTCTATCAACCCTGTTGCAGATCTTTGTGTCATCTACAAAGAAGCATACTTTTCCTTTCATTCCCTCTGCAATGTCACTTATAAAGACATTAAAGAAGACTGGTCCCAGCAATGAACCCTGCAGTACCCCACTAGTAACCCCCTTTTCTTTGGAGTGGACTCCATTTACTATTACACTCTGTGTCCTGTTGTCCAGCCAATTTTTTACTCAAGCTACCACCCTGAGATCCACTCCAAGGCCGGCTAACTTGTTTATTAATCTTTTGTGTCGGACTGTGTCAAATGCCTTGCTAAAGTCTAGGTAGCCATTTCCACAGCCTCTCCCTGGTCTACAACTTTGGTCACCCAGTCAAAGAAATCTATTAGATTCATCTGACATGACCTTCCCACTGTGCATCCATGCTGCCTTGGGTCCTGTGCCCTGCTGGCCTCCAGGTGCTCATCAATTCTTTCTTTCAGAAGTGATTCCATTATTTTCCCTACCACTGAGGTCAAACTGACAGGTCTGTAGTTTCCTGCCTCTGCCTTGCTCTCACTTTTGTGAAGGGGAATCACATCCACCCTTTTCCAGTCCTCAGATACCACACCATCCTCCCATGATCTGTTAAAAATGGTAGTCAATGGTGTCACTAGTTCTCCCCTTGGTTGTTTTAGAATTCTGGGGTGAATCCCGTCAGGCCCGATTGCCTTGTCTACCTTGAGTTTTAAGAGTTTTAGCCATCTTTTTCCTTTTTTTGCCTCATGTATATATTAGTTTTTTGTGTCAAACTATGTCTGAAGCCTTACTTTAATCCAAATAGACAAATGTTAACTGCTGAAAAGCTACTATGTCTTACCTCTTAAATGTAACTGCTGAAAAACTACTATGTATTATGTTTCTTGCTGTCTAGTGTAATGTACCTGTGCTGTATGCTACCCCATGTATTATTCCATGTAATTCCCCGGGTCACCCCTGAAAAAGGGACCTTCGGGGCCCAGCGGGCTTACCCGGTTATCAAAATTTAATAAATAAATAATAAATAATCACTGTCCAAGTTGCTGCTCATTCATTCCAAAATGCTCAAGGCTGTAAAAGAGTCAACCATAACCTCCCTTGGGTAAACCTATGCTGACTTACATCTGTCATGACTTTCTCACTCAGGCCTTTTTTAATTTTTTCCCCTCATTATGGCTTTCACAATCTTTCCCTCAAGTAATAATATCAACTTAATGATACATTCAGGGAGTAAAGAGTAAATACAGGATTAGAAACCTAACAATTCCAACCTGCATTTTTGTTCTAGTTTTTCAACCCTCCCCACTTCCATTTTATACATTGGTATAATTGTTTTTCTCCAGATCTTCAGGACCTTTCCCTCTCTTGACGTCTCATTGACAATACTGTTATCGATAATCAAACCTACCAATTCAAGTGTCATCTCCCTCATCACTCTTGAGTGCAGTATACCTGGTTCCACTGACCTAATGATGTCTAATTTACACAGCTGACCTTCTAAAAGTTAAGAATTAAACATACCAAGACCAAATATCATCAGGTCCCTGTTCATTGCCCTCTTTTCCTGCCCCCATTACATTTATTTCCACTCCTCACACATACTAAAGACAGATAAAACAGCACTTCGATAAAGCAGACTTTCCCTCCTGGATATTAATTATTTCCATTTATCACTATTAGCCCAGTGTTCTGATCATCTGATGCCTCCCATTAATGTTGTTTTAAAATTGTTTATTGTTATCTCTTGAATTGTTTGTAATTATGTACTGTAAATTCCTATTTTTTTCTTAGTACTACTTTTCCAGTCCTTTTTCATTTCATGCTTCCTTTGCCTTTATTGTTCCTTCCTTTTCAAGTATCCTATCAACTCAGCTCAGCATTGTTTCCTTGTACCTTTATCACATCTACCTCTGCTATTTTTATGTTATTTTTTAATAAAAATTGCCACTCATCCACTCAACCTCTTATGTCCCTCCATGTAAAGTCTGAAGCCCTTAATTACCTTTCAGCAGTTAGTGTTTTCCACTCACCATGTTTCAATTATCCCTATGGTGTCTATACTGTCCTGACTTGGGTCATTGATGCCTCTGATTTGACATCTTTGTTATTTAGCCCCTGTCATTTACAAGCAAGAATATGTTTCTTGTTTTTTTCTTTAATTTGCCTCATCATCAGACACTGGGAAGCTTGTGCAATGTTAAAGTTTACTTGGTGGCTTAAATTATGACTTGAGGAATACAGCTTGTAAGGCTGCACTAATCCACCAATCAATCAGATCTACTGGCCCTCTCCCTGCAACTGGAACTTTGATCTGTGGGGCTTCTACTTGCCACTGTGATTCTGACCTGTTGCCCCATCTGCTCTCCACTGAGATGTAGATATGTGGTCCCCCATCTAGACTCCTGTCTGCATCTAGCAGTACAGTCTTTGGGATTCATTAGCAAGTCCCTGACCTGCGAGATTCCCCTCTCATCACTCTCCATGACTCCTGTCTGTAGGCTGCTTCCTGCCGGCCAGCCATGTAGACTTCACAAGCTTGCTCTTAGATGTCTCTAGCATGCAGATGTGGCTGTCACCAGGCAGTATTCACTGACCTACATAATTTTCCCACCCCAAGTGGGAATGTGACCAAGTCCCCCCCACACCACTCACACAGGATGCTGATGTTGCATCCTACTCCCTCTGCTACAGCCTGTAAACAAGATCTCCAGAATCTCTGTCTTGTCCTCTGATGCAAGCCATGTTCCTGATTACTAAATTGTTTGTATTTGCACACTGGTATCACTTGCCTACCAAAATTAGTATTCATTCATCCAATATATATAGAATATATATATATATATATATATATATATATATATATATATATATATATATATTATTTATTGCAAAAAACTCTGTTAATGTGTCAGTTAGGGTTTCTATTACAGTGGAAAAAGTCTGGAAATTCAGTGTTAGGGTTGCCAACCATACACCCCACCCCCAACCCCCTCCACACACCAACAGGTGTCGGGGTGTGCCTTGGGGTCATCAGGTCTAATTCTCACCCCATTCCATGGTAAACAAGGGAGATGGTACAGTATAGGAATAGGGAGAGAGTTAGGCCAACAAGCCCAAGGCACACCAGACGCCTGTTTGTGTGTGTAGGGTGGGGGGTGGGATGATAGAGTTAGTAAACCTAACACCGAATTTCCATACTTTTGTTACTGTAACAGAAATCCTAACTAATGCATTAATGGAGTTTTTATTGCAATGAATTTCCCTCCTTTTTGAGACAGTATAATAGTATAATTATTTTCCTGTGGGAGTGATCCAATCATTCCGTAGATGCGCATATGTACATAGGTGTGGAGACACAGGGCCCTTTGTGTCAAACAACAATGACCATATTGTCAGCATAACCATCTTATTACCCCACCTCATGTACCCGGTATTGAGAAATTGTGAAATGCAAGGCAAGATATAATTATGCACAACTGCATGCTTTTCTGCACCACAAGTGCGAAAACACATTTCAGGCAGGATGTGAAAAATGACAACTATACTGTTCATGAGGTGGTGTGAAAAAATGGTTATGTTGAGAATTTGGCGTCAAAAGATTGAAAAGTAGCAAAGTTATGTGCATGCGTAGAATAAATTCAACAAACGCATGTAACTCAGGGCATATTTAGGAATTTTGTCACCAAATTTTCAGCATGGCCTTTTCAGGACCCACCTCATGAATACTGCCACTGCTATTTTGTTAATCAGTCCTGAAAGGTGATTTCGCACAATGAATGTGCCATTCTACTCACAGTAGCAAAAACACATTTTGGGCAGGATGTAAAAAATTACTGCTACACTGTTCATAAGGTGGTGAGAAAAAATGCCAATGTTGAAAATTTGGAGTGAAAATATAAAAAATTGGTGAAGTTACAAGCATGAGTTGAAAACTTTCCATAACTGCGCATAACTCAGGCGTTTTTTGCAATTTTTGCACCAAGTTTTCAACATGGGCTTTTTGGGACCCCACCTCATGAACACTGGCACAGACATTTCATTAATCAGTCCTGAAAGGTGATTCCATGCAGCGACCATGAAATCACTGTTCAGGTCCAATTAACGAAATGACAGTGACAGTGTTCATGAGGTGGATTCACAGAATGCCCATGTTGAAAATTTGGTGTACAAATTGCATGAAATGGCTGAGATATCAACATAAGTTCAAAACACCTTGGACAGCCATTATATGGCACTTACCTTGATTCTTCAGTTTGCGATTCAGCTTCGAAGAGTGCAGATGTGCCCTGGTCAGCAGAAGATGGCAGCTGACAGCCTCCAGGGGTAAGTATAGGGCAAGGGGGGTTTGGGCAGGTGGGTTACTCTTTGGGAAGGCCAGGATGGGGAAGGGGGACTGGGCAGACAATGTGGGATTGTTTTCTTCTTTCCAGGCTATTAAAAAAAAAAGTTGGGGGACTGTTTTCTTTTTTGACAGGTAGAAATAACAAATATAGCCGGATACTGGGGATGGGCTCCCCAGTGTCCCACCATACTGGGGAGTGGACAACATAACTATGGACACTGAGAGTGGGCTATTCAGTGTCCCACATTTTGTGTGGGGGGTGTAGTGCGAACACAGGGGTTGGGCACCCCAATGTTAGGGCAAAAAAGGAGAATGTAAAATAACTATTTCAGTAAACTGGGAGTGGGCTCCCTATTGTTCCACAGTAGCCAGGTGGCAGGGGATGGATTTCTGCTGCTGACACAGGGATTGGGCACCCCGATATTGGCAGAAATATTTGTATTTAATAAAACATGCCTTAAGCCCCCACAGAGGCAGTAGAAGGAGAACAAATCCTTTTATTAGGTAAACAAGAGGTGTTTTCCTAAACGGGGGCCGAGGAACACAATTCTGACATTATTTGGCCCAAACAGTGGCCAGAAAAGGTTTTGGGCTTTTGTACTGTGGGCAATGGGTTTTACAATTAAAGTAGTGTCACAAATTGCTGCAATTTTTGTTGAACAGTGCCGCAATTTGCAGCAGTTTTTGCACTACTGTGTTGTTAGTTGCATGAAAATTTACTGCAATTTGTTGCAGTTTTGCAAAAGAAATGCAGCAATTTGTGGCACTACCAATGGCTGAAATGCAGAAAACCTTTTTCTGGCCACTATTTTCAAAATAATGCCAGGACTGTGTTTCTTAGATTGAGTAGGCAAACACAACTGTTGGTGTTTATCAAGGGGCAGTATTTTTTAAATTACAGCATTTTTTTAGCCGTCACTAACTAAAAATAAGATGGCAGCTGTCAGGGGTGAAGCCAGGAATTTCAGATCTGCACACCAAGTGGATTCACTGTTCAGCAACCCCCCCCCCCGTTAGGGCCAGCTACCCCTTCTCCGCACTGTCCATACCCTCTCACCCAATGCAAGTATCATTTTCTCTGTGTTGTATACCAGCACACCACTAGCCACACCATCACAAACACCTGTCAGACTAACAGACTGGCTTTTATTTACAATATTGCATTTTGACAAGCTTCTGTACCACATCAAGGTAACCAGTCCCATAGAAGTCTAATCACACACCACTAGACATGCCACCACAGCACTAGCCACACCACCAACAGGTGTCAGACTAACAGACTGGCTTTTGGTTACAATATCGCATTGTGACAAGCCTCTGTACCACATCAAGGTAGCCAATTCCACAGAGGTCCAATCACACACCACTAGACATGCCACCACAACACTAGTCAACACCACCAACAGGTGCAGGGGTTTTGGTTACAATACTCAATAGTGCATTGTGACAAGCCTCTGTACCAAATCAAGGTAGCTAGTCCCACTGAGGTCCAATCGCACACCATTAGACATGCCACCACAACACTAGCCAACACCACCAACAGGTGTTAGATTAATAGACTGGCTTTTGCTTACAACATTGCATTGTGACAAGCATCTGTATCACATCAAGGTGGCCAGTTCCACAGTTGTCCAATCACACACCATTAGCCATGCCACCACAACACTAGCAACACCACCAACAGGTGTCAGGCTTTTGGTTACAATATTCAATACTGTATTGTGACAGGCCTCAGTACCACATCAAGGTAGCCAGTCCCACAGAGGTCCAATCACACACCACTAGACATTCCACCACAACACTAAGCAACACCACCAACAGGTGTCAGACTAAAAGACTGGCTTTTGGTTAGTGTATTGCATTGTGACAAACCTCTGTACCACATCAAGGTAGCCAGTCCCACAGAGGCCCAAGCACACACCACTAGACATGCCACCACAACACTAGCCACACCACCAACAGGTGTCAGGCTTTTGGTTACAATATTCAATATTGCATTGTGACATGCCTCTGTACCACATCAAGGCAGCCAGTCCCACAGAGGTCCATTCACACTACTAGCCATGCCATCACACCCACTAACCACACCATTCACACTCTACTAGCCATGCCACACCACAATACAATATGCAATAGCTGAGCTCCCACTCCAACCAAAAATTAGTCATGCACTGCAGCCCAGTAATAGCCACAGTAACAAGTCACCAACTCAAACATACCCACAGTAAATTATAGTAAAAAAGGGCTGGGGAAACCTTGATGGTGCTCTAGTTTTCCTTCTAGTACTGTAGCCATCACCTAAACCGTTCGCACCAAAGAGCCCCATACCTCTGGGTTTGGTTCTGGACTAGTTTTAAACTGCTCTGCCCCAAAGAGCCATACCACCCAAACATGGTATGTTCACTTTTGCACTGAAACAGTGAGCACACAATCACACAAGAAGCACACAATCACCCAAGATGGCAACACAGCATACAACAGCTGAGCTCCCACTCCATACAGCAATTAGTCATGTACTGCAGCCCAATAATAGCCACAGTAACAAATCACCACCTCAAATATACTCACAGTAGATTACAGTAAAAGAAGGCTAGGGTCAGCTCTATGGTGCTTTGGTTTTGCTTCTGGTACTGTAACCATTACCTAAACCAGTTGCACCAAAGAGCACCATACCTCAAGGTTTGGTTCTTGACCAATTCTAAACCGCTATGCCCCAAAGAGCCCCATACCACCCAAGCATGGTATGCTCACTCTCCACTGAAAACAGCACACAAGCAGGCAAAAACAAACCAAAGAGCTGAGCTCCCACTTGAACCAAAAAGTAGTCATGTACTGCTGCAGCCCAGGAATAGCCACAGTAAACAAGTCACCAACTCAGTACATACCCACAGTATGTTACAGCACAGTAAAGAGGGCTGAGGCAAGCTTGCTGGTGCTCTGGTTTTGCTTCTGGTACCATAACCATTACCTAAACTATTTGCACCAAAGAGCCCCATACCTCTGGGTTTGGTTCCCTTTGTGTAAAAAGCTGCCCGTTCTGCATTGCGACCTAAGCCCACAATTCTTGTATGCGGCATATTTGTTCCCTCTTGTCTTTCCCTATGTGTAAAAAGCTGCTGCCCATTCCACATTGTGACGTGAGCCCACAATGCTTGTACAGGACATACTTGTTCCCTCTCATCTTTCCTTACAACTTTTGCCTTCCAGATACACCAGATGTTACCTTAGTTCCTGATCCCCATGTAAGATTGCCAGATGTTACCTTGGCACAGCTCAATTGATGTGTTCTATTGTGTGTTTGAAAACCTTCTGTCTTTGCATGGATCAAAGTCTTTGAGCACCTGATCTACATCAATTTCAATGTCTTGATGTATATGCAGAAGAGCAAGTCCTGTAAGGCATTCTTCGCTCATGCTGCTTCTGAGCCAGGTCTTAACCCTCCCCAAGGCACTGAATGATCTTTCTGTGCTTGCCACACTGATTGGCATGGTGGCCAAGACCGATAAGGTGGCATTTATGCTGGGATACAGATCTGGATTCAGTTGTTGTAAGGTTGTCAGAACAGAATCTCGTCTATCTGCCAATGGTAAAGTACACTGCACCACTTTGAGTTCCATATTTCCAACTCCACTTCAAGGTCTTCTAAGCTGCTTAGGTCAGTTTGGTAGGCAGCAAACAAATCTGCCATCTGTGCCTCCTGCAGAAATCCAGGTTTTTTTGGTACAAGATACTGGGCAAGGAACAGAGGACGGCAGTCCATTAGTTGCTCCTGCAGTTCAGAAATCACATGCTCTAAAATGGAATAAATATGTTACACCTATAGTATTCTTCAGGAGTGGCAGCATCAATATTGTTGCATTCTGTTTGCCTTCCACATATTTGGGGCACCGACTCTTCAAGACATGCAGTGTCTGTCAAGGCTACGATATTGCTATACGGCTCCCTAAATGTCCTCTCTGAACTCACCCTCATGTCCTTCAGTCTTTGAATAAGTGTGGAGGCTTCTTCAGAAGCCTGAACTAGATCAGTTCTATGTAATAACAGCAAAAGCCTAAAGGCGATTGCTGTTATCGCAAAATCAGAGTGCCGAAAATTTATTTCAGCACTCTGACACCCCGGCACACAGCATAACAGTGCTGGGGACTTAGTTTTTAATGTTTTATGGAGGGGGGTGCACCCCAACCCCCCCATGGGGGGCTTCACCCCTACACACCCCTACTTAAGGATTATCGACTCAAGGGGGGTGCATGTTGGGGGGGTGAAAAACATTTAAAAAAAAGGTGGGGGCCGGGCGCAATAAAAACACAGCAGTGCCCGGACCCAAACCCAGTACCCTGCCCACCAATGTCGCTAACCCACCTACCACACCACGGGCTGGCTCAACAACTGACCATGGCACCATTCCTCACATTCCGTCCTGCCCCTCACTGTGCATCATTGCTCCCCCCACGCATATACGTATAGCAACATCCCGTAGCTACATTCACCACCCCCCCATCCGGCTGCCCTACCCTACCATAGCCCCAATGACATGTGCCAGGGATTGGGTCACTGTTATTGTAGGTGCCCAGTTGTCAACACCTATGTCACGGGCTACCATTAGATCAATGCTGACCAGTTTCAAGTAAAGATGGAGTGGTTTTGTTCCTGCCAAAACAAAATCCACACTACACAGTGTCATAAGGATGTCAGATCTCATTATTATGGTCAATAATCTGTCCCCTTCACTGTCATGTTTAGCTATCTTTTCCAGTGTGCTAGCTACCACCAAAACTTTGTGTTTGAACCTCGACAGGGAATCCGTTTGGCTTATCCATCTGGTGTTTCCAGCTGCAGGAATCGATGATATATGGTCTGCTGGCTCATCACTGTAGTCAGATGTGAGTTTGTGGAATTCTCTGAGCTCCAATACAAAGGCATTATGGTGCTTATAAGATGATTTCAGTGTTGAGATTATTTTCTTTGTCATATCAAACATATTTGATATTTATCTTGTGGAACATGAGTGGACAATTTCCGTGTTCAGGTTGTGAACCTTGCAAACAGTGTACATTGCTTCTGTGGCCACTGCCTTGATCTTCGCTTGAACTCTGTTGAATCTTCCACTCATGTTGTTGCCTTTGTTGTAGTCTTGTCCTCTCATTAGCTTTGGATCCTTGCCACAAGCTATTAACCGCAGCAGGAACAATTCCACAAGGCCATCACCGGTGGTGTCAAAATCTTCCATGAATTCCACAAAATCTTCACAAATTTTGACATTCCTGGAAAGGTCACAATGTATGTAGTGCACAGATAATGAGATCTGTTCCTTTGTAGACATGTCTGTAGTACCATCCACTATGAAGCTGTACTACTTTGCTTCCTTTACATTGTGTAATATTTTCTCTGTATCTGTTCTCCCATTACCTTTATTAGTTTGTTTTGAATTTGTGGCAACATGTACACAGCATTCCTTGGAGCTGCTGTAAGGTGTTGTTGTAGCTCATGATCTATTTCTGCTGTCTAGCTGACCGTGGTATTAAAGTTACCACAATCGCCAGATTTGCCTTGGAGTGTAATGTTTTGTTGACCACAAAAGAGGATGATAAGAATGCACAGTCCTGTCTGCTGTCTTGTTGGTGTGCTCCAGCAAAGACTGGCTTGCAGTTTTTAACCTCCCTGCACAAACTGAGAGAAGCGCATCTGCTCTAGCAACAGCGTCTCCATGGTCCTTTGATTTGCTGTGCCTTTCCAGAGTCTTCTTCCCATTGGACCAATCCCTCATCAGTGAAGATACAAGAATCAAGCAGCTGCACTGTTGAAAACAAAGCATGGAGCACAGAAAACCCCATCCAACAGCTTTGAATATCTTGCAAATTGGTACTCCTGCAATAGCAAAGGATTAAAATGCCTGACACACTGGTTGGGACCTTCTGAACCCATCAGACACCCTGGAAACTGAAACTGTGGAGGTGGTTGCCATTGTATTTCAATAATGTGCTTCCTCTGAGCATCTGTGAGATGTGCATGACTGAAACAGACAATGTCATCTGTGCTGCAGGGATGCTAGTCTGGTTCCCGAGAGATGCTCCAAGTGGGGACATCCTCAACAGTACGTTCTGCCAGAAAATAGCTCAGAGCCTGGATGATTTGAAGGGTAACTTCTTCCTTGGACCTGCTCAGAATCTGGATGGCTTCTATGGTAGGTTCTTCCAGGGAACTGCTGGTTGTCTGGAAGATGTGAATGGTATGTTCTTCAGTGGTGTCCAATAACTGACAGGTGACATCAACTTCCTTGATAACTGCCTGTAAGGTTGCATCTTCAACTTGAACACTTTCATCTCTAATCAGTGGTTCACTGTTCTCTGATGAATTCTCAGTGGGACCGCGATGCTGTACCTCATGTTGCCAACCCTGAAAAACACAAATGTTCTGCCTTTAACATGTGCTGTGCAAAACAATATAATTAATTGGCAGTACTCATTTTAATACAAGGTTGGCTTGTCAAGTATGCATTTCTTACCCAGCTGTAGATGTAACTTGAGTGAAGAAGGACTGCATCACCCTACTAATTTTTGCTGTTTCCTCCATTCTGGCACGTTTTGTCTTTTGGACATGTGCTCCAGATGGCTATTTGCATTTTCCTGCCTCCATTTTGGGAACTGGAACAATAGGTTAGACCCTGCAATACAAAATGTAAGAATATGAATCTTTGCCACATACGTAAATATAGCAGATGCTTGAAAGACAAGTGAAGGACTGTATGATACCTTAATGCAGCAGATTGAGCAATTGTTCAGTGAAGTGTAGCTTCTGATAGAGTCACTACATTTGGCAGTGTTTTCAATGCTGCTCCCACTGGCCCTGTGTAACCACACTATGCAACTGCAGATGCCACACCTTTCAGAAGGCACACAAAAAAGTGAATTAATAGCCCTGCGAGTACAATGCAGATTTTGATGGATTGTATTCACTAACAATCTTGAAAAAGTGAACCAGGCAAATTGGATGCCATGGGATCAGCCAATCAGTGGCTGTCGCTGTTTTGGAGTTGGCATCATCATTATATTTGTTGTAACCATTCCTCTATTAAGTGAGGAATCCAGTTACGGGGTCACGCAATTAAGCAACATGTTTTTCGATGGTGGCAAACAGACATTACTAATCATCAGACTGCAGTTTCTAATGTATGGGGAGAGACTACTTCTCTGATGAAACAATAAGTATATAAACTAGAAACTGTATGAAAGCCAAGCTCAAGTCATCAACACAGTTTTGTACGAGTGAAAATGTTCTCTCTTACAGGTACTACAAAGGCGACTGACATCCATGGATGGTGACTTGGTGACATTACCAATGACAGCTCTACCAGTCAACCCATGAACAGCCAGCACAAGATTGCTTCACATGTTTAAAAATGTCATAAAAAATGTCATTGTCTCAGGATGTTTTTTTAGGTTACTCTTAATGCTATGAATGTTCTGTTTTGCCAAATAAGTAATTTGATATTACATTAAAAGAATCTCTTCAGTCTGTAGACTGTTGGCCAGTCACACTGAATAAAAGTTTTTTATGCATCATGATTGTTGACTGACTGCATAATTAGGAGCAAAATGAGATCCACCTGTGTACAGTTCCTGGGGCCCATACACTGTAGTCTTACAAACAATGCTGGCATGACTGAGGTTGCAACAACGGTACAACCCCTCAAGCTTTGGCTCGAGGTTCCTAATGCTGTCATGCTAACCTCTTGGAGTACTATTTAAGTAACACATACAGAGGTGAGACAAAAAAGTGCCTCAGCTGGGACTTGAACCCAGGCCATCCAGAATACTGTTCCGATTGGACAAACCAGCTGCACCACTGAGACAAATAGGCTGTCTGAGCACATTACTCTTTCTGAAATGCACAATCCAATGGTAACACAAATATTTACTTGTCACAAATCACAAGCCTGAACATGATACAGTATAACACACTGAATACTATATCCCTGAGAATTACTGCATCTAGCCAGAACAAAAAAATGGCAGTGAAACAAAAGCAACTTGAAGCTAACCACTGCACTGCATGCCAGTAAGGTTCTAATGAGCTGACTCAGACATTTTCTGCCTTAATTCAAGCCTTGCTAAAGGTACCCACTGTCAGGTGCCTAGCCACCATCAAACATATATATATATATGTATGTAGTAGCAGACCTGCTACAGTGTTGAGGGGTATTAGAAATTCCATGTGCTTCCCTCCAGTACAAAAGTTATAACACCCCCAATGTGTGCCCCCAGAAAAACAGAGCCAAGTCTGACATGCCACCAGGCAGGCACCCCCATGTTCATTCTGTGACATCAGCAAATAAATGCCGAGTGTGCACTCACTTGACCTGTATTGGCACAATTGTGCTATAGTGTTAATACGCTATTTATAGCTGCAATTTTAATTTTTTTTATTGTACTACTGTTTTATTCTCCTCAGCAGAGCGACCCTACATGATCTGCCACCGGCCCTGCACCCCCGGACCCAGTCATGCGTGCAGGCCACACGAACCTGCTCCCCCAGTGGGCCGGCCATTATCACTCTCACACCCACTGGGTACGCACCCATCTTGGGTCTCTCTGGGGGTGCAAGGTGTGGCCATCAGCCGCGAAGATCACCCTCCACACTTTTTCTCCCCAGTGGAGAGCTGGACGTGCAATGGCATCCGAGCACGTAGTGCTGACGCCCGCCACGGTCTCCCCCCCTTACTATTGCAAGCCACTTGTAGTGCGGCTGGCCTCCGCCAGTCACTGCTACAGGGTGATGCAAGCCCCACTACCCACCCCAGAAAGAGAGGAGAGCAGTCATCGGATGCTCAATCCTCCCTCTCCCATGCCAGCCCCCGGTGGCCCGAGTCCGTTCCTGAACCCGGGTCGCCAGCGTGGTGCAAGGTGTGGCATCCAGCACCTCAACCCTCAGTGCCACCAGGCCAACTTATAGCTGCAATTTAGGAAATTTAAAGCAGCAGCTGAAACTGGAGTGGGCAGTTTGAGTTTTCTACATTGCAGCTGTAAATAGTACTAAATACAAAATTATTTTCTTGCAGTATCCAACTCAGTCTTATGCTGTGCATAAATCATACTTAAGTGCATGCTTGAAGTCCATGAAAGACCCGACACATTGCTTCACACTACCCCTTCTAGGGGCAAATGCAGGATATATAGGGCAAATGCAGGATGTATGCACTTTATGTCTTAATCGTGCGATTTCATGCACTGCATAACACAGCAGAATTTGATACTAAAAGAATGTGTGCACAGCCTTAAAATAAATGATTTTCTGTTTCACTTATACTGAATACCACAGTTTTTGTGGCGTTTAAATACTGGTGTACAGCATTAGACAGAGGGGTTAGCAGATTTGTTATATAGCAGCACTGAACATATGGGCAAATACAATACAGCAACAGTTACAGACCATGCAAGACACAGCACACAGCAAAACAGCAACTTTACCCGAAAAAAAAAAAAACAAAGAAAAATAAAGCCACTACAGAAACCTAAGGAGTCAAAATTCACCTATAGCTTTTTAATGAGGTATTTAATTACATGATATTTTTGATTACATACCTGCTACATTAATCTACCCTTTCAGAATAAGGATTCTCTAAGCTACTTGTTAGTTCAGCATGATGGCAATAAGGTTAATTGTCACAAAACCTGTATACAATATAGCAACATAGCATTGTGGCAATGGTAGGGACCAAGGGGTCATAGGCTAGTTTCCTATTGCTGCATAGCAATGACTAATTGATGCCAGCTATCATATTGCAAAATGCACGGAGATACAAAGTGCACAGAATATAATACATCAATGTTCCCTTGGTTAGCAGACCAGATGGACCCTAGGTCCATTCCATCAACTACAGTGCTATGCTGCTGCGCACAGAGTTGAGTCACTTAACTTATTGCTCTCACCATGCTGAAAACTGACATAACCATGTCCATCAGCCAAACTGCTAGCCCAGCTTGTGCTGTGTAACCAAACTGCTAGCCCAGCTTGTGCTGTGTAACCAAACTGCTAGCCCAGCTTGTGCTGTGTAACCAAACTGCTAGCCCAGCTTGTGCTGTGTAACCATCAATTTCATGGTTTTCCAGAATATTCTAAGAGACCAGCCTTTGGACATTGACAAACAGGGGTATCATAAAACACCTTTTCCTTTTTGTAAAGCATGCATCATTCTAAAAAGAAATGTGTATTGGTTTGGTTTCCTTCTTCCAGCATTGCCACCAAAATATAACAATGAATGAAACAAGAGCTATACAGTATAACGGGGTAAAATCTTACAGAAGAAATTAGATGCGGAGCTTAAGCAAAATATTCGTTAAATTGCATTGGTTTACCCTCTCATGGCATCCCATAAAAATATTGAAGTATTTTGTTGTGTGAACTCCAGACCATCTCATTTTTCAGGAAGTGTTTTAGCCCTGACATACCCTGTAGTTCTGATTTCATTCATGTGGACAGATGTGGGCCATGCAATGAACATTGTCAGTACTGACAGAACATGTTTCTTTTTAAGATGCCTGCTTCACAGAAACAGGGTGGAAGCCAGCCTTTGAAAAGATAAGCAAGGATTCAAGGAGAGGAAATAAATTAAATGAGAAATGACTTGCAGAGAACATAAGAAATCTGTTTCCATGGGGTTTTGCTGTTGTTGGCTGTCTTTTACTGTGGAAAGAATCAAGACCCGATTTTGTCTGCACTCTGCAGACCCCAAAATCTCCTGCCACAGTGCCAAACCCCCTGTGGCACCCACATATTTTTTTTCAAATAAAAAATTATAAACAGTGGGAGAATATTATAAAAATAAATACCAGGCTGAAGCTGTGCATGAAGAGACTTCTGACTAGATTACTTATTAACAATTGAGTTCTAAAACACATTTTGAGAGGGCATTTAAATTTAGTGAAGCATGGGAATACATTCCTTTACTAATCTGTCACTGTCAACCACAACAGATAGCTTTGGAAGAGCTTCTGAAGGTCAAGCTGCATGCATACATAGAGCCTATATACCGGCCTAACTGAACAAGAGTTTCTGAACGTTGTGCAGCATGCATACATACAGCCTACATACCAGCCTAACTGAACAAGGCAGGCAAGAGTAGCTGCTCTAATCATTTTCCTTTCTGCAGCAGTACTACCAAGCCAGAGCCATATGCGAAACGGGTTCAAGGAGCTAGGAACACCACACAGAACACTGCCAAAATAATGTAGGAGAGGGGAGGCTATACTGCCCTTGTACAGGTCCCCTGGTAAGGCCTCATCTAGAGTATGAGGTTCAGTACTGGTGCCCACACCTCAAAATGGACATTAACCTGCTGGTGAAGGTCCAGAGGAGAGCTACAAAGATGAAAGCAGATCAGCAGGGTAAGGCATAGGAGAGGTTGAGGGCATTGAACATGTACTCCCTGGAAAACAGGGGAGAGAGAGAGACAGAGACAGAGACAGAGAGAGAGAGAGAGAGGGACAGCAAGAGAGAGAGAGAGAGAGAGAGAGAGAATACATGAATGAGAGAATGAATTATTAGAAATTCAAGTACTTGAAAGGGTTAAATACGGTGGATAAGGAGAGTCTATAAGCTGAGTGGCAACCATAACATGAGGGGGCACAGTCTTAAGCTGGAGCGTGGGAGGTTTAGGAGGGAGGTCAGGAAGCACTTCTTCACAGAGAGGGTGGTGGACGCTTGGAATGCGCTTCTGGAAGAGGTGAACTCATTGAGGACAGCGGGCAGCTTTAAGAGAGGCTGGGATAGGCATAGGCGGAAGGTAATAAAGATCATTGGTAGTGAGGATGGGAGGTGTGGGGAGGGAGGGCAGTTACAGTAGCTCAAGTTGTGTACCCCTCAATACGAGCAGACTAGATAGACCAAATGGCCTTCTGCTGGTTTCTTTGTATATTCATAAAATAAAAGACTCCATAGCACTGACAAACCTTTATTATTAGGTGCTCCAAAAAAAATTAGTAGAGAAAGAAACCACTCTTCTCTCACTCTAGGAGCAGTGCTCAAAGCCAAATGTTTCTGCTGAGTGAGATTCAATAATTAATGTCCCTCTTGGATCAGTGCTCAAAACCACAGTTCAGGAGAATCAGATGAAAACAATAATGTTCCTCTGGTCTTCATTCATTTCCAAGAAGTATTTAAAGATAATGATGAACTCCACATTTTGGCTGCCTAATTTTGCAGCTGTCACAACACCTGGATAATGCTTTTTTAGTGTTATTGTATTAAAACAAACACTTATTTCATAATAATAAAATTACATTAGCACTTTTAGGTACATCAACTGGTTTTCATAGGCAGCATTAACAACAGTAGCAACTTAAATCACAGACCCTATCATTACAAAAACAAGCACCAAATAATGATAAGTTACAGTAAAGCATTATCCCAGTGCTGACAGCCGTGAAATTAGGCAGTTCCTCATTATTGCCTTTGATATAAAATTCTTTGAAATGTTAAGACACAACAGTGCCAGCAGTAACATTATGGTGCAGTCACAGTGCACATCATCATGGACTAATAATTCCTATCCTTCTCTGAGGTCATCATGACCACCCAACCCTCTGGTCAGCTCATGTAGTCCAAGGACAAGGACAGGTTTACTATACCTGTATTTATTGCATGCAGTGTAGTTATTTCTGGGCTTGGCTCCCCCACTCCACCACACCACTGCCACACATCTCTTTACAACAAAGAATTCGCTCCCCAAAAAAGTACCTGACTAAGCTGCTGATGATCTCTTCACCTGTCTGTGGCCTCTTCACTGTCTCTGACTGATGGAAAGGTCAGTGCCAGTTGTGCTGGGATGCAAAAAAAGTTCCTGGCTGGGCGGGCTGGCTACTACATGTGGAGAGTCACCAAGACGATGAACGGTACCGGAGAGATTAACGGTAGTCACGAAACCGATCCGGTTGTTCGGCCACAAATTGGGGGAATCTGATTCAGATGGGAGAGGAGGATGGCTCAGACTGAAACAGTCAGAAATCCAGGAAGTTGATAGGCAGCAAGTCATAGGTTGGCAGTGGCGCTCTCCTCAGCTGACCAGCTCAAGCTCACCTGGCTGGCCTAGCTCAGCAGTGTGGGTCTTTCCTTAGCAGTCAGGCACAGCAGGTCTGACTGAGACACGCTTTTTTAAACAAACTGCAGTGCCAGACAGTCAGTCAGCAGCCTCCTCCAGTCCGAACTCCAGTCTGTCTGTCTGTCTGTCTATCTCTCTCTCTCTCTCCCCTGGTCTGACTCCATCTTGGGCTGGCATGTGGCAAAGCTACCTCCGGGCTCTGGTGGCTCCTCACTCAGTAACATCCATAGACCGTTACTCTTCCCACCCAGCTCAGCTAGCCTTTCAAGTTCCACAGCTTTTCAGCAGTCAGCAACAATGGATGTACTCACTCGCAGTCTTTCCCAGGATATCAGTGTCTTGATGGCTTCTACCTTCTAGTACCTCAGAGGCTCAGGGAAAGCAACAGGCAGAACTACTCTCCTCAGGGCCATTTACAGAGCCCACTCAGCCCACCCCTTACTTACCATGCATCCTTTCTTCACAAGCAGAACTGATTGAGACAGTGGCATATATTTCTCAATCAGGTCCACTGAGTCACATCACAGATTTAGACCCCATCCCCACCCCACCCCCTTGAAAAACTTGCAAAGGATTTAGAGTGGCCAGGAAAGCCCACAGGGGAAAAAAAAAGGAAATTTGCTGACACGCAAGCCGGCTCCTGCTACCCACCCACTGGTCTATAACACGCCATAGCATGCCAGACGTATTGGTGGCTGTACAAAACTGCAGAACCAATTTGCGGCAGTCAAAAGTGCTTCCACAAAAGCAACAAGTGCTTTATTTTCCCATAGGCTATAATGGGACACTTTAAAATTTAATAACTTCTGAACAGATTAATATTTTTTCACCAAATCTTCAAAAGGCACATCAGTGACTCAGACCCCATATACCCTGAAAATTACACACCAGACCCCCAAACCATTTGGGCCATAGCTGCAAGCAAAGAATTTGCCAAAAAGTGAGGATTTTTCACATTTTCTGGCACTCTGTAGCTCCACAACTGCATAACCAACCAGAACAAAATTTGCCAGATCTAGATATCTATGGAGCCAAACCTCATGCAAGTTTCAGGCAAACAGGGTGAATGGTTGCAAAGTTATTAAAGTGCAGAATGTTGGGTTTAACATAGAAGTGGCCATGCAACCATAACTATAGTAGCACTACCGTGCCACTATAATATATATATATATATATATATATATATATATATATATATATATATATATATATATATATATATATTATAACTGCATGGTAGTGCAGCTATAATTGGTTGAGGGCCAAGTCTATGTTAAACCCAACATTTTGCAAGTTAATAACTTTACAACCATTCAACTGATTTGCCTGCAATTTTGCATGTGTGCCTTGGTACCATAGTTCTCTGGATCTGGCAAGTTGTGTTCCAGTTGGATGTGAGGTTGCAGAGCTGAAGAAACCAAAAAAACGTGCAAAAACCACTTTTTGGGCAATTTCTTTACTCAGGGCTACAGCCCAAACAGTTTGTACATTTGGTCTGAAATTATTAAGTAATATGTGGTCTGGGTCACTGATGTGCTTTTTGAAGATTTGGTAAAAAAATATTAATCCATTTAAAAGTTATTAAAAAAACAAGTTTCCCACTGTAGCCTATGGGAAAAAATATATGTGCGGTGTGAAAGCACGTGGTACTGTTGCAAATGCCCTCAGTACTGTTGTGTGGTGGCCATCTGGTTTTCAGTTAGTGGTGGTGAAAAAACTTTTTTTTTTCAAAATAGCATGCCCCTTGGTAAACACCAACGGTTGTGTTTACCTAAACGTGGCCCTAGGAACACGATCCTGGCATCAGGTTTTAAAATAATGACCAGAAATGTGTTTTTCGTATTTTTTCTGATTTGCGACAGTACACCATGACACTGTCGTGATTTGGGGAGCAGTGTGGTGGCATACTTTTGCAAATCACAACATCTTCGCAATTTGCAACAGTACTGGCCCCAAAAAACATGTTTCTTTGGCACTTCACTGCAACTAAATGCTTTGGACTTTTGGGCTGAAATTTACAGGGGAGAAAGGATTTGCACCACACAGATGTGCCTTTTTGCTGGTTTTGATTTAAAATTTACATTGGTTGCATAGTTATGGCATTCCAAAGTTGAGAAAATTCCCATAGGATAACATTGTGGCACCCGTGGCACCTTTCAGCGCCAGCATCTCAAAAATGGTTCGAAATATGGATTTTTCGCTAAGCACTGCTTAATCCACCTTACAACAACATTGGTGACAAGATATATTCCTGAGGCACTCACACAACAGTGTCAAAGACTGAGGACAGATCGAGGAGAACAAGAATTGACCCATCTCCTTCGTCCCTCGCCCTAAGGAGATCATCATGCACCTGAACTAATGCTGTTTCAGTGCTGTGCCTGGCTCTGAAACCAGACTGGAGTGGGTCATACATATCAATGGTCATGAGGTGCTCCTCAAGCTGTTGTGCCACAATCTTCTCTACAACCTTTCCCAAAAATATAAGGTTGGAGATCGGTTGGTAATTCGCCAAGATGTCCTGGTCAAGAGATGATTTTTTTAGAAGGGGCCTCACCAGAGTCTCTTTCAATGAATCTGGGAAGACCCCCTCTAACAATGAACACCGGACAATCAGGGCAAACACTGGGCCAACAGAACCAACACATCCTATCAGAAAACATGTCAGAACCAGGTCAGTTCACAATATGTGTGCTTCAGCTTTGAGATTACCTCAATGACCTTGACTACCTCCGCCGGTTTAAACTCCTCCCAGACAGGTGGAGTGCAGCTACTACATTCAAGGTGATCACTGTGAGTCATAATATGACTCACTGATGGAATTCCCTGCCAGATGAAGGACACCCTGTCAGTGAAGAACTGAACAAACTTGTCACACAAGGTGGCTGAAAAGGCTTTTTTTGGTGTTAGACGAACCAGATGTAAAAGCCTAGTGACAGTTTGAAATAGCACAGCTGGTCAGTTCTTCCCTGCAGCAATCTCCCTGGACAGGAATTCTGCCTTCTTATGGTTGATTGCCCCATGATACTCACCATAATGAGCATGCAGGGCCATTTTGTCCTTCTCCAACCTGGTGCGCTGCCAGCAACGCTTTAACTTCTGACCCCTAATCTTCACCGCCTTGAGCTCGCCATCAAAACAAAGAGACCTCAAGTGAAAAGATTTGGGTCATACACGGACCAATGCGAGTGCATCAAGTGCTGTGGACATTGCCCAATTATAGGTGTCAACCACCTCACTCATGCTCCTCATACATACAGCACCTACACTAGATAGATCAGCTACTGCCAGAAAACCCTCCGGTGACATTCTTCTCAAAGGATAGTAGTTGACCATCTCAACAGGGTGAGGGTTCTCGGGGGAGGGGGCTGAACGAGAACCTCACTGTGCAATGATCAAACCAAGTTACCTGATGAATCCTGAGGTTAGCTACCTCAAGCCCCAGTGACAACTTCAGGTCCAACATGTGGCCACCATGATGGGTGACAAAGTAAATTGTTGTGTCAGGACCCAGAGATGACATCATCTGGAGGAGGTTGGAACCAAACTGGGAGGACTCGTCATCAGCCCAGACACTGAAGTCCCCCAACACCAAACATCTGGGGGACTCCAACAGCTCCCCGATGATGAGGTCCACCCCCTCCTGCAGGAACTCTACCCCAACCCCAGGAGAGCAGTAGACAAGGAGGATCCTGCAGCCTGCACCTGGATCCCCATGCACTGCCACACATTCAAAGGACACAGTAGCTCCTGGCTGCACAGTGAAGCCCAAGTTGGACCTAAAGCAGAGGGCCACTCCCCTGCCCCTACATTTCACCCTAGGGTAGTACACTACAGAATACCCATGGGGGGGACAGCTGCCTCCAAAACTGGCCCTGCATCATCAGTCACCCAGGTTTTTGTGATGCAAGCCAGATCAACTGAGAAAATCAAGTCAGCCATAATTGCGATCTTGTTCCTGATCGATCTGGCATTGTAAAGCACCACCCTAAGAGGACTGGTAGGTGTTGCAGCCCTTCCGGCTACCTACCCACTCAGTCTGGTGGGGTCCCTGAGAACAGAAACCAAACACGTCTGGCCTCTCTTCAGGTTCCATCTAAGCTCAGTGCATCTCCTACACCTAACCACCTCTATCCTACTCACATCAGTCAAGTCAGCAGCACCCTTCCACAGCTGACCAATCCAGCCTCTCACGTTGTCAACCTCATGACAGCATCTCACTGTCATCGCTGGCACAGGGAGGTCAGTAAAGTGCCGGAGGTTGCACAGCTGGGATGCCTCATAAGCTATTTGAGCCAGTCCCAGACCCTTGCACATCCCAAAATGGACCAATGTGCCTACCTAAAGTACTCTGAGAATACCTGATTCTTGCGGTTTCAAAAACTGTCACTACCTACCCACTCACAACCACACACACATCTAATACAAAATCTATCTTACGCACACACCTCCACATACACTCACCCCCAAAAAATGTTTTAAACCAGTTAAAATCTTAACCTCCATGCCCCTCAATCACTTTATATTATGTTGGGCCAAGAGCTGATTCACAGGAGAGAAAAGAAGTGCTGATTTTGAAATAGATCCCATTGGGCACCAAGTCCAAAGTTCACAGAAGCAAAAATGTCAATGAAGTCAGTGTTGATTCCTTCAAGCAGTAAAACCCTCATACAGGGCACAGCCAGCCTTCTCTCACTAGGCTAATCAGCCCTCACTCCCAAGAGTAAACAAGTTTTTTCCCTCTCCGGGAGAGGGATTAACTAGCTGGTGAAGTTCAGTTTATGAAGGCCGAAATGGGAGCAGTTTCACCCAATAACACAAACAAGGCAGTAGGTCTGGCAGGACTCTCACTCATGCCAGAGACCTACCCCTTATTTAGCCAATGTCGAAAGATGTAAAAACAGTGCAAAACTCACTGGGCAGAGGGAATGAAGAGAATTAGCACCCCTCTAACTAGTGCCCGACAAGTCTTCAAGCCAAAGGCAATGAATCAAACCACAGTCAGGACCGGGGAATTAGTCCACAACACCCCCGGTACCACACACTGCTGCAATTTTAGCCCAAAATGCGGCACCAGAGTCACTAGTCCAGCTGCAGAAGCAGGATCCTCCATGCTGGAAACCCAACTCACAGGTTCCCGTTAGTCAGAGCACAAGGGAAACTCCAGGAGACGGTCACACAGTCCCGGATGATTTCACATTCTTTTAGTGCTCTACAGACCCCCGATGACCCACTCTATTCAGAGCACCATGGCAGTACAACGGCAGCAGAGAGAGTGGCCAACAAACCAACGGCAGTACAGCACTCACTTCAGGATGTCCGAAGAAGCTCCCAATGAAGTCAGCACCAATGAGATCGAAATCACTCCTCCAAAATGGTTGGGTAAAAATGCAGGTAAAATGCAGCACTCTAAATCCTAACTGAGAAACAAGAAAGCTACCTCCTCATGCTAAATCACTGAAAGTCCCTTACTAAATTGGTAATCGCTATGCCTAATGCATAGGGATTATCTAGCTAGTTAGCTAGCTACCTACAGTATCTGTATATCAGTTTGAATATAGACAATGACCACTGGCAACAAAAATTGTAGGTTTCCCACTGACTAGAAGTCAGACTGGATAATTTTACTGTGCCTGACTGTAGTCCCACACCCCCTGAGGAAGAGGGTCTGCCTTCAAAATGCCAGGGTCTATGCAGGTACAGTTGAGGCGCATTTGAAAAGTTTCATTTTTTAACAATGTTTGCACATTAATACATTGTACCTATGTCTGCACTTTAAAGCACCTTTTGGTAGCACTTTGCTACATTGTAGTCAATAAATATTTCATGTGCATTGGCAGTAGAATGGAGGGCTTGGTTTCTGTGCCTTTGTGTGCCTGTAGCATGGCTTGTCAGGTTATTCATTCCATTGCCATTCTGTTCATGGTCAATGGGGTCAAGGGGTAATAGGTCTAATTTAACTGATGCCTACACTGTATGCTAAGTGGCACAACTGATCATACTCAGCTTTCTGGTGATGACATTGTCCAAGTTGTTGCAGTGTCATCAGTAAGTGTGTCACTGCTGCAGTGAATGGTGAGCATGACTGTGATGCCAGTGCCAGTAGGATGACTCTGGGGAGACTTGTCAGTGTCACCAGGAGATATAGGTATAGAGGTGGGAATAGCAGTTGATGTCATAAGCTAGATATGTGAATAATGGAATGGATAGCTAAAGCTGATCCTTGGTAATCTGAGTTTGAGAATTTAGACTAAGTATTCATGATTATCAGGCTCTAGCCTTAAGCAGTATGGTAGGAAAATATCTGCAATTGTACTGAAACATCTTTCTGAAGCGAGCAGTGCCAGACGGCATTCGAGAAAATGCAAAGCCTTAGCCAGAGCATGCCAAATTACTTGTCTGTCTTGCCAGAATGTATTCCTAGTGTTATAACTAATTAAGACTAGGGGGGTCATGATAATACTATACTATCTGGATAATGTCTCTTCAGTTATAAATTAATCTATCACTAAGCACCAGCGTAGGTAATGTTATATATTCTGTTTACCTTTCTCTTTATTCACACACACCCTCTCTCCTTTCCCAGGGTGCAACTGAAAAGACTGATCTCTGTTCCCTTCCTGTTATTTATTTAAAAAATGTGAATACACATGACTCTGCTAAGATAATAGGGGAACAACCTACAAGACCAAAAGTCTCATTTTGTGTCAGTATTACTTTGTTACTACTGTATGCTAGCCCCAATATACTGTATGATGTGTCTCGCTTAGAAATGTAGAAGCTGTCTAAGCTAAATGCAATACAGGAAATGAGCTGATGGTTAGGACAGGCCTAAGGAAAAGAGTACTTTAATCACTGACATTCTGCAAGTAGCCAGCTGGCAGAGACCTAGTATAAATAACCCTTAATTAGAACAACAATTTTCCCAAAATACTGTATACAGAAAAACATCACACATGATGAAAAACCAGACCAATTGCTTCTACACGCCAAAGATATAAACTAGAGAAACTGTTTTGCTGTTTTAATTTGTTCACAGATTGGAAAGCAATGGCCAACTCACCCAGACTTTTTTAATTTAATTTATTCACTGAATTTTGCATGAAAATGAACAACCAGTATATAAGTTAACACAGACTAACAGATACCAACGTTTTGGAGCAAGTCACTTCAGCAGGGATACAATGGTATAGCTTACATAAATTCAAATAAATGCAATTTCAGTACCTTTTCCTTCAGACACCTTAAATAATTTCTGCGCTCTCCTTAATTTTCACATTAGTAACAGCCTTACTAAGTTGAGAGATCAGGGGGCTGTGCTGCATTACAATACATTTTATGGTACATATACACTACAAGCATTAAAGAAAGAATTAGACTGGATATAAAATATGAAAATTGAGATCACAGCAAAGGTTTAAGGTGTCTGAAGGAAAAGGAACTGAAATTGCATTTATTTGAATTGATATAAACTACACCAGTGTATCCCTGAAACACTGGTTGTTCCTTTCATGAAAAAGTCAGTGAATAAATTAAATTAAAAAGTTTGGGTGAGTGGGCCTTTGCTTTCCAATCTGTTTGTGGATTTATAATTGCCTTGATTGGAATCTGGCTACTCCCTGATTGAGTTTTGTTTTCTCCGAGATTGGCTGTGCTGAATATCACTTGGATGTTTTTAATTTGTTTAAATATTTTCTCCTCCTACATATTTGTTTCAGAGGGGCACATGCATTTCTTTACCTGCTGGTTGCAAGATGATAAAGTCATTCTGTTTAATGTGATTCAGAGAGCTATAGCAAGTGATGCCCATTAAGTTCAGATACTTCAGTGTTTACTCTTGTTATAATATTTAGTGGGAGATTATTTGCTTTGTCCTCAGGTGGTAGCCTACTTTTAAAGTAGAAAAAAGGTGTGGAATGGTTCTCCTTTAAGGAAAATGCATCCATCTTTTAAAGACATTTTCAGAATTCATGATTTAAGAGGTATTGTCATGTACATTTACATAGGTATTATCAAAATATTTAAAATATGGTGACATTTTTAAATATGTAAATTACATAGGTATTATCAAAATATTTAAAATATGGTGAAATTTTTAAATATGTAAATGTGTTATCTAACTATGCCCCTAGGAGTGTGGTTATTACACCGTAATGCACACCCCATCGTGTCTTATTGCTTATATACAGAATGCTAAGCATGAGCTATTGTTCTATCAGAACCATACTCAGCATTCTGTACACAAACCATGACATAGTTAAAACTCCAGATCACTGATTCTGTGAAGAGAACTGTAACAGAATGCTGCCCATAAAACCAAAAAACTTTCTCTAAATATGTACATTATAACCAGCTGTCAATTAGAAATCATTTCCTGTCCTCTTTAAAAAGATAATGAGCACATGGTTTATCTAGTTAAAAAAGTTACGAAAAATAACATGTAAAACAGTAAGAGTAATATTTATATCATTCTTACTGTATTACTTGTTATTTTAGTCAACTATATTTATTATATGGTTTTATTTCAAATTGTTGTCCAATTGGTGTTTAGAAAGGTTGCACACTCAGTACTTTTTGGAAAGGTATTGGCTGTCTTTGACAGAGGGAAGAAGAGGGATCCCACACCATTACCATTACTGAGTCACATTGTACTGATAATCATGACTGGGACATGGGCATACCAGGCTATACATTGAAAGGACAGGGTGTCTCACATAGGCTCATGCTCCAGACCTCACCAACTTACAACAGCGATGGGAGAGGTTATTGGGTTACACCTTTAGTGATAGAGTATGGAAAACAGTATGGAAAAATGGGTATACCAAGGGCAAGGGCACCATGGAATGACTTATGCAACTTAAGACTCTATGGTTATGGTACCGGACTCCAGCGGCATTATATAGCATGAATCTCCTTCATCACAGCAGATGCTGGAGATGTGATTCAGTGGAGGGCACTTTACTACATATTTTGTGGGCCTGCCCTAAGATCCTCTCTTGGTGGACAGCCATCAACCAAGTTATAGGGACTACCCTGTCAGTCACAGTGGTACCTAATGTATCCTTGTTGCTCCTGGGTAATACTTGCCTTCTACCCCCTCTATCTAGTCCTCAAAAATTGTGGTTTATGACAGCAATAACTGAAGCCAAATGCTTACTACTACATCATTGTCATTCTCCTGATATTCCCACAAGAGATCAATGGATAGCGTCTACATTGAGGGTGGCTGGCTACAAATTCCTACATTATATTGCTTCAAGGAGATACCAGATCTTCATTCAGGACTGGGCACCTTTTCTTAACTATTTGGGGATCAAACTTCCATTGGGACAGATATGGATCCCCCCCCACGTCTCCAGGATGAGCTTGCTGGGTGCCCCCGGCTTAGCCACTGAGGTTATTGCCTCATAGTATTTAGGTATGAGGAGGCATTTCTGGCTCTTTGGTCCATCACCCCCCTTTATTTTAGCAGTGCTAAAGCTCCTAAGCTCCTCCCTAGAAACTGTTCATCTGTCGGTTCCTTACATTGTCTTTGTATAGTCAAGAGGAGCTGAGCAGACAGATACACTTGTTAGCCCATTTCTATTGTAAGGTCCTAGGATACTGACTGTTTGTAACGTACAAATTGCTTTTTTCCCTATTTGGGTAGGTTATTTTTGACTATACTGTTTCCAAATATGTGGAGGGGATATTTAAGTTATTGCCTGGGACTGTTTTTCATTTTAAAATATCAAACACCTTCTAGGCCATGTTCTTTCTTTCTCTTTCTTTTTCATAGTGCTTTTCTCTTGTTGTTGTGGTTAATATTACAGTTGTTTAAACTGTTAGTTACCTCTTGTTTACATTTCCTATACAGATCTGATTGCATACTTACTCTCGCATACTCCAGTGTTTCTAGATTGTATTTCCAAGGCATTTTGCTCTGGCCAGGTATCAATGGTTGTTGTACTGTGATATTTTGTTGTTATATTCTGAAAACTTCAATAAACTATTAATCAAAAAAAGAAATGCCGGGGGAAGGAAAGGAGGGGGTGTGATGCTTTATGTAAAGGGAAGCATAAAAAGCAATGGAGGTACAGAAGATTCAAGGGGGGGCAGAAGTATTGTGAGTCACCACGAGTCAGGAAAAACAGAGCCACTATTCAGGCAAGCATTAATCTACAGACCTCCAGCACAGTGGAGGAGTTAGATAAGGAAATATTAGAAGCAACTCACAAAATGGCTGAAAAAGGGGAAGCATTGCTGTTGAAGAATTTAATCTGCCAGATATAGATTGGAGGCTCCCAGATGTGACTTCAGCTAGAAGCAGGGACATCCTGAAATCCCTGCCGGGGGTATTCCTCAGGCAACTAGTCAGTGAACACACTCATGATGGGGTAATACTGGACCTGGCACTTACTAACATGAACAGCATTGCAGACATCGAGGTGGGAAGTTATCTGGGGACCAGTGATCATCATACAGTGTGGTTCAACCTAAGAGCAGATGTGGAATCCAGCCATTCAGTGGCAACAATCCTGGACTTCAGAAGGGCAGATTTTATAAAGAAGGATGAATGATTGAGGAATGACCTGGTAGGGGGAGATGATGGGGAGGGGTGGAGGAACAGTGGACCATACTAAAAGAGGACATAGTAAAGGCAACAAACCTCTACATCAAGCAAGTAAGCAAAAAGAAGAGGAGTTTACTAAGGTTCTCAAAAGAAGAGGAAGAAAAGGTGAAGGCTAAAAAAGTAGCATTCAAAAGGTATAAGGAGACCCAGAGAGAGGAGGATAGGGAAGTGTAGCAGGAAAAACAGAGGGAGGTAGGGAAAGCAGTAAGGAGAGCAAAGGCACAAACTGAAGATAGAATAGTGCAGGAGGTATCATAAGGGGAAAAGACATTTTTTAGATATGTTAGAGAAAAAAGGAAAACAAAGGGAGAGATTATAAGGTTAAGGGGGGCTGTATGGAGGGGAACCAAGAACAGGTAGACTTGCTGAACACAAATTGTACTTCTGCTCAGTGTTCACAGTGGAAAGGGAAAGGAATGGACTGTGAAATAACATAGGGAGCTTTGATGGAAGGGAAGTGGACACTAGTCCATTTTTGGAGGAGAGAGCCTGGAAAGAACTCGCTAACCTGAAGGTGGACAAAGCTATGGGGCCGTATGGGATGCATCCAAGAGTGCTGAGGGAGCTCAGGGAGTTACTAGCTGCACCTGTGACAGACTTATTTAACAGATCACTGGAGACCAGAGTGGTCTCAGATAACTGAAGAAGGTCAAACATAGCCCCACTTCACAAAAGCGGTAGCAGGGAAGAGGCAAGCAGTTATAAGCCTGTCAGTCTGACATTGGTAGTGGGTAAGTTAATGGAAGCACTGCTAAAAGAAAGGATTGTGGAATATCTTGAATCCAATGGGTTACAGGATCCAAGGCAGCATGTATTCACAGGAGTGATATCATGCCAAACAAATCTGATAAGAGTTTTTTGACTGGGTGACCAAGGAGTTAAATCAGGCAGGAGTGATGGATGTGGCCTACTTGGATTTCAACAAGGCTTTCAACACCATTCCACATATGAGACTGGTAAACAAGCAGAGTAGCTTGGGGTGGACAACAAGGTGGTAACCTTGGTAACAAACTGGTTAGGGAATAGAACATAGAGGGTAATGGTAAATAAGTTCACTCCAAGGAGGGGAGATTGACCAGTGGGGTACCTCAGGGTTCAATGGTGGGACCGATCCTCTTTAATGTCTTTATAAGTGATATAGCAGAAGATCTGGAAGAAGAAATCTGCTTCTTTGTGGATGACACCAAGATCTGCAACAGAATGGACACTTGGGGGATGGAAGGGATGGAGAGAGATCTGAAAAAAAAACTGGAGGAGTGGTCAAGGCTATGGCAGCTGGGTTTTAATGCAAAAAATGCAAAATAATGCACTGGAGCCATAGAAACTCGGGGGTGAAGTGCAAACTGGGTGGAGTGATACTGACAATGACCAAATAGGAAAGACATCTGGGAGTAATCATATTTCAAGACCTAAAGGTGACCAGGCAGTGTGACATGTCAGGAGGGCTAGTGGAATGTTGGGGTGCATAGGAGGGGTATCACCAGCAGAAAGAGGGAGGTGCTGTTGCCACTGTAGACATTGCTGGTAAGACCCACCGTGAGTACTGTGCCCAGTTCTGGACACCACATCTCAGGAAAGACATAGACAGAGTTGAGGCAGTCTAGAAGAGGGCTATCAAAATGGTGCAGGGTCTGCATCAAAAACGCTATGAGGAGAGGCTAAAGGAGCTCAACTCTGAAAGAGAGGCAGGTGAGAGGGTGGATATTATAGAGACCTTTAAATACCTCACAGGGGTTAATAAGGTACAGGAGGGGAGTATTTTTTTGGAAGAAAAGGTGTTCTAGAAGAAGGGGACATGCTATGAAGCTGGAGGGGAGTAGATTCAGGAGACACATGAGGAAGTGCTTCTTCACAGAAAGAGTGGTGGATTCCTGGAACAGCCTTCCAGCAGAGGTAGTGAGGAAGAAAATATTGGTGGAGTTCAAAAATGCCTGGGATAGGCACAAGAGAATCATAGGGATGAGGAAGGGGAGAGATCTAGATCAAGTAGGGCCTGTAGCAAAAATAAAGGTAGAAAAGAATATACGAACATACAAACATATGAAATGCCAGTAGAAACAGGCCTCTCAGTCTATTGAATCTGCTCGATTGTGCAGCTAGCCCCTCAACTTGCAGCTGTTCCACCTTCCCCTCCCCATAACCACGCCCCCCCACTCTGTCCCACCATCTCTTAAATTCTCCCACCATTCTACACAATACCACCTTTCCCGGGCAGTATGTTCCACTTATCTACCACCCTTTCCATGAAAAACTGTCTCCTAATTTCCTTCCAGAATCCCCCTCCACCATCTTAGATGATGTTCTGTCATGTTCCTCCCCTTCTGATCTGAAGAATCCCTTCTGTATTAATCCTGTTAATACCCTTTAGGTACTTAAAGGTTTCAATCATATCCCCTCTGACCCTCCTCTCTTCCAGGGAATACATTTGCAGCTCTCCCAGACTCTCCTCAAAGGATTTTCCCTCAAGTCCCTGTACCATCTTCATTGCCCCATGCTGCACCCCCTCCAGCAATCTGATGTCCCTCTTCAGGAATGGAAGCCAGCACTGCACTCAGTATTCCAGGTGCGGCCTATACCAATGACCTGTACAGCGGTAGGATCACTTCTCTGTGACTGGAAGAGATTCCCCTCGCTATGCACCCCAGTATCTTGTTTGCCTTTGTAGTTGCCTTCCAGCACTGAGCTGAGTGGTTCATACTCCCCATTATTAGTACCCCTAGATCCTTTTCCTCCACTGTGTTTACCAACTGTACCCCTCCCAACTGATAATTCCTCTCCTGGTTCCTTTCTGTGAAGTGCAGTACCTTGCAATTCTTTGCCTTGAACCCCAACTGCCATGTCTCATTGAAACATAGACTTTGATGGCAGATAAGGACCGCTTAGTCCACCTAATCTGCCCATTTCCCCACCTACAGGATAAGCTGCAGATCCTATTTAACCAACAGCCTATTACTTCCTACTCCCTACAAAAATTGCCTTATGTCTGTCCCATGCATTCTTGAATGCTCTCATGGTTTTAGACCCACAACCTCCTCAAAAAGGCTGTTCCATCGTCCACCACCCTCTCTGTGAAAAAATACTTCCTCACACTGCCCCTGAGCCATCCCACTCTATCATTAAATTGTGTCCCCTTGTTCTTACGCATCTCTTTTTCTGAAAGATGCTACCCTCTTGGACTTTGTTGATTCCACTGAGGTACTTCAATGATTTTATCATGTCCCCCCTCTCTCTCCTTTCCTCAAGGGTATACATATTAAGCTATTTTAGTCTCTCCTCGTATGGCTTCTCTTGCACATGCTGCACCATTTTAGTTGCCCTTCTTTGGACTGTCTCCATCCTGTCTATGTCTTTGCGGAGATGAGGTATCCAGAACTGGATGCAGTATTCCAGATGGGGTCTCACCAACTGTCTGTACAGAGGGATAACAACTTCCTGTTTTCTACTGGTGATGTCTCTCCCTATACATCCCAGTATCCCCCAGCCCTCCCTACTGCCTTCTCACATTGCTTGCTAACCTTAAGGTCATCTGATATGATTACCCCAGGTCCCTTTCCATTCTTGTTGTTGTTAGTACCTCCCCCAACCCCCCATTGTGTAATCTTCCTCAGGGTTTTTGTTTCCCAGGTTCATTATTTTGCACTTCTTTGCATTGAATCCAAGCTGCCATACTTCTGACCATTTCTCCAACCTTGCCAAGTCCCTTCTCATCCTTTCCATGCCTCCTTGTGTATCAGCCCTATTGCAGATGTCTGTGTCATCTGCAAAGAGGCATACTTTTCCTTCCAGTCCCTCTGCAATGTCACTTATAAAGGCATTAAAAAGGACTGGACCCAGTACTGAACCCTGTGGTACCCCACTAGTAACCCCTCTTTCTTCAGAGTGTACTCCATTTACAATTACTTTCTGTGTCCTGTTGTCCAGCCAATGTTTTATCCAGGCTACCACCCTGGGACCCACTCCAAGGCTGGTTAATTTGACTATTAATCTTTTGTGTGGGACTGTCAAATGCCTTGCTAAAGTCTAGGTAGGCCATGTCCACAGCCCCTCCCTGGTCTACTACTTTGGTCACCCAGTCAAAGAAATCAATTTGATTTGTCTGACATGACCTTCCGCTATGAACCCACACTGCCTTGGGTCCTGTGCCCCACTGGCCTCTAGGTACTCAACAATTCTTTCCTTCAGAAGTGATTCCATCACTTTCTCTATCACAGAGGTCAAACTGACAGGTCTGTAGTTTTCTGCCTCTGTCTTGCTCCCACTTTTGTGAAGGGGAATCACATCTGCCTTCCTCCAGTCTTCAGGTACCACATCATCCTCCAATGATTTGTTAAAAAGGGTAGTCAGTGGTGTCACTAGTTTTCTCCTTAATTCTTTTAGAATTCTGGGGTGAATTCCATCAGGCCCCGTTGCTTTGTCCACCTTCAGTTTTAGGAGTTCTTTCAGAACCCTTTCTTCTATGAAAGGACTGGGATCGACCCCCCTATCCAAAGTGCTTCTGTTAATTGGCTTAGGCACCTCTCCTCCTCCTCCTCTTTTGTGAATACTGAGCAGAAGTATTTGTTCAGTATCCCTGCTTTTTCACTGTCCCTCTCTGCCCACCAACTGTTCATTCTATTCAGCCTCACTATCCCTCCCTTTGTCTTTCTACACTCACTGTTGTACCTATAAAATGTTTTATCCCCCTTCTTAACCTAGTTGACTATATTTTCCTCAATTTGGGCCTTTGCTCTTCTGACTACCCTCCCTGCTTCCTTCTGCCTTAACTGGTACAGTTCTCTGTCCTGCTCCTTCTGTGTTTCCTTATACTTCCTAAATGCTATCTTTTTCTCCCTAACCTTCACCGCCACCTCTTTTGAGAACCATAGTGGCTTTTTCTTTCATTTTAATTTTTTTTTGCTTCACACAAAGGCTTTTTGCCTCTAGGATGGCAGTTTTGATGTTTCCCCATTGTTTCTACACCCTTCCTTCTAGCCTGGTTGCTAGTGCTTTTCTAAGGCACTCTCCTATCTTGCCAAAGTCAGCCATGCTGAAGTCAAAAACCTTCACTTTTGTATGGCTTGACTCTGTAGCTGAGTTTGTCGTGAACCACATTGTTTGGTGGTTACTTGTTCCCAGATGGCTACCCACTTCTAGATCTGAGATCCTCTCACTGTCCCCATTTGAGAGTATGAGGTCTAAGATTGCTGCCTCACGAGTTGGTTCCAAAACTAGCTGTCTGAGGCATGCCACTTGAAGGGCATCGAGAACTGCCCTGCTTTTGGGTGTGGCTGCAGCAAAGGTGCTCCAGTTAACATCTGCCATATTCAGGTCCCCCATCAACAGTATCTCCCCTTTCTCTGCCATCTTAAGGATGCCTTCTATCACATCCTTGTCCATTCCCTCCCCCTGACATGGGGGTCTGTATACAACCCCTGTGCAGATTGCAGTGCCATTTCCAGTCTCTAAGGTGACCCACAGTGCCTCTCTCCTCCTGTTTACTCTTTTGTTCAGTTGCTTTTATCCTTCCCTTACATAGAGAGCCACTCCTCCCCCTCTTCTCCCCTCCTTGTCTCTCTCCTGTAGGTTGTGTACCCTGATATATTAACATCCCAGTCATGGTTCTCTGTGTACCATGTTTCTGTGACTGCTACAATATCTAGGCATCCTTCTTCCATCAAGGCCACCAGTTCAGGGAGCTTGTTGCCCAGACTACAGGCACTGGTACTCATTGCCCTACATTTCTTGATAGCCTTACCCCTTTTTGACCCCTCTCTGTCCTTACTGTGTTTGTCATTTTCTCCATTTTCCCCTGCCCTTCTCCCTATCAACATCTCTATCTTGGTGTTTACCTCACTTACTACCCTGATCTTTTGGGGGGGCTAGGATTTCCCTGTTCCTTTCCCATGCCTCCCCCCTTGGCTAGTTTAAATGCCTGCCAATGAAGCATTTAAACCTATCACCTAGGATCCTGGTCCCCCTCCTGGACAGATGCAGATCATCACACCAGTATAGGCCTGCATCCCTCCAGGTGGACCCCCAGTCCCCAATGAAGCCAAATCCCTGAGGTCTGCACCAGTTTTTCAACCATTGATTGAATCCCTTGGTGTGGAGCACCCTAGCCTCACCCATGCTATAGACAGGCAGCACCTCTGAGAAGGTTACCGTGCATGCTACTTGTTTAAGGCCTCTCCCCAACTCCACAAACTCTTCTTGCACTTCTCTGATCCCTTTCATAGCCAGGTCATTTGTTCCTAGGTGGACAATGACATTCAGCTCCCTCCCCTGTGCAGTTGCTCTGGAAATCCTGAGGATTTGCTCCCTGTCCCTCCAAGCCATGGTGCCAGGCAGGCACCTTACCTCCCTCTCCCCTTCTTCCCCCAGTTCTACCTTCCTAACAATGGAGTCCCCCACCAGGAGTTGCTTCTTTCCGCTGTGGGGTCCCATGCCACCCTCCTGTGTCTCCAACCATTCTTGTAGTTTGGTCAGGTCTTCATGCAGCCCCCTCCACCCATCTATGTCATCTACCACTGCACCAATCTTATTATCATCTGCGAACAGAATGATCCTACTCCAGATCCTGTTTGAGATATTGGCTATGAATATTCCGAACAGCACCGGTCCCAGTATTGAACCCTGGGACACCCACTCATAACGTCCCTTGGTGATGAGAGTTCCCCCCACTGCCACCCTTTGCTGCCTACCCTTCAGCCAGTTGGTGATCCCAGTGACTATTTTTGTCCCCACCCCAATGTATTCCAGTTTTTCCCCAGCCTCCCATGCATCACCGAGTCAAAGGCCTTGCTGAAGTCCAAATATAGGACTTCTACTGCATGGACCCTCTCCAGTTCCCTGGTAACTCAGCTGTACTACTCGACTAGGCTTGTCTGGCAGGGTGTGCCCGATACAAAACCATGTTGATGGCCATCTTGGAGACCACTGTCTTCAAGAAAGGTCACCATTTTCTGTTTTAGGATTGACTCCATGAGTTTCCCCATGATTGAAGTGGGACTCACCAGTCTGTAGTCACCTGGCTCATCCTTCAGGCCACTTTTATGAATAGGCACCACATGGGTCATCCTCCAGTCCTATGGCACACATCCTGGGTCCAGTGATATTGAATAGGTATGCCAGTGGTCCCACCAGGATCTCCACTAGCTTTCTAAGTATCTAGGGTAAATTGTCAGACTGGGTGGGCCAAGTGGCTATTATCTGCCATCAGATTCTATGGGCTCAATTTTTTAAGAGCCACTAGATTGGGGAACAATGCAACAATCCCCAGCTGTGGCAAACTCCAGGTGCACCAGGAAACCCTGCACCCAATTTCAGTACAAAGGGGTCCCTGTACCAAAGTCCTGAGAGTTACCACAGTTGGAGTGTTGCAACAGAGATGTGGCACACTGGAGGGATTTGATGAAGTGTCCTGTCAAGCTCCCCCCCTGCTCAGCATAACTCTGGCCCAGACCCACTATGTTGGGGGGAACCAGCATGGTACACTGATAACAGACCAGTGGGGGTACCAGTGGGGAAGATTTGGCATGGCAGGGTGTGGGAGGGTACATTGGTGGTGTAAGGGCAGTCGTGCCTTGTACAATGCCACAGAGCTGAAGACAGAGAAGGTGACACATGCAGGCACTGATTGTTTCCCAGAACCTCTGATGTACCAGCCATGCCAGTTGTCCCACATCATGCAAACTCCCCAACATGTGGTGACAGACAGGGCTCCAGGGGATGAGGTGCTGTTCTGGGACAGGGATGTACCCCGGGCAGTGCCACCTGCCCCTGTTGCACAGCTGTCTGAGTGCTACCATAGTTCTTCTGCAGGTGCTATAATAGCTGCAGCAGGAGGGAAGGGCATTCCAATTGGGAAGTGTCATAATGAGGTGTCTATTTGTTTAACTGGTAAGCTCTCTGGAGTACAATTCCTTTTACAGGTATGACCCATGAAGGTCTGGTGGATGGCATGTAGGGGAGTCTGCAGGATGCAGAACAGCTGCCAGAACTGGTAGCATCAGGGGTTCCAGGACATGGTCAGTGCTTATGTACATCTCCTACCCTGTCCGCAGCTCAGTGGCACTGTACAGGGCATGACTGCCCCAGTGCCACCAGTGTACCCTCCTACACCCTGCTGTATCCTTGCTGTCCACTACGGGCACCCCCACTGGTCCATCTTTTGGGTATCAATCAGGTCCCCCCCCCACATGGCATACTCTGTACTTGTGGTACAAGGGATGTTAGACCAGCTCATGGCTGGTCTAATCTCAGCCCTGACTTGTGGCCACAGCAGGGCTTCCAAAATCCCAAATAAGGGGATGATGCAGCTCCACCATGGCACAAGCCCACTTATGACCTGGTGCACACCCATTTCTGGTGCAAAGGTGGTGCAGGGTTGGTTTGGTACATAGCTTCCCAACTTTGATGCACCCTGCTTTTGCAAATCAGGATTGCCACAACATTTGGCACAAGGTGCCACTTGTGTCTATTCCTTTTGGTACAGGCACCATGCACCAAATTTTGCCATTTGAAAATTGGGCCCTATGTTTCTATGTCCAGGAAAGCCTCACTGAGATGAGGCTCATTTCTAGGTGCAACTGGGGGAGGGGTTTGCAGAGGAGCATGCAAAAAAATACAGATAGTGCAAAAAATTTGGCATTCGCACATTCTCATGCAGAGAGAACAAACAGTATAATACTTAAATATGAAAAACAGAAAAATTGTGTAAAATGAAAATATAAAAAGCATAAAACAGTAACAGCACAGATAGACAAGAAGCATTAATTCTCAAGTCAAGCACAAGGGACTGGTGGCTTGAATAAGTCAGTTGAAAGAGCGTAGGGGAGAGAATGAAGAGACAATAGACAGAAGCAGGTGGGAGTCATAAATTTGCAGAGCAAGGGATTTAGGGAAGAAAGCAATAGTCTTAGCATACAATCTTGACACCATAATTCCTTGTTGTTGAACAAAACTTTTTGATAAGACAAAAAAAAAATGTGTGTTCTAAACCTTTCAGTTGATATGAAAATGTGTATTACTGTGCATCAAGATTCAATTAAATGCAGCTTCACAAACTGATAATGCATGATTGCCTTCCTCCTGCATTACAGTCAAGTTACCAGAAGGGCTCTGAATCCATTGCATATTTTCACAAGTACACTGTTACCACTGCTTTTCAAATTTTATTTTTGTACTTAGGGACCTTAAATGTATTCAGCCTCCATTAAAGTCTGCACTTCAGCATGTGCCTTCATAAATAAGATGTTTCAGCTGTTTCAATGTAATAGAGAATACATTCTTTACATTTCCAATGTTCCTTTCCAAGATTTACAGCAGTCTTGGTAGTTTGTTTAAAAAGCCTGGGTAGAAAACAGCTGAAAACATTTGCCTTTCCCTTGTTAATCCCACAGTACCCTTGTTTATAACATCATAGTACTCACCATGACAACAGACTGTGATGGCACAAACAGCAATTGTGTGGTTAACAGGAGAGTCAGATGCATTTTGTAAGACTCAATGAAATAATTGCTGGATTATCTACAACATTTAGTGGACCAACAGCAGGGGAAAATAAACAAAATAAGTAATTAGAAAACAAAAAAGTTTAAACGTAACTGGTGTAAATCTATATGATGGGATGATAGGATGATACCCAGCTATACCTATCTTTTGCACCCGACCAGGATGGAGCTTTCTCGATGTTCCACAACTGTCTGGGGGAAATCCAAGACTGGATGGATTCTAATTGGTTAAAATTGAACTCAGAGAAGACTGAGGTGTTGGTGGTGGATCCGGGTGGTCAGATTGAGACGTCGTGTATTGGCATACCTTCTGGAATTTTTCTTGGCGGCGTGTCACTGCCGGCCTCTGAACGGGTGCGTAACCTTGGGGTGATTTTTGATGACAAGCTGACTTTACAGTCTCAGGTGTCAGCTGTTGTCAGTACTTCCTTTTACCACCTTAGGAATATTGCCAGGGTTAGGCACCTCGCTCCGTCTGACTCTTTGCCAACTTTGGTCCACGCTTTTGTGTCCTCACGCTTGGACTACTGCAACGTCCTTTACTTTGGGCTTTCTGGGGTTGAAATCTGCTGCCTGCAGCTGGTGCAGAATGCAGCTGCCTGGGTTTTTACTGGGACAAGTAGGTCCTGTCATATTACCCCAGTGCTGCGCGAATTGCACTGGTTGCCTGTTCAGTGGCAGATCATCTTTAAAGTCATTTTATTGACTTTCAAAGCTATTCACGAACAGGGTCCGTCCTATCTAAAAGACCTTCTGGTTCACTATTGCCCTGACCGATCGCTCCGCTCAGCCGACATGGGGTTGCTGGAGATTCCAAGAGTGAGTTTAAAAACCTCTGCAGCAGAGCTTTTTCTCATGCTGCCCCCATTCTTTGGAATTCTCTACCACGTCGGTTACGGGAGTGCATCTCCGTGGAGATTTTTAAGAAAGAATTAAAACCTTTTTTATGGAAAAAGACCTTTGTGGAGGATTAAAGTGTCAGTATCTGACTGGATTTTATTGTAATTTATTAAGTCTGTTGATGTATTTATGATGCGCTTTTGTAAGTTTATGTGTGAATGGCTATGTGTATTTTTGTTATTAACTTGTTCAGCGCCTTGATAATTTGAAAGGCACTATACAAATAAAATAATTATTATTATATAATCTTTAAACTTTTTATTATAACAGAGAGCTGCTCTTTAAAGATGTTTTCAAAGTTATTTTTAAATGGTAAAGAAGTTTAGACAATGTGCGCCTATTAATATATTATCTCAGACTGCTTGCCAGCTCTGATGCTTCTTCTGACTTGCTCTTGTCCTGTAACAGGTGTGCAGTACCAGAGCAGAGAAACTCAGAAACGGAGAGGAGGGAAGGGGGAGCACCTAGGTGTTCCACCCTCCTTTCTGAAAAATAAAGATAACAGACCCAGCAAGGGCTCTGAAAATGTTTACATTCAAAAACAAATTAATTGCGGTACAGCACTATTTACAAAAACCTATTACAAAAATAACATGCATTGCCTAGATAGATACATATTAGATGCATAGATGGTAAGAGACCGAAAAAGGCTGTACATTTATTGAGTCTTTTCTGATGTTCTTATTTTGAATTACTTTACCCAAGAGGCCTCAGAGGCATAACTGAAAGGAACAGCTTTAAGTGAAATGCAGCTTATAATTATATGAAATTGGCAATCGGAGGAAATCAGTATAGGTCCTTACTCTTAATAGTGTCCATTTGCCTACTTACAGTTCTTGTTTTTGGTTAATAATTTTTGGATGCCAGTTGATATGTTATACACTCTAAATATTATATTAGTACCACCATCCCATTAAATGGGTAAGTCCCATGCTTTAACATTGGATGCATTGGCACTGTAATAAAATGGAATGCTACAGAAATAATGCAGATACCGTAATTAGTGAATTAAGACGTGTGCACACACTTCTAAAGTAAAACCCCAGTTATCTGTCTCAAACTAAAAGGTACGCTGCTGAAAATTGGCATGTGTTGACACCAAGTTACGGTAATCCTCAGAGGTCCAGAACCAGTGTTGCAATTGAAGTAGGGCTTACCAGGGTTCAGTACCCATTGCTCTGAAGTGAGCCCTGGTAACTCTTGCATCACTGCCATTGATTTTTAATGAGAAGGTGGGCTCAAATATAACAAGCATTTGTCAATGCTGAATGTTGTCTAGCTGGCATTGGCATTGGTAGTACAGGAGTTAGAGATGCATAACAGGAATGGCAGTGAAGTATTGAACTGACACCAACCTCACCCCCACCCTGCAGAGACACATTTTCAACATAGGCATGTTGGGACCTCCCCTCATGAACAGTGGCACTGTGATTTTGTTAATCTGTTCCAAAAGTTGATTTCCCACCAGCGACCATGCCATTGTGCACTACAGGTGCAAAAACACATTTTGGGCAGGATGTGAAAAATTACATCTGCACTTTTCATAAGAAGGTGTGAAAAAATGCTAGTGCTGAAAACCTGGCATGAAAATATTGCAAATTTGTGAAGTTACAAGGGTGCGTGGAAACTGCGCAACACCCGCTTGTAACAGTCATTTTATGGACTTTCATCACCAAATTTTCAACATAGGCATTTTAGGACCTCTGCTCATGAACAGTGTCACTGTCATCCCACAGCAACCACACTATTCTGCGCCAGAAATGCGAAAACACATTCCGGCCAGGATATGTAAAATGACAGCTGTACTGTTCATAAGGAGGTGTGGGAAAATGCCAATGTTGAAAATCTGGAGTGAAAATATTACAGATTCATGAAGTTGCAAGCGTGCGTGGAAACTGCACAACACACACTCGTAAACAGTAATTTTTTTGGATTGTTTCCACCAAATTTGCAACATAGGCTTTTTGAGAGCCCACCTCATGAACAGTGGCACTGTCATTTTGTTAATCAGTCCCAAAAGATGATTCCACGCAGTGACCGTGAAATCACCTTTCAGGACCGAATAAAGCCATGACAGTGACTGAATTCATGAGGAGGGGCCCCAATAACTCCATGTGAAAAATTTGGTGCCAACATTCATAAAATTCCTGAGATATGCACCAAAGCTGAAAATAACCTACTTATGCCATTATATAGCTTACCGGCATTTCTTCAGTTCGCGATTGGCTTTGAAGAGTGCAGACGTGTTCCAAGTCCATGAAGATCATTGCGCCATGCTCCAGAGATAAGTATGGGGTGTGAGGCAAAACAGGGTGTGCAGAGGGTGGCCACAGGTTGGGGAAGGGCCACCAGACTCGAGGAGGGACCATTTTCTGGTCTGCAGGTTTTAAAAAAAAAAGAAAAACACCGTGGGATGTTTTTTTTTTACTGGGGAATTTGTCAGACTGGGGTGGGCTTCCAGCATGCCACCTGAGTGTTTTGGGGGGGTTGCAGCCGACGGGGGATTGGGCACCACTGTTGGCACATACCAAGTGGGGGGGCAAGAGCCAAGGGGATTGGGCACTCCCCTCGGCACACAACAAATGGGAGGGACATTATGCTGATGGGGAGTGGGCTCCCCCATTGGCAGATTGAAGTGGGAATGGGGACCTGAAGCTGACGGGGATTGGGCCCCCATCAACAAAGAAAGACTTTGCAGGGAGGGGCCTCATGATGCCGAGGGGCATTGGGCACCCCCTCAGCACACAATTGAAATGGGAGGAGGGTCATTATGCTGACAGGGAGTGGACTCCCCTGTTGGTGCATAAACTGTGGGGCCATGTTTACTGGAATGCTTCACCCAGAAGGGCACTTCGCGAGGCATGTTATTGTGCCGCTTCATAACGAGCTTGCCTCTCATTGCAGTTGCACTTTTGTTAGATCTGGTGGCCACTTTATGTATCGCCTGCATGCTGACTTATTGGGGAATGAGGGATGCACCTACTGATGTGTGCCCTGAATTTGTCTACAGTGACCGCACCTCCAAATCTGCTACTACTGCAATATGCTGGCTGGCATGCAAGCATGAGCCATCATAAAAAAAGGTTCCTTATAGGCAACCATAGTTCCCAAAGCTCATAAAATGCAATCCAAATACTGCCAAGAGCATTTTACATCATTAACATGGTATGCAGTGAGTGGGTATAAAAATAACCCACTCCCATGCTTGTCATGTATGGTGCACAACAAACAAGTCAGGTTGCCCATAGCTAACTCCCACCTTGCAGATATAATTGTTGGTGTACCACAAGGACCTATTTTGGGCCCACTTCATTTCTCCATATATAAATAAATAACCTCCTGGATGTTGCCTCCTGTTGCAGCTCTCTGCTGTATTCAGATGACCTTGTGCTTTACTACAGTGCTGCCATTGTTCCCAGTATCCACAAATCCCTCTCTCATTCCTTTGTTCAGGTTCCGTTTTGATTAATGATAGTCAAGTTGATCTTAAATGGCAAAAAGACAAAAGCCATAATCTTCAGCTCAAAACCAAAACTCAATACAACCTCCTCCAGCCTCTTCCTTACCTGTGCTAATAGTTCCCCAACTGGAGAAGGTGAGCAGTTTTAAGTAAGTGAGTCTCAAAATACCCCTCCCTTGACTTCCCCCATGTTACCTCAATCTGCAGATCAGTGATATTAAACTGAGCATGGCTTTCAAGGTCAGACACTAAATATCTCTGTTACCTGACAGGCCATAGCTCAGGGGGTTCCCCTTCATTGACTCACTTTTGGCCTCCTGGCTTTCCTAGCAGCAAATAAAACTGTCCTCTCAAAACTGAATGTAACAAACAAGGATGTATGTTGCAAAAAATATTCCTGAAAGAATTGTTTCTATTAGCACTCTAATAAAAAGAATAGCCCTAAACTAGTGTTACTTTACTAATTCTTTTCCTTTTATTCTTTCTTTTTCAAGGCAGTATCAAAAACCTTTTAACCTTCTAACACCACTTGTGTGTTTCAACTAGGTTCTATAAAGTCATGGAAAATAAAAAAGTCACTGTAGCAGTTACATGTATTTGTCATCCATGGAGTTTTAGCTGCTCCTTTTCATGGTTCAATTGCCTATTCCTTTAGAGTCAGTCCCATAGCATGTGCAGGCACCTATTCCCATTGTTTCTGTCCTCAATTTACAGGTTGTCCTTTCATTGAATAAATCAGGGTTTGCTGCTGCATGGACCCGCTGAGCTGTTGGCACTTCCATGGGCTCCCTGGCTCTGGGAGTCCAGCAGCTCAAAGCTGGCATGTGCCACTCCTTTCTGTGTGCCCTTTGTTTTTTGCATATGCTATGGTTTGACTTGGCTCCATATATGAGTGTCCTGAGTCGCCCTCCTAGTGTTTGGTCAGTTCGCATTATATGTAGCCAATGGATAACAAGTCTTAGGTTTGCCAAGGCTTCTATTGACACCCTTCCCAACTCTGCCCTCACCAACTGCTCAGTTTTATTTATACCTAGTAGTACTCTGTAAAGTAGTGACAATGATGTTCCTAAACAGTGTGGTATATTACAGCCCCAAACTTTAGATCTGTATGATATTATAGGGCTTATTTTTGCCTCACATGGCTGTAAAGCTGGAATGACATTTCTTCCTTCATATATAAAGCAGAATTTTGATATAGCTTGTGTATTCATTTTAACTCCACTTTCTAGTATGTTATGGTGTTTTGTTCATTTCCAGTTATATGAAAGTTTAACACCCAGATATGTGTAATCTTTCACAATTCCAAGCTTTTTGTAGCACATGTAAAAATATGACTTCCTGCTACCAAATACTGTATCGTTTTCATTTTATTCAAAATTTAAAACCAATTTATGTCTCATACAATTTTCATAAAAGTGATTTAGCTTACTTTGCAGTCCGACTGGGTTAGAGAAAGCAAAATCATATTATCTGCATCTATTAATGCAGAGCAGAGCTTCCCTGGTAATTTGGTGAACAGAAGTTTACAGAATCAGTCCCTTCAATAAATGTACTCACATAGATGTTAAACAAGAAGGGAGAAAGAAAACAGCCCTGTTTAACACCTCAGTTAGAATGGAAATAAACTGCAGTATTACCTTTTTCATATCTTATACATGCTTTATAGTCTGAATACAGTTGCATAACTGGATGAAGAAGAATATTATGTAAACTGTTTTCCCTTCATTTTTGCCGTAGTGTCAAAAGCAGCTTTAAAATCAATGTATGCGGCATACAGTATATGTTTGATTTTTTTCTAACAACATACTTTTCAATCAAATGTGCTGGAATAAAAATGTGATCTATAGTTAAGAATCTATTTCTGAAGTCTGACTGTAAAAGGCAAGAATGCATGGGAATAAGAGCACAGTAAAATGCTTGCTGAGAAAATAGTGTGACTGAAAACAGTTACATGGAAGTAATAGCACGGACATTATAGCCCTGTACATATAGTTGTTTGCACTTGTGTCACCCAGTGTAAGTTTGCAACTGTGTGCTACCATGCCATAGTGGCAGCATAGCATACAGAGTAGAGTCACAAGCTGTCAATGGGCTTGCTACTTTCAGTGGACCTGGGTTTGAATCTGTCGACTTCTTTTTTCTTTGCTATTTTTTGGATATCCCCACACCCCCTGAAGTTATATTAGTAAATCAGTTGTCCCCCAACTCCCCCCAGAGTTGAAATAGTAAGTCCACCGCTGACTTTCTCCGCCCCCACACTGCCCGTCCTCTACAGAATTAGAATACTTAATCTGCCCACCCCTGACTTTCACCCCCGAGTTGCATCCATCACTGATGTGGTTCCTTTCATCTTTTCTTGGGCAGTGTGGCACAGTGAGATTAGCACTGTTCTGTTTTTTCATGCCACTCTTTTGAACCACACTGTTTTGTCCACACATTTTTTGACAGTGCTGTTTTGACCTAGACCCACTATGAAATAACTTTATTTTTTCAGCATGTTTGTAGTTTATTAGGTATGATTTCTGTGCATTTTTGGATATGGCATCCAATGGACTGATTGGGTGGGAGTTCTTTGGATCCTTAAACCTCCCTTTTTATTTTTTTTTTTGCCCTTTTTCTGGCAGGACCACCCGGCAGCCATCCGCCCTGGTCACGGCCCCCGGAGACCTCTACCACCGTCAGTGCTGCTGAGGACCCTCGGTGCCCCAGCTTGCCCCGGAGAACAGGGCCGTGAGCCACCGTGACCCTGGAACTGTGACTGGTTGGGGTCCCAGCGGCGGCGGCAATGTGAGGCTCTCCAGGGAGGCTTCATTGATCAGTGGTCCTGCCGCCATCTTTTCCACCTGATTTTCTCCCGAGGAGGTGGGACGTGCAATGATGCCAGCGTCCACCCAGCCTCCTCCCCACGTCGGCGTCGGTTGCGTGGAACTCCCGGTCTCCACCAGGGGTCCCCAGAGCGCACAAGTGCTGCCGCGCCTCCCGGGTAGGAGAGCTGTCAGTCAGATGCTTGATCCTACTCCCCGGCCCGCCTCCGGACGACCGGATCCGTTTCGAATCCGGGTCGCCGCGCCGCAAGCGGAAATCCCACTGCTGCCGACGGCCGCTAAACCTCCCTTTTTAAAAAGGGACATGATCATGTTCTCTTTCCAGCTGTCCAGTATATAATTATTTCTTAAACATTTGCTATAATAATTTGTTTACACAGGGATCTAATTAACTAGATGTAACTTATATATGTCTGATGGTATTCCATCAGTGCCTGATGCCTGGGGCTTTATTTGGTTTACATGATATAATGCCCTCTTCTGCATCGGAGAAAGTGAATATAAGCATTTAATTATTTTGTGAAATATTGTTTTGTTCTATTTGATTGTTAGGTCACGCTGGATCCTCTATCCATATTTTAGATTATATTAAAGCTGCAGGGTTTCTCATGTAATTATTAATGCCCTTGGCAACCATCTGCCAAAATGTTTGTGACTCATTGACCATTATTGCATCATTCATTTGTTTCCATAAATCCTGTTGATATATGCTTTTCTGCAGCCTAGGTTTGTTTATATTTTTTCCCAAGTTTGATTAAGAAATGCAATATTCTTTCTTGTAGGTATCAGATTTGTTGTTTTAACAATTTTTTGCAGATTCTTTTTAGTTAACTTATAGACCTTATCAAGCTGAGATTTATTTACATGCCTATATTTGTCTCTTTATATAGTACAGACATTAGTACAGTAAAACATTTCGAGAACAACTGTTTTGCTGATTTGGTGAATTTTCTTCCTTTATTTTTGACAAATGTTGCACATTTTCATGCTGAAAAAGAAGTTTTTTCATAATCACTAATTGCAAATTGTTCTAAATGAAGTATTTTCTTTACATTGACTTCAAGGAAATTATTTGGGATATATGTATTATTTAAATCTTTACAGTACATGACTCTATGATATTTAACATGACTTTCCTTGCCACATGGACACTTTCTGTGTGTACTACATTTTAAATCTCTAATAATACCTACATTCATATACTGTGTAATAACACGAGTAACACTTTTACAAGTGCCTGAAAAAAATAGGTGAATTATCCTTCTATATCTGATTCCGTGTGTCCATTTATTACAGTTAAATTATGTTAATCAAATCACATGATTAGCTTAACATAGAAACATAGAATTTGATGGCAGATAAGGACCGCTTGGCCCAGCTAGTCTGCCCATTTTTCTACCTAACAGATAAGCTGCAGATCCTAGTAAACCAACAGCTTACTTCCTCCTACCCCCCACTAGGACTGCCTTATGTCTGTCCCATGCATTCTTGAATTCCCCCACTGTTTTTGACTCCACAACCTCCTCAGGGAGGCTGTTCCATGCACCCAACCCTCTCTGTGAAAAAATATTTCCTCACATTACCTCTGAGCCGTCCCCTCTATCTTCAAATTGTGCCCTTGTTCTTGCACATCTCTTTTCTGAAAGATGCTACCCTCTTGGACTTTGTTGATTCCTGAGGTACTTGAAAGTTTCTATCATGTCCTCTCTCCCTTCTTTCCTCAAGGGTATGCATATTAAGCTCCTTTAGTCTTTCTTCGTATGTCTTCTGGTGCAGACCCTACACCATTTTGGTTGCCCTCCTCTGGACAGCCTCCACTCTGTCTATGTCTTTGCGGAGATGGGGTCTCCAGAACTGCACACAGCACTCCAGATGGGGTCTCACCAACCGTCTGTACAGATGAATAACAATTTCCTGTTTTCTACTATTGATGCCTCTTTCTGTGCATCCCGGTATCCCCCCAGCCTTCCTTACTGCCTTCTCACATTCCTTGCCCACCTTTAGGTCATCTGATATAATTACCCCCGGGTCCCTTTCCATTTTTACTGTTGTCAGTATCTCACCCCCATTGTCCTCTTCCCCTGGGTTTTTGTTTCCCATGTGCATTACCTTGCACTTCTTTGCATTGAATCTGAGCTGCCATACATTTGACCATTCCTCCAACCTTGCCAAGTCCCTTCTCATCCTTTCCACTCCATCTTGTGTATCAACCCTGTTGCAGATCTTTGTGTCGTCTACAAGAGACATGCTTTTTCCTTCCAGTTCCTCTGCAATGTCACTTATAAAGACATTATTAAAAAGGACGGTCCCAGTACTGAACACTGCAGTACCCACTAGTAACCCTCCTTTCTTCACTGTGTACTCCATTTACTACTACCCTTTGACGTCCTGTTGTCTAGCCAATTTTTTATCCAGGCTACCACCTTGGGACCCACTCCAAGGCTGGCTAACTTGTGTATTAATCTTTTGTGTGGGACTATATCAAATGCCTTGCTAAAATCTAGTTAGGCCATGTGCACAGCCCCTCCATGGTCTGCTACTTTGGTCACCCAGTCAAAGAAATCTATTAGATTCATCTGACACGACCTTCCCATCATGAATCCATGCTGCCTTGGGTCCAGTGCCCCACTGGCCTCTAGGTACTCAACAAGTCATAAGGTATAATGAAGTCAATAAAATCATTTTTTACCCCAAAATCTACTTGAGAACCACATTCCTTATCTATGGCTCTTTGTACTTCAGCTATTTCATCATTTCCTAAGTCTACATACAGAAATTTTTAAATAGTAATATAATTGCATTAAACAGAGAAATGTAATTTTCTTCTGCTAAAGATTCCATCCCAAAGAGGGCCAATACCTGATAATCCATATTGACAACACCAATTTGGAACATCCTTTGAGGCCTCATGGGATTCCAATCAAATGTATAGATTGTCATGTTTATATATTCTATAGCTAAACATCTCAGTATAGTGGTCTTTTCCAGTTTCAAATGATCTTTGATTGATTGCCATGAGATTGGTGAACTGATTTTAAATCCTAGTTCATCTAACCTTTTATTTGATCCCAAGACAGATTTTGTGATTTCTAATTTTCTGATTATGCCATACACTGGTGCTGCAGAAGTAGGTATATCTCTTTTTATATATAATACTCTTTTTTTATACTTTATTTCTAATTTTGCAATAAAAAGGTGATGTATAAGATCTTTGAGGTTCCTATGATTCTTGTCAGATTTCTTATATAGGCACTCAATTTTAAGTATAATTTATTTTCCATTCATGAATAAACATTCCTTTTTGTTTTGAAGACCATGATCTCTGTTATTCTGACTTTTTGGAGTTTTAATCTGTAAAGTCACTTGTTTTTCTCCTCCAATCTCTGGGTTGTCTATTTTACTGTTTTACTTGCTAGACACACAACACTACTTTCTCCATTCTTTTTAATTTCTTCTGAATCACTTTTTTCTTTTGGATTTTTCTCCTATTTATTTACTATTTTATTTGCCTTTTTTCTACTTCAAGAGTATCAGGAATAATTGACTCAGAGAATGAACATTAACCTTTCAAGAACCAAGTCCAAAAGCTCCTTATGATGTTTCATACACATTGCTACTTCCTCTTTTTTTTTATTTGTCAGGAAACCCTTTACCTTTATATGTTGTACTGGGGAAAATGGATCAATACAAATGCTGGTATGGTTATTCTGTTCTGGGCTATTTATGACCCTGGGCTATATTAAATTTCCAAAGATTACTCTCTTTTCAGAGTCTTCAAATAACATAAACAGCTTTAAAAGTTTGGGCCTGCATTACTCATGAGATATTTTGATTTCCTAGCAGGGTCTTCTGTGGCTTTCTCTTTTGATAATTCTTCTGCTTTATTTAATATGGTATCTAAATCCAAATTTATGCTTAAGACACTAAACAGATCTAATTAACTTTTTGTGACATTCGAAGTGTTCTCTGCCATGTCTATCGGGGGGGGGGCGGGATAAATAACTCTATCAAATCCCAAGGTTTCTGCATATTTTCAGTATGTATTTTCACTTGTGTCACTTTTTAAAAACACATTTTCAGTCTGCTTTTTCATGTTTTTATTTGAAAATACTGTTGTTGGCTCTTGTAGTGGATCAACTATTGTAAGTTTTTTATTCCTTCCAGACATTTTTTTTGGGGTGGGGGCACAGCTTCCATTAGTTTTAAACCTTTAGGAATTATTTTTACTGTGCCTGAGTTTGTTGCTCATAACTGTGTGTGTGTGGAGGGGGTACATCTTCCATCAATTTTAAACCTTTAGAAATTATTTTTGCACTGCTGAGTTTGTTGGAAGTAATTGTTTGCCACTTCTTGTATGCATTATACCTTTGAATAAGTATGCTTCTAAAAAAATATCTACATGACAGTATAATTTTACAACCCTGTTATTGCACAATCCACTGCTATCTCTTTAAGAATACAAAACCTATGTTAAATATATATTGTTTACAAATATTTATATAATTCAAAACCCAATTTATACAATTTTCCTAAAGTTGAAATAGCCCTTAAAAAATTCAGCTTATGAAATGATCAGTTCAATTCATGAAAATGTTTTCTTGTACTACAACTAAACATTCTATTGAATAATCACAGTGTCTTGAACCATCCCACGGCAAGGCCATCTCTTGGTGGGAAGTCTTGGATCTTTGGCTTTGGCTTTTCTCCAGACACAGGTTAGCTGTAGTGGAAAGTGTGCTGAGCTTCTTGTATCAACAATTTGTCCTCTAACAAACTGTGATATGAAGACCGAGGTATTGTCTTTAGCCTGGAATTTGATAAGCAGTAACATGAAAAGAGCACCACAATTTTAAACATAATTCTCTACAGCAGTTTTAAAATACCAAATGTGTTACACTTTCAGCACACTAGTAACATTGAGCAATGTTTGGTAAAAGGATGATATAATAATGTGCTTTTAATGTTTTTATTAATTGTAGTGTGCTGTATGTATTTGTTTGTTACATGTTTCTTTCTGTAAAACTTGACATGTGTGAAAATGGGCAGCAATGCTTACCTTGCTTTCAAGTATAAAAAATAAAAAGTGAAATTATATTTTCCTTGTGTTGTCAGTTCTGTAAATGTTTTTCAAATTATCTAAGGTTATATAAGATCATAAACATTCATTTTATAACCTGCCACTTGCTTCAAAGCAATACAAAAGCACTTCATTGCTGCTGCACATGCAGTCGGATACAGGACCTCCAGATGGCATTTTGGTTTCTTTCCTCTCCCATGCTGTCTCTCTCTGCCTTTCTTTTAGTTCTTTGGTAACTTAAAAAAAATAAACAAAGAGCTCAGCTCCTTCAACAGAGACTGCCCAACAGAGCGAGAGAGACTGTCTGCTATATTTGTGTATGGTTAGCCCAGAAAAGTAAAGGCTCCTAGCCTGTATGTCAGCATGCATTCTCCCTGTGTTGTCCCTTTTATCTATAGCTGTGGCTGTTAGTTTTGGTGTGAGGCTTAGTAAACTGTGGCTGTTAGCTTTTGTGTCAGGCTAGGTGTGCTAAATTTACCACTTAGACACCACTGGCATCATAGTGCCATCATTGTGACAATGTGTCAGCCAATGAGATCACTCAATCCTTGACATTTGTGTTTTTAAACCATTTTAAACTTTTAGGATTGCTTTACTTAAAATAAATATTCTAAATAGAAATGCTCTGCCCAACCAAACAAATCCTATTTTAATCAACTAAGTGGTGGTCCTATATTTGCTTAAAACTACTAATCTATTCAAACATTGCTCAAGTCACTACCACATTCTCTTGAAAAGCAGGCCCTTATATAAAAATACTTGCAGTATGTTAAAATATTTTCAACATTCAAATTATATCATTCTCTTTCTCTCATACAACTACAATTCCTATGCCAGTTTCTGCAAGTATTGCCTACTGATTTTAATATCAGTCAGTTCCTGTATAAACATCTTGCTGCTTCTCTCCAGTTCTCCACCTTTTCCCTCTCTATTGTCTTCAGTAACCATTTTCTGCAATAATCCAAGTGATAGATCATCCACACATCATTGAACCGCTATCAGTGTATCTCACTGAACATGGCTTACCAGCTTTTTCCTGGGCTTTTCTGGCTCACAATGTATTCACCAGATAACAGTCAATCTTCTGTTGATCTATTCAGAAACAAAAACAGACAATAACACTTTTGCTAAGTGTAGTAAGTCCTCATACACTTCCACAAATCCTTAAAACAATATGTCTTTAGACACCGATGGCATAGTCAACCCCAATCTTTTATCAGTCTGCATGCTAGTCCTCAGCTTCTGCAGTGCTCACAGGTCTGCCTTCTTCCCATGACTGCTATTATATCTCTACCAGATTGTGCCTGAAAATAGTTGTTTTTATACCTAGTGTATCTTATCTGGTTATCAAAAGCAAATAAATAAATAATATAAATGTGATACATTGCAGAGAAAAAATATCCTACCAAAAATATATCCTCTTCATAATGTTCTTTAGTGACATTGCTGATGGAATCCAGGGCAGGCTGTGTTTCTTCTCAGATGACACAAAACCATGTGGGAGGGTGGATAGTGATGAGATAATAAGGGATGTGCAGAGGGACCTACTGTACAACAACTAGAGGGGTGGTCAAAGGTCTGGTACTTAAAATACAATGCCAAAAAGTGCAAGGCAATGCACCTAGAGAAAAGAAACCCCAAGACAGAGTTGGGTGGGGTAAAACTTAGCACTACAGAAGAGGAGCGTGGTCTAGGAGTTATTATCAGTAACTTCCTTAAACAAATGAACCAATGTAACAAGGCCTATAGCAAGGCTAACATGATGCTGGGCTGTATAAGGAGGAGTATTGCTAACAGAAGAAAAGAGGCATTACTTCCCCAATACAGATCCCTGGTGAGGCCACACCTGGAGTACTGCATCCAGTTTTGGAGCCCTCAGCTCAGAAAGGACATGGGTAGGTTGGAAACAGTGCAGCATAGAGTAACAAAAATGATTCGGGGTCAGTAGGGCAGATCCTATGAGGAGCGCCCCAAGGCAGTAAATATGTACTTGCTGAAAACCAGAAGGGAGAGGGGAAATATGATAAAGACATTCAAGTTCCTTAAAGGAATTAACAAGGTAAATTGCAAGGAATTATTTACCCTGAATACCAACTCGAGGTCACGTGGTCACAAGTGGAAATTGACAGGAGAGAGGGAGGTTAAGGAGGGACATGAGGAAGTACTGATTTACAGAATAGGTGGTGGAACCTTGGAACAGTTTGTTGGCCAAGGTGGTGAGTGCAAACACAGGGAATTCAAGCACTCAGGCAAATGGAATGCTTGGATGCATAGGGAGGGAAATCACCAGCAGGAAAAAGGAGGTGGTTTTGCCACGTTACAGAGCACTGGTCAGACCACATTTGGAGTATGGCATCTGGTTTTGAGGACCCCACCTCAAAAAGCACATCAACAGGTTAGAGACACTACAGAGGAGGGCAACTAAGATGGTGCAGGGTTTGCATGACATATCCTATAAGGAAAGACTGAAGGAACTAAACCTATATTGTTTGGAACAAAGAAGGGAGAGAGAAGACATAAAAGAAACCTTCAGATACATAAAAGGAATAACTAGGGTACATGCACATGAACTCTTTCACCTCAAAGAAGACAGTAGGACTAGGAGGCATGACCTAAGGCAGAAAGGAGGCAGGTTCACCACCAACATCAAGAAGTTCTTTTTCACTGAGTGGTGGATGCATGCAATAGCCTGCCCCCAAGAGTAGTGGGGACCAAGATAGTGAATGCATTCAAAATTTCATGGGATAGGCACAAAGGAGCCCTCACACAAAACAGATAGTAGGGAGCTAGTGACATTCTAATTAGGGCAACTACAGGGCAGACTAGATGGACCATAAGGTCTTCTTCTGCCACCACCTTTACATTTCTATGTTAAGCAGGCATGGGATAGAATGAAGGGAATAGTGTTCACCCAGGGGGACAAGACCAGGGAGGAGAATGAGGATAGGTAGGTAGGTAGGGTTAGTACCCTGGAGGAACAATAGGTTCTAGGGAAGGTTCCATGGATTATAGGGAATATGGGCAAATTGGATGGGCCTCTGGTCTTTTTCTGCTATCATGGTCTTTGTTTCTATGAAAAATACTAATGAAGCATGTCCTAGATTGCTGACAATATCCCAAGGTGATCTTCCAGATTTGGTTTAGGGTTTACTAAATTTTATTGTAGTAAATGGTAGCAAGCAGTAGTCATAGTAACATAGCCCATTAAGTTGTGAAAGTCATGTTTGTTTTACTGCTCAATGACTGGTGCAGCTGGTATGCTTTGGCCTTACCTGGGGAGGATCTAGGATTCCTTAAAGGAGGCAGTCAAGGTTGGCCATTTCTTATGATAAGTGGTGCTACAAAATACAGAAAGGTTTAGCAGGCAGTACTTCCCTCCCACCACAACAGTTCACTACTGTGCCCTACTACTTCAGTTTTGTTACATTCTAGAGTGTTGTTTTGATTTGTTTTATTTTACTGACTGTACCAGGGAAATGGAATGGGTCACTGAGCCACAATTTCAACCATGCCTGGCATGACACAAACAATGAAAAAATAGAATATTACACAAATTACACATTATTACAAAGAAAAATACCCTTTGAAATTTGTAATTTTAAGAACCTGACTTTTTATGACTATTCATTATAACAAGAATCTTTGGATAAGAGATAAACGGCACTTACCTATAATCGGTTGAGGAATACTAAGCATCTTTTTTTCATTTTGTAGGCTGGTAAAGGATGCTCCGTGGGATGAAGTTCCTCTTGCTCATTCATTGGTTGGGTTTGCCACCGCCTATGACTTCCTGTACAACTTTCTTAGCAAGCAGCAGCAGGAGAGATTTCTTGAAGTGATTGGCAATGCCTCGAGGTACATGTATGACACATCGTATAGCCGTGGATGGGGTTTTCAGTACCTTCATAACCATCAACCTACCAACTGTGTTGCCCTCCTGACAGGAAGTCTGGTTCTTATGAATCAAGGTATGTAACAACTACAGAAAGTGCTGTATCAGTCAGGAATGAGTGTTAGGTTTTTCAACTCAAATGTATGGAAAGCTTGTCAGGAGAGTTAGAATTTGGAAAATGGACAGGCCAAACATAGCTGGTGGATGAGAGTGGAGTTCTATGCCTGTGAAATTATGGCAAAGTTGGCAATAATTCTAAATGACCGTGAAGGCTCCAGTCTTCCACCTATGGCTTGGTGACTACCCTGCTGTTCTTGGCTGGTAGAATACCTCTGTGACCTTGTTTAGGATTCAAGGATTTTTAGCTAGACAAAGTGTAAAAAAGTTTAACATCAACATTGATGAGAACTCTACAGAGTTAGGCATCTATTTCTGTTATGTTTGGTCCTGTGAAAAGTTTTAGACATTCTGGTACAAGGTGGCTACTACAGTGGGAAGGATTCACAAGTGTTGAATTCCTGTAACACCTCAGGCCATGTTGTTTTGTACTGATGGCCAGGAAGATGATGAATAGGTGTTATACCAGAGGAATGTTTGATTACTCATGGTGTTATTTAGATATTACATCCAGAATACCAGGGTGTCCAGGATAACACTGACCACTATGCTCTGGGAAGAGTTGATTTTGAATGTACTCCCCTTGGAGAAGCTTACTTTCTCTATAAGAGAAGTAGGGATAAATCTGAAAGAGTCTGGGGTCCATGTCTTGACTCAATATCATAGGAGTGTGCTGCTTTTATCCATTCTAGGATTGTCTGAATAGCTGTTCACACTAAACCCCAGTATGCCAGTAAAAAGGCATGGAGGGAGATATTCTTGGGTGCTGTGTATTACTTTTGTTATACTATATAGTGTGTTTTCACCTTGACCTGTTATTTGATTATGCTTGTGTGCTAATCTCCTGTACCCCTGTAAATATTGTAGCCATATCTCAAGCGTAATTGACTTAGTATACAGTATTTAGGTGATATACTCATGCATATTCTGACTCTGTATAATCCTTACTATATCAATCAATCAATCAAAACCTTTATTTTGCCAGGTGGAACATCACTGAGACAAGCTCATTTACAGGATGGACCTGGGGCAAATCAATTGCCAACAGGGTTAAAACATAACAGGTTGAGTGAACGTACATAACAATTACACAGTAATAACAACAGCATAATAACATATAACAATCACATGAATAAGATACTTCTACCAGAACATAGCAATAGGTTCAACAGGAGGTAGTGCCATTTAAATACAATTGCATAGATACAGATATATGGACATAAGGTAATGTGCTAAGTTTATACAATAAACATCATTGGAGGAGTCATAGTGAGCAGGAGTGGCAGTTTCTCTAGCACTAAAGTGCAAAGAAGATTGAGATGTAACCATCCATTGATAAGTACTGTAGGCATGGCCTGGCAAGTGGGGTGGAAAGGGAAGGGGGTATATGGAGTGGGGAGGGAAGGTCCGATGAAATAGGAGAGGGTGGACATGATGGCCTAGGAAGGAAGGACTGTTCTAAGTGAGAAATACAACAAATGCCACAGGCAATGGTTGGGTTTTAAGTCCAATATTTGAAGCAAAGACAGATTGTGATGTTGGGACCTTGATTTGGACAATGACAGAAGGGAGGACTCAACTGATACTTCAGGCAGTGTTTAAGATTTAAGTCCAGAATTTAAAGCAGTAACAAAATGTGATGTTAACAGCTTGACTTGAAGCAATGACAGACCTCGGATAAGGTCCTCAGGAACAAGGATTTGAAGAGGGAGAACGTGACAGGGGAAGTGTGCCTTAAAGTTTTCTAGATCTTATTCCAGAGTGTAGGAAGACTGAAGCTTATTGTGGCTCTACCAAAGCATACTTTAACTTTAGGGCTACCCAGAGATAAGATGGTAAGACTTCTGAGAGAATAGGCACTAGGGATGCAGGGAGTTAGGCAGCTTGTGAGGTACTGAGGTAATTTATGAGTGATTGCCTTATATGTCCATAGAATTGCATTCTTTTGCCTCCTGGAGCTAAGGGAGCACTAGTCTATGGAAGAATAGAGAATGCAGTGGTGCGTGTCATAAGGGGCATCCAAAATGAACTCTAAGGGCTCTGTGGTATAGGGTATCAAGCTTGGAGAGAGCTGTGCTAGTACTATGGCCATATAGGAAGTCCACATAGTATAGGAGAGGCAAGAAGGTAGCTTGGACTAGGAGTTTTCTAGCCTCCTGGGTTAGTGAGTGCTTGATCCTGAAGAAAATATCAAGCCTCTAGTGCAGTTTCTTAGTGAGTTCTTCAATGTGATCAGGGAAGGACAATTTGTAGTCAATCCAGACCCCCAGGTATTTGAATTGTTCCACAAGCTCCAGGGTTCCTCCCAAAAGGGTGCTTATTGAGGAACCTTATCTGTTTGTTTTTTTTGAGATGAGGGGCCAATCGAGAGAAAATCATGGCCTTAGTTTTTTGGGCATTAAGCAGGAGTTTCAAGTTGAGTAGATTTTTTTGAAGGATGTCAAAATAATTTTGGAGGTTCAAAATGGCTTGATCCAGAGTTGATCTGTCAAGCACTGTATCATCAGTGAAGAGATGGACACTAGATGACTTTAGACCAAACAGAAGTGGATTAAGTATGGATCCTTGGGGGGGGCACCTCTAAGGAGTATTTTTTTGGCAATAGGTCTCCTTCAGCCTTGACTGCTGCTCTCTGTCCACAAGATAGTTTGCAAACCAACTTAGGGCCAGGTTGTCTACCCCAACTTTCTTCAGGGTCACCAGGAGCAAATCGTGGTCCACCGTGTTGAAAGCCTTGCTAAGGTCCAGAAACAAGGAGCATATGTATTGTTTGTTATTAAGTGCAGACTGCCAGGAAGTGGAGGTACTATGCATGGGATGGAAACTGGATTGAATCAGGTTTAGTAGATTAAAACTTTCCAGGTGAGATCTGAGCTGTTCATTTACTACCTTCTTCAATAGTTTTGACAAGGCCGGGAGCAAGGAGATTGGGCTGTAATTATTTAGGTAGCACGGGTCCCCTGATTTGAATAGAGGGATGACATGAGCCATCTTCCAGACCTTGAGGAGGGAGCCCTGATTGAGAGACAAAATGAAAGGATGGGTACTGGGGGAGCCAAAATATAGTTGGTCAACTTTAGGAAGAAAGGCTCAATTATATCCTCAACCACACTTTCTTAGTATCAAGTTGAAGAAGGAGATCATCAACCTGTTTGATGGTGACCGGACAGAAGGAGAAAGAGTGGTAAGGATCAATAGATTCTGGATCATGGCAAACAGGTGACTGACTAAGGAACTGTGCCCTGATGGCATTTGCTGGGGAGGTATTGAAAGCCATCCCTGCTGTGGCAAAGTGATTGTTAAGGAGGTCAGGATCTCATTTTTGTCTGTAGTGTGGGTACCATGAATCAAGATAGGTATAAGCACCCGCACAACATACTCAGAAAATGTCCCATGGATAAAAAATCGCATTTATTATAGACCAAAATCAAAATGCACACTAAACAGACTGACATTTCACTTGGCTGACTGCCAAGTTTCCTCAGAGTAAAAGACATCTTTCAAGTGTTTTACTTAAAGACTTTGTTCACCATACCATGTGATTTCTATTGCACCAATACACATACACTAACAATTATATACCAATTGTTTGAATGAACAGTTCTTAAAGGCCCAAAATGTATAAATCCATTGTTCCCATATAAATACTAAGAACTACCTCAAAAACATCAAAACAATTCCAAAAGTGCTATCTTCCAACATTTCACACTTAATTTGTACAAAACTAGAATAATCACAATTACTCAATACACAAAAAACTCTTTTATGTTATTTGTTTAAATAAAAAACATAAAAAAGTGCAAGTATTGAAGGGGACAAGTTATCCAAATAAACGCTGCTATTCAATAGATGAATTTTAATAAAATGTGTTACTTTGTGCTTGCATTAGTAAATCATTTATATAAATTTATGCTCATGGAACTAAATTTATTTTATTTCAAATATTTTAAGAATTTCCTCCAAATTCATAATTTAAAGAACCCATACATCATTTGTACTTCTTCAGAAATGCAGCTAATCAAAATTATCATTAAGGCCCTTAATTTCACAAGCTCCTAGAGTATATATCCAGAAACTTTCTCTCTGGCCTATTTTCTTATTTAAGTCTCCACCCCTCGGTCCCAATGTAATTTTGGAATTGTTTTGATGTTTTTGAGGTAGTTCTTAGTATTTATATGGGAACAATGGATATATACATTTTGTGCCTTTAAGAACTGTTCATTCAAACAATTGGTATATAATTGTTAGTGTATGTGTATTGGTGCAATAGAAATCACATGGTATGGTGAACAAAGTCTTTAAGTAAAACACTTGAAAGATGTCTTTTACTCTGAGGAAGCTTGGCAGTCGGCCAAGTGAAAAGTCAGTCTGTTTAGTGTGCGTTTTGATTTTGGTCTATAATAAATGTGATTTTTTTATCCATGGGATGTTTTCTGAGTATGTTGTGTGGGTGCTTATACCTATCTTGATTCATGTGTGTAGTGACTTTTAATAGCACCGCACATATCCTGGTGCTCCTAGCTATTTGCGTGTTGCAGTGTGGGTACCACCAGTCAAAATGTTGTGGGGAAGTGTGCCAGTGCTGTTATGGCTTTCTACTTCCCTTAAAGTTCTCCAAAACTTGGTAACAGAGTTAGTGGATGTGTTAAGTTCAGAGCGGAAATAACTAGACTTCTCAGCTCTGACAGTTTTCATGCAGAAATTCCTTGTGGTTCGGAAAGCAGACCAGTCTGTGGCCAATTTAGACTTTCTGGCTATTTTCCAAAGAGCATACCTATGCCATAAGGCAGTCTTTAGGTTATCCGTGAACCAGGGATAGGATTTTCTTTTGGTTCTGCTTTTGATAACTGGGGCATAGAGGTCTAGGGTTTCAGTGAGTATTTCATGAAGTATCTCGTGTGCCTCTCCCACAGATGATGCTAGGTAAAATTTCTGCCAGTTAGCATACTGGAGGTCATAGAGAAAAACATCTGGGCAGAAGTTCTGTTTACATCTCTTATGGATGTATTTAGAGGAAGAGGAGGTTTGGAGTTGCGTCGACCTTACACATGCAATGACACAGTGGTCACTGATGTCATTAAAGAATACACCTGAGTGGAAGAAGAGGTGAGGCTTGCTTACAAGGATTAGATCAAGGAGGGAACTAAACTCTGGGTTTTTGGTGTTTGGGTGGGTAGCTTCATTAATGATCTGGGTAAGTCCATGGACATCACAGGATTCTTTCAGTGGTAAGGAGACTGGAGAGAGCCAGTCAAGGTTGAGGTCACCAATTATGGATACTTCTGATGAGGTGATAGCTAGTATGTCACTTAGGTGTTTGAGCAGAGAGAAAGGCCAGCTGGGGGCGGGCATAGCACCCAAAAATGCAGATAGAGGTTGATTTGGCTGGTTGAATTCTTAATGTGAGGCACTCAAACTCCTTAGGGAATGAAGTCATGTCCACCATAGTTGTAGTAATGTTGTCCCGGACATAGATGGCTACTCCCCCTCCCAGGGATTGCCTATCAGTATGAAACAAGTTGTACGAAGGAATGTTAACCTCATAGTCCAGGGTGGTTGGTCTTAGCCAAGTTCCGGAGATTACAAGAACATCAGGAGAGCAGTGGAGATTCCACATTTTGATAGCATCAAGCTTTTTGAGAAGGATGCAGGCATTCAAATGCAAAAATGATAACCCTTTTAGTAAAGGTAGGTCAGCTGGGGCAGGAATGGAGAGGGGGCACCGGGGTTTAATTTGACGTTACCGGCACAGATGAGTAGCAGCAGGAGAATATTTTCCATAGCACTAAGAAGTAGTTGAAATGGCTGAATTTTGCCCCTGAGGCATGGGCAGTTTCTCAAACTCTTCCCCAAGGTGAAACAGTGAGGCAAAGGGTGATAGTAAGCCTTCAGAATAGCTATAATTGAAAGGGCAAACCCATGAGAGAGAGGCAGTTGGTACCCAACATGAGTACAGCAGTGGATGGTAGTATGGAGGTCAGGTCGGGTAAGTGACAGTGGGAGGGAAAAATTTAGAAATTTGTGTACAAGATTTAGATAGCCTGTGAATATGCCTGGGTGTAGAAAATTTTGTGGGTTTAGAGACCCAAGGTATGTGAAGGTTACACTAATAAGTAGAAATCCTATGCTGAGTGGATGAAGCAGCATGTTTGCAGTTAAATTTGAGCACGAGAGGGGATCACCCCTTTAAGAAGTTGCAGAAAGGAGAGCCCCTCTAAGGAATTGCTGTAATTGACTAGTGTGAGGCCTCAGGGGGCAGGGATTACTGGGGAAGTGTATTTAATAAAGGAGGGAGGAGGGACTGGGGCAGTGGGTGAAAAAACTGTCCAGGCAGCAGTACAGCAAGGCAGTGGCTGAGCTATGTTTTGAAAAAGGTGTCTTGGGTGCTTGCTTTCTCAATGGGAATCTGCAGCATCCAATCCAATTTATGTAATAAATTCCAGGTCACTCCTGAAAAGGGACTCTTTGTTCTAGTGTGCCTACCTGGTTAACAAAATTCAATAAATAAAGAAATCACTATATATCGTGAAAATTCTTCTTTGTGTACTGCTGTTTCAGTTTTCACTTAGTATTGTTACTGAAGGCACAGCTGGGCCCAGAATATTAATTTCTTATATATGTAGGTGAGTTCCATTTGAAAATGTGACCAGTTCAACATAGCTCTTGATAGTTTTGGTGTTGCATTACTACTGGTCTGTAGATGCTGTACCACATTAAGATTTGTGTTTCCATGTCTGTGTTGTCTGTAAATTAAAAAAATCAGTAAGTACACTTTGGGCCAGATATTCAAAAGGGTTGCGCCATGCGCAACAGGGTTGCGCACGCACAAGTCCTACATTGCGCCATTCTGCGATATTCAGCAGGAGGCAGTTGCGCCACTGAAAACAGGCTGAGCAACAGCGCAATGCAAATGAATGCATGCTCAACAGGAGGGGGAGGAACCATGCATAAACTGCACAGCCCGATATTCAGCCAGGCTGTGCAGAATTGGCAGGCGCAACCCCAACCTGAGCCTGGGACCTTGAGCCAAAAAAAAAAAGGCTTAAGCCGAGGCCACCACAGGTGAGCTGCTGTATTGCAAGGCACAACACAGCAGCTGCCACCTGTGGCTGGCCCCAACTCAGTCCTGTGCCCCCAGCCCGATCACGGCATAGTGCACTCCCCACCAGCCCGGTCGCGGGCATCAATGTGCCCCCTCCCATTCACATCCCTGGTGGTCCAGTGGACTGAAATGCCCGATCAGCGGGCAGAAAGTAAAGTGAACCCCAACATGTCCCTAGTGCCCGATCGCGGGCAGAAAGTAAAAGTGAACCCCCCAACATGTCCCTAGTGCCTGATCGCGGGCAGAAAGTAAAGTGAACCCCGAACATGTCCCTAGTACCCAATCGCGGGCAGAAAGTAAGAACTGAACATGTCCCTAGTGCCGATCACGGGCAGAAAGTAAGTGAACCCCCCCAAACATGTCCTAGTGCCTGATCACGGGCAGAAAGTAAAATGAACCCCGAACATGTCCCTAGTGCCCTATAAGTGGGACAGTAAGTAAAGTGCCCCCCACCGAACATCTCCCTGGTGTCCAGTGGACCGTATGCGGATCGCCCGGGCAGAATGTAAATTGACCCCCCAAACATCTCCCTGGTGGCTAGTGTCCCCCACCACCACCCATGAAGCCCACCACCCTGCTCCCCCACGGCGGCTGGCGGGCAGCATCCCACCCACCTGCCACCCCGCCACCCACCGACTGACTGCCCAGTGGGGCTGCACCCATTGGTGCAGAGCAGAGCCAATGGGTGTGCAGCCATACAACCATGACAGTCCAGATTTTGTGAATGAATCGTTCACAAGTCTGGACATCATCATGTAATGAGCTGCAACCCGTGGCTCTTGCTCTGGCAACATGCAACCACCGCGCGCAGTCGGTCGGCGGTAACAGCGGCAGTGAGATGCTGCACCCGCCAGCTACTGGCGCGGGCGGTGAGGAAAAGGTGAGGACACAACCACCGAAATGAGAAAGATCATTCTGCCGATCAGATGATAGTCACTGGACGAGATGTTGAGGCTACTGCCAGCGTCGACACAGGGACATCGAAGCATTCTGCCTGCGTGAGCGGCCTGTCCTGGACCACCAGGGAGATGTCACGGGAGGAGGTGGGGGCCACATTGCTGCCCAGCGGTCGGGCTGCAAGTGCGTCGGTCGATGGCTACTGCCTGGCGGGCGCCAGGCGCAGAAGTCCTCGGGATCGGCGCACCTACATGCTAATGGCATGCAAATGGGCCATAATCAGATGCAAATGGCCCCCTGTGCCTTGCATGAATTATGGCCCCATTTGCATGTCACCTTTTGAATATCGTGATTTTGCACATGGCGCAATGGTACTTGCGCCACCGCAAGTTGAATGCTCCACTCTGACAACTTGTGGTGGAGCAAGTTCCACTGTGCCATGCACAGTGGCTGTGGCTGGGGGGTGATATTCAAAGGAGTTGCTCAATAGCGCAACTCCTTTGAATATCGCCCCAGCCACACCCCTGCGCAACTATTTTGCACAGCGCAAGGGCTTGCGCCTCAGAATGGCACAGTTTGAATATCCAGCCCTTTAAGTAAAACATTGATGACAAGGTGCTCATCAGACTGAATTATTTAATGCTCAGTGTTCCTGTGGTAGTGACCATTTCATGCAATTTTACAGTTTAAGTGCCTTAATCTTATTAGGCTCACAACTCTTTAAACATCTTTTGTAGCAATTGAAGATTTTTAAGTGTCAATTGACCATCTGCTACAGCACATAGATCATGACCTTTGAGAAATTTTAAGGTGATAGGAAACAGTTTTTTACACTTGTAAATGCACTTTTGTTGTCCGTTTGGTGTATATTCAATATTCTTATATGTTTGTGACCTTTTTATGTTAAATGAATAACATAATTGTGTTGCCTTGATAACTGCCATGAATGTCTTTCTCCTCAGCAGTTGCTGTTCTCTGTTTTCATACTGCCTGAACATTCAATGACATCAGTAACTCCCCATTCCAGGCCATTCAGATGAATAGCATGGAATGGTGTTATTGATGTAATAGAATGACTTAGAAATATGAAAAGAAAAAGCAGTAGCTGGTAAGGGGAGAGGAACTCTATGTAATGCTGGGGGCACCCCAAAGCTAGATTATTTATTTGTCAAAAATTTATCAAAGTTTATCAGAATACATAACTGGCTTGGAAAGGAAGATCCAAGGGCAGTTAACTATGTAAAAATAGTTTCCTATTTCCTTTAACACAGCATAAATCCTGGAGTACAGTACTTACAATCAATTAAGTGTATCTGCCAGTTTTATAACTTACATTTTATTGCATTTGTGAACCTAAATACAAACCATCACATTTCATAAAACATTGCAACATATAAGGACAGCACACAGTATATTCCAGTTGAAGTTATTACATACCGAAATAAAAAAAATAGATATTCATGAACAATCAGTAGGATGGTGTCCATAACCAGCATATTCTAATCTCCTCAATTAGCCATATAGAAATTAGGGAAGGCATTTCATTTGATGAAATCTGTGGTTTCTTTGACACTGCTCTGAAAACAATGCCACCACATGTTGTGGGTTACTTTGTTTCGTGTTTGTAGGTACTGTACAAAAGGGCAAAAACACCAGACAATTTTAATTATGTTGATTGGATTCTGTGTCTGATGCTGTAGTCTGTAGATTTAATTAAAGAGAATACTGCAATCAGCAGTTCAAACCTATGGTAAATACATTTGAATACATTAAGCTCTGCCTGGGGAAATGCTTTTTAGCAATGCGTATTCCCATGTCTTGCTGGATACAGTCAAAATCTCCTCAATATGAATTCATAAGGAAGGATTCTAAAGATTGTTTAAGGAATTAAATAACTTTTCTGTATGTTATTACATTTAAAGGACCCTCTTAATTTTATGTTGAAATCTGTTCATATAAGATATTTTACAAATATATTCCAGGAGGATATATGTGTTTTGTTTAATTTATTTAACATTGCTCCAACCAGGAAGCAGTACATTTTGCATTTATCTCTTAAAGCAATGAGCTGCAATTATACTTTTAACTGGGGTACATAAGTGCTATTGGGTTCAGCTCAAAGTCGTAGGGAGGAAGTGGTTCCTGAGGAATGGCTCAGTGCAAGGAGTCAAGATGGGTGCACGCAAGGGAAGTGTGATGCTCACTCTCAGGATGCAAACAAAGGACTGAAGTTCAGTTTGATACAAATGTTTATTAGTAACAGAAACAAAACAACAGCCTGAAGAGCTCCTAATGCTGTTTTTTGATCAATAAACAGTTACAGCGAACTGAAATTCAGTGCTTTGTTTGCATCCTGAAGGGCATGTGCCTCTTCCTTGTGTGCTATGCTGCACTGTTCTATGCTGTGTACCATGTAGTTTCTAGAGCATGCCAGTTGGGCTGAAGAATGGCTGCAGACTCATTACCTTAGCAGATCCTATGGGTCGTAGCTACAGAATAATGCAAAAGGGAGGTGGGAGGGTGAGGAAGGGCAATCTGTCATGGAAACTAGGGACAGAGACCCTGTTGAAATTGTATTAAGTCACTGAATCCCATGAGGAAGCAGCAGATGAAACCAATGGCAATTTGACCCCACCATGAAATGCTGGGGGGAGGCTCTGGCAAGGATAGCAGAAGGCAAAGGCATATTTTGATCTTGAAAGTTTCCATATTTTGAGGGACAGAGAGTCTGGTGTGCAATTCCAAGCTGAGGGAAGATCTGCCTAGTGCTTCCCAAAAGTGATGGTGGATAAGGCACTTCTCCAGCTGTAGGAACTCAGTGTGATGAGAAAGGACAGGAGAGACATTGTGATATATTTCAGTACCAAGAAACTGGCAAAACAAAGCTTAGACTAAGTCAAGGACAGCTTCTGGGAGCTAGGCAGTAAGTACTGTACTCAAATGCAGTATCGCTCTCTTATCCCTCCATTCCCCTCTGGAGACTAAGGAAACATGATGAATGAGCTGCAGGTAATTATAACAGGGAAAGTGTTGGACAGAATAAAATCTGCTACATAGTGGCAGCTATGGAAACATGAGTGAAACAAAATAGCGGCTAGGATCTTTAGGTCCTAGGTCATGCTCTATTTATTTAGAAAGGACAGCTAGGATGCCAAAGGGTAGGGAAGGGATAATAGTATATGCAAAAGAGAGTGGCATTAAAAGAAATATCCATAACTAAGGAGGAAGGAAGTGCAGTTGCTGTGGTTTCTGGTGACAGGGGGTTAGAAAACTCAGGGTAGGAGTGGTTTACAGGCTGCCAAGTAAGACATCAGAGATGGATGGGGTAACCATAAGGGAAACTAAGAAAGCAGCATGTCAGAGCAGACTTACACTTATGGGAGATTTTAATCTCCCAGATATAGACTGGGAAAGTCCAGAGGCCAAGAGTCAAAAAAGTCAAAGGTTTTATGGAGGTAACACAGGTTTGCTTTCTCAGGCAATAGATAAGGGCTGCAACCAGAGGGGAGAACATCTTGTTCCTCATTAGATTGAGCAAGACAATATCAGTGATGTGTATTGAAGCTCTGTGAGATTAAGCATAGCACTGGAGATCCAACATCTAAACTTCAGCGCCATGATGCTAACATTAGGAAAACTAACTTTACTAGAATAGGAGACATAATAATTAATAAGATAAAGAACAAATATGAAGCAAAACAAAAATAGGCATTCATGAACACAGCACCCCGAGAGACTTCCAGGAGAACAATATGTATATAAATAAGACAAACAAGCACAGCTATCCAATTTGGTTTATTTGTCAGGTGAGGGAAGCAGAAGTCAGGGGAAAAAGAAGGGTTTAGTACTGACAAGGTGAACAATCAGAGGACAACAGGGAGCTGTACATGTTTGTTTGTTTCTAGAATTTTGTTGACCCGGTAGGCCCACTGGGACTAGAAGTCCCTTTTTCAGGGGCGACCGGGGGTGGGGGGAATACAGATGGTAAGCAATTGAATTTGAACCAGATTAAGCTGTTGGTGGTATTTTAGTGAATGATGGAAATTTGGCCAGGATACCGGGGAAATTCCCCTACTCTTTTCGAGAAGTGCCATGGGATCTTTAACATCCACCTGAACTACCACCAATCCAGGCAGATGGGACCTCGGTTTAATGTCTCATCCAAAAGACGGATGGAAACACAAAAGAAAAACAAACTCATTAGGAGCACAAACACAAACACTGAATTAAAGATAACCAAAGAAATTAAGGAACATTATAAGACCTTCAGGCTTGTCATAGAAATGAGACAAGTAAATGATAACTTTGAAAAGATAATGAAGCATGGCAAGAGGGTCAAGGAGGACTTAGAAAGCAAAAGTTATATATGAGTACTGTACCTGTACTGCAGTTCTGTGTTTCTGTAAGACTAAATTTAAAAGAATGCAAGATAGAAACTGGAATATGCAAACATACAAAATTTGCCAGCAGAAAAAGGTCATTTGGTCTATTGAGTCTGCTTAACTATGCAGCTCTGTTCTGCAGCTGCCCCTCCCTCCTCTCTCCCCCAACCTTTACCCTCCCTCTTGCCCTGTCCCAGCCCTTTTGGAAGTAGCCCACTTTTTTACAGGCTACTATCTCCACTGGTAATACATTCCACCCTGCCATCACCCTCTCCATAAAAAAGTGTCTCCACATTTCCCTCCTGAACCTTCCTCCCCTCCAATGTCATGTCATGGCCTCGAGTGTCCCTCCCCACCCTTGCCCTGAATAGCCCCTCTGTACCAGTCTGGTTTATCCCTCTCATGTACTTGAAAGTCACAATCATGTCCCCTCTGTCCATCCTGTCCTCCAGCGAGTACATGTTTAACTCCTTTAGCCTTCTCTCCTATGGTAGGTCCCCCAGCCCCTGGATCATCTTAGTTGCTCTGCACTGCACCCCGTCCAGTAATTTAATGTCCATTTTAAGGTACAGGTACCAATACTGCATGCAGTATTCAAGATGAGGTCTAACTAGTGATCTGTATAGTGGCAGAATCACCTCCCCCTTCCTTCATGTTATTTCTCTTGCTGTGTAACCCAACATTTTGTTTCCCATTGCTGCCACCTTCCTACACTGTGCCGAGTTGTTCATTGATCCTGTTGTGACAAGCCCCAGATCCTTCGCCTCCTCCTCCTCCTCAGTCTCTGCTAGCTGCACCCCTCCCCACTTGGTAGTTCCTTCTTGGATTTTTTGGCATTGACCCCAGCTGCCAAGTGTCCAACCAAATCTCCAGCTTATTCAGATCTTCCTGTAGACTCCGCCACTCCTCTATGTCATCCACCACTGCCCCTATCTTGATGTCACTGGCAAACAGGCTGATGCTGCTCTTAATGCCCATTGAAATTTCTGCAAAAAATATCCCAAATAACACTGGTCCCAGCACTGAGCCCTGTAAAACCCCACTCATTACTGCCCTTGGGGATGAGAGTTCCCCTTTCACTGCTACCCCCTGATGCCTTCCCTTCAGCCAGTTTGTCACCCATTCCACCATTTTTGGTCCTGCCCCTGTGCCTTCAAGTTTTATTCCAAGTCTCCCATGTGGCACTAAATTGAATGCCTTGCTGAAGTCCAGGTATGGAACATCCACTGCATGGCCCTTATCCATCTGCCCAGTCACCTAGTCATAGTAATCTACCAGGTTGGTTTGACAGGATCTGTGCATGCCAAAACAATGCTGTCTACTGTACTGCAGCCCATTGTATTCCAGCAGGGACACCAGCTTCTCCTTCAGGATCATTTCCATTTGCTTCCCTACAATGGACGTGAGGCTTACTGGTCTACAGTTTCCTGGTTCATCTTTGGGGTCGCGCTTGCACAGTTAAACCACA